>JAPVLO010000247.1:0-2433718 GCA_027257055.1 Cephalopachus bancanus
CTCACGCATGTCTAACTCCCATGTCAGCCGTGACCAGGCCTCTTGATCATTGTCCTCTTAAGCAAGAGGTGGTAGGTGGTAGAAGCCCAAGGTGTGACAGCATTGCCTGTCTTCCATCAGCAATAACCTCGTCTCTACTCTAACAAGATGCCCCCAGCCTCCTCTCAAAGGGGTAGATGCCTCTGAAGAGTTGGCTTCGGGGAGTAAACTCTTCCCAAGAAAGAATGAGGTCTGAGGACAGGGTATCAGAGTGGGGCAGGGGAGGGTTAGAAAGGGGAGAAACCACCAAGGCCACACCCAACAAAGATAGGGGCTTAGCCCCTGAGACCCTCAGATGTCCCAGAAACATCACTATCTGGAGTCATGACTGCTGCCCCTCCCTGCCCAGTCGTCCTTCCTGCCCAGAAACAAGAAAATTCTCCCCTGCTCCTTCCTGGGCCGTAATCCCTCCACCTGTAAAATGGGCAGTGAGTTTGGCCCCTACCTCCTAGAGAGCACATGAGGAAAAAATGATGCTTTCAAAGGGCTTAACACAGTGCCTGGCATGTGGTAAGGCATTCTACTTCCAGACGCCTTCAGACTCAGGTCTGCAACATCGGCTCCTTCCAGAATTTCCAGACTACTGGTCTGCCTTGCATGAATCCCATGAGCCAATTCCTGAAAATCAACCTCTCTCTAGATAGACAGATAGACAGACATATAGATGGATAGATGAATGGATGGAGAGAGAGAGAGAGAGAGAGAGGAGAGATAGATGACAGAAATAGATAGATGGATAGATATAGATATATAGATAAGTAGGTAGACAGAACTATATCTACAATACATAAATATATATCTAGATAGATGAGTAGTAGATAGATATACAGACAGAGCAATAGATGTAGATAATCTATATATAGATAGATCTATAAATAAATAAATATATCTCTAGCAATCTAGATAGCTAGCTAGATGATTGATTGATAGGTGATATAGATAGATAGATTAGATGATAGATAGATAGGTAGATAGATAGATCCTGTTGGTTTTGTTTCTTTGGAGAACTCTGACTCATCTAGACACAGATTTTGGCACCTTTGCTATTATTCTCCAAAAGAATGCACAGCAAAGGATTATTAAGAACAATTGCTTCGGGACTAAAACTGGGGCAGGAGGGAATGGGGACTTTCACTGTCTGACTCTATATACATTCGTGTAATTTGCATTTGTCATGCCAGAACAGATTACCTTTACAACTTAAGATGAGAAAAGGGAGGGACGGAAGGAGCAGTAACAGGAAAGGAGAGAGAAAGTCCATCCTGCCTCCCAAATTCCATCCTCTCACCCTCTCCTCCTTCCTACTTTCTGTCAGTCCTAATGAGAGCCAGAGAAAGAACTTGTGGAGCAAGAGGTGAGATGGGCCCGCTTCCCGGGGGTTGAGGCAAAAACCCAAATTACTCCCGGAGGCTGAGTCAATTTCAGCTGCTTGGACTCCCTGATGCCAGCAACCCGCTGCTTCTAAGTCAGAGTTAAATGAGTTCAGCACAGCATTACCTGTGATGTTTGGGGTCTGAGGAGAGCAAATTATTCCCCCCAGTTTGATTTTATCCTTTGCTCATTCATCTAAGAGGTCAGAAGAGTGAAGAAGAGGAATTTTCTTTCCTGATTTGGGGATGGGATGGGGAGGGGGGAGGGTATCAGCTCTTCATTATCAAAGCCAACTCGTTAAATATTCATTCAAATACCTGTCACCGTTCCAGGAGGATGAGCCGATTTAAGGTTCGAATCTTACTGATCTATTATTCTTTTTGGAGCGGCAGGTGGAACTCTTTCATGAGGCTGCAAATGATAAAACCGCACCATTCTTTGAAGGGAACTTTAAGTAATCACATGCAACTTTTTCTTCGCCCCAACATGTGCGGCTCTTATGCCGATTCTCCTGAAGAAAGAAGACAAGACAAGCTAAACCTCGAGGGCAGATGGCACCCATCTGTTCCCTAGGGGCTGGCAAAGAGAGTGAAAGAGTCTCAGAGTCTGAGGACAAGAGAGAAGAGGAAGAGGAGGAAGGGAGAGCGGTAGGAGAGAGAGAAAGCAACTGCACTTGCAGAGAACCTACTTTGTGCCTGGCACTTAGCTGGCATCATTTCCTTTCATCGTCACAACCACCCTTGATGCAGGAATTCTCTTCTGGGAGGTGAAGTGACTTGCTCAAGGTCACACACAGCTAGCCGTGCACACCCCAGGGTTTGAATCCAGTCTGTCTGACCCCTTGGCCCAGTCCTATATAGCAGCTGCCTCACGGCTCACACAGGGTCCCTGTCTGCCAGTGGTTCTCAGTGGGCACGGATTTGCCCTCTGGGGGACATTAAGTGATGTCAGAAGACATTTTTGGTGGTCACAACGTTGGGGAGGGAGTGCTACAGGCATCTAGTGGGTAGAGGCTGGGGAAACTGTTCAACGTTCTCCATTGCAGAGGATACGGCCCTGCTGCAATTATCCAGCCCCCAATGTCAACAGTGTCAAGGCTGAGAAACTCCATCCTATGTGGAGGGCGTTTGCAGTAACGATCACACGTCCCAGCTTCCGGCTGTCACCCTGGGAATCTAGAAATCCCACTCAGTGCTCCGATATTTTTGCCAGCACCACAGACAAAACTCACCTGGATGTGAGCAGGTATTTGGGGAATTCTCGCCTCTGTGTTGCCCTGGGATACATAAATTCTCATCTAAATTCATGCTCACGCTCACAATTCCACGGCAGCAAGAGAGACACAACTTTCTCATTAAGGGGCACAGTCTCAGTTTCTCTCCACTGAGGGCAATAAGAATCTGTGTTCCCTTGAAATGAAGTGCAGTTGTAATTAACGTTAATGAAACCCCGAAGTCGGCCCACTCGGAGACCACTGCGGCAGAGTGTATATGATACAGACAGCACCATCCTAACTCCCAGCCTTCACACAAGTGAACTGTAACATTCAGGAAGAACTGACAGACCTAAAGAGTAAATTTAATCCCCCATTTCAGCTGCCTGAAAACAAGGAGGGTCCACAGCACTGGACACAGAGCCCAGAGAAAAATGCGAGACAGAAAATTTGCCTCTGTTGAGTGGTATACTAAGAGCCAGCTTCTGATTTAATCCTTGCACAATTGCTTAAAGAAGTTATTACTGTACCCATTGTATACATCATAGTTCCGCAAACTCTTTTTGTAAAGGGCTAGATAGTAAATCTTTTAGATTTTACAGGCTGTAAAATCTGTTCTAACTATTCAATTCTGCTGGTTTAGCACCAACACGGTCATAGACAATACCCACAGAAGGCATCCCTCCATCCATACATACATCTATCCATCTGTCCATCTGTTCATCTGTCCATCCATCCATCCATCCATCCATCCATGCAAATATTCACCAACAGCTTACCATACATCAGACACTTTGGCTCTCAAGACAGATGATTCTCTTTCAAGTCATTCTCTACATAGCTCCAGCCACACTGGTCTTCATTAAGTTTCTGGAACATGCATGTGCTTTCCTGCCTCAGGGCCTTGTCACATGACTTCCTGCTCCCTAGAATACATTCCTCCATCACACACACATACACACCCCTCCTCTGGGTGTGGGGCCCCTCTTTGGACCTCAGTTTCAGTGGAACAGAGAGGTCTTCGTGATCACTCTGTCAGTCTCATTGTCAGCACCCTGTCTGCTTCTTCCATAGCACTCGGAACATTCTGAAGTTATTTTATTTATTTCACTGCAAATATGTTTTGTGTCAGCCTCTTCCATTAGCATATGAATTCTATGAGGGTAGGGATCAAAACATTCTCATTTGCCATTATTTCCTCAGCATAACAGATGCTCGGTAAATAGTTACCGAACTGAATGAATGAATTTAAACCCAGAGAAGTTGATTCCAAGACATAGCCTCCACCCATCACACCAAACACAGCTTAGACTGTGCCATCCAATATGGCGGTCACTGGCCACATGTGGCTACTGAGTGCTTAAAATGTGGCAGGTCTAAACTGAGATGAACTGTAAGGAGGTAATACACACCAGATTTTGAAGATTTCACACAGGAAAAAAAGTGTGAAATACCTCAAGTTTTTAAGTTGATTACATGTTGCAATGTTATTTGGAATGGATTGGGTGAAATAAATCACTAAAGTCAATTTATCTGGGTTTTTTTTTTTGGTTTTTTGTTTTTTTCTATTCTAACTTTTAAAATCACATATGCAGTTTGCATTACATGTCTGTTGGATAGCACTGGTTTAAAACTACCTAAATAATATTCTCAGACTTCTTACTAATTGGTTCTTTGACCTCCATCCAGCCAATTAACCTCAATGGGTCTCAGTTTCTTTATGCAACAAATGAATATCAGAATCTCTGACCTGCCAACCACACAGCTCAATGTGATGTAGCTCAAATGAGATAATGGATATGAAAGCGCCTGGAAAAGAAATCTAGACACATGCAAGCTCTTCCGTAATAAGATTTTCTGACTTTGTTTCTAAATTCCCAAGTGGATTTTCCCTCTCTCACTGGCTTCTGGATATGGCCCAACCTCCTCCATCTTTCCCAACTTCTGATCCCCGTGCTTTGACTTTTGAAGTCAATATCGGTTCTTCCTCCCCAGTGAATTTCAGAATTGCAGCAGTTGAGAAGTTTGGCAAGACAAGTCCACCAGCAGACTCCTCACGGTCACCAATGTTGGTGTGACCCACTTTCCCATCCCACTGTGGGGATGATCTTTCTTTTTCTTTTTTCATTCTTTCTTTTTTTTAGAACGTAGGATTTATTGAGAGGACAGAAAAGCGGGAGGGGACCAGAGGGGGTTGCCAGGGGGATGATCTTTCAAATGGCGATGGTGCCAAGGAAAGCCTGGTGATTCAGACAGCTCCTCTTGTGTTATAACTGCACATTGCCAGCTGCACCTTTGAGAGAGCCCAGTATAATTTCGGCTGACTGGGAATTGAGGTTTCAATTATTTAAAAATGTAGATGACATCTGTTAGTTTAGTCTGCCTACCATCCATCCATGTGGTATATAAGGGGTAGAGAGGTGTGTGTTTCTGTCCCAATTGTCTTATTCCGTCCCTCTGGACACAGTGATGGCTTCAAGGAAGGGCACGTAGCCCAAGTTGATTTACTGAATGTCAATCCCAGGACCTCTGTGGGAACCTTAGAGACAAAAATTCCTTTTTTCACTGAGGTTATAAAGCCTGGAACTACTTGAGACACAAAGTCGGGGGAAAGAAAGCTGGCCATAATGAGAAAGCAAAACTATCATGGAGCAAGAGGTTCAGACAAAGTTCAGACAGACAGATTTCTTCAACATTTGTTTAAGCACCTAGATCCAATTGTACCTGAAGTATTCTATGACCTTTACAGTCACAAAAGCCTTTTGTGAGAAAAGCCAGTTTAAGTTGAGATTTAGTCACTTAGCAAGAGATCAAAGATAATGCATTTGAAAATTACTTTTGTAACTTTCAATTAATAGAGTAACATCATCTGGATTAACAGAGTATTGTCTAGAGGTGCTTAGAGATGCTGCTGAAAACTTTTATAACCAGATTATAAATTAAATACAAATAGGCTCTTCTAAAGTCACTGGCAATGCATCAAGGATCACAAGGGAGGCACTTTCTCTAGAATCATTTTATTGAAAGCTTACTATTCACTGTCTATGGAAGGAAAGAGATTGCATCAAAAAACAAACTTCAGACAAGTCCCTCCAGTTGGAATGATCCAGAACTTAATTAATGAGGTTTTAAATGAATGGGACTTTCAGGGTTTTATTCTTACCACTTGACATAAACCAAGCAGGAAAGCTCCCCCTCTATCCTGCAGTCCTGACCCTTGTCACCTTCTCAGCCATACCATGGGGTTGGTGAATGAGAGGTTCATGGGGAAGATGGGGAAACTGAGGGTCACACATGCCCAGCCGGCACTAACACATTTCAACTTGGAAGCCTAGTTCTGCCCTCCAAGTTGGGAACCCTTCTGTGAAGAATTAATGAAATGCCAATTGTCCAGGGCCTGGAGGTGGTCAAAACAAAGCACCACCAGAATGGGTGGGACTACTTTTAGCCTCTTCTGCATGGGACTTGAATACATACACCAACACCAGCCCTGGCAAAGCATGAACTTTCAGCTGTGTGCTGGTCCCCACTCTATCCCCTCTGCCATATATAACTTGAACTTGGAGACTCTGAAAAGGTGTAAGGTGATGATATCAATTTACCATCTCCCTACAAGTGAGGGCTTCCAACCTCCCAACCAAGCGCCCATCCATGGATCCAGAGGACTTTCTGCTTCAGTGGACTTCAAGGAAAACATTTATTAAATGAGTTTGTGGGATTTAAAATTTAGTATGCAAAGTCATGCCCTGTAGAGTAACATCTGGACCGCTGACACATCTTTTTGGATCATACAAGGTTTAAATTTGGATTTGTTGCCAACATTTTTCAAAGCAGGGAAATTTTACATGAAAAAACCCACACTTCAACTTTTTCTTGAGGAACTGGAACCATTTGGGGCCTGCATCTGATGTGGCAACAGTCAGTTGTTAATGACAGGTCGCTTTTGCCTTTAGATGGGGCATGGGTACTCCAATTTGCCCCTCTCCCCACTATTCCCTATTGTAACTCAACAACTCTAAAGCCAAATGCCAGTTGCTATCTGTCATCTTATACTAGGCCCTCTTTACCCACGTGAGTTTCCTGCCTGGCCCTATTAGGTATTAGAGTTTGCATTAACTGCCTGGTAAATTGTTTAGGCAAAATTCCAACAAGCAAGGAGGTGAAATAAGATGGGCCTTCTAACTTTGGTCTTGAATGATGATATAAACAGGCAGAGTCTGAGAATATCAGAACTCTAAGAGCCTTCTGGGGTTGGGGGAGTGCTTCTCCCCACCTTTCCTTCCTTTCTGTCAGCATCCCCACCACCACCACCACCACCAATCCCCTCCACCCTTTAATCATCCCCTCCATGGGGAGCGAGAGTGACTCAGTATCTCGAAGCTTGGAACCTTGGGAGAGAAACTGGGCACCTGGAGCATCCCTCCTTCCTCAGATCGAGGACAGACCACCCGCAAGAAGGACTGTCACCGTTTTACAGGTGAATGGTTAACCCTGCTGAATGACACCTGCCCTGACTGGGTGCAGCCAGGGACCGGGTGGGTAATTCTCACTAGTTACAGGAGGAGGAGGGCTCATTCTTAAGTGCCCCAAAGACCACTGTAATAATCCAGGCTGATGGCTGTTATCGTTCTGAGGGTTCATGACCTTCTTTGAAAATCTCATGAAAGCTAAGGACCCTCGACTGCCCTCCCCGCCAGGTGTACCTATCTACTCCTCCTCCTCCTCTTCCTTCTTCTCCCCCCCTCCCTCCTCCTCCTCTTCCTCTCCTTTTTTTGCCATCAATAATACGTATTTATTTGTTTTAAAGAGCATGAATGGTTAGTCAAGCATTTTGCTGAGGAGGCTAACGAAGTGTTCTCTCATTCAATCCTCATAACAACCCACTTGGTAAATACTATTATGATTATTTTTAGAATTGTGGAATACATGTGAGGACTGATCACGTAGGTGTACTGCATGAAGGCATGTCCCTTATGCCCCCTCCCTGTTTCAGCAGTGCTCTGTATCTGTTCCCACCCTTGTGCCTGTGTATGTCTACACACCACACTTCTACATACAGCATCAGGGAGTTCCCAGACCCTCAGATCCCATTCATAGACTAGATTTTTTTAAGTCTCTAATTCAGTCCTAGGTCTAAACAGGAGTTACTTAAAGTGACATGAGGCAGAAGCAAAATGGATAAAATCCCCAGAATCCTGACTGGCATCCTTCTCCCCTTGCATCGGATGCATTTATTCATTCAACAAACTCTAAGTGCCAAGGCCCCAGGCTCCACTACTGGTCTTAACCAAGGGCTCAAATGTTAGTCTACTTATTACATAAATCAGTGTCTAACCACCCATCATAATAAACACTATGACAGAAAGGAACAGGCCCTATTCTTGACAAGAGAATCTGGCTTATTTGAAGGTGATGAAGTGAGAAAGTATTCCCAAAGAATTTGATTTTGAGCCCAGATCTAGGGGGAAAAAGTAGGATTTAATTACAAGGAAGAAAGGAACACAGAGAAGAGGCAGCCAGATAGAGGGAAGAGCATTGGCAAAGTCCTGAGACAGAAGGGAAAGGAGAAAGGCGTGAGATAAAGCTGGAAAAAAAGGTTTTGTGTATGAACACAGGTGACATTGACAGGTGTCGACCAGGTCCCATTGGACCTGCAATTAGTAAGGGGAGAGGACTTAAGCTTTGACAGAGAGTTAAGAGGTTCATAAACTCAATACCATTTCCCACTTCTAGCAAAAAACTCCCCAAAGGAAAGGAATCATCAAAAGCAAGAGGTTTTGTGCACCAAGATGTCACAGTAGTGCTACCTGTAACACCAAAGCTCTAGAAATAACGGAAATCTCCAAATGAAAGAAGAACAGTCAGAAAACTATGGATATCCACGCAAGGCAGTATTATGTGCCCGGTTTAAAACGGAAACTCTAGCTGAAAAAGAAATTTGAGGAAATGCTTACAATATAACAAACAGTTATATATTCTCATTCATAGACGAGAAATGGAATGTAATATGGTTCCATGCTTCTAGAAACGTATAGGTCAGAATGATATTGTTCATGATAACAGTGTCATAAGATAGCAAGTGGGATTTCTCCTCTTGTCCTAGAATTATGGTAAGTCCCAAGGCTAACAACAAAAGACACAAATAACTCCACTTTCTTTTTTTTGAGTTGGAGTCTCACTCTGTCGCCCAGATTGGAGTGCAGTGGCATGCCCCCGGCCACCGCAGCCTCGACCTGTGGGGTTCTGGCGATCCTTCCACCTCAGTCTTCCAAGTAGATGGAACTACAGGCATGCACTACCACACCCAGCTAATTTTTGATTTGTTGTAGAGATGAGGTCTCGCCAAGTTGCCTGGGCAGGTCTCGAACCCACGGGCTCAGGCAATCCACTCACCTCAGCCTCCCAAAGGCGCAGGATTACAGGCTGAGCCACCGAGTCTGACCTATAACTCTACTTTCTAAAAAGAGCTGCCCATGAGCCAAAGTTGGGACCAGACTCTTCCTCATAATGGTAGCAAAGAGGGTCAGAGTCAGCCCACATCCCCTTGCCACCTCCCCTCCCTCACCCAGTCTACAGAAGAAGAGGAAGGGGGGGTTGGTTTGGACCTTCTGGGTCCACACAGAGACTGCCTTCAGGAAAGGAAACTGGCACCTCATTTCCTAAATGTCTGCAGAAATACAGATCCCACGGTCCCCGCCCCCCGGGCCACCCTCCAAGCAGAGAAGGGTGAGACAGTTCTTAGAAGAGATTATCATGGATACCTATAAGACAGGGGATGTGTTGTCTAGACCAGCAATGTCCAAAAAAACGTGCTGTGATAGGAGAAGTGCTTTGCATCTGTGCTGTCCAACATGGTAGCCACTAGCCTTACATAGTTATTGAGCACACGAAATGTGGTCAGTGCAACTGAGGAACTAAATGTTTCATTGTATTTAAGTTTGATTATTAACATTATTATTATTATTGTTATTATCATTTAGAGACAAGGTCTCACTATGCTGCCCCGGCTAGACTCAAACTCCTGGGCTCAAGCGATCCTCCTGATTCAGACTTTTGAGTAGCTGGGACTACAGACGAGTGCCACCCCATCCCGATTTTAATTAGTTTAATTAATTCAAATTTAGATAATTACCACTGTGGCTAGTGACTACCATATTAGCAGGCCTAGATATTTCCACAGGTGGAGGATCACCAGATAACCTATATTGAAGCAGCCTGAGGAGACACTGAAGAAGTGAGGTTGGAGAGGAACTGGGGATATCTCCCACTCCATCCCAGTTCTCTGCTCCCCCAGAGAGTATGAGAAAGTCCCCCACGTTCCCATGGCTCCAGGGGGAAAGCCTGCAGGTCAGTGGGTGAGTGGGAGCTATCTGTGTCCAGGTGGCGACCAGAAAAGCGATTAAAAGTGGTACCATCGAGGAAGCCAAAGGGACAAGGCTGCCCCTTGGAGGAGGGTGGTTCTCGGTGGCAGGAGAGGCTGTCAGAATGAGCCAGAAGACAGGCCAGAGGAAACCAGACTGTATAGGTGATATGGTCAGACATAAGGGTCAGACTGAATCAGCATCCCCAGGGAAGCCTAGTCTGGTTTAAGATTTACCAATCAAAGTGAATGAATGAACCCAAGTTGTCACCATGGATGGGAAAGGGGACATGCCACAAATCTCAGATGAAGGAAAAGGAAAACCGCTTCCTTCATGTTCGTACTTCCGTGAGTTTAGACTTTTCAACAAACTCATTACAACAGTTTCCACGCACTATATGCATATATAAGCTATTTAATTTGAGCCCCACAATAACCCTAAGAGGCAGATATCATCACCTCCATTTTACAGAGGGAGAAACTGAGGCTCAGATAGGGTGAGTGGGTCACTCATGATCCCAAAGATAAGTGGCAAAGCTGGAACTTGAACCCGGGTCTTTCTCACTCCAAAATTTTCTTTAATATTGTTAGGTCATCTTTTGAACAATAAAATAATTATTCTTTAAAAAGCATGCAAAAGAATTAAAACTGCAAAACCCAAATAAGATATGTTCTGAGTCAACAGTTTTGTACCAACATCAACTTCATACTGTGTTTATGTAAGAAACTATTGTTGGGAAAAGATGAGGAAGGATATGAAGGAATTTCTCCACTGCAAGTTCTTGTGAGTCTTAAATCATCTCATAATAAAAATTTATTTTTGAAAAAAAAGTTCATATGGATTTTTTGAAGTTGGGCAAAATGATACCCAGAAAAATTCCAAATTTTGATTACTTGAGTATTTTAAACTCAAGCTGTCTTTAAGTCTTGTCCTTCCCTATTTATCTCAATTTACTCTCTAAAACCTAACATGGTTTAGGGAAAGGATTTTATATGTATCTTTCAAACTCTACCTGGAAATAAGTAGCAATATCCCTCGGATACTGAGGTATCAGAACAGGTACTAACCTACCACTTGCAAATTCAAAACTGGACTTTTTCTAAACAGTGATGCAATGGGCAATATACTCTTCCCATTTTGCTCTGAAGAGTCAGGAGGCTTTAGGTGGCTTTGCTACAGGCAGCTATACAAGAATCATCTTTCTCTGGATCATCAGCAAAAAATAGCCTTACTCCTCTCTGCCCCCCTCACCCCACGTAGTTCTGGATGTTGGGCACTCTATGATCCACGTCAAGCAGGCAGGGGGTCAGCAGCGTCGGGACAAAACCAGCAGCATCAGCCCAGATGCACAAGAACATGCCAAGAATAAATGGAAGGAATCAACAGAGACAAGGCTCATTTTCGATCCCTCATAGAGACGGTTGTTTGCGAGTGCTCAGTCCTGGCTTGATGAGTCACTCATTAGGAGAGAAGCAGCATGACTGTTTTTTCTATTGATTCCAGGAAGACTTTGGGTGGGAGGGAGCGATTTCAAGAAGTCGAGAGAGTCAAAGGCAAGGGGAGGTATAAGGTTCGGTCGATCTATTTAGATAGGCTGCTCTTGAGTCAAGTGAGAACTAAGGTATTAGGTGGAAAAAAAGGCAACTGAGTAGCAAGATCAGGGATGCTGGGTGCAGGCTTCTAGTGCTTTTTATCCCTGGCTTAATCAGTTCACACACACAAACATACCACAAACAGAAGATAACAAGGGAGATAAGACTGCAAAGAGGCAGGAAAAGTAACAAGAGACTAAAATAACTTAGATTTTCTCTTCCAACGGTGCTCATCGCCAGCTCAGTGAAAGAGGGGAGGTTGAGGGAGGAAAAAATAGAGAAGACAGATGAAGAGACGAGAAGTCAGGGAGACCACAGTAATCAAGACAGTATGGTATTATCATAGAGTAGGCAAGTCGATCGGTGGAACAGAACAGAGTCCTGAAATGTATATGGTCATTTATATTTGACACAGATACCAGGTAATTTGATGGAAAATAGGCAGTCTTTTCAACAACTGGATGCTCATATGGAAAGGAATGAGTCTCTACCCTTACCTCACACAAGAAATTATGCAAAAATTAATGCAAGACTGATCATAAATCTATAGTAGAACCTAAAACTACAAAGCTTCTAGGATAATATCTTGACAACTTTGGAACTGGCAAAGATGTCTTAGGGCACAAAAAAAAAAACACTAAATATTTTAAAGGTCATCAATTGAGCTCTATCAACATGGAAATTTTAGCTGAGAAAAAAAAATAAGAAAGTGATAAGGAGAGCTACAGACTTGGAGAAACTATCCCCAGTACATATATCTGACAAAGGACCTATAATACAATAATAAAAAGATAAACAACACAATTTAAAAACATATAAGTTAAAGATTTGAATAGGTCATTCACATAAAAAGAGAGAGACATAACGAATAAGTTCATGAAAAGATGGTCAACGTCCATCTTATCTTCTGTTTGTGTCATTAAAACACAATGAGACCAGGCACAGCCTGTAATCCCAGCACTTTGGGAGGCCGAGGTGAGAGGATTGCCTGAGCCCAGAGGTTCGAGACCAGCCTGGGCAACTTGGTGAGACCTCGTCTCTACAATATACCATAAAATTAGCTGCCCATGGTAGTGCGCACCTATAGTTCCAGTTACTTGGAAGGCTGAGGTAGAAGATCGCCTGAGCCCAGCAGGTCGATGGTAGGGTGGCCATGAGCATGCCACTGCACTCCAGCCTAAGTGACAGAGTGAGACTCTGACTCAAAAAAAAAAAAAAAAAAAAAGCCCACAATGAGATACCCCTTAATGCCTATAAGAATGAATAAAATTAGATGCCTGACAGTATTAAGTGGTAGCAAGGATACAGAGCATGATTTCTCAACCTCAGCACTACTGACATTTGAGCTGAATAGTGCTTTCCTGGAGTGGGGATGTGGGTGTCCTATGTGCTGTAGAATGTTTAGCTACATCTTCAGTCTCTACCCTGGTGCTAGATGCTAGAGGCACTTCCCCTACCCTTCAAGTTATGAAAAACAAAAATGTCTTCATACAATGCCTAATGTCTTTCAGGGGACAAAATTCAAAATTGCCCCATATTGAGAACCACTGATGTAGAGCAAATGACCTCTTACACCTGATAGTGGGATTTTAAAAGGTACAACCACTTTGGAAAACAGTTTGGCAAATTCTTATAAAGCTCAATAAATACATACACTAAGACCTAGGAATTCTACTCACAGATACTACTTACCCAAGAGAAATGAAAATATATGCCTACAAAAAGAACTTGTATAAGAATGTTCATAGTAGATTTAGATTTATTCTCAGGAGTCCTATTCTGGAAACACTCCAAATGCCCATCGATGTGAGTAGAGTGGGTTGAATTGTGTCCTCAAAAAGAAATGTTGAAGTCTTAGCCCTCAGTACCTGTGGATGTGACCTTATTTAGAAATAGTGTCTTTGTAGATATAATCAAGTTAAGATGAGGTCATACTGGATTAGAGTGGTCCCTAAATCTAATGACTGGTGTCCTCATAAGCAGAGAAGAGAACACACTGAGGGAAGAAGTTATGAAGAAGCCACAAGCAGAGTTTGGAATGATGTAGCCGCAAGCCAAGGAACACCAAGGATTGCTGGGAGAGACAGAAGCCGGAAGAGGCAAGGAAGAATTCTTCACTAGGGCCTTCAGAGGAAACTGTCTGACACCTTGATTTTGGACTTTTGACCTCTAGAACTGTGAGACAATAGAATTCTGTTGCTTTAAGTTGTGATGTCTGTGGCACCTTGCTACAGCATCCCTAGGAAACTAATAAAATGCGAATGAACAAATAAGTTGTAGTATACTCACACAATGACCTATTAGTCATATGTAGCAATAAAATAATACAAAAGAATGGACTGCTACAATGCATGGATGAATCTCAAAAACAAGTTGAGTGAAAGAAGCCAGACACAAAAGGGATGTTTGGCATGATTCCACTGATAACAAGTTCTGCAAGAGATCTAAATTTGTGATAAAAATCAGAATAATGGTTGCCTTTAGGGTGGCAGGAAGATGATTGGAGATGGGCAGGGGCATGAGAGAGTTTTCTGGGGTGGCTGAGACTGGAGTGGACATGAGAGTTTTCAGGGGTGAACAAGAAATGTTCTATACCTTGATTGGGGAGGTGAGTACCTGGGGATATATGTCCATCAAAACTCATTGAACTTAAATCTGTGTTTTTTATAGCATGTAAATTATACTTTAGTTTTTAAAACCATGGTTAAAGAAGCTAAAGAGAAGAGAAAGGAGAATCCGTGAGCATATTCCTCTTCCACACTGAGAAGGGGCAGATAAGAGTCACATGAGGAAAAGACCAGCGGCAAACACACTGGCAACGTCGTCCCCACCTGCAGCAAGTTTTGTTATTTTGTTACACCTGCACTTGCCATGGTTAAGTGAACTCTCCAGTTCTTCACTGGAGGCCAAGTTTGCAGAGATGCTCCCGGCAAATTGGTCCGGGAGGACATCACAGCAGCTGTCCATTATAACCTGGAATGGAACATTAACTTCTGAGAGGCCCCTCTGGCTCCCAGAGGACCCCCAGCTTCCCCACACTTCAGAATATTCTTGAAAACCTAAATGGACAACTGAGAAAAACTCAGAAGACTGTGTCTGGTGAGCAACGCACGAGTTCCCCCAGCACCGAGAAACACACCAAACGTGGACAAGGGCCATGCAGCCCCCCACTGCCCATCCACTGCCAAGCTCTCGTCTCATTAGATGCCAGAGAATTGGGCTGAGTGACCTGCAGACACACAGGGCCTCAGTAGCCTTAGACCAAAGTCTTCTGTGCTATCCCCACCCACGGACCAAGCCACGCCATGGGGGCTGACTACAAATGTGGGGAAAGATTTTTGAAATCATGAACTTTGGCATCAGATCGTCCAGAGTTCAAGTGATAAGACTGCTTCCCACCTGGGCTCTTTATACCATCATTTCTTCATCTGACAATAGCAAGAATGCCAAATTGTAAGAGATATACACGTGAGGAACCGGTACTCCGTGAATGCTAGTTAATTTCTTTTTGTGAAATACGCTTAGTAGCACTCACGTAAGGCACTGTGAGGAAACCAACATCAGCCTTGGGCATGGAAGTGTTTTACCAAATGCCAGGGCAACAGGAAATGAAGTCACCAGCAGGGAACTGTTTTGTATCAGCAAGAAATAGAATCCACACCCCTCCGTGAGTCGGCAACCAGAGTGAAAGGTGGTGTTCCTTTTGCCTCTTCCTGGAGTTCCCAGCGAACCTAGGGAAAGAGCACCCCTTCCTACCTGGGCTCTAGGGAAGGAGCCCTGGGAACTCACCCTGGAGATGGGCCGGGGCACAAGAGAACTTTCTGGGGGTGGACAAGAAATGTTCTATATCTTGATTGGGGTGGTGGGTGCCTGGGGATACATGTCCATCAAAATTCATTGAACTTACAATCTGTGTGTTTATAGCATATTTGATAGTAAATTATACTTTAATTTTTAAACTGTAATTATAGTAGCTAAAGAGGAGCTGGGCGTGATGGCTCACACCCATAATCTCAGCACTTTAGGAGGCTGAGGTGAGAGGATTGCTTGAGTCCAAGAGTTCAAGACCAGCTTGAGCTACATAGTGAGACCTCATCTCTACAAAAATAAAAACTTTTTTAAAAAAATTAGCAAGGTGTGGTGGCATGTGCTAGCTACTCAGGAGGCTGAGGTGGAAGGATCACCTGAGCCCAGGAGGTTGGGACTATGGTGAACCATGATCATGCCACTGCACTCCAGCGTGGGTGACAAAGTGAGACTCTGACTCAAAAGAAATAAAATAAAATTCTATGATAATTTGGGGGGAAAAAAGGAAGCTAAAGAGAAGAGAAAGGTAAATTTGCGAGCGCGTTCCTTTTACCATGGGGTATAAACATCGGTTGCACGTGACAACAGGGTGTTAGTCATGTTCAGACTCTGAATTGCTGGCATGGACGACTCTAAGAGATGTGTCAAAAGGAATGATAAAAGATGCATCCTCTGGCTTCTATTGGCCTCCATGTTACCCTGCCCAGTAGGATTAGGGCTGGAAATGTTGCAGCTGGTGTCTTCAGCCTGTCCAGCGTCACTCACTTCTGTCTCTGCCTTAAGATTCCTCATCATGAGGATTGCCTGAGCCCATGGGTTCGACACCAGCCTGGGCATCTTGGTGAGACCTCATCTCTACAATAAATCAAAAAAAATTAGCTGGGCATGGTGGCACATGCCTGTACTTCCAGCTACTTGGAAGGTTGAGGCGGAAGGATCACCTGAGCCTAGCAGGTCAAGGCTGTGGTGGCCATGAGTGTGCCACTGCACTCCAGCCTGAGCGACAGAATGAGAGACTCCAACTCAAAAAAAAAAATCCCTCATCATGTAATTTCTCTTGCATTCACAGTGTGATGGGGGGAGTACTTGACTGAAAGTCAGCTTCCCATACTGTGGAGACTGGGAAAACCACACATTTATTCATCTATCCACAACCTTATTCAAGAAACATTTATGGAGCTATTAACTGTGTGCCCAGTGCTGTGTTAAGCAGAGACGTGAAAAAGAGAAATAAGACAGGGTCCCTATTCTCAAAGAACTCACAGTCCAGGGGTTAGGAAAACAGCAGGGACCTATAACCTGCTGCATGAACAAGTGACAGGCATGGAAATGGTACTGCAGAGACAGCGTAGCATATAAATAGTCATGGTTTCAGCCTCTGGGTCACGTGAACCCAGACTGGCATCACATTAGCCACTTATCAGCTAGGCTAGGAGTCCATAGCCATTTTCTGGAAGGCCCAGATGTTACATATTTTAGGCTCTGAGGGCCATGCAGTATCTGTCACAACTACTCAACTCTGCTATAGTGGCCTGAACACTACCAGAGGTAAGGTATAAATGAATGTGTTTCAATAAAACTTTATTTACAAAAACAGGTGGTGGGCCAGATTTGGCCCTCACACAGTAGTTTGCCAATCCCTGTGCAGAGATATGATCTTAAGCTAGTTATATAGGCTCCCTATGCCTTTTTTTCCTTCATAGCAGTAGAAAGATGATAATAAAATCCTACCTCACGGAGTAGCTGATACTATATCATGCCCAAAACATGATAAGGAAACAATAAATTCTGTCTCTATTATTAATATAAGTTGCACCATGGCACACTAGTAGATATGCAGACAGAACAGAATGGAGATCAGTTTGATATGATAGAAGCCACAGCCCATGATATGAACCAGTTAGAACAAGGACAAAGCCCAAGCCATGTCCCTGCAGGACTGAGCTGCTGTTCAGAAAGCTTTCTGGGGACTGCAAAGCTCATAGGTCTTCACACAGACTTTATGAAACAAAGAATTTTTTTAAAAAATGAATCTGTTCTTTCTCTGGGAAAAGGACACTGTTTTTAGGCAGTCCTCCTCATCTCTACTGAAAATAAAATTTTTAAATGTGAATTCAAAGCCTGAGCCAACCTCAGGTCCCGTGAGATGCACCCCACCCGAGCTGGTCAGTAAAACCCAAGTTGTGAGGTAAGAACTGATAACACGATGCCTGATTCAGCTGATGGACACAGAAAGGTCGCCTCTCTAATGCACGAATGTTGATCCTGTAACACGACTAGGGTGAAGGGGATGACTTCGCTTCTGCTTCCTAGAAATCATTAAATAGTTCTCTAGAAAATGACCCTAGATTGCTCCCGTAGCTTCTGGGAGCCTGGCCGTGGTGGAAGGGGGCCCCAGCTGGAGGCCTAGAGAGTTGTTAATATTTCTATTCTTCCTCTATTAATTTGAGTTAATAAATACCTCTGGCCTACGGGGAACAGGAGGAGATGGAGGAGGGCTCATTACTGGTGACCAGACAGCCTCTGGCCACATTCATTTTAAATTACAGAGTACTAACAGGGCCCGTCGGGGGGATGTAGGCCGGGAGGCCATCAGAGGTGACGCATGCGGGGCAGGAAGCGGCACCAGGAGAGGGCCCAGGGCTCGCTTCTCTGCCGTCAGCCGCCAGGAGCAGATGGCAGCGCCTCCCATTGACTTCTGCTCAGCCGTGTCACCAGAGCCACACTCTGCTGGGTCCTGGGAGGCACACTGCACACCTGCAAGAATTAATTAATGGAAAATAGAAAGAAAAGGGCTCAGGGCAACTGACCTGAGGCCGTGAGGCCAGAATGCACCAGCTGTACTTCGAAGATGTCCGACAGGTCTTAAGCCCTTCCACACCAGGAGCCCCCCTGGAGGGCTCCCTACTGACTGACCTCACGGTAAACTCTGAGTTCCAAAATGCTCCCCCCCAGCCCTCCCTTGTCACCTTATACTGTACCACCTGTGCAGGCTCTAATCCAGCAACACACATTTTCTCAATTCCCAAACCAGCTCTAGCTTCTGGGCCTTTACACCTGCGGTTCTCCAGCCTGGACACGTCCCTCTCTCTTTTAACTAGCCATTTCCCACACCCTCTTCAGGTCTCAGATTAGGAGTCGGCACAAGCCAAGTTCAGCCAAACCCGGCCTGCCATCTGTTTTGTGAATAAAGTTTTATTGGAAATAGTCATGCCAATTTACTGTCCATGGTTGCTTTTGCTTTCGACAACAGCATTGAGTGGATAAAACAGGAGCATATGGCTGCCAAGAGCCCGATGTATTTACTCCCTGGACTTAGGTGATAGTTCCTCCAGGAAGTTGTTCCTGGCTCCCTGGAAAGTTTTAGGTGATCTTCACCTGGGCTCCCTTAGCCCTAATCTTACTTCCCCTACCCCAGCCCTTTCCCCCGCTGAGTTATAATTGATGGTTTCAGCCTATCTCTTCTAAACTTTGAGCTCCTTAAGAAGCCTGGTGCTCGGCAACTCTGTGCTCCAAGCCTCTTACACAGATCCTGAACACTCATAGGCACCAAAAAATAAGTTTGCTGAATGAAAAGAAGAAACAAATCGATGAGAGTTTGGATGCAGCGCTGGAGAGCTTGAGGATGTCACTAAATAGAGTTCAACAAACTCATGCTGTTGACGACTTTGTCAGGAGACTGCTCAGAGGCACTGTCTCTCTGGAATGAACAGAGAGAAGAGGGAAGGTCCAAATGTTAGCCTGCACAATGATCAGAGAGGCCCCAAACTATCTCCCGGGGAACGTCTCCTAGACCAAACACAAGGAAGAGGAGAGGAGAGTTGCACTAAGAGTTGGGACCAGAGTTCTTCAAGATGATTTCAAGTCGGGATCCCTACTCTAAATTCTCCAGTTGCTTCCAAGGTAGCCCCCATAAGCTCTCATGGTCCTGCTCATCATACATGGCTGTTTTAGTCTGTTGACTTATTCCTTTCTATTCAACTTTAAGCTCCCAGAAGGCAGGGGTCATTTGCTTACCAGAGAATCCCTGCTGAAACTTGGCTCAATGGAGTCCCTCCTAAAATGTGTATTACATTAATGAATGGATGGATGGATGGATGAATTCCAACCATCAAGTCGTTCCATCTGGCATACAGCGGTGCGGAATGCCAGGTGGGACCCAATTTCACTCTGGGGTGAACCTAGGACTGGGCCTCCGACCCAGCAGGAAACACTGAGCTGCCCTATTTAAGGATGGTCTTAACTGTTTTGTGGCTACATTGTGTCCAGCATGCTGGGGCCACATCCTTGACTATGAATGGCTTTACCATCATGGTCTCCAGTCTCTGTATGCATTTTTGGGGCCTCAGCTGTCCCCAGTCTTGTTCCCGCCTGCCTGGTGTGACCGTTCCACCCCGGCATAGCCCCCATGATCTTCAAGCAAAGTGCCGGGCAGCTGCCCTCTGTGATTCAAGTTGCAATTCGGAAGCCAAATCACAGTGGAGAGGTTGGCCCTGGAAGGAATGCTCATGTCTGTCCATTTATCACAATAAAAGGTTCATTTCAAATTCTATTAAACAGGTCAAACATCAAGATAGAGAGCAGAGCCTTCTCTTTCTCTTTTCCAGAAATGACACCACCCTCTAGAGTGAATAGATCTGGGGCACTTAATCTGGCAGCCAAGTGACATTCCCTCCCAGAAGTCTGGCGCCTGCCAGTGGCACAGCAAAGGAAGAGGGGAGGAGAAGCCAGAGCTCAACATGATCGCCACAAAGAAAGAGAAAAAGAAACCACATATTCTATTCGATGAATGAACTCCCTCAGGAAGGCCTGCATTTTCCTATACACAAGACTGGCTTTTATTCCTACATATCTCACTCCTGAGACTATTTCTAATCCTCTTCCTTTTGTCATGTTAATAACAATAATGGTAATTATGCATTTGAGATGCTAGCGCCAAGCAAAATATATCATGCCACTTGTGGTAAGGCAGCCCTTGGTATACATAAACAACAGACCTGAGGGATGACACTTCTGGATGACTTGGGGAAAATGCATCTATATGATTATCCCAGCACCATAAAGCCACAGGGTGCCCTGGAATAGAAGCTAAGAAATATGTTTAACCGCTCAAGGGTGACACTCTCCTCCTGCTTTCTCCTATCTACCTGTTTTCAAATTCTAAGACACATCCCCATTATTTCCACAGATCAAGAGAACTCAGATCTTTGGGGAGGGATGAAAATCAGATTAATCAAACCCAGTTTTGATTGACTTACGATAATTTTCCAGGAGTGTTGTGTTGAGAAGGATTCTGAAGTCACACTGGGATCCATGAAGAATGCCTGGCTGTCTCCAGAACTGGTAGTGGAATGGCCAGCCTTATGTACACCAGATATGCTAACCTGACCTTTGACTATTTGACCATAGTTAAATCTGGTCAAAATGGATACCAAAATTTCTACCCATCCTTCTATGCTCAGCCAACTCAAAGACATCCACAAGGACCTGTTAAAATGTCACCTGATGTCACTTATTCACTTTGGCTTTCCTTGGTACTGTTCCCTTCTACTCAAGGAAAACAGACATTCCCTTGTCCATTCAAAAATAAAAAGCAATCAAGTCTGTAAATTCTGTATCTGTCTCTCCTCTAAACTTCTTACTCAGACTGAAGGGATCTGCCTCTCCACGTGTTTCCTCCTCTGGCAGAAGCCACACCCCATGCGCCTCTGAATCTCCACTACTTATCCCAGTGTCTGGCCTGTGATAAGGACCCAGTAAGTATTTGCTGAATTCATGCTCCATTTGAACAAGTCCATCCCATCCTCATCTCATCCAAGAACTTTTCAAACGAACAGAGTAAGGATACATCTCCAGAGGGGAAATTGCAATGTAGTGATTCCAGAGTAGAAGAGTGTTCTCACCACCAAGAACCTCGCTCGATGGCTCAGAGGGAAGAGGGGGGATTAATCCTTGGAGAACCACAGGGAAAACTCATATCTCCTAGCCTGTTATCCAACATTAACATCTTGTATATACAATGTCAAACACAATTGTCTGCCTCTATGGCTTCATGAATGTGTGTCACCCACACTGGAAAATTCAATCCAAACTTTTGTCGTGAGAATGTGACTTTAAGGTAAAGTCATCTTCTTGTGTTCTGCCATATCTAAGTACCATCTTATTTACTTGCTGCTTCTTTAAATTGACTTTTTTTAGCCCCATCTTTTTTTTTTTTTTTTTTTTTTTGAGTCAGAGTCATTCTGTTACCCAGGCTGGAGTGCAGTGGCATGATCACAGCTACTGCAGCCTCGGCCTGCTGGACTCAGGCAATCCTTCCATCTCAGCCTTCTAAGTAGTTGGGGCTAAAGGCGCAGGCCACCACACCCAGATAATTTTTTTTATTTATTGTAGAGACCAGATCTTGCCATGTTGCCCAGGTTGGTCTTGAACTCCTAGGTTCAGACAATCCTTTCACCCCGGCCTCCCAAAGTGCTGGGATTACAGGCGTGAGGCATTGAGCCTGGCCCAGCCTCATTTTAAGTAACAATCACATCTAATGTATACAAGATCTAATGTGTCAGCCATATTTTTTTCCTAATAACACTAAAACATTAACATAATTTCAAATGTTTAAAGTTGCCCCGTGGACTCTTAAAGTCATCTCACCTACAGTGGTTTGAGTCTCAAAGTGTGTAAAAAGTGTGCCCTAAAGTATTGCCCACAAGATAAATACAAGGAAGCATCCTATGCCCTCTACAGGGCTTCAACCACAGCAATAACCCAAGTTGCTCCTGGACAGAAGCCAACACTGTCTCCAAGGCAGAAGAGCACAGCAGTTATGAGCAAGGGATTTAGGGTCAGACAGAACTACGTTTAAACTCTGACCCTCCCTTACCAGCTGCAACCACAAGGAATGTGTCTACCCACTCTGAGACTCAATGTTCTTATCTGTAACATGGGGACACTGACAATACCCACTTCATACTTGATATTTTGGGGATTAAATATATTCTAAGTACAGTCATGCATTGCTTAATGACAGGATACATTCTGAGAGACACATCACTAGGCAATTTCATTGTTGTGTGGACATCATAGAGTGCACTTACGCAAACCTGGATGGTAGTGCTTCCTACACCCTTAGGCTATGTGGTACAGCCTATTGCTCCTAGGTTACACAGCTGAACAGCATGTAACTATACTGAATACTGTAGGTAATTTAAAACAATGGGAAGAATGTGTGTATCTAGACATATCTAAATATAGAAAATGTATAGTAAAAAAATATGCTAAAAAACGTTCCACCTGTATAGGGCACTTACCATGAATGGACTAGAAGTGGCTCTGAGTGTAATAAAGTATAACATCTGAGAATTTGGGTGAAGGAAATCAGGAAGGAATTATTTGTAGTATTATTACCCTTTTATCTATCTTTTATCTGTCTGTCTTTTTATCTGTTCATCTGTCTGCCTGCCCATTCATTCATTTACCCAGTCATCCATCCATCCATCCATCCATCCATCCATCCATCCACCCATCCATCCATCCATCCATCCTTCCATCCATCCATCCATGAATCCATCCATCCATCCATCCATGCATCCATCCATCCAGTGTGTATTTCCTAAAATCAGGGGCATTTTTCTAAATAATCATAGTACAATTTTCAAAATGAGAAAACTAGGCAGGCTGTAGCACACAGACAAGCAGCTGGGTTCTTTTCTATCAACACAGGAAACACCAATAAGGAAGTGAGAGAACACTGCTCTTCACTGCCCAAGACACACAAGCATTCCTGACACCATAACTGTCTCCCTGCACCAAGTAGAAAATGAACTCCAGGCAGCCAGGGAAGAAAAAGAATGACAAAAGCAAAAAAAAAAATATTAAGTGGAGGTTCTAGACTTTTCTCTCCTAAATACAGTATTTGAAGGCGCAACAATCCTTGAATTTGAATCTTTAAAAATTAGGAGTAAAGTAGGAAAAGAAGACTTGTCATTAAAAGCCCTCTTCTCTTAACAAAAACAAAAATGTCATCCTCTCTGCAAGAATAGTTATGTCATGAAGAAAGAGACAAATTGTTAAGTAACTGAGCCTAAAGCTGTGGTCAGGATGTGAATGATAAATATCTCCACTTCACTCCTACAAAGTATGGTTAGTCTAGCGGGTGCTTTCCTGGGGCCATCAGGTTTATTCAGTGGCCTGTGCGAAATAGTGCCAGGACCCATCACGTGATGACGACCAAGCTAGACCACACCCTGTCAAGGGCATCTGACCTCCCGCTTCCCAGGACAAGGGCCTGCCTCTCCCAGACAAGGCAAGTGGCCAATCACCACATGTCCTCCACGACTATCACACAAATAAGCCTCACTACAGAAAGTCTTCAGGACACAGCTCAGGCCCTCGGTCCAGCTTGCCAGTACCAATCCCTCATGAGGAAGCGAGCGCACTTCACCTTCATTAGCCAGGATGTTGATCGCCCTCCACTTCTGTAAATGGCAACGGCACCATCTGTCTTAGGATCCCCATTCCACCACCACCGCAGCCTGGCTTACTGGCTCCCAGAGGGGAAAGAGAAGATCATAAATGTGAAAAACCAACTGACAAATGGAGAGAAGTGAGGAGAAAGCAACAGCGGCTCCTTCCCTCACTTGAGGTTTTGCAGACTGCGAGGCTATCCCAATATGCAGTGATGTCTGAGAATACGTTTCGTACACACACACACACACAATAGCGTACGCTCATTGTAGTAAACCTTCACCAACTCTCTGAGTTCTGAAAAAGTGCTACCTACTTCCTTGCTGAATATCACTATGGTCACCTTTGAAGTACTCCCCTTGGAAAGCCATGCATTGACACCAGCTAGTCTCCTCTTCAAAGCCATTCTGGTACTCTTTTTCTGGAATGACCATCAGAGTTGTCATTGCAAGTATATTGGAGTTTGAATTAGAACATTGAACAGACATTAAATTTCTTGTTAAACTTGGCAGGAGTGGAAGTGAAATCAGCGACATGTTAGTCCGAGTTTAGGGGGATATTGCCGTGAAGAAAATGGCAGTGTACAAATGGATTAAACATTTTTTCTGAGGGGAAAGCATCATTGATGAAGAGAGGTCAGGACAGCCATACCAGAACTGACAAAAACATTGCAAAAATTCATCGAATTGTGCGTCAAAATTGTCAGCTGACTATGGGAAGCACAGCAGACCAAATAAACATAGATAGAGAAACAGTTAAGAAAATCTTAATTGTAAATCTTGGCATGAGAGAGGTGTGTGCAAAAATGGTCCCAAAAGAGCTCTTGCATCACAAAAATGCACCAGCTCACACAGCACTGTCTGTGGGGGAGTTTTTAGCCAATAAACAAATAACTGTATTGGAACACCCTCCCTACTCACCTTATCTGGCCCCGAATGATTTTTTCCTTCATCCAAAGATAAAGGAAATACTGAAAGGAAGACATTTTGATGACATTCAGGACATTGAGGGTAATACAATGACAGCTCCGGTGGCCACTCCAGAAAAAAAGAGTTCTAAAACTGCTTTGACGGGTGGACTAGGTGCTGGCATCAGTGCATAGCTTCCCAAGGGGAGTGCTTTGAAAGTAACCAGAATGATATTCAGCAATGACATATGTAGCACTTTTTCTAGGATGAATTCGCAAACTTAATTGTCAGATCTCATATACTATAACTGCTATGACTGTCTCTATTTTCAGGAAAGGAAACAATTGTTCGGGCAGTTAAAATCATTTTTCCAGGAAAATTTGGCCAGTGGGATGGCATGGCTGGGATTTGAACCCAGGTCTGTTGGGCTCTCTTTTCTGTGCCCTAAACCTTTAAGCTAAACTGCTTTTCTGTCATTGATGGACAAATGCACTCTAAAGTGGCAAGAAACTCAGATGCGTGGTAGAGTCCTTTCTATTCTAGAGGAGAGAGAGAGAAGAAAAAGATTATTTGATGCTTGGCTGCTTTCAACCCTGGCCTCCAGATTCCAAACCAAGATGATGGGAGAGCTGAGAGCACCGCTTGGATTCTCAGCTCCCCTTGCTTTCTTCCCACCCCTCTTGGTGCTTCTGTCACAGATGCCAAGCCAGGACACCAGCCCTGCATGCACCACTTGCATCTGATTCCTACAGTCTTGGGTCTCTCTATACCATCTACTCAGCACAGGCCATATCCAACATGACACAGAGGAAGGATCTCTGGTGTTAGGTGTTTCCATCTTGCATCTGCTGCTTACAAAGTTGTATGATGCTGGTCAACTTCTCTGAACCTCAATGTCCTCATGGCAAAATGGGCCTCATAACTACCTATCCTTGTTTGCCATGAGAATCAATGACCCTAAAACATGTGGAGTTAACAGGCCCACCATATGTACTCAATAATGTTTACATCCCTGCCTGCTTGAACATACGGTGACAATTTTCATGTATCTGGGTGCCAAGAGTCCATCACAACTGTAACTGGGTTACAGGCAGTTTTAGAAGACTTTTAAAACTCTATCAGCCACAAGACATAGCCCATCCCATGGAAGGAAAGGAAAGCCACGATGAGTTAAACCCCAACAGGAGCTTTTCCCTGGTTTCAACCTAGAACATGGCTTCTAGAGGGTCCAAGACCTAGCAGGGAGGTTTTCCAACTTGGCCAGCAGGAAGGGAAGGAACGGAAGAAAGCAATCTTTGGCTATGTGGCTGCTCACAGCTGAGACCTGCAAAAAGCACTCAGAGCCTGGGGTGGGGGAGGCACATGCGTAAGGGTTTTCTCTACTCCCAAATCTGTTTGCATAGTTGATTCATTATTAATTTCACATCTTAACAACGTCTTGTTTTCTTAAACTAGAATTGGAGCTCCTTAAGAGCAGTGGGGGTTCTAACATAATCCTTCAATTCTCCACAGTGTTATTGATTAACTGATTATTCTCCTGCAGGAAACGTAAAAGTTATTGTCATGGATTCTGAATAGCAACTAGGAAGAATGTTTTTCAAATAGATACAATTAGCAGCACTTATTTAGCCCTTACTATGCATCAGACACAGTTCGAAGCATTTGATACATATTGAATCTCCTAAGAACACTATGATTATGAGCCTCTTTATACAGGTGAGGAAACCAAGGCTCACAGAGGGTAAGTGATATGCCTGTGGTCACACAGCCAGGAAGTGGTGAAGTCAGGATGCAAACCTAGGCTACCCGGCCCCAGAGTCGCTTCTCTTACCCCCACTCCAATGCTGCCACCAACTTCAAGTAAAATGGAATCTCAATCTGAACAAGGTATGTTCTCTCTGAAAGTCTATTTCATTACCTCTGAAATAGTATGTTTGAGGATTAAATAACCATGATACGACCCCAAAAGCCCAGGTCACAAAAGCAAAATTAGACCAGTGGGATTAGGTCAAACTAAAAAGCTTCTGCATAGCAAAGGAAAGAATCAACAGAGTGAAGAAACACCTTATGCTGTGGGAGAAAATATCTGCAAACCATGCAGCTGATATAAGAAACTCAGACAACTCAATAGCAAAAAATAATAATAACCCAGTTAAAAAACACTCAAAGAACCTGGATAGATATTTCTCAAAAGAATACAGACGAATAGCCAAGAGGATTATGGAAAAATGCTCAACATCACTAATCATCAGGGAAATGCAAATTAAAACCACAATGCATTATTGCTGCACATCTGTTGGAATGACTATTTCAAAAAGATCAAATTAACAAGTGTTGGAAAGGATGTGGAGAAAAGGGAACCCTTGCACTATTAGCAGGAATGCAAACTGGTACAGTCATTATGGAAAGCAAGGTGGAGGCGCCTCAAAAAATCTGGGAGGTGATCCCAGAAGCAGAAGGAAGAAGTGAGGAGGTGAGATGTGGGAGGAAGGAAAACCCACAAAGGATGTCATGGGGTGTGCCACTGTGAACAACCAGGCCCTGGTCCTCCCTGAGCAGTATCCAAGAGAATGGGCCCACCAGCGGGGCGTGGTGGCTCACACCTGGAATCCCAGCCCTTTGGGAGGTCAAGGCAGGAGGATCACTTGAGCCCAGGTGTTTGAGGCTGCGGTGAGCTATGATCGTGCCACTGTACTCGTGCCACTTGGATGACACAGTGGGACCATGTCTCAACAACAATAACAACAACAAAAAGATAATGAGCCCACTAAGGGCATATTTACACACTAGCTCTTGTCCCTCACTGGTTGAAGGCTATACCCAAGGGCATGACCTCCCTGGCATTTCCAATTTGCTCTGCTCTCAGGCTACACATGCACAACTGGCTAGGAAAAGCTCCCAGGCAGAGACCACAGATGCAGGTGACATCCAGGGTAGCCCTAGGAAGTATGGTGGGGAAATTGTGAGTTCTAAGAAGCAGGCAGACATAGTCTCCTCACTATGGAAGCATCAATTCCTATGTGACTTATTTGCAGTCACCAGGCTAGTTAGCAGCAAAGGTGGGATTCCCCTTGGGCTCCTTCTAAAATGCCTCCCAGGAAACGTCCAATCCTTTAAAAAGAGATCACAAGAAAGGGAAGTAGACACTGGGTACCAAAATGACTCTTACATATAATGGGGGGGAAAATCTCACCAGCATAATATCTTCAGCTTATTCCTTGTAAATAACAAGGAACTGCAAATGAAACACCCTGTTACCCAGCCCACAGCATACCCTGTCACAAGAATTCACAAGAAAATAAGCACATTCTTGAGTTAACTTTTCACTGTGGAATTTCAGAGCTGCTGTGTCAATAGGAATGTGACAATAGATGATTCATTAGTGGTATCTGGACAGGCCTCTGGGGCAAACACAAAGAGATAGTTCATCTGAAATTTAGAAAGCCAAACATATCTTAAATGAGTGTCACTGGACTGACTTTCTCAATCATCACAGGATGAAAGATTCAGCAGCTTGAGGGTCATGGCGAGGTCTTGGTGAGGGTTAGGGCAGGGTCTTCATGAGGATAAAGACCTATTCTTCCTCCAGATCTAAGGAAGTGAGCCTATAATCTAGGGCAGAGGGCACCTGTCAATGCTGAATGGGAAACTGGGGCTGAAATAGAACTTTCTTATGCAAAGTAACAATGATACTTAACAAAGACTCTCATAAGCATAAATGTTACTAGAAATAATTACATAATGTATATATTATACTATTATACAAATTTTGGAAGCTCTTGTTAAAGACCTCGCTCCCAACCCTGAATTGTACCCCACAATTTTAAACTAAAAAAATTTAAAAATAAATTAAATAAAAAATATAAATAAATGAAAAAGACCTTGCTAATTCAAAATAAGAAGAAATTCCGCATGAATTGGCAACCAGTCCATGCTACAAGATATTTTTTAAAGACAAGCTGTGAATAAAGGGTTAACACCATCTCTTCCTCTTCTGCATGAGAATATGACCTTGGGTTAACTTTCCAGCTCTGATCCTCTGAACACCCGATGAAGACAGTCACTGTGTTCGTGGGCCATACTGCTCACAGTAGCATTGTCCCTGGTTGGTAGGCTGCATCCGGACTGAGAGTCTGTGGTATAAACCTTAATACCTGAGGAGGAATCCACAGCTTTGGGAGTCCTTGAGCAGCATGACTGTTATAACAGGGCATGTCCCCTGCAGGGACCTTGGGAGCTGTTATAACAGCTATTGCCTCCTAAGCCAGGATGGGTCCCACGCCTGCTTAATGTGCATCTCATGATCTTGTACCTGGACTGCCACTTGGAGGTGGGGGTCAGGGAAGAGTAGCCCCTGAGGACCCACAGAGGAGACATCTGATGCTGCCCCCCATCCTCTTAGGTCAGCCTGATGCTGAGCTTCTCTGAATGCTAAAAGAAATCATAGGCTAGGCTGAGCATAGCAGAAGTCTCCTTATTATAATGAATATACTGTTACCCCAGACTAATCATTCCACTCTCGCCCTTATAAATACATTAGAGATCCTTGTAATCATTAGCACAATGATCTGTAGGTGTGTGCCAGCGAGTTTAAGAGCTTGCACAGTTTTCTAAAATAGACAACAAGATCCCTCCTAAAATCTTATTTACATAATGAATCTGTTGCACCAAGTCCGTTCTCATACAAACAGCAAATGATATCGCCTAGGCCATATGCAAAATCCAAATTAGTTAGAACAGAGAATGAGGTTTGAGTGTAGGTATAAGAAACAAGTGCTCTGCGGCTCTTGGCCAGCCTGGTTTTCTCTGCTTAAAGGCTAGCTGAAGGTTTTCACACTGCCCTAGAAGGGTGGAGGTGAAATAAGCTACAGAGGCTAAAAGCCAAGACATGTACCAAGGAACATTCTAGATGTCCTCTGGAAAAAAACAGAATTTCTAAAGGGATGAAATTGTGAGAAAGTCATCAATGGAATGTATTTGTGCCAGACTAATCACGGCAAGTTACGTTAGCAGAAGCATATAGTGCAGTTCCAATTATGAAGAAACGGGACTAGCTACATTATATATGCACATACAAACACAAATATATGTATGCAAGGATTCATACCAAAGTATTAATAGCAGTAATAGTAGCTCTCTATGGCAAGGTGAAGGAAGAATTTTACCTTTTATTGCTTACATTTTATAGTGCTTGTATTCCCAAAATAAAGATGTATCTGGAAATTGTTTCTGTAATTAAAATTGTAATTCAAAATTATTTTTAACAAGACTTTGCAGACCAGATGTGGTGGCTCACACCTGTAATCTTAGTGTTTTGGGAGGTCAGGGCAGGAGGAGCTCAAGACCAGCCTGGGCAACACTGAGAGACCTTATCTTTACAAAACATCAAAAAATTAGCCGAGGCGTGGTGGCACGTGCCACTACAAATCCCAGCTACTCAGGAGGCTGAGGTGGAAGGATCGCCTGAGCCCGGGAGGTTGAGACTGTGGTGAGCCATGATTTCCCAGGCACCAACCTGGGAAACAGAGTAAGACCTCAACTCAAAAAAAAAAAAAAAAAAGCAAAGCAAATTAGAGTGGAATTCATTTTTAATGCTAAGCTTCTCCTATGCATTTAAAATGTAATTTGGTTTACAGAAATGCTGTTTAACCTTTCAGATTCTCTGACAAAAAAGAACAAGTCAATTGTACCATGGGCAGTCAAATGGGGAAGTCTAAAGACATGCAGATCATGGCACACATAAGAATTGTTAGGATTTTTTTTCACCAACAATATGGCCATGGGTGTGGGATTCTTCAGATGAACACAAAGATGACCAGAATCCCTGCACTGCTCTCTCCTAATTTCCTAACCTCCTAGCTATAAGGAATCAGTGCTGATTTACCCTTAAAGTATGGCCACAATGCCAGAGGGAAAACTAAGGTTGACAAGATTGTTGGAGCTATATTGATAACTCCCTATGTCTATGTTTAACTGTGTCTACAAGATTATATCTGGCCAGGCACAGTGGCTTATGCCTGTAATCCCAGCACTTTGGCAGGCTGAGACAGGAGAGTTGCTTGAGCCCAGTTCAAGGCTTGAGCCAGCCTGGACAATATAGTGAGATCTCGTCTCTACAAAAATAAAAATAAAAAATCAGGCCAGGCTTGGTGACTCAGCCTTCAATCCCAGCACTTTGGGAGGCCAAGGTGAGTGGACTGCCTTAGTCCGCAGGTTCTCGATCAGCCCAGGCAACTTGGTGAGACCTTGTCTCTACAATAAATCAAAAATTAGCTGGGTGTGGTAGCACGAGTCTGTAGTTCTGGCTACTTGGAAGGTTGAGATGGAAGGATCGCCGGAGCCCAGCAGTTAGATGCTGGGGTGGCTGTGAGTGTGCCACTGCACTCCAGTCCAGGTGACAAAGTGAGATTCCACCTCAAAAAAAAAAAAAAAATCAGAAAATTAGCCAGGTGTGGTGGCATGTGCTGTAGTCCCAGCTCCTTGAGAAGATGAGGTGGAAGATCCCCTGAGCCCAGGAGGTTGAGGTTCTGGTGAGCTGTGATGGTGCCACTGCACTCCAACCTGGGTGACAGAGTAAGACCCCAACTCAAAAAAAAAAAAAAAAAGAAAAGAAAAAAGAAAGATTATATCCACACATCTATGTCAGTGTTTCTCAACCTGTTTTTCATCAGAGCTGCTTTAGGAATCTTTTTAGGTTTTGTTTTTTCTAATCTCCATTCCCAATCCTCAATGAAGTTTTAATAACACAGATATACCGTATATCTGTTTATGTACTATGGCTCTTCGGGGAGGGGAGAACAAACTATTATAAAATCCAAAATTTTTTCTGCCTTCCCTAAGAACCAACGTTTGCCCCCTTGGGGGTGAGTTCATTCTGTTGAGAATGCATGTTCTATGTGCATATATGTGTACAAAGAAAACTAAAGGACCAGCACATTCTTTCCACTTCCTTTGTCATATTTCCAAAGTTGTTTCAACTTCCACCATAATCAAGCACTACTTTTACTGTGGAGAAAAGAATAGAGCTCTTTTTTTTTTCACATATGCCTGCATGTGCACACTTTAGGAACACCAGCGAAATAAAACCACACACTTAAATAGGAAAAAAAAAAAAAAAGAAAGGAAAACAAGCAGTCCTTTGATAACAAACACAAGGCAGGGGAAATGGTTTTAAGACCAATCACAGCAGTTCTAACATTTCCAACACACGTAGACAGCAAGGCTCCCAAGGGAGGAAAGAGACAGTACAGTTAATGTTTTCTGGTTTTATTACCGTGTTCATTCTAAAATGGCCATGAGATACTACTAGGACCAGAAGTGAAACCAAACAGACCATCAGATAAACACCAATGTGGGTTGCTAATCTGAGAGCACCAAGGGCCTAAAAAGAGCCCTCCTTCAACCCAAGACCCCCCCTAGGTCTGGTGTGCTTGAAAAGTCACAGGAACCAACGGTTCCGAAAGATTCTTTAGAAAATCTGTGACTGCTAAAGCTCTGTTTCATCCCATGAACAGGAAACAAAAACAGACAGAAGACTGCCAAGTTAGCAGTAGAGGCTGTGGCCAGCGGGACTCCAGGGTACAAGAGAGAAGAAACCAGGCATGAGAGAGACAACTGAAAGCAGAGTGTACCCAATATTCTGGAAGTGTCTCTGGCTGCATTCCACAGAAGAAGGGGCAAAGGCTTCTCAAGTCTTTTCACCTACTCCCTGAAGGGGTTTATTCTAGAATCAAAGCTGCTCAGAGTGGGAAGAACCTCCAGAGGGCAGAAAAAAAAGTATACTAGGCATGCCTTGCTTCACTGCACTCTACAGATACCACATTTTTACACATTAAAGGTCTGTGGCCAACCCTGAGTCAGGCAAGTCTCTTGGTGTCATTTTTCCAACAGCGTGAGTCATTTCATGTCCCTGTGTCCCATGTTGGTAATTCTTGCAGTATTTCAAAACTTATTATTATTATTATATCTCTTATAGTGATCTGTGAATGCATGCTCTATGTGCATGCAGGTTCTTTGATATTATTGTCAAATATTGTGGGGCACCACAAACTGCACCCATATAAGGTTGGTGAAATGAATCGATCAGTGGTGCGTGTGTTCTGACTGCTGCTCTGACCTACCATTACCCATCTTTCTATCTCTCCTTGGGCCCTTCTATTCCCTGAGATGCAACAATATTGAATTTAGGCCAATTAATATACTCTTCTAGTCTTCTAGTGTTCAAGACAAAGGAAGAGTTGCCTGTTTCTCATTTTAAATCAAAAGCTAAGAATGATTAAGCTTAATGAGAAAGGCATGTCAGAAGCCAAGATAAAGCTAAAGCTCCCAGGGTTCTTGGGCCAAACAGTTAGCCAAGCTGTGAATGCAGAGAGAAACTTCTTGAAGTAAATTAAAAGTTCTCCTCCAGTGACCACAGGAATGATGAGGAAGTGAAACAGGCTTATTTCTGATGTGGAAGAAGTCTGAGTGGTCTGGAAAGAAGATCATATCAGCCACATCATTCCCTTAAGCCAAAGCCTAATCCGGAGAAAGGTCTTAATGCTCTTCAATTCTATGGGGGCTAAAAGAGGTGAGGAAGCTGCAGAAAAAAAGATGGAAGCTAGCAGAAGTCGGTTCATGAGGTTTAAGGAAAGAAACCATCTCTATAACATAAAAGTACAAAGTGAAACAGCAAGAGCTGATGGAGAAGCTGCAGAAAGTTATCCAGGAAATCTAGCTAAGACCATTCATAAAGATGGCTACACTGAACAACAAATCTTCAATGCAAATGAAACAGTCTTACATGGGAAGGAGACACCATTCAGGACTTTCATAGCTAGAGAGGAGAAGTCAATGCCAGGCTTCGAAGTTTCAAACAACAGGCTGACTCTCTTGTTACGGGCTAATTGCAGCTGGTGACTTTAAGTTGAAGTCAGTGATCACTGATGATTCCAAGAAATCCCAGGGCCCTTAAGAATTATGCTAAGGCCAGGCTCGGTGGCTCGGCCTATAATCCCAGCACTTTGGGAGGCCAAGGTGAGTGGATTGCCTGAGCCTGTGGGTTCGAGAGCAGCCCAGGCAACTTGGTGAGACCTCATCTCTACAATAAATCAAAAATTAGCCAGGTGTGGTGGCATGCACCCGTAGTTCCAGCTACTTGGAAGGCTGAGGCTGAAGAATCGCTGGAGCCCAGCAGGTCGATGCTGGGGTGGCTGTGAGTGTGCCACTGCACTCCAGCCTGGGTGACAGAGTGAGACTCCAACTCAAAAAAAAAAAATTATGCTAAAACTCTGCCTGTGCTCTATAAATGGAAGAACAAAGCCTGGATGACAGCATATCTATTAATAATTACAACACGGTTTACTAAATATTTTAAGCCCACTGTTGAGACCTACTACTCAGAAATAAAAAGATTCCTTTCAAAAGTTACTGCTCATTGACAATAGACTTGATTACCCAAGAGCTCTAATGGACATGCACAAAGAAATTGATGTTATTTTCATGCCTGTTAATACAACATCCATTCGTCAGCCTATGGACCAAGGAGACATTTCAACTTTCAAGTCTTATTATTTAAGAAATACATTTTCATAATGCTATAGTTGCTATAGATAGTGATTCCTCTGATGGATCTGGACAAAGCCAACCAAAAACCTTCCGGAAAGGATTCACCATTCTTGATGCCATTAAGAACATTTGTGATTCAAGGGAGGAGGTCAAAACATCAGCAGAGGTCTGGAAGAAGTTGATTCCAACCCTCATGGATGACTTTGAGGGGTTCAAGACTGCAGTGGAGGAGGTAACTATATACGTGGTAGAAATAGCAAGAGAACTGAAATTAGCAGTGTAACCAAACTCTATGACTAAAATGTTGCAATATGATTTTATCCATTCTGATAAAATTTGAATGAATGAGGAGTTGCTTCTTATGAATGAGCGAAGAAAGTAGCTTCTTTAGATGAAATCTACTCCTGGCAAAGATGCTGTGAACATTGTTAGAATAACAACAAAAGATTTAGGATATTACATAAACAGTTGACAAAGCAGTGGCAGGGTTTAAGAGGCTTGAATCCAATTTTGAAAGAAGTTCTACTGTGAATAAAATGCTATCAAACAGCATCACATACTACAGAGAAATCTTTCATGAAAGAAAGAGGCCATCAATGCAGAAAACTTCATTGTTGTCTTAATTTAATAAGTTGCCAGTCACCTCACACTTCAGTAACCACCACCCAGATCAGTCATCAGCCATCCACACCGAGGCAACACTGTTTACTAGCAAAAAGATTATGCCTGACTGAAGGCTCAGATGATTGTTAACATTTTTAGCTAAAGTGTTTTTTTTTTTAAAAAAAACAGGGTCTCACTCTGTTGCCCAGGCTGGAGTACAGTGGCACAATCATAACTCACTGCAACCTTGAACTCCTGGACTTAAATGATCTTCCTACTTCAGTCTCCTGAGTAGTTAAATTTTTTGTGTTCGGTTTTTTGTTTTTTGATTTTTATAAATGGGGTTGATATTGCTATGTTGTCCGGGCTGGTCTTGAACTCCTGGGCTCAAGTGATCCTCCCACCTCAACCTCCCAAAGTGTTAGAATTATAAGCATGAGCTACCACGCCTGGCCTAACAGTAAAGTATTTTTAAATTAAAGTATGTTCATTGTTTTTTAAGACATAATACTATCATACACTTAATAGACTACAGTATAGTGTAAACTCTTAAATGTACTGAGAAATCAAAAAAATTCATGTGACTTGTTTAATTACGATATTCCCTTCATGACAGTGGTCTGAAGTCAAACATGCAATATCTCCAAGGTATGCCTGTACTTATCCGAAACAAGTTTAGCAAAACAACGCTAATATTTACCCTTACCACCTGCAATGCCTTCCAATATATTCTGGTCTAGTCTAGTCTATTTCATTTTCTTAATGCTGGTCACAGCCCATTAAAATTATAGCAAAATCCACTAATGGGTCATGACCACAGATTTAAAAATACAAATGTATTCCAACCCCTTTGGTCCACAAAGGAGAAAGCTGAGACTCAAGAGAGGTTAAATCCAAGGTCACAAGGCCACTTCCCTGAAGAACCAGAGCTAGCTCAGGCCAAGGTAAATGTTGGCTGTTGCTATCAGTCTAATAATTGAAACTCAACGAATGCCTCCCCAGTAAACCCTTCCTTCATCTCCCTGTTCAGAATTCACCTCTAGCCCCGTTCCCCCTGCCTGCACTGTCTAGGGTACTATAGTCTCTGTCTTGGATTATTGCTTTTTAACACCCCAATGCGAGGTGTGCTGATGTCCCTGGAACCTGGAGGCACCATCCACAACACCAAGCTGGTCACTCCTTTCCTCTCCTCTACTGCTTTCTTGCCATGAACTGCAGCATCCCCTGAGGAGTGCCAGAGAACCATCTTCCTTGGGAAAGTGATGAACTTGCTACCCAGGCAAAAGAAACCTGATAGGCAAGGCTTAATTCCTCCTGAATCCCGATAGGCAATTTCCCACAAACACTGAGGGTGGCTGAGTCCATCTGGAAAACTGTGAAGAAGTGGGTGATTCAGCTCTATCCAGACAAAATAAATCCCTCAGGAGTCTGGGGTAAAGCTTACATTTAAAAACCAAAGGGCAAGCCGGGGTCAGTGGCTCAGCCTGTAATCCCGTGCCTTTGGGAGGCTGAGGTGAGTGGATTGCCTGAGCCCGTGGGTTCGAGGCCCGCCTGGGCAGCGAGACCTCATCTCTACAATAAATCAAAAAATCAGCCGGGCGTGGTAGCGCATGCCTGTAATTCCGGCTACTTGGAAGGCTGAGGTGGAAGGATTGCCGGAGCCCAGCAGGTGGAGGCTGCGGTGGCCGGAAGCGGCCACTGCACTCCAGTCTGGGTGACAGAGTGAGACTCCAACTCAAAAAAAAAAAAACAAAAAAACAAAGGGCAGCCTCTCTCACTTGGCCCCCGTCTTGCAGATTAAAAGATGATATGCCCAGTGTGGTGGCTCATGCCTGTAATCCCAGCACTTTGGGAGGGAGAGGAGAGGGGACTGCCTGAGCACAGGGATTCAAGACTGGCCTGGGCAATATGGCAAGACCTTGTCTTGACAATAAATCAAAAAATTAGCCGAGCATGGTGGCACAAGCCTATAATCCCAGCTAGTTGGAAGGCTGAGGCAGGACCACCTGAGCCCAAAAGGTCGAGGCTGTGGTGGCTGTGATTGTGCCACTGCACTCCAGCCTGAGCAACAGAGTGAGACTCCAACTCAGAGGGGGAAAAAAGGACGTGTCTGGAGACTCTGCTTTTTTATCAAGTCCCGCCTTACTTTGTGGTATGCACAGGGAAGGGGTGAGAGAGGCGCACAGAGTGTGGGGACACCACAGGAAGCAGACCCCAAATGCCTCTTCCACCTTCCACAACAGCAGTGTGCACTCCCTGCCGTTTCATCTCCTCTTTCAAGGTCTCAGCAGGCCCCAATCTCTGTGGCTGTCACAAGACCAAGAAAATCAAACCCAGCTCCGTTCAGAAACGCATCTGTTGTCCAGTTAAACCTCTGAAATCCCAAACATGTGTTCTACATCTCCAAGCTAGGCTTCACACAGCAACTTGAATTCTACCTTTGTAAAATCACATGTCCCATGTAAGTCACTGTAGGGCATTCCCAGTGCCCCAGAAAGGAGAATCACTCTCTACACCATCGTCTCCAACTGGGCTTGGCAAGCTACAGCCTGTGGAACAAATCCAGCCAGGTACCTGTTTTTATAAATAAAGTTTTATTAGAACACAGCCACACCCACGTGTTTACCTACCATCTGTGGCTGCTTTGGTGTTACCACAGCTGAGCTAAGTAACTGCAACAGAGACCAAAGGACCTGCAAAGCCTCAGATACTGACTAGCTGGCCCTTCACACAAGGAGTTTGCCAACCCCTGGCTTACTGGATCCTGTCTAACTCTCTCTCTCTCTTTTTTAATGGTGGTAATATGAATATAACGTAACATTTACCAACTCGACCATTTTTAAGTGTACAGTTCAGCGGCATTAAGTACATTTGCATTGTCATGCGACCGTCACCACCATCCGTGTCCAGAATGTTTTCATCATCCCAAACTGATACTCTATGCCCATTAAATAATAGCTCCCCATTCTGCCTCTCCTAGCTCCTGGCAACCCTTGTCCTCCTCTGTGCCTCTGTGAATTTGACTGCTGTAGGAATCTCAGAGCAGTGGAATCATTCCATATTTGCCCTTTTGTGTGTGGCTTCTTTCATTTGGCATAAGGTTTTTAAGGTCCACCCACATGGCAGCATGTATCAGTGTTTCATTCCTTTTTATGGCAGAATCATACTGCATTTTATGGATAGACCACACTGCTTGTCCACTCATCCATTGATGGATACTTGGGCTGTCTCCACCGTTGGGCGATTGTCAATAGTGCTGTGACCTGCCTAATTCTGAGTCTCATCCTCCACCACACGCCTCGCTTCCTTACCCACAGGGGTCTTCTGCCAATTCCCTCAAATCATCCTGCTTCCTTCCCCCCTCAACTGAGATGATCCGTGGGTATAAAATACACACTGGATTTCCAAGCCTTCATATAGAAAAATGAATGCAAAATAGCTCAGTAATAATACCTTACATTGATTCTACGTTCAAATGACAATATTTTGATGTATTGGATTCAATGATAAATTATGAAAAGAATTATCACTTGTTCCTTTTAATTCTTTTTAATGTGGCTATTCAAAAACGTAAGGTTAACAGACACCTCATATCCTATTTCTAGGGGCAGCACGAGGCTAGGGACTGCAGGGGTCAGCAAACATTTTCTGTAAAGGGTAAATATTGTCAACTTTGTGGGCCGTACTCAACTCTGCTATTGTTACACGGAAACAGCCATAGACAATATATAAAGGAATGAATGCAGGTGTGTTTCAATGCATTTGATTTACAAAAGCAGATGTATTCGATTTAGCCCCTAGACCGTTGTTTTCTGACTCATACTCTAGAGTATTAGTGATATTTTGTAAATGTCCACTTCTGGGAAATCCATCCTACCCATTTTCTCAGACCCCTCAGTGAAAAGCCACCTTTTATTCAACTAGAGTGAGGAACACAAGCAGCTCCCGATTCCCTGACCTGAGCAGACCAGGCTCACCTGGCCCGGGCACCCACCAACCGCACTCACTTGGGTGTGTGGGCCTCTTCCACACGGTGGCCCAGCTGGAACTCGTGGGATTTGCTCCGATGCAATGCCGTGAACCCTGGGATCAAGTGTATCAGCTTTCGGGAGGAGGGCGGCGGGGTTCCTGGGGGCTTCAGCTTGTTCTTCCTCCTCATGGGCGGTGTGCCTGGTGGGGTCACGGTGGTGACGATATTGGGGGTGCGCGGAGGGGTGCGGACGGCGTGCCGCTGCCGGGGCGATGGCGGCAGGGAACGGTGGCCTGACTCCAGCGGCGGGGGTGGGCACAGGCCCGGGTAGGCGTCCACGGTGAGCCTGTCCACGTGGGTGTACACGGGGGCCCCGGGAGTGGGGCTGCTGTGACAGTAGTGCTGGACACACTTGGACTGGACCCTGGGGCTCTGGGAGAGGTGGGTGCGGATCCACGGGCTGGGCTCCGGGGGACACACGGGATTGTTCTCCTTCCCCGTCTCCGTGGTGGGCCACTGAATGGTCCAGTCCTGTTTGGAAAGGTTGCCTCCTGAGTTGGAACAAAAAAGCAGAGAGACAACGGGTAAGCCACAAGGAAGCCAGGTAAGTTATATTGTATGCACCACAACATCATACGCCCATTACACCATATGCCTGTTACATCATATGCATAAGATACATCATATGAATCATATGCATGTGCAAACATGTGCTCTATCATATGCACATGACATCATATCGCATGTTCTATCATGTGCATATTATGCCATAGACATGTCTGTTGCATCGTATGCCATTCCATCATTTGCATGTTCTATCATATACACACTATATCATACGCATGCTATATCATATGAATGTTCCATCCTATGCATGTTCTACCCTATGTACATTACATCATATGCATGTTCCATCCTATGCATGTTCTGTCATATAAACACTATATCATATACACATCCTATCATATGCCTGTTATATCACATGCATGTTTTATCATATGCATGTTACATCATATGCATTCACCTATATGCACGTTATATCATATACATGTCCTGTCCTATGCACATTATATCATACACATGTTCTGTCGTATGCCATTACTTCGTACCCACATTATAGCATAAGCACATTTACATAAATCCAACTACACCCACTTGACCCCTCCAAAAAAAGAATGAATTTCCTTTGTTGAGGCTGCTGTCCTATCCCCCAATGAATAGCCTTGCCTTCCACAGTGCCATGGCTGGGGGAACCCACAGTCCAAATGCCCAGAAAAGCAAAGAAGTTAATTCTTGCCTTTTGGGTGTCCAAAGGTCCTAGTTCTAGCAGTTTCAAGGTAATTTAAAATATTTTTAAGGATAACTTTTCCCTGACATGGCAATTGTAATGCCTAATCCCCATGTGAGATACATGAATTCCAAGTTCACTCCTGGTCCCTTCCTGACTGCTTATTTGGCCACTGCACACTTCTTACAGATCTCTGTTGCCACGTGCTCATTCATGCATTCATCCAACAAACATGTTTCAAACTTAGAGAAGACCAAGGGACAGTATTTTTATCAAAGGAATTCTATTTTTTCACACTGTGTCAACTTAGTTGTTCTGATAACCCAGAGCCTGATTGGGAGCCTACTAGACCTGGCTCAGGGTCACAGGACCCTGGTGCTGGGTTTGTTCTCCTGCTGTTGCCAGGGACTAGAAGCTGGGGGGCCTCTTGGGCCATGGACATTCCAACCTCCACATCGTGTACACAAGTGCTACATACAAATCATGAAAAACTGCTCAGATAGGAAAAGGAACCAAGCATCGATGCACACACACCCTGGGTCCCTGGGTGAATCTCCGAGAACTAGGCTGAGTGAAAAAAGCCAGTCCCAACAGGGAACTCACTGTATGACTCCACTTAGGTAACATTTTTGAAATGCTAATATTTTTGAAATGGAGGCTAGCTTGGGGGGTTAGGGATGGGGGACAAGGGAGTGGGAGGGAAACAGCATCACAAGGGATCCTTGGAGTGTCAGAACTCCTCAGCATCTTGACTGTGGTGATAGACACACAAACCGATATAAATGATACAATTATATAGAACTATGTGCGTGCGCGCGCGCGCACACACACACACACACACACGAGTGTAAATAAAACTGGGGAAATCTGAACAAGACGAGCGGATTGTGTCAATATCAATATTCTGGTTGTAATATTATGCTGTGGTTTTGAAAAATGTCACCATTGGGAAGAACTGGGCAAAGTGTATATGGGATCTTTCTATGTAATTTCTTACAATTGCATGTGAATCACAATGATCTCGATTAAAATGTTCAACTAAGAAATTAAAAATGAGAGACAAGAGTTTGAGGGGGAGCTGCTTTAGGAGGGTGACCAGAGAAGCCCCCGAAGGAAGTGACATTTATGTTGACATCTGAAGGACAGGAAGGGGATCACCATGCCTAGAACCGAGGACAGAGCACACCATGCCAGGGGAGCAGCCAGGGCAAATGCCTGGAAGTAGGAAGAGTTTCTGTTTTTAAGTTTTCTAATAGTTTATTAGAAAGAATAGAGGCTTTAAAAAAATTCTCACTGTCATAAACACAAAGGCTTTCAGCCCCGGTATAAACTGAATCCAAAAAGAGAAAGAGAAACACATTTAAAAATACAATATTATATTAACATTTTCACTCATTTGCTGTATTGAAGGTGAAAATACAAATTCGTTCTAAATATACAGACTCTCAGGTACTATGGACAGCTTTTCTGCATCCTCCATGCTAAGAGACATAAACACATAAGGGTCAAGCAATAAGAGACATAAACTCATAAAGGTCAAGCAATACCAAATGCACAGGCTTCAAAACCATCTACATTAAGGCAGTTACTTTCCTGGGTGCCCCTGTGAAGGTGGTGTTCCTGAGGTGTGATGACAAGGGGGTGACTAGCTCAAGGAGAAGCTGAAGGGAGAGGTAAGGGACAGCCTACCAGATCAGAGGCCAAGTGTGGATTTTATACCACATTCAGTGGGAAGCCATTGAGAGTTTTGAGGCAGGGGAGACACTTGATTAAATGTTCATTTCTCAAGGATCACTGAGGCAGCTGCATGGGAAACTAGAGCCCATCAAAGAATATCACAGGGATGGGGTAAGAGATGATGCCGACTCTGACTTGGGTGGTAGCAGCAAAGATGGAGAGAAGTCGGCCAGGTGTTGATGGAGGAAGAGCTGGCAGGACTGGGAGGAAGGTGATCGCCAGGGCACGCCCATGATGGGCCAAAGAAGGAGATTTGGAGCAGGAAGAAATCCCAACTTGTAGCCAGTTAGCAATAACAATAATAATGTCTATGACGACCGTAACGAGCTAATTTACAGAGCATCTGAGAGTTTACAAAGTGCTTTCATGAGCACTGACTCACTGTCCCATTTTTAATTAAAACAACTCATTTTGTTATTAAACATTCATTACAGAAAAATTAGAAAATCCAGATAAGGAAAAAGACAATGTTGTCCTATAGCCTAGCCACCAGCCCTATTAATGTTTGGTTGTGAAGTCTTCCAGATAGTTTTCCATGCTTTTTTTTTCCCCCGGAATAAAAATACCACAAGACCCTACTTAATGGGTTCGTCGTCCTCTTTCTTCATTTGTTGTATTGGTACTGTTTTGCATCTTCTTTCATTTGTGTAACTTTGTGTGCAAAGGGCCATTTTGATCTCCACTTTGTAGGTAGGGAAACTGATGCCCAGGGGTGGAGACATGCCCAGGGTCACAAGAGAGACAGTAACTAGCAACTGGATTCAAACCCAGAACCTTGGCCACCTTGACAACCAGGGCACACAGGTATCTGTGGCAGAGCTGGGGAATGCTTTGGCTGTCAGAGATCATCCAAATCGGAATGAATGCTGGAGCAAGAGCTTATTTCGCAAGGGTCTTCCTTTTCCCTCCTCCCAGACCTGCCAGAACATTCTACCAAAGTCACCATCATTACAACATCGACTCTCAAATATTGAAAAGTACGCATCAGCCCAGTGACGAAGAGTCAGCAATGGAATAAAATAACTTGGGGCCCAAATCTGGCTCCCATGCTTACTGGCTGTGTAACCTTGGGCACTTATCTAACCTCTCTAAGTTTTAGCTTTACCTGTAAAATGGGACAATACTTGGAACTACCTCACAAATCAAGGATCAAATGCAATAACACAAGTAATGTGCTTAGCACAGCTCTCAGTATATGGTAGGTATTCCATAAATGTTATCATAATTCCAGTAAACACTATGGTAATATGTCAGTATCCTGATCTGGAGTGCTTGACTATCATCACCCTTTGTACCGTAAGAAAGTTGGTATTTAGCTGAGGTTAAATTACTCTGAGAGCTGGGACAGAACAGAGAATTAAGCCGAGATCAGTTTCTCCATCCCCTGGCAAGCTCTGGATTGATGTACCTGCTTAGGGAATACAAATTCAATGTCAAATTGGTCTAAGTAAAACATGTTAGAGAGAGTAAATCTATTTTTTAAGTTGTCTTAATCATATACTGTGGCACCACAAAGCCACAATGAAATACTTTGGGCATGATCACTATAAGCTGCTGCCCACCCTGAGTGAAACTGATATGGAACTGGGAATCAGAAGAACCTGACTTAGAATTCTGGTTCTATCACTGACCAGCTCTGTGACCTTGGGCAAGTTACAGGACCTCCCTGAGCTTTAGTTTGGGGGTTTGTAAAATGGGAATGATCATGGCTTCTTTGGAGGGTGCAATGAGGATTAAATGCATTCATTCATCCTTTTATTTTACAAATATTTGAATGCCCTTCTTGTACCAGGCACTGTTCTAGGCACCAGTATAGAACAATAAATAAAACAGACAAAAAAGTTCTGGCTTTGCAGAGCTCACATTCTTAGTAAGGAAACAGAGGAAAGGGGGTGAACAAATAAATGGCATATATAACTGATCATGTGTATATATCAGTGCTCATAAGTGCTAAGAAGGGGAAGAAAGCAGAGCTTGGGGACAGAAAAAGTTCAGGGGGGCTGCTTTAATCAGTAAAGGATACAGAGGTGACAGTAGACATTTGGGTAAATCTCAGAGTGGAGTGAGGAGCAAATAAATGCAATAAAGCGAGTCAACCCATCAGGCAGAGCCTGGTCCATCATGACAATGCAGACAAACAGGCAGATAATGGAGGAAGGACCCGGACGTCTATTCTGGGTGCCTTGTGACTCATCCCCTCTGTCCCCAGGCAGTCACGGTGCCAGAGCCTGCCCTCAAGACATTCACATCTAGTGGGAAAGATTGATAAATAAACCTGCACTGCAACTCCATTCCTAAGTAAAAACTCCAAAGAACTGAAAGCAAGAACTCAAATACTTGAACATGAATGCTCACAGCAGCACTGTTCACAGTAGCCAAATGGTGGAAACAGCCCAAGTGTCTGAAAACTGAGGAATGGATAAACAAAATGTGGTATGTCCATATGATGAAATATTATTCAGTCATAAAGGAAAGCAGTGCTGATTCATGCTACAGTATGGATGAGCCTCAAAGACATTATGCTAAGTGAAAGAAGCCAGACACAAAAACTCATATATTGTATGATTCAATGTATATGAATTGTTCAAAAGAGGCAAATCTATAGAGACAGAGAACAGACTGGTGGTTGCCAGCAGCTGGGGGCAGAGGGACACAGGAGTGACTTAGGTAGCATGGGGTTTTCTTTTGAAGTGATGAAAATGGTTTGTAACTAGAAAGAGGTGGTGGTTGTACAACATTGTGACCACACACTAAATGCCATGAAATGGTTCATTTTGAAATGACTATTTGTATATTATGTGAATTTCCCTTCAATAAAATAAATCAGTAAGTACTCACAACTGATTTCTTACAAGTGCAGAACCTGTGGGCACAGAGGAGGGGAACTCGCCTGGCCGGGTCAGGGTAAGGAAGGGTATCCTGAAAGAGGCAGCGCCTAAGCCCAGAACTTGAAGGTGAACAAGAAGATACCAGGAAAGTTGGCAGAGTAGAGGGTGATGATCATCTGCACTGTACCTTCAACCGAGACACTGAGCCCAGGTTGATGCCCTGGTTGCTAGCTGAGCCCCATCGTGGCTGGTGGCACCGATCTCAGCAACAGGAAATACAACCCAGAGGAGGTGGTGAGCTCGGAGTCAGTCAGAGTCTGATGCTCCTGCAGGGCATCCAGGAGGAGATGTCTAGATGCAATTGCATCTCACCTTCTCCCTCCACCCGGGAACCCTGGGGTCACTCCTCAGGAAGAGTTATTTTTCTAGCCTAGAGGGTGGACGATGAAATTCTAAAGCCTCCTCAGCCTATCCAAGACAGTGCCAGGCTCATATCTGACTTTTGTTTTTATAAAGACATGATGATTTAATCACGGTCACCTTCTGCGTCCCCTCTTGTCTGATCTCCAGAATAAACATCCCACAACCCAGATTTACATGCGGGTAACACAGATCTGGAAGGAGAGGGCATGAACAAGTCACCCCCTGACTAGTTCCCTCAGAGAAGATACCTCTGCATTTGGAGGACTTGCTTTCTGAAAGAACAAAAATTCATTCTCCTAAATCAGCATCAAGCAAGAAGTAGGAGTTTTCACAATACACAGGACACTCGCACCTTTGCAAGATGATGCTTCAACATCAACTTGTCCCCACTTTTCCTCACTACAACTCAGTTTCTTCATCTGTAAAATGGGGATGACAATAGAACTTTCCCCCCAGGATTGCTCTGAGGGTTAAATAAGACCACGGAAGTAGAGCATTTAGCTGAATCCCTAACACACAGCCAATGTTTTAAAAATGTAACAAGGCAATGAAACCAGCTTTTTCACAGTATGCACTGAAGAGCATGTTTAAAGTGCTTTGGTCTTGCCAGGTACTAGCTCCTATAAAAAAGCAAGCCCACAGTATCAAAAGCCACTGAGCCTTTATTGTAGGCTGAATGGTGTCCCTCAAAAAAAAATGTTAAAGTCCTATCCTCTGGTGCCTCCTTGGCAAATAGGATCTTTGCAGATGTAATCACATTAATATGAGTTAATGCTGGATTAGGATGCATTACCCTAAATCCAATGGCTGGTGTCCTTACAAGAAAAAGAGAGGACACAGAGGAGAACATCACGTGAGGATGCAGGCAGACACCGGAGAGATGCAGGAGCATTAAGGATTGCCGGTAAACCCAGGAAGCTGGGGGAGAGGCGTGGGACAGATTCTGCCCAGGGCCTTTGGAGGGAATGTAGCCCGGCCCACACCTCAATTTCAGATTTCAAGCCCCTCGAACTGTGGGAAAACAATTTGTTGTTTGAAGCCACCTAGTTTGTGGTGGTTTTGTTACAACACTCCAGACAACTTCCACAGCCCTCAACTGGAAATCAACACATTTGCTGAACACTGATGGAGGAGTCAGCAGATAAAAGTCTGCGCATGGAAAGCACTTGTTAGACTCAGAGGGATAGGATTTGGTGCCTCTCTTACCTGCCCTGTAAGATAAATGTTATTGGTGTGTTGGAGCAACAGTATTGGGTGAATGATAAGACTTGGCTAACATTCCATCATTGCTAGTAACTTCCACCCTCACTTTCCCCATTAATCAGAGCTAACCACACACCCTATAGTTCCTCCCAAGAAACACACACACACATGCACACATGCACGCACGCACGCACACACGCACTCCATTCTGCTGGGTTCAAGGAAGTACTGAGTTGCCCCCAAGTTTCCTTTCCTTCCTTAAAGTTTTTGCAATGTCTGAGAGACAAGAAGAGAGGAAGAGAAGGTTTACCTCCTGGCAAATTCCCTTTCCCATGAGATTCTCTTCCTCTCTACCACTTCAAAACCAGAAGTTTGGGGCGAAGAAGCAAGAAGCCTCTTTTCATTATCCAAATTACCACCTGCCAAATTGACAGAGATTCGACTACTCTTCGCTGAAGCCTCAGAAGTGTTTCACTGATGGGCTACGTTATAGCAACCCTTCCCCTCTCTCTTTTGATTCTCTTTTTAATAAAGTCTGAGGGAAATAGGTAATTTATCATTTTAAATAGGAAAGGTGTGGTAGCAAGTGACTCCAGGGTTTATTAATCGTTACCCTTGCTATCTTGTCATCCATTCCTGGAAAATCATTTTATTTCAAGTTTTGAAATGGGTGGGGAGAAGGGAATAGGTTTTAAGAATTGAAAGGTCTGAGGATTGATTAAAGGCATTTCAAGGTGTAGGGGTTTTTCTTTTGACATTCTCTGATAAGGAACTAAGAGAAATAAAAGCCATTCTCAAGGGAGAAGATGACTTCAGAAAGTCTAGGCAAGTGTCTAACTTCTTTGTCCCTTCCTATTAAGCTTTTATAAACAGTCAAATGTGTAGTTTAGAATTTGTCTGAATTTCGGAACCAGCAGCAGAATATACACAGAACATTCTTTAGCCCTTCCAAGGCAGAAGTGACAGAGAGCCCGCCACTCTGGAATCATCACTGCTTGTAACTTTTGTGAATATTTAAATGTGCTTGTTAGTTTAATCCCCAAAACTTTCTGGCAAGAAGCAGAACTTTTAGATGCAGGCTGAAAATATGAGACTGAAGTCACTGGTGGAACAAAAAAAATGGTTTTCAGTTTAATCCTCACAACCTTTGGCAAGACTCAGATCTTTTAGTCTCTGGGTGAAAATATTTGACCAGAGTCATGGGTAAAGTAAATAATACTAGTACTAACAATGATTATTAATACTAATAACAATGGCCATTTATTGAGCACTTACTATGTGCCAGATACTATTCTAAGTATTTTACATGCACCAACCACCTCATGGTATCTTCACAAGATACTGTGAAGAAAATTCTGCTACTGATTCCATTTTACAGTGGTGGATAGGAAGAATTATGGGAGACTGGATTTCCCTAGGTCACACCACTAGTAGGTGGTAGATCGGAGTTCCAATTCAGATCTGTACCCCAGACCCTCAGGAAATGAGAGACCCAACCAGAAAGCCCCTGAAAAGCTGAGCTGTGGATCAGTATCTTGGGTAACCCCTTCTCACCTTCCAAAAGTCAGATATGATACTCAGTTTAGCCACAATCCCAGAAAGCATGACACCTGAAATCCAGAAAGAATTTTTGAGTTTTTAGTTTGTAATACTTGCAAAAAGAAGTGAATAAGGACAAATGAAAAACACACAGTTGCCAAAGCAATTCAACATTGGCAAGAATCTTAATCTAAGACCTCATTAACAAGCTTGGTATCCAGCCAAAGCATGGGCCCTCTGGGCACTAGCCTCGCCCTAGGATGTCCCCAAGAAGAACCAAACAAAGGCACTAACCCCAGTCTGTGCGGGTCATCTGGAATGAGGACAGGGCAGGGAGTTTGGTCTCTGACCCAGTCATGCCTCTCAGGTCCTGCTCTATGACATTTGTGATTTTATTACCCACCAAGAGATTTGGCAAGATTAACCTCCAGTCTCTAACTCTAGGACTTTTCCGTTTTAACAAAGTTCTTTAAAACAAACAAACTTTTTGTTATTGAGGTGAAATTCACATTAACCATTTCAAGGTGCAGAATTCAGTGATGTTTAGTACTTTCACAATACTGCGTAACCACCACCCCTACCCAGTCACAAAACATTTTCATCATGTCCAAAAGAAAAACACATACCCCTCTGATTCCCCAGCTCCTGGCAACCACTAACCTGTTTTCTGTGAATTACCTATTCTGGACATTTCATATAAATGGAATCATACAATATACAGTCTTTTGTCTTTCACTTTGCATAATGTTCTCAAGGTTCATCCAAGTGTAGCAGGTATCAGTGCTTCACTCCTTTTTATGGCCAAATGGCAGGCACACACCACATTTGGTTTATCCATTCATCAGCCAATGGACATTTAGATCGCTTCTACCTTTTGGCAGTTGTGTTTAGTGCTACTATGAACATTTGTGTACGAGTATTTGTTTGAACATCTGTTTGCAATTCTTTGAGGATATATATACATCGGTGGGGTTGGGGGGGTTGCTGGATCATATGGTGACTATGTTTAACCCTCTGAGAAATCAACAGACTGTTTTCCACATCGCTGTACCATTTTACATTCCCACCAGCACTATACAAGGGTTCCAATTTCTCTACATGCCCGCCAACACTTGTTATGTTTAGTTGCTCATCATCATCATTGCCATCCTAGTGAGTGTTTAACAAAGCACTTTTAGGAATGGCCCTAGTTACCATTCATTGTGTACTTCATGTGGGCGAGGCCTCTCTGAGGTCTCCTCTCATCTCCATACCTTATTTCATTTACAATCTTGTGAGATCAATGAGGAGATCTAGGCTCTGGAAAAGCTGAGTCACTTGCCCAAGGCCAAGATTCAAACCAAGATTTGTGCCCTGGCAGTCTTACCACATAGCATCCTCTCTTGGGGAACCCAGGATGAAAGAAATGTTCAAGACACCATCCTCAATACCCATTTCAAGCATATCCACATTGCTGGAGGTGACTGGATGCCACAGGCCCCTCAGAGACATGGTTCTGAGCCCTGATGACTACCGTCATCATCATGCTGCTGCCCTGAACGACCTGATATGGACATCAGGGGAGAGTGCAGGGGCACAGTGCCCCATGTGTCAGGATTCCTGGGTTCCACCAAGGCTTAGGTAAAGCTCCTCCCACCTCCCTACTCCCCACAGAGCTGAAGGGGGCCTCAGGCGCAACTCACCACCTCAGGGAGGCATCCCCACCCCCTTCCACCCTACCTACTCTCTCCTTCCCCCTCCTGTTTCATTTCTCCATAGCCTTTACCACTCAGTGGAATTATTTTGTTATACAGTTGAGTCTCATTATTCACTATAATTGTGTTCTATAAAGTCACTGCTAATGCCGAATTAGCAAATGCTGAATGAACCATTGCTCCTAGGGGAGACACGGGGTTAGGTTCCTGTGAGCCCATGAGCCTCTGGTCACAACATTTTTGTCCATCCTTCCATACATAACCTTGTTTTATGTGTGTTTCTGTTTCAAGACACCTCACTTCACATACATACTGTTGAGTCATTGACACTGAACTCACAGCCCACAACACTATCCCTCAAGTCTGAACAAAGACTACTTAATACATGTAATTTCTCCATAAGGCACATCATATGCCACCTTCTTGCTCTTAGGAACACTCGACAGCACTTCAGCACTATGCTTGGCAGCCATTTTAAACAGAAAAATCACCAACACAACACACACACAGTGTGAAAAACATGGCACTAAGTTGGAGACCACAGAAAGGACACTTGTTTGCATGGTAAGAGCTGAAACAAGAAGGCAGGGTATGGCCCTGTGCAACCTCTGCTGGGAATGTGTGCAACAGGCAATTCCAAATTATTTGACCGTTCTGGAAGTGCAAATTATTTGACGGATGCTGATTTGGGGGGTTACAAGTAAATGTTAGCAAATAGGTGAATTTACAAATACAGAATCCATGAATAATGGGGACTGACCGTATTCATCTGTTTATTATCTGTCTTCTCTGCTGGAATGCAAGCTCTAAGAAGGCAGAGACCTGGGCCAACTTTCTCACCACCATATCACCTACTGTGTTACAATAACTAAGTATAAAATTCTTGTCTCAATATATAAATGATATATTTATTCAATAAATATAGGTTGAACAAATCGATTCTTGGGCACTCATACGTTAAAGCTGCCATGATGGATGATATCATTTGTACCACACATCTTGATTCGGGCAAGAAATTAGGTGGGCTGGACCATGCTATAGTCAACATTCCTTCATGCCAAGGGCTATCCTGGGTGGATACATTGTTGAAAAATGAAGGCCTGGTGATCAGAGGAAGGGGTAGAAAGTTTTCCTTATTGTGATCTTTCCCCTCTAGCTCTACTTCCTGAGAAATAGCTGTGTCTCTTTCTCCCTCAGCCACCGTAGATGGATGGGCTTCCCCACAGCCCCTGAGGGAAGGAGAAGGAGGTGAGAAGCCGAAGTAGCACTTCCAGCTCAGGCTGACTCCACAGATGCTGCAGAAAAGAGTCCACAACAGGGAAGCCACGACACAGAAGGGTGACCTCTGAGACTCTTCTAATTTCAGAACTCTCCGTGCTCTATCACTCTGCCTCCCTTGAGTGACAGGCGTTATATTAGTTTTATAACCTCTCGTGTTGGCAAATTCAAGAAAGCTGAAAGTAGCATTCAGTGACCTGTGCAGCAACATACCCTGTTTTTATCTCCAGACAACTGACATGGGGCACCGATTTTCCAGAACCCTTTGTCTCCCCAACCCCCTCCACGTGGAGGCTCAGTGGGGCCGGCATCTGCCCTGCTTTCTCTCCCAGTTTCCCTCTAGAGAGATGGTGCTTGTGAAGTCTTCCATGCCTGGTGTGGCAGGGGGTAAATATATTTAGGTTGTCCACATTGTCTTGACCCAGAGAGAAATGTGAACACTTCTAGTAGAAAGGTGTTAGGTAGCCGGGCTCGGTGGCTCAGCCTATAATCCCGGCCTTTGGGAGGCTGAGGTGAGTGGATTGCCTGAGCCCGCGGGTTCAAGACCCGCCTGGGCAACTTGGCGGGACCTCATCTCTACAATAGATCAAAAATTAGCCGGGCGTGGTAGCGCGCGCCTGTAGTTCCAGCTACTTGGAAGGCTGAGGCTGAAGGATCGCCGGAACCCAGCAGGTCAAGGCTGTGGTGGCCGGGAGCGGCCACTGCACTCCGGTCTGGGCAACAAAGCGAGACTTCGACTCAATAAAAAAAAGAAAAAAGAAAGAAAGAAAGGTGTTAGGTGAACTTTTATGAACACCTCAATGGGCACCAGAGGGCTTTCCCAAAACATCTACATGTAGTACCTGCCAACATAACTTCTTGCCACAGGATGCACAGCCCAGCAGGGCCCGGGGGCTGGGTTTGAATCCCAGTCCTACCACTTGCTAGCTGTGTGACCTGGGGTAAATTGCTTAACTGCTCTGAACTCGTTTGTGGATCTAAAAAGGGAATAGTAAAAGTACCCACTTCTTAGGGTTGTTTAGAGAATTAGCGAAAATAAAGCACTGAGCAGTCTGCCTGCTGTCTTTGTTACTACTGTTCCTATTGTTAGTAGTAAGTCTGTTCCCTTCTCCAGGCAGGATTGGTACATGCATCTTTTGATTAGACGCCTACTTATGTGCAAGACACTTCAATCTGAAGGTGGGAAGTTTCTCCATCCACCCAGAAGTCATACTCTACCCACTAGATTATGAAAATTTCATCTGAAAAAAAGTCATGGAGCTCAATGATAACCTTTATATTGATTACATGTAGAAATGTAATATTTTGGAAATATGGATTTAAATAAAATATACTGCAAAAATTAAAGTCATTCTTCAAAAGGTTAAACATAGAATCACCAATTAGCAATTCTACTCTTAAGTATATGCCCAAAAGATCCAATAATTCTACTCTTAGGTATGTACCCAAAAGAATTCATTGAAAACAGAGACTCAAACAGATACTTGTCCACCTATGTTCATAGCAGTATTATTCACAATTATCAAAAGGTGGAAACATCCCAAATGTCCATCAATAGATGAACAGAAAAAATGTGATACATCCAAACGGATTATTATTCAACCTTAAAAAGGAAGAAAATTCTGACTTATACTACAACATGGAAGACTGTTGAAAATAGTATGCTAAGTGAAATAAACCAGACACAAAAGGGCAAATATTATATATTTCCATTTATATTAGGTACCTAGATAAGAAAATTTATAAAGACAGAAAGTAGAATAGAGGTTACCAGGGACTGAGATTACTTAATGGCTATAGAGTTTCTGTTTGGGATGATGACAAAGTTCTGAAGATAGTGGTGATGATTATACAATATCGTGAATGTGCTTCATGCCACCGAATGGTACACTTTAAGAAAAGGCTAAGCTAGGCACAGTAGCTCACACCTGTAATCCCGGCAGTTTGGGAGGCAGAGGTGAGAGAATTGCCTGAGACCCAGGGTTCAAGACCAGCCTGGGAAACCTGGGGAGATCTTTTCTTACAATAAATCAAAAAATTAGCTGGGTATGGTGGCACATGCTTGTGATTCCTACTACTTGGAAGGCTGAGGTAGAAGGATCGCCTGAACCCAGCAGGTTGAGGCTGCATTGGCCAGGAGTGTGCCATTACACTCCAGCCTGGGTGACAAAGTAAGACTCCAACTCAAGAAAAAGAAAAGAAAAGGTTAAAATGGTACATTTTGTTATGTATATTTTTACAATAAAAAATTAATGTCAGCTTTTTTTTTTTAAGTGACCACTACAAACTTTAAAATTATATGCAGGGTTCCTATGATTTTTCTCTTGGACATATAATGTCTAGCACAGACCTAGGAAGAAGAAATAGGCATTAAACAAGAAATCACACCATAATTATTTAGTTAACAGTGTCACGGAGGGTCGTTGCAAGGTAACCCAGAGCTGAGCGTTGGGCAGAGGCTCCATAACATTTGAGCTGGGGTCTGGAGGATGTGTGGCAGTTAATTAGGCAAAGAAAGAGAAACAAATGTACCAGCCAGAGCCAGCCTGTCAAAAAACGTGATCCATGGGAGGAACCAAGGGCCAGAGGAAGTGGAGTATAGATGATGGGAAGCGGGGAAGGGAAGAAGTGAGGCAGAGGAGAGGTGGACAGGTCCTGCAGGCCAACATCGGCCCTGAGGGATCTATCCATAGAAGAGTGCCATCTGTGGTCTCATGGCATTGATGACCACCCTTCATGAGCTGAACCCACTGCATCTGAGTTGCGAACTCGTCCATGTCTTCAAGGCCAACACAAATGTGTCCCCCTAGCAGTTGACCCTTTCTGGTGCCCAGCCAGCCCAAATATCACGTTGATAACATTTGCAAAAGATGTTTCTGAAAAGAGATACTGCCAAGCCCAGAGAGAAGGAACAGATACAAAACTAAAAATATCCCTCCAGTTCTAAACAATAATTAAACCTTTTAAATTGATAAAAATCAGGACTGAGGTGGAACTAAACGTGTTTAGATATTAGCAATGCAGATGTTCACACTTAACTTTGTTCCATCCCTGGATAAGAACCCTGTAGGGCAGTTCGATGCTGGGAGATAAGGCATCAAACTTGAATTGTGCAGTTGGTTAGTCCCTCTGCAAATCTTTATTAAGTATTTACTCTGGAGAAGGTCTTTTTGAGATGCTAGAAGCCTTGGGCACCTTCTGGTCAACTTTATTTGGACTACTACTCCTTTCCTGTGTCTGGAATAGCTTTTCTCACACCGCAGCAGGAACTGCTGGATATCTTATCATCAAGGGTTCATAAGGAAATGAACATGTTCAAGGTACCTACTACGTACCAAGAGCTTTACTGGATATTTTGCCTGCACCACCTCATTTTAACTCTCACAGCAACACTGTGGGGTAGACACTATTCTTCACAAGGTACAGATGAGATTCTGAGGGTCTAAGTTTTACTTATTCTAAGCTACACAGCTGCAGTGGAAAGGCCAGAATTGGAACCCAGCATTCCTCCTTATTTTTCTTGTGGCAGAGGTTGATAAGGGAGAAGTGAGAGAATTTCAAGTGAGCAAGAAAACTGGGAAAGGGTATAGGGTGAGAATAGGATCGGGGAGTAAAAGTAATAAAAGTAAACATGGCAAAAAATGCTCATGTGTCCCTAAGAGAGAGGAAACAAAGTAAAACCTCTTGTGTTTAAGGAGAAAATAATTTCACAAATGAACTGAACTCAACAAATGTTTACCAAGCCCTACCATACGCCTGATGCTGCGCTGTGGGCTATCCATATTCAAGGAAAAAAAATATAACAGTGACAATGATCACAATTACCCCTTAATGAAAGTTCAGTGTGTGCCTAGCATTCTTCTAAATACTATACTTATATCACCTAAGTCAATCCTCACTATGGCACTGCAAGATAGATACTAATATTTTCCCCATTTGATGGACAAAGAACAAGTAGGATATGGCTCCTGTTCCCAAGGGTCCCAAAGTGGAGTAGGGGAGATAAGACACTCAAGTAAGCAGCTCCAACAGCATCCAACAGTCGCTGCATTAATTAAGCAAGATGCTAAATCACATGATGATGGCAGTCGGGTGACAGCTAAGATCCTAGCTTCATCTCTGAGAGTCTCGGCTTCCTGTCTGTAGAATGGGGATAGTATCCCCCACCTCACAGAATTGTTGTGAGGGTCTAGTGAGTTGACATTTTCCAGATATCTGGACATTTTTCATAATACTCTAAGAAAGGCATCGGCAGTAGGAGGACACTGCTGGTTGGACAGGGGGGAGCACATAACATCAATAAGGTTATCCAATCTCAAACCAGGCCAAGTGGGGCCCAAAGGAAGGCCCAAACTCTACCTGTATGATGACCACTTATGTACCTAACCCTGAATTGTATCCCATACCTTTAAAATAAAATTTACAAAAAAATCTATCCCAGACTTGGTTCTACCCGCCTTCCAAAAAATTCAAGGAAAAATGCAAAAGGTAGCAATCAGAGGATTTCAACAAGTTAATGGTAGGAGGCAGATGGGGAGGGGAGTCAAAATCTGAAAAATGTACGATATGGTGATGGTGAGTTTCCTTCATCTCCCTGTTTTGCCATAAAGGTCAGCAGGATCTAGGAAGTGCATATTAGATATGGAGAGTAAATATTCCATAAGTATCCCATATCGCTGGCCAGAGGACCAGGAAAGGAGGCCCAGCAAGTAGAAAAGTGTAGACAAAAATTCTCAATTTTTTAAAAAATTTTTTCTCTCTCAGCCTTGACCCCAAGGTCAGTCCAGCATTTGTATGACACAGAAACAACACAGGTACCCAAGACCCCAAAAGATAGTCCATACCTTTGGATAGAGAAACTTGGAACAGGGGGCAATGGCAATGTTAATAATGATAGACATGATCCATGGTTTTTTTTCTCTCTCTCTTTTCTCTCACTACTCCCCTAGGACAGGACCACTCATTCAGACCTATGGAACAGAGCACAAGGCTAAAACTCTGAGAGAACCCTATCTTTTTGACCAGAAGAACTGAAGGAAGAAATCCCTGGAAGCCAGAGAATGCAGAAGCTGTCACCACCTCCAAAAAAGAGCTAGAGAAGAGGATCCCTAATCCCATGTGTGAAATGCCACACATGCGCAAAAACAAACCCAAAAAAGCAGAACAAAGGCTTCAAGAATTCATCTAGCACAGAACCACCACCCACAGCAGGCAAGGCAGAACTGACAGTCTGAATCTAACCAGACTGATTGACTGCTTAAGAAAAACAAAAACAAAGAAAACAAAAATCAATATTCTCCAGAAGGAAACCCAGAGTCTCACAAAAGTATTCAAAATGTCCAGGAGACACTCCAAAATTATGCAATATACCAAAGACCAGAAAAATCAGTCCAATTTTCAAAAGCAAAACAATCAACAGATGCCAAGATTGAGATGAGCCAGATGTTAGAATTACCAGACACTTCAAAGCAGGCATTATAACTATGCTCCATAAGATAAAGATAACCATTCTGGAAATAAAAATATAGCAATTCTCATGAATAAAAAAGAAGCTATTTAAAAGGAACCAAATGAGAATTTTGGAATTGAAGAATATGGTATCCAAAATACAATGAAAAAAATGTTTAATTCACTGAATGAGTTCAGTATCAAAAGGGAGGCAACACAGGAAAGAGGCAATAAATGTGAAGTTATATCAGTAGAAAGTATTGAATCCAAAGAACAGAGAGAAAAAAAATTGAAAAATAACAATAAAGTCCCCAGGACCTGTTAGACAACAATATCAAAATATCTAACATTTATGTCATTTAAGTCCTGGAAGGAGAATTAAAGATATAATGGTTAAAAAGTTCCCAAATTTGGTAAAACATAAATTTACAGATTCAAGAAGCTTAGCAAATCCCAAACAGGATAAACTCAAAGAAAATTATGCCTAGACACATCATAATCAAACTGTTGAAAGTCAAAGATAAAGGAAAAGTCTTGAAGATCACCATTAAAACATTACAATGATGTACTACAAATAAAGAGACAACAACTTGAATGACTGTAGATGTCTTATCAGAAACTATAAAAGTCAAAAGTTAAGTAGGAGAACGTCTTTAAAGATATTCTTGGGGGTTTTTAATGGATAATTCATCATTAGCAAACCCGTTCTAAAAGAAAAGTCAAAGGAAGTTGTTCAAATTGTGAAGAGAAATAAAACAAAGGGAAACTTAGAACTTCAAAAAATGAAAGAAGAGCTACAGAGATGATAAATATCTAGAAAACCATAGAGACTATTTTTCATCTCTTAAGTTATTTAAAATATGTAAGACTGGTTAATGCAACAATTTTTAACATGAGAAGAACCATTTCAAGGACAATTGATAAACAACAACTAAACATAAAAGGAGAGTAAAAACTTAGACTAAAGCAGACTTAATAAATGAGAACATTATATTTTCTTTCATATATCCATTACTTAAGACAGGTAATAGCTTGTGACATGATCCTCCACTGGAGGAGAATTTTTCCAGAATGTCTTCAACATCAACCACAATGTCATGTCTTTATACTATGCGCGACATGAAGAAACTGATGCTACTCACCAAGGGATCTCATTTTGAGAACCATTTGTCTAGACTTTGAGATTAAGATCTTTCAGTGTTTTTACATAACTTCTTGGGAGCTTATAATCTAAGGCTGATTATATTAATACAATCAAATGGAATTAAGAACCCAAAATGAATGGAGTTAGGTACATCAGTTCTCAGCTCAAACGTCAAGCATCCTTCCCTGACAACCTTGTCTAAGTTGGTCTCCACCCCTGCTATTCTGCGTTACTGACTCTCCACTTAGCACAGGTCCAAGATATGCATTTGTTACACATTTCATTACACGATAATTGCTCTTCCCCCTCATAGCTGTCAGGTCTGTGTGGATCAATTTTGTTTGTTCAGTCTTGGCTATGTAGCATTTTATAGATGCCTGGCACTCAAAGGCAGAGTGGGCACTCAAAGGTATGTGGAATGAATGAACAAATGAGTTAATGAGAGAAAGGAAGGAAGTCAATCCACTGATTGTTTAGTCAAAGTGAAGTGCAAACACAGTTTAAGGGTGGAAGACCAGGTAAGCCACAAGGTTAGGCATAGGAAAGATCTTTCAGATGAGCAAAACCACTGGACTTCACCAAAACTGACGAACCAGAAAGACTGTGATCTTTCCAGATCTTTATCGTAGGCTAAGTTACTATCTGTCTCAGAATGACAAAGTGGAGGTAAACTACACCAGAGATTCTTGAGCTACCTTTGGCTCAATGACAAATGTTTCTTCTTTATAATCATCTCTATAAAACTGTACATGAGAAAAAAACACTCTTAATTAGCAATTTCTAAATACTTCACAAACTCTAAAAATTAGACCACACAATGGGATGGGAACTGGGAAAGAGAAGTGGGAAGAGATGGAAGATGAACCACTGTCTTCCTGCTGTTCTCAGACAGAAGAGGAATTAGACTTATTCTAGATGGTCCCAGGGGTCAGAGCTAAAACCAATAGGAGGAAATTAAAAGAAAGCAAATTTGACTGAGTAGAAGACAAATGCTAATAGTTACCAACATTTCCTCTGAAACTAAAGAAATGGGGATTTCATAAGGCCAACAACTCCCTGTATCTAGAAGCTTGGAGGAAAGGCTGACTTACCAGAAATTTGTAGAAAGTGAATTCAAATTGCCCACTTGATGGGAAATTAAACTAGATCTGTGTTTTCCAAATTGTGTGCTATGGGATATGAGTCTTGAAAGAAAATTTGAGAAGGACTGGATGCTATACCCCTTCATGAGAGAGTAACAAAACATATTAGCATGTTAAAGGCTCTGAAAAAGTAGGACTTGAGCTCTGTGGAACTCAGAATTTCTCAAACTTATTTAATCATGAAACCCAAATCACTGGGCTTCTTCCACACATGGGTGAAACACATTTCTAATAACCTGGGCTAGAAGAGAACTCTGATCCACTCAACTTGAACACTCTATGGTCCTCTCTCCATTAAAGGGAAAGAAGTTTTGAACACTGGAAGCTCTAGGCTTGTGGATCTGCAATTTGAACATGCATCTGAATTCCCTGGAGGGCATATTAAAACACCAAGTGTGGGCCCCACACCCAAGTTTCTGATATCCTGAATCTGGGGTGGGGTCTGGGGTTTTGCATTTCCATGAAGTTTCCAGGTGTTGTTGATGCTTCCGGTCCAGGGATCTTATTCTGAAAATCATTTGTCTAGACTTTGAGAGTAAGACCTTTCAGTGTTTTAACCAACTTGAAGTTTGAAGCTTCATACATCTCAGTGTGAATTAGTCTCCAAGGCCGTAGAATTCTGACCTTTTTATCTCACTCCTTAAAATGGAAGGTGGAGAGGGAAAGCAAAAGAGGAATCTGATCCGTAATGAAGCAGGTCCAGTCTGCAAAGCCCTTTCCTGCCGGTAACTGTGACTGGAGAAGACCCAGGTAACATTATCAGAGGAAGCAGTGTAGAGTCAGTCCTTGCTCAGACCTCTCAGATTCTAATTCCATATCATGCTTACTTTCTCCTCAGGCATCCTGTAAGATGCTTGCATCCCCACTATCTCATTTGTCCACCACAGCAGCCCTGCAAGGTCACTATCACCATTCCCTTTTTACTGATAGCAAAATGGAGGCTCAGAGAGGTAAAGTAGGTTGGCCAAGGTCACACCATAGAATGAAACAGAGCTAGGGTTTGAACCCAGATCATTTGGGCCCATGTTTGGATCTTATTCTACCAAATGACTCTTCTTGCAAACTTGCATGCCCACCTCCTTCCTATCCTCTAGTCCCTATCCCTCAGATTGGTTAAGACATACTTCTCAAGGGAAGTCCTCCCTTCCACTGATGCCTCCTGTAACCAATTCTGTTCAGGTTCACAAAACACTACTGAGTGTCAGAAGAACACGGTGGTGAACGAGATAGACAAGGTCCTCACCCCTCCTGGGTTCAGAGTAAAGTTAGGTAAAGAGACAATTGTCATAAAGTGAATGGCACATCTGGCTGATCAGAAGGGTCTCTGGGAGGAGACGACATCTTCACTGAATCTTAGAGGAGGAGTACAAGGTCACTGCGGGAAGGCTAGCTGTTCAGAGCAGCACTGTGCATTGACCCCTCCACTGTCACTCTGGGCCCACACCCCTGCGACTTTCCAACTCCATACGTGGTATTACCTTCCAATCTGCCACTTGGGGACAAAACTTAGGAGTCATCCTTGACATATCCCTTTCTCTCCCACCCCACAGCAAAAGCCATCCATGCTACCTCTATATACACCCCTCAAGCCTGCCTACTCTGTCCATTGTCACTGCTGTTGCCCTGTCCCAGATGCCATCATCTCATATCTGAACAACTACAGCAACCTTCTGACTGGTCTCTCTGGCTTCCCTCCAGCTTCTCTATAACCCATTTTGCAATTACAACTGCTCTTTTACAACCGTGTATCAGACCATCACTCCCTTCCTGTAAACCTCAATGTCTCCCTATTACTCTTAGAATTCAAATCCCTCTTGGGTTGCCTGCGTGTCTCTCAGAGCAGAACCCACCTCTCTCCCTCCTCACTCCCTCCACTCTACCCCATGTCTCGTCTCCTGCCATACTGGCCTTCCTCCTTCCCTACAAGCACACTAATGCACCTCAGGGCCTTTGCACTTACGGGTCCCTATTTGGAAAGCCCTTCCCCCAGACCCTTCAAGAGCCAGTTTCTTGTCACACAGATCAGCTCTCATGTCACTTTCTCAAGGAAACCTCCCCTGACCTCCCAGTCACTCCTGATTATATCAAAGTTGTATTTTCTTCACAGCACTGAGTCATTCTCTGATATTTTCCAGTTCATTCGCTTATGGTCTTTCTCTCCCAACTGGAATACAAGCTTCATAAAAGCAGGAATTTTGTCTATCTCGTTTACTGCCTAGAACAGAGCTTGGCACATTATCATAGACCCTCAAATATTTACAGAGTGAGTGAGTGAGTGAATGAATGGCAAAAACCCCAGATGGCTCAGTGTGACTGGAACATTCAGTCTGTGAGACAAGACTGAAGGACTTTCAGCCAAGGAGTGACATGATCAGAGGTGCTTTCTAGAAAGATCACTCTGACTTTTGGAGGAGACAGGAGAGGAGCAGAGACACGTACCAACTCGAGGGACATTGGACAGGACATGGTGACAGACGACATGTAGAGGAGGCTGAGGAAAGAAAGTATCAGAGATCAAAGACTCCACTTGGTTCATCTCACTGCACTGCCCAGATCTGTGTATTATGTTGCAACAGACATCAGTATTTTGCCTCATCAACAAAATATACTCTATTTAAAAACCAGACACTACTTTTCTACCTCTCCATACTCTCTACTCCCAAAAGGTAAGTGGCACAGCTCTGTGCCTGCAGTAAGCAGCCATTTTCTAAATACACGGAGCTTCTGGAAGGTGAAGGACCTGGCATTTCCTCCATAAGATGCAAGGACAAGCCACAGTTAACTTTAGATTTGGTTACGCTACGTGCAACACCTGGGCAGGTTGCTTAGCTTTTGTACCTCAGTGTCCTCATCTGCAAAATAGGGAGAATGAGAGTCCTTATCTCAGAGGATTCTTGCAAAATTTAAATGAGATCCTGTACGTAGAGTGTTCAGCCCTGTGCCAGGCACAGAGGAAGCCCTCCACCACAGGAACTATTATTAGGAATTCCAGTCACTTAAATCAGATCAGCAGCCTCTCACAGGCCCCCGGCCCCTGCCCTTCTGGCCTTGCCCCCGTGTCTGACTCATCCTACCCCCTTTCCATATCTTAGCTGCTGGTTGGCTGCTATTTCTCCAGAGCTGGGATATGTCATAACGTGATTGATGTACCCAAACACAAAAATAACCCGTTATGTTGATGTGGGGTGCGTCATCTCTATAAATAACCAGGCGCCTTGGAAGTGAAGGCACCAAGGCAAACGCTGGATTGCATCAAGTGTGCACACACTCATACCAACACACACACACACACACGCGCGCACACACACACACACACACACAGAGAGAGAGAGAGAGAGAGAGAGAGAGAGAGAGAGAGAGAGAGAGAGAGAGAGAATAGTCACTTTAAATAGGATGGGGAAACACACCAACTTGAACCAAGAAAGAGAAAAGCCTTCCCGATCACTCTCACTGCGAGTTGATGATGATGACATCTGATTAGAGGACTCTTGTCCAGAGGCAGCCCAGCGAGGGACAGAATGAGGCAGCCTAACTACAAGATCACAGAACACTGCTAACGATTTTCCCCAAGCTGCAGCAAAGTCATTGACTTCCAGCCCCAGTCACTTCCCGGACTTCATTTGCCATTAGAGCGCCTAATTCTAAGCTAGTGTCATGCCTCCTTCCTCTAGCAGAGAAATGCCCCCCAGACATATCATTCTGAGTGGCAAGGCAAAGGACACCACCTCATCACCCTTCCAGCTGCTGGAGAGGGGTCCCTTGCTGTCGAAAATGCATCTGAAGAAATTCATTCTTTACTGCCAGGACCATTGGCTTCTCCCCTGTACACTTCGGGGGCCATGGGCACATGGTTTGAAAAATCTCTAGACTTTAGAAAACTGATGAAGCCAAACTTGTCAGCGGTGTCACCTTCCCAGCGATGTCACCCTTGCCTCCTTCTTACAGATACCTGCTCAGCCTTCTGGAAAACAAAGCCTCCTTTTCACATGCAGCTTGGCATGTCAAGTGAAATGCCTTAGGCTGGAATGCCAGAAAAGCACAAAGCTTAGAGTAGCAGCCCAGGTTGTCAGGGCACCAAGACTCTCTGGGAGGGATCCAGCATCTTCACAGAGGCCCCTGGCCCCCAGAGAAGAACATTTGCCTCCAAGATTCAGGAAAGAGGTTATGACAGCTTGCTGGCAAGAGAATCTGGGGTTAGGAGTGAGTGGAGGTGGAGTAAGAAGCCTGCGTTTAAATGCAAGCTCTGCTCTTACAAGTTAGACACTTGTGAACAAGGGCATATGTGAGCCTCAATTTTCTTATTTTTAAGTTGGGGATAAGAATACCTACATTCTAAGGTGATGGTGAGAACTGAATGAGATGATCTAAGGAAATCACATGCCAGGCATTCAGTAAAAAAACCCCAAGTCATTATCATCATCACTTTCGACAAAAATGAGAAAAGGATATAAGCTGCCCTGTCATTTCCAAATCCATGTTACATTCCTGAGACAAACTAAGGAAGCTTTACTGCCAAAGAATCATCTTGGTGTCGGGCAGAGAGCATGACCTTCACAGTCAAACAGATCTGGGTTCAAATCCCAACCCTGCCCCTTACTAGGTGTGTACCCTTTGTTTCCCACAGACTCAGTTTCCCCAGCTGTAAAACAGAGCCCATAATGCCCAGTCAGAGTAGGTGATAATCAATGTACAGTTTCTTGTCATGTGCCTGGAAGGGCTCAAGAGATAAGACTTCCCTCTGCGTCCCCTCAACATGGTGGCTTATAGAAGATAAGAAACTGACCCCATAGATCTCCAGCAGCCCATCCTATATATGACAGAGCCCCCATAGCATCCAGTCCCAAACCTGTTGCCCAGCCTTCAAAATGCCCAACGACCTCACAGCCAGGGAGGTCAGCCCCAAGTCTCATGTTTATTGAATGCCCATGTGTGTCAAGCTTGGAACCAAACCTGGGAACATATCAAAAAACAAAGACAATCTATCCCTATTCCCCAGAGCCCACTGTGTGACAATGAAGAAATTATCACACAAAGACTGAGTTAGGGTGCCTCAAAAAGTTCAACCTAGAATTACCACGTGACTCAGCAATTCCATTCCTAGGCATATACCCAAAATTGAAAACAAGTACTCACACAAATCCTTGTATACAAATAAATGTTCACAGCAGCACTATTCACAACAGCCAAAAGGTGGAACCAACCCAAGTGTCCATCAGCAGATGCATGGATAAATAAAACATGGTCTATCCATACAATGGAATATTATTCAGCTATAAAAAGGAATGAAGTTATGATTACACGCTATAACATGGATGAATCTTGACAACATTGTGTTAAGTGAAAGAAGCCAGACACAAAAGGCCATGTACTGCACTATTCCACTTATATGAAATACCCAGAATAGGTAAATCCATAGAGAGAGAAAACAGGGACTGGGGGAGAAGGGAATGAGGAGTGACTTAATGAGAATGGGGTTTCCATTTGAGGTAATAAAAATGCTTTGGAACTAGGCAGAGGTGGTGACTGCACAACATTGTGAATGTACTGAATTGTTCACTTTAAAATAATTAATTGTATAATATGTGAATGCCACTTGAAGTTTTAAAAAGACTAGATTACGTATAACAGGGGTCAATGCTTTGAGGGGAAAGCAAGGCCCCTTATCCAGGGCCACTAACCAGATCCAAACTAGTTCTCTCAAAAGCTAACATGGTTCTTCTCCCCTATGGAGCATCAAATGGGACCTCCACACAGCCCAGCTCTGAAGACTGCATCCCTGAGAAAGCAAAGGCACCAAGGACTGAGTGACTTATCCTAAGAAGTGAGACATGGAGAGGAAGCTGCCCTGCCTGGTGCAGACCACTCAATCTGTCATGTCCACATGTCTGTCCGGACTGTCTCCCACCCCAGCTGTAGAGGAGACTAAGAAGTTACTGCAGAAACAAAGGGTGGGGAGGAGGTAAAAGTCCATTGAAAAAATCCACAAGTATTGACCTGCAAAAACTAAAAACAGGGACCTAAACAGATCTCTGTATACCCATGTTCATAGCAGCATTATCCATAACAGCCAAAAGGCAGAAACAACTGAGTGTCCATCAACAGATGACACTGGGATAAACAAAATGTGGTCTATCCATACACCAGAATATTATTCAGCTATAAAAAGGAAGGGAGTTCAGATCCTTGCTACAACATGAATGAACCTTAAAACATGGTGTTGAGTGGAAGCCAGACACAAAAGGTCATATCCTATATGATTCCACTTATATGAAATATCTAGAACAGGCAAATGCACAGAGAGAGAAAGTAAGTTCGTGGTACCAATTCTGGGAAGGAGAGGGGAATAGGGATTGATTGCTTAATGAGTGCAAGGGTTCTATTTAGAATGAACACGTTTTGGAAATAGACAGTGGCGATGGTTGTCCAACACTGTGAATATACTTAATGCCACTGACATTACAGATGGTCAAAATGGCAAATTTTATGTTGTATATATTTGACCACAATGTAATGTGGTTTTTTTTTGTTTGCTTGCTTTTTAATCACAGACAAGCAGTCACTGGGCCTTATTTCTCCCTAACAGCAAAATTCAAAGGATTGGGATCAGGAATTAAGCAGACTAGTGCTTATACCTCAATACTGCCACTTCCAACCTGTGTGACCTTGGACAAGTCACTTAACATCTCTGAGTCCATTTTCTAATCTATAACAGTACATACCGCTAAGAGTTGTTATGAGCATAATGGATACAAACCACAATGCCTGGCTCCTTGAATTGAATAAACATGGCTATTATTATGGGGCACATAAGAGGCACCAAAATTCTTTTCTACCCCCCAGAGCTGAATTATGTTGAGAGCAAAAAAAAAAGGCAGATGGGGAGGTCAAGTTATCTACTTCCAGGGCCCAGGCTCTGAGTCCTATGAGATGAGGCCATGTGCCCGTAAGATGGCTGCGGAGGGGGTGATCTAATGATGCTGGTTCCACTTGGAGATGTCTTCTGAAGCCAGGTACATATGGACATCAGTCTTTCTGAAGGCCCTCAGGTGTATGCATGTGTCCAAGCATCACCTTTGATTAGACTGCTTCGGGGGTCTTCAGCTCACCTCTGGGCAGGGCCAGGAATAAGAAGAGCAGAGGTCAGAGGGGGCTGCTGGATGCCATCTGAGATGGCCCAGAAGCAAGGGATTTAGAGTGCTGTTAGGAGCAAACTTATTGGGCCCTCCCCACATGCCAGGAGGGCTCTGGGGGACCCTCTGAAGATGAAGGGCCAGGTTTCTACTGGTACTTCCTCACCTATTCCTGACTATGCTGCCCCCGAAAGCCTAATACCCCCAAGGGTCACAGAGGCCTGGGTGCTTGTCCCCTGGGGAAAAGGAACCTTGAGGAGCTAGGGAAGCCATGCTCCCTGGCCAGACAGTTGCAGAAAAGCAGGTTCCAATGGGATGGAGATGCAGGTGGGGAGGGTCAGGAAAGTAGAAAGTACCGAGGCTGGCCTGGTGTCCTGAGGAGTCCGTGACCAGGGCATGACCAGGACTTCTCACCACAGAAACTTATCCCCGAGAAAAGGGTGACTGAGGACAACAGAAGGGGTGTGGGGTACGTTTGCTAACGGGATGGCAAGCAGAATCACTCACTAGCCATGTAACCCTGGGCGAGCGTCTTAGTTTCCCATGACTGCTGTAAAAAATGACCACAATCTCAGTGGCTTAATACAACACACATTTATTACTTTAAAGTTCTGGAGATCAGAAGTCCAAAGTGGGCCTCATCGGGCAAAAATCAAGGTGTCAACAAACTGTATTCCTTCTAGGAGATCTAGGGGAGAATCCACCTCCTTGTCTTTTCCATATTCTAAAACAGTAGTTCCCAACCTTTTCAGCATCAGGGGCTGGTTTTGTTGAAGACAATTTTTCCACGGACAGGGGTGTGGTGGGATGGTTTCAGGATGATTCCAGTGCATTATATTAATTGTGCACTTTATTGCTATTATTATTACATTCTAATACATAATGAAATAATTATACAACTCACCATAATACAGGATTAGTAGGAGCCCTAAGCTTGTGTTCCTGTGACTAGACAGTCCCATCTGGGGGTGATGAGAGACAGGGGCACCTCAGATCATCAGGTATTAGATTCTCCTAAGGGGCACACAATCCAGATTCCCTTGCATGCACAGTTCACAATAGGATTTGCACTTCTATGAGAACCTAATGCCCCTGCTGATCTGACAGAAGGCGGAGCTCAGGCAGTAATGTTAGCAGCTGAAAATACAAATGAAACCCTGCTGGCTGCTCACCTCCTGCTGTGCAGCCTGGTTCCTATCAGGCCACAGACCAGTACTGGTGTATGGACTGGAGATTAGGGACCCCTGTTCTAAAGGCCACCTGTCTATCTTGCTCCTGGCCGCTTCCTTCTTCTCCTTCTGACTCTGACCCACCTGTCTTCCTCTTTCCCTTATGAGGGCCCTTGGAATGACCTTGGAGTCACCCAGATAATCCAGGATAATCTCTCCATCTCAAATTTCTTAATTTAATCACATCCTCAAAGTCCCTTTATTATGTAAGTTCACATAGTCACAAGTTCTGGTGATTAAGGCATGAACGTGTTTGGGGGACTATTATTCTGATTACCACAGCAAGGAAGTCCCTTCTCCTCTCTGAGTCTCAACTTTCTCATCTGTACAATGGGAATAACAATAATGATGCTAACATCTATTGTTTGTATGAGGATGACAGAGGAAAGGCAATGATCTCTTAGCATGGCATCTGGGAAGCGCAAATGCGGGGTCCATCCCCTTCCTTCCCCATCCACCCGCTGTTTACCACAGACACCCCAGGAGGCCTGTGGCATCTTTGGAACCAGAGTTTGCCAAACTCTTTGTCCAAGTTTGAGTCTCAAGAGAGAGTTACATATTGACTCCCAGCCCCAGCTCTGACAAGAGGGTATCATTCTTCATATAAAAGTGAAAAATGGGTCTTCCCACCCCCCGATCTGGGAGTAATGGGATTTTTCAGGCAGGCTTCATTATGGTGTCTTGGTGCCATTTGACTGATAATTGCATTTTGAGGCTGGAATTGATAAATTGCCCATGCATTGTCATTACTGGATGTTTACCTGATCTATTTGATGAATATTAATTCACAGAAAAAAATATTTCCAGTCCTGAAGCAATTCTGGGCAAAATGATGCCTTTCTCTCCCCTCCTCTCCTACCAGGGACTGCCAAAACAATGTACAGAGTTAAGTAATAACAAGCCCTTGTCAGAGTGATTTATTGGGCATGAAAACAGGGAGAGAAGGACTTCAGCCTCTCCTTTATTAAGCAACACCTGGGGGAAGGAACACAGTGTTCCCTTCCAGAGCTGGGACCAGACAGCAGAGAGGTAGCGTTTGAAGGCCATCAAGAAGAGAGTTTAGACAACACACACTAACCTTTGCCAAGGTATCTTTCAAGAGGTATCAGTATGTTTCCTGTGTACCCCCATCCCATGCCAGGAAGCTTAAATAAAGAGTTGACATCTACTAAGACCAGCTATGATCCAGGCTCTCTGGACATGCATTTAATCCTCACTACAAATTTGTTCCCATTTTACAGATGAGCACACTGGGGCTCAGAGAGGTTAAGATCATACTTGCTCAAGGTCACACTGCTTGAGAGTGGCAGAACTCTGTCTGGAACTTAAGTCTGACTCCCAAAGACAGATCTCTTTGAGTGATACCAGGGGATGGCAAACCACAGCCTGTGGGCTAGTTACCCATTTTTGTAAATCAGCTTTATCAAAACACAGTTATATTTGTTCATTGATGTATCATTTATGGCTGATTTTATACTACAAGGGCAAAATTGAATGAATCACGTCTCCAAAGTCTCTTTGCTATATAAGGTAAGTCACAAGTTCTGAAATATCTTGGGGGGGGAGTATTATTTCAAATTCCACAGTAAGGAAGTCCCTTCTTTTCTTTGAACTTCAATTTTCTCAGTAGAGAGGATGATAATAACAACTACGACAAAGACCATACGGCCTTTGAAGTAAACTATTGACTGCCTAGCCCTTTATGAAAAGGTCTGCTGACCCATGCTCCTATACCATTTGCCAGCAAGTTTACCAACCATTTAGAGACCCTCGACTAAGTGCTCATAAATGGTAGCCAAAACGACTATTATTACCACTGTTGTTTTAGTATTACTGTTGATGTTATACTGCATTTATCATCTTTACCTAGTTGGGAAAGACAAAAAAACCTTTCCAACCATCCCACTAAGGAACCAGCCTTCAAGACAGTAAGTGTTGTGTTTTCTGGAGTACATCATAAGTTCCTTAAACATATTTAATAATACTTTAAGTCTTTCCATGTTTCTAGGCTCTTAATGGGAATTTTAATTTGCAACCACATTCCTCAACAAGCTCTTCTGAAAATGTAAGCTGCTCTCCCTCCCACCACAGAACAATTCCAGGGATGTCCGAAGGAACACAGTTGGAAAAGGTCAAAGTGATTCACCAAGACATGAGTGGGAAAAAAAATAAAAATAAAAAATAAAAAAGACATGAGTGGGGTAGTCAGACAACTTCAGCCATCTTGGTGCTGCTACCCAAAGCCAACCCAGCATCCTTGGAAGCTGTAAAAACACTCCCAGCCTCTAAGTAGGGTGACCAACCATCCTGGGGAGTTTCCAGGGACCTTCAGTGCTAAAACCAGGAACATCTTGGGCAAACCGGAGTAAGATGGTTGTCCTTGTCCCAAGATGTTTGGTATTCACCTCTACCAGAAACAGACTGGAAGCCCAGCAGAAGTCAACCACAGATCTCTTAATATGGGAGACCTTTTGTTGAATCCTGGCTCCTCTACACACCTTCAGATAGACAAGCTTAGCTGTGAATTTGAACTCTGAATATTACTCAGACCATCTTTGAACCATCTTGAACTAAGACACACAGGGCTGGCCCTCCCTGGTCACTTCTCTAGAGACTGAGAAGGGTGGAGATTGACAGCATTGACTTGCAGCTCTGCACCAGCTAGTTGTATAAGCATGGGCAGGTGACTCCCTGCCTCTGAGCCTCAATTTCCTCATCTGTAAAATGGGGACAATCGAAATACTTGCTTCGAAGGGCTGAAATAAGCTGAAGCAAACAGAGCCCATGCCACAGAGCCTGATACCCAGTATCTACCTTGTGCTAACTATGCTTCAAAATCCTGAATTTTCACTGTGCTGATGCACTTGTGTTTTAAACCCTGGCTAAGTGTGCTCCTCCCAAGATCAGCAACATGGGCACCTCTTGAGAAGTGGTTAGAAATACAGATTTTTGCACCCTACCCCAGACTCGCTGAATCTGAATCTTCATGATAACATGATCCCTGGTGGCTCTTAAGAGTGAGAGGAGCTGGTTTTTTTGTTTTTGTTTTTGTTAACATAAATTATATTTAATTAGTCATTCTGGAAAATAAGTAGATATTTTGGAGTAGATTCAGAGCCTAAAACCCACCATTTTCTTTTTATGTATAATATTCATAGATAAAATGCTGTGTTTAGTGTTCATAGATTTTTTTATTTTTATTTATTTTTATTTTTTAAATTTTTATGATAAAGAGGTGGGGTACATTTCAGGGTTAGGTATATAAACATTGATTATGCAGGTACCCTTGTTGATGAGGTACGCACCTCCCTCTCCTAGCAGTTTCCCTCAACTGCCAATCCCACCTCCCCCTCCTGACAGTTTCCCACCACTGCCAATCCCTTTCTTATAGCATTGTAAGTGTTCAAGGTCAGCTTATGAGTGAGAACACAGAGGAGTTGTTGTAAACAAAGTCCTCAGGCCTATCCTGAAAGTTAAGGCTCAGGAGAGAGACGGGTATAAAGCCAGACTGTGGGATGGGAGTGGGGGATTCAGGAGACACTTGTTCCGGCCGTGGCTTCCCTGCTCACATTAGGCATCTTCCAAATCCCTGCTTGCCCACCCAGTTACAAGTTAATCACCTGGAGAGCTTTTTAAAGATCTTGATGCCCAGACTCCGCCTCAGACCAATTAAAGCAGCTCTTGGGACAGAGACCAGGCAGTGAGCTTCAAAATTCCCCAGGTGATTCTAACTGTGACCAGGGGTGGCATTCACTGTTCCAGACTAGGCTAGATCTTAAAACTCTTCTACGGCTCTGTTCCTCTCTAAATTGGTGGAATCAGAGAAAGAACTTAAAACTAAAATATTTGTAGTCCAGGCGCAGTGGCTCACACCTGTAATTCTAGTACTTTGGGAGGCTAAGGGGAGCCTAGGAGTTCAAGAGCAGCCTGGGCAACATAGTAAGACCTCATCTCTACAAAAAAAAAAAAAAATTAAAAAGTTAACCGGGCGTGGTGACACATGCTTGTAGTCCCAGCTACTCAGGAGGCTGAGACGGAAGGATCACCTGAGCCCAGCAGGCGAGGTTGCGGTGTGCCATGATCATGCCACTATACTTCAGCCTGCGTGACAAAGTGAGACTCCAACTCAAAAAACTAAATAAATACAAATAAAATAATTTAAAAATAAGTTTACACAAATAAAACGCACCCTTTTCACATGCACCTTTCAGTGGCATTTCAACCACAATGCTGTGAAACCATCACTTCAATCTAGTTACAAAACATTTCTATCACCCCCAGAGGGGACCCCCCATCCCCACAAATAGCAGACATTCCCCATGATCCTCCCCTCAGCCCCTGGCAACACCAATCTGCACATCTCTGTGGATTCACCCATTCTGGATGTGTTATAGAAAGTGCATCCTGCAACACGAGGCCTCTGTCACTGGCTTCTCTCCCCTAGCCTAATCTTTCCAAGGTTGGTCCACGTTGCAGAGTGCATAGGTATCTCCTTTCTTTTAAGCCATAGTGAGACGCTAGCGTTCAGTGAACTGAAACCTAGACTCGTCTGCCGTACAGACTCGAGCCTCAAGAACAAGCCTCTGGCTTCCCGGAGTGGCTGTCCCCCACACCCATCTCCTGCCAGGATCCATTATGGGGAGACGAAGATAGAGTCACAAGCGCCTGTTCCAATCAGCCCCACTCAGCGTCAGCTGGTGCAGCTGTGACACTTTCCTTTCATGGTGGGGAATCTGCGTTGGCATGGGGAAGCTGCAGGGCCCTGATGAAGCCCAACAGGAGGGGAGCTGAACAGTGAGTCGGTGTGGATCTCATCCGGTGAGCCTCTCCTGAGACAGAATGGGGGAAGTGAAGCAGTTAATGCCTGGCCTCTCAGAAACTGGATGTGCTTGAGAAAGCCACCTCCAAGTGTCACCGACCACCACAAAGTGAGGGCTTGTAAGTGGCAGGTAAGAAAGGGAGAGAGAGAGAAAAGATGCACAAGAAACTCACCCTCACTTTAGAACATTCCCCAAACTGGGTTCCACTGATTAATGCTATTCTTCAATGTGTTAACAGGTTCTATGGGAAAGAGACATTTAACGCTCTAATAATTTGGGATATCACTGAATATCACCTCCTCCTTTTGGAGAATCTGTAAGCAAATCTGCAAAGTAAAGGTTCTGAGAAGTGCTGTAGGAAGGAAAACCATACTCAGGTATTTAATACATCTGACCAAGGAAGTATTTCTGTGGGTGAACCTCACCTATAAATGCATTACAGACATCTCAACACAGAGTGAATTCTTTGTTCAACAAATGTCTGTTGGGGAACCTACTGTGTGCCGTGCACAATTTGAGAGACTGAGGATGAAGTGGTGGAAAAGACAGTTATGATCCCTGCACACAAAGAACCTACGTTCTTGTAGATGGAGATAATTAACAAGTAAACAAGAATAAAAACACCTGAAATCGACTCTTTCGGTGCCTGCCTCAAAGTTCTCTTCATTCAGATCTTTCCAGTCCTTTCCAATCAAGAGTGATGTCTCCCCCTCTAAATTCCTACAATATTTATGGCTGGCACCATTTAAGAGGTAATTAATTGTGCTCTGCCTATGACAGCTCCCACATAATTATGTTGAACTTTCATAATCTCTTGGATTGATAATGTCCCAGGCTTTGTAACTTGTTTTCTCAGTCACACTGCATGCCTCTTGGAGAAGAGAAAGGAGTGTCTATGCTTCTGTCCCCTCCTAACTTCCATTGTGTAAAGCCCAAAGGTGGCGTTTTCTTTTTTTCTTGTTTTGCGTTGTCTCCCTCTTTCGCCCAGGCTGGAGTGCAGTGGCATGCTCACAGTCATTGCAGCCTCGTCCTGCTGGGCTCAGGCAATGCTTCCACCTCAGCCGTCCAAGTAGCTGGAACCATAAGTGACCGCCACCATGCCCAACTAATTTTTTGATTTATTGTAGAGATCAGGTCTCACCAAGTAGCCCAGGCTGGTCTCGAACTCCTGGACTCAGGTAATCCTCTCGCCTCAGCCTCCCAAAGTGCTGGAATTACAGGCTTGAGCTACCGTGCCCGGCCCAGGTGGCATTTCCTTAAGCCACTCTGGGTGGAAGCTAATGCGTCTATATTACATATATGGCCCTGCCCTAGGCCTGCTGAGACCTACCAAAGCAGAACCACAGAGGTGAAACCCAGAAATCAATGCTTTCGCAAACCTTCCAGGTGATTCTGAGGCACAATCATATTTGAGACCCTCTAGCCTATAGTAGCTACCCTGGCTTCTAAAAGCCTGGGATTAAATCCCAGGTCCAACCTTAATAAGCTGTGTGACCTTGGGAACATTATTTAACCTCTCTAAACCTCAATTTTCCCATCTCTAAAATGGGAATGATAATAGCTGACTACCTCAAAGAGTTGGTGTGAGGATTAAATGACATTTTCTTTGGAAGAGGTTCAGCCCAGGGCCTAGCAGATCTCACTAGGAGATTTGTTTCCATTATTATTTCTAAGAAATCAAAGTGTGCCTAATTGCATGTCAAGCTGAGGCCCCTGCCCACAACTCCAATGCTCTTCCCTCCCATCCACTCCAGCCCTGGTGAACTTGCTGTGCTTCCAACAAACCCCTCTCATCCCCACCCCGGCTAGTTGAACACAAAAAGCTCCTTCCTCCTAGGTCACATCTAGACAACATTTCCAGCCACCTTCGCAGTTAGAATTCCGGGCCATGGAGTATGGATGGAAACAAAGTGGACCACTTCTAGGCCTGGTCAATCAATACCTCTTGTGCAATCTTACAGCCTCCTTCCTCTTACCCGCCATCCCAACCTACCTGGGTGTCAATATCTGGGACAACCCTGATAGTTACATGTTGAACATGGTGGAGCTTGGGTGGGTCCTGAATGACCGTGGGAAGCAGAGTCCCCACCCCCCACCTCCAATCAAGAGCATACATGTCGAACTTCATCTAAGTTAGAATGAAGCTTCTACCGTATTTAGCTGCTGAAACTTTAAGGTTTACCTTCTAGGACAATCAGCATCACCTTAACTAAAACATCGCCTGAGGGGTTCAGACTTGCTGTTCTCTTTCCCTGGACACTTCTTCTCTATTCATGCCTCTCTACCAAGTTTTCTCAACCACAACACTGTTAACTTTTGGATCCGGAGAATTCTTTGCTAATTGTCGGGGGGTGGAGGGGGTACTGAATGCGAAGCAGCATCTGTGTCCTCTACCCACTAGATGCAAGTAGCACTCCCCTCCCTCATTTTGTGACAGCCAAAAATGCCTCCAAAGATTGACGAATATCCATGGGGGCTGGGGGGGCAAACTCATCCCCAGTTGAGACTCACTGGTCTCTATGCAGATGTCACTTTCTTAGAAACTACTTCCCTGGTCACCCAGTCCAAAATCATACCCTTGCCTCCTCAACATCACGCTCTGTTCCCTTGTCCTGTTTGTTTGCTGCTGTCCATAGAATGTGCCACTCACTGACACTATATGATGAATCAGTTGACTTGTTTGCTGGCTCACTCCCCTGCTCCAACGTAAGTCCCACATGAGCAGGTCCATTTTGGTCTCTAATTTCTCTCTCTCTCTCTCTCTCTTTCACACGCCCAGTCCAGTGCCCACCTCCCGGTAGGGACTCAATAAATACTTGCTGAATGAATGAGAGGTGATCAACAGGAAACAGGCTGGGATGGGAGGACTAGCACTCAAGGCAACTACAGGATAGTCTGACTCGAATTAACTGAGTGACTCAGGAAGCAGAAAGTGATTCGAGTGACTGGGTAGAGAGTAAAGATCAATTTTGTACGCCATGGGCATTTGTGAGGCTCAATCCCTACAGCCCTGTCAACAGCCGCTCCCAGCTGGGAGGAAGTGGAGTGTCACCCAGGCCACCACCCCTCCAGAACTGACCACCAGTGAGCTTGTGGCCAATGGAACCTAACAAACTCATCTTTTTTTTTTTTTTTTTGCCTAATGAGGCAAACTGCAATGCAGTCGGTCAAATAAAAATGTCCACATAATTAATGAACTATCACTCCATTAATCCTTGCTCTACATTATTATCAATCCATTATTAAATGGATTCCCTCTCCATTTGAAAGGTACTACCTCTCACTACTTAGCCCTCATCCTAACATTCCAAGCTAATGTACAGAAGAAATGAAAGACTGCAGCGTGGAGATGCTTAAATTAACTCCCCAGACCCTCAGCTGGTCTTTGTTTTGTTTTGTTTTGTTTTGTTTCGGGGCACTATTTTGGGTTACTTTTAGAAAAGGGAAAATAGAAATAAAAGAGACGAGTGAAGTCAATGAACTTATAAAAACAGAGCTAAAAATAAATGAATACATGAGACGGACGGTGGTGAAACAAAATCAAGTTAAATCAAAATTAAAATGTGCTGTGATGTTTTTCCAAGAGTATCAAACTTGACAAATTGATGAGTCTTCATCCAACCCACCCATGAAGAGATTTTTCTCCTGCTCTTCAGTCAATGCCTGTGTCCCAGATCAAACCCCTCTGGTGACAGGGACCTCAGATGTCCCTTACACGGAGGGCAGGCTGGCTAATAGGAAGCTCTTCCTTTAACAGAGTCCAACTCTGATCAGGGTGCCTTTCTGCCCTCTACACCCACACAGCCCAGTCTCCTCTGCCCCAGGACAGGCCTTCTCACATGTGACAGCGGGATGTGACTCTACCTGTCCTTCCTTCTGCTTCAGGATATCTCTAGTTCCTTCAACCATTCTAGAAGGGAAGCAACTTGCAGGGAGGGGATAACTTTCGTACAGTGCTCCTCCAAGTGTGACCCCGCCCCCACCCCGCCCAGCCGCATCAGCAACACCTGGGCACTTCTTAGGAATGCAGGTCCCCAGGCCCCACCCCAGACTTGCAGAGTCAGAAATTCTGAGCATGAAGCCCAGCAATCTGTTTTCACCAGCCCTCCAGGAGATTCTGATGCATGCTCGAGTTTGAAATGAATTCCTTCTCATAAAGACAAACCTTAGCAGGTTATTTCAACCTCCCTCTGCCTCTGTTTTCCCTCTATAAAATGGGACTATTAGAAGTATCCACATCATAGAGTAAATGTAAGGAACTAGGAAGATAGAGCCTGTGACTGGTAGCCTGGGGCTTACCCAGGAGGTCAGTGAAAGGTAGTACTAGTTGCTGATGTCGTCACTACAATTTGTTGAGGTTTGATAGGTACAGAGAGGACAGGTTCTAAATCAGGTCGGGCTCTGCTGAGTTTTACCTACCTAGAAAGGGAGATGCTCAGAGGACCAGCAGGGACCCGGGGCAACTCCCAGGCAGCATTAAAGGGTTCACAACCCTGCCTGCTGCCTGGAACTTGGGAAAAGGCATGGTTATTCTTGCCTCTTCCTTCTGTAAGCCAGCTGAAAAGGCCAAGGGACAGTCCTGGGAGTCAGACCTCTGTGCTTGGGTTCAGGGAGCAGACAGGATTCTGCTGGGAAAAATGAAGGCCCCAGGATGCGAAGATTCACCTTCACAAACTGCCTTTCAGAGCTCTACCCTGCCCAAGAGGGTAGTCACGAGCCACACACAGCTATTGAGCACTTGAAATGTGGCTAACTAAAGAGAGTTGGGCTGTGCGTATAAAATACATGTTGAGTCCAAAGACTTAGCACAAAATAAAATAATATAAAAGGTCTCACGAATACACTTTTATATTGATGACATATTGCAATGGCTCTATTTTAGATACACCAAGCTAAATTAAATATATTGTTAAATAAAATGTCACCTGTTTCCTTTTAATTTTTGGATATGGCTATAAGAAAAGCATAAAGCTGCATTTGTGGCTCACATTATATTTCTCTTGAAGAGTTGATCTAAATAATTGAGCACAGGAGAGCCAAGTTCAAATCATTCCCAGGGAAACCCACAGCTCCTCTTGAATTTATTGCAATGAATTTGAGACATCAAATAATCCCATAATCTCTGTCTCTTTCCCATCATTATCATTTACCAACTAAGAAGAGCCTGCCTTCTACAAGGAAAACTATAAAAAACTGCTGAAAGAAACTGAAGAAACTAAAAAATAGAAAGACACCTCATACTCATGAACTGGGAAAATTAATATGGTTGACATGGTCATACTACCCAAAGTGATCTACAGATTTAATGCACTACTTATCAAAATACCAATGATACTCTTTGCAAGACCAGAAAAAACAATTCTAAAATTCATATGGAATCAGAAAAGACACTGACTAGCCAAAACAATCCCGAGCAAAAAGAATAAAGCTATAGGCATCACACTACCAGACTTCAAAATGTACTACAAAGCTATAGTAACCAAAACAGCATGGTACTGGTAAAAAAAAAAAAAAAAAAAGAAAAGAAAAGAAAGAAAGAAAGAAAAAAAAACCAGACACATAGACCAATGAAACACAACAGAGAACCCAGAAATTCATCCACATATCTTCAGATAACTGGTTTTTTACAAAGTTGCCAAGACTTACATTAGGGAAAGGGCAGTCCCTTCAATAAATGGTGTTGGGAAATATCCACATGCAGAAGAACGAAACCAGACTCAAAAATCAGCTCAAAATGGACTAAAGACCTAAATGCAAAACCCAAAACTATAAAACTACTAGACAAAAATATTGAGGAAATGCTTCAGAACTTTGGGCTGGAAAGAGATTTTATGAATAAGACCTCAAAAACACAGGCAGTAAAAGCAAAAATAGAGAAATGAGATTATACCAAACTAAAAAGCTTCTGTACCACAAAGGAAACATTCAACAAAGTGAAAAGACAACCTATAGAATGCCAGAAAATATTTGCAAATTATCCATCCATCAAGAGGTTAATAACCCGTGTGTGTGTGCGTGCACACCCATGTGTATACAAACAACTCAATAGTAAAATATACCATACATATGATTTAAAATAGGTAAAAGGCCTGAATAGACATTTTTAAGACACTCAGATGGTCAACAGATACATGAAAAAATGTTCAACATCACTAATCATCAGGGAAATGCCAATCAAAACTACGAGAGATAGCATCTCACCCTAGTTAGGATGGCTATCATCAAAAAGACAAAAAAAAAAGTGCTGGTGAGGATGCAGAGAAAAGGGAAATCGTCTACACTGTTGGTGGAATGTTGAGCAGTACAATCACTACAGAGAAGAATATGGAGGTTTCTGAAATCACAATAAATAGAATTACCATATGATTACGCATTCCCAGTAAGACATTTATTCAAAGGAAGGGAAAGCAGTATATCAAAGAGCTACCTGCACCCTCCTGTTTATTGCCAAGATATAAAATCAACCCTGGTATTCCACAACAGATGAATGGACAAAGAATATGTGAATATATATATAAATATAACCTTTAAGAAGAATAAAATCCTGGTATTTACAGCAACACGGATGGAACTGACAGATATTATGTTAAGTGAAATTAGCTAGAAACCAGAAAGCAAAACACCACATGTTCTTACTCACAGGTGGAAGCTAAAAAATGTTGATCTTATAGAAGTAAAAAGTAGAACAGAAGTTGTCAGAGGCTGGGAAGGGTAGCGGGAAGGGGGGAGAGGGAGACATTTGTTAAAGGATGCAAAATTAGCCAGGCGTGGTGGCTCATGCCCATAATCCCAGCACTTTGGGATGCGGAGGCAAGAGGATTGCCAAGTACAGGAGTTCAAGACCAGTCTGAGCAACTTAGTGAGACCTCATCTCTACGATAAATAAAAAATTTACATGGTGGCATGCACCTGTGTCCCAGCTACTTGGAAGGCTGAGGCAGAAGGATCACTTGAGCCCAGCAGGTCGAGGCTGTGTTAGCTGTGATCTTGCCACTATAATCCAGCCTGGGTGACAGAGTAAGACCTCGACTCCCAGAAGAAAAAAAATGGGGGATACAAAATTACAGCTAGATAGCAGAAATAAGTTCTAGCGTTCTATACCACTGTGGGATTACTACAGTTAATAATCATATATATTTTCAAATAGCTAGAAGAAAGGATAGTGAATTTTCCCAACACAAATAAATAATAAACATTTGAGATGACAGATATGCTTAATTACTCTGATCTGATCACTACACATTGTGTATATCGAAATGTCTCTATGTTCCCCATATATATGTACAATTATTATGAGCTTATTTCAGGGGGAGGGGGCCTGGAGCATGAGATGAAGGTGGGGATGGGGTGTACAACTGACTTGCCATCAGGCTAAAGGGGGTGAGGGGCTCTGCCACTTTCACTGTGACAACCCCTCTTTAAACACCAAGACCCCAGCCAAAAAGCAGAGGTTGCCTACTGCACAACAGATACCTCTAAAATACTCCCAACTAGGCAAAAAGAAGCTCACTTTGTGGATATCATTTGTCCAGTTTTCCAGTAGAACTGCATTCCTCTCCAGAGGCTCCATTCAGAAGGAATCTGAGGAGAGCGTGAAGCAGAAATGCCACCTTGCTGCTCTGAGCTAACCATATTAAGAGCTCTGTTTTGAGTAAAAGCCCTCAAAGCATGGGTCCCAAACCAGGCGTTCTTGAATCAGGTACATTTTTAGGAAGGTTTCCAGGCTCTAACTCAAACCAGCTGAACAAGCACCCATGAGGAAAATTTTTTGCAACCATGTCACAGCAAGAGGCCAATTTCCTAGTAAGTAAAGAGCACTTACAAATCAATCAAAAGACAAACAACCCAGAAATAAAATGATCAAAGGCTATCTGCAGAGGGTTCACAGAAAAGGAAATACAAATGGCTTTTAATTTATAAAAACATATTCAACCTCACTCATAACAGACACGCTCATTAAAAACTTGGGAAAGGCCAAGCATAGTGCCTCAAGCCTGTAATCCCAGCACTTTGAGAGATCGAGGTGAGGGAATTGCCTGAGCCCATGGGTTCGAGAAAGGCCTGGGCAACTTGGTGAGACCTCATCTCTACAATAAATCAAAAAAATTAGCTGGGCATGGTAGCACGTGCCTGTAGTTCTGGCAAGTTGGAAGACGGAGGCATAAGGATAGCCTGAGTCAAGCAGATCCATGCTGGGGTGGCTGTGAGCATGCCACTGCACTCCAGCCTGGGCAACAGAATGAGACTCTGACTCAAAAAAGAAAAAATCTTGGGAAAGGGCACTCTTAGACATAGCCATGAAGGTCAGTTTGACAAGACTATCGAAATGTAAGATACACAAGCCCTTTGATTCATCAATTACAATCCTGTATCTTACAAGTGGGAAATCACATGTGTAAGAAGATACTGACTGAAGATATTGACAGATATTAATAGAAAATGCCCATCAATGGGAGACCAGTTAAATAAACTATGGATTGTTCCATGATTAAATACTAAAAAAGTTCAAGACTGCTCCATATGTGTTGATATAGAACAAGCTCCATGAAACATGGATAAGAAAAAAAGCATGAAGAACAGTGTGTGTAGCATGCTATCGTAAGTATAAAATTGGAGAAAATATGCAAAAATATTCAAGCCTTTCTTTTTAAGAGACAGGGTCTTGCTCTGTCACCTTGGCTGAAGTACAGTAGCATGATCATAGCTCATTGCAACCTCAAACTCCTGGGCTCAAGTGTCTTCCTGCCTTAGCCTCCCGAGTAGTTGGGATGTGCCACCACGCCAGGTTAATTTATAGATAGATAGATAGATAGATAGATAGATAGATACACACACACATACACACATTTTTGGAAGAGACACGGTCTCCCTGTGTTGCCCAGGCTGGTCTCAAATTCAGTCCTCAAGCTTCCCAAAGCACTAAACTTGCAGGCATGCACAACCACACCCAGCTCATTCATTTGTTATTAATGTTACTGAGTACTATTATGTGCTAGGCATTTTGTTAGATGCTCAGAATACAGTAATAAACAAAAGAGACTAAATCTCTACCTTCAGGGAGATTTTACACTAATAGTGAGAGTATTAAGTAAATAGCATATATGCTAAAGGTTGATAAGTACTATAAAAAAAAGCAAGGTGGGAAGGGGTATAGGAGTGCCTGCGTGTGTGTGTGTGTGTGTGTGTGTGTGTGTGTGTGTGTGTGTGTGTGTATTGATGAGAAGAGGAAAAGGTTGTAATTGTAAACTAAGAAGTCAGGGAAGGCCACTCCTTGAAGCTGGGTAGGACTTTGTGATTCCTTCAACAAATAAAGGATGGTAGGAATGACATGATGTGACTTATGAGTCTACATTAAGTGCCTTGTACTTCCTCTATGTTCTGTTCGATTGCTCAGCATTGGAACCTAACCACCATGCTGTGAGGAAGCCCAAGCAGCTGCTTGGAGTTGGGCTGAAGGCCTTAGCTGAAGTTTCTACCAATAGCCAGCATCAACCTCCAGACATGCGAGTGGGAGAGCATTTAGATGATTCCAGTCCCCAGCCACCACGGAGTAGAGACAAATGATACCCTCTGGGTCCTGTTCCAGTTGCTGATCCACAGACTCCATGAGCATAACAAAGGTCAGGTGCAGAGGCTCACACCTGTCATCTCAGCACTTTGGGAGGCCAAAGCAGGAGGATCGCTTAAGGCCAGGGGTTTAAGACCAGTCTAGGCAACACAGCAAGACCCTGTCTCTACAAAAATTACAAAAATTAGCCAGGCATGGTAACACATGCCTGCAGTCCCAACGCTTTAGGAGACTGAAGCAGGAGGATCACTTGAGCCCAAGAATTTGCGACTGCAGTGAGCTATGATCATACCACTACACTCCAACCTGAGTGACAGAGCAACGAGACTCTGTCTCAAAAAAAAAATAATAAAATGGATGTTTTTTGCTGTTTGATACACTAAGTTTGGAGTTATTGTTACAATAACACTTTACAAGTGTCTGCGACCTGGCTTTGTCCTTTCTTAGCCATCATGGGACCCTTGGAAGGTCATGATGGCTGAGGGCAGACTCTGGACCACAACAGGTATTACTCTTCCTCATACTTACTAGTTTGCACATCTCTCTCTTTTATTAACCTTTGTCATTCTCCAGAGTGAGGTCACGCTTGGATCCTCAGTGCCCACACAGAAACTGTCCCAGTGTAACAGCTGTCTCCACTGAGTGCTTCCTAGGGGCCAGGCCTGAGCTTGTAACAATAGAGGAAGGCACAGCATGACTGACTCCACCTTGCCTCTGGCCCCCACAGTAATATCCTTTAGGTTAGAAAGTTTTTCTGCTGCTTTGCACGTAGACTAGCTAATGATAGGAAGAATTTATAGTTCAACTTTAGAAAAAAATGATAACAATTCCTTTCCCAAAACTAACCCCTGAAGAGATAGGAGGCATGTGCACCCCCAAACTGCTGGGATGACAGGTGTGAACCACCGTGTCTGACCTTTTTTTTTTTTTTTTTTGAGTTGGAGTCTCGCTGTGTCACCCAGACTGGAGTGCAATGGCCACTCCTGGCCACTGCAGCCTCGACCTGCTGGGCTCCGGCGATCCTTCCACCTCAGCCTTCCAAGTACCTGGAATTACAGGCATGCACTACCACACCTGGCTGATTTTTTTATTTATTGTAGAGATGAGGTCTCGCTGCCCAGGAGGGTCTCGAACCCGCGGGCTCAGGCAATCCACTCACCTCAGCCTCCCAAAGGCGCAAGATTACAGGCTGAGCCACTGAGGCCGGCTTGTGCCTGACCTTTATTATGCTTATGGAGTCTGTGGATCAGCAACTGGAACAGGACACAGAGGATATCGTTTGTCTCTGCTCCATGATGGCTGGGGACTGGAATCATCTAAATGCTCACCCACTTGCATGTCTGGTGGTTGATGTTGGCTATTGGCTGAAACCTCAGCTAAGGCCGTCGTCAGCCCAACTCCAAGCAGATGCTTGGGCTTCCTCATGGCATCGTGGTTGAGTTCCAAGTAACAATGTGATGTCAAAGATTTATAGGCACACTGTGATCTGACCAAGGACAAAGAAGTTCCCCAACCTCCTCGGGCCCTTGCTGGTGCCCACACATCTGTGGTCCTCTCATGACCCCCATCCCTTAGTCTTTGTCCTTAACAGAAAAAGAGCCTGAAATTTGTACTCACTCAAGATGGCTCTTTAGGATGCTGGTTCACCATCTTCTCGGTTTGTTGGCTTTGTGAATAAAGTCACCTGCCTTTCCCCAATACCTTGTCTCCCAACTTATTGGCTATCCTGCAGTAAGCGGTAAAAGCCTGGACTTGGTTACAAGCTGGCAGCTGTAGAGGCATTATTTTAATCTACATGACGACCCTGTGGCATAGAATAACCATCACCCCTATTTTGCAGATAAAGCATCCAGCCTTGGAGAAGTGCATTGGTTTTGCCCATGGTTCACTGGTAGCAGAGAGAGCTGAAATTTCAACCCAGAGGCATTTGGGGGCATTTCTGTATGAGTTCATTGCACAATGCAGCACAAAGAAGCCAATGGATGAATGGTTAGCCAGGTGGATGAATTTCTGTATGCAGTGGCCAAGCCAGAAGGGAGAATGCCCCTTTGCCAAATCCTTCCAGAAAACTCAGAACTCAGTTTTCAACCGAGTCCAACTCTTTATGTATAAAGGTTTCAATCAAGCCCAGTAGGTCAAGGCTGCGGTGGCCAGAAGTGTGTCACTGCCCTCCAGCCTGGGTGACAGAGTGAGACTCCAATTCAAAAAAAAAAAAAAAAAAAAAAGAAAGAAAGAAAAAAGTTTCAATCAGCCATTTAAGGACTTTCCCAGCCTTTCTGTGAAAGTCTGTCTTCCTCTGGAAAAGAAAGTTTGCTGACAAAGAGAAGTCCCTTAAGACCCACTGTCTATTCACATCTAAATTTTGAAACCATTCTAGCAAAACTTCATTAGACTCCAAATGTGTCATAAGAGATGATGATCTGGTTCGTCTCTCTCTCTCTCTCTCTCTCTCAGTCACCCTCCCCACATTCCTAAGTACAAATGGCACGGGAAATTAGATGGTGCTAATTAAAGACTCAATAGCAAGAAGGGGAAAAAGTTGGCAGGACACTAACTCCAGGTCATCAGCACACATTTTGCCTGGTAACAAGTTCCGAGTTCCCTTCCCACAGCAAGCTCACCATCCCTTAAAGAAAGGGCACCTCATACAGGATCTGAGCTACAAACTACAGCTCTGGCTGTCAACAGCCCCCAGTCCCAACCTCCATATTTGATTAAGAACATGGTACTCCCAAGACCTAGTTTAGATCTCAGAGGGCTGTGACAATGGAGAACGAAAGATTCCTTCTCCCTGCAGGGGCTGGGACCTCATCCAGCCAACCTTCTTTCCTCAAGATATTCCAAAGTCTTGTCCAATGTATCCGCCCAATCTGAGGTAGAATGGAATCAGACCAAAAGGTGATCTCTAGGGGTCACACTGCTGGGGCCAACTCCAGATGTCACCATTTGACCTTGGGAAGATTTCCTACCCCACTGAACCTTAATTTCCTCACCTGGAAAACAGGAAGCACGGTAGAGGCAGTATGCACTTAGAGGAGGCTACAACTGAGGACTCTGAGAGTTTGAGCCTCGCTGCGTAGCCTGTGGCAGGTTGCTTAACCTGTCTCTACCTCAACTGCCTCATCTGTAAAGTGGGAGTAATCAAAACACCTACCTTCAAAAGGTGGCTATGAGAATTACAGGAGCTAAGAGACACATGCGAATCACAGCACAGCCGCCACACAGCACGTGCCATTATAGGGTCAGCTCTGGGGTGTCTGAACCCACATTGTTGCTGGGAGAATGAAATGAATGAGCCTGTGGCAAGCGCTTAGTGCAGGGCCCGCCACCATAGAAGCATTTGGTAAAAGCTGCTGGGTGGTGGTGTTTTGTGGTGGTGGTGGTGGTGGTTGTTTCTGAGCCAGCCTTTGATCCTGCTGAAAATATTCTGTGGCTGGAGGAGAAAAAAATGAATGCTGCCGTGAGCATCATGATTAGGCAAATGTCCTTGGAGACAGGGATCCTCGTGTTCCCCAGTCACAGGTGCAAGGATAACAAAAAGGCAGGCGGGGGATGGAGAATCTGAAAATCCTGCCCAATGAGAAACAGCCAAAGTCACTGAAAACGTTTGGTCCAGAGAAGAGAACATGAGAAAGAGCACAAGGTGCTCTCAAAGCATGCTCTAGAGGCCTGCACCGACCAGGCACCCCCAAAGTCTAGTTCCCACTGCAAGCTCAGAGTGCTTTACACCCTGTCATTCAGAGCATTGCTCACCCTGGCACTAAGTCATTATTTACATCCTTAGTTGTTGAATGTCCACCCCCTCCTTCAAACCATGAGCAACATGAGGTCAGGTTCTGGGTCTGTCCTGCTCCCCACTGTGCTCAAAACTATTTAGTATCAGGCCCAGGGGGATGATTCCAGGTTGCGCTCATTCAAGGAGCAAACACTCAGAATAAGGTAACCATGGAAACGGACTGATATTCGGGAGTGAGCTCCCCGTCACCACAGGTGTTCACAGAAGGTAGATCCCTATACCTGGCAGAGTTTAAGTTACATTCTTTTCATCCAGAAAACGTCTACTATGGCATCTTCTAAGCGAGGGGCATGTCCTAGGCACCTCATGGAGATCCAGAGTTGCTAAGTGCTTCCTAGACCACATGAGCTTATCTCAACATGCAGAACAAGGATACAGGAGGTCACTTTGGGGGTAACAGATATGTTTGATATCTTGGTTCATGGTGATGTTTTCCCAGGAGTATACCTATGCCCGAGCTTATCAAGTCATGTACTTTAAATCTGTGTCATTTATTATATGTTGATTCTATCTCAATGAAGCTATTAAAAAGTCATCTTTGAAAGAAGTGGAATGAGAACTGATGATACAAAGATGTTCCGGGCAGTAGTATCAATAATAGCAAAAACAATCCATCACTCAGAAAACAATAGGGAAAAAAACGAGAAAAACTCAAAAGCACAGTACAACTAAAAACCAATAGTTATGTAAATTCCCCCATTCACAAGAAGAAATAGGGTGTAGCTATTAAGTATGACATTTGCAAAAACTAATTAATGATGTGGCCCCCCAAAAAACTGGAGTGAAGGAAAAAGGGTATAGGACAATCTATATAATTTTATACCTTTTCTGTTTTGTTACAAATGCATAGAGGAAAAAAACCTGGAAATTATTATAATCAAAATTTAGACGGGCTCGGAGGCTCAGCCTGTACTCCCACGCCTTTGGGAGACTGAGGTGAGTGGATTGCCTGAGCCCGCGGGTTTGAGACCCGCCTGGGCAACTTGGCGAGACCTCATCTCTACAATAAATCAAAAATTAGCCGGGCATGGTAGCACATGCCTGCAGTTCCAGCTACTTGGAAGGCTGAGGAGGAAGGATCGCTGGAGCCCAGCAGGTGGAGGCTGCGGTAGCTGGGAGCGGCCACTGCACTCCAGTCTGGGCGACAGAGTGAGACTCCAACTCAAAAAAAAATTTAATCCTGTGTTACTTGGGTAATTTGGAAAGCATTTTTAAATATTGAAAAGACTCACTGTAAAATGTGAATATGAGCAAGATTATGGGTGATTTGGGGCTTTGTCTTAAAAAATACTTTCATTTTCCAAAATGTTTACAAACAAAAGTATTTCAGTCTCAAAAAGAGAAAGAAATATTCCTTTAAAACAATAAATAAAGGGCATCTAAGGGTCTCCCTTACCCAGTACTGCAGGAGGGAGAAGTCAGAGAAGCACTAAAGTGGAGGTGACCTCGCCGCCCCCAAAGATCGGCCCCTTGCAGCCCCTTCTAAACTCCAGAAGTCTGGGGCCACTGAGGTTATCGGCAGGAGGTGGGGGTGTTCTGCTAACGCAGATGCTGATTGGATTAGGGGCTGGTTCTGTTTTCCTCTAAGTAGATTACTCTCTTCTTGAACTTGCTCCATTGGGTCCCGGAAATTCAGCCCAGGACAGTCCTGTGGTTCGTTTTCAGAGCTCACTGGAATATGTTTAAGCATGTAATAAATACATTTAACCCTAATCAGATAAATCACTAAATCAGATCGTTATCTTGCAATTTGAAAACCAGGCTCTGGCTCCAGATCTTGGGGGAAGGAAGACCAGGAAGAAATAGGAAGACTTCAGGCAGATGCCAAGGTCATCCTCCTACCCACCACCAAAGGCAAGAGAGTGCCCTTCCTCCCCAGCCCACAGGGTCATGTGCTTCACGATGACCTCAGATTCGCAGCAAAACTCAGCAGCAGTCAGCATAAGCCTGAGAAAAACGTCCAGGTGCTACCCGCAATTCAGGACCTTTCAAAAGATGCCAGACATTAGAATCCCACACATCACTCATCGTCTCAAAGCAAAGGATCGTCAAGTTCTCAGGCAAGACCTCTGCAAGAGCCATGTTACTGGGGCTGTGTGACTGAAGTTCTGTTGTGTCAAAGCTCTGTGGAATCAAGGATAAGGGGCAAGATCTTGAGAAGCAGGCAGGTCTAGGTTCAGACCCTCTGCCACTCACTCTCTGCGAGACCTTGGACAAATGGCAGCTTCTCTGGACCTTGGTCTCCTCAACTGTAAAGTGGGACTAGTAACAGCACCTACTTCCTAGTGCTGTAGGGAGGATTAAATGAGAGGATGCATACAGAGTACTTGCCACAATGCCTGGCACAGAGTGATTAATCCGCATTAGATATTGCTATTGTCTGAATTATTTTTCTAGGACTTCCCACCTAGTATACAGTTGACCCTTGAACAACACAGAAATAAACTGTGTAACTCCACTTACATGCCAATTTCCTTCTACCTCTGCCACCCCCGAGACAGCAAGACCAACCCCTCCTCTTCCTCAGTCTACTCAATGCAAAATGATGGAATGAAGACCTTTGTGATGATCCCCTTCCACTTAATGAAATTGTAAATATATTTTCTCTTGCCTATGATTTTCCTAATACCGTTTTCTTTTCTCTGCCTTACTTTATTGTAACAATATGGTATATAATATATAGAACATACAAAAGTTGTGTTCGTTGACTGTTTATATTATCAATTAAGGCTTCTTGTCAACAGTAGGCTATTAATAGTTAAGTTTTTGGAGAATCAAAAGTTATATGCAAATGTTCAACTGTGCAGGGGATTGGTGCCCCTAAACCCTGTGTTGCTCAAGGGTCAACTGTATTTTTTACATGGGCACAAAACATCTCTATGAAATATAAGTTGCCTGACAACATTTCATTTTATTTTAACAAATATGAACTGAAAGCCAGCTCTGGGAGAGGAGATAGGGACACAGAGGTGATAGGCACACAGGTGAACAAAATGAACATGGTCCTTGGTCTCAAGGAGTCTACAGTACTATGAGATAGATGTTAAGTAAACATACAAGTAAAGATGGGTGCTCCTGAACTTATGATGGGGTTATGTCCCGATAAACCCATCATAAATTGAAAATGTAAGTCGAAAATGCATTTAATACACCTAACCTACTGAACATCATAGCTTAGCCTCGTCTACCTTACACACTTCCAGCACAGTACTCAATAAATTACATGACATAGTCAACCCTCTACTACAAAATAGGTGTTGTGTTAGATGATTGGGTGCAGCATTGTGACAGTGTATTATACTGCATATTGCCCAGGAAAAGATCAAAATTCAAAACTTGAAGTATGATTTCTACTGAATATATATTGCTTTCACACCTTTGTAAAGCAAAAAAAATAAAATCATAAGTTGATAGTCAGGGACCATCTATATGTAATTACAAACTGGGGTATGCACTAACCAAGAAAAAGAAAAGAATATCCCAAGAAAAAAACAAAGAGGTGCTGTTTGGGGTTGGGGACCAGGAAGGTTTTCCAATAAAACATTTCAGCCAGAATATGAAAGTTCAATAGGAGTCAGCTAGGGAAAAAAGGAGAAAATGCTCCAGACAGAGGGCACAGCCTGTACAAAGGTTCTGAAGTGAGAAGAGCATTCCAGGAACTCCAAGAAAAGATCTGTGTGGCCAGAGGGTATTGGGTAAGAGAGAAAATAGGAGACGAGGGCCCTGAGGAAGGGAGGAGTGGACCATGCCTTGTGCATGGAGGGCCTCCAGCAGAGAGTCACACAGTTGGGATTGGGATGTTAGAGAGTGAATCTGGTTCCATGTGGAGGAGGCCCTGGAGGAGAACAAGCACGGATGCAGAAGCCTGGAAGGAGGCAGTGCAGCCGTCCAGGCAAAAGACTGGGGTGGAGTCATGAGAAGGGGCAGATTTGAGATGCATTTTGAAGACAGAGTAAACATGAGCTGGGTACACACTGCACATGACGAGTAAGGGTCCAGCTAGAATCAGGGGACTTCCAGGTCTCCGGTTGATGCATCTAGAGAGATGGTGCTACTATTTCCTAAGGGAGAAAAAAAAAATGGGTGGGTGGAAGGACAGCTTTGGGAGAAAGAGGAGTAATTCTGTTTTAGGCATGTTAAGTTTAAGACGCAGATGATACATCCAATGAGTGGACAGAGAAGTAGGGGGAAGACCAGGAGCGTGTGCTTTCTTGGAAACCAAGAGAAGAAATTGTTTCCAAAAAGAGGAAGTGGTCAGTGAGTGTACATGCTTCCGGGAGATTAAGTAAGAGAGATGTGTCTCTGATTCACCTTGATATCCAAAGTGCCTGACATACAATAAGCACAGCCACTATGGAGGACAGCATGGAGGTTCCTTAAAAATTAAAACCTAAACCTCCATATGAGCCAGCAAGTCTACTGCTGGATGGATGGATAGCCAAAAAAGAAAGGAAACCAGTATGTTGAAGAGACATCTGCACTCCCATGTCTATTACAGCACTATTCACAATAGTCAAGAAATGGAATCAACCCAAGGGCCCATTAAGAGATGAGTGGATAAAGAAAAAGTCATCTATATATACCATGGAATACTATTCAGCCATAAAAAAGAATGAAGCCCTGCTATTTTCCACAACATGAGTGGAACTGGAAGGCATTATGTTAAATGAAATAGGTCAAGTGCAGAAAGATAAATGTCACATGTTCTCACTCATATGTAGGGGCTAAAAAAAGTGGATCTCATGAAGATAAAGAGTAGCCTGGTAGTTGCCAGATACCAAGAAGGGAGGAAGAGGGGGATGAAGAGAAGTTGGTTAATGGGTAAAAATAAATGGCTTGATAGAAGAAATAAGACCTATTGTTCAACAGATCAGTAGAGTCACTATAGGTTACAATAATCCATCGTACATTTCAAAACAGCTAGAAAAGAATGATTTAAATATTTCTATCATAAAGAAAAGAAATATTTAAGATGATGGATATCCCAAGTACACTGATTTGATCTTTACCAATTACATGACTGTATTAAATTATCACACATACCCTGAAACTATGTATACCTAGTATGCATCAATAAAAAATTGTTTAAAAATTTTTAAAAAACAAAGTGCATGACATATATTGTTGTCAACAGATGATAAATGGGTGCATGATGGATGAATATGTGGGTGATTGATGGGTACATGCATGAATGGATGTGTACATGGATGGAGGATAAAGGCATGGATGTGTGTGGGTACATGCATAGATGTGAATATGGATGATTGATGGGTGCATGGATGGATAAATGGGTACATGAACGAGTGCATGGGGGAGTGAATGTGTGTGTGGATGGATGGATGCATGGGTGGGGGCATGGATGTAGTAGCTCCAGTTACAGAGAACTCTGGTTAATTCCCCAAACAAAGATACTTTCCCCCTTCATACAACATTCCCTCTCTCTAGAGCACTCTTTCCACCATCCCCTCTCCCCTTTGCATCCTTCAGCTCTCAAATCAATGTTACTTCCTCAGAGAGATCTTTCCCAACTCCCCTAGCTAACACAGCTCTCTCACTACTTTGTCAGATTCTCATATCATGCCTTTTTTGTGGAATGGCTTGCCATCTGTCTCTCTCATTAGATGGTTCAGTCCAGAAAGGCAGGGGCCCCTGAGAAGGGGCTCAGTATCTGTATACTAGATGGATGGGTGGACATATGATTGGGAAGTGGATAAATAGGTGGGAGGATCCATGGATAGATACATAGATGGGCGGATGGATGCATGGTTCATTATATAGATGGGAGAATGAATGCGTGGAGGGTGCATGGGTGTGAGGATGGATGGATGGATGGATGGACGGATGGATGGATAACTGCATGGATGCCTGGATGGATACATGAATGACTGGATGGATGCCTGGATGAGTGGATTGGTGGGTGGGAGGGTGATGAATGGGTGGACGGATAGATGGATGAATGGATGGATGGATGATGATGGATGGAGGGATGGAGAGATGGATGGATAAATGGGTGGACAGATGCATGGATGGATGGACAGACAGACAGATGGATGAATAGGTGGATGGATGGATGGATAAATGGGTGGATAGATACATGGAAGGATAAACAGATAGATGGATGAATAGGTAGATAGATGGATAGATGGATGAATGAATGGGTGGATGGATGGATGGATGGATGATGGATGGCTACATGGATGCATGGATGGATACATGTATGTGGGGTGAATGGGTGAATATATGCCTGGATGAGTGGATTGGTGGGTAGGTGGGTGATGAATGAGCAGATGCATGGATGGATGGATGGATAAATGGGCGGATAGTTGCATGGATGGATGAGCAGATGGATAGGTGGATGAATAGGTGGACAGATGCATGGATGTGTGTATGGATGGATGTGTAGATGGACAGATGGATGGAAGAATGAATGGGTGGATAGATATATGAATGCATAGATGGGAGGATGAATGGATGAGTGGATGAGTGAATGGATGGAAGGAAGGAGAAAATAGGGGAAGAATGAAAAGGAAGAGGATGAGAAGGAGGAAGCATGGATGAATGATTGAGTGAATGAATGAATTCACCCTACTTCCTCCTGTTCTGTGCTCAGTACAACTACCCCCCGACCAGTCTCATTCCACCTCTGCTCAGCCACCAGTTTTCAAAGCCCACAGTGCTTGCAGAGAAGACGCACTCCCTCCCAGGTGCTAAGGGACTTAAGTCCTCCCTTTGCAAAGCCCTCAGTAACTCTGCTCTGCAGGCCCAGCCAGAGCTGTGGCAACCTCCTGTCCCCCAGGGATGACGTTAGCTATTCCTGTTATCCTGTCTTAGATAAGCAAGGCAGGGTCAGGCTACCAGGCACTGGAAGGAGGGGAAAAAAGGGAGATTTTAAAAGATGAAGGAAAAAAAGCTTTAATAGGAGAACAAACAACAAAAAGCACCTTTAAAATACACTGCTTCTTAGGGAGGGGGTCAAGCCTTCCTTCTAGAAATACTCAGAAAATGACAAGCGAGAGACACATGAAGTCTGAAGGGTGACCTCTGGGGAGTACTGCGTGACATTAGCAAAAGAAGGTATTAGCATTTAGCAGGATCTTGTTAAACACACACACACACACACACACACACACACACACACACACACACACACACAGAGAGAGAGAGAGGAGAGAGAGAGAGAGAGAGAGAGAGAGAGAACTGAAATATGAGGGCCCCAGTTCTCCTAGTTTTTCTTTCAACACTTATGGAGAGTAGCTCTCTCTCTTCTAGATCTGTTCTTGGAAGTCCTGAACTCCACTTCTGACTTCAGAAAGCTGTTGTAGAGGCTGGGAGGAGGAGGAGGAAGAGAAGGAGAGAGAATGAATTCTGCCTATTTGAAAGGGAAAAATGACAGGGCATACCCATTTCTGCAAGTCTGGGGAAGAAAGACGGGACTTGAGTGATCTTCGAAAACGCTGAGCCACATGCAGCCAGGAAAACCCCCAGGGCTTTCCTCTCCCTTTGCATCTACACACTGGGCCTCTGTCTGGTAGATGTGTCCTGCTGCTAAAATAACCTTATCTACACAGAGCCAAGGTGGGTGTCAAGATCGTGGGCCCTGGCGTCGAACAGCTGGCCTTAACAGTTACTTGTTGTGTGCCCTTGGTCAAGACCTGAATCTGTGCCCAGTTTTCTCATCTGTTCAATGAAGATGATAATAGCCATTATCCTGTAAGGTCATTGTGAGGAAGGACAGCCCATATACGACGTCTGGCACAGAGCAAACACAACGCTGGTGGCTATTATTGTTTTTGTTGTTAATTATATCTTTGTTTTAACACTTACAAAGGCACTTCATAGATGTCAGCATCTTATAAATCATTAAATTTTTATAAACACTCATGAGGTAGTAGTAATATCCAGAAGTAGACAGAAGCAGAGAGGTTAAGTAACTTCCGCAAGGTCACACGGCCAGTGGGCGGCAGAGCCAGGTCTCAAACCTCAGCAAACTGATTCCAGGTGTACTTTTCATGTCTATGTTATGCTTAAGTACAACCCTGCCACAATTCAGTTTTAAAAATCCCTGCCCAAGCCATTATCTCATCTTATCTTCCCAACCTCTCAGTGAGATAAAATGCAGCAGGGATTCATATTATTCCCATTTCAGAGATCATAACACTGAGGTTTCTGTTACTTCCTGCACTGACTCCAGGGGCCATCACCAAAGTCCAGGAGACCAGGACAGCGTCTTCCCGTTCATCCCTACGTCCCTGGGACCTACACTCAGTGAGCACCCCCTTAATGCACACTCTTCCCTGAGACAGTGTGTCTCAAAGCCTGCTTCATCATTACTCGTCTTGACACATACTCAGGCAAGCAGGGGCCACGGCCAAGTTCAGGAAGAATGCTGATGTTTCGTAAAAGCCAGAGCACGGCAGTTCACCTTCACTGAGAAGCCCCACAGGAAAGAAACTGGTCAGGTTTCTTTTTTAAGTAAAACCCTTCAACATCCTTTGGAAAATGCTGCCCTGGATAGTAATTTCACTCCTAAACCATTTTATTGAGGGTTTCCTGGGTGTCAGGCACTTGCTTTATATATTTATCTCATTCGATACTTAAAAATCATCCTAAGAAGTGGGTGTTATCGTTATTCCCATCTCACACATAAGGAAGCACGTCACCTGCCCTCTATCAAAGCAAACATATAAACCTTGGATCTGCCCTATGGGGCCAGGCTGCCCTGAGATACAGGGACGGCTGGTGTCCAGGGCCAGTGGGTCCCAGTCGTGTTCACACTGCGGCCTCTCAGGCCCCCAAAGACATCCAGTATCCAGACCACCTGGCTTTCCTAGAACATGCCTAACCCTCTCTGGAATGCACCGGACTCCAGGTCCTCATTCCCCAGCCACCTCTCAACTGTCGTCTGTACTCCACCAGGAACACAAGAGAGTTCATGCCTTGGGGAAGTCCACGGCCGACGCTCCGTTAGCCTCAGAAGGAAGGGGGACCATTCTACAAGGGTGAAACCGTTCTTTTCGTTAGTACTTTATTTTATTTTTATTTCAGCATGGTGGGATACACATGAGGGTTGGCTATTTAAGTAAATTGTGTGCAGGTGAAGTTTGAACTCCTAGGGAGCCCTCTTACCCCATGGTAGTGGACGTGGTACCCAATAGGTGGTCGCATGCCCCTTAACCTCCCCCTACCCTCCTACCCACTAGTAGTGTCCAGCATCAGCTATTCCCACCCTTGTGTCCCTGTGCCTAATGTTTAGAGCCCACTGATGAGTGAGCACATGCAATATTCAGATCTCTGTTTTTGTGATAGTATGATGATCTCCAGCTGTACCCATATTACTGCCAAGGACATGATTTTGTTCTTCTTTATGGCTGCACAATATGCCATCATGTCTATGTACCACGTTTTCTTTATTCAGTCCACTTCTGATGGGTATTCATGTTTCCGATTTATTCCATGTTTTTGCTATGATGACTACTGCTGCAGTGAATATATGTAAGCAGGTGTCTTTTTTTTTTTTGATAGAGTGATTTATGTTCCTCTGGACATATTCCCAGAAGTGGGACTGCTGGATCATAGCTCAGTTTTTAGTTCTTTGAGAAAATGCCACACTGCTGTCCACAGAGGCTGAACCAGCTTACATTCCCACCAAAGCATAGAAGCGCCCCCTTTTCTCTGCAGCCTCACTAACACCTGTTGTTTCTTGACTTTTTAATGATCTCCACCAAAAGGATGAGGCAGTTCTGAAGGGTCTGGCACAGTCGACCTGGTCCAGATCACCAGCTCTCAAGCTACCTGCAGACAAGCTACCAGCAGCCATCTGATGAACCCAGTCACCCACACCCACCCTTAAGCTGCTGCTTGGAGCTATTCACCATGGAAGATGAAGACACAAGAGTCACCACTCCTGTCCTTAGAACACTCTTCACAGAATCTCTCACCTGTCTCACAAACCTCATCTCCTCCCCTCATCTTCCTAAGTGGGTAACTCCCAACTCATGTTTCATCACCACCACACTCCTCACTGCAAGCTTCTCCTTGTGCCTGGGAGGACATGTGGTCCAGCCAATGAGTAACTTTCCAGCTTTATACCCATCTCAAGTGTCCCTAACTTTTCCTGCATTCGGCCTTCGCAGTGCTGCCTGTTTCACCCTACATCCTGCCACTGCATCTGGCATAATTCTCTGTTTGTATCTTATTGCATCACAATAATTCCTTAAAGACAAGAAGCATGTTTGCTCATTTCTAAACCCTTTGTACTTAACATGGGACTTGGCACAAAGACAGTGTCCCTAAAATGCTTGATGAACAAATAAGTGAGTGAGCCTACTTGTTCACAAGCACATACACTGGCAATAAATGATAAACAATGGGAGACCCACAATCAAGGACGAGAACAGAGGTCAACAGACGTTTTCTATAAAGGATAGGATAGTAAATATTTCAACTTTGTGGGCCACCTGGTCTCTGATACAACCATGACTCTGCTATTGTAGTGCAAAAGCAGCCATAGACCATGCATAAGTGAATGGGTGTGACTCTGTCCCAATAAAACTTTATTTTAAAAACCAAGTGGCTGACCAGATTGGGCCCACGGACCAGTTTGCTGGTCCCTGGATTAGACTATTTAATATATATCAAAGTGGCATCAAGCAGACAGGCTCATTCTTAGCAAGTCACCCTCTATTTTCCTCTAAAGATAGCTGATCAGGCTAGAATAGAAAGGGAACCCTCAAAAAGAAAAAGAAGCAGCCAGGCTCGATGGCTCAGCTGTAATCCCACGCCTTTGGGAGGCTGAGATGAGTGGACTGCCTGAACCCGTGGGTTCGAGACCCGCCTGGGCAACTTGGCGAGACCTCATCTCTACAATAAATTAAAAAATTAGCCGGGTGTGGTAGCGTGCGCTTGTAGTTCCAGCTACTTGGAAGGCTGAGGCAGAAGGATCAACAAAGCCCAGCACGTCAAGGCTGCAGTGGCCGGGAGCGGCCACTGCACTCCAGTCTGGGTGACAGAGTGAGACTCCAACTCAAAAAAAAAAAAAAAGAAAGAAAAAGAAGCAAATGAAGAAAAAACAGAAAGGAGGAAGGGAGAGAGAGAGAGGAAAGGGAGGGAGAAAGAGTGGGAGGGATGAAGAAGTATGCCACCTCCTAAGAAAGCCTGAATAGTTTCCAGATGATTGACAAGATCTCAGAACCCTCTCAGGCCTCAAGCCTCAAGCCCTTGAGGCAGACATAGGGAGAACCAAATTTAAGCTACGAGTTACAAAGAAAATCCTCTAAAGAGACATGTGACTTCAGTCACTACAAACTTAAGATAACAGAGGACATGGGGTACTTTGGGGCTTTAGAATCACTTTTACTGTTTGTATTACCAATACTGACATTTCTATTGATAAAGACTGCCTACTGATAAAAGTTCTGCCTAATTTTCCACGGGAAAGAAACAAAACAGAAGAGAAAATTAGCTCAAGGGAAAAACCAAACTCAAAGGAAATTTAATTAAATAAATAGATTTCTTGACTGTGAAAGAAAAGAGATGTGACATATCCCCAAATCCATCTTCCTCCATGCCCCTGTCTCCTGGGGAACCGGCAGAGCATGAAGGATCCAAATACTCCCCCAGAGCAAAAAACTCTCTGATACTATTATCAATATGCCCTTGCCACATTAAACCACATCCGCTCAGGCAGAACTGGCTTCTTTGCTCTTTTTTTTTTCTTCCCTTTTTCCCAATAAATACATTTGAAAAGAAGGTTTGGGTTATGTGTTAGCCCTTTCTTCTACCATCCTGCTACTTAACTAATGATATCTCCCCAATGGCATTGGGCAATTTCGTTTTTTATTATTATTTAAAAAAGGGGTCTCACTATGTTGCCCAGGCTGGTCTTGAACTCCTGGCCTCAAGTGATCCTCCCGTCTCAGCTTCCCAGAGTGCTGAGACTACAGGCAATAGCCACCAGGCCAGGCCAGGTAATTTCTTCTCTTAGAGAAGTTTCGTGTATGTTACACATTGGCAGAAACCTCCAACCTGACCCATCTCGTTAGGGGCAAGGCAAGCCAACCCAGGGCCTCCCTTCTCTGCTTCCCTGCGACCTGGGCTGGATGTTTGGGCAAGTGTTAATTCTTTCTTTGCCTATAAATGGAAGGCAAGAATGCTAGACACTTAATTCACACAGGAGACAGCTCAGGAAAATGAAGAAAGGTTAAAAGCAAGGGGGGAAAATATCCTTGCGGGACCGCTAGAAGGATTAAATGAGGTCAGATCATTGAAGACTCCTACTAGGAATAATAATAATTTTCCTACAGTAATAAGAGCAAGCTACCTGTTATCAGGCACTCACAGTAACTCCATGTCAGGCACTGGACTTCATATGTTTTATTTCATTTAACCTTTGAAACAACCCAAGACATAGGGACAATTATTATTTGACTTTCCAGACATAGGTGATGGCTCAGAGAGGTGAATTAACTTACCAAAGGCCACACAGCAAGTACCCCACAAAATGCCAGGAACACAGGAGGTGTTTAATAAATGCTGGTTAAAGCTGAATTGCACAGGTCAACTATACATTAAGATGCTGTCGTCTCTTGACTGCCATAATCCCTAGAGATAGCTAACCTGGCTCTGTTTGCAAGGGAGTACCATTTAAGATATGTGAGGGTTTTTTTCTATAAAATCTGTATCACTTCTGTATATACTTGCTTTAGGGGTGGAAACCAGAGCTACAGGGAGTTTATTTCAGCAAAGAGATTCCCCCTCTTCCTTGCTAATTGCTGCTGTTGATAACAGACCCAGCTGTTATCAACAAAAGTAGCAACTGTTGCTTATTGAGCACCCACTGTATACCAGGGCTGAGCTGCAAGTTTTTATGAGCATCACATCATTGTATCCCGAGCCCCAGCTTTTGGGGAAGATGCAAGTACCATTGAGGTGTTCAGGTTAAAGAGACCCACAGAGGTCAGGTCACCTGCTGCCTGGCATCACAGGGCAAGTGGGAGGTGGGTAGCATTGGTGTTCCAGTCTGCCCTTTCCAAAACTCTGGAGGACAGGGCACACCTTTAGATACCAGGTATTGTCTCCAGCCCTCTCATGCCCCCTGATGTGTCCCTTCTCTCCTGCTGCCTAGGGTACAACCTACCCCCAGGGCATCAAATCATCCACCAGCGTTCTGTGGGCAAGGACCAACATGCTGCTTCCTGGGGCAACAGGCCACTGCCACCCCATGGGTCCTCATGCCTCAGAAATTGGATCTCAGCTCTTGAACTCCATGGGCTTGCAGACAGACCCAATCAAACCCGGTAGGGTGACGTTCGCCAAGCGACTTCCACACGGCACCTGGGCGCTCAGCAAATGCCCCATCTTTCCGACTTCCTCCAGATCCTTGGGAGGGTTGTGTGCAGGTTACTCACTAAGCTCCTGAGCGCAGTGCTGGCTCCACGACCTGCCCAAGCTGGGCAGCCCTAGCCAGTCTGGCCACCTCTCTGAACCCCATTCCTCCCTTTTCACAAGGGACGGGCCAACCCCTACCTTACAAAGTTGCTATAAGGACAAAAGGCGGTCTACCATGGGAAGTCCTTGCACACAGTGTGTCCAGCACACTGTAAACAAGAAGTGGCGCTTTCACACAGTAGGAGAACATTCATCATCTGTGCAGAGAGACACAGGACAGGGCTGCGTTGGGTCCTGTTTTTCTTTTTGTTTTTTAAAGACAGAGTCTCACTCTGTCACCCAGGCTGGAGTCTAGTGGTGTGATGATAGCTCAAACTCCTGGTCACCCAGGTAGCTGGAACTACCAGTACACGCCACCACGCCTGGCTAATTATTGTAGACTCAGGAAAGAACGCTGGACACCAAGCACTTCCTTTGTGAAGAAACCTCCCAGCTTCTCTATCCCAGGCCTTTTTGTCCCTACTCTGATGCCATAACTCCCCTTTGCCAAAAGCACGGAATCTTATCATCCGGTAATCTGAAGGACCTCACTGGATACAACCCATCATCAGAAGTTAAAGGGAATCTCACTTATATGCCTCTGTCACCTTCTGGTCATCAGTACAGGCTCAAAGGAAACGGACGTGTTGGGTGAGACTGGGGCGTTTCCCCAGGCTCCTACATCCTTCTTTACAAAGACAAAACAAAAACACAAGCACGTTTTTCCTAGAACCCATTCATTACTGACTTCAGCACCCAAAGTCTCTACAGGCAGATTTCACAACACAAAATGGTCCAAAAAGATATTAGAAGGAAAAAAAAAGAATTTTTGAGCTATAATGATTTGAAAGAAAAAAGGAAAACCATGAGCAACTTGAAGATCTAGCATTCAGACCACCCGTTGTCCCTGGAATAACTTTGTAAGGTAGGGGTTGCCCCGTCCCTTGTAAAAAAGGGAGGAGGTGTCAACCCAGGAAGCAAGTGAGGAAGCCTGAACACAGTCTGCCATCATCTGAACTCAATGAGAGGTTTCTTTCCCGGGGAAACTTCCCCTCCTCGGGGCTCCCCCAGCCATGCACTTGATGATCAGCCCTGCAATGACAATCTACTCATCCCAATACATAATTATCATAGTAATACCGTGCATTGAACACTTCCTGCGGCATTTAAACAGAGACCCAAGAAGCAACAGCAGGCCTGCAGAAAGAGGGCTGCAGGCAGAAGAAACAAAGCAAAGGCGGAAAATAATTGTTTATGTTCGAAGGAGCCAGACAAGGTGTCACCAAGTTGATGCGGGCATCAGCGCCATGGAAGCCGTGGTGTAAGCCGCCAAGCTGTCACCAAGGGCAGGGACATGGTCACTGCTGTCAGCTCACTAGCCGGGCATGAAAGTCAAACTTGAGACACGGAGTCCATGGGGGAGGGTTTCTGGGCCATCCGCCCTGTCCCCAGGCATTCAGCAGACCAGGACACCAAGCCCAGGGATGCCATGTGGCTCGTCCCGGCTCCCAAAGCCAGAGAGGTCAGGGGCAGGGCCGGAACCGGAGCATTCTGCCTCCAGCTCTGAGCTCCAGCCACAGCCACGTCCCCCGTGGGTGATCAGGGGCTGTTTATCTGCAAAACAGATGGAAGTTTTAACAAGGGCCCTGGGGAGAGGGAGAGACTGTGTGTGTGTGTGTGTGTGTGTGTGTGTGTGTGTGTGTGTGTGTGTGTGTTCATGTATGTGTGTACATGCATGTTAGGGTGTGTCGGAAGGAGGAGGGTACATCAAGGCTCCCAACTTTCATCTGGCTCCTGTTAATTGAACAAAAGACCCCTGGGAAAACCACGCTCTGGGCACAACAGGCCAAACTCCAACTCAATTACGGCTCTCTGTGCTTTACAGAACCTCAGTCTCCAAAACCTGTCCTGGCTTCGCGTGGGCTCAGAATACCTAAGTTGTCCCTGTCATCGTCATTACAACCTATCTTCACCCCCCCTCTACCCCCCACCCCTCACCCCCGCCCCCTGAAGCCAGCTGCATTTCTGGAGCTCTTAGGAGAAGTCATCAGTGGTTGTCAGCCGGGGGTGATCTTGCCCCAGGGGACATCTGACAGTGTCTGCAGCACTTTTGACTGTCACAACCAGGGGGCAGGGGCGGGGGGGGGTGGATGCTCCCGCATCTGGCGGGCTAGGCCAGGAAGGCTGCTCAGCTTCCTGCAAGGCACAGGACAGCCCCGCCACCAACAATTTTCCAGCCCAAGTGCCATGCGTGCCGAGTCTGAGGACCCTCAAGCTAGCCCTGTTCATGCCACGGTTGGAGACCACCGAGAAAACCTCCTAGCTGGGGCCTGAGGTCTGATGACCCTGACCTTGATGGGCTTAACAGACAGTGATCACTGTTCTTAGGCAGGACACCCCACCCCACCATCTCCAGACAGCCTGCAGTGAGGAAGGACCCTATGTAAGCCAACGGTCCCCTGCGGAAAAGCCCGTTGGTCTAGAAACTTGCACACTCTGGGGGAATAAATATAGTCATAAATTTCAAGAAAAGACTCAAACCCTCTCAAAAATGCTAAAAGAAGATGATGACTGGTTGCTCCCTTTTTTCTGCACCAAAACACGAAAAGGGGTGAGGACCGTGTCCTCCATCCATGGGGCAGTGGCTCTGTCAAGCTCAGGAGCTGGACTCAAATCGCAGGCTACACCCTTGACAGTCCACACCATCACTCTGGGGCCCCGTGACCATCCAGCTCCTGAGAAACAGGCAGTTCCAGTGCCACACTTATTAGGATGCAGGGAGAGAAAACTTTGGTGTGACACATTCTCTTTGGGCTGTTCAATTTCCAACTCGCTCCGGCCAAAAGAAGCAGATGGCGGAGGCAACCCTAGACAGAGGCTAAGGCACTCATCACCTCACTCCATCCTCAGGACCACTCTAAAAGGTTAAGTATCACTGCACCTGTTTCAAAGACAGAGGCTCTGACAGGGAAGAGTCTGGACCAGTGGTCCAGACAGGACTCACATCTTGGGCTCAGAACTCACATGCCCTCCCAACCGTGTCACACGCTGACCAGGGCAGCTGGAAGCAGCAGCCGGGGGCTCAAACCTTTGCCCACGGTGGCCTACATCTTGTTTATCCACGTGCCCCAGAGCCGTTAAGACATTGATTTCAACTGAAGCAAGTCCGGCCGCCTCTCTTCACAGTCATTCTTCAGACAGCCTCCCAGGGGGCTTCTGCGCAGCTGGAGGTACCCCAAATCTGGCCCCAAGCTTTTTCCAGATGTCCCCCAAGGGAATAAAGCCCCTGCCTGGATCCTTCCCTGTGTCTTCAGAGCTCTCTTTCCATCTCCTCTAGTGATTATTTGGAGGCTGTGTTTCAATGTTCTTTCTCCACAGTTCATTTTCTCCTCTTAATTGGCCTGGCAGTGTGGCAGGGAGACGGATGCGAGGGCTTCAATGACATGGATGTGGAAGGAAGGTTAGTGACAGCAAGGCCCCATCAGGGCAGGCTGCACAGAGAGATGCTGTCGTGGCTAAGGCCAGCCAGGGAAAGAGACCCAAGTTTCCCCCGGCTTTCAGCCTGTTCAGAACGCTCTGTCTGTGGAACAGAATTAAGCCCCCATTAGCTCCCTGCTGGAGTCGGGTCAAGACTTTCTTCTCTCTGGGATTCAGTTTTTCCTTATTTAAAAATTCTGACTTCCCAGCTAAAGAAAGATTGTCAGACAGCACCTCCTGGTGGCTGACGGTGACACTGCGCCATCAAGAAGTGGCTCTGGCGCATGGCGTCCGAGAACATAAACACTGGGAGGAAAAAGCATCTCAGTGTCTGCAGCCAACCAGCAACGTGACCCTAACTTTTCACGCGAGGAGCCCAGGGTCTAAAGCCACAAAGCGACCCTGCCGCTCTGCCCTCCCACCCCCTGTGATAATAAAGGCTGGAAGGTCTTTAGAAGGTAGACTTGAAAAGCAATCTGTCAACCCCAGTCACCAGGGGTGTCCTGGTATCCGATTACAAGGCTCGTCTGCCTCATTTCTCCTGTACAAAGTACCAGACAGAGAAGATAAAAACAAAAGTGCTAAAGAAAGAAAATGAGCAGAGGATGAAGCTAGACTGAGCTCGGTTCCCAAGGACAGGGCTGGCGTGGGGGTTGGTCAGTGTGTCTCCCAGCCTCCCAAGTCCACGCGCGGGTTCTGTGTGTGGCTGGGGCAAGACGGACCTCGCAGGGGTTCCTTTTTGAAGCGAGCGGTGAAGTCGGTAGGGAGATCTGGAGTGTGAGGCAACCCCACGTTTCAGAATCCCATCCGGATGGTGGCTGCAGTTGCACAGCCACGGACTCCCAAATGGGGGAAGTTCTATCCAAAGAGCATCCGTGTATCTGTCACTGCAGAGACAATGAGATGTGGTCCCCACTCCCAGGCTGGTGGGGAACAGGCCACAGAAGCAGCATAGAGGACAATGCATGACCAAAGCTGGCGTTCTGAGGCAAAACGGATGTGGGTTTGAGCACAAGCTCCACCAGGTACTAGCTGTGTGACCCTGGGCAAGTTGCTTACCCTCTCTGGGTGTTTGATCCTTCCTGCCCTTTCTGTTTTGCCCTAAACTTAATATAGGAAGTGCTTGATAAGTGACAGCTCCATCGAAATGCTGAACCCCTTGTGCAAATATTAAGGCACCCCACTGTTAAGTTCTCCATGGTCAACCTCTTCGTTTATCTATTGTCCTCCTCCCAAAGGAAGTTCTTTACATCAGACAGAAATCTCTCCTGGTTTGGAGCACGTATGCTTTTGTTTTAGCTAACACTCACTATTTCTAGCTTGGTCTTTCACAACAAGGATCAGCAAACTTTTTCTCTAACGGGCCGGATAGTAAATATTTCAGCCTTTGTGGGCCCTCTGGTCTGTATCACATGCCTTTATTCTGACGTCATAGTGTGAAAGCCATAGACAATGTGTGAACAAATAGATGTGGTCGGGTGCCAATAAAACTTTATTCACAAAAGTGGGTGAAGGGCTCTGGCTTGTGGGCCCCTGTTTTAGAGAGACTATCTCTTGTGATCCACCCAGGATCCCTCCCACACAATCCCATCACTGACTCAGAGAAATGGCTTTGGTCTCACTTCTGCCCTAGAGCAAATACACAAATGATTCAACCTTCCCCCACGATGGTATAATTTCTGTGATTAAATTATGACAGTTCACCTGTTTCTTGATTCAGTCAATGACACTTCTACTCCTGTGCTAAGAAATTTGTAAGAAACAAAGGAAATGCTGGGTCTAGAGTATACAGTCTGGGATTGCCCAAGATCAGTGCTGGTTTCCTGCAACTTATTGGCTACGTGACCTTGGATAACAAGGTTCATGTCTCTGTGCCTTGGTTCTCATATCTGAAAACGAAGGAACAACAGTCTTACATGAAGTAACGCTCAAAATCAGCTTGGAACAGCGCCTGACGTACAGTGTGCTTTTAACACTTTATTGTTACTATTTTTGTCATTAAAAGATGGCTCTTGCTAGCTAGGAATTTATAATTTGGTAAGGAAGATTTATATATCAAAGTCACTATGAGATGATGACCCAATGAACATAACACAGGACTGAAACAGGTGCAATAGAGGAAGGCTTCCTAGCAGTGGTGGCATTTCATTTGTATCGTGAGGCATCACAAAGAGTTGTCTAAGCCATGAAAAGATTTACTTGTAGAAGTTTTCCTTCTTAGAGGTGCAAAGACAGAGTTTAATCAATGAGGAGATCACTGAAATCTGCGGTCAGCATCCAGCCCACCCAACACCAGCAGCAAAGTACCACAGTCCAGACCAAAGTAAAAACTGGGTTTGAGGAGGCTCCTTTAACTTCAAGCTTTCTTGTTTAAGTTACTCATCTGCTTATTTGTTGACAAGGAAGACAGAAAATGCAGACACGCAAAAAAAAAAAAATGCTGAGGTGAGTAGAGATTGCCTGAGCCCGCGGGTTGGAGGCCCGCCTGGGCAGCAAGACCTCATCTCTATAATAAATCAAAAAATCAGCCGGGCGTGGTAGTGCATGCCTGTAATTCCGGCTACTTGGCAGGCTGAGGCGGAAGGATCACCGGAGCCCGGCAGGTCGAGGCTGCGGTGGCCGGGAGCGGCCACTGCACTCTAGTCTGGGCGACAGAGTGAGAGTCCAACTCAAAAAAAAAAAAAAAAAAAATCACCCCTAATCAAAAAATCCAAGTGTTTTTTTTCTCCTGGTCTTTTTTCTTTGTCTATGCATCCATTTAAAAACACTAAGTAACATGCAGGCCGGGCATGTTGACTCTCACCTGTAATTCCAGCACTTTGGGAGGCCAAGGCAGTAGAATCGCTTGAGCCTGGAGCCTAGCCTGGGCAACATAGCCAGACCTTATCTCTACAAAAAAATCAAAAAATTAGCTGGGCGTGATGGCATGTACTTGTAGTCTCAGCTACATGAGAGGCTCCCAGGAGGTCGAGGCTGTGGTGAGCTGTGATCATGTCACTGCACTCCAGCCTGGGCAACAGAGTGAGACCCCAATTCAAAAAACAAAAACTCTTATAAAATACTAAGTGGCACGCAAATGTGGATGCAAACGATGGTTGATACAGCGCGTTGGATTTTTTTCCCCTAAACAATAGCTTGAATACTTCTCATGTATGACAGTAAGTCGGTAATCAGAGAAATAATTTGCGCAAAAGGCCACCTGAGCGGACATCAGGACTCCAATGAATGGAAACAATCTCCCATTGGAGCCCGCTAGGGGACAGCACAGACAATTTTGTTCCAACCAACAACATTTGTACATCCTCTGTACCCTTTCCGCCTCCCCCTGCACAACTGTGGCAGGTTTCAGACACATTCGTGAGCCCGAGGAAGCCTCCTCTCTCAGGACTATGGCTGGGAAGGACAGAGATGCTGACCAAGAGGAATTCAGACCTGCCAGGAGTTTTCCCATCTGTGAAATGGGTGCTCAGCCCAGTCAGCCCACCATGCATACTGTTGTGACCCTAAAATCAGATCAACTGCCCACCTGAAACTCAAGATGCTCTCTGCAGATGTGCGATATCATTATTTGGTATTTACATGCAGAATTTATTATTTCATTTGAAACAGGGTCTCACTCTGTCACCCAGGCTGGAATGCAGTGATGTGATCCTAGTTCACTGCAGCCTCGAACTCCTCAGCTCAAGCTATAGAGTTGTTTATTCCTTCATTCCTTTAGAGAAAGGGATCTCGTTATGTTGCTCAGGCTGGTAGTGAACTCCTGGCCTCAAGCAATCCTTCTGGCTCTCTGTCTCCCAAGCCGCTGGGATTATAGGTGAGAGATACTGCACCTAGCTACATGGAGGCTTAAAAAAATTCGTTTTAATCTGTTATGGTGTAAACTACTACACCCTTGAAAACCCCCAAAAAGTTTTCCCCAACAAGCTAAGCAAATGGAAACCCAAGGGCCCACCCAGAGTTAAGGGGAATGCAGATCTCACAAGTTTCCTATAGGGGGAGTCTCAGTTTAACAGGACTCAGACTGACCTGGGTTCAAGCCCTGCCTCTGACACTCAGTTGCTGTGTGACTCCAAGCGAGGACTCTACCTCTCTGAACCTCAGTTTTCTTACCAGAAAATAGAAATAATAATCCCACGTCCTCGTGAGGCTGTTGAAAGGATTAAAGAGCCCCTGTAAGCGACCCAGCACAGGCCCAGTAAGAACCCAGTCAGTCCTTGCCTATCATTCATTCAGTCACTCAGCGACAACTTCTCACACTCCAGCTCTGAGCCAGACACTGGGACGATTCCAGCACATGGTTCTCCGAGTGCAGTCCCCAGGCAGCATCAGCAGCATCACCTGAAACTTGTTCTAAATGCAGATTCCCGGGCAGGAGGGGCTGGGATAGAGGTGGGACTCTCTGAGAAGGTGGCATTTGAGCTGAGACCAAAATGGCAAGGAACCAGCCAGGGAAAGACTGAGGCCGTGAATTCCAGGCAGAAAGAATGGCCCATGCAAAGGTCCTGTGGCAGGCTTCATAAAAAGAAGAGAAAGACCATCAGGGGAGCTGGGCACAAGGAACTGGTGAAACCATCAGCAAACAGGGACTTGACGGGAGCCCGGGGTGGGACTCGGGGTCTTACTCCAAGATGTACCCGTCTGTGTGGATCTGACTCAGCTTGCTGGATTTCGTGTATGTGGAACTCACAACCCTCAAAGGATTCAGCTCCTGCCAAGTACACAGTACAAGCTCAGTGTCAGTTCTGGGCCCATTCTTCTGCTCAGCGCCTCCAAGGTGCCAGGAATGAAAAGAGGATGCAATGATGGCGCTGATCAGAGGCGACAGCTGGGGAACTGGGTCTCTTTGTTCTCACTGGGGGTTTCCGCAAAAGCCAGATGCCACTGCCACTGCAGGAAGCTACAGGTGGGCAGGAGATGGGGCCAGAGGCGGCCTGCGGAAAGTGAAGGTGGGAAGTGGCCAGAGGGGAAAGGGTGGGTGAAGTCCTGGACCAGTCCCGTTTCCACCACTCCAGGGAGCAGCCAGCAGCTTTGGGGGGAGACAGCCTCAGTTCAGCTCGGGAAGGAGGGAGGGAAGCTGACGTAACAAACAGTTAAAACCATCATAGTCCAAGGTGTGTTGAGCACCCCATGTGTCAGACAAGTAATTATATTAACACGGCGTTTATATGAAATTACTTTTTTCCTTGCAACCACTCCAGGGGGAAGACGCTATTAGCATTCCCATTTTACAGACAAGGAAAGCAAGGGAGAGTTACCCAGAGAACATCAAGCCCAGGCCCAAGGGAAGTAGAATCAAGGGAAATTGACTGATGGATTTTGCTTGCGCCTAAAATGAATTAAATGAAATCTGACCAAGTGCCTTCCCTTCCTAAATCCCCTCCCAAAGTTTCCCATTCTACTTAGAAGAAACCCCAGCCTCCCACCACAGCTACCTGCCTCTGACCCCACCTCCTGTCTTTCTGCCCCCACCCTGGTAGCCTGTCGTCAACTGGATCACGCTGGTACCCAGTCAATTTTTTCATATACTAGTTTCCCACTGGTTCTGCTTCTCTGGTTGAACCCTGACAACCCACTCGGACTGCCCCATTGAAATCGGCCCCCTCGTCATCATTACTTCACCCCATGTTAATTCTCTGCTTAAAACCTATCACCAGTCGATACTTTTCTTATTGATGATTTCCACCAGCACATCCTAGGGCAGCAGCACTGTCCGCTGGGATGCTCTGTGATGATGGGAATTCTAGAGCTGTGCTGTTCCCATAGCGTGGTTGCCACCTGTAGCCATGGGTCACTTGAAACGTGACCACTTTCCATGGCCATAAAGAAGGACAAAATTAGGAAACTCGCAGCAACTTGGATGGGCTTAGAGTCTATAACAGTCCGTGATCTATCAAAGAACTGAGTACCACATGTTCTCACTCATGAGCAGACCCTGAACAATTATCATAATACAGTGGGAAACTGCCAGGGGAAGTGGAGGGACACACTTCATCCATAAGGGTGCCTGATCTCGAAGCGGGTGAGGTGGGGACTGAGGTGAGGCCCAAACTTTGCCTGTCCAATGACCATTTGTATACCTAACCTTGAATTGTACCCTGCATCTTTAAAATAAAAAAAGTTACCACTGTGAACGAAGAAGGGAATTTCAAATTCCATTCGATCTTAATGAACATAAGCTTCACGGGCCCCATGAGTCTAGCGGCTGTCCTACTGGACAGCCCAGGTGTGGGACACGGGCAGCTGGACGACTTTCCCCACTGTGCACCCCCAGTCCCCTGCGGCAATGACACAGAGAGTTCAGCCAGTGTCTGGAAACTAAACGAATAAGCCACGTGTGCACAAGCACGTTTGCGTCAGGTTTGCAAGGGAGATTGCTTCTCATTGGATGCTATCTATGTGTAAGGGACTCCTGCGAACCCATGGCATGGGGGTGGGGAAGTTGGGGTCCACTCAGCCAAAGGCAAGGCATCAACAGCCGCCAGAACGTGAGACCCTCTGGGCTTCGGAGGGGCGGCCCCTCCTCTGCCCGCCCAGCCTACCCCAAGTTAGAAGCAAGTTGAACAATCGGGCAATCAAGACCCGCTCTCATTCTTTGTTCTCCTCAAAGGAAAGCTTGAAGCAGGAGGCGGGGTTCTGGGGGGCTTCATTCAAAGCCCAAACTGGGAAGAAGCCAGAGAGCATCTGAGGCTGTCCTATTTCGGGACCACTTTGCATCCTGTTTTTCTCCGGCTTCCCCCTTGGTGCACAGGAGAAGAAGCGGGAGGAGGACTGGCAATCTCCTGGGAGGCAGCTGGGGTGTGGGGGTACCTGTCAGACGCACCCTGGCCTCTGCCCTCTCCCCTGCATGGCTCCCTGAGGCCCCAGAGGGACTTCCGGCATCTCTCACCTGCTCTAAGCCACCCATCTCCTCCATAGCCATGCTGGTTTGAAAACTGGACAAGAAACCCAGGCACCCACTGCCCAAAGCCCTGCAGCGTAAGATCCTGGCCGTGGTCCGCCATGGGGGCCGGCACTGCCCACCTGTCCGGCTCTGGCTGTCACTGCTCCCCCCGGCATGCCCAGTGGGCAGCCACCCTGGGCTTTGCTCTGTGCCTGGACGTTCCACCTTTCTTCCTGCCACAAGGCACTTCCGTGGGCTCATCACCCCCAGCCATCAGGAGAACTCCTCCCCTTCCCCTTTGGGGCTCAGCTCAGCCCTGAAGCCCAAGAAAGTCCCTGGGCCCTGGAACCCAGCACAGGGCCATAGGCAGAGTGTGTGCTTGATAGGTAAGTATGGTAGGGAATGATGGACAGGTGAGGGAAGGAGAAAGGGAGGGAGGGAGGGAAGCCAGATCTTCCATCATCTTGACCTTGGATTCTCCACTGGAAAGGGGACGCTGCAACTGACCACAAATTGCTAGGCTGAAAAACAGCAAAAGGCCAAAAAGAAGAGGAAGAAGGAGCAGCAGAGACGAGGAAGGCAGCCAAGGTGGCAGCACTGTGACAGCTGGGCCATGTCCCCACCAGGCTGTCCTCCGATGAGAAGCTGGGACCCAGGAGAGGAAGCCCAGGAAGGGAAGCTGCCGTCCTCAAACCCTCAAGTCTCTAGTCTTGGGCTGGAGGGGAGCTGGGGACAAATGGTGAGAAAGTGCCCTTCCTACAGCCAAAGCAATTTCAGGCAAGGCCCACGGCTCTGTGGTGACCGTGGGGGAGACCAGCTGGGTACCATGGAAAGACTGTCTGAGGTTCCGCCTTCATGTGTTTGGCCAGGGAATGTCGGCTGCCTCCAGGGAACAACCAAGCCCGACCGAGGAGGGATGGCTGCAAAGAAGCAGCCATGTGGAGGGAAACCGAGGCTCAGAGGAAGGGAAACAAAGAATGAGAGAGCTGGATGCGGAAAGCCAAAGACCCGCAGGCTCCGTGAAGGCAAAAGAGAGGGAGAAGGCAGAGGAAAGTGAGCTGGAGGCCCCTCTGATGGTGAGGATGTGATGCCGGAAGTGATGGTGGTCATGACAAGGTGGTGATGATGGTGACAATGGTGGTAGGGGCAGCGACGATGTGGAAACGGCGGTGGCGGCAGTGGTGGTCATGGTGGTGACGGTGATGATGGTGGTGGTGGTGGTGATAGTGATGGTGGTGGTGATTATGGTGACGGTGACCGGCGGTGGTGGTGGTGATGGCGGTAATGGTGATGGTGACAGTGGTGGGGGTGATTATGGTGACAGTGATGCTTATGGCGGTGATGGTGGTGGTGATTATGGTGCCGGCAGTGACCGTGATGATTATGTTTGTTGGTGGTGACAACGATGATTATGGTAGCAGTGAAGATGATGGCGGCGGTGACGGTGATGGTGAAAATAACGATGGCGCTGACAATAATAACAGCAATAAGACTTACCATGCAGCTAATTCAGGCCAGGTCCTGCCGTTGGCCTGCACCATCTCCGACGATCCTCACAACACCCACTGGGTCTCCCATGATGGTCATCTCTATCCCTCTGCTCAGAAAACCAAGCTCAGAATCGTCAAACGCCTGGTCCATACTCACACAGCTAACGGTCGGCAGGGCTGGAATTTGAACCCAACTTTGTCAGACTCCAGATTCCACTCTCTTAGCAAATAACTGAGGACTTGGGAAAGGCAGAAAGAGGAGGGAGCCTGCCCTGAGCACCCCATTTAGCATGACGACCCGCCCACTCCCGGAGGGCACTACCAAGCCCCTCAGCCTGCTTGACGCTTTCTTTTGCCCACAGCGCCTGTTCAAATATGCAACATCAGCCGGGCTCGGTGGTTCAGCCTGTAATCCCGCGCCTTTGGGAGGCTGAGGTGAGTGGATTGCCTGAGCCCACGGGTTCGAGACTCACCTGGGCAGTGAGACCTCATCTCTACAATAAATTTAAAAAAAAAAAATCAGCCCGGCATGGCAGCGCATGCCTGTAATTCCGGCTACTCAGAAGGCTGAGGAGGAAGGATCGCCAGAGCCCAGCAGGTCAAGGCTGCGGTGGCCGGGAGCGGCCACTGCACTCCAGTCTGGGCGACGGAGTGAGACTCCAACTCAAAAAAAAAAAAAAATACGCGACATCTGGTACCTGCCATTCATAATCATTTGCTGTCTGCCCCGCACCAGAACGTAAGCTCCATGGGGACACACATCCGAGCATGCGTTTCCAGAGATCAGAACAGCGCCCGGCAAAAGGTAGGCATTCCACAAATTTTGCTAAATAAGCAAATGCTTTTGGTTCCAGGCCAACCTAATATGATGAGGAAAGCATAAATATCCTGGCTTCGGGGCCCCTTGAGCTTGCTGGAGGACTGAATGAATAGTCTTTGCTTTCAGGCTAAGACTGATCTAACAAGCTGTGAGAAGAGAAGAACAAGTTAAGATTTCCAAACTTTAGAGCTCTGTGGGCACTGGAAAAGAAAGACACTCCCAAACCCAAGGAGACAACTAAGATTCTCATGAACAGCTGTAAAATAAAATTGTCCCCACCCTCTGAGAGGGGGGGGAGAAAGGGAGGGAGAGAGAGGGAAGGGGGGAGGAAGAGAGTGAGGAGGGAGGGAAGGAGAGACGGTGGCAGGGAGAGACAGGACACATTTTTGGCCAGGCACAACCAGCCTGCCCCCCTGTGTTTGGTCTCCGTGAGCTTCTCAGTGCGACTCGTATTCCTTCAGTCATTAAGCAAACATGCCGTCCCCTCTAAACACAAGAATTCGGAATATCTGATGTCCTCACTAGGAAACTCCAGCTCTGAGTTGAGAACTAAAGACACCAGGATGAATACGACGTGACCCTCAAGTAAGTCTTCTGGAAAAGATACCAGTTTATTCCCCGGGATGACATTTTCGTTAGGGTGAAAGGCGGGCACTGATGGAACCACCCTGCTCCCAAGACAGCTAGAAGCCTCAAGGAACCAGTTACAATTTTTGAGGGAAGAAGGCGATTTAAAACGGGAAGGATCCTTCAAAGTTGGGTCGCTGGCGCCCCCTGGTGGAGATCAGTAGCAAGCACATCATGCGGCTTTACACTTCCAACAAGACCCCAGGTAAGGTGCTAGGAATAGAATGTACTGAGCCTGAGTAGCAACACACTGAGCCTAAGTAGCTTATACTGAGGTTGAACAGCATATACTGAGCCCGAATAGCATATACTGAGCCTGAGTAGCAACATACTGAGCCTGAATAGTGCATACTGAGCCTAAATGGCATATACTGAGTCTGAACAGCATATACTGAGCCCGAATAGCATATCCTGAGCCTGAGTAAATATACTGAGCCTGAACCACATATACTGAGCCTGAGTAAATATACTGAGCCTGAACCACATATACTGAGCCTGAGTAGAAATATACTGAGCCTGAATTGCAACATCCTGAGCCTGCCCACATGGAATTCACAGTTGGATGAAGGAGAGAGACAAGGAAACTGACAGTTGCTATGAGGTATGGTCCGTTGATGGCAGAGGTATTCACGTATTCATTCGTTTGATAGAGAACAGAGCCTTAAGGCAATAGTGTGCCTGGCATGTCGGGGAAATCTAGGAGACCAGCATGGCTGAAATAAAATGAGAAAGAGCAAGACTAAGTGGAAAAGGAGGTCAGAGAGGTGGTGAGGGGCTCGGCGGTGCAGACCTTGCAGGCCATTGCAAGTGGTCAGTTCAGTTTGCAGGCCCAGGAGAGGCCTTGTGGAGAACTAGACATTGGATTGGGCCTGGGCATGAACAAGGATTCACCAGAAGGGCAAAAGGGAGGGGAAACTCTAGGCAGATGAGTACCGAGTTGTGAAACCATGGCTTATCCAGGAAACTCTCAGTGACCAGTGAATTTTTTTTTTTAGTTGGAATCTCACTCTGTCACCCAGGCTGGAGTGCAGTGGCACACTCATGGCCACCCCAGCATCGACCTGCTGGGCTCCAGCAATTCATCTGCCTCAGCCTTCCAAGTACCCGGAACTACAAGCATATGCTACCATTCCCAGCTAATTTTTGATTTATTGTAGAGATGAGATCTCGCCAAGTTGCCCGGGCAGGTCTTGAACGCAGGCTGAGGCAATCCATTCACCTTGGCCTCCCAAAGTGCTGTGATTACAGGCTGAGCCACCGAGGCTGGCAACTAGTGGATTTATTGGACATTTAGAGCTTGAGGGAAAATGTGAACAGGGAGACATCAAGTAGGAGTCAAATCCTGAGATGTTTTGCAACCCACCAGAAGGGTGGTGTTCTTTAAGCCATTGGTGAGTTTCCGAGATTCAGTTGAGGGGGAAGTTGGATTTACTTAAATATGTTTACTGGTCCAGCATGGTGGCTCATACTTATAATTTCAGCACTTTGGAAGGCAAAGATGGGAGTATCACTTAAAGCCAGGAGTTTGAGACCAGCCTGGTAAACACAAAAAGACCCCGTCTGCTCTACAAAAAAACAAAAAAAGTTAAAATGTTAGCCAGGCATGAGTAATCCCAGCTACTCAAGAGGCTGAGGCAGGAGGATCACTTGAGCCCAGGAGTTCAAGGTTGCAGTGAGCTACGATTGCACCATTGCACTCCAGCCTGAGTGACAGAGTGAGAGCCTGTCTCTAAAACAAAAAACAAAAAAAATGCGTTGAACCCCTACTATGTGCTAGACATTGACCTTCACCCTGGGAATGAAGCAGCAACCAGAAACAGGCACGATCCTGACAGTCTCGTGAAGGAGGGATGCACCGATTTAAAAACAAATCACTCCCCAAAGGAGAAAATGTGTCCAGTGGCACTGTTGCCTACAAGAATGGCAGAAATGGTGTGTTTTTGAGGGAACTCTGAGCTGGGTAGATACTCCTTTACCAAGAAGTCTGAGTTGAGCCAACCTCAGCCCTAAATGGTGTAGGAAGTGGACAGACGTAAGGTACATGACCAGAGCTCTCAGGATCCCAGTGGCTCTATGGCTGGCATCTGAGACCGGGCATAGGAGACTGGGTCTTAGCTACCTAGGAGGAATCGGAAGGAGGCCCACGCAGAGACAGGAGCACCAGTGAAATCAGTGTAGGTTAAACTAATGGGCCACATCTCACACAGAAGGTGTGAAATGAACGTGGAAGTCATCACCGGCATCTGGTAAGTGAAAAAAGACTAGAACAGAAGGCTGGCTATGGTGGCTCACACCTGTAATCCTAGCACTTTGGAAGGCCAAGGCTGGTGAATCACTTGAGCCTAAGGGTTCAAGACCAGCCTGGAAAACAGAGCAAGACCTCGTCTCTACAAGAAAATCAAAAAATTAGCCAGGTGCGGTGACACACGCTTATAGTCCTTGCTAGTTGGGAGTCTGAGGTGAAAGGATCACCTGAGGCCAAGAGGTCAAGGATACAGTGAGCCAGGATTGTGCCACTGCACCCCAGCCTGGGTGAGACAGTGAGACTCTAGCTAAAACAGAGAGAGAGAGAGAGAATAGAACAGAAAAGAATATAAAACATCTGCTTCTATCACGCATAGAAATATTGTGTCTGTGTACAGGGTTGCAAAACAACTCATATTTGCTACTGTGTGTCTTTTTTTCTTTTTTTTGACATTAGAAATCTTTATTGAGACAAGGCAAACAGTGGGCTGAAAATATTACAGGGGGAAGGGAGGCTGAGAAAACCAGCTGAAGAGGGGGCAGCTTCAACATCTTGATTGAAAAGGCCAGAGGAGAAGACCTTGCACAGTCTTGCCCAGCCCAAGCTGTCACCAAAAAATGACTGCTCTGCCCTCAAAGGGCTGACATAAATACCTCTCTCAGGCAGAACTGGAGGCCAGGTCTACTTTAAAGAATCCACCAAATTCAGTCATGTCACATGCGAAGCTGTGAACTCTGCAAAGCACCAGACAACCTCACCTCCAGTTCGCACTGTCAGGCACAGCAGGGGCCAGAGAGAGAGAGGGAGAGACATACATCGATATGAACTTTCTGGAAAGCAATATGGCTGTGTTGCCCAGAAGCCATAAAATATGTAAACCTTTTGCTGCAGGACCCACTTCTATGAATTCACTCTAAAGAAACAGCCACCGCAATGGCTCACGCCTGTAATCCTAGTACCCTGGGAGGCCAAGGTGAGGGGATTGCCTGAGCCTAGAGATTTTGAGACTAGCCTGGGCAACATGGCGAGACCTCACCTCTACAATAAATCAAAAAATAACCTGGGCGTGGTGGTGCGTGCCTGTAATCTCAGCTACTTGGAAGGCTGAGACGGAAGGATCACTTGAGCGCTGCAGGTTGAGGCTGCGGTAACCGTGATTATACCACTGCACTCCAACCTGGGCGACAGAGCGAGATTCTGACTAAAAAAAAAAAAAGAAACAGTCACAGAGGTACCCAAAGATAGCACTCAAAGGTATTCACTGCAGCACTGCTTATGACAGGAAAAATACGGATGCAACTCAAATTTCCAAAAATAGGTGATTGGGTGAACGAATGGTGTTAGTATTCAGGCATTGAAACAAGAAGGAATTAGGTGTGCTGACTCTGGTATAACATTGTAACTCTGTGCAATCGTTTAAAGGTGAGACACCTGCTAGATGTGTCTCACTGTGGTGCAGAGAAGAAGTCTCCTTGGAGAGACTTTGCATGTCCTGAGTGGTCAGAGCCCCTCTCAGCCATACTGATGTGACTCGACAGCATTGTACTAGACGTGAAGAATAACATGATTTTGCGGCCTGTCAACAGGGCGGGGGGTGACTTTTGCCTCTCTGGGAACATTTGGAACTATCTGGAGACATTTTCCTTGCCACGACTCGGAGTGAGGGATGTTCCTGGTATCTCAAGGGTAGAGTCAAGGATGCTGCTAAATAAACACCCCTCGAGGCACTAGACAGCCCCTGACGCACGGTCCTTTGGATGTTGACCTGCTAGCAAGAACGAATACCAAAGGGCATGCACCGGGGATGTGGCTCAATGTCCTCTTTCAAGCAGGCTCTGTTTTGCTCACTGCTGCATCCTCATCCCTGCTGGCTCATCACAGTCCCTCGGGTGAGAAGACCCCTCAAGGTCTGGCCCGGTGTTCAACCAATGCTTGTGGAATGTCGCAGGCGGGATCAAGCCAGGGTACCTGTGACTCTGAGCAGCCGCCTGACTCTGCCAGACCGATGGTCGACAGCGACACCTTGTGGTGAGAACTGGAACAACCGTGCCGGTGGCCCAGGTGACACTTTTCCGTGGCTGGGGTTTGCAGAGCGGAGCACTTGGGACGGAAAGGCCCCAGAATTGGGGGGGAGGGGGGTGTCATGAGGCTAGAGAGAAGCAGGAAGCCTTGAGAGGATGATATGTGATGTGCTGCTAATAAAGGTAACAGATGTTCGAGCAATTAATTGCAAAGGCCCAGGAGAGATGACAATATATCTGGAACCCCAAGTCACAGAGGTTATTCTGTTAGGTGAAAAAAAAAAGTTTTAAAATAATATATGGGGATAATTCTATTATTTTTTAAAATATGCATGGACCCATTTGTCTGCAAAACTTATACCAAAATAACAATAGCAGGTCCCTAGGGGATAGGGCTTAGATGGTTATTTTTATTTTTTAAAATCTATTCTCTGATTTACGTTACAGTGAATGCAAATTCTTTATGTAAAAACCAAGAAACTAAACATTGGCCCAAAATACAAAGGCACTTCAGACCGCCTCCGGTAAAGAGACCCTACGCACGCTCCATGCTTTCCTATCTGGGTCCTAATTATCCAGGACCAAATGCCCTGCATTGCAGCAGGTCTTCCCCGGGCAAGAGTTCAAGCCCAAGGGCCGCCCTGCCCACTCCTTCCGGCCTCGAAATCCGAGGCCAGATCTGCCCTCGGAGGTCGACTCCGCCTGGTCCCGGCCCGCAGAAGAGGGCGCGGGGATGGCGAGGGCCCGAGGCAGGTGGGCGGACGACAAGCATCCCGGGCCCCGAGTCCGCTCACCTGACATGTGCACGGTCCTGAGGCAGGAGAGGGAGGCGTTGAGGCGGGCGCACTCCTCCCGGTTGGCGCCGTACTTCTCCACGGTCTCACACACCTGCTCGTCGGTCATCTCCAGGAGGTCCTCCAGGCTCAGCTGGCCGGGGGAGATTTCCTAGGGCCGGGGAGAGCGGACCGTGAACTTGGGGCGGGAGCGCGGGCTCGGCCTCCACGCCGCCCTCTAGTGGCCACCAGCGGCATACACGCCGCCGTGCAAAAGCTCTGCCCGAGGGTGGGGGCCGGGACCCTGGGGCCAGCCCAGAGTGGGCTCGAATCTCAGGCTTGCCGCTCATTCGCTCGACAGCCGCGGACAAGCCGCTTAATCTCTCCGAGCCTCGCTTTCCCCACCCATACAATGGGGACGGAAGTGTACGCACTCGGCAAGGGACCACAGCCGCCGAGTGCTGACGGCTACCCATCATGGGGTCAGTGCTTTCCTGTCTCCCCTCCAGCTTCCGAGTCCTTAGAGGCCTTAGTCCCCTTCTGCCTCTCTGCACGGCCCCCGGTGCCCCCTGCCCCACCTGGGCTGCAGGGCCGCGTGCAAAACCCCAGCGTGACCTCAGAGCGAGCACACTGCACGGTGCAAGTGTCCCCCCGCCCCCTCCTCCAGCCACAGGGTCTAGGGTCCACACTGGCCTTCGGAAACCCAAGGGGAAGGAGCTGAAAGTCCGTGGGTGGCCCAGTGCTGGGGACGAAAATTGGGTTTGGGTGTGTGCCGCGTCGCATCCTAGGGCAACGTGGTCAAGCCGGCATACGGGTGGAGCGGGGCAAGGGACACTTCTGAAGAGACGGGCTGGGAACAGAAAAGGTCGGGCTGCAGCGATCCATGGGTGGGGCGGGGGACCCCACGGCCACCCACAACCATTCTCTCCCCAACACGGTGTCTCCTAGGCACCAGAATGTAGGGATACCTAGAAATGTGCCAGACTTCTATATGTATATGCATCTATACGTATGCCTTCAAGTGTACACAAGAGCCTTCCTTTAGAGGACTCAGTGGTATGCAACGATTTTACATTTATTACTATTATTATTGTTATGTTATTATTTAAATAAGGGGTTTACATAGCGTAATGCTGTGGAATACGTCTGCCCTCGTGTGGTCATGTCTGGTATGACAACAAAATACAGCTTTCCACATTCCCCCGACGGCGAGAAAGGAAATTTTTATCAGCACAAAAATTCTACCCCCAAAAAATGAACTGTAGGGCAAAAGCTGAAACTCAGTCAATACCTTTCCAACTCACTAGGGCAGAAGCATAGAAAGAACGATAATGGAGTCACTTAGAGGCTTTCTAAAATCGGGACACTTTAAGAAAGGTGTTGGACCGGTCCTGGAGGACAGAAGGAATCACGTTTAGAGGGGATGATTCGCAGCGGAGAAAGGTCTCCTCTTGCTTCCGGATTCATTTGTGCATTTTAATCTGACACAAATAAATAGAGAGAGAGATGTGCATATATATGTGTGTGTGTATATATACATTATTATTTAAATATATATTATTTGGATATATATATTTCGGTGCACAGTGAACTTTAGGATCAAAGTAACACTTTTGACATCGAAAATGGAGACGGCCTTAACAATCCTGGGCCAAAACAGCAGATGCACATCTGCATGATAAAATAATAATAATAGCTAAAACAGAGGGAGCACTGTTTCAAGAGCTTTTCATGGATTTTTTTTTTAGATGTCGCGAAGACTACACGAAGTAGGTACTTTTGTCCTCACCGCTTACAGATCACGACACTAAAACTCAGAGAGATTAGATGGCTTGCCTTAGATCACACGGCTAATAACTGACGGAGCCAGGGTTTGAACCCAGGCGGTTTACTTCGGAGCTTTCTCCATTCTGAGCTTTGGTGCCTTCGCAGAAAGGCGCCCTCTGGTGGACACGCTTGTGAACTTCAGACAGGGAGCCGAAGCCCAGCTCCTCCCCCACCGCCTGGCGGGTGGCCTTGGACTCAGGTGCTCACAGACTAAGGTGAGAGCCCAAACTCGGGGACTCGCAGGTCAGGCAGACTTAATACAAGCAGAGCCGGGACCGAGAGGAGGCTGTGGGATGCAAAAAGGCAGCAGATTCAGCTGATCGCCGCCAGACAGGAATTCTGTTTCGCCTGGTCGCCAATTGCAATTTTTTTTTTTGAGTCAGGGTCTCACTCTGTCGCCCAGGCTGGAGTGCAATGGCACAATCACGGTTCGCTGCAGCCTCGACCTCCCGGGCTCAGGCGATCCTTCCGCCTTATCCTCCAGAATAGCTGGGACTACAGGGGTGTGCCACCTCACCCAGCTAATTTTTTGTTTATCGAGATGAGGTCTCACTATGTTGCCTAGGCTGGTGTCAAACTCCTGGGCTCAAGCAATGCTCCCGCTTCGGCCTCCCAGAGTGCCAGGATTACAGGTGTGAGCCACTGCACCCGGCCAGCAGTTCTGAGTTTTTAAACGAACAGAGAGGTCTGGGTATTTTAGGCAAACTCTTTCCGTTTGTAAATATTGGCTTGAAATAAATTTTTGAGCATCATGTCAGCCAAACACAAAATATGTGCACATCAGCTCCAGCTTGAGGGCCACCAGTTTTCAACTCCCTGGTCGAGAAGAATTGTTCTGCCTTATTCACTCCACAGGAGGCACTTAGTAAATAAATGATCCCCAAATCTCTAAAAAGTGCACCAGGCTGTGCAGATAAAATACTGTCTGTGCTTATACAGGATCTTTCGTTCTAAGGGTGTTCACAAGAAAATGCATCTTGGTGCTCTGGCCACCCTGGGAAGAAAACAGGGGAACACAGAATGGTGTGTGGTCTGAGAACCCACGAGATGGGTGGGGACGGGGGTGTGGGGAAATGTGGGGGCTGCGTCTAGTTCAAGACCATTAGATCCTGCAGGATCAGGCGAGATTCTTGTCCTCAAGGACAATGTCTACAAATAAAGCCTCTTCAAGCAGAGGCAGGAAGCACCTTGGGAAAGGATGCCTGGCCCCACAAGAAGATGGGGCACCTTCTCTTCCGCCCAGCCCAGGGGGACCCCGGCAACAGGAAAATGAGGCAAGAGCACAGTGTTTCTGACCCAAGGCTCTGTGGTCTGCTGGAGCCAGGTTACTCATTAGCTAGACAAGTCACTTCATCTCTGAGCCTCAGTTTCCCACTCTGAGCAATGGGAACAATAGTCATACCACACAAAAGGTCCTGGTGAGGAGTCTGGACAGTCTCAAGAGTTGAGGTCCTTCATGTAAAGTTCTTGGGACCAGGCCTGGCACCCAAGATGCAATGGCATGGCCCCATCGCTAGAAACAGTCAGTTCCTTGGGCCCCAGAGGCTAAGGAAATCTCACTATCCCTGAGACCTTAAGGATGTGGTTCAGTCATTGAGGGTGGAAGGCATTGGGGGCTCACAACAATAAGCTGACATTCATGGAGTTCTGTTTGGAGCCAGACTATGAGCTGAACATTTTATGTATTTTTTATTTTTATTTTTTTAGAGACAGGGTCTCGCTCTGTTGCCCAGGCTGAAGTGCAGTAGTGTGATCACAGCTCCTGGACTCGAGTGATCCCCCTGCCTCAGCCTCCAAAGTAGCCGGGAGGCTACTTGGCATGAAAGATCCTATATAAGCACAGACAGCATACCTGGCTAATTTTTTTTTATTTTTTACGGATGAGGTCTCACCATGTTACCCAAATTCCTGGCCTCAAGCAATCCTCCCACCTCGGCCTCCCAAAGTGCTAGGATTACAGGTGTGTGAGCCTCTGCACCTGACTGGGCTGAGGATGTAATTAAAATTGTCTCATTCTATCATGCCAGCTACTTAAGAAGACGGGACAATCATTATACCCACTGAACAGATGAGAAGACTGATGCTGTCTGTGTTGTCCTACATGGAAGCCACAGGCCCCATGGAGTCACATTAAACACAATTAAAAATTCAGTTCCTCAATCCCATGCCCTCATCACAAGCAGCCAGTGGCTACCACACTGGATGGCACAGATATAAAATATTTCCATCATTTCAGAAAGTTCCACTGGACAGTGCTAGTCTGAGGGGCAGAGAGATGTAAGCGGCCGAGCTGAGAGGGCCTGACTGGCTGGAGCACCGCACCCCCAACTGCCCCGTGAGGACAGCACAAGAGATCCTGCGGTTCTCCATCCAGCACTTGCTTATCGAGGGCCTATTATGTGCCGGGGGTGGGCAGAAGGAGCAGCCAGGGCTGGCTGTAGGTGGTATGGGGCAGGGAGGATACCAGGCCCCCCGGGTCACCTCCAAGACTTCCTTGCGCACATCGACGATCCGGAACCAGTGCCGAAGCTGGGGGAAGCCATCCAGCTCGGCATTGCGCTCCTGCAGGGCCACCTTCTTTTTGCAGGACAGCTGCCGGCTGAAGTATTTCACCAGCTTGCTCTGCGGAGACACAGGGACAGAGGACACGTCTCAGAGGCAATCACAAGGAAGAGAGACGAAAATCCCCTACAAACACCCACACACACACACACACACACACACACACACACACACACACAGAACCCCAGCCAACTCTGTATTTTTTTTTTTATTTTGTAGAGATGGGGTCTCACTATGTTGCCCAGGCTGGTCTCAAACTCCTAGCCTCAAGCAATCCTCCCCCTCTCAGTCTCTCAAAGCACTGAGACGATGGCTGTGAGCCACAGCACTCAGCCAACTCCGTATTTTAAAGGCTGTGCTTCCCATATAGTGAGATCCAGTGCTCCACGCATCTCTCCATCGTGTTAGTGAAGATGATCAAACAGACGCCTCTGACGTCTTCCTGGGGGGAGGGAGACACACATCCATTGACATTTCAATTGCCACATCCTTTGACCTGGCAATTCCTTCGACTGGCACCATCCTGCACAAAACGAACGCACGAGGCTATCTCCTTACAGTTCTGTTTGCAGTGGCAAAAGATTGCAAACTCCCTGAGGGCCCATCAGTGGCAGAGTCATTACACAAATGACACTCCAGCCACACTAAGGAAGTCCATGCAGCTGTAGAATCAAACCGCCAGGCACAGTGTGTACCAACGCAGAACAATCTCCAAGATACACTGATAAACAAATACCGTCCCATTCATAGGGAGAAGGTTCCCATGTATGTCTCTGCTAATGCAGAAAGTCTTTCTGGAAGGATTCCCAGTACTCTAGGGAAGGGAAGAAGAGATGGGGAGGGGAAGAGAGGTGGGAAACGTTGTTTATTTAATAACCCTTGTGTTCCATTTGAATCTAAGTTATAGGCAAGTATTCAAAAATCAAAACTTTACTTTTTTTTTCTTTTTTTCCTTTTTTAAATTGCACCCCTCCCCCGCCCCACCCCCCAATATCAATACTTTTAAAGTGAGATGAGCCCCAACCCAGGCTTCTGGAGGGATGCCGTGACAGGAACAGGAAAGATTTCACTGCTAGTTTTGTAAAAACTAACATTAACAAAAGAAAGAAAGTATTTATGTGCCCGAGCAGAGAAAAAGATATGGAAGAATAAACTCCAACTAGAAATGGACCTTCCTATGACCCAGCAATCCCTCTTCTGGGAATATACCCGGAGGAACATAAATCGTTCTACCAAAAAGACAGCTGCACATGCATATTTATTGCAGCACTATTCACAGTAGCAAACACATGGAACCAACCCTACTGCCCATCAAAAGTGGACTGGATATCAAAATGGGCATACACACAATGGAATATTACACAGCCATAAAGAAGGACAGAATCATGGACTTCACAACAAATTGGATGGAGCTGGAGACCATCATACTTAGTGCTCTATCACAGAAATAAACAACAGAATACCACATGTTCTCAGTCATAAGTGGGACCCGAACACTAATCACAATAAAACAAGGGAGGGATCGGCACTGCCAGGGGAGGGGGACACGTAACAACACAAAGTGTACCTGGTCCCAAACCAGAGGAGGTGAGGACCAGATGGAGGCCCAAACTTCACTGGCATGTAGATTACTTATGTACCTAATCCTGACTTGTAGCCCACATCTCTATAATAAAGTAAAAAAAAAAATAATAATAAATTTCAGGCTTTTAACTTAGGACTGGGAGACTCGATGGTAAGGGGTGAGGGGTGAGGGGGGAAGGTGGAGAAGAATGTTTAAGATGATTAAATGTTTCTTCACATACATTTCTTTTGAGAGAGAGAGAGAGTCTTGCTCTGTTGCCCAGGCTGGAATGCAGTGGTGCAATCATAGTTCACTGCAGCCTCAAACTCCTGGGCTCAAGCGATCCTCCTGCCTCAGCCTCCCTAGTAGCTGGGACTACAGACATGCACCACCATGCTTGGCTAATTTCTGTATTTCTTGTCACTATGTTGCCCAGACTGGTCTTGAATGCCTGGCTTCAAATGCTCTTCCTGCCTCGGCCTCCCAGAGTGCTGGGACTACAGGTGTGAGCCATCAGGCCTGGCCTCTTTATATATGTTTTTGGAATTGTTTCAATAGGTACTTAAAGTATATTATCATATTTGTAATTTAAAGTATATTTAATAAAAATAAATACATGAAAAAAATTAAAATCCTTAGATATGTGGATGCCTGTGACATTTCAAGGCAGCGTCAACCCACATTGATCAAGAACCCAGGCTTGGCATTCTGGGATCACAAAAGTCAAAGCCAGGATGACGACAGGGGCATCTGCTGTGGCTGCCTCTCTGGCTTCCATCTTCTCTTTTTCTGAAATTAACATTTCAACTGTCCTTTGGGGAACCTCCTTTCTTTGGCTGTCAGTCCATATGGTTCAGGGGAGGCTGGCCCCTCACCCACCCCTGCTGCAGAGTGAGCATGTGACCAGGTCAGGGCCACATGGCCACATGTGGGTCAAGGACAATGAGGGACTCAGCGGGGCTACTGAGAACCCTCCCAGAACCTCTTCCAAGTGCTCAGGACACAGCTCTCGCTTCCCACTGGGACTGCCAGGTGGTACTGCGGAAGCCAGGAGCTGCCTGGGCCACCATCTCTGCTGCCACCTGGGAGCCTGCCTCAGGCCAAAGCCTGTTTGGGAGAAATCAGAGCCGGGAGGCAGAGTCACATTCCTGGACACACCTGTTCCATCCTCCAAGCCCTCAGAGTGAGCAGGAAGCCAGGTATCCCTGGACTCTGCAGGGACGTTGGCCAATACAGTCTCTGTGCTTGCTTAAGCTGGAGGGAGCCGGGCTTCTGTTGCTGAAGCTTCCAGACTCCTGGGGAGGCTCATGTCCTGGTTTTCTGTGGCTTTCTATAACCCATGACCACACACTCAGTGGCTTAAAACAACACACATTTTGTATCACAGTCCGAAGTCAGCCACAGGCATCCACATGCTTAAGGACTTTAATTTTCTTCCATTTCATTATCTTTCTTGAAAGTGTCAGCAAGGCTGGTTCCTTCTGGAGGCTCTCAGCAAGAGTCAGTTTCCTTGCCTTTTCAGCAATGAAGTCCCTGCGTCCCCCCCCCCACCGGCGTGCCTTGGCTCCTGGCCCCGACCTTGTGTCACTCCAAACTCTGGCTTCCACTGTCACCCCCACCGCTGCCTCCAGCCCTCCCACCTCTCTCTTACACGGACCCTTGTGATGACACTGGGTCCACCCAGATAATCAGGAACATCATCTCCCATCTCAAGATCCTTAATGGACTCACATCTGCAAAGCCCCTTTTGCCATGGAAGGTCGCATACTCACAGCCTTCAGGGATTAGGATGTGGACCTATTTGGGGGGGCTGTTATTCAGCCTTCCATGGCTCTGGTTGGCTCACCAAATAGCTAATAGGCCCCTGTCATGCAGCAAGAAGGTACTCTAGTCTTGATATTCAGATAGGGAATCAGAAATTACTCTGAGCCCTGTGGGGCTTATGGTATAATAGCAGAGAGATGAGCAAACCAGTCAGTGCTATTGAGGGTCAAAGGCCATGACCAAAGGCGACAAAGATGCATAATAGGCCTGTGGGATAAAACCAGCTCCTCGATAATATCTCATTCATGAACATATATTTTAGGCCCACTCAGTACTTGTTGACAACATTTAGAAATAAGACTATTTCATATAAAATTCTAAATTTCTGGCTTCTCTTGAAGAGGCTGAAAACCTGTCTGCATGGGCCCACCTTCCAGGCTGCAGAGCCCGGGCTGGCACACAACAGCCAGTCCCCCTTAGATGGGGTATGTGCCTTTAATTAACCACAGTCTCCACCACTCCCTATTGTAGCCCGGCCTCTGAGGCCAGGAATGACCTGCCATTTATCAATAACTTGCACTGTTGTCTCCTTAGGACAGTGGTAAAAAGAAAGGAAACTATTTCTTTACCAATATTTCTACCAAAAATGAGAAAACAAACTGAACTCTGAGAAGACAGCAACAGGAGAAAGATAATTTCTGAAATCTCTCTGAACCCTGCCTCATAAAAATTGATACAGCAAAAGGATAGTAAGACCCAAAGTACGTAGACAAGATTTTCAATTAAAGTAGACAACCGATTATCTCCAGAAACCCCAAAACACCAGCAGGTATGGGCCACGCACAGACAGATACAAAACCTACATGGTATCCATGCCTGTGTGGGGGAAAATAGATGGGAAATGGGCATCTTATGGATCGGAGAATAGGAGACCTCAAAAGAGTCACTGAAAAAGATAATGGGTCAATTTGAGAACAGCAGTTGAAACTAGGGGGAGTTTTACTTACTCCAATAGAAAAATTGATTGGAAATAGAAGAGAAGAGAATGCCTGGATTCACAGGGTGGAGGAGAGAAGTAGAAGCTAGACATGTAGAAGTCAAGCCACTATAGTTTTGAACATGAGATGAAAACAATAATGGAGATCTGTGAGGTTAGAAACCAGATCCTGAATCACGTTTCCTTCTATAAGGTCAAGAAAATTAATGTCTTATAAAAGTGAGCAATAGAAAAAGGATATGGTCTTTTTAAAATAAGTCCATATATTCTTTGATATTCCTCCTTTCAAGGGTTGGAACCTAACTTTCCTCCCCTTCAAAGAGGGCTAGACTGAGAGACAGAATATGGCAGAAGTGACCGTGTGCATCTTTAGAAACTAAGTCATAAAAGGCACTGTGGCTTCTTATTTTGTTCATTCTCTCTTGGATCACTTTCTCTGGGGAAGCCAGCTGCCATGTTACGAGGACACTCTATCAGGTTATGGAGAGCCCATTGGTGAGGCATAGAGGCCTCAGTCAACAGCCACGTGAGTGCGCCATCTTGAGAAACGATCCTCAGACCCCAATCGAGCCTTCAGATGATGGCAGACCCAGTCAACATCTTGACTGCAACCGCATGAAACACCCTGAACCAGACCTCCCAGCTAAGCTACTCCTAAAATCTTGATCCACATAAACTGTGAGAAAATAAACAGTTCTGTTGTAGGGTCATTTGTTAAAAGGCAAGAGATAACTACAGTTTCCTACTAAACAATGTGGGTTTGATCTGTGCAGGTCCACCTATACATGCATTTTCTTCCACCTCTTCCACTCGTTGGAAAGTAAGACCTTTTCTTCCTCCTCAGCCTACTTAACATGAAAGGCATGAAGATGAAGGCCTGCACAATAATCCACTTAAAACACATTTTATCCTCCTATGAATTTCTTAATAACATTTTCTTTTCTCTGGTTTACTTTATTGAAAGAATACAGTATATGATACATGTAGCAAAGAAAATGTGTGGTAATTGACTGTTTATGTTATTAGTAAGGCTTCCAGTCAACAGCAGGCTATTAGCAGTTAAGTTTGGAAGAGTCAAAATTATATGTGGATTTTTCTAACTTTCATGTTGTTCAAGGGTCAGCTGTAAGATAAAAAAAACCAAATTCCATTCAATTTATAATGACAAAAAGAGAATAAAGAACAAAATAACATTCTTCAGATGATAAAAGCGCAGCAAAATAATTTTTTAAAAATGAGACTGGGCTCGGTGGCTCAGCCGTAATCCCAGCACTTTGGGAGGCTGAGGTGAGTGGATTGCCTGAGCCCGCGGGTTTGAGACCCACCTGGGCAACTTGGCGAGACCTCATCTCTATAATAAATCAAAAAATTAGCCGGGTGTGGTAGTGCACGCCTGTAGTTCCAGCTACTTGGAAGGCTGAGGCGGAAGGATCACCAGAGCCCAGCAGGTTGAGGCTGCAGTGGCCGGGAGCGGCCACTGCACTCCAGTCTGAGTGACAGAGTAAGACTCCAACTCAAAAAAAAAAAAAAAAAAATGAAAGCACACCAGAAAAATACATCACAGAGAAGAAAAAAACCATCAACTACGATTTCAAAATTCTGTTAAAAACATTTTTTAAATGATATGAGCTCTGAAAAAGCAACTTAAGTCAGAATTAGAAAATCGAAAAAGTGAAGTATCAGAACTCAGGAAAAGATTAGACATTTTTAAAACTTATTCATTAAGATAACTAGATGAAGCCGGGATTGGTGGATCAGCCTGTAATCCCGTGCTTTGGGAGGCTGAGGTAAGTGGAGTGCCTGAGTCCGCGGGTTCAAGACCCACCTGGGCAGCTTGGCGAGACCTCATCTCTACAATAAATCAAAAAAATCAGCCAGGTGTGGGAGCGCATGCCTGTAATTTCGGCTACTCAGAAGGCTGAGACGGAAGATCGCCGGAGCCCAGCAGGTCGAGGCTACAGTGGCTAGGAGCGGCCACTGCACTCCAGTCTGGGCGACAGAGTGAGACTCCAACTCAAAAAAAAAAGATAACTAGATGAAAAGTAGGAAAATTTCATAAATTAGAAATAAATGACTTAGTCACAAGGCAGGCAGCAGAACCAGGGAGAGAATGCAGACCCACAGGGTCAGGGCCCAGGAGATGGGCATTCAAGCCAGGCAGAGGCCCAGTGAAGTTGGGAGATTAGCACAATACAGAAAACTGAGCAAACAAACACGCATATTAAGGATTATTTTTCTCACTGTTTGAGAAAAGTGATACAAAGTGTGAGAAGTGAAAAATCTAGAATAAGTCCTGCTGTATTCACATTACATGCAAATATAAAAGTAAATAAATGTGTATATATATATATATATATATATATGTATATGTATACATACATGCATTGCATATATATACCTAGACTGTCCACAGAGGAGACTGGAAACATGATGACACCCCAAAGTCACTAAGCATACCTTGGACACAGATCTTGGCTCCTAAAATACCATTTACCACTCAGAGGGACCAGTGCTCCTTGGAGAAATGGCTGATTCTGCTGGGGCAGGAGGTAGGAAAAGAACCAGGAGAAATTGGAAAATGTTCTCATGCCAGAAAGTACAGAAGTGCTCAAAGAATGATGGGGATTTGTCAAAGTAGATTTGTTTTGTGTAGTTTCTGTACCTGTAAAGAAAAGTGGTTAGAACAAGTAGGAAAATAAAAGGTAGACATGAAACTCTCTAGATGCATAAGTTGAGAGCCCCGGGATCCATAAGTCAGAACCCATTCATTCAGAAGCAAATTAGAAGGAAAAACATATTCTTTTTGGCAATATTTGAAATTCCAAATAAAAAATGTTTCAGGTACCTTAGCTTAATGTCTGATTACTGTGCTACCAACTGCAATGGAACATAGGCTTACCAAAAACGACAACTTTCATTTTATTAGGAAGGTGAATAAAACTAATTTTTAATCAAAAAACATTTTAAAATTTTAATTATGTGGCTAAATGTCTTCAAAAGGCTTTAAACTGTTTTTTAAAGTGTTCAAAGAGTTGTATATGTTTAAGCCAAAAAATCTTACTACAGAAAAATAGGATTGAGTCCATCTACAAGTTTTAAACACAATTCATTTATGTAACTCCCTCAACAGTTTTATAAATAAATCACAATGAATTTTATATTATCAGCTGCAGAACTCAGAAATTTGTACCATTATGAGGGACAGAGGTTTACCAAAAAAGACGAGTTCTTGGCTTTATTAGTTTGCAAGGGCTGCCGTATAAAGTGCCACAACGTTGGGTGGTTTGATCAGCAAAAACGTATTGTCTCACTGTTCTGGAGGCCAGAAGTCTGAGATTACGGAGTCAGCAGTGCCAGGCACTAGGATTTCAGACAATTAAGGGCAGCAAAACTTCAGTCTTCACGTAGGATTCTCTGTGTGTGTGTGTCTGCATTTATTTTTCCTTTTTACAAGGACACTAGTCATACTGGATTAGGGGCCCACCTCACTTCCAGTACAACCTAATCCAAATGAAATGCATCTGCAATGATCCTATTTCCAAATAAGGTCATATTCTGAGGTGTTGAGGATCAGGATCTCAACATATAAATCCCTGGAGGATCACAATTCAAACCATAGCATGGACCTCTGAAAGACACCAAGCAAGAACGTATCCATGACCACCATAATTTGACCATCTATCTGGAAGGATACTGCATTCATCTAAGCTCAGAGCTAGGTCTCCCCAACTAGCTCTGGGGCAGGGCAAATACAGGGCCATGGGTGGTAGAGAGATTCAAGCACTTTTAAAAGAGCCATCAGGGCAATCCCCTCCTGCTCTGGGAGCTTTTCTGTCCTCTCAATAAATCCTGCTTTCAAAAAAATAATAAATAAATAAAAAATTAAAAGGAGCCATCTGGTTGGGCAAAATTCTTGACATGTTTCATCATCTGATTGCAACTGTTTCAAACAAGCAAGGCCCACTGCTTCCTCTTATATCTCTTTATTCAACAGAAAACGTGGCTGCTTTCACCTAAATCCCACGGCTTGAATCCCTTCAACACCAGTCACCTTCCATCTTGGATTCGCCAGCCAGTTCTCAAAACCTGATATCCAGGCACACACCAACCGCACTTTGGCTTTACACACTGGAAAAGCAGAGAGAGTCGAATCAATTTCTTCTCTGTATCCACCAGCCACGTGAGGCCAAGTGAGCACTTCCAGCATGGCTAGCTCAACTAAGGAACAGACTTTTCGATTTCATTTCATCTGAATTAATTTAACTGAAACACAAAAACTAAAGCTGTGTAAAACATCATTTTTTTTCCTGTTAAATACAATTTTATTATTTTGTAGAGCAATACAAAACTGGGATGTGCTGTAAGTTAAAATACACCCTGGAGATCAAAGACTGGGCAAAAACAAGAACATAAAGTAACTGTCTGATATTTTTACACTTTTTCTATGTTTAAGCGATAATATTTTGTGTATATTGGGCTCAATATCATATGAAAATTGAATTCATCTGTTTCTTTTTTTTAAATTTAAAATTACGCATGGAGCTCACCTCTGTCACTCATATTATCTTTCCTATGGACAATGCTAAGGGTTTTCTTCTAAAGAAACAAGTAGAAATGTTCATGAAACTTCAGCTCCAAGTTGATAGTACCCATGAAAGATTGAAAACGATCTAACTCTTCAATAATAGGGAATATGTAAATAAATTACAACATATTCATACGATGACCATTAAAAAGAGTGTAGTGAAGAAATGATCAATGTTTGAGATGACGGATTATGTAAATTTACCCTCATCAGATCGCTACCCATCTGTGCACCAAACATCACCATGTACCCCATCAATATGTTCAATAGGTATTCTGTGTCCATTAAAAATAAATAAATGTTTAAAAGCAATAACGTGGTAGATGGTTGTATAAAACTGTATGTATATAGATGCACAGCAAAGGCCTGAGAGGGTACGTAACAGAATGTCAGCCGTAGTCATCTCGGACGGTGAGGTGATGAGTGGCCTATGTGTTTCCTGCTTGCTTCTCTATAGCAGTATTAGAAACCACAACATGTATGTCTTATCTGCTTACTAGTGAAGAAATGTTATAAAACTTCTAAAGACAAGGTTCTGATAGGCATGGCAACATGTTTTCACACAGGTGCTACCCAGTGTCCCAGAGAATGTGGGAGGTCACTGAGAAAATCACTGAAGACAATTTGTTCTGGCAGCCCCCATCAACATTTTAATACCCACTGCACTTGGATTCCAGGAATCTCGCTTCTAGGAAGGCACCCTATGGAAACACTTACACACGTGTGTACACAGAGTAGAAGGCTGGTGAGCTACTGCAGCGGTTTGTGGTTTTAAAAACCCGAAGACAATAAAAATGTACATCAACAGAAAAGACGAATATGAATAAGTTGTAGCACATCCGTCAAATAGAACACTATATTCATTTTTTCTAAATGAGGTAGATTGATACATATTGACCTGGGAACCTCTCCAAGATTTTTATCTCCAGGGAAAAAGCTAACTACAAAAGACACTGCATAACATGATTGCATTTATATTTTCAAAAACTATATGTGTGTTCATGACATATGTTTGTAAACACACAGAAAAATATCTGGCAGAATACGGCAAACTGTAACAGGAAATTTGGCATAGGAGTAGCGAGAGGCATTTACTTTTTACTATACTCATATATTGTTTTAATTTTTATAATGCTTTGCTTTTTCAAGGTTTAAAGCATTTTTTCTTTTTTTAATTTAAGTCTTAGTTGAGACTTGGTGCAGTGGCTCATGCTTGTAATCCCTGCGTTTAGAGAGGCGAAAATGGGAGAATTTCTTGAGCCCAGAAGTTTAAGACCAGACTGGGCAACATACTGAGACCCTGTCTCTACAAAAAGTTAACCAGGCATGATGGTGTGTGCCTATAGTCCCATCTACTAAGGAGACTGAGGCAGAAGAATTGTCTAAGCCCAGGAGGTCGAGGCTGAAGTAAGCCGTGATTGTGCCAAACCTCTGCACTCAAACCTGGGCAACAGAGTGAGATCTTGACTCAAAAAAAAAAAAAAAAAAAAATGACTTAGTCAAGGTATCCCGTCCACTCTTTGCACACACCTAAACTTAGATTTGCTTATTCACTCAGCAAGTAAGTGCCAACTGCATGCCAGGCACTGTGCTAGGCTCTGGAAGGTTCTATAAAGAATATGATTACCCAAGAGTTTATCTTTCTTCTGATATTTCAGGACAGATCATCAAACCAATCCTGAATTTCTGAAGAAGATTTAGATATGAAACCTGTGTCTAAGAGCTATTACTCTTTATCTCTATCTTTATTCTAATACGTTCTTGGACAAAGGAGATTCTCTCCGGATGAGGACTTTCCTCACCATGTGGAAAAGAAATTCATGCAATCAAAAGACAAGTGGATTTCTCAGGCCCTGAGATAATGGCATTTGTAATAGCAGTAAGCGTGCCCAGAAAGCTTGTTTCCTTTGCACTGATTTAAGTTGAAGGCTCATTAGTAATTGAAAAAGTAGAAAAGCACAACATGGGACCAGAGAAAGAGAACTCAGATATATCATCCTTCATTTTACTTTTTTATTTCCCATGCCAGTGTGTTGGAATCAAGTCAGTATTAGGCAGAGGTCTGGAGTTTGGGGTACTAGAATCAGGCTTTCTGGGCTTTGAACCTCACCTGGAAAATGAGGATTACATTGTATCTGCTGCATAGGGTTGTAGTGAGTGTTATCCATGCAATGAGGTGAAGAATCATCGAGACTACCACAGCAATAGTGCTGATATTGTGTGTTATACAACTACCTGTATCAGAAAAAAGCATTTTTTTAAAAATCAAAATTGGGTTGGGCCTGGGTGGCTCACTCCTGTAATCCCAGTTCTTTGGGAGGCTAAGGCAGGAGGATGTTTGAAGTCAGGAGTTTGAGACCTGCCTAAACAACAGAATGAGACTCTATCTTTACAAAAAAATACAACAAAATAAAAAATTAGCTGGGTGTGGTGGTGCATCTCTGTAGTCCCAGCTAGTCCAGAGGCTGAGGCAAGAGAATCCTTGAACTCAGGAATTCAAGGCTGCAGTGAACTATGATCACACCACTGCACTCCAGCCTGGAAGACAGAGCAAGACTTTGTCTCTAATATTAAAAAAGAAGAAGGAAAAAGTGGGAAAAAAAAGAAAAAATTTAAAAATAATAAAAATGAAACAACTAATCAGTTTTAAAATAATTTTTAAAACATTTAAAAGTCAAATGTCAACTCAGGAGTCTGAGTCGGGAGGATTGCTTGAGGTCAGCCTGGGCAATGCAGCAAGATTCTGTCTCCATAAATAAATAAATAAATTTCAAAAAGTCAAATGTATCATTTCTCTAAGAAAGTACAGGTTAAAATCATACTGTAAGAAAATGCACTTTTAGTTGGACTAAAAATTGTGTCTTCTTTTTTCTTCTTCTAAATTTTTTTATTTTAAAATTGTGGGGTACAATTCAGGATTAGGTATGCAGATATTCATTGTGCAGGTACCTTTGTTGATGAGCTGTGCCCCACCTTCCCCAGGCATATTCCCACTACTGCCAATTCCACTCCCTCCCCCTTGCGGAAGTTTCTCACTACTGCCAATCCTTTTCTTATAGTATTACAGTGATTGTTCAAGGTCCACTTATGAGTGTGAGCATGTGATACTCAGTTCTTTGTGTGTCTTCTTAATTCATTATTTACTTTCTCATTTTGAAATCTAGTGGAATTTCACTTAAATGCACCCAAATTACAGAAACTACCTGAAATTAATACCAGCTTACTTCACTAAAAATATCTACAAATTGGGCTTTTGGCTAAGTGATTTTCCTCAGACTTTTCTTCTGAATAAATGAGGTTTTATGCTTATTTTTCTATACCTATGTATGCCTGTGTTACATTTCAAGTATTGCAAAAGAAATAAGGATCTGGTCTCTTTTAAAAAATAATAATAATGGCTGGGCACAGTGGCCCACACTTGTAATCCCAGCACTTTGGGAGGTGGAGGTGAGAGGATTACCTGAGCTCAGGGGTTCAAGACTAGCCTGAACAACATAGCGAGACCTCATCCCTACAATAAAAATTTAAAAATTAGCCAGGCATAGTGGCACACACTTGTAGTTTCAGCTACTTGGAAGGCTGAGGTGGAAGGATCACCTGAGCACAGCAGGTCAAGGCTGCAGCGGTCATGATTGTGCCACTGCACTACAGCCTGGACAACCGAGTGAGTCTCTGACTCAATATAACAACAACAATGACAATGCTGTATCAACTTCTTAAAGAAAGAAATACAAGAAGCTATGTCAATTGGGAAGTCTCGTGTCTTTAAAAAAGCATTTGGTGCCAACAGAATACTGAAAAAAGGACCACGACCCTGCTCAAATATCCACTCTTGAATAGCAGTGTTTTCCAACCGTGGGTTTCACTTGAGGTGTTGACCAGGCGTGGCATTAAATAACACTGCATCACATACAGTGAGCACGTTCTCCCCTGTCCACATCCCTCTCCAGCCATCTGACCGTATCAAGAGACAGTCTCTGATCAGTGATACTAGGTCTTTAACAACTCCCTAACATTTACCAACCTCACATTATAACAGAGCACAGGACACAGGTCTCAGAGCCCTGGGCAGGTAACAAGATGAACCACAATTTCAGGACACTTTTCTTTTCATTGTATTTATTTTTTTATTGCCTTCCATTTATGGCAAGTGAAACTAGTTTTCCACTTCAATTGTTGTGCAAAATTTAATTTTTAAATGCACGTGTATTTAAAAATCGAGTAGTTTTAAGGAAAATATACAGACATGGCTAAAAGCATGACAGTGGGACCAAATGGATGAAGTGGGAAACCCTGTCCTACAGAATAAAGTCCAGACTCCTTAGACTTTTAATTGAGTCTCAACCCTGCCTCCTTTCTCCTTCTCGCCTCATTCACTTCCGTGCAGTTTCCTAAACACATGACCTCAATGTCACCTCCCTGTGCCTTTGTTCAGATTCCTCCTACCTCGAAGTCCTCTCCATTCCTACCAGTGCTACAGTGAAACCACAGATGACCAGAATCCTTGAATTCTCCTGCATCAATACCCTTTGTAATATGACTTTGCAGTTGACTCACCAAAAAAGCAGAGTCTACTGCACCGCCTCTTCAATTAGGCTGCCCATGTGACTTGCCTCAGCCAATAGAAAGAGGCCTGTGTGTCTCCCCTTTCTCTCCAGGCTCTCTGCCATCTCCATGGGACTGTACCCAGGCTGGCCAGATGAAGGCTGAGAGGCTACCTAGAGCAGAGTCTAGTTTTCCCAGACATCCCAGCCAAAACTGTCCTACCTCAGTTGACAGCCAAGTGTAGCCTGGCTATTGGCTATAAGTCAGGTCATCCCGGATCAGAAGAGCCACCAATCTATCGCAGACCCCAGATTCATGGCCCATGGGTGCTTATATTGTGTGCCACTGAGGTTTTGTGCTTGTTTGTTATACAGCTTTACAAGGACCTGCAGCTAACTGATTCACCACCTTGTCAACTCATGAAAATCTGACTTTTTCTCCAAAGCCCACCTCAAATGTCACGGGCTCAGCAAGTCCTTATAAATTCTTCCTGAGGATTTTATTTGTACATATTCTATTATACAATTTTTCAGCTTTTCTCACATTATAATTGATTGACAATTAAGACATTGGATATCTTTAAAAGTTAAGGCAGCTTTCTAGATTTGGGAGAGTAAATAAGTTTAACAATATAAAAAAAGTACCAGTATTGAGCACTTCCATGTACCAAGTTCATCCAGAAGGTCTTACACGCAACATCTCAATATATACATTCCCTGAAGCCAGGTATGGTTAAGATCTACATTTTACCATAGAAGAGATGAGGCACAGAGAAGTTAAGTCATTTGCTCAGTCACACAGCTAGCAAATGCAGAAGAAGATTCAAATCCAGTCTGATTCAAAACCGCATTTTTTAGAAAGGATACCTTTAATTTTAATTATTTAATGAACACATGCATATATTCTCCTTGTACAAACATTAGGACATTTCTGATGAGGCCAAAGCACCCTTTGACCACTCCCACGAATGTGGGTCCCCCTGTCCCTGGAGGTAATGGGGGTAACCACTGAGATTAGTTTGGTGCTCATCTTTCCAAACCCTGGCCTGTGGGTTTTCCCACATACGCACGTACTTATTGAAACACTGCAGTGTGATTTTGTGTGTAAGACTTTTTTCTCACATACGTTGTCTCATGCAGCCTGCATTTGTGTACAGTTTACTTCTCCCACTAAGTAGTCAACTTTGAGGGTCTTTCCATGTTTGTTCATATAATCTGCTTCATTCCTTTTCATCCTCTGCATGAAGAGATTCCTTTGATACCTGAGTCAAAAGCCCATGAGGCAAGTAGTTCTGTGATGCCTGCTAGGGGAATCTTTGTAAACTACCATAAAGCACTGTCAGTAATAATAGCCATAGTACAGCCACCATTTACTAAACACAATGTGCCTAGCATCGTGGGCCAAGTACTTTGAATGTGTTCATTCATTTTCTTTGTTTTGTTTTGTTTTTGAGTTGGAGTCTCACTCTGTCACCCAGACTGGAGTGCAGTGGCCACTTCCAGCCACCGTAGCCTCGACCTGCTGGGCTCCGGCGATCCTTCCACCACAGCCTTCCAAGTAGCAGGAACTACAGGCGTGCGTCACCACGCCCGGCTAATTTCTGACTTATTGTAGAGATGAGGTCTCGCCAAGTTGCCCAGGTGGGTCTCAAACCCGTGGGCTCAGGCAATCCACTCACCTCAGCCTCCCAAAGTGCTGGGATTACAGGCTGAGCCACGGAGCCCGGCTGTTCATTCAGTTTTAATCCACATATCAAGGCTAACTGTGAGAGGCTGGTATTTTGATCCCATTCTATGAATGGGAAAACTGAGGTTTCAACAGGTTAAATCACCTGCCCAGGTCCATAGAGCTATTTAAGTGGGGGAGCCAGGGTTTGATCCGAAAGCTCCCTCTCTTTCCCAGGATACTGCACTGGGAGGTGTTCATGGCTTCTGAACTGAAAATCCAAAGTTTGGGCACCGACCCCTCAAGGACAGAAAAAGAGCCTTGTCTGTCTTTTTTTATTTTTTGTAGAGACAAAGTCTCGCCATGTTGCCCAGGCTGGTCTCGAAGTCCTGGGTCCAAGTGATCCTCCTGTCTCAGCCTCCCAAAGTGCTGTGATTACAGGCATGAGCCACCATGTCTGGCTCTGAGGCTTGGGTGAGTCACTTCAGCTCTCTCAGCTTCCACTTTGTCATCTGTAAAATGAATGTATATCACCTTTCTTCATAGACCTGCTGGGATATCACATGAGACAATGTCTATGCAGAAGACATGCCCTGCATGCCTGTGTCTTATTGTTGAAGGAATACTTGGATTCTGGGGAGGTGTTTCCAGGGTCACCCAGAGATGAATCCTGCACCTGTCCAGGAGCTATAATCAAGGGGTGACCCACTCTGATACATTAGAAATGGGGGAATAGGTTTAGGAAGTAGATGAAGTGAAGAAGACGGGTGGGGAGGGTGGTCTTGGGTACCAGTCTTCCACCTGAGGCAAAGGGGAACAAGAATCACCTTTGAGGATCCAGGCACAGTGGCTCACACCTATAATCCCAGCACTTTGGGATGCTTGAGCCCAGGAATTTGAGACCAGTCTGGGCAAAATAGCGAGACACCGCCTCTACAAAAAAATGTTTAAAGTAGCCGGGTATGATGGCCTATGCCTGTAGTCCCAGCTACTCAGGAGGCTGAGGCAGGATTGCTTGAGCCCAGGAGGTCGGGGCTGTGGTGAGCCATCATCATGCCACTGCACTCCAGCCTGGGTGACAGAGTGAAACCCCGACCCCCCCCCAAAAAAAAGAAAGAATCACCTTTGAGAACAAGAGCATGTTTGTCTGAGCAGGTGCAAACCCAGAAAACTGCTCAGAGTATACAGCCAGACTGGGCAGAGAACGAATCAAACTTCCCAAATGGGCAATCAGGAGCTCTTTCTGCCCATTCTGCAAGATCAATGTCACAGAATAATCATGGCTGCCGGTTAATGGGGACATGTTCTGAGCCAAATACTGTGATGAGCATCTTTTATGAATTATTTTATTTAATCCTCCTAGCAACACTGGCATATAGGCCCAATTACTCTCCCCATTTTACAAAAGAGAAAATCGAGGCCCAGAAAAGTCAAATCACTTGCCCAAGGTCATCAAGCTGCTAAGTGGATGAATTGGGATTAGAACCCAAGTCTCACAAGCTCTTATTTACTGACACACAGAGAACGTCATGCTAAGTGGACCAAAACAGCAGCCAACACAATAATTACAATGTCATCCCATTTCCTGAATATAAAATGCATGTGTGTACATGAATATATTTATGCACATACACACACAGACACCATTGAGATGAGAAGGAAATTCCCCAAAATGGGGGCAGAGGCATTGCCAGGTTATTACAGGTGAGATTTATTTGCTTACTTCTGTGCTTTTGTACCTTACAATTTTTCTATAAGCATGAATTACCTATATAATAGTTACAAATCTCATGAAAATCAAACATTTGTCAACAATAAAAATACCTGGGTCATCCTTAATGTCAGCTATATATAAATAAGTTGTATATGTATATATATATATTATATACACACATATGCATATATATTTATATACATAAATGGCAGGCATTCTGTTTAGTGCTTAATATACACAATTTCATTGAATCCTCATAATAGCCTTAGTAATACCCCCATTTTACAGAGGAGAAAACTGAGGGACATAGAGTTTTTTGGGTTTTTTTTTTTTTTTTTTTTTTTTTGAGGTGGAGCCTCACTCCGTCAACCGGGCTTGAGTGCAGTGGCATGCTCACAGTCACCCCAGCGTCGACCTGCTGGGTTCCGGCAATCCTTCCACCTCAGGCTTCCAAGTAGCCGGAACTACAGACGCGTGCTATCACGCCTGGCTAATTTTTGATTTATTGTAGAGACAAGGTCTCACCAAGTTGCCCGAGCTGGTCTCGAACCCACGGGCTCAGGCAATCCACTTGCCTCAGCCTCCCAAAGTGCTGCGATTACAGGCTGAACCACCGAGCCCGGCCTGGGGCATAGAGTTTATGCAGCTCTCCCAAAGTACTAGATAATTTTACATAATTTCATCTTTCCCCCATTTTCTGATCATAAAAGTCATCTGAAGATGCTTGTTCAAAATCAAACCTCACAGGACATGGTGGCTCACACCTATAATTCCAGTGTTTGGGAGGCCAAGGTGGGAGGATCACTTGAGGCCAGGAGTTTAAGACCAGCCTAGGCAACATAGAAAAACCCCATCTCTAAAAAAAAAAAAAAAATTTAAATAGATGGGTGTGGCAGTGCACGTTTGTAGTTCCAGTTACTTGGGAGGCTGAGGCGGGAGGATTGCATGAGCTCAGGAGTCCGAGGTTACAGTGAGCTATGATTGCACCATTGCACTCCAGCTTGGACACCAGAGCAAGACCCTGTCTCTTAAAAATAAAAATAATCTCCCGGCCTATCCTCTGGAAATTCTGATTCAGCGAATCTGGAGAAGGACCAAGAATCTGTAAAAACATCCAGCACCCCCATGATTCTGAGGACCAGGCAAGCATGAGAAATAGCCATCTACTTTCTGAATGATTATATAACAAAAGCAGATTGTTTCGCAAACAAACCTAAGTATCTGGGTTCTTGGGTAATAAAAACAGGGAAGAAACCCCATTCTGGAAGCTGGGATGCAGCACCCTCAGCTGACAGTCCCCTCCAGGGGCCGTGCAGGCATTTGTGTGGCAGCCTCGTTTCCTGAGCAGCTTTGAGAGCCACCAGCACCAGTCCAGGCCTGAAAGGGTTCCCAGTGGGCAGGGAAGGCAGATGTGCAAGTGCAAATCACAAGGCAAGTGGGAAGAGCCAGAACAGAAGGGCGGCCAGGGTTCAGAGCGGGCAGCGAGAATGCCAAGTTCAGAGAACAACCTCTTACAAAACCATATTCCAAACCACAGGATAATAATGATGGCAGTTCTACGTTTATTCTAAAAGAAGTAAAACCTTTCATTCATCCATTTAAAGATATTTTAGGTGCTTTAAAAAATTTTTTTTAACAGACAGGGTCTCACTCTGTCACACAGGCTGGAATGCAGCAGCATGATCATGGCTCACCACAGCCTTGAACTCTTGGGCTCAGGCAATCCTCCCACCTGAGTCTACTGAGTAGCTGGGACTACAGGCACACACCACCATGTCCAGCTAATTTTTTTTTTTTTTTTGAGAGATGGGGTCTCGCTATGTTGCCCAGGCTGGTCTCAAACTCCTGGCCTCAAGCAATCCTCCTGCCTTAGCCTCCCAAGTATTAATAGCTGACATGCAGGCATTTTAGGTGCTGTCTAAATACAGAGAGCAAGAAATACAATAATCAATTACACACCACCCTTTTCTTTAAGACAGGGTTATTTCAGGTGGACCCCGAAGACAGGTGCCAATCCCTTCAGGAAAGCACAGAAATCAAGAGAGAACATTTATCTTATGTCTATTCAATCTAAATTTTCCAAGGTATGCATTGAATTTTGTTTGAGCTTTTTCTCATTTCATTTTTCTAGTAAATCATTTGTATTGTATTTCATGTATTTCACTGCAAAGTGTCAGGAAAGATAAAGCTGGTCCTTTACAGCAGAAGGCGTGAGAGGCACTGACCTCCCTACTCAGTGAATGTCAGGTAATGATCTTCACCCACCGACATCACCCAATAAATTATTTTCCAAAAGGCTTCCTTAGTTGAGTATCATGGCAATGCTGGAGTGAGCAAGTGCTCAATTGTTAATATTGTTCTACAGATGGGGAAACTGGGACTGGGGAGGCGTTGGAATGGTGCCCAAGATCACACAGATAAACAAGCATCAGGATCAGCATTTGAACTCAGGACCCCTGATTCCCAGTCCTGTGCCTTCTTCACAATTCTCCGCTGAAACAGATCATCGTCAAAAGTTAAAAAACACAATTAGAAAAAGGCCTTTGCATGGCCTCACCCTGCTGGGCGTCCTAATTGATTTTTAGGTTGCCCTCAATTCAGGTCCAGGCAGAGCTGAACTGGGAAAAAAAAAAAAAAAAGAAAGGAAAAAAAAAGAACACAGGACTCCTGGAAATAGTACTTCCAGGTCAAGCCCACCGTCTGACTCTGCACTGCCCAGATACAGAGTAAGGTCCCTTGGGCCTGCGGGTTGGAAGGATTCTAGGTTGTGGGAGAAGGAGCTGGAACTCAGGAGTGCCATCTTCCAGCTCCACACCAGGGGGCAGCCTGGCACCTTCCAGGCAGATGGAAAATTTTTCTCAGGCCCTGCCCGATCTGAGCATCCTCAGTGCCTTATTACTGTACTTCGTATTAGCATGACGGTAAATTTAGCAGCATAAACAAAACAAAAAAAATTAAAAAGTCAGGACATGTGACGGAGCTAAAAATAATCGTGTCTGAAATTCCATGTGAAACATGGAACTTTTCACTCAGAATCTAAACCCAGATAAAACCCAGAGACCTATGGTTTGGCCCGGGGTTTGCCTTGCCAGAGCCCCAAACCATCACCCCTTAGGTGTCATTGTTTAATTCAGAAGCGGAGTCCATGGAAGATGGAAGAGAATGCAAGATGTATTGAGGATCTTCTGTGGACCACCCCCTTCACAAAATCGTCTCTGCTGTAAACCCCATAGCAGCGCCAAGGGAAGGGGTTCATCTCTCACCCCATCTTACACACGTGAAAACTGAGGCTCAGGAATGCGATGCAACTGGCCTTGAAGTCACACAGATACAGAGGCAGGCTCCAGAGCCTCTGTCTCCCCTCAGGACCGCCTCTCTGCACCCCAGTCTCTAAAGGCACAAGCCAGCAGCAAAGAGCTCAACGTCCTAAATCCACAGGGTCCGTCCCTGGAACTTGCTTTTCCCGCCACCCAGACCTCCTTCCGACCAGCTCAAGGCATACACCGCCCCTTCCCATTCTGCAAGTGTGTCACCTCTTCCCGGCCACCCCTCCATGTCACCGCCACACCACCCTGCTCTCTTCCTTGGTGGCACTTTGCTATCTCACAAGGCATCCTGTTTATTGGTTTCCATGGTTACACCTCCCTCCACCCCACCATCACCACCACCACCACACTCCCATCAGAATGTCAGCTCGAGAGAGCACAGGATTTACCTGTCGTCGTCCCCCCCCCCCCCCCCGCTCAGATCCGTGGCTGGCATACAGTCGGTGCTCAATGCATTTTTTTTTTTTTTTTGCCTTTCAAAAAGGCCATATATCCTTGGCGGTGGACGCCAGGCCTCTAAAAATAAATCCCAACCCCTCTGCCAGCCGGCGCAGCACCTTCAGGACCGGGTCCCTGGCTGCGTGGCCAAGGCGCTCAGGTTATCAGACCCAGCGAGGGTAATGAAATCGCTGCAGCCGCAGCCAGCGGCCGCGACGCCTTCCCGCGGTTGCCAGGGCGACCATTGTCATAACATCCCCGGCTCTTGGCGGGCCCAGCTGACAAGGGAGAGAATTATTTGACTCGCGAACGTCTCAAGTAACCGGCCGATCTGCATCCACAGACAAATTCCCTGCGGAAGGAGGGCTGGAGGCCTGGGAGATGGGCTCTTCCTTCCCTCCGCAGCCCTGGATCCCAAGGCAGGGGGACCCACCCGTCTGGGGCAGTCCCCCAAGGATGCTGGAACGCAGGCGTCGCCCTCTGCGGGAACAGCCCCTGCTGGCTGCTTTGGGTTAGAGCCTCAGTGTTGCTGGGGGCTTTTCTTTTTCTTTACATCATTACTGCTAAGGGATATTACAAACAATAGTAAAAAAGGTTCACATATTTGATGAGCATATGTCACTATGTTGCCCAGGCTGGTCTCAAACTCCTGGCCTCAAGCGATCCTCCTGCCTTAACCTTCCAAAGAGTAATAATAGTATAATAATAATATATTTACTAGATGGCAGGCCCAGTGGTAACTTCCTTACATAATCATGATCATAATTTTAACACATGCTATAGCAATACATATTTACATGATTATATTTATACTGTAGAATAGTCATAGATATGTCATTGATGATCATTTACATATAGTGCATAATGACATAATTTGAAATACAACAATATTTATATTATATGGCATACCCAGGTTGAGTATCCCTTACCCAAATTGCAGAAATGTTTTGGATTTGGGGTTTTATTGACTTTTGGAATATTTGTACATACATAATGAGATATCTTGAGGGTGGGACCCAAGTCGAAACACGAGATTCACTTATGTTTCATATACGACTCATACACAGAGGCTAAGGATAATTGTATACAACATTGTAGATAATTTAAATAACTTTGTGTGTGAAGCAAAGTTTATGTTCAGTACTTATGTGCAGAATGCTCCACTTGTGGCCTCATGTCAGTGCTCAAAAGTATTGGATTTCAAAGCATTTGGGATTTAAATGTTCAAACTAGGTAGGCTCGACCTGTATTGTCAATATATATTTATAACAATACCGATATTCATTGATACTCTTTATTTGTTAGTCGTGTGCTTACTGCTTTATGCTAGTAATGATGCTATTATCAACAAATTATTATACAATAATAGATTCATAATCATAGCTAAGTTTTATTGAGCACATACCATGTGCCAAAGCTCTGTGCTAAGTGCTTCATGAATATTATCTAATTGTCATACATACCCCAAGAGCTAAAAACCATATTATTCCCATTTCGGATAGGAAAAAAGGCAGCACAGAGTGACAATGGAACGTGCCTAAAGTGATAGGGATAAAAAGCAGGGAGGGAGGCTGTCCCCTTTCTTATTTCCACACCATACTTCAAAGTTGTCACACTTGAGCCTGCAACAGAACCACCTGGGGAGCTTGTTAAAAATACACGTGCTAAGTCCCTGCTTCTGCCCCAATCCAAGCATATGGAATCAGACACTCCTGGGGACAGGGGCTTCTTCTGCTTTTCCTCTCAACAAGGTCCCCAGGTAGCTCAGACAGAGGCCGAAAGTTCAGAACCACTCTGTGAGTCTCTGTCGCCAGCCCTGTTAAGGACGGTTCTTTATCTGTTGTAAACATGGCGGTGCGTATTAGGTGAGCTGATTAAATGAATGAGTCTTGAGGGGCTGAGACCTGAGAAGGCAGCTTTGAGTGGTGCACACAGGACCCCCAATCCTGAAAAGGAGGACGAGGAGCAGAGGCAGAATAAGAATTGGGGCAAGCCGGGCTCGGTGGCTCAGCCTGTAATCCCATACTTTGGGAGGCTGAGGTGAGTGAATTGCCTGAGCCCGTGGGTTCGAGACCCGCCTGGGCAACTTGTCAAGACCTCATCTCTACAATGAGTTAAAAAAAAACTAGCTGGGCATGGTAGCTACTTGGTTCCAGCTACCTGGAAGGCTGAGGCAGAAGGATCGCCGGAGTTGAGGTTGAGGCTGCGGTGGCCAGGAACGGCCACTGCCCTCCAGTCTGGGTGACACGGTGAGACTCCAACTAAAAAAAAAAAGAATTCGGGCAAACTTCACTAGTGTCACCATCGTAACCACTCCCGACCTTTTTGGAACAAAAGAGCCCTGCACGAAAAGTAAATAACTAATATTTAATGAATGCATTAAGCAAAAAAAATGCATTACCTACATTCTCCCTGTGTTCTGCTTTCCCACAGTATTATTTCATTCGTATAAATCTAGGAAATGTTAGCAATCACGCAAAAGGGCATTTTGCATAATGTCTGGGGCTGGCTTTAGGGGGGCCACCCCCCCACTGCCTGCTTCCTTTTAATCATTCACCAGGGGCTGAGCTGTATAGAGAAACATCAGATTGTAGGGTGTGGAGTCACCCTTGGCTTCTACATTTTGAACCACGGGACCTCCTGGCAAGTGACAATGACAGATGGCGCTGTTAAAGAAAAAAAACAAAAAACAGGAACAGGCCAGTAGCAGGTGCTATGCCAGAGGAGGTCAGGCTGGGAGGAGGTGAGCAGAAGTTCTGAGATCCCATGCCCATGGTGCCTGCACCGCTGGGGCTGAGAGCCGGACCCAAGTAGCAGCCAAAGACATGTGAAGACACATGTCCTCTCTAAGCAATATGTTGTCGTGTCATGTATAGCTGAACTCCCAGGCAAGTAGAGTTAAGGTCCCAGACTGAAAGTCAGGCCAGACGAAGCTGGGATGAAACACAGGCACTGAAGGCACATCTCACTGGAGAAACTGCTAAGTAGCTTCCACTCTGGCCACAGAAACCTGCTCGGTCTGACAGTCACTTACCACATGTGGCTACCAGAGTTAAGTTCAAATTAACTAATGCTACATAAATAATCAGCATAGCCAATAAACAAGGGTCACAGATGCATAGGGAAGAAACATGGATCTTATCCAAGCCACAGGCAAAAATAATTCCGGACCACATTACCACTGAAATCTCTGGTCATTATGTGAACCCAGTCCATCAGAGAATTCAATCCCCCTCACCCCATCAAGAAAATAAAATTAGAATTTAACCCTAGAATTATGTGAGATGAACTAGTATCCTTAATGAGTTAGTATCTTTAAATCCTGGTAAGATCTAGAATGAATTACAAAGTTAAGATAATGAATTCCGTAATATTAACATTTGAATTAAAGAAAATCTGTGTTTTGGGGTATTTTATTTGATATTCTCTTAATGTTTTATAACTTGGCCAATTAGAGTAAGATTTCACATTTCTAACTCTAATTTGAAATGTGTAATTGGATAACTGATTTAGATATATTTTAAATTGAAATTATATTCAATTTATGTATAATATTAGAAAGTGACTTAAGACTCAGCAAAAATATATGTTTAATTTTCTAGGCTTAAGGGTTTATATGAGTAGTCAAGAGGGCTTGTCTGTCAACAAATTAAAAGTGCTTTAGGCTGGGCACGGTGGCTCACACTATAATCCCAGCACTTTGGGAGGCCTAGGTGAGAGGATTGCCTGAGCCCATAGGTTCCAGATCAGCCTGGGCTACTTGGTGAGACCTCATCTCTACAATAAATCAAAAAATTAGCTGGGCATGGTGGTGTGTGCCTATAGTTCCAGCTACTTGGAGGGCTGAGGCAGAAGGATCACCTGAGCCCAGCAGATCAAGGCTGCAATGGCCCTGAGCATGCCACTGTACTCCAGTCTGGGTGACAGTGAGACTTCAACTCAAAAAATACATAATAAATAAATAAATAAAGTGCTTTAAAAAATCCTGTATATCAAATGCATAGACGCAGTTTAAATTGCTTGAAGATCTTTAATTAACTAAGTGAGGTTGGCACTGGAAGCAACAGTTATACAAAATCCCCTTGTGATTGCTAAAGTTTGTGAGTCTTATATAAATAGAATAATACTGTGAATAACTAAATTCATAGGAAGAACAACAGTAATGACTTTTTTGACTTTAGTAAATTATTTGTTTGTTTGTTTGTTTTGTTTGTCTCACTCTGTTGCCCAGGCTGGAGTGCAGTGGCTTATCATGGCTCATCTGCAGCCTGGACCTCCCAGGATGCTCAGGCCATCCTTCCACCTCAGCCTCTCGAGTATCTGGAACTATAGACACATGCCTCCATGCCTGGCTATTTTTTTTATTTTTTGTAGAGATGATCACTCTGTTTTGCCTAGGTCTCAGAATCCTGTGCTCAAGCGATCCTCCCACCTTGGCTTTCCAAAGGGCTGGGATTACAGGTGTCAGCCACCATGCCTGGCCTTAAATATTCATTTCTAAAACCAAAATACAATTATGTACAAGTAAAAATCCAGTTCCTGGTCACACCAACCACCTTTCAAATGCTCAGTAGCCGACTGTGATCAGTAACTATTGTACCAGACAGCCAAGATACAGAATACATCCATCATCTCGCGGGCTGCTCCCTCCAAATCTTACATCACATTTTTAGCAGTTTTCTTAGGAAACAGACACCTGAAGACCCTCTTCCCCAAAGAGCCAATAAAACTCTAAGATATTCAGAATTGGCCCAATGGAAGATACAGGCTCCTGAAGGAAATAAAGCAAAGATGAAAGGCAGACCTGGGACGGAAGAAACGAAGACGGAGGCATGAAATGCCAACAGGGAGATCCACCCCAGAAAGGGAAAACCCAGAAAAACCTGCAGCAGGAAACACAGAGGCTATTAGCAGCTGCTAACCCCTCTCCATGTTATCTCTAATTCCTTTGTATTGGAATTGTTTATAGTCGCTTTTTAATTCGCTTACAGACTGAGGATCCCTTATCTGAAATGCTTGGGACTAACAGTGTTTTGTTGTGTTGTTGTGTTTTTAGGAGACAAGGTGTCACTCTGTCACGCAGGCTGGAGGGCAGTGGTACAATCATAGCTCGCTGAACCCTCAAACTTCTGGGCTCAAGTGATCCTCCCAACTTAGCCTACCAAGTAGCCAGGACTGCAGGTGCCTGCCACCACATCTAGCTAATTATTTAAATTAATTTTATAGAGACAGGGTCTTGCTATGTCACTCAGGCTGGTCTCAAACTCCTAGACGCAAGCAATACTCTTACCTCAGCCTTCCAAAGTGCTGGGATCACAGGCGTGAGCCATCACACATGGCCCAAGCAGTGTTTTAGCATGAATTTTTGGCAGATTCTTGACATCACTGGCCACCCTAACCCTCGTTCAATACTGCGCAGCTTTGGATAGGAAATCGGGGAGTGGCTCTATAGATTTGATTTTTTTCTCCATTTAGTAAATTTCACACATAAGCTCAATGCTTCTGACCCAAAAATACAGCTGGAAATGTTTAAGTTAACCAGAAAATAGTCCAGCAAGGTAAACCCTAGCACGTCCCCATGTCCTTGGAAGGCCCAAGCATGGAGAGATAAAAATCCAAGTTAGGAGCTCTGCGTCCCCCTCTATGCTCTGTCATTAGGAGCTGTGGGGCCTTGGGCAAACCACATAACCTCTCACGGACTGATTTTTTTTTAATCTGTCAAGAGAGGTTAAAAAAAAAAGGTACACTCAAGAGTGACTTCAAGTTACAAGGGTACCTGCATAATGAACATCTGTATACCTAACCCTGAATTGTACTCCACATATTTAAAATTAAAAAAATTTTTTTTTAAGTTCAAAAATTTTAGGATTAGTCTTAGAGGGAACATTGACAGGGAAGGCAAAAACATCCCATGTAAGTTTACACACCCGTCTCAGCTTTTCTGGGTAAGGAAAACCATTCAGATATCTCCTTGCACTGTAGCTGGGATCTCAGCCACAGGGCCAGTGGTTAGATGCCAGTGCCAGCCTGGCAGGCGGGGCTCAGGGCTGGAGCCCAAGGCTTTTGGTTAGCGACTTGGAAAGCAAACAAGCCGACTGCAACCCATGTGACTTCCACCTGCAAAGCGAGGTCATGAAGCAAAGAGAGTTCCAGACTGGGAGCAGTTCAGGAGACCAGTCTCATCTGGCTGTCTCACGAACAAGCAGATGGAAGCTCACTCAGCAAATCACGAAGGCCAATACTGTCCGATAGAACTTTCTGGGATGATAGCAGTGCTCTTCAGCTATGAGATCCAATGTGGTAGCCACCAGTCACATGTGCCACTGAGCACTTGAAATGTGCTGTGGCTAGTGCATGGGACTGAGGAGCTGAATGCATAGTTTTAATATTTATTAATTTAGCTTTTTTGTTTGTTTGTTTTTAGTCAGGGTTCCATTCAGTTCCCCAGGCTGGAGTGCAGTGGTATTCACTGCAGCCTCAGCCTCCTGGGCTCAAACAATCCTCCTACCTCAGCCTCCCAAGTAGCTGGGACTACAGGCATGCACCACCATGGCCGGCTAATTTTATTCTTTATAGAGACAAGTTCTCATCATGTTGACCAGGCTGGTCTGGAACTCCTGGCCTCAAGTGATAGGATTCCAGGCATGAGTCACCACATCTGGTCCCGTTTTACAAATAGAGAAACAGAGGGTCCAGGTCCTGAAGGAACTCTGAACTCACTCAGGGTGGCCGTTTGACACCCTCTCCTGACTCCAAATAGTGACACCTCTCTCACAGATTAAATCTCTGCACACTCCACAATCCAGAGCAAAACGACACAAGCAAAAGGAAGAGAGAAAGGAAGAGCATCGACAAAGGATGAAGGGAAGCTCTGTGTCCTTGCAAGGTCTCAGCACAATGTTCTCTGTGACGTGTACTCAAGTTGGCCTGAACCTTTTCAGCCATGCATCAGAGAGGCAAAATCCTCCACTATGCCAGCTCTTACTAGAACTTACCATGGTCTTCTGGAAGTTTCTAAAGCTCTATTACAGCCAGGCACGGTGGCTCACACCAGTAGTCCCAGCACTTTGGGAGGCCAAGGCAGGAGGATTGCTTGAGCCCAGGAGTTCAAGATCAGCCTGGGCAACATAGCTAGACCTCGTCTCTACAGGAAATTTAAAGTTAGCCAGGTGTTGTGGCTCTAGTCCCAGCTACTCAGGAGGCTGAGGCAGAAGGATTACTGAGCCCTTGAGCTGTGATTGTGCCACTGCACTCCAGACTGGGTGACAGAGTAAGACCCTGACTCAAAAATAAATACATAATAAAAAATAAAACTCTATGACTCATAGTGATGAAAGGTAAAAAATTCATCCTGAAATCCTGATGACTGACCAGCTCAGTATGTTAAGTTTCCACCAAACATTGATACTCAGTGAGACGTAAAAAAAATGCTGCATGAGTCTAAGGAAACGCACAATCTTATTCTAGTTTGCGTGCAAGTTGTAATACTTTTACGAGAAACAACCTAGCAAGATCTCTTGCAAACCCAAATTACACATCCTTTGACCTCTGTGGCTGCTGGGTAGTGAGTAAAAGGGGCAATATCAAGTTCAAGTGCTGCACTGAAGAGACTTCTGTGAAGCTGTCTTTGGAGAAGGAGGTACTAGGATTCACCGACCATCTGTCCTCATTTTCTGTAGCATCCGCTCCCGTCCTTCTCGTGACTTTAAGCCACAAGTGAGTTAGAGTCAGCCACAGCATCTACCATGTAGAAAACTGCATGTAACTAACACTGTTCTGTCTTCCTTCCCGAGGCGCAGCAGGTAATGCCAAAGGATGCCCTTGTCCAAAGGAGGGAGAATAGATCTTGGCTGTGTGTCCTTGGACACGTTACTTTACCTACCTAAGCCTCAATTTCCACTGCTGTGGGAACATTCACAATGGCCCTACTGGATGCCAGTGACAAAGCCCAGGCTCAGAGGAAAAATAATTCCTTTGGGGTTATACAGCCGAGAGTGACACAGCTGGACCTAGAATCCAGGACTTCCCAATGAAGGTTCTAAGTGTCATTAGTGATTTATTTATTGAGTGTTTTCTACACAGTGGGCTTCATGTTAAGTACTTTCCATGCATATCTCATTGAATCCACACAATAACCCCTATGAAGTAGAGTTTATTAGTACAGTATTTGCCACATTTTACAGATAAGGAAACTGACACATGAAGAGGTTAGGCAGTTTACCCAAGATCACACAGTCAGGAAAGATGGAGCCAGGAAATGAACCAGGCCTAGCTCAGAGCCCAGGCTCCCAACCATATACTACTCTACCAGGTTATCTCTGGAGAAAAGTGTGTGTCTGTTTGTAATATGTATATCTTATATAAACGTATAATTGTATATACGTCTAAGGACATATACCTGCATGCATTATATATGTATATTACATATGTATGTTTTATATGTCCCTGGAAGTAATGAAATTTTATGTGCATATACCTAGAAATTTATAATGTATGTATGTATTATATATTTTTACATATTATTGATATGTATATATAGTCATGTATGACATAACAATGTTCCCATCAGGGACAGACCATATATATGACATAAGAAATAATTCTGTCTACGGCCATATCATCCTGAATATGCCTACTCGTGTCAGACAACAGTTCTGTGTTTTTACTGTAACTTTTCTATGTTTAGACACATAAATCCTTATCATTGTGTTACACTTGCCTACAGTATTCAGTGCAGTGACATATGCTGTACAGCTTTGTAGCCCAGGAGCAATAGGCTGCATCATAAAGCCTAGGTGTGTAGTAGTCGATGCAAGTGGTCCCCAATTTTTTTGGTATCACAGACCAATTTCGTGGAAGACAAATTTTCCATGGACCAGGGTGGGAGGGATATGCAGTCAAACCTCACTGCTAATGTTAATCTGTATTTGCAGCCACTACCCAGCGCCAGCCTCACCACCTCAGATCATCAGAAATTCAATTCTCATAAGGAGCACGTAGCCTAGATACCTGGCATGGGCAGTTCACAATGGGGTTCGCATGCCTATTAGAATCGAATGCCGCCGCTAATCTAACAGCAGGCAGCGCTCAGGTGGTAATGCCAGTGACGGGGAGCAACTATCAATACAGCGGAATCTTTGCTCGTTTGTCCACCGCTAAGTTCCTGCTGCATGGTCCAGTTCCTGCTGTTTGGTTCCAGTCTGTGGCCCCAGTCTGTGGCTCAGGGGTTGGGGACCCTGATCTACACCATCTAAGTTTGTGTAAGTACATTCTATGATGACTGCACAATGGCAAAATGGCCTAACAACACATTTCTCAGATGTATTTTCATGATTAAGGGACGTATAATTGTATACATAGAAAAATAAAATTATATGTAATATAATCACATATGCATATTTACACATATACATATATACAATATATATAAATATATAGTATACAGAATATATAAAGGGGGATCCCCCAAAAAATGGAATTTTTTTTTGGAGGGTGAGCCCCTAGTAGTACAGGGTTCCCTGACTAGGTAAATGTTCTAGAAACCCATTGGCATTAGTGTACCAGCTGGCATTGTGAGAAGCTGCGTTCTACTTCTGTGAATTTTTTTTTAAGAGTCTTTCAGTGTGTTTGCCCATTTCTTGATAGGTGATTTACAAGCAGACCTGCCCAAACTGAGCTGAATGTTCAGCAGTTTGTGACCAAAAAAGGCATGATCTCCCCACCCCATGTCCCACCCTCCCTATTCACTCGATTTCACCCTGAGTGACTTTTTTGTTTGTTTGCCCAAATGAAAAAAGGCCTCAAAGGGAAACATTTTGCCAATTTGGAAAAAGTGAAACAAATAATGGCAGAAGCACTAAAAGTTATCCAAATAGATGAGTTCAAAAACTGTTTTGAGTGGAAAAAGCATCTTGATAGGTGTATTGCATCAAACGGAGAGTACTTTGAAGGTGACTAAAGTTTAAACGTGTAAGAATACACAATTTTAGCCGGGCTCAGTGGCTCAGCCTGTAATCCTGCGGCTTTGGGAGGCTGAGGTGAGTGGATTGCCTGAGCCCATGGGCCTGCCTGGGACCTGCCTCGAGACCTGCCTGGGACCTGCCTGGGCCACGAGACCTCATCTCTACAATAAATCAAAAAATCAGCCGGGCGTGGTAACACATGCCTGTAGTTCTGGCTACTTGGAAGGCTGAGGCGGAAGGATCGCCGGAGCCCAGCAGGTTGAGGCTGCGGTGGCCGGGATCAGCCACTGCACTCCAGTCTGGGTGACAGAGTGAGACTCCAACTCAAAAAAAAAAGAATACACAATTTTTATAAATAAATTCTGGGTTTTTCTATGCAATTGTTATATATGTATATTTTATCTGATAAGCATGTATTACCTGGTTTATTTTTAAAATAGAGCCATCTCCTGGGGAAGAAAGAAAATATCTTTTCTTTTTTGTCAATGGGCTAAGACCCAGGCCAGGAGGGAGAGATTTAGGTGAAGTGTGCAGACCCAACTTGGCCAAAACCCAGCACATTCAGACCTCAAATGGAACCGCATTGACCAGTTCCTGAGGACCCCGTGCATCGCTGGGATGCTCTGTTTTAGGGAATGAACATCCTACTAAAAGTGGCTTCAACAAAGGAACCTTTAAGTTTACAGAGCAAGAAAGTCAGAAACATGGCCACTCCCATGGTTGGCTCATTCAGTGGCTTGTCAACAGTACCAAGGGCCCATAATGGTTTTTCTCCTCGAAGGCATGAAATGGCTGCAGCAGGTCCATATGGGCAACACCAGAAGGGACAAGCATTTTCTCCAGGGTTTCTCCTTCCAAGTGTAAGGAAACGCCTCCTCCACTGACTGCCCCTCACAGGAGGAGGGTGGTCACATGGCTGTGATCACCCAGTCATTGCAAAGAGAATGCCATTGGCTTAGACCAGTCATGAGTGACCTGCTTGGAGGGCACGCTACTCAGATAAGCAAGCACAAAATCGGATTTGGATTTGGGAAGCAAGGATGGCTTTGGATGGGCAAATAAGAGTGTCTTCCACATCTTCCACATTCAGTGCTCACCTCAAGAAGGGCTTGATGCTGGGGAACAACATTGCCAAGGGCAGCCTCTTCTCCATTTCCAAAGCCCTATTGAGAATAACCATAAAACGTCCGGCATTTGAGCTTCCATTTTTCCCCAGGGTACTTTCCTTTCCTTTTTGTTTTTTCCTATTTATTTATATATATTTTAAGAGACATGATCTTGCTCTTACCCTGCAGTCTCAAACTCCTGGGCTCAAGAGATCCTCCCAGGGCACTTTCGACCATTTCATTGTAGGCCAGATTCAGCCCTGAACAACGTTTCCGAAAACATTCAAAGAGACTCAATGCTACAAATAAAAGCTTCCACCATACCAAAAGTATGCCCTCCAAAAGGACAAATATTTTGTATAATCCCACTTATAGAACTGTCAACTTCACAAAGACAGAAAGTAGATGAAAGGTTGGGGAGTGGGAATGATGGGGAGTGTTAGGAACTGAATGTGTCTGTGTCGCCCCCAAATTCACATGTTGAAGCCCTAACTCCCAATGTAATGGTACTCGCAAGTGGGGCCTTTGGAATGATTAGGTTTAGATGAAGTGCTGAGGGTAAGACTCCCATGATGGGATTAGTGTCCGTATTAGAAGGGGAAGAAACCAGAGCTCACTCTTTCTCCGCTATGTGAAGACATAGCAAGAAGGCAGCCTGGACAACAGCCCTCACCAGAACTTAACTATGCTGGCACCCTGATCTCATCCTTCTAGCCTCCAGAACTGTCAGAAATAAATTTATATTGTTTAGGTCACCCAGTCTATGGTATTTTGTTATGGAAGCCCAAGTTGACTAAGTTAGGGAGTTTGTGTTTAATGGGAACAGAGTTTCAGTTTGGGATGATGACAAAGTTCTGGAGATGGAGAGTGGTGATGGTTGCACAACAATGTGAAGGTACTTAATGCCACTGAACTGCATACTTTAAAATGGTTAAAATAGCAAATGTTATGTGTTTTACCACAATATTTAAGAAGTGTGTTCCTACAGGTATTATGGTGACTATTTTGCAGGTGTAGAAATGGAAGTGCAACCAGGGACTTGAATAACATGCCCAGCATCTTCCTCTGCAAGTTATCGGGAGAGGCAGAATTGGTACCCAGGTAATTCAACTCTGAGGATGATGAGCCCCTTCCCAGCCTCAGATGCCCCATCAAACACAGGTCATATGGAGAAGGAAAATCCAAGCACGACAGACAGTTCACCAGCAATGCAAAACAGATCTCTTCTGGTTATTATTAGCAAGGCAAGGCAGCCGGGTGTGGAGGGGACCAGCTGTAAAGCCCTCGTGGGAGGGGAAGCCAAGATGAAGTGGAAGGACCACATGCCCTCTCATCAAAGCAGCAAGCTCTGCAGTCACAGCAACCTCAAACTTTCCACCGCAATCCCCACTTGTAGCTACTTACCCTTGGGGGAAAATTAGCACCGAGTCCCCAGGGCTGAGATTTTCCATGTTTAGCTTCAACCCCCCAAAAAAATTTTGTTAGAAAGTGGAAAAGGTGTGACTATTTTTAAATAATGAGACATGGGGCCACAGTGTCAGCACCATCAACAAGATAAAGAAGGCTCATGTCTTGTTTCTTCCCTCCCCCCTTTTAAAATTCAGATGGATAAACTGCAGAAGAAAAGGAGAATTAACACTTGATTCAGAATCTACAAAATACTAGGAATTGGCTTGATCCTAGACTAGTGGTTCGCAATTAGGGGTGATTTTGTCCTCCTGGAGATATCTGGCAATGTCTGGAAACATTTTTTGGTTGTCACAACATGTGGGCGGGGGGGTGCTACTGGCATCTAGTGGGTAGAGCCAGGGACGCTGCTAAATCTTCTATGGTGCACAGAACAGCCCCCACAACAGAGAGCTAACCAGCTTCAAATACAATAGTGCTGAGGTTGCAAACCCTCTCCTAGGCTAATGGTTCTCAAACTTGAGCCTGCATCATTAGAAGGCCTTGGAGGCTTGTGAAAACATTAATTGCTGGGTTCCACCCCCTGAGGTGCTGACTCAATAGGTCTGGGGAGGAGTCAACTTTGTATTTCTAACAAATTCTCAGGTGATGTTGATGCCACTGGTGCACACTTTAAAAAGGACTGTCTGGGATCATCCTCACAATGGTCTTGAGGCAAAGGCACTGTTCTTCCTATCATATATCTGTGAGAGACCAAAGGCTCTGAAGAACTTTTGTCCAAGTCACCGTGGGCTAGTAGTTGGTCTGATCTTCAAACCAAGATCTGTACAATCTCCAGCCTCTATGAGTACCCATAGGCTTTTGTGCTCAGCTACATGTCCAAGGAGCCCAGATAATACTTTTGATACAAATTTTCTGCAACAATGACCATCCTCTGTCAACGAAGCTTGTGAATTCCAAGTTAGGAGAAACAACCTCAGAATTCTACAGCTATGGTCTCCTGGAAACACTGCTTAGAAATCTAGTACTTTCAAATAAGCTCACTACACAAAGTTCCTCTCTGTGGAAAGCCTTTTGCAGGCTCTAATAACTTTTCATAGGAGAAACACTTTATCCAGGCTTCCATGCACAGTTTACTTCATGTGGGGACCCCTTCCTCTTATGGTTTATGCAGATCCATCTTATTGCATTTGAAGCTTTTTATGCAACCATAAACTATAAGTTTTTTCTGCCCACTTATATGCACCATGGGACATCTTTCTGCTAAATCTTGCATCACACTTGAATGGTGTAATGGAAATAACATTAGACTGGGAGTCAGGAGACTTGGGTTCCAGCAGATGGGAAAAAGAAGTCTCTAAGTGGAATATTGCAACATCCCATCTTCTACCGGGAAGGGCTGCTGGATTCCCTCATTGATGAGGAATTACCACTGGGTCACCTTGCTACATGGTTAACCACTGTCATCCCACATTTCAGAAAGATTAAATCATTCAAAGGTCACACAAGAGGTCAAAGGTAGAATGAAGGCGGCGGGGAGGAAAAAAAGTCAGTGAAGTTCCTAAATTCTTAGTCCTCTAGCACAAATCACTAGGGTATACTTTTTTTGTTAGAAATGTCTTATTATACCTAAAATGACTGAAAAAAAAAAGGAACATCTTTGTATTTCTCCTTTTGCCTCCCAAACTAAGGGCTCCCAAAGCACAATATTTTCACTTCTTCCATTTCTTCTTTTTAGAATTCTTATTTTGTCTCTAGCCTTCCAAGAGTCTGTCCTTGTCTGTCAATTTCAGACTTGTCTAAGCACTATTTCGCATACTGGTTTCTGCGGAAAGGGTACACCAGGGGTCAGCAGACTACTGCCCAAAGGCCAAATCTGGCCCTCAGCATGTTTTGTAAATAAAATTTTATTGGAACACAGCCACAATCATTAATTTACACATTATCTGTCGCTGCTTTTGTGCTACAACTACAGAGCTGAGTAGTTGCCACAAAGACTGCATGACCCAGAAATATTAAAAGATTTACTATATGGCTCTTAGTAGAAAAGTTTGCTGATCTCTGCTCTATGTACAAAAAGAAAATTGATTTCATGAGAAGTTGTTTGTAAAGTGAATTTTTATAAATATTACTACATCTCTATTCCAGATGCAGGACTACAGTTGTCTTGTCCCCTGCCCCACAATTAACACATGACAGGACAGCTAGTCAGATTCAATAATTATTTGCTGAGCCTAGTGTGAATGACTTGCTAATGAAATATAAGGGGAGAATGGGATGAGCCCTATGTAAACTCAAAAAGTCTTTTCAAAAAAAGTGACTAAGTCTCCAAAGAATCGGTGACTGGGGCTCAGTTTTCTCATCTATAGCTGAGGACCGACATCTTCCACCCTTTGTACTTTGCAGGGCTGGTTAAGGCACAGGCACCTGAAAGTGTCACATACCCTACCAAAGGCAAAGTGTATAAGCTCTCAGCACAAAGATCTGGGACCAAATCCAGACTGCCTAGGCTGGTCTTCAACTCCTGGGGTCAAGTAATCCTCCCTTCTTGGCCTCCCAAAGTCTTGGGATTACAGGCATCAACCACTGCACCTGGCTTATAACTGACTTTTTGATGCTCCCCACCCCCAAACAATGTGTCCCAGAGAAGTACCTTGCTGGTCTCACTCTACTCCAGGCCCTGGGTAGGAACCTACCAAATATCTTATTTGCACAAGATAGTTCTTCTAGGCAAGTGGTTCTCAAATCTGGCTGCACATGTGCCTCAACCAGGGGAATTAAAAATACAACAATAATAAAACCAATTATTCAGAATGGAGAGATGTGGGGGCAGTGTGGGCATCTGGTGTTTTTAAAAAGAACTCCAGGACTCTTTACACCCACTAGGATGGCTAAAATTTAAAGGACAGACAATAACAAGTGCTGACAAGGATGTGGGAATTTGGAACCCTCATGAATTGCTGGCGAGAATGAAATACGTTGCAGCACTGTGGAAAAGAGTTTGGCAGGTCTCCAAAATGTTAAATGTAGAGTTACCATATGACCCAGAAATTCTACTCCTAGGTATATAGTCTCAATATATACTCAAATGTTCCTAGCAGCATTATTTATAACAGTCAAAAAGTGGAAACAACCCAAATGTCCATCAATAAATGAACAGATCAACAAACTGTGGTACAGCCACACAAGGAAATATTCAGCCATATAAAGGAATGGAGCACTGATGCACGCTGTAACATGGATGTGCATCAAAAACATTAATGCTGAGTGAAAGAAGCCAGACACAAAAGGCCATGTATGGTATGATTCATTGATATGAAATGCCCAGAATAGGCCAGGCTCGGTGGCTCAGTCTATAATCCCAGCACTTTGGGAGGCCGAGGCGAGAGGATTGCCTGAGCCCGTGGGTTCGAGACCCACCTGGCCACTTGGCGAGACCTCATCTCTACAATAAATAAATTTTAAAAACTAGCTGGGCGTGGTAGCGCATGCTTGTAGTTCCGGCTCCTTGGAAGGCTGAGGGGGAAGGATCGCCGGAGCCCCGCAGGTTGAGGCTGCAGTGGCTGGGAGCAAGCCACTTGCACTCTAGTCTGGGTGACAGAGTGAGATTCCAACTCAAAAAAAAAAAGAAGAAATGCCCAGAATAGGTAAATCTATAGAGACAGGAAGTAAATCAGTGGTTGCCAGAGGTGGGGCTCAGGGAAGGGGAGTGAGGAGTGACTACCAATGGATCGGGAGTACCTCTTGGGATAATGACAATGTTCTAGAATTAGTGGTGATGCTGCACAAACTTATAAATAGACTCAAAATGATTGAACTGTGCACTTTAAAAGGATACATTTTATGGTATATGAATTATACCTGTTTTTAAAAAATTCTCCCCAGGTGATTCTAACATGCAGCCAAGGACCTCAGTCTCCATTTTTATAAAATGGGTGTGCTGGTCATCCTCTTCCTCTTAGGTTAAGCCTCCTCCAAAGCTAAAGATCGAGTGTTGATGCTGCAAGAGCTTGACAAGGTAGGCACTCTGCCACGTAGGCAGGGAGGGGGACATGATGCTTCCTCCACGTCACCAGGAGGTGTTAGAGGAGAGATGTTCCTTCCCCTCTGCTCTGTTCCTCTTTTCCCAAGTCAACAGGGACCGATGCTCAGCTTGAGGGGGAGAGAGGGTGCCCACACTTTCGTTATCAGGAATTACTGCCTCATTAACATTGATCTCCTGAGCTGTGGCAGAGGCCAGTTTCAGGCCACCTTATGCACAGCAGAAATGATCTGAAAGGGGAAAAAAAAATACCAAGACACGGGTGCCAAGGAAATACACAAGAACTAAGAATAGCTTTGGCACTCAGCATGCTGTGCTGAAAGGTGAGAAGGTTGCTTTCCCTGACCCAGCAAGTCTGAGATCTCAGCTTCTTTTAAGAGAAAAAGAAAGCACTCCAGTCTACCCAGCAGCCTCCATTATCAAGAGGCATGAAAGGTTGACGGAAACCACATCAGCTTTGCAGTGTCCAAAAATATAATCAAAGCTTAGCTGGTGTCTCCTTTGATTCCCAGGCAAGGGGTGGCATTCTGGCTTCTTTCTATCTTCATGCTGTCCCCATTACCTGGCTGAACAGACACGCCTTTGAGGTGACAATGGCCTTCAGGGGGAGGAAAATTCTCCCCTGTGGAAATCCCCTTTGGTACAAAAATAAGCATGAGGTTGGTAATTTTCCTATTTTTTTAAATAAGAGCTAGGTGATTTGGGTGCTAGCTCTTTACAAAACTAAGATCACAAATGCAGCAGAAACCACCAAGCAGATGCCATACAAATATAATGGGCTTCATTCCCCAAATTGTTGGGAATATTGTTTTATTTTCCTATGAAAACACCCCCGCAGAAGTTTCAGTTGGCCTGAGACTACAGCCACCCACACAAAAGGATTGGCAGTCTATTGTGCACACTGTATGTGTATGTATGTGTGCACATGCACGCACAGTCATATATTACACTCCCTCAGCAACTTAACACCACTCCCAGGTGACTTCCTGGCCAAATCCAACAACGACAAACACAACTAACAGCTTTCTGTGGACTCCTCCTGCTTTCTGCACATCAACCTCCTGCCAACTAGTTTCCCATCTCAAGGGTTAGGAAGACTCAGATGCACTTCAAAAGAGTGACAGGATCATGAGCGCTTACAGGGAATGCTCCGATCCACTCACCACCAACCCCCACAGCCCACACTCAACTGTCTTAGTACACAGCCAAATGCAATCACACTTCAAAAGTCCTCTGGCCTGAGAAGTGGTCAGTGAAGCATGTCTTTTTCCACTTTCTTTAAGAATACAGTAAGAGGTTTTTATAGGACTGTTTTGTCCCCTTGCTTGTTTTTTTTTGGGGGGGGTGAGGTCTAGCTAAAGTAAGTCTCTACTTGGGAGCAGGGAGCAGGACCAGCAACCTCAGAATGTTCTTCGTTCTGTTTAAACTGTTGTTTTAATTCTCTCCCTTCATAGAATCTTGGTACAGATTTTCTCAAGTCATCTTTGGGATATACATCATGGATACATCATGGATGCTTAGCATGTGAAACAGAGAAACATAAAAATTTCTATTTATCCCAAGGTCAAACTGCCAGCACCACCCCTGGCCCCACAACATTTGGAAATTACCATAAATAAACTGTAGGCAAAATCCTGTAAAAGTCAAACAATTTTCGCAAAGTCCATGTACCAGGAGCTGTGTGTTTTCTTCAAGGAAGCTGTGGTAGGCTGAAGTCTAAGATGGCCCCATGATCTCTACCACTGCCCCCTGGTGTTATATCCTTTAGTGTGGACAGAGCATGTGACTTGCTTCTAACCAACAGAATATGGCAAAGGGGATGGGATATCACTCTCACAATTAGAACTCATTATCTAAAACTGTGTCTCAACAGATTAAAAGAGAAAGACTTCCTTGTTGTCCTTGAAGAAGCAAACAGCCATGTTGTGCACAGGAAGAGAGCCACATGGCCACAGGGTACTAGAGACAACATCTAGGACATAGGTTTCATAGAAGATAACTTTTCCAAAGACCAAAGCAGGGGGGTTTCAGGATGACTCAAGAACATCACATTTATTGTGCACTTTATTTCTATTATCATTACATTGGAATATATAATGAAATAATTATACAACTCACCATTTAAAAAAGACATGGACATTAGGTTTGAGACCAGCCCGGCAACTTGGCGAGACCTCATCTCTACAATAAGTCAAAAAATTAGCCGGGCATTGTAGTGCGCATCTGTAGTTCTGGCTACTTAGAAAGCTGAGGTGGAAGGATCGCTGGAGCCCAGCAGGCTGACGCTGGGGTGGCCGTGAGAGTGCCGCTGCACTCCAGTCTGGGCAACAGCGTGAGATTACAACTCAAAAAAAAAAAAGACATGGATGGATGTGATAAATAAAATAGTGGATGGACCACACGCAGACGAAAATAAATGTTGGATTCTTATTTAAAGCCTGCTGTCAGATGCAGCTGTACAATTGAAGTATATCAATTCACTTGCCACTCACTGATAGGGTTTTGATATGAGTCTGCAAGCAATTAATTTATTATAGTCTCTGTGCAGTCAAACCTCACTGCTAATGTTATCTGTATTTGCAGCCACTCCTTAGTGCTAGCATCACCACCTCAGTTCTACCTCAGGTCAGCAAGCATTAGATTCTCATAAGGAGCATGTAACTTATATCCCGCACATGTGCAGGAAACAGTAACCCTACTCATGCACTCCTATGAGAATCTAATGCTGCCACTGATCCGACAGAAGACAGAGCTCAGGTGGTAATATGAGCAATGGGGAGCAGCTGTAAATACAAATGAAGCTTCACTCACTCACCCACCACTCACCCCCCGCTGTACTGGTCCATGACACAGGGTTTAGGGATCCCTTATCTGGACATGAGGTTAGTCTCCAGCCAACAGTTGTAAGAAATGGGACCCTCAGTCAGGAAGCTAAAAGGAAATGAATTTCTGCCAACAATTTGAATAAGCTTAGAAGCAGACCTCCCGCAGGCAAGCCTTCAGATGAGAATGCAGCCCCACCAACATCTTGACTCTTATGGACCTTGAGCACAGAACCCAGTACATGTGTGCCTGGACTTCTGACCCATGGTGACTGCAAGATAATAAGTGTATGTTGCTTTAAAAGCCACCAAGTTTGGATAATTTGTATACAGCAATAGAAAACTAATACAGAGCCCCCCGACTATTTTCTCAGAAGCTTAATGACTCTTACACAATACCCAACACAGAGGCTACTGACTCTTACTCAATACACAAATTCGGGTATATATTTTTCCAGACCTCAGCTAATAAGAAACATAATATTAGCAAGGCATACCAATCAAGAGCAGGCCCTGTAAGAAAGAAAACTTAACAGCAGCCAAAAGTGCTATGGTCGGTCTCTAGCACACAGTGTGTCCTCAAAGAATATTGAATGGATAAATCAAGGAAAAGGAGAGTAAAACAGAAAAATAGACATAAAATTAACAATAATGTTCACTACCGTCATTTAAAACTGAGTGAGTGCCAGACACAATGCTAGGGACTTTATATACATATTTCATCATCACAGAAGATATAACAAGTTGAGTTATGCTTGAGTGTCCAAGATGTTGCAGACAGGCAAATCCAGCGTATAACTTCCAACTCACTGCTTTATCTTATCTTTCCTATCATAAGAACATCAGCATCATGGCCAAAATCCATATTTAAGAATGCACCCAATACGACCATGTGTTGAGTCAACTGGCATTAACTGTGAAAGTGAATATAATGGTAGACAATATGAAAGGTGGACAAGTCCTGGATTGCACAGATGGACACAGTAAATTCATATGCCTCCAAGTCAAACAATGATTTTGGCAAAGACACCTTTTCAAAATGCTCAGGACAACATGTCAAGGCATCAAATCATTAAGACCAAAACTTGTTTTCCTCTTTCCCAGCAGAAAAACCTGTTGGTGTAATAAATTCGGAAGCATCAAGGGCTCTCCCTAAAAAGTCAGCCTGACACCGAGGAAGAGGAGATTACCGCTGTGACACAAACTCATGAATGAAACAGTGAATGAGGGGTCATGGAAGAGGAGGAAGCAGGGCTGGATGAGACCAGTGAGGCGCTGGCCTTGGGTGTGTAAAATGTGAAGAGTACAAAAGAAAAAAAAAAACCTCAGGAACATAATAAATACATAATAAAATATACATTCCATAAGAAATAAACAATACAATAATATGTAAGAAAATATAAATAAAATATGTGACATTTTAGTGAATTGCTTCCAAAAACCAATGCTAAAAATTCATGGTAAACAAAATAGTCTAATTAAAAAAGAAAAAAAGAAAGGTGTGTTTTTAGACCTGGTCTCACTATGCAATGGGAACTGTCACTTCCAATCTGCCTGCTATTCCTAGACCTGTGAGGTCATCATGTAACCCGCTGAGTGGGTTCACAAGAGTTGACCGTGATGAGCAAACAGGTTGGACAAAGCCAAGCTTTCTGGGTAGTCATGTTTTTCTACTGGAGAGTTTTTATTAACTTTTCCACTCAGCTCGAAAAATGGGAGGATATTTTAATAAGTGTACATAAAGGCATTTGTTTTTTCTTTGGTCTCATGATCCAATAAGACTGCTAGGCTCTAGGAGAAGCCATCAAATCCGTCTTCTCTTGGTCAGTATTTACCTACCAGTCAGGGCTTCTATCTTCAGAAACACTCAATGGCCAAGCAATTTCTAAGTAGATGAATGTAATTTTGAACTCAGTTTTTAAACTGTTGGTGTAACAAAATAGGAAGCTTGCTAAAGGTGAATTGCCAGGTATGAAAAAAACAATCTTCAGAACAAATGGCAAACAAATGTCAGACTCAAACTTTAAGATGTCTCTGCTAAGTTAGCCCCGATGGAAACATTTCTTCAAAAGTTCCAAACTGTGTGTGTATTTATGGATTCACCAGAAACATATGTGAACAATATAGAGAGGTCAACAGCACAGTCTCTGAAGTTACCACCTATGAGCTGTGTGATCTTGGGCGAGTTCTTTACCCTCTCTGAGCCTCTGAAAAACAGAGAATAATTGTCATTTCTACTCTATAGGGTTGTTGTGAGGATTTAATAAACTGATACATTTAAAGCACTTGGAATAGAGCCTGGCAAATAGGGAGTCATGTTAATGTCGGTGAGAGTTTGTTTTCCATACTGAATGCATGTTAATATAGATATTTCTATTTGATTTTCTTTTCAGTTACATTTTGTCACCGGGTTTGATAGAATTGTGATAAGAAAGACTGCAGTTCATAAACAAAGCACATGTAAAAACAGGAGTTTCCCTTATACTTTATGACCCCCTGGCATCATAAATCAAGGCTGACCAGTAGCTGACTGGGGTTACACAGCTGAAAAACAGGAGTGTGTCGATTTGCATCTAACTATAGATTGGCAAATAGCGCAGGCCCATAGAGTTGCCAGAGTTCACAAATAAAAATAGAAGAGGTCCAGTTAAATTTGAATTTTGGATAAACAACAAATACTTTTTAGCACAAGTATATTCCAAATATTCCGTGGGACACACTTCTATTTTAAAATTGCTCATTGTTAAACCAAAATTCAAATTTAACTGGGCATCTTGTATTCTTTTCTGGCAACGCTACCTAGGAGCTACCAGCTCAAATATCCCAATCCAACCCCTACAAATTCCCTCCAGGAGATTGTATGCAATCCATGTTACTAATGATGACCAAGACGAGAACTAAAGGTTAAGTTTTGCTTAGTCTTTTCTGTTTAAGGAAACAAGAATCTTTTTTTGAAATATATACATAAAAAAATAAAACTTTGAAAGGCTTGGTCAAAAATGGTTCCCGGCCAGGCTCGGTGGCTCAGCCTGTAATCCCAGCACTTTGGGAGACCGAGACGAGTGGATTGCCTGAGCTTGTGGGTTCGAGACCCACCCAGGCAACTTGGCGAGACCTCGCCTCTACAATAAATCAAAAACTAGCCAGGTGTGGTAGTGTGCGCCTGTAGTTCTGGATACTTGGAAGGCTGAGATACTTGGAAGGATCGCTGGAATCCAATGAGTCGAGGCTGCGGTGGTTGGGAGCATGCCACCGCACTCCAGTCTGGGTGACAGAGTGAGACTCCAACTCAAAAAGAAAGAAGGTTCCCAAGTTAACCCCAGATGGAGCAAATGTTACACGTAAGGGAAGTCACTTAAAAGGAATATGACAGTGCCCCTGACTGTCACACAAAGAAGTAAGAGCTGTGATCATCGGGCCCCTTAATCAGACCCTCAGGGGACTGCCTCACAGGGGAGCACCTTCATACCTGGGGGTACTTTTGATATATTCAGTATCTAAACTTGTTGAATGAGATTGAAACTCTATGGATAGTGCTTATTGGGAGTGTCCTGTATAGAGTTCCATCAGTTCTCACCCCACCAGGTGGAGATCGAAATTACAGGACAATTCAAAAGTCCAGCCTATGCCACTCGCATTAACATTTTCCATATTCACACTTTGTTTAGGCCAGATGTGGTGGCTCATGCCTGTAATCCCAGGACTTTGGAATGCCGAGACAGGAGGATCACTTGAGGCTAGGAGTTCAAGACCAGCCTGGGCAACAGAATGAGACCTCATCTCTATAAAAAATAAAAATGTTTAAAAATCAGCCAGGTGTGGTGGTGCACACCTGTAGTCTCAGCTACTTGGAAGGCTGAGGCAGAAGGATGGCCCGAGCCCAGGAGATGAAGTCTGCAGTTAGCCATGATCATGTTACTGCACTCCAGACTGGGTGACAGAGCGACACTCTAACTCAAAAAAACCAAAAACAAACAAACAAAAAAAACCCCACATTGTTTAAATGCAGACTGTCAATGAATTCTGGCGGCAATATAAAATAATGGGGTTCTTTACTGGACACTCCCAATAAACACAATAAAAATCAAAATAGCTTCCATACATCGAACATCTACTACGTGACAGCACTCTGTTATGTGTTTTGTATACTTTTCCCTGTTCAATCTCTCCCACCCCATCACCCTATGAAGGAGAAAATAATATTATTTCCATTTCATGGAGGTAGACACAGTGGCTTAAGCACGCTTCATCACTCAGCTAAGGTCACAGAGCTGGTAAGTAGCAGATCTCGGACTCAAACCCAGCTGCATTTGACCCCCAAGAAAAGGCTCTTGGTGTTTCCCAAACTTGTCACCTGTACACCATCCTTCTGACCTTTGCCACAATCACTGCTGTTGATTTAAAACCAGCAATTGTTATTTATTTAAAGTATGTATTCAAGTTAACATGCCCTACTATCGCTATTCATTTTAGCTTTGCCCTAAGTCATAATATCTTGAAAACCATAATTCTGATATGCAAGTTCTCTATTTTATGACATGTAATACTAAACATTTAACTATTAAAATGCAAAATGGGTCAGGCACAGGGGCTCAGGCCTATAATCCCAGCAATTTGGGAGGCTGAAGTGGGAGGATTGTTTGAGCCCAGGAGTTCAAGACCAGCCCAGGCAACATAGCAAGAGCTCATCTCTACAAAATAATAATAATAAGCCGAGATTGGTGGCATGTTCCTGTAGTCCCAGCTACTCGGGAGACTGAGGGGGAAGGATCACCTGAGCCCAGGAGGTCAAGGCTGCAGTGAGCTGTGATCATGCCACTGTACCCTAACCTGGACGACAGAGTGAGACCCTTGACTCAAAAAAAAAATGCAAAAATGTTTTGCCCACATGCTACTTTGTGAACATTGGTGTACACAATGTACCACTCTATGGGATACCCTCAACTGAAGAACTGGCAAAAATTATGATGGAGCCAGGCGTTCAGAGGAAGAAAGAGAAAAAGCTAATGAACTGTGTAGGCTACATACCTCAAGTATGATCTATAAGCAACAAAACACTATGCAGAACCAGTGATTGCTATGGTTGTAGCCGCTTCTTCGTAAGGACAGCATGGCGCAGCAGGTTGTAGCCACTTCTTCGTAAGGACAGCAAGGCGCAGCCTGAGAGGCAGGTGACTAGGATTCAAATCCCTGCTCTGCCTTACGCTTGGGGACAAGGCATTGGCCCATGATACAAGGAAAATAATGAACAAGATAACCACAAAATAGGAATCGTATATTCTTATCTTTCCAAAAAGATTTGGACTAAATTACACCAAGTTCCCTTTTTCCAGATCTAATTCCATGATTCAAAAAATAAGTAGGAAGAGGTCACGTGCAGTGGCTCATGCCTGTAATCTCAGCACTTTGGGAAGCCAAGGCAGGAGGATCGCTTGAGCTCAGGAGTTTGAGACCAGCCTGGGCAACCTTGTCTCTACAAAAACTAAAAAATTAACTGCATGTGGTGGCTTGCACCTGTAGTACCAGGTACTCAGGAGGCTGGGGCAGAAGGATCACCTGAGCCCAGGAGGTCGAGACTGCAGTGAACCGGGATCATGCCACTGTACTACATCCTTGGTGACACAGTGAGACTCCTTCTCAAAAAAAAAAAAAAATGTAGGAAGATAGTACATAATAAATTAGTACTAAAAATGATGACAGCAGTGATCATGATAATAGTTAACATTCACTCGTTCATTCAACAAATATTTATTGGGTACCTACTCTGTGCCAGGCACTTGTTCCAGGTTCTAGGAATATATGGATAATGAACATTTTTTAAAACCCACTTCCAGGCCAGGTGCAGTGGCTCACTCCTGTAATCCCAGCACTTTGGGCGACTGAGGCAGGGAGATTGCTTGAGCTCAGGGGTTCAAGACCAGCGTAAGCAACATAGCGAGACTTCATCTCTCCAAGAATAAAAATATTAGCCAGGTGTGGTGGCGGGTGCCTGTAGTCCCAGCTACTCAGGCCAGGAGGTTGTGAGACATGCCTCAAAAAAAAAAACGCCTTCACACGGTTCCTATTCTGGGGAGGTATAAGCTTTTGATGTGCTCAGGATTCTCTCAACAGCACCTTACAGCACTCGTTCTCAAAATCTAGTGTGCATCACATCTGCTGGAGGGTTTGTGAAAATACAGATTGCTGGGCCCCACTCTCAGAGGTGCTGAGACAGTAGGTCCGGGGAGGGATCCAAAAATCTGCCTTTCTACCAAGTGCTCAGGTGATGCCGCTGAGGCTGCTGGTCAGGAACCCTACTTTGGGAACCACTGCCCTGCCATAATTCTATGAAGGAGGTACTTTTAAAATCCTCTATGGACAGATGGGGAAACCAAGGCTTAGAGAGGGTCAATGACTCGTTCTAATGAACACAGTGAGTGACAGTACCAAGAGTCACACCTGATTTTTCTGACTACAATCTATGAGATTAGCCATTGCACCAAACTGCCTTTGTTCTAGATGAGGGAGTCCTGACATGCTGATTCAGTGGGGATGAAACAGGTGCACTTTCTTTCAGCCAGGATTTACAAAACCCAAAGAAATGGGTCCCTCATCCTGGGAATCCGGATGTGCCAGGTCTGGGAGCTCAAGACGACACTCAACAGGTATCTCAGGTGAGATCCGGTCTCCAGGTGAAAGCGCAACAGCTGCACCCCCTCCCAACACCGTCTGCTAACTAATCTACAGGGCTGGATTGACGTCAAACTGCTCTCCTGCCCTGACCTGTTTAGAGATTAAGAGAGCACAAAACACAGAGAGAGAGAGAGGGAGAGAATATCAGAAAATGCGAATGGAAAAATCTGCGAGGAAACCAACCACCCGTAAGAGGACAAGGTTAAAGTGAGTTAACCTTACACTGTTTAGTCATGAAATGCAAATGAAGATAAATACATGTACTAACTTGCCAGAAATATCTGGAGGGGGAATTGTAGCCACAGATTTTTTTTTTTAATTTTCCCTTTCTTCTTCCTATAAAGTTATATAATACTGGATTCATAATAATCTTTTCACTGCCCCTCTTTGAGAGTTGCCAACTCACTGAAAAGGTATTCAAAATAATCACACTGCTTGTCTTCTAGAGAGAAAAGAATCAAATAGAAGTTCCTAGTTAGAGCTGGTAGATACAGGAAGATTCAAGTTGGGTAAAATAAAAGGGATAATTAGTTTCCAAGGAGGACGAATATAATAAGAAAAGGAAACACTTGGGGTGGACATTTGCAAGAGAAGGTGATTGACAGCAATCAATTTACGGTGTAGCATCAATATCTTCAATTTGTATTTCATGTTAAAATGAAGACAATTCATCTGCGAACAAGCAAAATGGAGAACACATTTATATGAACTTGTCATATATCCATTTACATATATTCCAAATAAACATCAGGAAAAAAATAATTGAAAAACTCATTAACTTTGGTTTTGTTTGTGCCTTTTTTTAATTCAAGGCTAATTACTGAGTTTGTCTTTCTTCTGTATTACACTGTAGAATTCACTGGTGTGTTTACTGAACAAGGCTGCTTTGTGAGAAATCAGAGCAAACATAGAAATGCACACCCACCTTCACCTTTAAAGAACTTCATCAAGACAAAATATTCCTAAGCAACCAGCCTTAGGAATAGAACTGTAAACCAAAGCACAACTTATGAACACTGCCTTTTCGGGAGAACGTCTAGAGTTTAGATGTCTATATATCTCTATGACACAAATACACAAAGCCAAATACTCAGTCTTTGGAATCGGAATAGAAAATCCACAGAATTCTGAGGGTCAACGATATTTCAGTGTGCTGTAACTCTTACAAGAATGAGAGTGCAGCACATATCAAGTCATATTGCTGCAAAAATTGAAAAAGCAAATATTCTAACACAATGCAAAGAAAAACTAAATTCTTCAAATAAGTCACATTTGTGTTTCCATAGCAAGTCGCAGAATACTCTCTTGGGTTGTTAAGGCAATAAGGCAGTTGAGAAACAAACAGTTCTATTCGATTTTAGTATTTAATTCACTGTGGCCTATCAATGTATGGAATATTGAAACCAAAAAAGAGCCTTAAAGGACTTCTAGTCCAACCTAATTTTTGCAGGTGAATAAAATAAGACATAGAAGAGTGGCATGAATATGCACAGCCAAGAAGCAAGTTTGTCAAACTGTGGTCTTCCTAAGACCAATATGCATGTCCTTACAGCTGAAGTTTTCAAACTGGACTCCATGGAAACTTTAGGGAACCCTCAAACACTTCAACCCAGTTGTTTTACCTGCTTTATATATTGAGGTCTTTGGTCAGATTCCATTCAGAAAAAAGGAGTCCCCAGTCTGAATGAAATTTGAACATCATTCCACTACCCCATTGTTGTGTCCTATAAAACAAATTCACTCTGAAGCTGGTTTCTTCCCCATCAGGTTTAAGTCACCTGACACTGTTTAGCAAAAGGATGGTGGTAGGGTGGGAAACAGTGCTCAGGCTGCCTCTCCAGTTTCTCTTCATTGCCCCCTCAACTCCTGTGTCTTTGAACTGGCTTTGTCCTCCACGACAATCATCCATGATACTATGAGGGGAGACCTACAAAAAACCCGGAATTAATTTGTAAAAAATTGCATATTTATTCTCACATGTTTAAACTTCCATTACCTTCAGAGTACTCTCCATTTGATGCAATATACCTATCAAGATGCTTTTTCCACTGCCCAAAACAGTTTGGGAACTCATTACTTTTGATACCTTTTAGTGCTTTTGCCATTTTGTTTCACCTCTTCCACATTGGCAACACATTTCCCTTTGAGGATCTTTTTCATCCGGGGAAACCAAAAAAAAAAAAAAGCTTGGGGTGAGATCGGGTAAACAGGGGGATCATGCTGTTTTGGTCAAAAACTGCTGAACACTCAGCGTGATGTGGGCAGGTATACTGTCATGGTGGAAGAACCAGTCACTTACCTGCCATGAAAAAATTCACTGAAGCTGAATGCAATCTCTCACAACGCTGGCTGGTACACTGATGCCAATGGGTTCCTAGAACACTTATCTAATGGAGGAAGCCCACACTACAAGGGGCCTGCCCTCCAAAAGATAATTCTGGGTTTTTTGGGGTCCCACTTCATATTTACCAAAGTGTGATATGTGTACATGTGTCAATATCAGGGAATATTTTGCCTGATGCATGGGTATAGCATCAAAAAACGCTGAGTCCCATAGAACAAAAGTTATTCCTTTTCCCAATTATTTTTCGATTGCACTAAGATTAGACCAAGAATGTCTCAGTTTAGTGCCATTATATCCTTAACAACTTCCCAATGCTTGCTAATCTCCTCTTTTTAACTAAGAGAAAGCCTCTATTTCCTCATTTGTAGTAGGAATACCTACTACATAGACAGGTAGTGAGGTTCAAATTAGGTATACAAAGTGCTCAGCATAGTACCTGGAATAGAAAATACTCAACACTTGTGAACAACCTTCTTGCTCTGTCTCTGTTCTGGTATAAGGTTTAGGAAATTAGGGTTGAATAATGTCCCTGCCCTCAAAGATCCCCTAGCCATGTCATCATTTCTTTTCTTTTCTTTTCTTTCTTTCTTTCTTTTTTTTTGGTATATGTATGTAGAGATGAGGTCTCACTATGTTGCACAGGCTGGTTTCAAACTCCTGGACTCAAGCAATCCTCCCTTCTTGGCCTCACAAAGTGCTGGGATCATAGGCGTGAGCCACTGCACCTAGTCATTTCTTATGTTATCATTATTAAACTTAATTTGCTTTAGGAAAGTTTCAAGGTCTCACAAGAGCCTCTGGAGACAACCAGAGAAATACTCTAAGTAGCACAGGCAGACCCTTCCCCATACTCTCTTGTTATGGTGCAGTATCGTACAGTATCATGGGATCCTCAAAGAGAGTTCTGGAGTGTGTTGCTTTGGAAACTCTTTGTCTGCATGTCAGTTTATAATGCAGGCATGAGTCCAGCATGTAGCATACCATAGTGTAGTCCTAAAAGAAGGGCAACTGTATGCTCACCTCTGCTCCTTTGTCACTAGCAAAGGGAAGGCTGTCATGCACAAGGACTACAGTTCAGTGCCTCCCAAGCTGATCATGTCTGAAATTCACTACCAGATACTCCTTCCATATAGATATCTAGGATCAAATAGAGCAATACTCACTACTTTGCCTTGAATATACCCTATGTCATAATCCTCACTACTTTGCCCTTAATATACCGTATGTTTCTAAACTTCCATGTATCATTCATGTCTAAAGAACTTCTATGCATCCTTCAAAACCCAATTCAAAGGTCATCTCCTCTGGTAAATCTTCTCTATGGTTGATTGTATTATTGTTCTCAAATATTCTCTCTCTCTCTCTCTCTCTCTCTCTCTCTCTATTTCTCACACACACACACACACACACACACACACACACACACACACACACACACACACAAACACGTGATAGAAAAATAGTCCTGCCCAGCCCACTGATGGCAGACTAGGACATGTGACTTGCTTTGACCAATGAAGTATCTGCTGACATGATGGCTGCCACATCTGAGCAAACACTTGGTTTGATTTGGCTTCTTGCAGTCCTATAATCTGTCACAAGGATATGCAGGTTCCTTCAGCCTGGGTCCCGAATAAGAATCCCATGAAGCAGGTTTGAACCCAACCTGCAGCCTATAGCAGAGCTGTTTCAGTGGCCCACAGACTAACAAGCAAGAAATAAAGCATTTGGTGTCATAAATCACTAAAATTGGGGATTGTTTGTTACTGCAGTAAAAGCTAATACATTCTCCAAACAAAACTTCTCTCCTCTGTTCTGGCAGTACTTAGACATAGACTTCTTGTTCTACTTTTCCTCTACAAGTCTAAGTCCTCTGGATATGCGGGTGATCTGGTTGCAACATCTGTCGCCCCATTGATCACCAGGATTGATTCGGCTGATCTGGCTGGCTAGGCGGGTGTCCCCATCCTCCCTCACCACTCCAAGTGCAACCCTCCCAAAGCTGCGTGCTCAGTGGAAGAAGACAACCATCAGTGGAAGAAGAGGACCATTCCTAGGTCAAGGATATATGAGTAGCTAAAACCTCCAAACAAGCTCTCCAGTCCAAATCCTCACTAGACAGTTAGCTCCTTGAGGGCGAGGACCATGTCTCTTCCAGTTTCTTTTATGGCGGGCATTCAGTATACTTGCTGAATAAATGACGTTGTTGACCAGATACCACAATCCAGGATGATCACAAACTCCAAACCACTACAGGCATAAGTAGTATATATAAAAAGGAATTTAAACACTCCAACATATTGCTTGTCAAGAAGCCAAGGTTTACACTTCCCAGGGCCAGGAGAACCACTTGTCCTGAGCCTCAATTCCAGAAGGGACCTCAAATTCAGACATCTGATGCTATCTCCAAAGGACATGAATCATCAGTCACTGTACCATGTGTGTTAAACATGTTGATTTCCTAAGTGAAAACATTTAAAACACATCACCAACTTGTAGAATTCTGTTTGGGCATTTTCCTAATTCGCTTTATTTCCATTATATCAGGAAGCCCAAAGAATGAAAGTGGCCTAGGAGTCTTCTCAACATCTAAGAGGTATTGTGAGAAATAAGAGGCCTAGATTTTTCAGTGCCATTAGGTACTGAATACGAAAATTCATTTCTCCTAAGACCAAATTAAGCAGTGACTGGTGAGAGCCAAGGTCAGTGGGAAAAACTACTTTGCTGGTATTTAGCTACTGGGATCTCTGACCCTGCCTAATGCTATATCTTGGCGCCCTTGCTAAAATAAAAGTAAGCATTCATATAATTCAAATGATGGTATGTTATAGTCTTCTGGGAGACATAAGAACTATACCTGTGACCTTACGACCATTTGGAACTACGGAAACTTACAACAAAACTTTGCCACTAAAGAGCCATGTTGTAATTTATACCCTTATGGAAAACTGCAACTCTGTTTGTCCACAGGGATTTTAAAGTGGCCTGAGTGTTTTGAACACAACAGAGAAATTACATCTGCAAATAATGATAAAAGATTAAGCAAGAAAAGCAAGATACAAAGCATTGTATGTAGATGACCTCAATACATAAGGGGAAAAATAATACCAAAAATGTTTCAGTGCATGCCTTGAGGTGGTGGGATTATGGGACTCAGTTTTGTACTTCTTAACACTTTTACATCCTGTCCAAATGTTCAACAAGGAGCCAAGTTTAAAAATATAAAAAAGAAAGAAGACGCAAATTAAAAGGAAGAGTGATTTGATCTCAACACTTCAGAGAAGAGAGTGTTCTCTGATCGCAGCTCCTCGGATGTTGTATTTTAGGAAGACAGCAAGCAGGGACCTGTAAAGTAGTGAAAATGCCAACTCGGGAAGCTTACCTAGTTAAAAAAAAATTCATTGGCACCCAGTCCCCTCAGGGCAGACACTGTTTCCAGTCAGTTCTGAAAACAGCTTGTTCCAAATTAACCTTTTGATGACAATCTCCAGCAGGCCCAAAGGTGAGAGGCCCTACCCCAGGGCAGGGAGCTGGGAGGTACAGACAGGGAAACCGTGACATCTTTGGCCAGAAAACACACAGCATATCTTATCCCTTCCCCATGCTGGCTTCAGAAGCAGAGTGCTCCCTACCCAGGTGGCCCTAGAGGAGAAACGTCCTGGGATTTGCACAATGAGTTTCTAGACCAGGACTCGGGGACCTGGTTTCTTTCTGCTGCTGTCAGCTGCTCACGTGTCAATGCATGGAGGGACGTTTAGAAAGCACCCCCCCACCCCCGCCTGAGCCCACATGTTCAAGACCAGCCTGGGCAACTTGGCAACACCTCATCTCTACAATAACTAAAAAAATAGGCGGATGTGGTAGCACGAACCTGTAGTTCTAGCTACTTGGAGGGCTAAGGCAGAAGGATCGCCTGAGGCCAGCAGGTTGAGGCTGTGGTAGTGGCCCTGAGCGTGCCACTGGACTCCAGCCTGGGCGACAGAGTGAGACGCCAACTCAAAAAAAAAAAAGAAAGCGCCCCCAAGGAAGAAGTCATCACTGCCAAGCTCTGTGGAGTGGTAATGACCCCTGGCCTTGTCTGTCCCCTCCCCTTCCACCATCTCATCTCCCAGCAACCTGCCTATGCTACCATTAGCAAACTAAGAAACTGGCTATTTTCTTGAAGTCTACTTAAGGGTAGGGAAGGTTTTGGTAATTCTAGGTGTGGGGAGGTGGTGGCAGGTGCCCTGGTTGTTCGGGTAAGTGATCTTTTATCTTCCTCGAGTCTTGGAGAAGTCTTCAAGCAGGAGGTGATATTTGAATCAGGTTTTGAAAGAGGTGATATTTTTAGAATATATCTTATGTTAAAGTTTCTAAACTTGTCAGGATCCACGGAAGATAAGGAGCTATGACAATTTTCCCAAGATTTCTCAGGATTTTGGTCTGTGATGGGCCTGATGGCAGGGCCACATCTGTATTACTATTTTCCCACTGCCTGGTACAAACAAGTATTCAGTTACATATCAGTTAAAGGAGCAAATGCACTGTTATCTCAGCTGGAAGCCCTCTGCCCCAATGTCTTCATAAGTGCAATAGACTGAATGTTTATGTCGGCCCCAAATTTTTATGTTGAAATTCTAATTCTCATTGTGATGGTATCAGGAGATGGGTCTTTGGGAAGTAATTAGGTCACGAGGGTGGAGCCCTCATGAATGGGATTAGTCCCCTTTTATAAAAGGGCCCCCAGAGAGCTGACTTGCCCTCTTCCACTGCATGAGGATATAAGAAGGTGGCAGTCTGTGGCCTGAAAGTGAGCCCTCACCAGAAACGGCCACGGTGGCAATCTGATCTTGGAGTTCCAGCCTCCAGAACTGTGAGATAAATTCCTTGGTTTCTAAGCCACCCAGTCTATGGTACTTTGTTATAGCAGCCTGAGCTAAGACAATAAGTAGAGTGGGGCTTATCAGATCTTGAATCTTGATTTTGGGGGGTAGGAAAAACAAATCACTCCAGACACAGATTGTTGTGAGAGGCTCACTTGAGGCCAGGAGTTTGAGACCAGCCTGGGCAACATAGTGAGACCCTAATAGTGAGATTAAAAAAATAATAATTATAAGAAAATTTAGCTGGATGTGGTGGCACACACTTGTAGTCCCAGCTACTTGGGAGGCTAAGGCAGATAGAACACCTGAGCCCAGGAGGTCGAGGCTGTGGTAAGCTGTGATCATGCCACTGCACTCCAGCCTAGATAACAGAGCAAGACCTCACCAAAAACAGCAAAAATATTGCCAAGTATTCCCCAGGCACTGAGACAGATGCAGGAATTGAAGGAGAAACAAATCAGAGATCTCGTGAAGGCTTGGTGCCCAAGAAACGTTAGTTGAATCTGAATTCAACTCTTTGAACTTCTGTTTTTTTATCTATAAAATGGGGATAACAGCTTCTACTCTGTGGTATTATTATGAAACTTGGGCAAATTACAAAGTAGAAGTCGTTTGTGAACTATAAAGTGGTGAAGTCTTGGGATTTGTTATTAAGCAGCTGCTAACTTTTCTGCATAGTTCCAAGAACACCAGAATCCCTCCTATTCTCTTAGCTCTTCTTTTATTTGTCCAAGGCTGTGAGGTCAACTTAGAAGAAAGTGCCAATAAAAGGCAGAAATAAAAAGCTTAGTCACAAAGTATACTGGCTGGGTGCGGTGGCTCGCGTCTTTGGGAGACTGAGATGGGAGGATTGCTTGAGACCAAGAGTTTGAGACCAGCCCAAGCAACATAATGAAACCTCTACCAAAATGAAAATAAAAAACATTAGCTGGGTATGGTGGCACATGCCTGTAGTCTCAACTACTTGGGAGGCTGAGACGAGAGGATCCCTTAAGCCCAGGATTTCGAGGCTGTAGTGACTGTGCCACTACACTTTAGCCCGGGCAACAGAGTGAGATCCTGTTTTATATATATATATATATATATATATATATATATATATGTATATATATATATAATATATAATCTCTCTCTCCCTCCTCTCTCTCTCTCTCTCTCTCTCTCTATATATATATATATATATATAATATATAATCTCTCTCTCCCTCCCTCTCTCTCTCTCTCTCTCTCTCTATATATATATATATATATACATATATATATATATAATCTGATTTTGAGAGATCAAATCCATTGAGCGTTTCCTAATTTTTTTTTTTTTTTTTTTTTTTGAGTTGGAGTCTCACTCTGTTGTTCAGGCTGGAGTACAGTGGCATACTCATGGCTACCGCAGCCTGGACCTGGACCTGCTGGGCTCAGCCGATCCTTCTGCCTCAGCCTTCCAAGTAGCTGGAGTTACAGATACGTGCTACCACACCCAGTTAATTTTTTTATTTATTGTAGAGATGAGGTCTCGCCAAGTTGCCCAGGCTGGTCTCAAACCCCCGGGATCGAACAATCCTCTCGCCTCGGCCTCCCAAAGTACTGGGATTACAGGCGTGAGGCACCGTACCCGGCCCATTTTCTAAATTTTAAGTGCCATGCTGAAGTGTTTCATCTAGATAACTTCTTTGGTCCTAATAACAATATATGCCCAGAATGTTATTCTTCCCAGTTTTCAGATGGAAAATCTGATATACAGATAAGAGCATGTTATGTATCCAGGATCACACAGCCAGGAAGTGGTAGGACTCCTGGGAACCATTTCAGAGCCAGTTGTCCCCTTTAAAGTAAATAGAGGAACAGAAAAGAAAAGTCATGGGAAAGGTGGGTGCATAGGATGCTGGGTACAGAGTTCTACAGCAGTGTCAAGGGACATCAGGGTGGAGACCTGGGGGAGAAGGCAGGTGTATTTGCTTCCTGTGGCTGCTGTAACAAAATACCACAAACTGGGTGGCTCAGTGCAACAGCAATCTATTCTCTCACAGCTCTGGAGGGCAGAAGTCCCAAATCAAGGCGTCCACAGGGCTGTACATCCTCTGAAAGCTGCAGGGGAGAATCCTTCCTTATCCCGTCCCGCTTCTGGGGGCTCCGGCACTTCCTGGCTTGTGGCCCACCACGACTTATCACTTGGGTCTCCACCTCTGTCCTCACATGGCATTCTTTTCTCTGTGTCTTTTACTTCTTTCTCTTACAATGTCACTCCCATTGGATTTAAGGCTCAGTCTAATTTAATATGATTGCCTTTTCATCTTCTACCTTCTTACATCTGCTGAAGACTCTATTGGCAAATGAATTCACATTCTGAGGTTCGTGAACATGAATTCTAAGGAGACCTCCCAAAGTGCTGGGATTACAGGTGTGAGCCACCCTTGGATGCCCACTTTATAAACCAGTCCTGCCCAGTAATCTCAGTGACTGTAATTTATGATTCTCTTGGTGCCACATTGTACTGCTTAAATCATCACAGGCTAGTGAGAACAGACCAAGGCATCAATACTCAAGATAACAGCCCCATCACAGTGAAAGCCAATGAAGTCACTCCTTTCACCCTTTCTCATACTACAGGAGAATTAAGCCACCAAAGACACATACCTGAGGCTCACCAAAGGCACAAGAGTAGATGGATTCCCATTCAAGTTTCAATGCACAGTTTGCTTTCACCAAAATATCATTTGCATCGCTGACACTATCCACTGGGATGTACTGGTTTTACTAAGTAGTTCATATTTAATTTTTTTAAAATGTGTTTTGTTTGCATAATTGCTTGACATCTGCAAACATAAAACATTTACAACTAGGTTTGTGCATGGATCTTCAACCTATATTGATACTTAGAGTTGGATAATCCTTCGCTACGGCAGGCTGTTCAGTGCATTATAAGTTATTAATCACCATCCCTGAGCTCCATTCACTAGATTATATAGGGCACCACCCTCCCCAAAGTCATGACATCCAAAACTCTCCAGGCATTGACAAGTATCCCTGGCTGGGGGCAAAATTAAGAACTGGTCTTGTGTTGGTAGATATTTAAGTAACATTATAATAAAATAATTAAGTCTATATAACATATCTAAAAGTATTTTCCCAGCTGGACACAGTGGCTCACATCTGTAATCCCAACACTATAAGAGGTCTAGGCACGAGAATCCTTTGAAGCCAGGAGTTCAAACCCAGCCTGGACAACACAGTGAGACCTTAATCTCTACAAAAAAATAAATAAAATTAGCCAGACATGGTGTCATGTACCCATAATCCTGGCTACTTGGGAGGCTGAGGTAGGAGGATCCCTTGAGCCCAGCAGTTCAAGGCTTAGTGAGGTTGGATTACCCCCACTGCATTCCAGCCTGGGCAACAAGAGACCCTCTCTCTTTTAAAAAAATATTTTTAATTTTTAAAAAAGTCTTTTCTTTTGTATAAAAGAAACATGCCTCAAGCTTGAGAAATCCTAGCCAACATAATATACGTACCCATGGATGAATACATTCACCTGTGGACATATTAGAATACAGGCAATACACTGAAGCCTTACTGTACCTGATCTCTCAGTGCTCCATTCTCTCGTTGGCACCGAGGATGAAAATTAACAACTTACTGGCCAGATCCAGTCCACAAACAAGTCCTTTAAACTTTGCTTTAGTTGCCAGACTTTGAAAATTAGAAGAAATAACATACAATCTGAATGTCTGAGTTCTCTTGAAAAACAAGTGCAAGACCCAGCACAATGCTGAGTCCACTTCCCTGCATAAAACCACAGCTGGAACCACTAGTGGCTGGCTCCACCTCCCAGTTCATCCCATCTCCTCTTCCCTGCTCCCCACCCCATGCCTTATTATCTTAGACCCCATCAATGGCAACTCCAGTAGGGATGGCTTTCAGGTTGGAAGAAGAGGCTGAGAACTTACCTGACCTCCCTGACCTAGCAAACAGACTGTTGCTTTTCAGACTGTATGTTTATTTGTGGGGGGGGGGAGGATAGGGGATGGGGGGAAGCACTACCTCATTCAATATGGTAGCTTTTCTGGCACCTCTGTGCATTTGAAACCCTACTTCGTGCTGTGTGCAATATCCTAAAACATGCCTTGGATCTGCCATTCTCCTGCTCACGAATTTTACTGGCTCCCACGCTCATCAAAATATTCAAAGCTCTTGGCAATATGGTCCCAGTCTCAATAGCCAACTTCCCTACACTCCAGCAACAAACCTGTACCTCCTCACCCCTGACACCTGCTTACTTGACCTAGTCCTTCTCCTCTGTTTTCTCCTAGCCACCTTCCATATTGACCCATTGCAAACATTGTCTCTTATAAGCCTTTTCTGGTCTTTCAAACCAGGCATGATCTTGCCCCTGCTTAAAACAACTCCTGTACTTTAACTGTAACTTGTTACGGAACAAGTCTCAGAGTCCCCAGCCTGCTCACACCCCTAACAGTGAAAGGATAGTCCAGATCTCTACTCTGGCCCTGTGCATAAGATTGCTTTGCAAGGCCTTTGCATCTCTCTGTAGCTGTCAACTGCCTTGAACAGGATAACAGGTAAGAGGAACAACCCAAGGAATAAACAGAGGGACCATCAGCTTTGAACATAATACAGCAGAATATAAATCTTCAAGGAAGCATATACTAGGCTGTTTGTTGCAGCGCTGTTAGTAACAACAAGATGATTAGAAGTATCCTAAGTGAACTTTAATAGGAAAATGGATAAATAAATGATGCAACATCCATATGATGGTTGTCATTAACGCTGCTCACTAATTCCTGTTTCATTTTCCTAAGGTACTACACTTCCTCATGTCCTTTAAAGTAAGGCATGACCATGTGACCTGTCCTGGCCAATGAATCATGAATAGAAATGACATGTGTTCCATCCAAGTGGAAGCCTTTAACAACCAGTGTGGGAATTTCTAATCCATTTTTTTCTGCCTTGGCAATTGTGGAGTCAAAGCATCTATCAGCTAAAGCCCATGAATGACTCTGATTAGCAGAGACCCCTGCTGACCTGCACTGGACATGTAGCATGAGAAAAAAGTAAACCTTTGTCATGTTAAGCTACTGAAATTTGAGAGTTGTTTATCTCTCTAGCACATTCTAGTCCATGCTGATTGGTAGACATTCCAAAGAATACAGTGCTGCACTTTAAAAGACAAGACTAACAATTATAAACATATATGCGCCTAGCAACAGAGCCAAAAATACATAAAATTAAAACCCATAGAATTGAAGGGATAAACAATTTTAAAATAACAGAGACTTCAATACCACTCCATAAATGACAGAATAACTAGCCAAAATCAGAAAGGACATAGAAAACTTGAAAAAGAAGGGACTAATAATAGACTATATTACTAAGTCAAAAAATAAAATGATGGAATGATGCATATAGTAAAGATATAAACAACTACTTTAACAAAACAATCATACATATTTCCTACAAGCACATAGATGTGTATGCAAGTATGTAGAAAATGGTCTAGAAAAATATACAACAAACAGATACTACTAGTTAGCTCTGAAGAGCAGAGGAAAAGCCTGGCCATTGGAAGGTTGGCCAAAGGGAATTTTAATCTTATCTATCATATTCTAATTTGTTAATAGGAGAACAATTTATTTATTACATAAATTTTTTAACAACTTAAATGAAAGAAAAAGAACATAGATCCCATGATTCCCTTTGACCTGGAATATGGAAAGAACAAGACTGTCTCTGAAGTTAAAATAAATAATGCTAATATAATGATACCATTTGTTATGTATTTACTGTAAGTCAGGCACTAAACCAGCTACATGCATTAACTTGAAACCTCAATAGCCCCAGAGAAGAGATAAAGTTATGATTTCTGTTTTTTAGATACAAAAATTGTGGCTCAGAGAGGTGAAATTACTTTCCTAAGAGTACATTCTATAACCCAGTCTCTTAACTCCCCTAAGTAAACTAGTGCCTAGGGTAGAGATGGCAGGTTCCCAGGGTAGCTGCCCACGCTTCAGAACAGGGTGGAGGGGAGGAAGCATAAAGAAGCAAGAGTTTCTGGATTTGGCAACCACCTGGCTTCAATGTGGGTTTGCGGCCAACAAACTCCTGGGCGCCAAATGAGAAACTGTGGACTCCCTGTAGGTAGAAACACGACAACCCTCCTCACTCTAAATTACAGCTATTTGTGTGCTGTTCTTACTCCTGATACTAGTATTTTATTTTTGAGAGGCAGTAACAGTGTCAGGGTCTGCTTCAGGGACTCTGGCACCTACATATTTATATTAATCTGGGTTTTCTCTTTCACTCACTGTGTAAGCTTCTTATTTAACTTCTCTGGGCCTCAGTTTTCTCATCTGTAAAATGGGGGTAATAATCAGATCTACCTCAAAGGATTATTATAATGATTCCATGAACTGATGCATTTAAAGTCCTCAGAACTTTTTCTTTACATATGCCTCTGTGCAAATCATATTAAATGCTATGGAAGTGTTGGCTGCTATTGTTATTCCTAATTCTACAAATGTCAACTGTGGTGTCATACATGTTTACATAATAAATGTTCAGACCGGCTCAGTGGCTCAGCCTGTAATCCCAGCACTTTGGGAGGCCAAGGAAAGTGGATTGCCTGAGCCTGCAGGTTCGAGACCCACCTGGGCAACTTGGCAAGACCTCGTCTCTACAATAAATCAAAAATTAGCCAGGCGTGGTAGCACACACCTGTAGTTCTGGCTATTTGGAAGGCTGAGAAGGAAGGATCGCCAAAACCCAGCAGGTCGAGGCTGCAGTGGCCAGAAGCATGCCACTGCACTCCAGTCTGGGTGACAGAGTGAGACTCAAAAAAAAATTAATAAATGTTCAGTAAATATTAATCAAATTGAATGAAGCTGTCTTTGGGGCCACACAGTGAGACCTTATTATAAAAAGGCTATCCGAGACACTTTTTTTTTTTTTAGATGGGGTTTCACTTTGTTGCTCAGGCTGAAGTGCAGTGGCACGATCATAGTTCATTGCAGCATTGAATTCCTGGGCTCAGACAGCCCTTCTACCTCAGTCTCCCATGTAGATGGAACCTCAGGCGCATGGCACCATGCTCAGCTAATTTTATTTTTATTTTTTATTTATAGAGACAGGGTCTTGCTGTGTTGCCCAGTGTGGCCTTGAACTCCTGGCCTGAAGAGACATTTCTGCCTCAGTCTCCCAAGACGCTTCTAACCAAGTCAGTTAACCCACAGGCTCTGGAGTCAGGCAGATCTAGACTCTGCCACTGATATACTGTGTGACTATAGGTAGGTTGCTTCACCTCTCTGAGCCTCTACTTCCTGATGTGTAAAAGGGAGATGTTGATACCCCTGTGAGAACTAAATGTAATCAATGTAAAACCCTTAGCACCATGCCTAACACAGTACATGCTCACTAAATGACTGCAATTGTTACCAGCAACCAAATCCCCTTGCATTACGCTCACCTACCCTGTCCATCACAGATAATGTTATAATCCATAAGAGGATGCATAGCTAGTAAAGTGGTTTGACAAAATAAAAAGAAGTAATTGGTAAATAGTAGATGCTCTTCTTACATATATAAATGCAAATCCCTGAAGAGTTTAGCAAATGTATGTTTATGTGACAGCTATTTATGGAGGCTGTATACTTTTATTTGCCTAGAATTTGATGCACTAAATGTAAACAAAGTATGATGAAGACTCTAATAGAAGCAGTCTCCAGACAGAAGCCAGGGCTCCTTCCCAAGCTTTCTGGAAGGCAGGCATGTTGATGTGGTATATTTAGGCTGTTAATCACACCCAGAAGCGTTCCCACCTATCTGAAGACAGGGCAAACCCAGCAAGTCTCAAATTAGCAGCATCCTACAAAATCTCATCAGCCAATCTAACGCAAGTGCTTTAACTTCTTCTCAGAGAAATTCTAGGAGAAATTCCACCTAACAGGCTAAAGTTCATGGCTCAAGATCAGCTATCAAGACAACATAATGAGCCCCTTGGTCAAATATCCCCAAGGCTAGAAAAGTGTCTGTCAATCAATTCCGGGGTTAAAGGAAGCACCCACAGTTCACATCTATCAGTGGAGTTCCCCCATTTAAAGAAAATCTGGGTAGATCATATGGTAGGGTGCATGAAAATCACAAATAAAGCACTTAGGAAACTTTATATCTGCTTGAGTTCCTATAAAATACTTCTGAAGACCCAGAACCAATAGAGTCGATAGATCTGATGACTAGTATGCCCAACCAGTGCTCTACAGACAAAGAACCTTGTTTCAGAAAAATGGGAAGACATCACCATCAAATTAAGCACAGTTATTTAGACCTATAAGACCCAAAGCAGAAAATATTCTCTCCGCCTCAGGGATTCATCATCCATCGACCACGTACAGGACGCACAGTAGCATGGTCTTGCCCCTCATGGAGCTTCCGAACTCAGTGGAGAATGGAGGAGAAGAAAAATAAAGACAGGCAAATAAAATATACTTGATGCTCATTATTCACGGATTACTCCATTTGCAGATTTGTCTTCTCACTGAAATTTACTCATAACCCCAAAATCAAGACTCGTGGTGTCTCCACAGTCCTCCGGGACACAGGCACAGGCAGTGAAAAATCTGAGCTGCTCGATGCACGTGCTGCCAGTTGAGGTCCAGCAAGGTGACACTCAGCCTTCTTGTTTCATTTTTTTGGCCTTTTGTTTTTCTTTTTTGGTGATTTCACTGTTTAAAATGACTCCCCAGCTAGTGAGGAAGTACTATTTAGTGTTCCTAAGTGCAAGAAGGCCATGATATGCCTTACAGTGAAAAACGCGTGTTAGATAAGCTTCGCTCAGGCATGACTTACAGTGCTGCTAGCTGTGTGGTCAATGATAATCAACTCTATCATCTGTCTATCTATCTATCTAATAAGGTATCTTTAAACAGAAACAGGCTGGGTACAGTGGCTCACATGTAATCTCAGTGCTTTGGGAGGCTGAGGTGAGAGGATTACTTGAACCCAGAGATCAGCTTAGGAAACAAAGCAAGACCTTGTCTCTAAAAAAAAAAAAAAAAAAAATCAGACATAGCCAGGCATGGTCATGCGCACCTATTGTTCCAATTACTCAGGAAACTGAGGCAGAAGGTTTTCCTAAGCCCAGTAGGTTGAGGTTGCAGTGAGCTGTAGTTTTGCCACTGCACTCTAGCCTGGGCAACAGGGTTTGATTCCTGACTCAAAAAAAAGTAAAATAAAATAAACAGAAACACATACAAAACAAGATTATGTATCGACGGGCTGTTGAAAATGTGACCAAAGGCTTGCAGGAACCTAGTCCTGTTATCTCCCCACAGGTCCAGTATTCGTTAATTCTGTATTTCTAAAATGTAACTACCATGAATAATGAGAAATGACTGTAATTCAAACATATAAACACAAAGAAACAAACAACTAAGCCAAAACATAACTAAACAAGGATGTCTGACTTTAGATTTATCAGAGTATACAATGTATATAATAGTCCACCTTTGTGTAAGAAAGGGAGTGATATTAATACATGTTAATATAATTTGTGATATATACACATGTATCTATAGACATGTATATGCCATTTATCCTGCCTATAAACTGTATTTCAGGATAGCCATAAGGTGATAAGCACAAGTCACTTATGAAAGAATTGTAGCTAATCATGCAAGAGGAATTAGAGAATTAGAAAAGCATCTGTGCAGCCCCTAATAGAAAAAGGGATCTAGATATGGTCATCCATGGGTACTAGTCAGTAGGTAAAAGACGGTCAGTATACCTCATCATGGACAGATCAGGCTGACAAACTTAAACAAAAATGTAAAAACCAAAATAAACAAGCCTAATTGTATATCAAGTTGGTAACGTAACTATACAGAAAAAAATGTTCTTGTGACTCTAGCAGGAGATTCCAAAAGGCCAAAAGGAACTGCAAAAAAAAATCTTAATTATATTCAGAATTATTATTTAACAGTAGCAACGTATGCATCATATATCTTAAAACATATATAATAAATATATGTGACTATAGCTAGAAACCAAGATTCCTTCCTTAAAAGAAAAGAGATACAAGGGGGACCCCAAAAACCAAGAATGTGTTTATTTTAAAATTGTGTATTTATTCTTATATGTTTAAACTTCAGTCACCTTCAGAGTACTCTCCATTTGATGCAATACAACTGTTGAGATGCTTTTTCCACTGCTCAAAACAGTTTTTTAATTTGTCAATTTTGATGCCTTTTAGTGCTTCTGCCATTTTTTGTTTCACCTATTCCACATCAGCAAAACGTTTGAATACTCTTTTCATTCAGAGAAACAAAAAAAAAGTCACCAGGGGCAAGATTGGGTGAATAGGAGGGTAGGACATAGAGTTCATGTCGCTTTGGGTCAAAAACTGCTGAACTCTCATCATGGTCTGGGTAGGTACACTCATAAATCACCCATCATGAAATGGGCAAATGCATTGATAAATTCTCCAAAAAAAATTCACTGAAGTCGAACACAGCCTCTCACAACAATGCTAGCTGTTTCACTGATGCCAATGGGTTCCTAGAACACTCACCTAGCAGGGGAAGCCTGTACTACAAGGGACCCACCCTACAAAAAATAGCCTAGGAGATTTTGGGGGAGGGGGTTCCCCCTTGTACAAGCATAACATTAAAAAGTTAAGTAAAATCATGTCACCTTAAATTCAAATTGGAAATATCATTATGAATTTATGTTTTTCTCTCTAAAAATATTTATTTTCTATCTCTGAAATGATAATCCAATAGAAATGAGCACTCCAAGTACCCAACTGCGGTTTCTAAACGCCATTTCTCTCTAAAAGGAATCAGGGCTTCTTCAAGAAATGGCTGACTCCGGGTGTGGGGAAAACAATAATCCTGGGACAACTTGCTTTGCCAGAAATCATGGAAGTCATTTATGACAACTGGGACCATGTCCAAAGAACTTGTAAGGCAACTTCAAATGGCTCCCATTGGCCAAGGATGGACTCTTTGAGCACCAAAAAAAAAAGTAACAGCCACAATGGATTGAAACATACCATATATAAATATTTTTTAAATCGATGAGTTCATAATAAAATTCTTAATAATTCTGGCCATCTTTGGAGGTTGCTAGAGTTCTAAGTCATTATTTGGAAAACTGGCAACTAAAGAACAATAATCAGCATTTATTCTGCCTATAAACTGTATTCCATGATAGCCATAAGGTGATAAGCACAAGTCACTTATGAAAGAATTGTAGCTAATCATGCAAGAAGAATTAGAGAATTATAAAAGCATCCATCCCTAATGGAAAAAGGGATCTAGATACAGTCATCCGCGGGTGCTAGTCAGTAGGTGAAAGATGGTCAGGATACCTTGTCATGGATAGATCAGGCTGACAACATCTGATCCTGTTCCATCGATCTTAGCATCACAAAAAACGTGACGTTCATATATTGTGTGCTTTCTCATGTGATCATCACAAAATACACAGTATTACCTATGAATTATTCTTGCAAAATAAAAAACAAAAACCTGGACCTCATCAAATATCTCTAGATCTAGCCATCATTTCATCATTCTACAAGAAACATGGGGGTGGAGGGACAAGTTAAACCATACGCCCAAGGAAGCACCAAAACTCTGTAGGATTGACGATCGTTTCTTCGACAAGAAAGTAATGTGGAAAAAGGGGAGGAGAAACAATGAAGATTAAGAACTCAGACATATAAACCAAATGCAATATGAGATTCTTATATGGATCCCAATTCAACAAATCAACTGTGACAAGACATTTTAAAGACATTGACTATAGGGCACTGCCCACTGCAGCCTTTTCACAAAAAAAAGTGATGGCTGCCCACGGATCCTTCTCATGTAGTTCTGGAATCAGACAACAGATAAAAAAAAGAAGAAACATCAGTTCTCTCCCCATCTTAGGCTAGCCATGCTGGTCACTGAGGCCAGGCTCAGTGGCTCACACCTGTAATCCCAGCACTTTGGGAGGCTGAGGCGGGAAGGTTGCTTAGCCAAGAGTTTAAGACCAGACTGGGCAACATAGTGAGACCCCTGTTTCTAACAAAAAAAAATTGTTTTAATTAACCAGGTGTGGTGGTTCATACCTATAGTCCCAACTACTCAGAAGGCTGAGGCGGAAGGATTGCTTGAGCCCAGGGGTTAAGTAGTGAGCTATGATCACACCACTGCACCCCACTCCAGCCTGGCAGACAAAGCAAGACTCCAACTCTTTAAAAACAAAAAAAATCTGACATCTGGAGACATCAGAACACGGACCAGGTATTAAATGATATTAAGGACTTAAATTTTTGTATATAAGCTGTGGTTATAGCTTTGTGGTAACATTATTTTATTTTAAAAGGTCTTACTTGGCCAGGCACAGTGGCTCAGCCTGCAATCCCAGCACTTTGGGAGGCCGAGCTGAGAGGAATGCCTGAGCCTTGGGGTTTGAGACCAACCTGGGCAACTTGGTGATGCCTCTTCTCTACAATAAAAATCACAAAAACTAGCTGTGCATGGTGGTATGCATCTGTAGTTCCAGCTATTTGGAAGACTGAGGCAGAAGGATCACCTGAGCCCAGCAGGTCGAGGCCATGAACGTGCCACTGCACTCCAGCCTGGGTGACAAGAATGAGACTCCGTCTCAAAAAAAAAAAAAAAAAAAGCCTTACTTGTTTAAAATGTTAAGATGCATACTGAAGTATTTATAGATAAAAGTCTACAACCTTTGAGTTTTGCTTCAAAACACTCTAACACACACACACACACACACACACACACACACACACTAACTTGAGACAGACGAATAAAACAAGATTGGCAACATATTTATTATTGTTGAATCTGGGTGATAAGTGCATGGAATCTTGTTATACTATTTTTTCTCTTATGTTTAAATTTTCCATTTAAAAAAACGTGAAAAATAATCTCCCACTGACCTTACTTTTGAAAGGGGAAGACAGTTAATGTTGATAGTTTTGAACCAATTACAGAGTTGTTCACTATTGTTTTAATACATGATGGTATTTGTACATATGTAATGATAATTATAATGACAGCAGCAGCAATCGCTATTAATAGTATTACCTCCTGCGTGTCTGATAAAAAGCTAAGCATTTAACATGTATTATCTCACTAAATCCTAACCCTGAGAGTTAGTTCCTAGTAAGTTCCTGTATTTTACAGACAGAAAAACTGAGACACAGAGTTGCTCAGAGAATTCAAGTAATAAGCAGCAAGTCTGAGATTTGAATCCAGGATGATTCCAAAGGGGGAGAGGGAAACAGAGAGAGGGAGAGGGGAGGAGGAGGAGGAGGAGGAGGAGGAGAGAGAGAGAGAGAGAGAGAGAGAGAGAGAGAGATACTGATTATCTGCTATAGGACACTGCCCAATGTAGCATTTTTAGAAACAACATAATGCCTGCCTATGGATCTTTCTCATGTAAGTCTGAAATCAGACAACAGAAAGAAAAAAAAAAAAAACAGAAGAAAAACCAGCTCTCTCCCTATCTTATCCTTGGTTTCCTTCTTAGTGAGCCACGTATACCTTCACTAGCTTGCCTTGTTTTCTGCTACAAAAACCGAAGTCCTGGGAACTCATTCACAGGGATGCTATAAGCACCAAGCATTACATACAAAGTACCCTGTGGGTAACAGGCACTCCATAATTCCTCCTCATCATCCCTCAAATAGGAATCTGGAAGCTGCTGTTCTGGAGGTGCATTACCAGTTTGATTTGCATGTGTCAAGGCTGCTTCAGATAAGGAAAATGTTTGCTCTCTCTCTCTGGACTCTACCGGTGCAATTCCCAAGAGCTCTTTTCAGCACTTTGGAAGTTTCCCTGAATACCCATTCTCCTTGTCATATGTTTGCACCCATCCTGAGGAGAAAAACCACCCAGCAGCCACCAGTAGTGACTGCCAAAGATGGCCCTGCTCTTAGAAGAGATGACCCGATGACTTTTACCACCCCCCTGCAATGCAGAGTGTCGATTAAAACTCTAAGGGTGTCCTTGCTAGACTACTACCTTTTGGCAGTCTACGGAAGGACAACATGACCTGTAGGACAGCAGGATCCTGAGGTTCTCAAATCCTGCCTCTACTAGCTGTGTCTCCCCAGAAGAATCACTTGATCTCTCCATGTCTCTGTTCCATCATGTGTCAAACGTGATGCTTCCTTCCTCCCAAGGTACTGTATGGATAAAACTATGATAGTATATGGAAAGTTCTTCGTCTAGTCCCTGAGATACTATCAACACCCAATAACAACACTGGTTATCATATTATTTTTATTATATATACAGACCTTTCTCATGTGAAAGCAAGGTAATCAGTGCAGATCAGTATAAAACTGACACTCGAAAAGTCATTCTGCTTCTCTTTTGCTGTCTTTTTTATTCTGACAAAATATATATAACATAAAAAATGCCATTTTTGGCCAGGCATGGTTGTTCACACCCATAATCTCAGTACTTTGGGAGGCCAAGGTGAGAGAATTGCCTGAGTCCAAGATTTTGAGACCAGCCTGGGTAACTTGGTGAGACTTCGCCTCTATGATAAATCAAAAAATTAGCCAGACATGGTGGCGCACACCAGTAGTCCCAGGAGGCTGAGGCAGAAGGATTGCCTGAGCCTAGTGGGTTAAGGATACAGTAGCTGTGATTGTACCACTGCACTCCAACCTGGGTGACAGAGTGACAGTACAATTAAAAATAAATATAAGCCGGGCTCGGTGGCTCAGCCTGTAATCCCGCGCCTTTGGGAGGCTGAGGTGAGTGGATTGCCTGAGCCCGCGGGTTCGAGACCCGCCTGGGCAGCGAGACCTCATCTCTATAATAAATCAAAAAAAATCAGCCGGGCGTGGTAGCGCACGCCTGTAATTCCGGCTACGTGGAAGGCTGAGGCGGAAGGATCACCGGAGCCCACCAGGTCGAGGCTGCGGTGGCCGGAAGCGGCCACTGCACTCCAGTCTGGGCGACAGAGTGAGACTCCAACTCAAAAAAAAAATAAATAAATAAATAAATATATATATATATCTCAGTCTATAATCCCAGCACTTTGGGAGGCTGAGGTGAGAGGATTGCCTGAGCCCAAGGTTTGAGACCAGCCTGGGCAACTTGGTGAGACCTCGTCTCTACAATAAATCACAAAAAATAGCCAGGCATGGTGGCGTGCATCTGTAGTTCCAGCTACTTGGAAGGTTGAGGTGGAAGGATTGCCTAAGCCCAGCAGGTCAAGGCTGCAGTTGCCATGAAAATGCCACTGCACTCCAGCCTGGGCAACAAGAGTGAGATTCCAGCTTAAAAAAAAAAAAAAAAAAAAAAAAAAAAATATATATATATATATATATATATATATATATATATATATATATACACACACACACACACACACATATATATATATATAATCAGCAGCATTAAGCATATGCACATTGTCATTGCAGCCATCACTACCATCCATCCACAGAGTCTTTTTATCATCCCAAACTGAAATCCTGTGCCCATTAAACAATAACTCCCCAGGCCCTCTCCTCTCAGCTCCTGGCAACGACTATTCTACTTTCTATCTCTGTGATTTTGACCACTCTAGGTACCTCCTATAAGTAGAATTATACCATATGTGATCTTTTATGCCTGGTTTCTTTCACTTAGCATAATGTCTTCAAGGTTCTTCCATGCTGTAATGTGGGTCAGAGCTTCATTCCTGTTTAAGGCTAAACAATATTCCATTGTGTGGATATACCACATTTTGTTTATCCATTTGTCCATCAATGGACACTTGAGTTGGTTCTACCTTTGGCTATTGTGAATAATGCTGCTATAAACATGAGTGTACAGATATTCATTCAAGACCCTGATTTCAATTATACTCAGAAGTGAAATTGCCGGAATATATAATAAATCTATATTTAATTTTTTTGAGGAATCTCTCTATATTTAATGGAAATCAATATTTACATTGACTTTTCAAAATTGCTGAATATTTACATGCCAGGCCCTCGAATTATTTTTTTCACCTTTAATTATCTTAGCATTTCCCATGAGGTAGGCATCACAAATGGAGCCAGGGCTGGGTAGGTAATTTGCCCAAAACATCATACTTAGCAAAAGCAAGTGTGTTGATTTGAACTCAGATCTGGTAGACTCCAATGCCCAAGTGCTCCCATCAGACCACGCTGTCATCCCTAGAAAGGAAGAAAAATACTGGTCCTTCCCTTTAAGGCGAACTCATAGGTGGCCTGTGGGGTCAATAAAAGGATCAGATAAACCTGGAAGCCTAGCAGTATCACCAAGCAACTGTGTGACTTCAGACAAGTCGCTTCATGAATACACCTAGAAATATAACCAAAAGACGAAAGAAGGTACTTGAATACCCATGTTCATAGCAGCATTATTCACAGTAGCCAAACGGTGGAACCAGCCCACGTGTCCATCAACAGAGGAATAGAACAACAACCGCTGGGGAGAGGAGAACCGATTCAGTAAATGGTGCTGGGAAAACTGGCTGACCACATGCAGAAGCTTGAAACAGGACCCCTGCCTATCACCATACACAAAAATTAACTCTAAATGGACCAAAGACCTAAGCATAAAACCTCAAACTTATATAAGAATCTTAGAAAACACAGGGGACACCCTTATGGAAATTGGAACTGGCAACCCTAATTCCTATTCATAACCCTAAATACCCATACCTTAAGAAAAAAAATAGACAAGTGGACCTCGTCAAACAGACGAGCTTCTGCAAAGCAAAAGAAACCATCAAGAGAACAGGGAGACAGCCCACAGGATGGAAAAAAATACTTACCAACTCTATATCTGACAAAGGCATAACATCTAGGATCTACAAGGAACTCAAACATGCCAAAAGGAAAAAAACAAACAGCCCCATTAAAAAGCAGGCAAAAGACATGAATAGACACTTCTCAAAAGAAGATACACGGGCAGCCAACAGACACATAAAAAATTGCTCAGCCTCACTCATCATCAGAGAAATGCAAATCAAAACCACATTGAGATAACACCTAACTCCAGTAAGAATGACCATCATTAATAAAACAAACAATAGATGCTGGTGAGGATGCAGAGAGAAAGGAATGCTGCTACACTGCTGGTGGGAATGCAAACTAGTGCAACCTCTTTGAAAGACAGTGTGGTGATTTCTGAAAGAACTAGAAATTGACCTTCCATATGACCCAGCAATTACCCTATTGGGAATATACCCAGAGGAACTCAAATTATTCTACAAAAAAGATACCTGCACACATATGTTTGTTGCAGCTCTATTCACAATAGCAAAAACATGGAACCAACCATGTTGCCCATCGAAGTGGACTGGATAAAAAAAATGTGGTACATATACACAATGGAATATTATACAGCCACAAAGAAGGACAAACATGGACTATGCAGCAACTTGGATGGATTTAGAGTCTATCTTAGTGATCTATCACAGAAACAAAGAACAGAGTACCAAATGTTCTCACTCACAAGTGGACCTTGAACAATTATAATAGTATAAGAAAGGGATTGATAGTAGTGGGAAACTGTCAGGGGAGGGGGGTGGGATTGGCAGTTGAGGGAAACTGCCAGGGGAGAGAGGGGCACATCTCATCAACAAGGGTACCTGCAAAATCAACGTTTGTACACCTAACCCTGAATTGTACCCCACATCTTTATAATAAAAATGAATAAATAAATAAATAAAATAATATACCTTCTTCAAAAAGAAAAAGACCAGAGGAATGGATAAACAAAATGTGGTATATATCTACACAATGGAATATTATTTGACCATGAAAAGAATGAAGTACTGATACTTACTGCAATGTGAATGAACCTCAAAAATATTATGCTAAGTAAAAGAAGTCAGACACAAAAGTTCAAATATTGTACAATTCCACTTATATGAGGCACCTGCAATAGGCAAATTCATAAAGACAGAAAATATAACAGAAGTTACCAGAGGCAGAGGGTAGGAAGGACGGAGAGCTATTGTTTAATGGGTATAGAGTTTCTATTAGGAATGATTAAAGAGATTGGTGATGCTTTGACGGTCATTACTTACACTGTGAATGTATTTAATGCCACTAAATGTACACTTACAATTAAATTATAATAATAAAATGAAAAATATTATGTGCATTTCTCACAATTATATATATATAATACATATATATAGTAGAGACGAGGTCTCACTGTGTTGTCCAGGCTGGTCTCGAACTCCTGGCCTCAAGCAATCCTCCTGCCTTGGCCTCTCAAAGTGCTGAGATTACAGGCGTGAGCCACTGAGTCCAGCCAAAAAATAATTTTCATGAAATTCTTCTTCATTACCCTGGAGTAGTTCTGAGGATCAAAATGGTGTTCTCAAACTTTAACATGCACATAAATCACCTAATTGTATTAGAATACAATTCAGTGAGCCTCAGTCAGGTCCTAGACTCAGCATTTCTCACTAGCTCCTAGGGAATGCTGATGCTGCCTGCCCATAGACCACACCTTGGGTAGTCTTATACGTAAAGCTCCGCTGAGTGCCTAGCATGTAGTAGCACTAGATAAATGCTAGCTACAGTTACAAGATTAATATTCAAGCTGATATGGATCTTTCAAACACCTTTGTCTTTCACTGGTAAATGCTCATCTCAAGAACAAATAAGCACATTTTGATCTGCCTCTGAAATCTCATAACCCCCAAGCACACTTTACAAAAGCTACAAAAGAATCGTGCAAAACAGAGACTTCAGCGGCTGTAAGTATCTCCCACAGACATCTAAAAACATTTATCTCCAAGTGTCATATGGATAAAAACACCAAGCTTGAAAAATATTTCCATTTTAAATGATCTCAAGCAAAAAGAAGCATGCATAAAGCACAGGGGGCACCTTGGTCTAGCCCAGTCCACACCTTGTTCCTGGGTATCCTTCAACCACTTCTGATGGCCTGGGAGTTCATTTTTAACTATCCCAGGCATTCCCTCAGGGTCTGCAGGGGAAGAATAGATAAGAATAGTCAGGGACCAGGCCACACAGAACAACTCAAAATGGCTCAGATGCATGTCCCACTCCTGTGGCCACCTCCCCCTTGAAAAAGAGAGCATGTCTGCTTGGATTGGGGGCACAAGCTAGTCAAGATAGTCACAACCATGCCCAATAATCCTAGTAAGAGCCCAGTCCAAATCACTGTTAGAATCCCTTAGCCCTCCCATCAACTTAGAGCTGAAAGCTGCCTGTATATGTCAAGATTCAAGACTGCATCTTGTGATTCTGTTTTAAGAATTTGATCTGAGCCAGGCTTGGTGGCTCAGCCTGTAATCCTGTGCCTTTGGGAGGCTGAGGTGAGTGGATTGCCTGAGCCCACGGGTTCGAGACCCGCCTGGGCAGCGAGACCTCATCTCTTACAATAAATCAAAAAATCAGCGTGGTAGCGCATACCTATAATTCCAGCTACTCTTGGAAGGCTGAGGCAGAAGGATTGCTGGAGCCCAGCAGGTCAAGGCTGTGGTGGCTGGGAGCGGCCACTGCACTCCAGTCTGGGCGACAGAGTGCGACTCCAACTCAAAAAAAAAAAAAAAAAAAAAAGAATTTGATCTGTTAGGCACAAAGCCCAAACTATAGGAACAATTTCATCAGAAAATTTCCAAATAGATTGAAAAGTTAATTTGGAAAGCCAAACCCAAATTATTGCAGACCAGTCAGATTAATTTCTACAGATTTACTATAACTGCAGTGGCTAACATTTATTGAGTGTTTGTCATATGCCAGACACTAAACTAAGCACTTTGCACCTATTGTCTAATCCTTAAAACAATATTAGAAGGTAAATACTATTGTTTTCCTATTTTCATAGATGGGGAAACTGAGACACAGAGGAATTAAACCCATAGTATGGCTCATGACCGGAAAAAGTAACACTGCTATCTGAAACTCAAGCCTATTTTACAATGAGAATTAACTATCATTGGCTATAAGGTTGACATATGTACACAGGAAGCACAGGACAGTCAAACTTAGAATTCAAATTTGGTTGTAAAACTACAGTAAAAAATAAGAACAAAAAGTCCATTAACATCTAACCTGAAAATATTACTGATGCTTACAACTTTGGGTTCTTCCTAGTGCCAGTATGGGGATTAGTCAAGAGTGATCAATATTAATAACACATCCTTTGTTATGATCACTTAGGGTTGCCAGATGTAGCAAATAAAAAGACATTCAGTTAAATTTGAATTTCAGATAAGCAACAAATAATTTTTAGTGTAAGTATGAGGAGGGACCCCAAAAAATCAGAATTATTTTTTGGAAGGCCTCTTGTAGTACAGGCTTCCCCTGCCATGTAAGTGTTCTAGAAACCCATCAACATCAGTGTATCAGCCAGTGCTGTTATGAGAGACAGTGTTTGGCTTCAGTGAATTTTTTTTTTTTTTTTGAGATTCTTTCAACACATTTGCCCACTTCATGATGAGCAATTTATGAGTGCACTTGTCCACACTGCGCTGAGTGTTCAGCAGTTTTTGACAAAAAAATGGCATGACAATCCGGGTTCAGTGGCTCAGCCTGTAATCCCGTGCCTTGGGAGGCTGAGGTGAGTGGATTGCCTGAGCCCATGGGTTCGAGACATGCCTGGGCAACTTGGTGAGACCTCATCTCTACAATGAAGCAAAAAAAAAAAAAAAAAATTAACCGGGTGTGGTAGCGCGCGCCTGTACTTCCAGCTACTTGGAAGGCTGAGGCAAAAGGATCACCGGAGCCCAGCAGGTCGAAGCTCCGGTGGCCGGGAGCGGCTACTGCACTCCAGTCTGGGTGACAGAGGGAGACTCCAGCTCAAAAAAAAATTAAAATAATAAATAAATAAATAATTTTTTTAAAGATGGCATGACCCCTGTGCCCCACCCTCCCTATTTCACCTGATCTCACCCCAAGCAACTTTTTGTTTCCCCAGATGAAAAAAATCCTCAAAGGGAAATGTTTTGCCAATGTGGAAGAGGTGAAACAAAAAACAGCAGCACTAAAAGGGATCAAAATTGACGAGTTCAAAAACTGTTTTGAGCAGTGGGAAAAGCATCTTCATAGGTGTACTTTAAAGGTGATTGAAGCTTAAACATATAAGAATAAATACACAACTTTTTATAAATAAATTCTGGGCTTTTTTGGGTCCCCCTTGTATGCCCTGTAAAATATTTGGGCATACTTATACCAGAAAACTATTCACTGTTTATTTGAAATTCAAGTTTAACTGAGCATCCTATATTTCATCTGGCAGCCCTATAAGCAGCAAATGTCATAAAGTACTCCTGGTTAGGGAATGCTACAGCCAGACCCTGCCTTGTGGGGCCACAGTTTCCCAAGTGCTTTAAAAATCTCCTTTTGATTCTCCCAGTATCCTCAGTGGCTCCGTAAAGTTATGCAACTTGCCCAAATCACACAGCAGCAAGAGAGTGGCAGAGATGGGACCCAGCTCCATGCTCCAGTTCTCTGTCCACTCACCGTCCCAAAAAAGATACATGGCCCCTCTTGACGAGGAAGCCAGACATATGAGCACACTTGGCTCCAGAGAGGACTAGTGGAGAGAGCGCTATTATTTAAATCCAGCTGATGCTGTCAATTCTGAAATCTGAAACATCCCACCCTGAATATCCAGACATTCCTAGCAATATGCTCTTTCCCCTTTGATCCTTATGCCCTAGTTAGAATTCTCTGCATTTGCTGGCATTCTAGATTAAGAATTCTACCTACACTGGAACAACAGAATCTACTGTTTCCTCCAGCCAAGCTTATTATCTTTGAGGAACAGCTTTCATTTGCAGACCATCCAAGTTCAGTCCATGGGGTTTGAGAGGGGTTGACCTTGTTCCCTGACTCCAAAACTGACCAATGACAACACTGTTCCCTTCAGACCCTAGGAGTAGAGAGATGAACCATCCTTGACTGGTGAACAGGAAACCCTAGACATTTGTTGGAGTCACTGGGAAATAATCATTCTCTTCCCGTGAGTAGGTAAGGTGATAGAAGGCAAGTGCGGGGCTTCCAGTGGCCATTCTGTTACCACAAGGAAAGCCTGCCTGAATAAGTGCAACCCAGCTACAAAACAGAGTCAAGAGATGGAGCAAGAAGTTTTTGTCTATGTTCTTTAAGTACTTCAACCCAGTCATGGCAAACCTAGCACTAGCCACAGACTTCTCAGTTACATAAGTCAAATAATGCCCCCTTTGTGTTTAATCAGCTTGAGGTTAGTTTCTGTCACTTGCAACCCAGAGAGTCTGAATTCATACAATCAGTAAATATCGTCACTTTTTCCATCAGCCAACGGGTAAGGTCCAAAACAACTACAAATCCTAATCACTATAGTTCTAAATATACCCCAAATATCCAATCATGGTTCACCAGCTTGTTGCAAGCCAGTCTTTTTTTTTTTTAAGATGGGTTCATAACTCATTGCAACCTCAAACTCCTAGACTCAAGTGATCCTCTTGCCTCAGCCTCCTGAGTAGTTGGAATTATAGGTACATGCCACCACATCTAGCTTACAGGCTTCTAATTCATCTACCTGCTTCTATTCACAAACCCTACAGTCTATTCTCAATCAGTGGCTAGAAAGATGATGTTAAAACTTAAGTCACATCATGTTACTCCTTTTCGCAAAATCCTCCAGTATACCTCATTTCACTTAGGGAAAATCTTTATACTGATGGGAAAGGCCCTGATAATCTGGTCCTGTATCACTTCTCTGATCTGATCTTCAACACTCCTTTCTGGTCACACATGTTTCCTGGCTGTCCCTCCAAGACCAGGTCCATTGCACAGGCTGTTCCCTCACCCTGAGTGTTTTTCTCTGCCAGAAATCCTCAAAGATCATCCCCTCACTTCTTTTAAGTCTTTCTCAAAGGTCATCTTCTCTATGAAGCTTGCTCTACTCTCTCTTTTTTCCGTAATACTTAGACTCCTATTGTCCTTGATAGCTTCTTTATTCTTTATGCTGATTTGTTTATTGTCTGTCTCCCCCAGCTAGAATATGAGCAGCTCAGGAACAGGACTCTTTGCTTGTTTTGTTCACTGATGTATCCCCAGTACCTAGAACCTCACATGGTGTGTTGTAGGTGCTCAATACTGGAAACTCATGAATTGGGAAAAAGCAGACCCAGGAAAAAGGAAACAGGTCTGAAAAGCCAAAGGGCAGTGCCAGGGAGACTAGACAAACATCAACTAGAGCCCAGAGGGTGCCCAGTGACACCACCTCCACCAACCCCAGCATCAGTGGACAAAAGTCATTGGGAATCAGTCCAATGGCCACTGTGAAGGCTGCCATTTGGGATCTGGGCTCAGTCCACCCTCACCCCTTGTAGTTCTACCTTAGCTAAGACCCAGTTCCCATCTTAGCAGACAACTAAGGGCAACTGGCTGTGAGGAAATGTGATTATAAACATATGACTAAATAGTAGGGGGGAAGTTCTCCTCTTAATCTGCATTAATTTAAGACTGCTCTCATTATCGTTAATCTGATCAAACAATGACCAGCTTCTCAGACTTGTAGCATGCTACTAATGAATTTTTCATAACACTGTAGAGACATTTTCTGCACCGCATTAGACCACAAAGCATGGGATTGAAAATGTATTTCCATTTCACTACCTCTTTTCTCCTGGCTTTATTTTCCCATTCTACACCCTACCCTTCGTGAGGTCTTGCATCATTATTATTATTATTATTAGATGACTTGTGTTTGTTTTGGTGTTAAAGAACCTGTCTCTACCTTAGGGGACTAATAAATTCATGTTATGCTTTCAAATGACATTTGAGAAGTGGAGATCATATATTAGAGAGTGTTATTCAATTTAGAAATGAGACTGCTTCGTTTTTCTATAATAAGGAGATAAAGCAGAAAGAATATGCAAAGGAACCCAGTTTAGAGAAAGGAAAATGTGTGGTCCCATCCCTTTGCCTCCAAATGAGCCTGAAACACTTCGTATTCCATTCATGTTGGACTTCACTTGGTTTCTTGAATGCCCCATGCTCTTTCCTGCCACTAGCTTTTGCACATAGTTTCCACTGCCTGGAACTTCCTTTCCTCATCTCTAGCCAACTTCATCATTCTTCAGTTCTCAGCTTTAATATGACATCACTAGATCCAAGATGGCATGTCTTCTGTATCCCAGTACCCAGCACAGTGCCTGACATGCAATGTATTTTTGTACAGGCCTTTCAGTCATATTTGTATGTCTAATGCATTTAATACAAGTGGAGTGAATAAAGGAATGAATGTTGAAGCTAATCAACAAGATTTCCACTCTACAAAAAATCAGCTAGGCATGGTGGTATGCACTACTCAGCTACTCAGGAGGTTGAGGTGGGAGGTTCGCTTGAGCCCAAGAGTCTGAGGTTACAAAGAGCTATGGAACATGTCACTGCACTCCAGCCTCAGCAACAGGGAGACCCTGTCTCAAAAATAAAAAATAAAGCAGACATCATAAATGGTTGAAGACTTATCCTAATACCAAAGCTATGACTCGTCTTCTTACAGACACCACGTCCAGAATATTGTCATGATCATCTTCATTGGCAACACATCTTGTTCTTTGAGAGTGGATGTGGTTATTTATATATTTTAAATAGACAAAAGTCATTGGGAATCAGTCAAGCAGCCACAGGGAAGTCTGCCATTTGGGGTCAAGAAAGAAAGTAAATAAACTTGTTTTCTTGTCAAGTGACTCTAAAAAAAGTTTTCAAGAATATTTTAAGGAATGCCAGCAGACCTAGGACAAGGCAAAGGCCTTCCACAGTGACTGCTTTGAGAAAGACAGTTCTCTTGCACATAAATATTTTGATGTGTTGTTTAAGGAAATCACCTGATTAAGGAATTGTTGGTGTGATAACAGTAATCTGATTATACTTAAAAGAGTACTTATCATTTATTAGAAATATTTATTGAAATATGTGGAGGATAAAATGCAATGATGATTTGAGAAGGGCCTGAAAATAATCTAGGGAGACATGGGGGTGGGGTTTGGGAGGAGGTATTGATTGACCATGATTTGCTCATTGTTGAATTTGTGTCATGGGTACATAAGCATTCATTATGTTATTCTCTCTAGTTTTGTATAGGTTTGAAGTGTGTGTGTGTGTATGTGTGTGTGTGTGTGCGCGCGCACGCACGCGTGTGCATATGTGTGTTTGGTCCCAGTTATATCTCTTACTTTGCTCTCAATAGAGACTGAGAATAACCACCCTACAGGGAAACATCACAAAACCAACAATTAATTGGTTGCCCCATTTTCTCCAGGCTAAACAACATAAGCTTAAATTTTTTCAATCCATAGATGGTAGGATTGGGGAAAAAAACAGAAACAGCAATCATCAAACCATTGGTGTTCACATATTATTCCAGTACTATTATCTGTACCTTCTTCTTCCTCACTCCACATTGTTTAAACATGAACACACGTGTGAATTATCAGGGATAATGGTGAGGCATTCGATCAGATAATAACGAGGCACTCTCTGCTTTTTATTAAATATTATGAATATAATTACCAATTCATACCAGTAACAAAGGCCTGGGCATATTCCCTTCTAAACATCAATACTAGATGTCCAGGAACCACTCATTGTAAATTGTTGCTTTAGCCTAAAGGAAACCTCACCAAGGACACCACAGATAACATGACTTGGAAAATCTACTTAGTAGAAGTATCTTCAATTCTATGTCTTCAGTGACAACACAAGGTTGAAACTTTAGGTAACTTTTATTCACATCCCAGCAAACTCTTTGTTTTGAGGGGCCTCAGAAAAATTGCATCCCATTCATCTATTAAACTTATATGTTGAACATAGAGAAATCCAGATATTTTGATTATGAGTTTTTTTGCAATTTGGACATATGAACTGGGTGCCCATCGACCTTATTTGTCCTGTATTTGAAAGAGTGAGAACAATTGTTGCCTTTCCCGGGGACGGAGTTCACTTGTTCACTGCAATGTTCACAAACATAGTATTTAAACTTTTTATCTCTCTTTACCAACTATATTCAACACCATTTTAAAACAATTGAATATATAAATATAAGACCAAAGTTAAAATTAATTTTTTGTTGTTTTTAAGGAAGATGACAGAGAGTACAAAGAGACAACTCATGGCTGAATCCAACCTACAGGTATGTTTTATTTACATTTCATAACTTTTTTGTTCTGGGTGTTTTAAAAAATGAAAATGTTCACATTTAACATTTGATTTCTGGGGTTATATTGAAAATTGGAAATATCCAACAATATAAGATCCAAATACTATTCACAGGCAACACATAACATCTCTAAACGGAACACATGTAGTCCAGTGCTCCATGATGCCCATGTCACCTCCCAAATATCCTGCCCTGGCCCATCTCACTCCTGTGGGTTTCCCACCCGGCCCCACGAACAACTGTGTAATCCCTAGAAATCAGACAGCCTCATCCTCTTTCTGATGTCATTTAAGAAAAAAAAGTCATCTTAAATTAGGCTTCCTTGTCATTGACATGATTCAAATTGTACTTATTTCAACTGAAATTGTTGTGCGTTTTTTCAAGCCTGCCTCGTTTCTTAGCTCATCATGATAAACTAATCCACAGATGCAGTATGTGACTTTACATATTTTTATTGAGTTACAGATTTATTTGAAACATTTACCTCTTACAGTTGTCATTCCTGAAAACATAAAACCAAAAGCTTTACTCTTTTAAATGCTGAGAAGCTTATAAAATGGTATATCCTTCCTAAAGAATCATTAGGCCATGGAAGAGAAATAGCCTTACAACATGCAATAATTCCACTTCTAAGTATATATATATATTTTAAAATTGTTTGTTTTTTTACAGGCAGGATCTCACTCTGTTGCCCAAACTGAAGTGCAGTGGTGGAATTATAGCTCACTGTAGCCTCAAACTCCTGGGCTCAAGGGATCCTCCCATTTCAGCCTCTGAGTAGTGGAGACAACACGTGTATACCATCACACCTGGCTAATTTTTTTTATTTTATTTTTTTTCAGAGAGGAGGTCTTGCTATGTTGCCCAGGCTGGTCTCAAACTCCTAGCCTCAACTGATCCTCCTGCCTCGGTCTCCCAAAGTGCTGGAATTACAGGCATGGGCCATCATGCCTGGCCTTTTTTTTTTAATTTTATAGATACATATTAGTTGTACATACTTATGGTATACATGTGATATTTTGATACAGGTATGCAATGTATAATGAATCAATCTGGATAACTGGGATATCCATTACTTCAAACATTTATCATTTATTTATCATTTCTTTGTATTGGAAGCATTCCAAATTTTCTCTTCTAGCTATTTTGAAATATACAATAAATTTTTGTTAACTACAGTTGCCCTACCATTCTGTCAAACATTAGATCTTGTTCCTTCTATATAACTGTATTTTTGTACCGATTAACCAACCCTCTTCATCTTCCCCATCCCCACTTCCCTTCTCAGCCTCTGGTAACCCCCATTCTATTCACTACCTCCATGAGATCAATTTTTTAAAGTGCCTCTAGGTATACTTCTTAAAGAAACAAATAAGAATGCTCTACAAAGACTTCATTTCAAAAGTATTCATTAAGGCTGTGTTTATGAGCATGAAAAACCAGAAATAATCTAACTCACTAAAGGGTGTTAGTCAACTCAATAATGCTACATCTTTATGCTAGAATATTACATAGCCATTAGAAATGCTACAAAATATAGTTTTGGTGGTAATGACATTCATGTCTTCAGTCAACTTTTAAGAGGAAAAAAGGGCACTACAAAATACATACAGTACAGTTATTTGTAAAAGTCACATAAAAATACATGTTTGCATGAAGAAAACCCTGCAGGATCCTGTAACAAAGTGTTAACAATGTTGATATGTGGGCGGTGGGATTATAAGAGCATTCACTTTTCTTTGTGACTAAATGCATATTCTGTTTTTTCTACAAAGAACATGCTTTGCCGTAATGATGATGAATGCTTTAAAATGACTATGTTCTCCATTTCTGAGGTCAGTGTGAACAGTTCATAATCCAGCATACATAACCTGCATAGCCAACCAAGCACCTGTAAGAGCTCCAGAGAACTGTCACATAGAACCATCATGTACAGCCACAAAAGATAAAGAAGGAATTTTTGACTCTAGAGTTTCTATGTACCAACCTGAACTTAGGGACATTTCTTTAGTTTTGGGTGGAAGATAAACAGTTTCTTCTCAGTGTGTCCCCATTCTCCCAGTCAAACAAATGTTCATAGCATAACTATTCACAATAGCCACCGGGTGGAAACAACCCAAATGTCTACCAACTGATGAAAAGATCAACAAAATGGGCATATCCATACGATGGAATATTCTTCAACCATAAAAAAGATGAAGCACTGATAACATGCCATGATATAGCATAGATGAACATTGAAGACATTATGCCAGAATTGGCAAAACAATAATGACAAAAAACAGATAAGTGGTTACTAGGAAATGGAGGGTAAATGAATTGAGATTGACTGCTAAAAAAGTTTGATTTTTTTTTTTGGTGATGGAAATGTTCTACAGTTAGTTAGTAGTGAAGGTTGCAAAACATTGAGTATATACGAAAAACCATTCAACTGTACACTTTAAGACGGTTAAAAGCTTGAATTTTATCTCAATTTTTCAAAACCTAAAAAAATTAAATCTGAAGTGGCTCTATTAATATCAGAGAAAATAGTTTTTGAAGCAAGGAAAATTGCCAGGGATTAAAAGTGAGCTTAACAGTGATAAAAGGTCAACTGACCAAGAAGACATAACCATCCTTAATGTATATATACTTAACAAAACAGCTCAGAATACATGAAGAAAAACTGATGAAACTGAAAAGAGAAACGGACAAATCCACAATTATAGTAGGAGACATCAGCATTCCTCTCTGCAATCAATAAAATAACTACAGAGAAAATCTGCAAGGATGTAGAGGATCTAAACAACGCTGTCAACCAACTAGATCTAATTGACATTTATAGATCAGTGCACCCATCAACAGCAGAACACACATTCTTTTCAAATGCACATGGAACATATCCTGAGTTCAAAAAAAAAGAAGAAGAAACCGGGCGTAGTAGCTCATGCCTGTAATCCCAGCACTTTGAGAGGCCGATGTGAGAGGATTGCCTGAGCCCACAGATTTGAGACCAGCCTGGGCAACATGGTGAGACCTCGTCTCCACAATAAATCAAAAAAATTAGCTGGGTGTGGTGGCACACACCTGTGGTTCCACCTACTTGCAAGGCTAAGGCTGAAGGATTGCCTGAGTCCAGCAAGTTGAGGCTGCAATGGCTGTGAGCATGCCACTGCACTCTAGCCTGGGTTGGCAGAGTGAGATTCCTACTCAAAATAAATAAATAAATAAACCTTAAACATTTTAAGAGAATTGAGACTATACAAAATGTGTCCATTGATCATAATTGAATTAAACTAGAGGAGTGATGTTAGCAAGATGGCGCTGGCACTCATTGACCCCCTACAACAAAGGACCAAGGCAATGCATAAGCAGCTAAGATTTGACTGGAGAGTCAAAGCAAGAGTGCTGGAGTGCAGCAAGGGAATGGAGATGTACTTGTGGTGACTGGAAGTCCAAGAGGGCAGCATGGAGGCACCCAGACTCTGCAGCCCCATCTTCCCCATGGGGGTCAACCTGGAGACTAGAGGGATTTCCTGTTGCAGAGGGAAAAAGTAAACAGAAGAACCCCACCAATGCCCATTACCACTGCAAAAACACCTACAGTCCTCACAAAAATCTTGGCCACAAGCCCTGAATCCAGTTTGGAGAGCCACTGGGAATCCACACAGCCGCATTGCCCTGGTTAGGCACAAGGTGTGCACTCCCACCTTCTAATCACACTGTGAGTCAAGATGCTGCAGCACACTGCCATCTTAAAATCAGAGTCACCCCTGAAGTGTGTCCTGCTCTGGGGGCCAGTAGCCACTGGTCTTCTCTATTACTGGTATTCCATCTTCATTCCACCAAGCCCATGTGGATAACTGAATGACACAGCCCCAGCTGCATGAAGACTGGGCCCAGAATCAGCTGTGACTCTGATCCTGCAAAGCAGGGAAACCAATAAGCTAGAAATCAATAACAAAAAGATAATTTAAAAAACCCAAACACTTGTAAATTAAACAAGGAGAATATGCACCAAAAAGGAAGCCTCAGGAGAAATTGGAAAATATTGTGAACTGGAAAACAATGGAAATACAACATATCAAAATTTGCGGGATACAACTAAAGTAGTCCTCAGAGGAAAATTCATGCTAATAAATCAGAAAAGGAGAAAGTTATCAAATTAACTAAACATTCCCTCAAGAAAACAGAAAAAGAAGAGCAAAATAAACCCAGAACAAGCAGGAAAAAAGGAAAAATAATTAGAAAAAAAAAAATCAATGAAATTGGAGACAGAAAAACATTAGAGAAAATAAATGAAACTGAAACCTGGCCCTTGGAAATGATGAATTAAAATGATAAACTTCTAGCCAGACTAACAAAAGAGAGAGAGAGAGAAAAAAAATCTACATTACCAATATAAGAATGAAAGGGGAGGACTACTACAGATCCCACAGACACTATATGGATAATAAGGGAATATTAGGAACAACTCTATGCATGTAAATTCAACCATTTAAATAAAATGTATCAATTCCTTAAAAGCTACAAACTACCAAAATTCACCAAGAACAAATACATTACCTGAATGATCCTAAAACTATTAAAGAAATTGAATTTGTAGTTTAAAACCTTCCACATTAAAAATAAATTATTTAGACCTCATATTACTCTGATGCTTCAACTAAGTAAAGACAGTACAAAAAAGAAAACCACAGATGAATATCCCTCATGAACACAGACAAAAAAATTTCAACTAAATACTAACAAATCAAACTAACAATATATTAAAATAATATACCATTACCAAGTGGAGTTAATCTCAGGAATGAAAAACTGGCTTAAAATTTAAAACCAAGTATATCAAGAATTTAAAAAGTCAAATCATATTAATAATTTAAATAGGATAAAGCACCACCATACCAATTAATATGGAAAAAGAATTTGAAAAAATTCAATATTCATTAATTATAGAAAATTCTCAATTAACCAGGACTAGAAAGGAACTTCTTAACCTTATAGAGGAAAAAGCATCTACCAAAATAAACAAACAAACAAACAAAAAACTAAAGCAAACATCATCCTTAATGGTAAAAAAAACCGAACGCTTTCCACCTAAGACTGAGAACAAGGAAAGGATGTCTATTCCCACTATTCCTATTCAACACTGTGGTGAAAGCCCTAGCCAGTAAAATAAAAACAAATGAAAAATTTTAAAAACCAACTGTCCCTATTTTCAGACAACATTATTGTCTATGAAGAAAATTCCATGGAATCGAGGGGAAAGCTCCTAGTGCTTACAAGTGTGTTTATTAAGGTCACAGGATACAAGGTCAACACAAAAATCAATCATATTTTAATATGAAAAATTACTCACTGGAAACCACAATTTAAAAAGTAATAGCATTCACACAGATCCCCCAAAAAAGTCAAATACTTGGGTATAAGTCTAACAAAACTGTATATGTCAGATCTATATGCTAAAAACTACAAAGTGCTGATAAAAGAAATCAAAGAAGACTTAATTAAATGAAGAGACATACTATTTTCATAATTTAGAAGGCATAATATAGTTAAGTTGTCAATTCTTCCCAAAATGATTTACAGATTTAATGCAATTGTAATTAAAATTCCAATAGAATTTTTTTTTGTAGACACAGTCTGATTCTAAAATATATAGAGAAAGACAAAGGAACTGAACAGCCAAAAAATTTTTGAAAAAGAATAAAAAAGCAAACCAATTTCTTTAATGCTCTTCTTGGATTTGACTGATCAATTTTAAGAATTATAATAAAACTACAGTAATCCATGAAAATGTGATATTGATGAAAGAACAAACTACAGTAATCCATGAAAATGTGATATTGATGAAAGAACATATATCAATGGAACATACATCAGTGGAACAAGATAAAGAATCACCAAATAGATATAAATATGGCCAACTGATTTCTCACAAAGATGCAAAGGCAGTTCAGTAGAGAAAGAGTCTTTTCAACAAATAGTGCTGAAAAAATTGGACAGTCAAATGCACACACATAAAATTTTAACCTCAACTCAAACTTACACCATATACAAAAATGCACATAAAATGAATCATAGATATAAAGTAAATCATAAAACCAAAAACTTTTATGAGAAAATAAAATTAAAAATGGATAAGTTGGACTTTACCAAATTGTAAAAGTTTCACTCTGCCAAAGACACAGTTAAGAAAAAAAAGAGACAACAGAACAGAACAGAAGAAGATATTTGCAAACCATATATCTGACAAAGGATTGTATCCAGGATATATATTATATATGTATTATAATATATGCTATTATAATATTATAATTATATATATTTATATATATAAATAATATAGTTGGGCATGTCTGTAATTTTAGCACTTTGGGAGGTCAAGGCAAGAGGATTGCCTGAACCCAGGGACTCAAGACCAGCCTGGGCAACTTGGCGAGACTGTGTCTCTACAATAAACCAAAAAATTAGCCAGGTGTGGTGGTGCACACCTATAGTTCCAACTACTTAGAAGACTGAGGCAGAAGGATCACCTAAGCCCAGCAGGCCAAAGCTGCGGTAGCCATGATCATGCCACTGCACTCCAGTCTGGGCAACAGAGTGAGACTCCAGACTCAAAAAAAAAAAAAAAAAATATATATATATATATATATATATATATATATATACACACATATATATATATATGTTTCACATATATAAATTATTAAAATAATTTTTATATATTTATATATAAAGAATTATAATATATATAACCTCTCAAAATTCAATAGTAACAAAATAATTTGATTATTGCAATGGACAAAAGACGAGCAGACACTTTATCCAAGAGGATATATGGATGGAAGTAATCACATGAGAAAATGCTCATCAATAGTTATCAGAGAAATACAAATTAAAATCACAATGAGATACCGCTACACACTTATTAGATTAGCTAAAATGAAAAATACTGACCACATCAAGTGCTGTGAGGGGATGTGGAGTAATGGACCTCTCATTAATGATCATAAAGGATGCAGAAAGGCACAGCCACTCTGGAAAACAGCTTGGCAGTTTTTAATAAAATTAAACCTACAACTATCATTTGATCTGACTATTCCACTCCTAGGAATATACCTTAAATAAATTAAAATTTATGTTAACACAGAAACTGCACATAAATGTTTACAGCAGCACTGTTTATAACCACCAAAAACTGGAAACAAACTAATATCCTTCAACAGGTAAATGGATAAGCAAACTGGAATGCATGCACATAATGGAATGCTATTCAGCAATAAAAAGGAATGAGGTACCAATACACAAAACCACTTGGATGAATTTCAAAGGCACTCTGTTGAGTGAAATGAGCCCATCTCCAGAGTCACGTGTGGAATGATTTCATGTACATGACATTCTCAAAAAGACAAAACTATGGTAATGGAGAACAGGTCAGTGGTGGCCAGGTGTAGGCAGCAGGGGAAGGGATTAACTACAGTGAGGAAGCACGAAAGAGTTTTTTGGTGGTGAAAGAATTGGTCTCTATCCTAATTGTGGCAGTCAGTAATTACAGGAATCTATAATTAGTTAAAGCTCATAGGGCCAGGCGCGGTGGCTCACGCCTCTGATCCCAGCACTTTGGGAGGCTAAGGCAGGAGGATTGCTTGTACCCAGGAGTTGAGATCTGCCTGGGTAACATAGTGAAACCCCATCTCCATAAAAAATAAAAAAAATTGGCCTGGCATGGTTGGCGTGCACCTGTTGTTCTAGCTACTTGGGAGACTGAGGTAGGAGACCTGCTTCCACCCAGGAGTTTGAGGCTTTAATAAGATGTGATTGTGCCCACTGCACTCCAGCCTGGGTGACAGAGTGAGACTATGACAAAACAAACAAACAAACCAAAAACTCAGAGTGATTAGCATGGTGGCTTATGCCTGTAATCCCAACACTTTGGGAGGCTGAGTCTGAGGCCAGCTGGTCATCATAGCAAGATCCCTATCTCTAAAATATATATATATATATTTTAATTTGCTGGCTATTGTAGTGCACACCTGTAGCATCAGCTACTTGGGAGCCTGAGGTAGGAGGATCTCTTGAGTCCAGGAGTTCACAGCTGTAGTGAGCTATGATTATGCCACTTCACTCCAGTCTGGGCACACTGTCAGAAAGAAAGAAAGTGGGGGTGGGGTGAAGGAAGGAAGGGAGAGAGAGAGAGACAAAGGACTCAAGTGACTGTACACCCCAAAAAAGAAAAAAGTGCATGATGCATGATTTTATTCGCATGCAGTTCTAGAACGGGCAAAACTAATCTATGGTGGAATAAGAGGCAGAAAATGTGTTGATTTAAGTGTGAATGTGAGGATTAGCCACGATGGTAAATGTTCTCTATCTTGATAAAGGTTAAGGTTATACTGGCGAATACATTCGTCAAAACTCAATGAGTGTATTCATAAGATCGGTGCCTTTCATTGTATATTCACTTTATATCAAAAGATAAAATAAATATTGAACTCTAATGACATGCATGCGGAAGTATTTAGGGAGGAGTGCACTGATGTCTGCAATTTACCTTGAGTACATCAAACAGCAAGATGGATTCATGGATGGAGAGAGGGATGGAGAGGTGGGGAGGTCTGTGATACAGCAAGTATAACAAAATGTCAATGGTACGAGGTTCCAGATGCTCACTGCAAAGTACCTTCAACTTTGCTATATGTTTGAAACTTTTCATAACCAAATATCAGAGGAAAACAAAAATTATTTAGTACTTGCTCTGGTACAAGCTGTTGGGTGTGTATGAGATTACTGAAAGAAGGTCCTGCCAAGCAGAGGCTTTTCTAAGAGGGCTTTCTTTAGAACTGAGGGTATGGAATCCATTCCTGCAGCTTAGATTTTAAGCATGTTGCTTTTTGAGTTTATCACAAAACACTGCTTCTCCAAGTCAGATAAAGATATAAGTACAAAAAGTGGCATTTAAACCTGCTCTGCCTCCTAAAAACCAAGCCCCCAAGATGCCCATTATCGTGTTCTGTTTTATACCTATTGGCTTCGGTGCCTGGGTCCAGGCCACTAACCCTAGTCAGGAATGGCCCCAGTGCATTCAGGACTGGGCACACAGAGAAACACTCATGGCTGCTTCTGATTGGTGTGACACTCTGGGGAGGGGCGGTGGACAGGCAAAGGGAAATTCACCATCACCAACAACCTCAGACTCTTCCCCCACAAATGGACAGAGCAGAGAAATGCTGGTTGCAAAATTTGGATCAGAGATCTGTGAAGGATCTTTAGGAATGGCCATCTCTTGTCTCTACCTCGTAGGCTCCAGATCTAAGTGCGAACTTTTCTTGAGACTTATTTCCTTAATGAAAGAAGGGACTGGCCTCATTCATTCTCCTCCAGGGAGTAGAATCAAAGGCTAGAAGTCACCAGGGAGCAAATCCAACTCAACAGAAGGAGGACAATCCTAGTCATTATAGGTCATCCTAATCAAAAGCCTGCTTTGTCATTATGCTAAGTGAAATAAGTCAGATAGGAAAGACAAATACTGTGTGATCTCATATGTGAAACCTACAAACATCAAACCCACAGCAACAGAGAGTAGAATGGTGGTTCCCCAGGGATGAGGGTGGACAGGGAATGGGAAGATGCTGGTCAAAGGATACAAACTTTTAGTCACAAGATAAATAAGATCTTGGTAGCAAATGTACAACATGGTGACGACATTCTATATTGTATACCTGAAATTTGCTAAGAGAGTAGATCTTAAATAGTCTCATCACACACAGACAAAAGATACTGAGAGTTGATGAATGTGTTAATTTGATTGTGTGATCATTCTAGGATATATGTATATCAAATCATCAGGCTGTGTATCTTAAATATACACAATTATACTTCAGTAAAATTTCTGAAAATTTTTTAATTTAATTTAAAATTGTTTAAAACACTGCCATGGGCTGGGCTCGGTGGCTCAGCCTGTAATCCCGTGCTTTGGGAGGCTGAGGTGAGTGGATTGACTGAGCCCGCGGGTTCGAGACCTGCCTGGGCAACTTGGTGAGATCTCATCTCTACAATAAATCAAAAAATTAGCCGGGCATGGTAGCGCGCGCCTGTAGTTCCAGCCACTTGGAAGGCTGAGGCGGAAGGATCATGGGAGCCCAGCAGGTCGAGGCTGCAGTGACCAGGAGCGGCCACTGCACTCCAGTCTGGGCGACAGAGTGAGACTCCAACTCAAAACAAACAAAAAAAAAAACACTGCCTTGTTAAATCATTTCACAAAAAAGAAACCTGCACATGCATGTTTATAGTTACACAAGTCACAATAGCAAAATCACAGAACCAACCCTGTTGCCCATCAAAAGTGAACTGGATAAATAAAATGTGGAACATATACATAATGGAGTATTACACAGTTATAAAGGAGGACAAAATCATGGACTTTGCAGCAAACTGGATGGATTTAGAGTCCATCAGACCTAATGATCTATCACAGAAATAAAGAACTGAATATCACATGCTCTCACTCATAAGTGGAACCTGAACATTTATCACAATGCTACAAGGGGGGATTGGCAGTCATGGGACACTGCCAGGGGAGAGAGGGAGGGCACATGGCATCACAAAGGGACGTGATCCTAAACCAGGGAAAATGAGGACCAGCTGGAGGCACAAACTGCACCTGCACATAGACAACTTATGTACCTAATCCTGACTTACACCCCACATCTCAATAATAAAATAAAGAGAAAACAAACAAACAAATAAATAAGAGCAAAAGCCAAAGAAGAAGGGGGAAAAAAACCCACTGCTTGTGAAAGGTCTTGAATAGACATTTCTCCAAAGAAGACAAACAAATGAAATGGCCAAAAAACACATGAAAAGATGCTCAGCATTATCAATCATTAGGGCAATGCAGATCAAAACCACAATGAGATACTACTTCATACCCACTACGATGGCTATAATTTTTAAAAACAGAAAATAACAAATGCTGTCAAGGATGTAGAGAAATTGGAAAACTCATAGATCGCTAGTGAGAATGTCAAATGAAGTAGCCACTGTGGAAAGTAATATGGTGGTTCCCCCAGAAATTAAAAATAGAATTATTATAAGACCCAGCAGTTTCACTCCTAGGTATACACCCAAAAGAATCGAAAGCAGAAACTCAAACAGATACTTGTACACCAGCGTTCACAGCAGCATTATTCACAATAGCCAAAAGGTGGAAACAACCTAAATGTTCATTGATTGACAAAGGGATAAACAAAATGTTGTCTATCCTTACAATGGACTATTATTCAGTCATGAAAAGGAAAGAAATGCTGATACATGATGAACCTTGGAAATATTGTGGTACGTAAAATAAACCAGAAACAAAATGACAAATATTGTATGATTCCACTTCTGTGAAGTATCTAGTGCTGTAAATAGAGACAGAAAGTAGCCAGAACAGAAGTTACCAGGCACTGGGGTTGCTGGAGGCAGAAGTTACTGTTTAATGGGTACAGAGTTTCTGTTTAGGACAATTAAAAAAACTTTTGCAAGTCAACAGTGATGATGGCTGTACTTATTATCACTGAAGTGTACACTTAAAAATAGCTAAAATGGTAAATATTATTTATATTTTACCATAATAAAAATTGATTCTTTATTTGTTTTTTTTGTTTTTGAGTTGGAGTCTCACTCTATTCCTAGACAGGAGGGCAATGGCACGCTCACTGCCATCACAGCCTCGGCCTACTGGGCTCAGGCAATCCTTCTGCCTCGGCCTTCCAAATGGCTGGAATGACAGGCATGCGCCACCATACCTGGCTAATTTTTTGGTTTATGTAGAGATGAGGTCTCATCAAGTTGCCCAGGCTGGTCTCGAGCCCGTGAGCTCAGGCGATCCTCTCACCTCGGCCTCCCAAAGTGCTGGGATTATAGGTGTTAGCCACCACATCCGGCCAAATGGATTTTTTTAAAAAGACTGCTTCGTGAGGTAGCAGTTGCCATAAATCACTAAGACAAAGCTGGACACTGGGCAGAGGGTGGGGCTGGACAACCTTTTAGCCTCAACCATATGCCTTGACAGGAAATGCTTCTTAGATGCTTGGATATCACAGCTTTTATCCTTCTACCACACAAGCTTAGGACAAGATCAGGAGTTGTAAGGCCCAACCCTACAACTGGTACTTTGTTATCCAACTTAGAGTTGGGATGAGAGCATGGGAAAAGACTAGAGCCTGCCACCCACTGATGCAAGGTGAGGCATCCATCTGTGGGCAAATTCAAAGATCCAGACCTAGTATCAAGAATTTGTTCATTTCTGTCACCTGTGGTCCAATGGGTGTGCCATTATCCCACAGAAGGTTTCCATGGGTTTCTTCTTCTCATACTTTCCTGTGTGGGTCCCTGCCTCTCACACATCGAGGGCTCAGTTAACACTCATTGAGTAAATGATACATTCAAGGATAGCTGGGTGCAATGGCTCATGCCTGTAATCCCAGCTACTCAGGAAGCTGAGGTGGGAGGACTGCTTGAGGCCAGGAGTTCAAGACTAGCCCAGGCAACATGGTAAATCCCATCTCTACAAAAAAAAAATTTTTTTTAATTAACTGAATCTCATGGCATGTGCCTATAGTCCCAGGTACTCAGGAGGCTGAAGTGGGAATAATAATATTTTTAAAGGATGGCATCTCCCCCATAGGGCAGTGTAGAGCACAGCACCACACAGGGCTGAAATACCCTTAGTTCCCTCATGCCAGTCTGCAGGAAGGATGATAATCAAAAATACCAAAGGCAATAACTATGAAGCAGGTGCCATGTGCAGGCATTCTATTCAGCTCCTGAATGCATGATTCCATTTAATCACATAAAAATCCCATGTCAAATGATCCTGAATTTATAAGTAAGAAAACTGAGGCTCAAAAAGGAGAGATCATTGTCACAAGGTCATTTAGTCCTGAACTAGGCTACAACCCAAGCAGTCTCACTGCAGATCTCAAGCCCTCCTAACTACTTGTCTGTACTGCTTCCAGCACCATCTGAATTTGCAGGGACTCGAGTTATAATTTCCGAGTCTTCATCTCACTCCTCTACCGGTTCAGGAAAATCGAACACATCCATCTTTGGAATGCATCCACTGCTTTAATCAATGGCTGCCTGGTAACTCTCAGGGGATCAGATTTTCAGTCTTCATCAAGACCAAGATTTCTATTATGGCAAAACAGAGAAATCACCTTAATGCTCAGAAACTCCATTGTCCCTTAGAAACATATGGTGAGCCACCTATGTGATTTAAATCTTTCTAGTAGCCTCAGAAAAATTTTTAAAAGGACAAGATACAAGTGAAATTAACCTCAATATATTTTCTTTAGCCCAATACATCTAAAATATTATCATTTCAAAGTGTTCAATATAAAAATATCAGTGAGATAGTTTACATTTTTTTCTCCACACTTGCGTTTGGTATCTGGTGTGTATTTGAACACTAACAGCACATTTCAACTAGGACTTGTCACATGTCAGCTGGTCAAGAGCCACACATGGCCAGCGGCTACCATACTGGACAGTACAGGTCTATAATGTCTCCTCCTCCTTATCTTATCCTCTCTCATCTCTGTTAATGCTCTACTTTGTTTCCATTGGCCTTATGTGTCTCTGGAATAATTGTCATCAATGACAGTCACCAAAGAAAACATTTCAGCGACAGAGTATTCCATCATTATGACTCTCATTCACCCCACAGTATCTGTTCTAACCACATTTTCACCATGAACATCCACATGTCCCTTCACCCTCTGTTTGCTCTCATCTTTCTTTCTCCTCTTGCAGGCCACGCCACCTTTGGGGAATCCACAGGAGAGCAGTAAACCTCTATCTGTTTCCTGTGTCTATGGCAGCCTTATTGTGGCAGTTTGGGTCAAATCAGTGACTTTAAACCTCAGTAAACTCACTTGTAAAACAGGAATAACCACAGTTGTGGTCACAACCCACTGGAGAGACATTCCAAATATCGTAGAAACCCTGCAGAAGAAAATCATTTTACACTATAACTTTCTTCTATTTTTGTCCGTTTTCTTCATCCTCCTTCTTGGCCGCCATGTGCCCCCTTGTCTTTCTCAGCTTCTGAATACCTTCCCAGTCCCCACACCCATAGCAGCACACTGGGGGAAAGGAGGAAGGCTGAGACTGAAGCTCTCTTCCCACCAGTTGAGGCTGTATTAATGGGAGCCCAGAAAATGACCCATTCTCCGGAGGGAGGAAGGCTCCCCCGTTTTCTACCCACTGGAGGGAGAAGAATAACAAACTCCCTAGTAGAATCCATTTCAAAACCTAGTGAATCCTTCAGACATAATGTTTACCATGATTCAGAATTGTGAACTACACACACACACACACACACACACACACACACACATACACACACACATACTTGTATGAGAACAAGGCAGAAGGAGGTGGTTAGGTCCTCACAGCCTGGCCACATTGTGCAGAAAACCAAATCTTCCCCCATTAACCCAAGTTCCCAGGCCTTTCCCAACTAGAAACAGTAAAGATCACATTTTGACCTAAGACAACTGCCTCCTTAACCCTGAGCTCTCAGGCATCAAGACACACACATACACCAAAAACAAAATAAAATAGGAATTTGTACTGAAGATATGAAGAAGACCTTTTCCCACACTGCTGGTGAAGGACAATTTGGCAGAACTTACCAAAAGTCCTAAAACTTTGAATATCCTTTGATCCAGCAATTCCACCTCTAGGGACTGAAAATAAGGACTAGCCACAAGGATGTCCATTACAATAATGGAAAAGTATGAACGTAAGCACCCAATAACAGAACTGAGGTCAAATAAATAGTGGGGCATCCATGTCATAGTATACAGCCATTAAATATAATACTTTAATAATATGAAAAGTTATTTCTGGTATGCAAAGTGAACTTCATATTCCAGCATTTCTCAGAACTCCAGGCTTGCACATCCAACTGTCTACTTGACAAATGAAACATGTCAAACAGGACCTGACTGTCAAACCCACCAGTCTTTACATTTCAAATAAGGGCACCTCCATTCACTCAGTGCTTAGGCCAAACACCTAGGAATAGTCCTCAATTCTTTATTCTCTTTTGCCCCTCCACATCCAACTCATGAGCACTTGCTGTGCCCTTGACCTTCTGAATCCAGCCACCTGCCCCACCCCATCCCCTAACCATACTAGTCAGAAACACAACCATTGCAGGCTTAAGCTTCCCCAATAGCCCCTAACCAGTCTCCCCTCTCCCATTCCTACCCCCTTCAGTCTATTTTTCCTGCAGCAATCAGAAGATCATTTAAAAACATACATCAGGCCCAGGTTCGGTGGCTCAACCTGTAATCCCAGCACTTTGGGAGGCCGAGGTGAGTGGATTGCCTGAGTCCACGGGTTCGAGACCCACCTGGGCAACTTGGCAAGACCTCATCTCTACAATAAATCAAAAATTAGCTAGGCATGGTATCACGCGCCTGTAGTTCTGACTACATGGAAGGCTGAGGTGGAAGGATTGCCGGAGCCCAGCAGGTCAAGACTGCAGTGGCTGGGAGCGTGCCACTGCACTCCAGTCTGGGTAACAGAGTGAGACTCCAACTCAAAAAAAAACCAAAACAAAACACCTATCAGTCGCCTCCCTGTTCAAAGGACTTCTTATCACAGTCAAAACAAAATCCAAGTATCTTAGCAAAGCCCCCTATGACCAGCTTCTGTCTCCCACTGTGTCCCTCAACCATTCCCTGCCCCTTCACTGTACACCATCAACAGTGGTCCCCCTAGGACTCCAATAACGTGCCAAGCACGTTCCTACCCAAGAAGTTTGCATCTGCTATTCCCTGTGCCTGGCACACTCTTCCCCAGATGTTTCATGACTAGCTTCCTCAAGTCAGTAGAACTTCCTCAAAGGAGCTTCTGCTGATCATCCCATACTCCTCCTCTCTCCCATGCTCTTTTTGGTTTGGTTTGTTTTCATAGCTGTGGCACATTGTCACATTAACTTTGTTCACCGGCCCCCAATGAACCACACATCCTGAAATTCACAGCTGCATTGACTCTGGGCTTATCCACGTAACATGCTCTAATCAAGGGGATATTAGTAAAGGTTGCAGAAGGAGGTTTAAGAAGGTCTTGTGCCCTGGGCCTTGCCCTCTTGGAACACCATTTGCAAGGATATCCTGAGGAGGAGCTAAATGGACAAAAACGGAGGCACTCCAGCCAACTACCAGTCATCTGAATTAAGGTCATCTTGGACTCTCCAGTCCGAGTCGAGCCACTAGATGAACACAACCACATGAGTGATCCAGGCAAAATCAGCAGAGCCAGCCAGCTGAGTCCATCCCAAATTGCAGGCACATGAGCATAGAAATGATTATTGTTTCAAACTACTAGGTTTTAGGGTGGCTTGTTCTGCAGCAATAGATAAGCCTCTCTATGGTACAGTAGTTCATCATTAACTGTGGTAGATACTACTAGCTATTCAGCAAACTCTGTTTTCTCTTCTTCCTGGGCCCACAGCTAAATTTCCTTCCCCATCTTCCTTTCAGTGATGTGACTAAATTCTAGGGCAACTTTGGGGAATTAAGTTTTTAAGAGGCTTTGTCCCTTCCATACTTCTTCCCCCTTCTAGATGCAACACTGATAATGCTGCAGGATAGAAGGAGCCTTAAGCATGAGAGAATGGCCCACCAACCAAGAACACCCATCATGAACTGTTTTGTGAACAAGAAAAAGATTTCTACTATCTCAAAGCCATTGAACATTTAGAAGTCCATCTGTTACTGTCTATTCTGATTAATATACTGGTTTAGCAGCTCCTCCCACCAAAAAGAGAAATCTGTCTCCCCATCCTCTACCTCCAGCTGACCATGTGACTTAACATCATCTCACAAATACAGTGGAAGTGACATAGTGTGACTTTCTCAAGTGACTCCTTGCAACTTTCCCTTTTGCTGTCTAGGGCTACTGGAACCATGTAAGAGGCCCGGACTATCCAGCTAGAAAGACCACATGGAGAGAGAGGCTCAGCTGTCCCATCTATTCACCCCTTCTGCCACTGAATGCGGTCACAAGAGTGAGACCAGGCAAGACCAGCAGAAGAACCGCTGAGCCAAGCCCAACCCGCGGAACCATGGAAAATAACAAATTGTTGCCTTATGCCTAAAGTTTTCCAAATATAACAAAGTTTAGGGATAGTCCATTACACAGCAATAGATCACTGAAATGGAACATAAGAAGAACAGAACATTGATACATACATGGCTACAATGCCCTTGCTGTACAAGGAGATTCTGTACTTACCCAATCCTGATTCAACCCTTGATACTTCCTTCCCCTTGCAATTTAACCAAAATAGAGTCCAAGAGTACCTCCACTTGGCCGATGCCCTCCCATCCTAGTGTCATTTGTTCACCTTTCGGGTGGACCCAGTACTCCGAGGCCTTTCCCAACCCATCCATTCTATAGACTAGGGACCCACCACCTGTTTTTTGTAAGGCCCAGAAACTAAGAATTGCTTTTACATTGTTAAATGTCCCCCCAAAAGTTTTAGTAATTATAAAAATTTCAGACTCTATAAAGTCTTATTGGAAAATGACCCCACCTATTCACACATGTTTTGTCTGTGACTGCTGCATGTCACAAGAGCAGACTCGAGTAGCTGAGATGGTAACTGTAGGGCCCACAAAGCCTAGACTGTTTGCTATCTGAAGCTTTTCAGAAAAAAGTGTGCCAGCCCCTGCTGTAGACAGCCATCAGACTAACTTTTAAACATCTTTTTTACTGTATTCACTCCAAAACCTTTGCAGACTTCTATCTCCTCTCTCAAGGGGATGAAACTTTGATTGTCTAACTCTCCTGTCCTTCATCAGACCCCAGGAGTTAGTGACCTAAATTTGTTTCTTATGACATGCTATCAGGTACCCTCCATTCTGGGAAAATTAGTCTCTAAGCTGCCCCATGAAAGCATGCTAATACCTTCATCTGGTGTGCTGCTCTTGTCAAGCGAGCTCTCCGCTTTTGCTGCAATCTAAACCCTCCCCCATCTTCATTCCACTCCAAATCCCCATCTCCCCCACCAAGAATGCTTCCCTAACTTCTTTGTCAAATATTTTCCCAGGTGTAAATTCTATGGAACAAAAATCCCAAGAGAAATCCTTGGAAAAAGGCAACACTGCAGACTCCATTCTCTCTTGAAGGCACAATGCACATATATAGCAGATCCAAGGCTCTGAGAAGTCCTGCAATAAAGATGCCATTTCCCTTTGCTTAACTCAACCTTTTCCAGATCTATCAACCCCAAAATTTTATTTATCCACAAAACACCATTGACCAACAGCATCTAGACAGTGCCTGGATTTCAGCATTTGTTGAAAGAGCAAAAAATGCTGACAGCCCACAAAATTAGAGTTCTACAGAACATGCTTTGGAAATGTCACTCAAGCTCCTTCTTCCTCTCTCCTGGTCTGAGTTGTTCCCTTTCATGTCATGTAGTCCATGCTAAGTAATGCTGATTATCATCACTGTCGTTGTCATCACAGCTGCCATTTATTTAGCACCTGCAAACACTGTGTTCAAGATAGTGCTAGACCCTTGACATGTCATCTTTTAATCCTTACAATCACCCTCTAAGATAGGTAATATTCTTCTATTATTGCTGTTTTTCCAGAAAATTAAACTATGAGTCAGAAAAGTTAAATCACTAGCCCAAGATACAGTTAAGTAGAAAAGCTAGAATTCAAAACTGCATCAGTCCAACTTCAAAATTCATGAACTCTCTTTTCTACCAAAATATCTCCTAATAACATACCGTGGCTGACATTGCCAGCTGTTCACTCAATATCTACTTTTACATTCTTCCATTTCATATGGAATGGCAACAGGTCATTCCAACAATGGATCATGATCTGCCTAAGTCTATCATGATGGCATACCCACTTCCATACCTCCTGGCCTCCCTTGCAGCTAGGACTAACCATTTGACCTAGTTCTGGCCAAGAAGACATAATTAAACATCATCTGTGAGGTGGAAGACGAGGAGGTGTCCTGAGGAAAACTTTGTTTCCTGAAACAAAGGTATGAACCCTTTATTCCTTCATACCCACCCAGTCCTCCTCTTTCCTGCCTGGAAACCAGATGTAACAGCTAAAGCCACAGGAGCCATCTTGCAACCATAAGGGAAATGTCGTAAGAATTTCCAAAGACATCAGCCCTGATATTTTTGACCTACTGGGCCAACTCAAATAACTATGTACCCCCTCCAGACTTCTTGTTATATGAGAAAAAGAAACCATTTTTTGCTGCACCACTATGGTTGGGTTTTCTATCTCATGCAGCTGAACACACTCCTAATGGACCCACATGCTGTCCTCATATTCTTTACCAGCTAGACTTTATTATTATTTCCCATAAATAGTATTAGCCTTGTCTCCCTAACCATGAAGTATGCCTCTTGAAGGCCAAGTTCACATTGCATATTTTTGTTTCCACAGGAGTGTATACGTGTCACTATATGTTGTTTATTATCAGGGCTTTTAGGGATAGACTATCAATTTATTACTTTAGTGTTTGTCAGCAGTGAGTTTTCACCATTAAATAGTTGAAATATGACATCATTCTCCTAATGGCTTAGTAGTATCTCTCAACGTGTCAATATAAAAACATGCATCAGGAACACCTGGACTGTGTATTAAATGCAGATTCTTGGGCCCTCACTCCAATCCCAACTGAATTAGAATCTCCGGGGTTAGAGGCTGAGAATCTATATTTTAACACACACCCTCACGTGGTTTTAATATACAAAATTTGATAACTTCTGGGACATAAAATTCTATGGATCCAAATGTTCAGTATGGCAGGACTTGGCTGGACCCTGAGTCACCAGCCCCTCTGCAGTGGCCCTTCCTAACCCTAGAGATCTAGGAAGTCTAAATTGGAATAATTGTTCAAGACCATTCCCTGGGCAATATGGATTAAAGTGGTTGGCATGCTCTGTGGCATTCTGGGACCAAGAAACTGAAAACAGATGCATTCCCTATAACAGCGGCTCCCCCACCCCACCACCACCACGGCCATACCTCCATGCCCCCAGCTTAAAGAGAAAACCACTATGCCAAGAGGAAGCAGTGCCCACTGCAGTCATCGCCCCCACCCAGGGAGTGATCAGAGGATGAAGCGTGGGGCTGAAATGAGGAAAGAAAAGCTCTGGAGAAACTTACACAGCAATCCACAAAAAAGCATTTGGGACTCCTGACTCAGAGGAACAGAAGATAACTCAGGTGGCCTTTGGGGTTATGTATTTATTTACTGTATGCAGGTCTGAGGGAAAGCTGTTCTTGGGCACTGTTCAGACAGAGACAGAAGGCTGAGCCAGAGCATCCCACACTTTTTCTTCCAGCAGCAGAGTCCTAGCCTCGCCTGCTTGCCCATTTCCACGAAAGGCAATACCTGTGCCTCCCAACAAAGTTCCCACTTCCCCAGTACCCCCTTGACATTGATCTTATTTCATTTCTGAGGATCGTGTTCCCAGATGACAGGTGCACATGGACATGTATCCTAGGGTAGCAAACAGCATGTTAAAGCACACATGTACACACACACCAACCCCTCTTTCAGAGGGATGACCTCCTGCATGCTGACATTGGGCCAAGTTTAAGATCATGGAAGAAAAAGAATGAGCTGAAAGTGAGTCAGAGAGAAGTGCTTATCCAGGCTAGAACAGGGGCAGGAGGGCTACAGGACTCACCAGGGATGGACGAGTTCAGGCCTCGGAAACTCCCTGCCAGAAACAGGATGAACTTCTGAGCACTGCACATGTCCACTCCACCGCAGGGGAACCCCTTTGCTCCCAGCTCCACTGCCACCACCCTTGGCAAATGCTAGCTTATGGGAGTCCCCAAATTTAATCATGTCATGTGCACAGCTGGGTTGGTTCGAAGGAAGGAAGTGAGTTGAACCCTTCAGACGTTTTGAACAATGTGGATGTCCAGTGATCTTGCGGACATCAGGCATTTTCTAAGGGCTCTTAAAACCTTCTGCCCCCTGGACCAAATGGCCTTCAGAAGAAATAAATTCTGCCATCTTCTTTCTGAGTAACTTTTCACCCATTCCCCATCCCACCCCACACCCCAAAAAACTGCTTCAAACTCCCCCTCAAGTTCTGCTGGAGAGAATGCTACAACAAGCCAAAGATAACTCCTCCTCCCAGACCCCTTTCTGCGCGGTCCCACTGAGATTCAAGAGTATTCTCCTACACCACCTATGTGTGCTGATCCAGGCATTTTTTTTTTCTTTTTTATACGTTTCAGGCCTGCGACAGTTCACCGCATCAGAATGATTCCATTGGAAACGGGTAACTCAATGGGGATTTTTTTTTCATACATCCTGCCTCCTGACATGTATAATACTGATAAAAAATAAATAAAAAATCCAAGGAGCCAAAGAAGGGCGGGGATCCTTCCCCACCAAGAGAAGAAGAGGTCTGCATGTACAGACAGCCCCATTCCGTGAGCAAAATCCACCTTTTGACCACCTGCAGAATGCGCAAGGTCACGTGGGTTCTCTGCAGCGCCTTATCCAGCACACAAGCCCCCCATGGCAATATAAACAAACCCACAAGCGCAAAAAAAGCGAGAACTCCCTCCTCACAGAGGAAGTGGATGATAACGGTAACAGCCACAACAATAATAATAAATAAAGAATAACAATTACTACTACTACCACCACCACCCAGTCAAGCGTAGACGACAGCAACCCAGTACAGGGACACCCAGGGCAGGCTTTGCAAGGGGATGAATCACAGAAAACCCAACCGTGCCCACCTTGCTCACCCAGTCCCCCCCTTCAGCCCCCAATAAACACAATCAGAGGGAAAAGGGATGGTGGGGAGAAAGGAGAGGGAAAGAAGCCTTGCCCCCCCCCCCCCGCCCCCATAGACAACACCTACCTCCAGGGTCCGGATTTCTTTTTGTGTGAGGTCGTTGGAGGTAGCACATTTGGTCCTAAGCCCTTCCAGGTTGGAGATGCTCAAGTCTATCATGTTTTGGACCAGTTCGCACTGCTGTAAGGCTTTTTGCAAACTCAGAGGCTGCTGCTCCTCGCTTTTCGTCATGTTTTCCTCATCCATCGCTTGCTCTGCAACCCCCCTTCCCTTCCTCCTCCTCCCAGAGAGAAAAAGGGGGGGCGGGGGAGTAGAGGTAGTCTACCCCTACGCCTCTCCAACCACTGCGACTCCTCAACAATGTCTCATGAAGAAGAAATCCAACGTCTCACACAGGGTTGAGGGGGTGGGGGTGGGAGGAGGGGACAAGAGCCAAAATTTATTATTTTATTTTGGGGTATCAAGCAGACTCCATTAGAATGTCTCCTCTCTCTGAGTCTCTGGTCCCTGAAAAGGAGAGATGCTGTTTCTCAGAAACAAACCAGGTGATGTGATGCTGTCTGTACACTTAGGGAGGAGGAGGAGGAGGAAAAAGAGGAGGAGAAGGAGGGAACGGAGGAGGAGGAGGAGGGCGAGGGGGAGGAGAAGGAAAATAGCGCTCACTCTTTACACACCGGCTCCTTGAAGGACAAAATTGTGTATTTTTGGCTGGCTGGCTTTTATGTCAAAAAGAATCTGGTTTGCCCCCCTCCCCGTTGCAGTGGCACGGCATGGTCCACGGTTTGGGGTGCTTTAGCGCGCTCTCAAGATGCTGTCTGCATTGCTCCCGCGGCTGCGGCGGCCACTGCGGCTGGCTGCTGTCTCCTCCCCGCGCTGCTGCTGCTGGTGCTGCTGCCGCCGCCGGGCTCCGGGGGTGACGGCTGCTGCAATCGCTCCTGCCTCGCTCCACACCGACATCTTGCCTGTCAATCAAAGGACGGGCGGGCGGGGGGGCGGGGAGCGAGGGAGCGCCGGCGAGGGATGGAGAGCGAACGAGGGACCTGCAGGGGCGCGGGTTGGTGGAGAGGCGCCGTGCGCGCAGCCGCCCCAGCCGGGCCCCGGCCCCGGCGCGCCGGCGACCCGTCGGAGGAGGGAGGCGGGGGTGGAGCGCGCAGGCTCGCGCACCTGGCCGGGGAGAGGGCCGGGGGGCGGGATTTCTAGGGGCTGCGGAGCTCGCGTGGCAAAGTGAAATTACTACCCGGCGCGCGTGCGTGCGTGCGAGCGGGAGAGCGATCGGCGGGCGGGGTCGCGGGGACAGAGCGCGCGCCGGGCCCGGGCCGCTCCCGGGGGCGGTGGAGGAGGCAGGGAGTGTACCAGAGCGCGGAGGCTGGGCGAGGGGGCGGGGAGAGGGATTTGGTGGCGGGGTGGGGGTGGGGGCCACTACTACAGCACCGATCTCGCGAGACGAGGCCGCCGTCCTGCTCAGCAGGTGCGCTCCGGCTGGGAGCAGGTGTGCGCCCAACTTTGCAACCTTTAGTGCGTGCTGGAGAAGCGTCGGCGTGAACCTGGGCACGTCCTCTCTGTCTTTGGCTCGGTGTGCGTGTGCACGCCTTTTTGTTCATTTGTCCTTTCTTGTTACTGGGGAAAAATAAAACGAACCTGGTGATCTTCCTGAGCTGTAGGAAGTTACCTCTCAGACTTGGTACCCTGGCCTGCCCTGATGGTTTCCCATTTGGAGAGGGAAAGGTGCTTTGATTTACTATGATTATTCATGATTATTCCCATGTCCTGCAGGGGCCTGCTTGGTCTGGGCCCAGTCTACCTAGCCGACTCTATATCAGCAAACTATGGCCCCATAGTTAAGAAAGGCTTTTACATTTTAAAATGGCTGTGGAAAAAAAATTTTTGTGACATATGGGAAATATAAGAAACTCACATCTCAGTGGCCATAAATAAAGTTTTATTGGAGCATCTCCACCTACTTGTGTGTTGTCTATGGTTACCTTTGCCTTATAACAGCAGTGTTGAGTAGTTGCCACTGAGACTATAGCTCACAACACCTAGAATATTTACTATCTGAGTCTTTACAGAAAAGTTTGCAGACCCCTGGTTAAATCTTTGTACTCCATGTCCAGTCTGCCCATTCACCTGAATACTCTCCTGATTGACTCCTTCTTGTCAGTTAACTCCAATATTATCTCAGAGAGGCCTTATCTCTCTGACCACCGTATCTAGTAGTATTACCAACACAGATTGCCCAACGGATGTGCATATTTAGGATAATTAGCAAACGGCACCTTAGCATGGAAAAGAAGCCCATGCTAAGGAACTGGGCTTGTGGGACAAAGTGATACTCAGAACATATGGTATAATACATCCCCCTGAAGGAAGCTACTTGGGAAGCAGAGAGAACAGTAGCCAGTGATGGCCACACTGAATGGCAAACTTTCTTTTGAAGACTGTAGACCTTGGAATTGTATAGCTCCTACAAAGCTGAGTCGCCATTTTCAAAATCTCTTTATAAATGAGGAGGGCAAGTGAGTTCTCTAGGCTCACAATCTTTTAGACCATGAAGTTTATGGATTCCAATTCTCTGGTAAAAATATCTCTCTTTCCATCTATATTCTCCATCTTTTTCTTGAACATATTGATTATCATTATTGTAAAGCTTTTGTCTAAGCCCAAAACCTTGTTCACCTGTAGGTCTCTTTCTGGTGACTATTTTTCTCTTTGTTTTCAGTGATATGGTCCACTCTCTTGGCAGGTCTTGTAATTTTTATTTTGTGTATGAAAAAATGTAGTCTCCAGGGAATGTTATCTAACTCTAAATAGGGCTCACCCTTTCTTTACAAGGCAGATACCATGGGAACTGATCATCTTCATCTATCAGGGGCTGAGCTAGGTGATGGCTGAGTTTTTGTTTTGATAGGACACCACCTAGCTCTGGCTTTTACCTCTAAGGATTTGCCTTTCTGGGGTTTCAACTAAGAACCTTGGGTGTTCCTCACCATGCCTCTTTCCCTGGTCCTGAGCTCTAACCCTTATCTCCATAGCATGGCAAGACTGAGAAAAGTCTACTCTGTTTTTCCAGGACCTTCTGTTTGGCTTCTTAGTCTCTTACCCTCCACTGCCTTAGAATTTGCCAAATATCATGAGGGGAAAATCACCACCTACTGGGTTCATTTTCTGCCTCTCCCTCTGCTCTGGGATATTAGCCTCTGAAGTCTCCAGTTTTGTCTTTCCAGCCCTATGCAATTGCTAAGATTTTGTTGATTTCTCTGTTCCCCCATAGCAGCCCTTTACCCTGGGAAAAGCTTAGCCCCTCAACCTCTTTTCCTGTGTCCAAATGTATACAAATGTTCCCAGGGGAAAAGTAGCTGCAGAATATCTCACCTCACCAGTTTCCCTCTCTCCAGAATCTTGACCTCCTTAATATTAGTTACTTTACAGCTTTCTGAATGTCTTTTAGCAGATGATGATGATAGTGATGATGATGATGATTTAATCTGGCTTTTCTTGTTGTTCTCAGAAGAAGAGTAAGTTTAAACAATGAAAGTAGCCCATAGGTCAGAGGTCATCAGCTGGCAGGGTTGTAAGCAGCACACAAATGTATACCCTTCCCATGTTTGGAAAACACCCTACATTATGATTCCTGCTTCTCCATAAGAGAAACCAAAGGACTTTTCCAGAAATTTCCCTGTAACTTCCCTGTACTGTGTCCTCATATAGCAGAGACGGGGGAAAGATATTCTCTCTCTCTCTCTCTCTCTCTCTCTCTCTCTCTCTCTCCCCTTTCCCTCCTTTTTCTTATAAGGCCACTGTCCTATTGGATTCAGGACCCACCCTTATGACTTCTAACCTTAATTACCTCCTAAAGATCTCCAGATACAGTCACACTGCGGTTAGGGCTCTTCCATTAGAACGTCACATAAGATTTCTACTGGGAAGTAAGCAACAAAGGGAAGGGATCTATCTGATGGTGAGTTTACCCTTACCCCCAGTGAAAGCTTGCTATCCAGGCTAAAAGGCATGACATGTATTTGCAGGGGCAGCCCCATAGTTGCTTGGGGCGGCATCATTCCTGACTCCACAGCCCAAAAACCCTGGCTCTCTGGTCCTCCTGGATAGTCTATAGACTTTCTAACCTCCTGTCTTAGCCTGCTCAGCTGCCATAACAAAATACTATGTGGCGTTGGGCTTGGTGGCTCAGCCTGTAATCCCGCGCCTTGGGAGGCTGAGGTGAGTGGATTGCCTGAGCCCGCAGGTTCGAGACCCGCCTGGGCAACTTGGTGAGACCTCATCTCTACAATAAATCAAAAATTAGCCGGGTGTGGTAGTGCGCACCTGTAGTTCCAGCTACTTGGAAAGCTGATGTGGAAGGATCGCCGGAGCCCAGCAGGTCGAGGCTGTGGTGGCCGGGATCGGCCACTGCACTCCAGTCTGGGCGACAGAGTGAGACTCCAACTCAAAAAAAAATACTATGTGACTTAAGCAAAAGAAATGTATCTTCTCACAAACCTGGAGCCTGGAAGTCTGAGATCAGTATGCCACCATGGTCAGATTCTGGTGAGGACTCTCTTTCTTACAGAAAGTCACCTTATTACTATGTCCTCATATAGCAGAGACGGGGGAAAGATATTCTCTCATTCTCTCTCTCTCTCTCTCTCTCTCTCTCTATCTCTCTCTCCCCCTCCCCCTCCCTCCTCCCTCCCTCCCTCCCTCCTTTTTCTTATAAGGCCACTGTCCTATTGAATTCAGGACCCACCCTTATGACTTCTTCTAACCTTAATTACCTCCTAAAGATCTCCAGATACAGTCACACTGGGGTTAGGGCTTCAACCTACTAATTGAAGCAGAGAAAGAAGTCGCAACTCACCACCCTATTTAAATACTTCCTCTTAAACTACCTAGAGCAGACTGTGTGATTCACAACAAACAACTGTAACACTTCTGCCAATAATTGCAAAATTAAGAAACACTACCCAAAATGCAAATCTCTGATCTTTATGGAAAAATGGCAAGATCTGGCTACATTAGGCAACAGTTGGTTGGAAGAGAGGCAGCTGTATCTTCAGATGAGGCACAAACCGTCCACTATGGTCTCACCCAATCCTTTTGTTCATTATTTATATTTCCTGCCTAGCCCCTGAGACATTTGAGTCCACTGCCCTGGTGTAGTGTTTTGCACCTCAAACTGATAAGAACCTCACCAGTTTCAAAGAACTAGAGCAAAGTGATGAGGATTTTGTTGTTGTCGTTGTTGTGTTTCATTCTAGAAACTGCATATGGCTTCTGAAGGATGGATATCTCAGAGTGACTTTATCAATAGTGGGAATAAATTATTGCTACTAGGCCACTGGTGAGCTGAACTTGGTCAGTGGCGGGGAGGGGGGGAGATAAGAATCAAGAACTGACTTTCTTTTCCTTGTTCCTCTGCTTGTCAACACCCAGACCCACAGTCAGAGCTCCTTCCTCTGCCCTGACTGACATCTCAGTAGATCCCATAGCTTTTTGGTTAGTTTCAACTGCAAGAACAACCTCATCAGACGTTAGAAGTCCAGCCCAGTTCAATCAAAACTTCATTCTCATATCCAATCTCATCCCTTCTTCCTTGCTCTTTCTGGTCTGACTCACAGATGATATGGAGACTAGGGTGAGTGTATCCTTTCCCTCTTGCTCTCCAGCTCACCTTGCTGGAGAATGGGAGCCGCGGACTAAGTGGAAAAGGGAACTTCAGCTGAGAACAGGTGAGTACGGGGTGTCAGGTGCCCCACTATGTCCTGCCAAACATTCACATGCTGGCCTTTTGTTTTACATGGGTGCACTGGGGGATCTTTGGAGTCCCCCAAGGGGACCCTGTGGGCACTCAATACATTGGGTGACTTCTTACACACCTCTTCCATATTTTCCCCAGGAAGTACCCCACCTCCTCCTTCTGAGATGCCCTTGGGTAAGTCTTTTCAGGATGGCTCAAGACAAGGTACACTCTGTGGTAGTCACCTGGCCCACGGGAAACAGGACACACCTTTGTCCTACAGAACGATAAAGACAGGCTACTTCTCTTGCTGCCCTCTCTCCTCACCCTGCCATCTCAGGCAGCCCCAGGCAGCCTTCAGCTGGCAGTGAGGTGCCAGCCTCCTCCCTTGGTGCTCCAAGTCTCAAGACTGACTCTTCTTTGAGCCTCCTTTACTCAGAGTGGGAGTTGGAAAAAGAGAAGAAAACACCTATACAGGCCTGTCAAAGTCTTCGCTGGATAGAATCTTGATCTCATCTTATATAGGCTGGAGGTTGATGGTTATTAACGATCAAAGGACCAGTTCAGCCACTTCTTAATAGAAGGAGGAAGTATTGTCACCTTTGAAACGTTCACTAAAGTTCTGGGTCAGCAGGAAAAGTCTCATTCCATGTCTTGTTATATTAGCAATGAGTTGTCCTCAATTTTTTTTTTTTTTAACAATGAGGTTTTTTAAATTTTTACATGTATGTTTGAATTTCTCACATTTTAATTTTGTGGCAGAAACCCAGCTTCAGCCAACAATTGTATTTTCTGATATTTTAAATGGAGCCATTGAATCTGCTTTAACAAATAATTTGATTTCAGAGTAAGAGCTTAAATGAAGCATAGTGGTCATTTTATTTCTTTTTATTTTAGAGTTGTAGTACATGCGAGAATTTGCTACAGAAGTAAATTGCATGCAGATGAGATTTGAGCTTCTAGTAGGCCCTCTCACCCTTGATGCCTGGTGTATTGTCACATGCACCCCACCCCTTCTCCCTCCCTACCTCTCCAGTAGTGTCCAGTGTTTGCTGTTCCCACCCTTGTGCTTATGTGACCAGTGACCAGAGCCCACTTATGAGTGAGAACATGCAGTATTCGGTTCTTTGTTTCTGTGATAGTTCACTTCATATGATGGTTACTACTGCATCTGTGTTGCTGAAAAGGACATGATTTTGTTCTTCTTTATGACTGTGTAATATTCTATCATGTATATGTACCACATTTTCTTTATTCAGTCTACTGTCGATGGGCAACTGGGTTGATTCCACATTTTTGCTATTGTGAACAGTGCTGTGATGAACATATGCGACTGGTGTTTTGAGTAGAGTGATTTATGCTTTTCTGTGTCCCCAATATTTTAAAATTTGCATTGTGAAGAAGTGTACAAATTGAGAAATGGCAGATTAGGAGGAGGGGCTATAGGTGTCCTCTGAAACTAAACAGACCAACATTGATTTTTTTTTAAAGGGCTTGCCATATTGCTTTCCCAGGGTATTTCTTTTTTCTCTTTTTTTCTACTGATTTTTTCAGTGAGAAAATATTTCTCAGAATGCTGTCCTCCAAGATTCAACCACATGTTCCATAGCTGTGAGAGAATTATTATTCTAACTCACTAATCCCCAAAACCTAAATGATTTTTTTTAAATGCCTTCTTTTCAGGAAACTGAAGTGGGAGGATTGCTTGAGCCCAGGGGTGCCATGATCACACCTGTGAATAACCACTGCACTCCAGCCTGAGAAAGATAAGAAAAAAAAGAATGAGAATAGGCATACTGGTCCTATCTCTAACCTTTTCTAACATCAGAAAGCTGATCTTTCTAGAGTTCGTCTCCTTTTGGACTTTTGCCTCTGTGTCTCTTAATTTCCAATGTGAGCAAAGCAACCAGATCACTCTCTTGATAGTGAGATAATTTGAGCTCACAGTAATGGACAATTTAGTCCAGTGATTTATCCTGGCTTTACAAATTAAGCACTCAATGATGCATTGTGAATTTTCAGATATAGCACCCTCAGGATAGGAGAGGATGTGTACTGTGGTACTCTCCAAGTACTTAAAGAAATCTTGTTGAAAATTGCAATAAAGTAATACCATCAACAAAACTTACTTCTTATGCCATTGTCTATGAAGTTCAAGATCAGCATTAGCCTAAATGGTGTCTTTGTGTGAATAAGAAAAAAGGCATCTACTCTGTAAAGGTACCAACCCAGGGGCAGAGAACAGTCTGGATTTCAGACTGCCTCCCCTGCCTCAAATCTGAGCACCTTGTGCAGAAAACAACCTGTATGGCATCCATCCAGTCTCCCTGATGAAATTTATAATTCTTTGTTTCATTTGTATTGTGTTAAAATATACATAATATAAAATGTAACACTAGTGACATTTAGTACATTTGCATGCAGTAGCATGGATAAACCTGGCCCCACTTGAGACACACCACCCCCTGGCGACATCAGGATAGAAGGAGGGTGGAGTATCAGTACTTCATTCCTTCTCATGGCTGGATAATAGTCTATCACATGGATAGACCACATTTTGTTTATCCATGCATCTGGTGGTGGACATTTGGGTTGTTTCCACCTTTCGGCTAATGTGAATCATGCTGCTGTGAAATCTGAACAAGTTTTTGTTTGAACACCTGTTTTCAATTCTTTGGGACATATACCCAGGAGCGGAATTGCTAGGTCGTTGGCTAATTCCATGTATAACTTTTTGAAGAGCTGCTGCACCAGTTTACATTCCCACCAGCAATGCATGAGGGTTCTACCTTCTTAGTATCCCCACTTCCTGACTCTTCTCACATCAATATTATTTCCTTACAAAAAAAGAAAACCATAATGGCATACTTATTGAAAGCATGCATTGACTCATGCATTTCTTGAGTGTCTACAATATGCCAGATATAATCCAATATGTGAGGGATTTAAATATTAATAAACTACAGGAAAGGATTGGTCTCTCCCCAGAAAGGGAGGGTGCTACTCTCAGAAGAAGAGGGGATGCATGTTGAGCAAACAAAAACATCAGCAATATTTCACCATCCTTGGGGAAGTTATGGTCTAATGGGGAGACTCATGCAAACAAATCCTGTAATCATAACACACGCTGAGAGGAAAGGAAAGGAGTCTTCCAACCCTGTGGAAAGAAAAGAAGAAAGATTCTGGAAAGACTCTGAAGAGATAATTCTGAAGCTAAGATTTAAACAGAAATGGAGGTCAGGTACAGTGGCTGACGCCTGTAATCCCAACATTTTGGGAGGTCAAGGTGGGAGGATAGTTTGAGCCCAGGAGTTTGAGATCAGCCTAGGCAACATAGTGAGACTTTATCTCTAGAAAAAAATCAAAACATCAGCTGGGTGTGGTGGTGCACCCCTATAGTCCCAGCTACTCAGGAGGCTGAGGCGGAAGGATGGCCTGAGCCCAGGAGGCCTAGAGTGCAGTGAGCCATGAGCCATGTCACTGAACTCCTGGGCAACAGAGTGAGACCTTGACTCAAAATAAATCAATAAAATAAAATTAAAAGGAATAGGAAGTCTCCAGGCACAGCATCCTGAAATCGCTGATGATCACAGACAACCACAAGAAACATATATTCATCACAATTATTTTTAAAACTGCGATTGAAATACAAAACTATTAGGCTTTACCTTGAAAAGGATTATACTGGTGAATAATATGTGGCAGTCTCAGACTTTAACTCTGAATTTGGAGCTTTCACTTATTAGCTTAAGCAAATCATTGTAGGATGACCAACCATGCTGGTTTACTGGGACTGAAGGAGTTTCTAAGGTGTGAGACTTCCAGTGCTAAAACTGGTCAGACAAAGGCACATTGGGACAAATTGGTGGCCCCATAGTTAAATTCCTGATTCATGAATACCCAGAGTGTGCTAAGAGTTGGAAGAGGCGCTATAGGAACATACAGTGTTAGGTATGAATGATCCCTGTGTTCAAATGAAACTTTTACATGATTGTTCATAGCAACATGAGTCACAGTAACCAAAAGGTGGAAATAACCTGAATGTCCATCAGTGGATAAATAGATAGATAAAAATGTGGTCAGCCTATCCATATGATGGAATATTATTCAACCATAAAAAGGAAGGACATTCTGATATATGCTACAGTGTGGATGAATCTTGCAAACATTATACTAAGTGAAAGAAACCAGTCACAGAAGACTACATATTGTATGATTCTTTATACAAAGTATTTAGAATAGGCAAATGCATAGAGACAGAAAGCAGATGAGTGGTTGCCAGGGACTGGAGGAGGGAGGAATGGGGAGAATCTTCTTAATGGATCCAGAGGGGTGGTAATAAGAAAGTGCTGGAACTATATAGGGGTGATGGTTGCACAACACTGTGAGTGTATTTCATGCCACTGAATTGCACACTTTAAAATAGCTAAAATGGTAAATTGTGCATTAAGTATATCTTACCACAATGAAAATTAAAAATAATTTTAAAAGAATGATCCCTACCTCCCAAAGGGTCTATAAACTAAATACACTAGCAGACAGCCTACAGGGCCAAATTTAGCCTGCAGATGAGTTTCATTTAATAGCATGGAGTTTTTAAAAAATTGAATTTGTTGCTAACGTTTATAAAATGGGATGTTTCACATAAAAATTATGATCACTCTTTTATTTTGAAAAACCCATAAACCTGGCCCCACTTGAGCCGTACCACCCCCTGGCAACATCAGGATAGAAGGGGAGTGGCTCCTCCCCTAAGGGTAGACGCTTTCCAGTTCTCTCTGGTCCCCCTTCTTCCACCGGCACAGGGGCCTCCTCCCTCGCCTGCTATAGCTGTCTGGTCCCTATAGGCACTAAAGTATAGGATTTCCAACACTTGCACAAAACAAGTATGGAAATAAGACAAAATGCATGGTGACTTCCATTTTTATTTCTTTGTAAGTGAAATGTGAGTGGGTTACCATTCCCCAAAAAATGCTCGATGACTTTTGAAGTCCTTACCCCTTAAGGGGTGAGAAAGTTTCCCCTTAGCTGGGAAACTTTTATACATATATCAATGCCTAGGTCCTACGCTCTAGAGATTCCAATTTATTTGTTCTGGGGTACAACCCGGGCATCAGGATTTTGTTTTCCTTCTTTCTTTTTTGAGTTGGAGTCTCTCTCTGTCACCCAGGCTGGAATACCATGGCATACTCACAGCACCCCAGCGTCAACCTGCTGGACTCAGGCGATCCTTCCGCCTCAGCCTTTCAAGTAGTTGGAACTACAGGTGCATGCTCCCATGCCCGGCTAATTTTTTTTTTTTTAATCGTAGAGACGAGGTCTCACCAAACCCACGGGCTCAGGCAATCCACATGCCTCAGCCTCCCAAAATTCTGGGATTGCAGACTGAGCCACAGAGCCCAGCCTTAAATTTTTTATTTTAAAGATGTGGGGTACAATTCAGGGTTAGGTATACAAATGTTCATTATGTGGGTACTCTTGTTAATGAGGTGTGCCACCCTCCCCCCCAGCAGTTTCCCACTAAGGCCAATTCTGCCCTCCCCCTACCCCCAGCAGTTTCCAGCTACTGCCAATCCCTTTCTTATCATATTATGATAATTGTTCAAGGTCCACTTATGACACTCACAACCCTAGACAGATCATCAAGACAAAAAATCAACAAGGAGATCTGGAACCTTGACCAAATGAATTTCATTGATACCTACAGAACACTCCACCCAACAACCACAGAATATACATTCTATTCATCACCACATGGAACGTACTCTAAGATCAACCACATCTTCGGCTTTAAATTGAGCATAAACAAATTCCAAAAGATTGAAATATTACCATGTACCTTCTCAGACAGTGAAATAAAAATAAATATCAGCACCAACAAAGTTCACCTAAAACACACAAAGACATGGACACTAAACACCATGATGTGATCCTAAATAACTTCTGGGTCAACACAGAAATCAAAACAGATTAAAAGATACCTGGAAACAAATGAAAATTAACAAACATCTTACCAAAATCTCTGGAATGCCATGAAAGCAGAACTAAGAGAAGAATTCAAATCTCTATGAACACACATAAAGAAGATGGAAAGATCACGTGTTAACAGCCTAACAAATCACCTAAGGAAGCTAGAAAAGCAAGACCACCAAAACATCAGGATTTTTAAAAGCTCTCTAGGTGCTTTCAATGTGCAGCCAAAGTTGAGAACTGCTGCCTTATTGTGTCATTTTAAGGAATTGTTTTGTCAGCCTCAGATGTTACAGAGCAAACCTTGAGAACTACTGCCTTATTGTTTCATTTTAAGGAATTGTTTTGTCCGTCTCAGATGTTACAGACCAAACCACACACAAGTTAAGAATCATTTTAGTTTCCATTAAAGTATATTTTGTTGTTCTTGATGTATACCCTTACAGATACATTTTATCTTCAGCCACCCACCAGGCATCTTGACAGACACAAGAAACATATGAATAAATAATCTATTTTCAGATTTTTTTGAAGGGGAGTCTGTTGTTTCATAAAACACAGCATCTAAAGCACTTCAGAAAATCTGAAAGTTACCCCACATTTGTTTAATTGTTGGAAGGACTCTACAGTAGCCAGTCTCTGGAAGCAATTGGATAAAGAGCATGTGCTGTTTTTCCGGCTAGAGTTGTAATGGTTTGTCATATAAATACACGTGCACTGTTCAAAGTGGTCACCCCTTCTCAAAGTGTGAATGTGATGCAATTGCTGACATGTGCTTTCCACATGCTCCTGCTTGTAAGTCTCTCCCACCAGACCAGAGCTCTTCAATGGTATATAAAAGCATCTGCTGAAAGAAAAACCAAAATCTGTATCATAGTCTGGACATATTCAAGGCATGCTTCCTAGACTGATAGCGATTTTCCCGCAGTCCTCTGCACCTTGGTCAGAGAGAAAGCCTCTGCCCTCCCGTTCTCACGGGGGCTGTCTGTCTGGTCAGTAAAAGCAGAATGTGCCTCCTCTTCACACCCCATCACAGCTGCCTGCCTGTAGCTTTGTGGCACAGTGATGACTCGGCTTCCAGTACCCATCTGTGACTTGGCAAAAGAAATGCGTGAGGTAAAGAAATAAAAGCGCCTCAAATCATTCCAAATTTGATTGACTTTGGAAAGACAGATCCTGAGTTGATGAAGACTCTTCTGGTACTCCAGTCTGACCAATTGAACAAAAGGTCCTTTACACGTTTCTTCTGCAAGTTTTGAACTTTCTTTTTCTTTGGAAAAATGGAGAGGCTCAGTGCAGTGGGTCATGCCTATAATCCCAGCACTCTGGGAGGCCAAGGCAAGAGGATCACTGGAGACAAGGCTGCAGTGAGCTATGATAGTGCCACTGACTGCATTCCAGCATGGGCAACAGAGAGAGACCTTGTCTCGGAAAAAAAAAAAAAAGGAAAAAAATGAGAAAGGCTGAACTGGACAAATCATAAATCTTACCCAGTTTTATGGTTTTCTGCATGGAATCAGATAAATGAACACCAGGATCGTTTTCTTGGTAAATGAAGAGCACTTTTCATTTGTATCATGGGAAATATAATGTTTGCTTTTCTAAAGATAGAGCTGGTCCATGATTTCCGTTGAGCTAGAAGATTAGTTTGTCCTCAATCCTGGGATGTTTAACTAGTCATTGATTCATTAATTCATCCCATTCAAATATTGGTAACTTTCCTATGGCAAATAAAGAGTCTGATTCCAATGATAGGATTGAAGTGAGACTGACAGGAAAGGAAGAGAAGATGTGGAATTGGGGCACTGCTGGACCTTCATCATCACAAATACAGATGGGGTCCAGGAGAGGTAGTTGAGCATTGCAGGAAGCAATACTAGCTCTGAGCCGGACAACCTGGGTTCAAATCCCAGCTCTGCCACTTCCTGACCCTGTGACCTTAGATTGATGATCTCATCTCTTGCATCTGAGTTTCCTCACCTGTAAAATGAGGGTAATAATAATGCCAACCTCATAAGGTTGTACTAAGAATTATATGCGTGTAAATTGCTTGGAACACTGAAAGTAGCAACAAAAGCTACTAAAGAAATGCAAGGGCAAAAGTACATCTGTGGCATGACAGATTTAAATATATGTAGCGTTCTTACCAATCTATTTTAAAAATCTACATGGGGGGAGCTGGGCATGGTGGCTCATGCCTGTATTCCCAGCCCTTTGAGCTCAAAGGTTTGAGATCAGACCCCTTCCCCCACCCCATCTCAACAAAAATGTCAAAAACTAGCCAGGTGTGGTGGCACGTACCTGTAGTCCCTGCTATTTTGAAGGCTGAGATGGGAGGATTCCTTGAGCCCAGGAGTTCAAGGCTGCAGTAAGTCATGACCACACCACTGCACTCCAGCCTGGGGGACAGAGCTGGACTCTATCTCAAAAATAAAATACAAAATTTAAAAATCTATATTGGGTTAAAATGTGAAGATCCAGTTCATAATTTCTGCAAATGTCATACCATTTACATAAGAGTCACCAGGGTTGCATATGAAAATTGCAAACTCCCGGGTCAGGTCCTCCTGCAGACCTACTGAATTAGGCAGCTATGGTCTGAATGTTTGTGTTCTCCCAAAATTCCTATGTCAAAATCCTAAACTGCCTAGGTGATAGTTTTAGAGATGGGGCCTTAGGAAGGAAGGTGATTATGTCATGAGAGTGGAGCTCTCATGAATGGGATCAGTGCCCTTATAAAAGAGGCCCCAGAGAGAAGACGGCCATCTAGGAGGAAGTGAGCCCTCACCAGGCAACAAATGTGCCTTGATCTTGAACTTTCCAGACTCCAGAACTGTGAGAAATAAGTTTTTGTTGTTTATAAATCACTCAGTATTTTGCTGTAGCTGCCCAAATGAACTAAGACAACTCCTCTCTGGGGTTACAGTCCCAGGAACCTGCATTTTTAACAAGCACACCATGTGGTTGTAATGTATCTTCAAGGTAGATAAATTCAAATAGAGTGAACAGATAGTGACACCTGTGGAGCCTGGTTACTGCTCTTATGAATCCAATAAATCACAGTCTCCAAAGCATCATTTGAGAATTACCTTTATTCAGAAATTTTGTCAAATTATTTTATAATCTATTACAATGTACACTTATCATTTTCTGCAGAGTGACTCACTATATTTACAAAAAATTTATTTAAAAGGGAAATTTATTTCATTAGTGTAAATGAGAAATAAATATATTGTCATAATTCAATGATAGGCGTAAAAGTAAATATAATTTGTAAATGCTATTAAATTCCAACTACATACCTTACCAGCTGAAGCTCTGAATCTACAGCAGCATCTCTGTTCAGAAGAAAAATTAGAGAGGTGTTACAGACTCACTAGTACCACATGGAGAATTTCTCCTTGATGAAATGATTGGAAGAGAATTAAAAGGGGAATAATTCCCCATTGGGTGATTTAATGTTGGCCTAAGCACCACCTAAAATCACAGCTTACACTTTGTGGAGATGCAATAAACTCTTTGACAGTTTGCTGACTCTGAAATTGATAAATAAAATAAAATAAAACAAAAACAAAACAAAACAAAGAACAAAAAGGAAAACAACCCCAGGCTACTGGGGAGACACTGGTAGGCGTGACTCATGTAGTCTATCCTTCCATCTCCATGAAAATTTAGGACTTCTCTCAGATGTCATTCTCAAAGACAGAATGTCAAATGAAGTTTGGTTAAGATCTGACTGCCCCTTACTTATTGTGCTTTGTGACCTACGGCGAGTCTCAAAAAAAAAAAAAAAAAAAAAAACCCTTCATTTTTCCACAGCTGTAAAATGAGATGATGATTGTTCAAGCCAAGATGAAATAAAGTGACGTATGGAGAGCCCTAACACAGTGGGTAACATACAGTTAATGTCCAACAGACGGTAGCTTTTAGAAATTATCAAGACTTTTTATTTTTAACCATTTTTAATAGTACTCTTTATAAAACATGGTTCTACCCCCTAAATGCAGTGTAATTGCTGGATGATGCAGAGTTACCATTTTTTAATGTTTCTATAAACACCTTATTGCTACTGGACACAGCTTCCCAACTTCACTCTCCTGTTTGGCCATCTTGAATATGCAGTGGACTGATAACCAGGTCAAACGTCCAACCGGAGAGAGCTGATTAAAGTATGACACAATTACATGGTAGCCAATAGAAAGATGTTTCAATAGTCATCAGAAAAATACACATTAAAACATGAGTTTAGCCGGGCTCGGTGGCTCAGCCTGTAATCCCGCACCTTTGGGAGGCTGAGGTGAATGGATTGCCTGAGCCTGCGGGTTCGAGACCCACCTGGGCGGCAAGACCTCATCTCTACAATAAATTAAAAAATCAGCCGGGCGTGGTAGCCCATGCCTGTAATTCCGGCTACTCGGAAGGCTGAGGAGGAAGGATCGCCGGAGCCCAGCAGGTCGAGGCTGCGGTGGCCGGGAGCGGCCACTGCACTCCAGTCTGGGCTACAGAGTGAGACTCCAACTCAAAAAAAACCCTAAAAAACATGAGTTCATTTTTTGTGTTCATCAGCATAGCAAATACCAAAAAGGACAATATTATCTGAGATTGGTGACGATATGGCAAATAAACACTCTCATATACTAATGGTGGGAGTGTAAATTGGTACAACCTTTTCGAAGGGCAATTTGTTAGCTATATCAAAATTTAAGATGCATGTACTATGCAACAGAATCTCTTCCATATGGACACAAGGTTGTATGAGCAAAACCACAAGTGTTGGCAGGGATGTGGAGAAATTAGAACCCTTGATCATTGCTGGTGGAATTGTAAAATGGTGCAGCTGCTGTGGAAACCAGTATGGCGGTTCCTCGAAAAAGGAAGCATAGAATTACCTCATGACCCAGTCATCCCACTTCTGGGTATGCACCCAAAAGAACTGAAAGTCACAACTCAAACAGATATTTGTACACCAATCGTCAATGTCCAAAGAAGTATTATACACAATAGCCAAGAGTTAGAAAGAACTCAAATAGATAAACAAAATACATAAAATGGAATATTATTCAACCTTAAAAAGGTAGGAAATTCTACAATATGCTACAACATGGATGAATCTTAAGGACATTATGCTAGGTGAAATAAGCCAGTCACACACACGCGTACATGCACACACATACACATATGCACACACACACACAATTCATATGATTCTGTTTATATGAGTTACCTAGAATAGTTAAAATCATAGAGACAGAAAGTAGAAAGTTGGTGGCCAGGAGCTGGTGTGAAGGGAAGTTTGTGTTTAATAGCGTTCAATTTGGGAAGATGAAAAAGTTCTGGAGATGGTTGGTGGTGATACTTGTACAATATTATGAATGTACTTAATGCCACTGAATTGTGTACTTAAAAATGGTTAAATCATACATTTTATGTCATGTATTTAACCACAATTTTTTAGAAAGTTAATTTGATGCTAAGCCAAAGAGTGCTACTTTCGAACAGAACTTTGATGCTCTGGGGCATTTTATTCTTATTGCAAGTTCAACACTATGTGCAATAAGAGAACAGATGATATTCAAAATCTGGTCTCAAAATAAGCAGAATGTTATCGACTTTGTCTTTTTTCACTGTTTCTCCTGTTCATCTTCATTTCCATAAAAATGCTAATTAACAGAAGAGTGCTTATAAAACAATTAATAACTAAACAATTAGACACTGTGACAAGTAGGTCCTCCACAAAACTGACAGGTTATGAGGATTCAATAAGATAACATGTATAAAGTGCTTAGCATAGTTCTTTAGTTGTTATTTTATCTCATTTAATTCTCAAAACATTCCTATGGCATTGTTATAACAATATGACTATTGTTATCCCCATTCTTCAGACAAGAAGAACCAGAGCTCAGAGTAGTTAAGTGATTTGTTCACATTGACACAAGCATATGGCAGAGTTGAGGCTGCAAAGCAACCTGACCAATTCCAAAGTCTATGTGCTTGACTGCTGTGCTGAGAACATTTTTGTCAAATCTTTGATTTGCATGAGAATATTTTAACTGTCCATAAACATACACCAAAGCAGGTTTTGATTATTTTTTAAATTTCAAAATATTGTTTACTAACTCACTACCATAATCAAATACACTATAGTATATATTACTATCTTCTAAGTATTAAATCATTTATTCAAAATAGCATGGTCCCTCAATCCTACCCTTCCCCAGCCTATCTTTACCTTTTTTTTTTTGAGTTTGTCTTATTGTCATACTTCTAAATAAGAAACTTGTACTGCAACTTCTTGACTTGTCAATTTTTAAATGTCAATTGACTTATTTCTCCAATGCTAAGATCGCTCCTTCCTTAACTTCCTTCTATCTCTCCAATATCATTACATACCAATTTGGGAGTAGATCAAAGGCAAATGTTTATGTTGTGACTATAAAAATATTGTTTACTATTAAACCAAGGAGGTTCACTCTGTGTCTCCTTTCTCATACAACCCTTTGTTTTTCCTAGAGTTAATAATTGTCTTGCCTTCTTATTTTTCTGGTTTTCTAATAACTATTTCTAAGTAATTTTCCAAATTCTCCAACATCTCTGCCTCAGAGCTATTAATAATATTTTCTCCACATTCAAATCATCAAGTTCATGTTTTTTCTGTAGACTTCCTTCCAAAGTCCTCTGTTTTTTTGCTCTAATCTGGACAAATTTATCTCTAGAGCCGTCTACATAGCTGTTATTTTGAATCACCTCTTTGCCATTATCCTGAAGATTCCCTTTACTGCATTTCCATTTTGAATCTCTTTTCCCCCAGAGTCTTGCCCTTTTTTACTTTACTTTTTCATTTTGTTGAAACAAATTTTCAAAAGTTTACTAAAAGAGAATACGTGGGAGGTAATTATTTAAAGTCTCCAAATGCCTGGAAATATCTTTGTTCTAATCTTACTTTTTAGTGATAGTTTAGCTGGGTATAGATTTCTAAATTGGAAATTCGGTGTCTGCTCTCCCCTCAGGTGTGGCACATCTGTCTATCACATAGCTTTTTATACTTCTTAATATTGTTTCTGGAGGAAGCAAAGATAAGTGTAGGGTATTTTGTCTGTCATGCTTAATTGGAAATCCCTCCAGCAACATTTTGTCTCCCAAAACTTACTGAAATCTCTTATCCACTGTTATCTCTCTTCCGATTATCTTAGTCCTTGTGAATTAATACTTTTTCATTTTCAAAATATTTATCCATGTTTTGAGAGAAAAAGGAAATAAATGTGTCTTTCAATTTGCTATTTTTAATTGGAGACTCCACAACAGTCTATTGAACAAAACTCAAATGTCTTAATCAAATTTTGTTAAGAGAGTGTTCTAAAATTTTTTCAAATATTTTTTGAAATTGTAGACATGGGGAGGTTTGCCAAATTAGAATGGGGAAGCAGGATTCTCTCCTCTTAATTCTACCTCTGTAAAAGGATTATTTCTCTATCCTTCATTTTATGCAGAAATTAAATTCTCGATAATCTCTCCTTTAGTTAACCAGTATTGTCCAAGGCCAAGAAGGTAGGATTAAGCCTCCCAGTCCCTCTGAAACATACTTTTTGGGACACAAACTACACTGCTCACCTAATTTCAAGTAATACCCATGGGTATTAATGGATGGTGAGCCCTTCCTTTCTCTTCGAGAGAAAGCAAAAACAGCGTACCCAAATACTTTTATACTTTCCTGTGTGGTTTGTAAGCCTTAGCTCAATTGGGCTAAAACCTAAACAAGCTGAATTGCTTCTTGCATACATAAAATTACCAGATGCAATTAGGCTTGGCTTTCCCATTTACAGACAAAACTTTAAGAAATGGACAGAAGATGATCCATGATCCTTAACTCTAAGTCATACTGTTGCCTTTACTTCTATTTCTATTTTTTTTTTATTTTTAAGAAAGAAACAGAAGAGTGATGAAAAAAGCTAATAAAAGAATTAAGAATAAAATACTAATTTTTCCTTTTTAATGAAATTAAAAATGATTTTTTTCATGTTTTAAAAAGCCCTGACAGTTAAGTAGCTATCTATAATCTTGAAGGCACTGTTCTTTCCTTTCAAATGGGTTTCTACTGCAGTTTGGTTTTGCAAGAGTTAGAATACAAGAGAGAGGAAGGAAACAGAATTGGGCTGAGGGAATAGTCCACCTAGAACACAAGCCAAACAAAGCCTCAGCCAAACAGATAGGAAGATCTGCAACAATGATGGCCTGTTGGAATTGTCTGAATTGGGCCAAGTAGCAGGCTCATGCACCCCCATCCTATCCCCCACCCCCCCCACCCCATCTCCCTCAATCATTACTTTGTGAGCTGCCCCAGGGAGAACACGGTCTTGGGTGAGTCAACTCTCTGCAGCCAAGGCCACTCCTGAAGGAGCTGACAGTAGGGCCATCTTCTGATCACACTCTTTACAGCTGAACAGCACGTCCTTCCTTGACTAGGATCTGGGCAGCGCATCTCCATGTCTGTCATGACTGTATGAGTTTTCTGTTGCTGCTGTAACAAATTAACACACATGTAGTGAGTTAAAACACAAATCTATTCTCTTATAATTCTGGAGGTCAAAAGTTCAAAATCATCTCACTGGGCTAAAGTCCAGGTGTTAGCAAGCTGAGTTCTTTCTGGAGACTCCAGAGGAGAAGGCATGTCTTTGCTTTTTTCACCTTCTGGCTAGAGATCCATTCTTGGTTTGTGGCCCCCAGCCAGCGATCCCATCACCCCAACCTCTGCTTTCATTATCACATCTCCTTCTTGGACTCTCCTGCCTCTCTCTTTCACTTATAAGGACCCTTGTGATGGTAGCCTCTGCTTCTCAAGATCCTTAATGATAGCTGCAAAGTCCCTTGTGCTGTGTGAGGTAACATGTTCCAGGGATGAGGACTTAGGACTTCTTTGGGGGATCAGCTATTTTGCCAACCAAGATTACCAAAGAGATATTTAGAGTGGCAGGTGAGAGGCAGTACCTGAATACACTGAATGTAGTCCCTACCTTTGTCTACGGTAGTAATATCTCATGTGTGTTGAGAGCTCACTCTGTCCGAAGCACTGTGCTACATGCTGGAAATGAGTGTCTCTTTTATTTCTCTCAACAACTTTCTGAGGCAAGTACTATTATTATAATCCTTATTTTACAGATAAGGAACTTGAGCCCCAGAGAGGTTAAGCTACTTGCCTTTGGTCAAACAGATAGTAAGTGAAGAGTCCTAATTCAAACCCTAGTCTGCCTGATTCCATAGCTGGTGACCTTGACTATTTCTCTCTACTCCTTTCTTTGTTGCTATGATTAGATCTTTAGGCTGTTAAACACAGCCACCCCACCTCACCCTATGTGCCAACTGAGGGTGACACTCAACAAAGGTTCAACAAATATTTATTAAACTTGACTCCCAAAAAAGTAGTTAGTCCCTTGTCTGTTTCACCACAACCCTTTGACTATTCCCAGATTCCCATATTTTCCTTTCTTTATCCAATAAACTTGTATTGGGCAGTTAGTGTCAGGCATCAAAGATGAATAAAACTTGTGGTTTACTTCCAAGGAGCTCATTTTCAAGTGAGGGAGTCATGATTAGGACCTTGGAGCAATTCTTCACTTTTTTTCTTTTTCATCCTTTTAGACAATCAGCAATGAATTTGAAAAGAGGGAGGATCATTGTTATTGCTTTGTCAAACTAGCTACACTAGAAACCTGAAGAACAAGAGTAGGAAACTACAAGTTCTTGAAGATCTTTTTTCATCTCTCTCTATATAAATATATATATTATTTATGTATATATATTTTATTTTACTATGCACCAGTACACACACATACAGAAATGATTTTAGGCTTTGTTTCTTTTTCTAAAAATGGGAGTTTGCGCTTTATATTATTCTTATGCTTGTTTTTCCACTTAGGAATGTACAGTAGATTTAGTTGCAAGCTTGCTTCTAATTGTTTCATTCCCTTACTAATGATCATCAAAATTGTTTCAACCAGTTGGACATGGTGGCACTGGTCTGTAGTTCCAGTTACTTGAGAGACTGAGGTGGAAGGATCGCTTGAGCCCAGGAGTTCTAGTCCAGCCTGGGCAACGTGGTAAGACCCCATCTGAAAAAAATAAAAATTGTTTCAAGTGCTTCCCAAAAAACTTGTAAAGTAGGAGCTTCCTTTTGCAACTCCAGCCTTGGTTACAACAACTTTGAGGAGTGGCAGGTCTACCTCTTACTTAAATCATCTGGATAATCTTTTCAAGATACAACAATCTCTCTCATCCCAAATTTCCTCATTGCCTGTAGGATAGATCCAAATCCAAACTGCTTGGTCTAGCATGCAAGGATTTTCAGAATCTGGGCCCTACAGCTAACTATTCAGCCTTGCATTATGACAGTCTACACACACATCCCACGCCCCTGTGGGCTCTTTTCAATTCACCATATCGATCTTTCGGACTCTCAATGCACTTGCCTGTCTTATGTCTGGGCTTTCCAAAATGCTTTCTTCTCTGCCTGGACAGCTTTCTCCCCTTGCTGCTCACCAGGGTAATTCTGCTCATTCTTCATATTTCCATTGAAATATTATTTCTCCTGGATCTTCCATTACTTTTCCTTCACTCTGAGTACAGGCATCACGCTTGTAATCAACTTACACCATGCCTGTTTTGCCTGCAACTCTCCATGCCCCACTAGAGGGGTCTGTCTCCTTTACCTGCTATATCCCCAGGGGAATGTAGCACAGTAGGTGGCACGTTGCAGGTGTTGATAATGTTTTTGCTGAACTAGTGATGCTGAATGACTCATTGGAAAATTTCACTGCACCTAGATAATACACAAGCACGTAGGTGCAGTCTCGTGTTGAATATTTGGTGCCACTGAAAATGACAAAAAAAAGACAAACCCCTTTCTAGAATAAAGGTGTCCTAGTTTTTTTTATTTTTGTTTTTCAAAAGTGCCTTATCTATTTTAAGAGTCATTGTTCTTTTTTCACATTTTTATTAATTTACTCATTTATGGCTTACATCATTGTAAATCAATTTATTTTAAATTAGTCTTTAATAATCCAATTATCTGAAGTAATTGGGATCTGATCTTGTTGTTTATTGTTTCTATTGTTTCTTGCTCATGGTGGAGTGTTTCCTTGTGTGTTTTGTAATTTCAAAATCCTGTACTCCTAGGTTGAAGCTTTGTCATTCCAGAGTTTGTGTTTAGTGTATTTCTGCATGTTTCTGAGTATCTGGCAATGTGTTATTCCCATTTTATTAAGAAAAACTTTAACATATGTAATCTGAGATTCTTAGCAGTGGCATAATTGTGCATGCTTGTTGGTTTTCAATTTGTTTTCACCTGTAATTAATTATAAAGACATACTTGTGGGGTCTGATAGCAGACATAGAAATAAAGTATATTGTTTTTTGTTATCTATTTTCACCAATACATATTTTGATATACTATGAAAATAGAGCATAATTTATATAACAGGATTTTTGCTTATAAGTAGTTTGGTTGAAGACTTGTTTAGATCATTTTTCCTGAAAAGAAAACAATAATAAAAAGCTTAACTACACACACACACACACACACACACACACACACACACACACACACACACAATTGAACCCAAAGCCTATGTGACTATAGTCTTACTTTTTATTCTAAAATATTTGATAAAGATTGTATTGTATATACATATTCAAAAGTGTACAATGTGATTTGATATATGTAGACATGATGGAATGATTATCACAATCAAATTAATTAACACACCTATCACCAGCCATTGTGTACATCAGATCCCCAGAACTTGTTCATCTAATAAGTGAGAGTATAGTCTCACTGTGACAGATTCAGAAGAAGAGTTTTTCCTACTCAGGACACAGAATAAAACAGTTAAGCTTCCCTGGCATCTCCTGACATTGGCTGGACAGTTTTTTCCACCCACTTTTCCTAAAGGTATAGCACATTGAGGGTCTTTGTGTGGAGGTTGTAGTTTCAATTCCAACAAAACCTTGTCTTCTCTTTTTAGGGAACTTTAAAATGCAAAACCTACTGGGCATGGTAGCTCATGCCTGTAATCCCAATACTTTCGAAGGCTGAGGCAAGGGGATTGCTTAAGCCCAGGAGTTTGAGACCAGTGTGGGTAAAGTAGCGAGACCCTGCCTCTACAAAAAATAAAAAATTAGCTGGGTGTGGTGGCACATTCCTGTAGCCACAGCTACTCAGGAAGCTGAGGTGGCAGGATCACTCGAACACAGGAGATCAAGGCTGTGATAAGCCATGATCGGGCCATTGCACTCCAGCCTGGATGACAGAGTAAGAGCCAGACTAAAAAGCATATAACAAAAACTCAAACTCAAACTAAAACAACAACAAAATCCTCCCACTCCCATGCAGAACCCATTCACCCTCACCACTCTGGTTTTCACATCTTCTCTTTGACTCCTGGGGATTATCCCATTTTCTGACATCTAGGAGTATGTTTGTCATATTTTATCCACTGTTTCTAGATTATTGTTAGTGAGAAAGTTTCTAGATTATCTAGCCCAAAATATTGTCAAAAATGGAAATCCAGTACACTAATTTAAGGTCTTTTCCTCGTTCGTTGTGCATAAGTTTATTTTTATAAGGTCACTTTGTTCTCCTCTTATTTTATGTATATTTACCATTTATCTTCTCACATTTACAAATTACATTATAGAACTAAATTCCTTATGCTAATGATAGCTCATGTATAAACTATTCTTTTTTCCCCTTAATATTTGATTCTCACTACTAGTTCTATTTCATCTCTTTTCCTAACTATACTTTTATGAATTTTCTAGTGAACAGGTGCCAAATATAGCTAGTATTTGATCTATATGTCACCAGCTAAAATCCTCTCTTAACAACAACAAAAAAGTATCCCAATCTTGCATATATAAAAAAAATCTTGAGGTCAATAAAATTCTAGCGATGTTTCCAGCCATACCATCTTCAAAATGCTGGCAAACTTGGTAGCACTGCACAGCTAGGTTTTCAAAAATTCAGTACAAGTGTTGCAAGTCATATTTATAATTCTAGTAAACATTTTGACTTGCATAAAACTTTATTTTAGGTCTACAACAATTTCTTTTATTTTTAGATCCTGGCATGTATGCATAGAAATATTGCTATTGATATACAAGTATATCAAGTATACTTCATATATAAATAATATTTGCAGTTCAGGAATGTTCATTGCAGAGGGTTCAGTTTTTAATGCGACTCATTCTTCCTCATGGCTTACTTGGCATTCTCATTTACATGGCACCAAGTGAAAAATCAGAAAGGTACTGAAGTGACTGCTTTTGTTACTGCTATTGTCAAGGTTACACATTAGCTAGCTTAAAAGAAGTCATTCTCAATGACAGAGACATCTGCAACTGAAATCATTTATAAGCACAGCCATAAAGCTTTTTCAAAAGGTCTTTTTAAAGAAAGTTCTTATGTGATGTCAGCTTTGGTCAATTAACATGCTACTTGCCTTTTCTTCTCAAACTTCAAAAGTTTTAAGAGTTTGTAAATCCCAGTTTTAAGGATTTAGAAAATTGTCATTGTAATCTTTTGGTATACAACAGACCACATCTAAAGGTAATGACATTATTAAAATTGTTATTTGTTTATTTTTTAGAGATAGAGTCTTGCTCTGTCTCCCAGGCTGGAGGGCAGTAGGGTCACCCTAGCTCACTGCAGACTTGAACTCCTGGCCTTAAGCAATTCTTCCATCTCAGCTTCCCAAGTAGCTGGGACCAAAAGCACAGGCCAACATAGCCTAATTTTTAAAAATGTTTTATTTTTGTTCTTTTAGAGATGAAGTCTCACTATGTTCCCTGGGCTGGAATAATTGATTTGCTCATTTGGGTCGGGAATACCAGTAGAACTCAGGGGGCAGTTCTGTGTTCTCCATGGTGTCAGCACTAGAGGCTTCTATGGGGTTGGCAGATCCAAAATGGCCTTAGAAGGCTAGCACTTCAACTAGAATGGCTCCAATGACTGGGTACTTGAGAGAATAACTGGGCCTCTTTTCTTGTGGAGTTGCCAAAACTTCATGTGTCTGGGGCCTGGGTTCTGGTTGTCAGTTGGTTTCTTTCTAGTCTCCTCTACTTGGCCTCTTTCTTTTTTCTTTTTTTTTTTGAGTTGGAGTCTCACTCTGTCACCCAGGCTAGAGTGCAGTGGCATGCCCGTGGCCACCACAGCCTTGGCCTGCTGAATTCAGCCTATCCTTCTGCCTCAGCCTTCCAAGTAGCTGGAACTACAGGCGTGTATGTTTTGTTTTTTTAATTGTAGAGATGAGGTCTTGCCAAGTATCCCAGGCTGGTCTTGAACCCCTGGGCTCAGGCAATCCTCTCGCCTATGCCTCCTAAAGTGCTGGGATTACAGATGTGAGCCACCATGGCCCCTTTCTCTAGAAGGATAGCTGAGATTTTCTTACAGGGCAGATGATATCCCCCAAGTTGAAGTGGAAACTTTCAGACCTTAGCTTGGAAGTCCCAGGAGCACATTTCCACAGCATTCTATTGGCCAAAACAAGTCAAAGCCCAGCCCAGATTTAAGGAGTGAGGAAACAGATTCCACCTCTCGAGAAGAGAAGTTACATGCACCCACTAGGTTGGGAGAAATTGTTGGCAGCCATCTTTGTACACAATCTGCCACAGTCATTTTGCTCAAATAAATAGCGGCCATTCTGTCTATACAATTGCTACCAATCAAAGGGAAGTTTATTAACGATAGCTTAATACTACGATTAGGACAATTCATGGCACTTTGACTAAAGATGTCAAGATACTTTCCCAGTATAAATACATTTAGGGAGTGTTTGAATGTCACTGTTATTTCTCAGCACTTATAATTTCAAGTGAGAAGGTGCAATATCAATTAACTTTAAAGAGTAAACTAAATTCTCCCAGTCTTTAAGATCTGGGGGATTATTTTCAGTTTATTGCCTCTGTGTATGTCTTCTCCCTGGTGGTCACTTAGGAGTATGGGGGACATGAATGAATTATCTTGTTTTCTTGTTCTGATAATACCATATTGCAGGCTTGGAATAACTTTCTAATCCCACTAATTGTTTTGAAGAAATAACATGATTTTGATTTTACAAATTTTATCACACCAAGTTCTCCACATTTGGGTACACCAAGATCTTACCATTGAAAGCCGTCCTGGTGTTAAGCAGATGGATAATTTTAAAATATGTACGTATGGAATTAAGTTCTGTGACTATCCAAATACGCCAACCTCTTCCATGGCATTTGGAATTATGCAACAGAAAATGTTTTCAGTGATGCCCTTTTATGTGTTAATTTTGCAAAATTTATTCTCTATTATAATTTCAAATCACCTGAACAGCAGAAAAAACTAGAAGTTGTATCAAAACCAAGAACTTATTCGAATTTAGCATTAAGAAAACATTTAAAATTAATTAATTGGCACAAACTGAAGATAACCCATATTCAACAAGCCAGTTCTGGTTGACATTTCCTGAAATATGACATATCGAATGTGTTGTTTTTGTCTAATACGCCTTAAATTAAGAACAAAAATAAGACAGAGGGTATAAAATCATTCATTCTCGCGTGACTAAAGAAACATTAAGAAATTTGCCCCTAGTCGGCTAGATGGCTCAGCCTGTAAACCCGCGCCTTGGGAGGCGAGGTGAGTGGATTGCCTGAGCCCGCGGGTTGTAGACCCGCCTGAGCAACTTGGCAAGACCTTATCTCTACAATAAATCAAAAAATTAGCCAGGCGTGGTACCGCGCGCCTGTAGTTCCAGCTACTTGGAAGGCTGAGGCGGAAGGATCGCAGGAGCCCAGCAGGTCGAAGCTGCGGTGGCCGGGAGCGGCTATTGCACTCGACGGAGTGAGACTCCAACTCAAAAAAAAAAAAAAGAAAGAAATCTGCCCCTTTAAGAAAGAAATTTGCTTCTGTTAAATTTTGTTAAAATCTGTACTTTAAACAACCTTTAAATTTCAAGACTTTTTCATGAAACAATTGTCCAATTTTCATGTTAATGAATGTGCTATATATTTTAATTTCCTGTAGATCTGCCAAGTCTTTTCAGTTTGTAACAAGATTTAACTCTAAGGTGCTTTTCTTTATTAAAAAAACAAAACAAAACATTCTTTTAAGTTGAAATAATTTTTTAAAAATATTTTTTGATGGTCTATGTTTGACACATAAAATATCTTCAAGTAGCTGGGCTCGGTGGCTCAGCCTGTAATCCTGCGCCTTTGGGAGGCTGAGGTGAGTGGATTGCCTGAGCCCGCGGGTTTGAGACCCGCCTGGGCAACTTGGTGAGACCTCATCTCTATGATAAATCAAAAAAAAAAAAAAAAATTAGCCGGGCGTGTTAGCACGTGCCTGTAGTTCCAGCTACTTGGAAGGTTGAGGCGGAAGGATTGTCAGAGCCCAGCAGGTCAAGGCTGCTGCCATGGCCGGGAGCGTGCCACTGCACTCCAGTCTGGGCAACAGAGTGAGACTCCAACTCAAAAAAAAAAAAAAATCTTCAAGTTTGAAAATTAAACTCCATATTGACTTGGGACAATCTTGGCACCTCAATTTTCAAATACTCGCCCTCTTGCTTTAATTTTCAGCATTGAATTTATTTTAAATTACATCTTTGTGATCACATTGCCATTGAACTTGGACCAAATGCTTTGAAAGAGTGAGTTTAGGGGGACTGGAGAAACGGGATGCAATGTCTATAAATAGCCCATGTGTAGCATCTAGTATATAATAAAATGTTGAGTAACTCTGCCATGCAATGTAAATAATGGTAGCAATTTGCATTTTCTTATTACTATGCATGCTGGAATGGAATTTACAGTCTTTTGCCAATATTAAGGTCTACTTCTTACTCCCCTACATTCCCCAGGGTCCCTAGTATGATGACAGAGGAACAATAAGCTGTTCTCCTGTTTTGCACATAGATCTTGCAACAGGTACGCACCCAACTGCTTTTTCACCTGTGCATTTTTCATCTGTGCTTTTTGGGTCACAAATCCAAAAGCAGTGTGGCCCAAGGCTGGACCAGTACCAGCCAGAGCCAGGATAATGTAACTACACTTTTACCAACTTATTAACATAACACCTTTTCGCCTTTCTTAATCACGATGACCCCAGAGATTCTAGCCCAGAGAAATTATACTGGACTCAAAGTAGGGAGAATAAGATTACAAAAGAGGAAATACTTTTAAAATTTTACCAGTCTGGAGGGCCTATTATTAGTGTGAAAAAATTACATGAGCAAGAAATTAACTAGACTTATTTTCTGCTGTAAACGCAATACAAAAGACCAAGGAGGATTTTTTTCCCCCCCAAGCAATTATGTCTTAAAGTTCTGGGGTATTGAGCTGGCCTAGCCCAGAGGAACTTGAATGCCTAGGAATTTTGGGGACTTGGGGTTGAACTGTCAAAACACCAGACCCTTAGGTGGGAGTGTTGCATGAACGAGGAGCTGCCCAACTCCCTGAAAAACTCCACAGTAGGGATGCAGAACAGCGGAAGGAACAGGGCAATGGAATAGAGATCTATGGCAGTGATATTCAGGGCTTAGCAATTGATATGTGCACATAAATTGCCTGGAGACCTGGCTACAATGCATATTCCCCAATTCAGGAAGCCTGGAGTAGAGTCAAAGACTATGTTTCAAACAGGCTCCCAGATGGTGTGATACTGCTGATCCCCTCACCTTGTGTGACCCGAGTGCAGATCACATCTTGTCTTCATGTAGTTCTCTGAGGAGCAGTGAGTAGGGTGCAGAAAGAATGACTTTCAAAGGGAGCCACAGGAAAGCCTAAATTCCAAACTCTGTGCCCTTGGGAGTAATGACAAAAGTTCTGAATGACTAAGCTGTACACTGACGAACAGGACACAGAGTTGGTGATCTTCAAAGGGGTTGGTCCAGCCTGTACAAAGTATGTGTATTCCAACAGACTATAAAAAACTGAAGACCAAAGACCTTTCTCCAAATTTCCTGGCGTATTTCCCCACAACCTCCTAGGCATTTTTTTTTTGAGTTGGAGTCTTACTCTGTCGCCCAGACTGGAGTGTAGTGGCTGCTCCCAGCCACCGCAGCCTCGACCTGCTGGGCTCCGGCGATCCTTCCACCTCAGCCTTCCAAGTAGCCGGAATTACAGGCACGCGCTACCACGCCCGGCTGATTTTTTTTTTTTAATTTATTGTAGAGATGAGGTCTCTCTGCCCAGGCGGGTCTCAAACCCGCAGGCTCAGGCAATCCACTCACCTCAGCCTCCCAAAGGCTCGGGATTACAGGCCGAGCCACCAAGCCCGGCTCCTCCTAAGCATTTTGAATGACCCTGGAAGAAGGGAAGGAACCCTATCCTCAATCTCCAACAGAATGAATTTCCAAACTACCTTAGCTTGAGAGCAACAGTGGAGGACCTTGAACCAGATATATTTTATTGAGAAAGATAAATAAATGTGAATTTTCTTGAGCTAAAGGGTATGGAGCAAATTCATACGAGTTAACCCTTCCAATCTAAAAATTAGAATCAGATTCAAGAAGCGATAACCATCAATTATTAAGTATTTAATCAACAAACATTAGGGGATGATGAATGAAATCCCTAAACTCTAATGTGGGGGACTTGGGGACTTCCGACAAGAGAAGATCGTCGGGAGGAGGAGGACTTCAAGTCCTGATCAGTCAAGTCTGTGATGCCGCCATGGCCATGGAAGACAGCGCATCTTTCTCTTCATACGCACTCTTCAAATTGCCCTCTGAGATTTTTCCCTCCTTCAAATCCTCCCTTTATTTAAACATGATTTCACCAGCATAAACATGTTCAGGAGAAAGACCCAGTTTGATTTTCTTCTGCCAGCATCTTCCAAAGATAGCCTCGCATCCTATTCTCTCATAAGAACAAGCCTTAAAAATAAACTAAGGCAGTAAGTACTGTGTCCAAAACCAAGTGTGTTTCAAAGCTGAGAGTAATAAAATCCAGGGCTCCCTTTCCCTAATCCAATTTTAAGAGTAAATGCCTTGTGTTGGCAATTTTGTTTGTAATTTATGATCCTGCCATCGCCAGGACCTGATGTTTTATTAAAGTATTTTCAAATCTGGTTGTGATTATATAAGAAAAGTTTGTGCCTGTGCTCATCAGTGTCACAATTCACATGGAGACACCAGTTTGACTTGCCTGTAATCAGGAAGGACTAAAATCCAGGCAGGAGATGAAGAAAAGAAGGAATTATATCTTTTGCCTGATCATCTGTCCTTGACAAATCAGAAGGCACAAAGTGATCCCTGTAGTGGTTTTGCTGGGCCAGCAGATTTTTTTTTTAATTAGTTACCAACATTTAATTTGCAGGAATTTCATACAAATTTCAAATTTTTGGTTTTGCTGGGAAAATCAGAAGATCTGACAACATGTGGTTGCTATTCCTCATGGCTGAGTACTGGTATGGTGAATATTGGTGATACTTTTGTCTGCCAACTATGAACCCCTCTCCAATATTCAGGGATGTCCCCAGTTCATAAGTCCTGGTGGGAGGCAGATATCATTTGCTACTATTCGAGCTATAGACCAGATACACACCAGCAGGCAACCAAGACTTGGCCAATTAGGCATGTCTCCCAGGTTTATAAATGGGGTGCTAATTTTAGGAAGAATCCAGGACAGGAGAGAATTGGTGAATTATTTCTGACAGTGGAAGGTAACAGCAACATCCAGTTTCTAGGGACAGGAGTGACTGCAGGGGCAGTGGGATCTCCTGGTCCACAGCAGCAGTTTCCTTACTGGCTTGGTTTAGTAGAGTCGTTTTGACCATGCTTTTAGTTGAATGACCTGTCTTTACTCTGTTTTCCAAGCCAAGTACTCCAGCCTTCCTAGTGATTATACAAGCTACTCAATGTCTCATTATTATAGTTCTTTGCTGCTTAAATTTTATTTCTAACAACTCCACCCCCTTGAAGCAGGTCACAGTTTCCACTCAGCCCTCTTCCATTATAGATTAACCAGGTTACTTATAGATACATGAGTTTGTAATCCCAGTCTTTATTTCTCTGTCTCTTTACAAAGAGACAATTTTAGTACTGATGCAAGATTCAGGAAAATAATGAGAAAACCATTCCCAAAGGGCACCTACTTTCTCCCACAATCATTGCTAACTGAGCAAAACTGGGTCACGTACATAGCTATAAGCCAATCAAGAGAAAGGGGACTGTGACTGGCTGAGTCTAGTGCAGTAGTTCCACTTCGACTGAATATTGGAATCCCAAGGGAAACTTTGTGGAAGCCAATACGGCCAGGCTCAGTGGTCATGCCTATAATCCCAGCTCTTTGAGAGGTTGAAGTGGGAGGATTGCTTGAGTCCAGAAGTTTGAGACCAACCTGGGCAATATAGCAAGACTGCATCTCTACAAAAAAAAAAAAAATCAAAATATTAGCCAGGCATGGTATTGTTGTGCACCTGTAGTCCCAGCTATTCAGGAGGCTAAAACAGAAGGATTGCCTGAGCCCAGAAGATCGATGCTGCAGTGAGCTGTGATAGTGCCATTGCACTCTGGCCTAGGAGACAGAGTAAGCCCCCTGACTCAAACATAAAGAAATAAATACCCTCCTTCCCTACCTTGAGGAGGTGAATCTCCTTTCTCTCTCTCTCTCTCTCTCTCTCTCTCTCTCAGGGTCCCACATCCAGAGGCCAGATTTCATTGACCTGCCTGGACCTCTGGCAATGGAGTTTTTAAAGTTCCCCCGGTGTTTTTAGTGTCCAGCCAGGGCTGAAAGTCATGATCTAGTCAAGTCTCCACCCCTGCGCATTTTACAGATGTGAATACTGGGGTTCAAAGTGCATGACTCATGCATGTAATCCTAGTGCTTTGGAAGATTGAGGCAGGGGTCTTACTTTAACCCAAGAGATCAAGACTACCCTGGGAAATATATGGAGACCCCTGTCTCTATAAAAATAATTAATTAATTGATTAGTAATAAATTAGCAGGGTGTGGTGGTACCGTCCGTAGTCCTAGGTATGAGAGAAGGATCCTTTGAACCCAGGAGTTCAAGGCTTCAGGGAGCCATGATCACGCCACTGCACTCCAGACTGGGCAATAGCGCAAGACCCTACCTCTGGGAAATAAAATGAGTACATCAGAATCCCCTGGAGAGCTTGTTACAGCACAGATGTCTGGGCCCCACCCCTGGAGTTTCAGATATCATGGGTTTTGGGATAGAGGGAAGAATAATTAGCATTTCTAACAAGTTCCCAGAGGATTCTGCTGCTCTTGGTCCATTAAGGGCTATTAAGTCAAACTGTATTGAAAAAGAATGAAATCGTGTCCTTTGCAGCAACATGAATGAAGCTGGAGGCCACTAACCTAAGTGAACTAACTTAGACGTGGAAAATCAAGTACTGCCTTTTCTCACTTATAAGTGGGAAACAAACAGTGGGTACATACAGACATAAAGATAGAGGTTGGGCACAGTGGCTCACGCCTGTAATCCCAGCATTTGGGAGGCCAAGGCAGGAAGATTGCCAGAGCCCAGGAGTTCAAGACCAACCTAGGCAACATAGTGGGACCTTGCCTCTATAAAAAAGTAAAAAAATTAGCTGAGTGTGGTGGCATGTGCCTGGAGTCCCAGCTACTCAGAAGGCTGAGGCAAGAGGACTGCCTGAGTCTAGAAGGTCGAGGCGTGGTGAACCATGATTTACCACTGAACCGCAGCCTGGACAACAGAGCAAGACCCTGACTCAAAAAAAAAAAAAAAAAAAAGACATAAAGATGGAGATAATAGACACTGGGGACTCCAAAAGGGAATACCGAGAGGAGGATGAGGGCTGAAAACTTACCTACTGGGTACAATGTTCAATATTTGGGTGATGGATACACTAGAATCTCGATTCCTACCTTGACACAACCTACTCATGTAACAAACAAGCACATGTATCCCCCGAATCTAAAATGAAAACAATATTTTTGAAAAGTGCATAACTCAAAAAAGAAAAAAGGAAAAGAATTGGACCGTATTGGTAAGATCCAGTTCTGCCCCTTACACCAAGTGAGAACTTGAGTAAGTTACTTAACATATCTTCAAAATGGGGCCAATGATAGCAAGGCAGGTTTATGTAACAGTGGAGTTAGCAAGTTGAATGGAAAGCACTTAGGACCCATAGCAACTGCCTGATGGACATGAGCCATTCTCATTCATTCATTTACCAAACAATTATTAACTGGGTATTTCCCTTGAGCCAGGCACTGTTCCAGGCACCAGAAGTAGAGTGGTCAAAGTTTCTCCTCTCAATGAGCTTACAATCCATTTGGGAGGCACACAGTGGATGACCTTGTCCCGTATAATATAATGTCACACGGAAGAATTCTGCATTCCAAGCAAACTGAACAGCAGATGCAGACAGAGCTTTGTGAGAACTTGTTCCAGTCTTGTTTGATTCTTCCAGCTCAAGAAGATGGTGGCATCATGCTTCTAATGCAATGCGTCCTTAGCAGGACGTCTCTTACCATCATGGCTGAATAGCCCAGGTTATGACATAGTCCCACCAACCAATCCTTTAGGTTTTATTTGAGATGAAATTTTTGAAACCAGAACAGGATGGGTGGAGAGTGGTAGAAGGGAAGGAAAGAATAGGAAGTCATGGCCTTGGATGCTTTATATTTGTTATTTTATTTAATCCTCAAAACCATCTATAAGTGAGTATTGTTGGCCGAGGAGAGAAGCAATCTGTCCAAGAATGAGTGGAAAAATTGGCCAGCTCATGATCTGAACAGCCAGGATTAAAGCAGTGGCTCACGCCTATAATCCCAGCACTTTGGGAGATCGAGGTGAGGGCATTGCCTGAGCCCACGGGTTCAAGACCAGCCTGGGCAACTTGGCGAGACCTCATCTCTACAGTACATCAAAAAATTAGCTGGGCATGGTGATGCATGCCTGTAGTTCCAGCTACTTGGAGGGCTGAGGCAGGATTGCCTGAGCCCAGCAAGTCGAGGCTGCGGTGGCTGTGAGCATGCCCCTGCACTCCAGCCTGGGCAACAGAGTGAGACTCCAACTCAAGTAAAAAAAAATTGTTTTTAAGTAAAATAAAGTTGGCCTCCAGAAGAAACAGAGAGTAAGGGTACTGTTATATCACAAGCCCTGTCTGACCCTCTTCCTTGGAGTTCACAGGCAGGGACTAGTGTGAAGCTGTAACTGCCATCATATATTTATCCACCATCCCTCTGCTTCTTTCCTGAAGCAGGTGACAGTGATGTAATCAGATGCAAGGAGTACAGCTACTTCCAAATCAGAACACGGCTGATCCCAGGCAGGCCTCATCTCCTTCCACTATGTTTGACTTTCTCACCATGTTGGGGAAAAAAAGACTTTATTATGGATATTATACAGTCATTGCTGGAAAACACAGACCAGCAAAATAGAAGAAAATAAAAGTGATCCAGAATCCCCTCGTGCCAGGGGGAAAAAAAAATCTGACACGGAACCCTGTCCTCTGCGTTTATTAATTAGCCCCTTCTAGTTACACATATTGACCCAACCAGAAGTTTATCTATTTACTTGGTTTTAACCCTAGAGTTTCCCTGGAGGTTGGTTCTCTAAATTTTGAGTGAGGGACACAGATTCTGGAGATAGGTAGTTTGGAGCCGGGTTTGTTTGGGGATGTTTTCACTTCCAAATATTCACTTCCCAGCTTTGAGGCCCGAAAGGGATTGAGAGCCTTTTTTTTCATATGGTCATCTATATTCAAGAACCGGCCGTGCCACTTGGGGTTGCTTTCTCCTTAGGAGTTTTTTTAGCCTGACAGCTTTCTGTTCCTCTGAACCTAAGTGTGTAAACCTTGGTGATGGCGGGAATTGGCCTTGGCCGTGAGCTCTTACTGTGTAATGATGACTGGTGGCGGCAGGGAATGGCCTTGCCTCGCCCGCTCCAGTCTCTGGAAGCCGCTAGGTATCTGGGAGAGCGCAGAGCGGACTGGAGGGGCGGAGCCGGCAGAAGCCTGGTGGCCGGCGCCTCCGGTAACCTAGCAACCGGCGCCTTAGCAACGGAGAGGAGGCGGGACCGAGGGAGGAAGTCGGAAGCGGGCGGCTAAGTCTCGCGAGAGTTGCTTTTGCGCGCGAACTCCAAGTGCGAGGGTCTTCTCACAGCCTGCCGGTGGCCGTGCGGGTGCTTTGGGGGCGCGACGACTACAGCGGGCCGGGTCACCTTCGTTCTCTCCGCCATGGAGACCTCAGCGTCCCAGCAGCAGCAGCCTGCGGCGGCCAAGACCAAAAACCTACCCTGGTAGGAGCAGAGGCCCGGCGGCCGCGGTGGGAGGCGGGGGCCGGGGAGAGCAAGTGACGGGTCCCCAGCCTCACTTTGTCCCATTGCCCCGGACCTGCAGCCGGGCCGAGCCGCAGAGGTGTTCCCCGATACTCCCCAGCTCCCCAACGCTTCTCCGTTCTGTTAGGACTTTTGCCAGGTGTCATCCCGTTCCACGTTCCACTTGTCGAAGAAGAAAGCGGCTTTGGCCCCGGGGCGATAGCGCAAGGGTTCGATCCCGCGTCTTCTGACGCCTGCATTGGCCTCCGCGCCAAAGTGCCCTCCTTAGCCTTGTCAAAATCTTCGATGCGACTATTGGCCAGTTTTTAAACTAAAATAATCATAACGCTTCCCGAGTAACTCCTATTGAATGACTTTCTATTAGACTAGCAGACACCCTGTTAGATATTCGTTCCGTACAAAAGGCCCTGAGATGTGGGCACTGCTGCTACTCGAATTTTACATGTGAGGAAACAGCATCTTCGAAACGTTGAATGACTTGCCTAAGGTCCAGGGCTAGAAAATAGACTTGGATTTGAACCTAGGAGACTGAATTCAGATCTTGTACTCGTAACCGTCTTACTTCAACAACTGTGACCTGGTGATGCTTTGAAGACTTTGATAGAGGGAGGAGGGGAAAGATTTAAAAATTACCCATGAAGTTCAGTGTTCACTATTTGAGGACTGGGGGACACCAGAAACCCAATCCCCACCAGTATGCAATATGCCCATGTAGCAAATATGCACTTGTACCCCCTGAATCTAAGGCAGAAAATATAAATTAAAGTTAACACATTTCCCATGGGAAAAAAGAAAAAAGTATCACTGCACATTGCCAGTTTATACAGAAAAAAAAAAACTTTGATGGGATTTGACTTGATTTAGAAAAACTCCAAGCAAGTCCTTGTCTAATAGAGTTGTTTGTAATGTGGTAAAAAAACACATACGATCTACCGTTGTAGTCATTTTAAAGTGTACACTTCAGTTGCATTAAGTACATTCAAGAATGTTGTGCAATCATCCCACTATATTGTTCCAATATTTCTTCACCCCAGATGGAAACCCCAATATCCGTTGACAGCCACTCCCCATATTCCCCTCCCACAGCCTTGGCAACCATACTCTGCTTTGCCTCTAATGATTTGCCTATCCTGGACATTTCATGTAAGTGGAGTCATACATTATGTGCTACATTAAGTCATACATGTTGTGTCTGGCTTCTTTCACTTGGCATAATGTTTTCAAACTTCATCTATATTGTTGCTGTTATCAGTACTTCATTTCTTTATGGCTGAATCATTCCATTGTATGGATAAACATTATGTTTAGTTTATCCATTCATCTCTTGATGGACATGTGGATATGAGTTCAATTTTAAATTCACATTGAAATAATAGGTGCCCATCCAAGTTGAAATTATAGGCAGACAACTGGAAAGGTGAGATTAGAGCAGTTTTCAACCTCATCACTATTGACATTTTGGCCAGCTACTCAGGTGGGAAGGATTTGAGGAAAGGAGCTGTCTTGTGCATTGTAGCAAGTTTGGCAACATTCTTAGTGCCTACCCACTAGATACCAGTAGCACCCTCTGCCCAGCTATGGCAACTAAAAATATCTCCAGATAATCCTGAATACTCCCAAATGGACAAAATCTCTCTTGTTGAGAACGGCTGACTATATCCAAACTTAAAGGACTTTGTTTCTCTTCCTTTTAAAATTAGAATATGAAAGGATCCTTTTGCGTATAACAAAATATTCTTGCACTTATATGTATATCATAATAGATGCTAAATTGTATTTTAGGGTTGAAAAATACCGGCCACAGACATTGAATGATCTCATTTCTCATCAGGACATTCTGAGTACCAGTAAGTATCCATGTGTCCATTGCTTTTACCCTAGTTGAAGGACCTATATACTTTTCTTGGTAATGTTGTCTCTGCTGAGTAATAACTTTGAAAAATCTGATCAAGCTTTACAGAATGTGGCTTTAAGATTTTTCATTCTTTCAGACAGCTGCAGTTTAGTGGTTAAGTCATAAACATGAACATAAGGTTTCGACACAGTGGGGTTAAAAGTAGCCTTACAGAGACTTTTTTAAGTCCACTGATGTCACCAACACCCAGAAAAGTACTTATAACACAGTAGACACTCACTAAATATTTGTTGACTGGCTGCACAATTGAATGACTCCCAATTGCACTAGAAACACAGAGTCAAGGTACCTGCATCAAGGTGCATCTGCCTCTGATTTGAACATTGCATTGGGTTGAAGAGCATTCACCCCATTGCAAGCGACCACAGTGAGCAAGGCAACTCCCAAAGACTGATGGTATCCCTCTTTCTTCCCAATCCTCAGTTCAGAAATTTATCAGTGAAGACCGACTGCCACACTTGCTTCTCTATGGTCCCCCAGGGACAGGAAAGACATCCACCATCCTAGCCTGTGCTAGACAGCTATACAAAGACAAAGAATTTGGCTCCATGGTCTTGGAGGTAAATAATATTATTCTTGCTCTGCAGATACCTTAGACTCCAGTTTCTTAACTTCAGTTCTGCTAGTTTTATTTTACTTTAAATGTAAGTTATCCCACTGACAGTCGGGAAGGAAGTAAATTTGAAATAAATTATGTCAGTTTGCTTTTTTCTGTAATGGTCATTTTGGTCTGGATTGGTACTGGTCAGCTAGAGGGCAGTTGTAGGGCTAGGCATTGTTCTTTGCTGTTACCTGCTTTTACCTAGGCCTGACTGAGCTGCTGCCCATCTGCCTCGCTCCCCTCCAGATCCATTCTCCACATTTCTCCACCTTTTTCTTGTGCAGAAGGCTGAGCTATATTGACTATAAGCTCCCTTCCCCCTGGCTTCTGGCTGGGTTTGGCCAATAGGAGCCCTGGCAAGGGGAAGTGAGTGATGCCAGCATCTGCCCCTGCGGTTAACACTGCCTGGCAGCATCCCCCACCTGCAGGGCATGTCTCACAGATGGTCCCCTTCCCACAGCCCTCTCCAGGACCTTCCAGCCGTTCCCTCCTCTAACCCCTTTAGGCTTGGCGGTGATAGCAGATATTGCATAGCCCTGTGGTTTCCCCTCACCCCAGAAATACCTCTATAAATATCTTTGTTTAGTTTTCTTCAAATTACTGCGTTTGAGTATGCCATCTGTATATTGCTTAGAATTTGACTGATATACTTAGATGACAAAAATAAAAACTGTCTATTGCAAGAAAAAATGTTTAACTTACTTTTTAGATATGAGTTTTAGAAACTTGCTGCTACCAATGCCCTTACTTCAGTGTATTGAAAACTTGTTAACCACTGGACTGTGGTAGCTAAAATTACCATCATTCTGCTCATGCCAGGGGTGCTGTTCAGTGTGACCAAACCAATTAATTATTTCTCCAATTTATGTCAGAGTGAGTGTCACCAGAGGGTGAGGGCAGACTAGCCACTTGTCTTTCATCATGTGATGGAATTATCTCTTGAGTTCTGAGTACAACTTGAGTTTTTTCTTTTTTAATCATTATCTCTTAGCTGTCGTTAGACCTTGAGAGCTAGTCTGCTGAACTGGATTGATAGAAAGATACACCAAAACCAAGAATTCATAGGCGGCATAGCAACTTGATTTTTATTTTGACTTCTTTTTTCCACCTGTAGCTGAATGCTTCAGATGACCGAGGAATAGATATCGTTCGGGGACCAATCCTGAGCTTTGCTAGCACAAGGACAATATTTAAGTAAGAATTATTTGTATAATTTCTCTTCCTAGAGATTTTGATTGGTGAGATGCCTTAGCTTAATTTTTAAAATCCTCCCCTTTGCCAGTTTTAAAGATTAAAAAAATGACTTTGTTAAAAACTGCCATAGAAGATAAAGTACAGGGATGGTGGTAAGAAATGTTATAATGCAAATATTCAAATAAAATGTTCTCTGCATCTGTTTTAGCACATTCTTGAGAGAAGGGTTAACTTCATTTTATTAGTTAACTGAGGGCTGATTAGATTACATCCTAACCAAGACTGTCTGAGTAGTTTGAATTTAAACAAAAATAAATGGAGATCGGGAAGGATAACTAGGATGGTGACTAAAAGAAAAAGATGCAAATGTGAGTAAAAAAGATGGAAAAAGCAGATAGAATGGCAGGTACTAGGCAGAAGGTGAAGACGCTAGGAATATGACATGAGCAAGTACAGAAGTTAGTCCTCATTTTCCTTGGGGTTAAAGGCATAATGGAGCATTTTCTCTCTCTGACCACAGATGTCTGCTTTGGTTAATGTTCTGGGAGAAACAGCCTCGCTGAGATGGGGCCTGATGGCACAGATGGGAAGATGTAGATTTGGGCCAGATGTTGGAGTTAGATTGAATAAATCATTAGACAGCATTGTCTGTTTTTCTAGGAAAGGCTTTAAATTAGTGATCTTGGATGAAGCTGATGCCATGACTCAAGATGCCCAGAATGCCTTGAGAAGAGGTAAGAAGAGCTGCTACATATAGCATGACTTGTTTTCTGTTTTCATCTTCTGACTCAGAGAAACTTCTTTGTACCTTTCTCCTTGTATCCCATCTAATAATCCAGACAAAGTACCATGGCAGCTGGTAGCTAGGGAACCTCTCAGCAGCTTAAGGACGTAGCCCTTTTGGAACTTTTCTAAAAGACAGGGTCTTACTCTGTTGCCCAGGCTGGACTGCAGAGACATGATCATAGGTTCAGCCTCAAACTCCTGGGCTTGAATGAATTCTCCCACTTCAGTCTCCTGAGTAGCTGAGACCTCAGGCATGTGCCACCACACCCAGCTAAATTTTTAAAAAATTTTTATAGAGACAAGTTCTCGTTATGTTGCCCAGGCTGGTCTCAAACTCCTGGGCTCAAGTTATCCTCCCACCTCAGCCTTCCAAAGTGCTGGGATTACAGGCATAAGCCACTGCATCTGGCCTTGGGACTTTTAAGTATGACCAGTCAATGGTGTTTCATCCTTCTTTGCCACTAGGTCAATTTCAGAGTTGGGAATTTGTATCATTCAATGGGAGTGGGTATAGAAAGTCTTTCATTCCTAAATTGTTGGATAGACCTTTCTATTGTTGGTGCCCTTTGATACAAAGTAGCCAGAAAAAGAATATCTGAAGTTTAGTCACAGAAAGCTGACATTACTTCACTACTTGCCAAGTGAATGATTTGGCAGGGAAGGTGAGAGCACCCGTGATGTGTCTGTCTTAAGTGCAGTTAATTTCTTTTAAAGGGCTCTCATAATCTCGCATTAAGATTCCAAGAGAATCAGCTATGAGAAAAGAATGATCTTTAGGAGTTTGGGAGGAAGGAGTAGATTGCAGCACATGTTTAAGAAGAGGAGGAGGAGGAGGAGGACAGTTAGAATATCTTCTGGTCCTAGAAGCTTTGGCAGCCTTTCTTCAGCATCTTGTTCTGTAGAGTGACTGTCAGTTTGGGCAGATCCCCGTTCGAGAACATTGGGTACCTACGCAGTGAAACTGGTGTCATAAGCATCTCTCAGTTTGGGTTACTACTCCCTTGAGTGCTCTAAGGTTTCCAGTGTCCACTGAAACATCTGCAAGAAAACGTTCCCCTTCCTGCCTGTGGAAGGTGAGGCATCATCCACCTGCCAAATAACATTTTGTGTAAAAGGACGGGAATAGATAGGTCTCCTATCTTAATGGGACGAGGTGGCAAAAGCGCCAGAACTGTGGCAAATCGTGAAAAAGGAAGCATGTTGTAAGATCCCAGGGAGGCATGTTCAATATTTAGAAAGGGAGTGGCTGAGCTCCAGTCCTAAACACACCAGTGCCGCCCTCTCAGGTTGCAGGTGGCATCCCCACTTGTCTGCATTCTGAATCTGTCCCTGTACCTTCCATGTGACCAGAGAAAAGTTTAGGCTTTCTGAATCCTTTGAAGAAGATTTTGATATGAAATGGTTTTATTTTCCCTCACCAGTGATCGAGAAATTCACTGAAAATACCAGGTTTTGCCTCATCTGTAACTATTTGTCAAAGATCATCCCCGCCTTGCAGTCCCGGTGTACAAGGTTTCGATTTGGTCCCCTGACTCCTGATCTCATGGTTCCCCGCCTGGAACATGTGGTAGAAGAAGAGAAGTGAGTATATTGAGGGCCCTTGGGAATTCAGGGTAGTGTAAGGAAGGCTCTGGGACACCTGACTGGTTCGTGTTTAAAGCAGCTGATGTAGGTAGATGACTTAGCAGAGTGCCTAGCACAGGGCAGGCACTGGGGACTGTAAGCTGCTGTCACTTTCTCTGGTATCTCACGGCCATTCCTCATAAAAGTCATTTGGTTCTTGATTTCTCTTGATTCCATCCTCCTCCCCTGGAATATGTCCCAATTTCCTCCTACTCTTCTTTGTCATTGGAAACTGCATGCTGCAGAGTCCCTTCTGCAAAGATGCTCCTAGCTTTTTTTGACCAGAAGGGAAAGTTCTGAGACATTACATTCTGTGTAATCAAATGCCAAGCAAGTAGCCGACCTGAGCGGCTGCTTATTTTAAAGTAGGCGTTTTGGCTCTGTGATCGCAGATCATGCCAGGCCTCTTTCTCCTCAGAGAACATAATTCAAAGCGAGTTGCTCAGCATTAAGTATGCTTGGTCCTAAATACAGGCTGCTCTAGATTTTGAGTGGGCTGTTACTACTATTGGAATCCTGTGACCCTAAAAACCAGAGTTAATTCTAGATCATATTGATCGGGAAGTATTAGCTCTGCTCTTGTTTTTCATTCTTTTAAAGCTTTAATCATTCCAGGCTGTCTTGTTCCTCGTAGCAAATGCTTGCTTAGGTCTTGTGCTGGAAGATGGAATGCTTAGATCTTGTGCTGGAAGATGGTGTTCTCTGGGGGGCCTAATAAATCCCTTTTGCCTACTTCTTTTCAGAGTTGATATAAGCGAAGACGGAATGAAGGCACTTGTAACTCTTTCCAGTGGAGATATGCGCAGAGCTCTGAACATTTTGCAGGTATGGTCCTGCTTGTAGCAAATCTCAAGGCATTGCTTCAAAGTCGTTTTTTAAGAAAGACAGTGCAACAACATGACCAACTTGTACATTCAGAAATCTAGAACTGGGAGGACCTTGATCTCATAATGTGCTGCCTTCCCCTTTCCCACTTAGTACTTTGATTAATTGAAAGAATCATTTGTTGAAAAAAAAGCAAAGGTAGGGAAGGATTCTGCATTTAGTAGCCATCAAGCTGCAACATCCTCTGATGAGGCCAGCTCTTCCCAGTGTAGACCATATGGGGTTCAAGTTGTCCTGTGCCCATGTAACATAGCTGCCCACCTGCGTTGCAGTCTCTGCAATTTCTTTTTGGCACCCTAGTTTGGCAGCTGCTGTGACAGCTACTGTGATCTCCCCTCTGTCTGCACAGAGCACCAATATGGCCTTTGGAAAGGTGACAGAGGAGACTGTCTACACCTGCACAGGGCACCCGCTCAAGTCAGACATAGCCAACATTCTAGACTGGATGTTGAATCAAGATTTCACCACATCCTACAGAAGTATCCTTTCTCACAGCCTCCCAGCACATTGAGTCCAAGGTCTAAAGGTGGCCCAGGAGTGTGGGCTGCAGCCAGTACCTACATCTTGCCAGCAAAGGATTTGACTGGCTGCATGCAACTCTGATCAGCTTGTCGTGGGAACGAGGTGTCTGTAGGTGGAATGGGTACTTGTCTTTAACACCCCAAAGTTCTTCCTGAAGGGCTCTCACCTGGGTAGGGCTTGAAGCAGCTTCACTCACAGCTGGGAGAAAAGCTTAGGTCTTGTGCTGGAAGATGGAATCATTTTGAAGTGGTCAGTGTTAACTCTTATGTTGTGAAATTAAAAGCTAAGAATAAAGATATGAAGCATTTGGGCGAATGCATTTGGCTTTATTCTCTACTAGAGGGAGATAAAATTGCATCTTTCAGAAAGCTCTTAGTGACGATTAGGCATAAGAAAAATAAAGAATTGGGGTCCAACCCATGCAGTTCCAAACTGAAAGAGAAACAGTTGTGTTGGGATTAAAAGCCCTACTTTAAAAAGTCACTTGCCAGGGTTTGGATTCAAAATTCTCTGCAGTATGTTTGTTCTGGAACTTGTTCCCTTTGCCTTAACTGTTCCTCTCTAGATATTATGGAGTTGAAAACTCTGAAGGGGTTGGCATTACATGATATCCTGACTGAGATACACTTGTTCGTGCACAGAGGTAACTTACATTAGTCCCTATTGGAGGCTGTAGGGAAGGTGGCCTGCTTTGGTGTTAAGGATGGTGGAAAACAGAACATGAGGCTTCATTTTTGAAGCAAAGAAACAGTAATGAAGTATAAATCAGACCCCTTCTTGTTAGCAGTTCTGTCTTGCTGCTATTTAAAAGCTGGTTCTGAAAACCTTCGTTTAATCTCTAGAACTGTTGGGAGAGTGGAAAGAAACTCCTGAAGATTGTTTTTATTTCCTCCAGGGGCTTATATTTTATAGCTGGAAGTAGCATATTTTAATTCACATTTCTAAGAAAATATTTTTCCTGAAAGGAAAGAGGAAGAAAGTGTGTCTTAGAAATCAAAGCAGTCTTAAGGAAACCATCTTAAGTTCCACAATTGCCCATATAATCTATCCAGAGAATTGGCTCTCAAAATTGGCAGCAGATAGGGTTACCCCAGAGCAATGAACTCAGCATCTTGGGAAGAATAGGCACCAGTACTCCTCAGGCTCAGGTGATGCCTTGTGGAGGCTGTAGGAGAAGCTCCTCCCTCCACAGCAGGCATCTATAGGCCGAGAGGCTTAACTGGGTCACTGAATGTTGGTTTTGCCTGTGCCTTTGCAGGCCTCGTCCTGGCTGGCTCACGTGTTTAATTCTGCCGAATAAATGGTTGGCTCAAGCCCAGTTCTGCACCTTGATTATGGCAGCTGAGCATGGGCCAACTTTTAAAGATCAATTGTTTGTGGGTTTTTAAAAATTGGGATAGCAAGTGAAAACTCACCTTTCAAGTTAACGTATAAAACCACCCAGCTTCTAAGAGCAGTGCTGTGTTCTTAGGATCACTTTGGAATCTGCTAGTTTTTGGTGTTTTTTTTGGCTACCCTACAAAGAAAATAGTGAATAAAAAGTATGAAACCTCCACCATTTTACTTTCTTAGAGGTGTGGTATCTAGTGATTAGATTGAGACCTCAGGAATTCAGTGTTATGTATTTGATGTTGACACTCACACTTGTCCTCTGTGATTTTTTTTTTTTTTGATAGTAGGGAGTGACAGACCTCACTCATTTGATTTTGTTTTTCCCTCAGTTGACTTTCCATCTTCAGTTAGAATACATTTATTGACCAAAATGGCAGACATTGAGTGAGTATTTTCCATTTTAATTCTTTTCCTCCTTTGTTTTCTTGTTGTGAGTTGTTTCTACTTGCTTGATTTGTCTAAGTCATCCACATATGGCATAATCTAGTTATTGGTGATACTGAGTGGAATGTGGGGAGGGGTGTGAGTTGCATATTTCAAGAATACAGGGGTAAACACAAAGGACAGTTTAGATCAGTGACATACTGAGATGAAGGCCTCTCCTTACACCTCACAGGCTTGGTCCACATTGGTTCTGAATTGCTCTTGTTATTTGGGTGGCCTGCCTCAGTTCAGACTTCTAGGTCGTTGGAGGATGACCAGCTACCCCCCAGCTGTTAAGGCCTTTTGGCACACTAAAGTATGATGTGGGGGGGAAGAGTAAACACAGACTCAATTTTCCACTTCGCATCATTCCATAAACACCATTTTTAGCCCCCAGTGAAACCGACAGCTATCATTTAAGTACAGACAGACGTCAGCATAAGCCAACTCTAATTTGCAGCATTGGCTTTCATGTGGACAAATAAGGTCACTTATCACGGCTGTGAATATGACGGCCTTGCTTTCAATGGCTGGGCACTTAAAAGGTGTCAAAATGAAAAGCCAGTGTCCTGCTTTACTGACCAGATCACAGACCCACAGATAATGTTAACTAAACTTCCAGGTGAAATGTCTTAGTTAAGAAGGAGGGCTGGGCACCGTGGCTTACGACGTAATCCCAGCACTTTGGGAGACCAAGGTAGATGGATTGCTTGAGCCCAAGAGTTTGAGACCAGTTTCAGCAACATAGCAAAACCTCATCTCTACAAAATAAAAAAATTAGCCAGGTGTGGTGGTGTACATCTGTGGCCCCAGCTACTCAAAAGGCTTAGGCGGAAGGATTACCCAAGCCCAGGTGGTCAAGAATACAGTGAGCTATAATCGTGCCACTGTACTCCAGCCAGGCTGGGTTGACAGATTGAGACCCCCAACTCAAAAAAATTTTTAAAAAGAGGAAGGAAATCTTCATTTTAATTTCCTCTTAATGTAATTTGTGGATTAAGTAATCCTTCATTACATAAATTCTATCTGTCTATATAGTTGGGACAAAGTTAAGTTCAGAACACTGCTTTGATAACTAACAATTTTAAAATTTTAATTTGTCCTCACCAGTTTGAAACATCAAATTTATAAATCAGCGTTTAGGGCAGAGAAGAAAATGTTAGTGAGACACATACGAGATTACTGTCCAGGATAAACTTGTATGTGCTGGTTCCCATCTCCCTCCAACAGATTTTCAGCTCCTGTTCTCTTAGGGAAAGGCAGTTGTGTGCAATCCTCCTTTTTCTTACCTTTTGCTTGATTCCTTTCAGGTATAGACTTTCAGTTGGCACCAACGAAAAGATTCAGCTGAGTTCCCTCATTGCTGCTTTTCAAGTCACCAGAGACCTGATTGTCGCAGAGGCCTAGATGCTCCAAGGGCCCCGTTGGCCACAATTCTCAGGGCCCAGTAGTGATTGGAGAACAGAGGACAGTTACAGGATGAACACAGACACCCCAAGTCTTGGAAAACTCTCAGATAGGGGCGTGGTGCAGACATTTAAAAAGTACTGTTTTGTGGTTGTTTGGAGCAGGGATATACAAAACAACTTTAAGATATAATCATCTTATTGCACTATCTGTCTGTATTTCATAGTGGGGAAAAACTTTTGTTTTCCCCCCTTTTTAAAGCCGTAAAGCTTTTACCTTTCAGTTGCATGGATGACAGGAATTGGCTTACCCCATTTTGGTCTGGAACATAAAGGTTTTCCAACTCAAGGTAAATAGCGTCTCCAAAATTAAGTTTATGATTCTGATCTTTGGCACAGTCTCCATATCTAACTTTAAATAGCTGTTAATGGATTTCTGGCCAAAACTATGTTGCTCTTATAAAATGACTGCATCCTTAGCTTTGAAAACTTGTCTTTTTTATTTACCCTTTTGAAGTAGAAGAGTTATCAGCACGTTCCAAATTGTTGGGGGTATGAAGGAAAAAAATTAATATAGAGCTAACCTGAAATTATGCCATTGGGGGCTAGAGGTTGTATAAAACACTTGTTTAATGCAGGGAGGGCATGTGAGATTAAGCCTGACTCTAAACCTAGAACTGCTGATTGGATCGGGGCTTTTGTACAGATTTAACATTTATTTTACAGCAACTCTGCTGCATTTATGTTAGTGTTCTTTACAATAAAAACAAAGCAGCTTGCTTGCTGGTTGTGTTACAAGTGACTCCTCTCTCCTTAGCCAGCTATAAAGATGCTGACTTGTCCAGCTTGCATTTACATTAAGACTGCCTGTCTCTATATCACAGAGTAAACTTTCTTTGGAGGCTGTTCTTTATACAGGTGTCAAATTCTTACACTGTCAAAAGGGAGAAGTCAGTGATTTCCTTTATTCATGGAGGACTCGCTCCTCAAGGACACCAGCAACCTTTGAAGCTAATGGCCAACCAGGGCCTTCAGGCCACCCAGGGCCTCTCAGACTGCTATATGTGATGTTTCAAGATAACCATGAAATGTAAAAGTTGGCTAGCCCATTCCCAGCCCTTCTGTTGTACTACTTGTTTTAAAAGGGGTGTTTTTTTTCTTAATGGAAAAAATGAAACAGAGAGCCAAAGCTTTTAACTTTTTTTTTCCTTCAATGAAAGCCTCTCATTTGGAAATGTTTTTCTTCAAGCAACCAAGGTGGTAGAGGAAATTCCTTGACTTTCTCAACAAGTCATAAAACATTACGCTGGCCTCCATAGAGCACCAATTAAGAAAGCTAAAGAACAAGATGTTGCATTTCTTTTAAAATAATTTAAAATATATTAAATTTTCCTAAGGCAGATTCTGTTTGAATGAGGTGTCTTGATTAGATAACTACATGCCACTGAAGGAGAACAGTACTGTTAAGAAGCTATTTCTGTTTAAGGATAGAGTTGAAACCAGCTGATTAATCCAATGAGGTTAAACAGCAAAGACAGATCTCGTACATAAGAGCATCAGCTAAAGTCACGACAACACCAATTCTTTACACAATTAAGACACATCTTCGCAACTGTTCAATTTAAGTACTATGGTTTTTAGATATCGAGAAAAACACAGTTGTACCTTAACACCTGTTGAGAAAATACAAATAAATATGATGCTAATAAATGGCAGCTGACAACGCAGTAGCCATCTGAACAGTCATGCAGTTTAAGAATACATCCTTGTATAATCTGACATACAAATTTGTCATCTCCTGCACATGCACACCATTGTTTGAGGGGAAAAAAAAAGAAAAGCCAATAATAGTGTCTGGACCAGTCAGCACAGCCTCTGATTCCCTGTAATTTAGTTAAGCTAACTCAATACCTCATACCAAATGGCCCCACAAAAACTTGGTCCTGCTGGTCAGAGGCGAGCCCAAGGAGAGAGCACTTGCCAACATCGAAGCAACTCTGACCACAGCAGGAGAGAACTTTAAACAATGCTACTACTGCATTGGAAACAAGGATGGTGGGTACAAGGCAGAAGTCATCCTTTCCTGCTGAGGGAATGTGGACCTCTCTGCCACCAGAAAGGCTCTGGAAGCCTATTAGTATTATCAAAACAACATCAATAACTGCACTTTGAATCAAAACAACTAGAAAGAGTCCAACACTTGCTGTTCATAGTGGACTGAAGATTTAAGGTAAAGCCCTGTCACCGCAGAAATGGAAGTCTCTTCACATGCCAGGGAGAGAAAGATCCACGACTAGTCCACTGGAATCTGGTTTTGCTACATTCTATTCACAATCCCAAAGAGATGCTACTTCAATCCAAGACCAGATGTTTGGCCCATTATTCCAGCTACTCCGTTGCCAGGAAGATTTATCCTGCTTCAAAGAAAACAAGATATGTAGCGTTTAAAAAGTCCTATATGTGAGGAACTCTTTCATTTTCTTGGGGATTGGCAGTGCTAGGACTTGGTAGGTTGTGAGGAAACTTCGAAGGGCTTTCCGGCATAAGTGCTTCAGTGAGGATAGGACCCTAGGAGCTGTCCAGAACTGGACATGGCCATCTCTTGTCCTGAAATGAAACAGAAACCAATACTATGATAAGACAGTCCTTGGAAGTTCATGTTTTCATTGTGATGGATGTTAAATGTCTCTACTTTGACTGGAAATAGCAGCAGACTCCAGAGTGAAATGCAACCCTGACTGTGGAAATGGATGTAAAAGCCGTGGTGCTGAATAATTAAGGTTGCTGACAGGATTAGAAGAACTCAAGACACCTTTACTACCAAAGTGCTCTCTCAGCACAGCCCTTTCTAAATCAGACACTACCAATTCAAATGTAACAGAGGGAAGAGTGCCACCTACTGAATTATAGATGTTACCGGTAAGGTGGTCTCAGCCCCAAATGGTTGCCCATATAAACTGCATCATCTCAATTTATGTTTCCTGTGGACTTGGCCCATTAAGTGGTCTTTAATTACCTTTAAATTAAATATTTAGAGTAAAGGATATACTGTATTGGCAGAAAATAATATTTGGATTTTATATAATCTTGGATTTCCTTAAAGGTTTCCTCATAGGCAAGAAAATTCTAGATACTTTCCTTAAAAAGCTACATGGTATACTCAGCAGAAACCACTACCCATCTGTTCAGCTAACAGATACATACCCTGTGGCAATAACTCCACCATGTGGAAAAAATGTGCAGCAAAGACCATTGGTCATAGGAGCAAATGCAATTGGAGTTTTCAGTTCCAGGGCCCAGATCCTGAGGAGTCTAGAGAGAGAGGGAGAAGGACAGGAACATTCACCTATCAACTGACCTAGGGCCATGCAGCCATTCCTTGCAAACACACGCTCTGCGGCCACACACAGGTTTCTCTTTGTTACCTGTCATCTGCCACCGTGGCAAGGTACAAGCCTTCTGGAGAGAAGCACACAGATCGCAGTGAGCTAATATGGACATCACTGTCATCCATGGCAGGATCGACCTGCGTGTGGCTGAGAAGGAAAGAAACAATGGTGGGCCTGGAGTGATGGCCGCCCTGCACCCTGCATCCTCACCCCAGGCAGGAGATCAAACTGCTGTGGCTAGGAAAAGGCTCCAGACGAATCCTGTGCCCAGATGGAACACCTTGGGATTTGCAAACTGGAATAAAGCATCTTAGAAGGCTTCAAGTGTCCTGTGGAGGGGCTGAAGGGTTACTAACACTTCCTTGTGCTAATTTCCTTACGCAAAGTAGGTCAGCCCTCTCTTTAATGCCACAGTACAAAGGCAAGTTTTTTTAAGGCTCTGTTATATGATAATTATAGGACTACCTATTATTTGCTTCATAAAACAACAGACAAAGGGAAAAAGTAGACCGCGTTTGTGCAAACATGAAAATTCACTGAGGAAATAACGGTTTTGATGAGAGGCTCATTCTGAACTTGTTACTACAGTTATTAGTAAATGGAAATAAAGAGTCACTTCAAGGTTTCATAATGTTCAAAAAACAACGGCCAGCCTCCCTAGGAAACAAACACACTCACGGCTGAGTTAGGGGCTTAATTGACAGTGAAACACGAATCAACAACCCATTGTGCCTTTTTATCCAGGCTGTCCCTTCCTGTGTCCCAGACTCTAAGAGGGACATGTCTATTTCCAGGCAGGTTTCTTATTGTCAGCCCATCAGGAAGTTGTAGCAGGGATGCAGTCCTTACTGGAGTGCCCTCAGCCTTTCGCCAGTGTAGGGGTCCCACATAATCACATTGGTATCGTAGGAAGCTGTGACGAGCAAGGCGGAGTCGGGGGAGAAGTCACAAGAGACAACACTGCTTTGGTGGCCCTCCAGCTTCCGGATTAACGTGTAGGACCGCATACTCCAGAGAAAGACCTATGGAAAGTAACAGGTGCCTGGTTAGGGGCAGAAACAAAGTGCTTATGACTTGAATGAGCCCTCTGCAGGTCCCATGCCAGGTAAAGCTGAGTTCTACCTTTTCTACAGCTCTTTCAGAACCTATCACAGAGGTTTAAATAAAGTAATAGGTCTGGACTTTAGGCATTTAACCAACAACATGCTCAAGGAGCTCACTTTAAGGGAGAATAAGGTTGGGTGCGGTGGCTCATGCTTGTAATCCCAGCACTTTGGTAGGCTGAGGTGGGAGGATTGCTCGAGCCCAGAAGTTTGAGACCAACCTGGGTAACATAATGAGACCATGTCTCTACAACAAATGAAAAAATTATCCAGGTGTGGTGGTACACACCTGTAGTCCCAGCTACTTGAGACTGAGGCAGGAGAATTGTTTGAGGCCAGGAATTTGAGGCTGTGTGGTGAGCCATGTTCATGCTACTGCTATTGCTCTTCGTTCGGCCTGAGTGACAGAATGAGGCCCAACTCAAAAAAAAGGGGGGGGGGAGAATAAGCCAGGCCAGTCTTAGGAAGACCACCAGCCAAAAGGTATCTGTAGAGGATTCTGAGTTCTGAAAATAAAGTAGTAGGTGCTGATAAAGACCTCAGCCCCAGGTTAACCTTGTTCCACTTAAAACCAAAAATATGGGTCAGAAGTGAACTCCAGGGCCACCCCACATAGCAGTGGTAGGCTGCCAAGCCATTCTACATCCTCCACCCGACTTACAGAACCGTGGAAATCCGTCCCAAGACTGTATATCTGACCTAGCTTGTCACTTTCGGCTTTTTTTTATTTTAGAAGCATTAAAAGGAGGATTTTATTTTCATTCCTTTAAGAATACTTTCTTTCACATAGTTCCAAACCTCATATGAATGATTAACCACCAAGGCTGTTCTAAACAGTGAACTCTTAACTTTCCCTTCAGTCATAGCTAATGGCTCAATGCAAATACAAAATTTAAACAGAAACTGTTCCCAGATTGTTCTTGGGTTTCTAATTTTTTTTTTTAAAGTAACAGGATTTCAGGTCAAAGTTTATCAGGCAGCTGTATCTGTCAAGATCTGAGTTAGAAATCCTAATTTGATGGACTCCAACAAGATGGTTCAAAGGAACTGCGGATCCATGTGTGGGTTTTTAAATCTTTTAAAAGACTTTTTAAAAGCTTTAACATCTTAGACTCCAAGGAGAGAAGACACTTTGGAGGCAATGTCTTTCCCATTTTGTAAAAGGAAACAGCCCTCTGAGGAAAAGGAACAAAGTGCTTCCAAATACCTCTTCTCTGTGGGTTCATGTCAAAGTACAAATCACAAAGAACTTGGACAAGAGCAGCCATGGCCCAAATGTGTGCCTTCTGTTAAGGCCAATCTGCAGGTGGATTTGAGGATACTGGATTTACACAACACCACACACGCGCGCACACACACGGCCACCACTTCAGACCTCCATGTCTCACCGAACTCAAGCAATTGTGCTGGAGACTCACCGACTTCTCTCCTGCTGCAGAGCACAGCATGCTGCAGTCTGGGGAGATGGAACAGCAGTACACCCACTGTAGGTGGCCTGATAACACCTGGATCTGTTTACCTGGCAGGAAAAAGCAGCACACGGTGAGCCGGCCCTCAACACATTAAAGCAGGAAGACTGGGAAACGAGAACTGGCAGTAACGGCCCCACCAGGCACAGCCATTGGCTCCCTATCAGCTGGGCCCAAAGGCCCAATTTTTAATGCAGAGCAAGAATATAATCAGACTTGCCATTTAAACACCTGTAGTCTATTAATAGCACAGTCTAATGCCCCAGGGAAATCATTACCTACGGCTTCATCGCAGTCTACAGGATCAGCAGGGCAAATTGTGTACATGTACCAAGGACCCTTTGACAACAGAGAGTGTTCTTTTGTTTCCCAACTACCTCAAGTATGCTGAACCATCTTGCTCAATTTTGAGAATGTTTACTTTCAATTCTCCCCCATTTAAGCCCTGTAATGGCTTCCCCAACATCACGTAGATCCTGCTCCAGGCTGTTACCCTCCTCCCAGCATTGTCAGGATGTCTAGATGAACAGTTGTGTGGAGGAATTGGAGGCACACAATCTGGAGTCCGACAGCTTGGGTTTGAATCCTGGCTCCACCCCTTACTCAGCACACAACCCAGGGTGACTTCTGCAATCTCACCAGCTCTTGTTTTTAAACAATGCCCATCCATAGGCAATGGCTGAATAAATAGTGGTGTATCTACCCCATTAATGCAGAAAGAATTAGAGATACAGACTTCCCTTGAGGTATATTTAATGAGAAAAGCAAGATACAGAAAAGATGTGAAGAATCACCCCATTTTTGTGAAGCCATAACCCCAAAACCCATAAATGTAAGCGTGTGTGTGTGTGTGTGTGTGTGTGTGTGTGTGTGTGTAGGATCACACAGGTAAACAGAAAGGGGAGGATGTGGGGGGGGGAGAATGGGAAGGAAAGAGCCAAGCAAGAACAAAAGAATTTTTTACAAGCCTGTATGTGGTAATACACATGAATTTACTGAAACAGATACACACAATTTAGTATTTTTTTCACAGTCACAGCTTCTTCAGCTGTCAAATCTCAGGGTGTTGTGAGTACTGAATACATGAAGGCAAGCCGGGCCAGCAGGGCAGTGCTGAGCACCTGGAAATACAACTTCTTTCTCGCCCACTCCTCGAAAAGTCCCAGTAACCGACCTAATCCATTCAGCCCACTCTGAGTCTCTCTCACCTAGTCCATCCTTCCCAATCATCAAGTGACTTCCGAAGTTACTCAGATAGTGGCAAGATACATCTGCATACTCATTAAACCAGCATTAAAAAGGCATCTTGAGAAGCCACCCTGGTCCACAGACCTATCTTAGACGTGATGACAAAGCCTGAACACAGTAGTGGGCAGAAGCTACCTAGAGTTCTCTTGTTCATCAGGTGCCTTCAGATGAGGACACTGCAAGCACCTCGTTGTTTGACAAATTGCTGTGGACTGAATGTTTGTGTCCCCCTAAAATCCACATGTTGAAGCCCTCATTCCCAGAGGGATGGTATTAGAAAGTGGGGCCTTTGGGAAGTAAGTCATGAGGTTAGAGCATCAGAAATGGATTAGTGCACTTAAAACAGGAGACAGAGAGGAGAGAGAGAAATGAGAGTGGAGAGAGAGAGATCTGTCTCTGCCAGATAAGGATACAGTGAGAACGTCTGTATACAAGCCAGGCAGCAGGCCCTCACCTGCGGCCCGCTGAAGCTACCAGCACCTTGATCCTGGACTTCTCAGCCTTCATAAAAGTAAAAAAATGTGTGTTGCTTAAGCCACCCAGTCTGTGGTATGTGTTATACCAGCTCAAGCTGACTAAGATACAATGTATCAGGCTCATTTCTAAGAAGACAGGAGAAAGGTTCCTCCTGTGGTTGTGGGAACTGGACAGTCGGCTTAGACGAGAGCACTGGTACCCTCACATCATGGGGACAAGGGTGCCTCGTCACGACCTGTCCCCTTTACCATGGCCTCCTTCACATCCCTCCAGCCCCTGGGACCCCACCTATTTGTGGGAGAAATCACAGAGCATTAAATTCCCCTTCCCAGCTGGGTGCAATAGCTCACACTTGTAATCCCCACACATTGGGAGGCCAAGGCAGCAGGCCTTGAGCACAGGAGTTTGAGATCAGCCTGGGAGGGAGGGAGGAAGGAAACTATACTAGGCCTAGATTCTACATTAAAAATAAACCCTTTCTTTCTAGCAGGAAGTACCCAATAGGGATTTCTTCTAGATCAGTGATTCTCAACCTGGGGAGACTTTGTCCTCCAGGGGACATGGGGCAATGTCAATCTAGAGACATCTTTGGTTGTCACAACTGGAGAGGATGATACTATCATCTAAACAGAAGAGAAGAGTCCTGCTCGTTATCTCTGAATGCACAGGAGAGCCCACAACAGCATTATCCGGCCCAAAATGCCAGCAGTGCTGAGAATGAGAAAAATCTGTTCTAGATCGTGTACTTTCCACAGGGACAATATCACCTCAAAAATATTGGTTCTTGGCAGCCAAAAAAATCTGGGGGTTTTTGTGTTTTTTTGAGTTGGAGTCTCACTCTGTAGCCCAGGCTGGAGTGTAGTGGCATGCTCGTGGCCATGGCAGCCTTGACCTACTGGGCTTGGGTGATCCTTCCACCTCAGCCTTCCAAGTAGCTGAAACTACAGGCATGCACCACCACATCCAGCTAATTTTTGATTTATTGTAGAGACGAGGTCTCATTATGTTGTCCAGGCTGGTCTCAAACCCATGGGTTCAGGCAATCCTCTTGCCTCTGCCTCCCAAAGTGCTGAGAGCCACCACACCCAGCCACAAATCTTATGTTTTCTTATGTACAAAGTAGAGGCATGCATTCAGTACATAAGTAGATATACAATAGATCATTAGTACTAAACTCTCTTTGGTGCAGTATATCTTTGGGGTAGTACAGGATGGAGAGGGGGTTAGGAAAAATGTCTAAAGGGCTTCTTAGGAGGCAATAACAAAAAACACTGTTCTGGATAAAAAATGACATTGGTAAAGGGGAGAAAGGGGAAATAGCATGTTTAGAGTTGCCAAGTAGTTGCGTCACCTCCATACCATGTTTATTCAGGTCCCAGATGCGAAGAGTCTTGTCCCGTGATGCAGAGACCAAAATCAAACTGCCACTGGGTGTGAAGCTCAGATCTCTCACGACATCTTGGTGGCCGGAGAGATTCAAAAGCAGGAGCCCTGGAGTAGAAGCAGGAGCACTTGGTCAGTGGTAGAGGTGGCACACGGTCTGCCTGCTGTGGCCACGCCCCTCAGCCAAGTGGCTGGGGACCCCTGGGTAGCATGCACACGCGAGCCTCCCAGGATCCTGTTCAAGCCGAGAAAGACCTACCTGTCTGCACCTCCCAAATCTTGATCTGCCCATCATTGAGTCCAGTAGCAAGGATCAGGCAAGAGACATCTGGCACTTGGGGATGGTGGCGTGCCCAGAGCTTCCTGCTGGGTGGGGAAGGCCACGGGCTGAAGGCCAATCCCCAGACAATCTGACCACAATCCAGCGTCTTCTCCTTTGGGCTGCCCCGCCCTTTGGTTTCATTTTTGCTACTTCGACTTTTGGCTTCAAACCCTTTAGGGATGCTGGGGAAGTAGAGATTTCCTAATGAGTCTGCAGTTGTTACCAAGTCAACCAACTTTTCATCATGGGACATCTACGACGTTAAAGCCCTAGAAACAAACTGGCCTTTACTGCAGTCTGTGACTTTTCTGTTTCTTTTTTAGCGTTCAGGTAACAGAGGCTTCACTGGCCGTGCCTCATCCCATGTGTGACAGCCCTGTAATGCGGTGACCTGCCTTGTGGGATAACTAGACCACAGATGCTCCAGGGAGCCATACGCTTGCTCAGAATGTTCTCTCGGGTTGGAGTATGGAAGAGAAGATGCACTCGGTTTTTTTCCACGAGAAAGAAGGCACACTGTAGGTTTGGAACTAGGATAGAACTTAGAGCCTGAAAACCCATCTGCCACTCCTGCCTGAGGAGTTCCCTTATTTCTAGCTTGGAAATCCCCAAGCAACTGGAAAATAAACCACTTTCTTGCCAATACGGTTTGTTTGGTACATGTTGATTACCACCTTCATTCACTATGTTCCGATTGATTAATGAGGCTCTTTCACTTACTTTCCTGATAGGAACCAGCACAGGAATTAACCAGCCAGAATAGTCAACAGAGAAAAAGAGGCCAGGTGCAGTGGCTCATGCCAATAATCCCAGCACTTCAGGAGGCTGAGGCGGGAGGATCATTGGAGCTCAGGAGTTCAAGACCAGCCTGGGCAACATAGTGAGGCCTCGTTTCTACAAAATAATCATAACAACAACAGTAATAATAATACAGAGAAAAGGAACCCATCGGGCTGTTTAGTGGAGCCCTGTCCTGAAGCGAACCCTGTTCTCAACCCTCTCCAAAATAGGCCCAGGTGAGGCTCAATCCCTAAGACATAGGTACTGCCTACAACTGTGGCCAGAAACAATGTATCAAAGGTGCCAGCAGCTGGCCAGCCTTGGGGTTTAGCCTGAAAACAGGAAGTTTACTGTTTATGGTATACTTTATCAGCGCGAGTAAACGTCCCACTTTTCTATGTGACCCTGACCACACTCTGGTAGGTCAAACTGGGGGAAACAGACATGAGAGAGTTGGAAGTCAGGATGAATTTAGATTTAGTTCTGAGAGAAGTCCCATACCCAACATAGACTGTACATGGCTGGACCTCTTTATGTATTACATATGTTCTGAAAAGCTTTAGGTAATCACATTTTTGCTAGTTGTGTGATGGAATATATGAAAGGATTTTAACCAAGCTCACCTGTAAAATTAGAAGGAAGAAATTGAGGTATGTGTTCGGGACCCTTTGGTTCTAAAACTCTCTTAGTCTAAATCAGGCCGGCAGTCTTTTTTAGTTTTTTCTCTTCAACAATCTATTTGTCAGTATTTTAAACTAAGGTATAGTTGACAAAGCGATATATTTACAGAGTATAATGTGATGTTTTGGTATATGTATATACTACAAAATGGTTAAACCAACCTAATTAACACATCACTTCACATACTTATTTTGTGGTGAGAACATTTAAGATTGACTCTCTTAGTAATTTTCAAGCATATGATACATTATTATAAACTCTAGTTCCATGCTGTACAGTAGACCTCCGGAATTTACTCATTCTGCCTACCAAAGCTCTGTACCTTTGACCAACACCTCCCCATATCCTCTCACACCCACAGCTCATCCAACCTCCTGCTTCTGACCTTTTTTGGCTTTTTTAGATTGCATGTGTGAAATCACGCAGTATTTGTCTTTCTATGCCCAGCTCGTTTCACTTAGCACAACAAAGTCTCCCAGGTTCATCCATGTTAGAGCAAAGTGATAGGATTTTGTTTTTGTAAATAAAGTTTTATTGGAACACCACCATATTCATTTCTTTATGTGTCATCTGAGGTTGTTTTTGTGCTATAACAGCAGAGATAAATAGTCAAGACAGAGACCTTATGGCCTGCAAAGCCTGAAATATTTACTATCTGGACCTTTATAGAATAAGCTTGTCCTCTGATCTAAATGGCCAAATGTAGTCTGAAAATATATTATTCTGAACCCAAGCTGAATGTAATTGTCAATGTCATTTTGAACATCTGCCTATCCCCACACTGCCCAGACCTGCCTGACTCTGGCCCTGGCACCTAGACCCTGAGTTTGCCATCACAAGAGGAAGCATTTAAGAGGCACGCTATGGGAAGACGTTTGGGACAGCCAAATGTTAGATATATTTTATTTTTTATAAAAGTTTGATTTTTGTATTAGAATTAAGGGATACATCTGTAGCTACTTTATTCCAAAAGAAATAAGGCACATTTACATGTTATTTCATTTTAATATCATAAATTTAGCTTTTCTAGGAAGCGATACTAAAATATCAATTTTACAGGTTATTAATTTTCCTGGCGTAACAAAATTGGGGGCAGAATTGGAACCAGAACTGAAGCCGTAGGTATCTTAGCCTAGTGCTCAACACATACTTGATTTCTGAGTTGGATGAATCAAGTGATAAGTCACATGAAGGCAGGATGGCGGGAGTGTAGGAAGGGGCTGATGAGGTGAGAGAGATTCACTGGCATAATTTAGCTTCACTAAAATTAAAGTTTCTAGAAACTTTATTTCTACAAGTAATATAATTATTTGGTTAATGCCAATTATTTGCTCAATATCAAAAACACTACACAATATAATTTATTAAAAATGTGTAACAACCCTAACACAAATATAAATGTTCCAGATTCTCCCTTTTAAAGGACCTTAAAAATAACAATTATTTTAAATTATAAAAATAACAGAGAAACACGGGGAGAATCTGGAAATCAGACAAATAATAAGTAAAAATTACCCATAATACTAATACAATTCTAAAAATTTCCCTACAAATGTTTAGTTGTGTGTATATATATATATATATATATGTGTGTGTATATATATATACATATATATACATATATATATACATATGTTTTAAAAATCACATTTGGAATCACATTGCATATATGGTTTTAAGTCTGCTTTTTTCAATAAGCTTTTATTCTGTGACCATTTTCCCAGATTATTATTATTCAAAATGTGTGATTTTTACCCCGGACTAGTAAAAAAAACAAACAATCAGTATTGGCAAGAATTTGGAGAATTTGGAACCCAAATATGTTGCTGGTAGGAATGTAAAATGTAAAATGGGTGCAGCCACTTTGGAAAACAATTCCTCAAATGGTGAAACATTGAAAACACATGTTCACACAAAAACCTGTACATAAATGTTCATAGCAGCACTATTCATAAGAGCCTAAAAAGTGAAAATAACCCAAATGTCTGTCAACTGATAGATGTATAAACAAAACTTGGTATCTCCATACAATATTATCTGGCAATAAAAGGAATGAAGCACTGATATATACGATAATATTGTCAAACTCGAAAACAGTATGCTAAGCGACAGAAACTGGTTAAGAAAGGCCAAATATGGTATGATTCCCATCACAGGAAATGTCCAGAACAGGCAAATCGATAGAGACAGAAAGTAGATTAGTAGTTGCCTGTGGAGCACAAGTGGGGTAAAATAAGCTAAAGGATACAGGGCTTCTTTTTAAATTTGATTGTGGTGATGCATGCCCAACTCCGAATATACTAAAAACCACTATCTTATACACTTTAAATGGGCAAATTGTAGTGTCTGTAAAGTATATCTTAATAAAGCTGTTATTAAAAACCCCAATTTGGGGACTGACATAATCTTGACAGAACTGACTTTCACACGTGGGGAATGCAGGGCTCTGGAAACCCCCACGATCAATTCCTGAACAGTTGTCATTTTCCCTCTCTCTTGTTCTCAAGCAGGGAAATGGCAGAAAGAGGGAGTAACCTGGAATAGCATCCTGCTCCCCTTCCAAGGATAATACTTACAACTGCTCCTCCAGCGGCCAGGGGATCAGCTTGACAATGCAGTGTCCTTGAGACCACGCGAACCAGGAGCCATCTGGGGAGAAGGCGACACTCCAGGTCTCACAGCTGGACTTCCAGTCAAACTGGTGGGGGCGCCCCGGCTTGAGCTCCGCCAGCAGCAGCGGTTCCTCTGGGACGGGAGACAGCATGCTTGGAACGAGCACTCTCACTCCCAACAACCCAGACACAGGAAACCCGCTGCCTCCCAGTGGCAAAGGGCGACACTATGCATTCCCAGAGGGAGTTGGCATTTAAGCAACTTGGGGCAATAACAGTAGCCACGAGCTAAATTCCACCGCAGTTACTCAGTCCTGGCACTCTCCACTGCTGGTTAACCGTGACTCAGAGTAACCTTTGTGCTGGTGAACCCCGGTGGATGGAGGCCTCATTTTCCTAAGTATGCCTAAGAGGAGGAAAGTGAAGCCAGACCAGAAATATGCAGATCAGAGACCCAGGTCCAAAAATAGCAAGGTCCTTCAATGCCCAGAGCCCGCTGACCAGAAACAGGTAAAAGGAGGCATATGTGAACCTCAAAGTTTCCCTCATACTTGGCAACATCCTCCCCATTTTCAAGGCTAAGAATGCTCAGCTCTGCCCTGCTTCCTTGTGCTCAGACCTGCTGGCTACGTCTCTCCCATCTCTCCCGTTTTCCATCTTCTCTCTGTCCTGGTCTAAACCTTCATTTCCTCTTGCCCAGAGCTTTTGCTGGTCTCCTGATCAGCGTCTCTGCCCCTAAAGACCCTGCTAAGGTGGAAACACACATCACTTCTTTCAAATACATTCCAAGGCCAGTCTGCCTGCACAATAAAAGTGGACTGAGCCCGGGCCGTCCAGCCCACGCCATCCGCCTCAGCCCATCAGTCCAGCCTCCGTTCCATGTCACCTCCCTCTATGTCACACTCTGGCCACACCAGTCTCTTTGACATGCCCGGAGTCGCGCATTCTAGTTCATACCTGGATGCATTTTCTGCTTGGGAGAATCCTCTCTAGATTCTCAACTAAGATATACAACCTGCTCTCACACCATTAAAACAGTCCCACCCTATTTCTTTCATTTTCTTTTGTTGTTACAAGCTTCCCCCGGCACTCCCTTAACCCTTGCTCCAACACCAAGATAACACAAGCTGTGTTCCTCCCAGGGCCCACCTAGCACAGCATCCTGTTAAGAGTAGGCACTGGATAGGTGTTTATCCATCCACTGAAATGCAGTTCCTAGTTCAATGCTCTATTCAGATGGAAGATTCTCAATGGCTGACAAAGCTCCTAAAGCCCTTCAGAATGGATTCTGTGACCACTCTGATTGTGACACATACTAATACAAAAGCTGGCTTTCATCCTGAATGAAGTCACTTCCTGATGTGTGTGTTCCGCTTTGGCAGTTCTAGACTTTGACGCTTTTATGGCTGTTAGATAGATGCTAATTTAAATAATCCATATTTCAAATATTTAAAGACACATCTCTGTATGTCTTATATGGATATAACTTATAATCAATTACTTTTCTCTTTTTTTTTTGAATCGGAGTCTCACTCTGTCGCCCAGGCTGGAGTGCAGTGGTACAGTCAAGGCCACCCCAGCTTCGACCTGCTGGGCTCCGGCGATCCTTCCGCCTCAGCCTTCCAAGTAGCTGGAACTACAGGTATGCGCTACCACGCCCGGTTAATTTTTTGATTTATTATAGAGATGAGGTCTCACCAAGTTGCCCAGGTGGGTCTCAAACCCATGGGCTCAGGCAATCCACTCACCTCGGCCTCCCAAAGTGTGAGATTACAAGGTGAGCCACCGAGCCTGGCTAAATTTTACATATATATAAAATTTTCTGGTATATGCATTATAGGAAAATACAAAGGTATATCTTGTTTTATAAAATAAATGTGTTGCTGAAAATTCTGTCTTAAATAGAATTTTAATAAATCATCTCATGCCTTCGTGAAGGGGATATTCATTCTCAGGGGTTCTAAGTGTAAATCTAGGTTTTAATATATTAGGTATGTCTAAACAGGTGTCTGCATAGACTCAGGTAATTCCTCCTAGAAATCTGTAGTGTGAGATCTTTTCATTTACATGACCACAAATCTGCATGACCACGCTCCTATGGATTTGAACATTTGCATGGCAAGACGTCACTCTGTATTTAAAATCCAAAACAAACGTTTCCCAATGTTCTGCAGAATTCCCCAACATCTTCTTCAAACTCATTAGTTCTAGATATCTTCCAATGGTGACATAAGCCCTAACCTATTGATGTCTTCTTTGGGTAGCCCAGGAGCTCTCAACTGGGACAACTTTGCCCCCTGGGGGACATCTGGCAGTATCTGGGACATTTTGGTTGCCACAACTGGGAGTGGCACTACTGGCGTCCAGTGGGTAGAAGCCAGGGATGCTGTTCAACATCCAACAGCGCACAAGACAGTCCCTACCACAAAGAAGGATCTGGCCCACGACATCACCAATGCTGAAGTTGAGAAACCCAGATGCAGTCACGTATTAAATGACACCGACTTATCTAGAGGCATTTTTCAGTGACCTCGATGAAAATGTCTTTATTCCATCCTGATAATATTCATACCTGGCTCACTTCCTTCACAACGTGCACATCCATCCATCCTCTTCTGACCCCACGGAGGCTCTAGACGATCTAAAAAGACTCACCCTTAATCTCGCTCTTCTCTACCTTCCAACCCAAATCCATGAGCAAGTTCTATCAAGCCTGTTTCCAAAACACTCGCCAGATGTAACTTCCCTCCATCTCTATGGCTACCATTCTAATCGATGCAGCAGCATCTCACCTGGCCCACTAGGCAGCCTTCCAACTGCTCTCCTTGCTTCCGCTCTGGCACCCCACCACCCACTCTCCTCACCTCCCAGAGTGATCAGTTTCAATCACTTTCAAAGTAAAACCCGAGTTCCTCACCCTGCCCTGGAATGACCTGGCCCTGCCTGGGCTCCTCTCCCTGCCCCTGGCTCCGGCACACTGGCCTTTCCTCCACACTCTGACTATGCTCAGTTAGTTCCCACCTCAGGACTTTTGCACCAGCCATTGTCTTCACCTGGAATGTCTCTCCATGGCTGGCACCTTCTCTTCATTCAGGTCTGGCTCAACAGACAACTCCTTAGAGAGCTCTTCTCTGACCCTCAGTCAACCTTTTATTTTCCTTACAGTACTTATCACCATTTGATTATTATCTGTCTCCCCCCTACTATAATGTGAATTCTGGGGGATCAGGGACCTAATCTATTTATCCCCAGTGCTAGCAGAGTCCCTGGCGGAGAGCAGGCAGTCAGTAAATACTTGCTGAATAAATATCCATGGTATGCCCTCTTTACATATAAAGGAAATAAAGCCCCTTAAATCTTCCTGATGCTTATGCCAAACATTTCACATGTAATGCTTCTTAAACACGAGCCCTCCCCAGAACTCACACTCTATTTCTGTGATTTAGGGATTTAATCTCTTGCTATTTCAGGTTCAGGAATCCAAGAGCTAATAAAAGAAGAATGAACCCAATGACTCCTGTCTCTTGGAGTGTGGGTGAAAACTAAATTTGGCTACTGGGGGGGGGTCATAATTAGTGAAGAATCTAAAAACAAAACAAAAACAGAGCCGAGAGGACCCAGCTTCATCTGGGATTGTACGTGCAGTGGCCTTCTTGGTGAAAGAGCCTATAAATCTGATTTTCTTTTTTTCCCCCATTTTTTTCAATTGACAAAAACTGTATTCTTTTTTTTTTTTTTTTTGAGTTGGAGTCTCACTCTGTCACTCAGACTGGAGTGCAGTGGCCGCTCCTGGCCACCGCAGCCTCAAGCTGCTGGGCTCCAGCGATCCTTCTGCCTCAGCCGTCCGAGTAGCTGGAATTACAGGCACGCGCTACCACGCCCGGCTAATTTTTTGAGTTATTGTAGAGATGAGGTCTCGCCAAGTTGCCCAGGCGGGTCTCGAACCCGCAGACTCAGGCAATACACTCACCTCAGCCTCCCAAAGGCGCAGGATTACAGGCTGAGCCACCGAGCCCAGCTAAAACTGTATTTTTTATTGCACAACCTGTTGTATACTTTTGGTCGTTGCATTGAGATCTCACTCTGTTACCCAGGCTGGAGTGCAGCCGCACAATTATGGCTCCTCAGCCTCGATCTGGGCTCAGGTGATCCTCCTGCCTCAGCCTCCTGAGCAGCTGGGACTACAAGTATTCACCATCATACCCAGGTAGTAAAATTTTTTTGTAGGGACAAGGTCTCGCTATATTGCCCAGGCTGGTCTCCAACTCCTGGGTTCAAGCAAGCCTCCTGCTTCAGTCTCCCAAAGCGTGGGCATTATAGGCATGAACCACTGTGCCCAGCGGCATACGTGTTTGGATATAATGTATACACTATGGAATGGCTTAGTTGAACTCATTCCCAAATGCATTACCTCACATACTTATTTTTTGGCAGGTGAGAACACTTAAAATCTATTCTCTCATTTCCAAGTACACAATATACTATTAACTGCAGTCACTTGATGTCTCTTGCACTTATTCCTCCTGTTTAAATCAGGTTGTGTCCTTTGACCAATACCTCCTCAACCCCATCCCCCACCCTCAGAGTTTTCTAATTAAACATTGGGATGTGTTTCAACAATAAGGCTGAACAGAAAGACATTATGAGTCTCTCCTATGCAATGCAGTACAGAGATGGGAGCATGACCCTAGCCGCCAGGAAGCTCGGTGATTTTTCCGGCCTCAGGATCTTTGTATTAGCTGTTCTAGCGGCCTAGAAAGCTCTTTCCCTGATTGCTCCATCCTTCAGGGTTTGTCCTCAAGTCATTATCTGTTGTCACCTCCTCAGGTACCCTCTTGGCCTTACTAGCTAAAGTGACCCATTCACTTTCTGCTAGCCATTTAATTTTAACCATCCCTCATAGACATTTTCCGGATTGCTTATCTTTTTTTGCTTTGTTTTTTGAGTAGGAGTCTCACTCTGTCGCCCAGGCTGAAGTGCAGTGGCATGATCACAGCCACTTCAACCTCAACTTGCTAGGCTCAGGTCATTCTTCCACCTCAGCCTTCCAAGTCGCTGTAAGTGCAGACACGCGCCACCGTGCCTGGCTACTTTTTTTAGTTACAGTAGAAACGAGGTCTCTCACCAAATTGCCTGGCTGGTCTCAAACCCTGGGTTCACACAATCCTCTCGTCTCCGCCTCCCAAAGTGCTGGGATTATAGGTGTAAGCCACCACGCCCAGTGCTTATCATTTTTATGTATTTATTGTCTATCTCTTCCCTGACTCACCTTGCCAGTTCACTGCAATTGAACTACACTATCCAACAGTGAAATCACTAGCCACACGTGTGGCTACTGACCACTTGAAATGTGGCAAGTCAGAATAGAGATGGGCTGTCAATCATAAAATACACATTGGATTTTGAAGACTTAATACCAAACAAAAATCTAAAACACAGCAATAATTTTTTATTTGCTTACACCTTGACACAGCGGTTTAGGTAAGTTGGATTGAAAGACATATAGTTTTAAAATTCGTTTCACTTTTTTTTTAAAGCTGTCATTCAAAATTACATAGGTAGCGCACACATTTCTGCTGGCCAGTGTGCTCCCAGAGGTTGCCCTGCATATAGTAGATACTCAGTAAATATTTGTGGAATGAATAAATAACTATTGCTCTGAAGATTTCTACTGTTGCCCATTGTATTTCCTTTACAATGGGCTTTATTCAGCTTGAAAAGAACGTAAACTCTGGCCTTTTTTTGTACAGTAGCTTGGCAGCTCTCAACATCTCTGGCCACACCGCCAAAACAAAGTCGTCCATCATTTGGAAAAACCCAGAGCTGGAAACAGATTCCTGTTAAAAACGGAGGCTAGCTACAGATTGCTTTCAGATTTAACTACAAGCCCATGGAAATGACAGCGGAAGCTATAAAAAGATTCCCATAAGTTCTGAGCAAACAGTAGGGGCCATTTAAAGAGAATCCTATGGGTATAGCACTCACCGAAAAGAAAGCCCTTATCTAGATGGGAAGGGGAGAGTTGCCTTGAACTGAATGCCTGACTTCAGCAAACAAAGAAGTGTCATTTCCTAAATCAAAAAGCAACACCACCCCAGGGAATACCCTGATTTCAACCTTCCCACCCACAATAATAAGCAATCGGAATCCTCCAGACCAGGATGAAGCTTGAACTTCACCGCAAGGATACAAAGAGGTTCCGGAACAGATTCTGAGCCCTAGGCCTTGACCCTTCCCATAATTTCTCCTAAGGAAACTGCCCTTAATCTCGGGTACTTTCGGGAGTTGGGACTCCCAGAATCAATTCCGAGTCTATCCCGAATGTCTCCATGGGTGGGCTTCACGGGGAAGGCAGCTGGAAGAGAGAAGCCGGAGGGTTGTCTTGAGGTCCTCCTTTGCCTAAGAGGCGCAGTTCCCACTGGGAGCGTGCGTTCACTTGGACGGGCCTGAAGCGTGTCCGACGCTCCCTGACTTCCACGCCGTATTCCGAAGGTGACGGCCCATCCCCGAGCGCATCCTAAACTTGTCCGACCACACATGTCACCCGGGATCCCCAGCTCCACCCCACCGCCACCGACTCAGTCTCCAGTGGGAGGGGCTCGGAATATATGGTGTCAGCAGGAACCTCCGGAGCCCACTTTTACGGGAAGCTCCCCACCACTCCCCGAGGCGGGTGCTATCATCCCCCCATTTTGCAGAGGCGAAACTGAGACGCGCGCGGGGGCGGCCCGCGGCCGGCTGCTCCACGGCCACGATCGCACCGCTTGTCAGGGGCAGCGCCGAGTCCCACGCAGCCCTGCGAGTGTGTCCCCTGGCCCCGCGCTTCCTTGGAGAGCCCCCTCTTCGCGCCCGGCGAGCCCCCTCCGTCCCGGGGGCGGGATCGCCCCTCGCAGAAGCCCGACCGACCGCCCCGGTCCCGTCCGAGTCGCCAGGCGGCCGCTGACAGCGAAAGCGAAACAAAGCTGGGCGCCAGGCGCGCACCCCCGCCGGCCCGCCCCCGCCGGGCGCCCCGGCCGCGTCCGACCCCCCCTCGGCCGGGCCCGCCTCGGGGCCGCCTCCCCTCCCCGGCGAGAAGGGGCCTCGGCCCCGCCGCGCGCGAACGGGCGCGCCGGCCCCACTCACCTCCGGCCTCCATGGAGCACGCGCGCGGCCCCCACGGCAGGCGGCGGGCGCCTCAGCCCCCCGGGCCGCGGGCCCTCATGCCGCCCCCGCGCCGCCCGCCCCGGCCCCGGCCCCGGCCCCGGCCCCGGCCCCCGCCCCGGCCCGGCCGCCGCCGCCGCCGCGCCCGCCGCCGCCCGGAGAGGCCATCAGCTGCTTCCCGTCACATGGCGGCGGGCGCGGGCGGGGACGCGCGGGGGCGGGGCGCAGGGGGAACGGGGGTGGTGACGGGAGGCAGGGGGGCTGGAGAGGAAGGGGTGAACGCAGAAGGGTAAAAGCCGGAGGGGCCGCCGAGGAGAAACGGCTGGGAGACGCGCGAAAGGGACAGAAAGGGGAGGGGCGGAAAGGGGGGCGCAGACGGATAAAACCCGGGGGTGTGCAGGATCGGGGGGAGGGGCCGGGCGGAGGGGGCAGAGCAGGGCAGAGGGGAGACCGGGCTAAAGGGGGGAGAGGTAAAAACCAAGCGGAGAGGCGGTGCTCAGGGGAAAACCGGGGAAGCGGGGGACAAGGGCTGGGTGAAAACCCAGGGGTGGGGGCAGCGGGGCTGAAGCTCGAACGGGAGGAGGGGGCCCCGCCAGGTACAAATGGGGACGTGCGAGGCCTGCGGGGGGGAACACTGGCCGGTAAAATGCAGGGGGAGAGGTAGTGGAGGGAAGCCGGGTGGCGGTAAAGTGGGGATGTGAGTAAAAATGGGGGGACACGGCGAGGGGAGGGCCCGAAGGAAAACCGGGCGGGACGTACTAAAAGGTACAGGGGTGGGGAAACTGAGAAGAAAATGGGGGTGGACCAGGGTGAAAACTCGAGTGGGTTGGGAACGAGGTCAAAGGACGGGGGAGTCGGAAGGAGACTGTTCTAACCGCGATACCCTCAGCTGCCCCAATCCCCTAAAAATAAACTTGCTCTCTGGGTCTACCAGCGCATCCTCAAACACGGCTCGATTTGGTCCAGGGTAGGCGTCCTCGTGGAGGACTGCCCGAAATGACCATTTTTCTCATTGTCCAGTCCCCTGTGTTGTCAGGGGCTTTGGGGTTTCTCAATGGGCTCCGGTCATTGTCCCCAAATGTCCCCCTCCTCCCCCACTCGAGGTGGCCCGGTCCGTTCCCTCCTCGGTCCCGGGCCCGCGCTCTTCAAGCCGCAGTTCTTGGTGTCAGTTTCAAGTCACTTTCCCGCCTCTCCTCTTCCTTGGATTCACTCCAGGCGTCTTCTCCGTTTCCCTCCCTCAGGCCCCGAGTTCCTGACCGCAGTGGTCCCGTTTTAACCTGCTTGCCTTTTAACCCAACCTGTGTTTCCAACCATACCTGTTTCCAGGTTCTTTTTCACCGCGATCCCTCCGTTTTAGTGTTTTGCTTTTTGCCCAGGCCTCTGTTCTGTGAACCCCCAATTACCTCTGTCCTCAGGGGGTCTGGTCCCCTGAGCACCTGCTTCCTGTGCCCTGTTTGGCCCAGGCCTCCTGGGTTACACTCCTGTTCAGAGGATTGGCCATTTTTGCACCCCCACTGTTTCTCGACCCTCCCCCCCTTTTTCTCTGGCTGCTTGTCGCTCTCTCACCGTCCACTTTAACCGTGGCACGCCCCATTTCCACCTTCCTCTTGGCATTTTTTTGTTTCCAGGTTAAAAAAACAAACCCCCAAAATGCCCAATGTACCCTTCTCTGAGCCTCCACTCTGGCTCTGTTGAGTCTCTGATCTCCAGCCTCTGAGGTTCCCGTTTTATCCTCCAGCCTTATTATCATTATTGCTATTCCCTCCACCCCTTCTTATTTTTCTGTTTCCCAATTTTCTCCTCGATATCCATCTTTTTAATTTCCCAAATTCCCGATTCCCTATTCAGGTTCTCATTTTTATGTGTTCATTTTAGCATGTGCAAATCATGGAAAAAAATAAAAGGATAAGAGATAATATTGTTGCCAATATTAGGAAGCTAGTAAAAAAAATTTTTTTTTTTTTTGGCAAACTCATTTTTCCAGATCTTTCCATTTCGTTAATCAGATCTAAATCAAAATCACAAAGGCATCTATTTAAAAATAACTTTATTACATTATCTTTTAAAAATCCACATGATAGCCTCAGAATTTCTCCCGACCTCCCCCTACCAAATATTAAAATGTAAATAATTCAGAGGGATCTGCTTTTCTTTTCTTTTTTTTCTTTTTGCAGCTGTCCCTGGCCAGTCCTGTGGTGAAAAATATTGGTTGGCACGTATTGCATCATGATAAATTTTACCCAGTGAGGATGATTTTCCAGGTCTCAGTGCATGGGTTATGGAAACTTTCCATCCTGTGTTTTCCTGCTACAATTATAGGGCCTGTATGTGCTTGTGAGAATTGGAGCTAATAAAGCCACAGTATTGTGGAGGCTTCTCTCCAGAGTCCATCAGGTTTTGAGGAGAAGAAATCACCGTTGTCATAGTCCTGAAGTGTTTATCTTCCTGGTTCTGATAAGCAGATCTCATGGTCTGAGTTAACAATAAGTGCAGATAAGATTTGTTTCAAAGCACAATGTAACAACTTGGACTTTGCCACACAAACTCTGTAATCCACTGTCAACATGCTTGTGGATTTGAGCACGGATCATTCCAAAGAAAAAAGCCTTCATTCTTAAAAAAAAAAAAAAGAAATCCTTAAAACTTGAAGACTAACATCCAGTACCTGGGCTTTTCATGAACCCAGGATATGAATGTGCACACAGCAGTCACAGCTCAACCTGTCAGGGGTTTGCTTCAAGACCTTGAAGCTCCCATTTGCTAGTGGAAAAACCCTCAAATATTTCCTATCATCAGGTGTGTGTGCAAGAGAAGAGGAAGTTGTGGAAAACATCCCAGTGATGTTTAAAAAAATGTTCTCTGCGTTCCCAGCTAGGAATTTATTTTCTCTCCACCCCCCCCCCCGCTTTTTTTAAAATCTGGTTGCCTCTGAATAGTGGTCTTAAATTACAGAATTTAGTCTTGGAAGACTACAGGAGAGACTAGCTCAGTTTAAAGTGACTTTAGAAGCAACCTGAGTATTCCATCTGAAAGGACACTAATGTACACTGTTGAGAATGGTTGAGTACATGAGGTACCATGCAGCAGAGAGACCTAGCCACCAGAAAACTGCAATTCACAGCTGTTCCTGAGGGGTGGAAATTGCAGCCAACTCCTGAGCTCTCAGTGTCTTGAGCAGGGGACAGTTTAGTCCCTTCACCCAAGAAAACAGACCTCCCCAGCCACACCTGCAGGGCTACTTCAGATAACCAGCTTCTCATCCTAGGCATGGATCATACTAGTCCCTGGTACTGGAAAAAGGATGTTCTCCTTTAAGCCTTAGGGCTTGCCCACTAGAGCAGGATATGCAACATGAAAGTGTGCAAATTCAAGTCAGATTTTCACGTTTAGCACACATCCATGGCACCCTTAAAAGGCTCCTGACTTTAAGAAATTTGGATGAAACCAGAAAAAATGTCAAAACTATACAAGGTTCTACCGGAAGCATCAGCATCCTAAACTCATCACGTGGTATTTTTATTTGAAACTTAACGTTATTGATCATTGTATGACCCTCAGAGTATCTTTTAAGAAGTAGGAGGGAAGCAAGTTTTCCCACTCCCATTTCCAAGACAGGAAAACTGAGGCCGGGTGAACTGGTATGCCCAAGGATACTCCATTATGAAATGTTTCTGCTTCCTTCTTTCCAAGCAACAGAAGTGAAGAATGGGAAAGTCTGCCAGCTAACTGGGCATCACCTAGGAGGCTTTTCTATAAATATGAGGCTCTGCAAAATGTGAGATCATGATGAAAGGCACTTCCTCTTGTCAGCCCCTACCTCTTTTGAAAAAAATTATATCTCCAGGAAAACAAAAATGGTTAGGTACGCTCTGTGATACCCTCGTCTGAAAACATTGTATAAAGCAGAATGAAAGGCACAGGCAGCAATTCGTAACTTACAGTTAACGTTTTTTCTTCCACTGGGGAAGGTAAAGAAGATAAGTAACCTCCATTGAGCACCTCCTAGTCACATTTATATCCCTTACCTCATTGAATGCTCACCACAAGCCTGAAGACAGGTGTGATTTCACCTGTTTTACAGATGAGGAAACAGGCCAGAGAAGAAATAAAGTAACACGCCCTAGCCCACAAAACAGGAAGTAGAAAAGCCCAGATCCAAGCTCAGGTGTTTCTGACTCCAAAGCCTGACCTGAAGTGCCTTCCTCCAACTTGCAGTGGTAGCTGCAACCTCCCTTTTTCCAGGGAGCTGACATTTGCCTGGTTCCTTGGTCAGGAGCTCACATGGCAGTGATATGTTTCCATATCACCCTACAATATTCCCTTTCATGCTGGGGCAAGCTGGCTACAAACCTTTAATAGCAGCAAAGGGCACCAAGACCAAGCGCTTCCCCGACTCCTGCTCCCTACTAATCAGTATCTGTCACAGTAGGGCGGCCTAGACAAAGCCAGAAGTCACAGCAAAAGTAGAACCTCAAGTGCCAAATGCAGCCTTCCTGTGCACACTGCTCCTTCCCAAAGCTTCTAAACATCGTGGAGAAAACTCACAGCAAGCCAGGCTTTTCTTAAATGGAAGGAAAGATGTGTGTGTTTTTCTTTTTTGGCTGAGAGACTCAGATGTTAATGTAAGCCCCCAGCAGGGGCGTAGGTCGAGTCAAAGCTGAATGAAGAGCTCATCTTCAATGTAGCTTTCTAGCTTTTCAAGACAAGACAGCAGTGGACAATCTTCTTCTTCAAACTGGCCTGCTTTCTTCTTGAATGATGTCACTTTGCTCCTCACTGCTGTCATCTGCATGGAGGACAAATAAGTCTGATGCTGAGTGATTGCAAGAGTGATCACTATTTCTATTTCCCAAGGTTGGAGTGCAGTGGTGCAGTCTCAGCTCACCACATCCTTGACCTCTTGGGTTCAAGGGATCCTTCCGCCTAAGCCTCCTGAGTGGCTGGGACTACAGTTGCACACCACCATGCCCAGCTAATTTTTGAGGTCTCACTATGTGGCCCAAGATGGTCTTGAACTCCTGGGCTCAAGCAATTCTCTGGCCTTGGCCTCCCAAAGTGCTGGGATTACAGGCATGATGTCCGGCCCATCCCAGTGATTTCTAGTCCTTTCCTGGTGAGCCACAGATTTGTATTTCATGAAGAAAGGAAGGCAGAGTGCATTCCCTTTTTACTTGTTTTCTTCATTCAGAACCCTCTAGGCATGCTTGATGTTGGCCACCTTTCATGCTCTCAGCCCAGGCCACTGCCCTCACCTGAAACATCCTCTCTTCTTTCTGTTTAGCTCAACCCAACTGTCCTTAAAGATTTGTCTCATAGGCTAGGTGTGATGGCTCATGCCTGGAACTCCAGCACCTTGGGAGGCCAATGCAGGATCTCTTGAGACCAGGAGCTCGAGATCAGCTTAGACAACATAGAAAGACCTTGTTTCTACAAAAAAATGAAACAATTAGCTGGGCATGGTAGAACACATCTGTAGAAGAGGCTGAGGCAGGAGGATCACTTGAGCCCAGAAATTAAGGCTGCAGTGAGCCATGATCATGCTACTGCACTCCAGCATGGGCAACAGAGCAAGGCCCTGTCTTTAAAGATGAAAAAAAACTTTACCTCATGTCCCACCCTCTTCCATAAAGCTTCTCCTGACCAACACCCCCCCCCCCGGGATTCTCACCTTTCTTTCAGGTCTTATAATTTTTAAACGTTTCATCCAATAGGCAACAAATCAAATCCCTCCTCTGACAGCTCCTCTCCTGCTCCAAGTGCTGGTTAAGTCTTGCTTCTGCCTCCATTTCCCCCATGTGTTATAGCCTGTTTGCTTTAAATGGTCTTGTAAAGCTCCCTGCACCCAGACACTATTGGTCTGTCTTTTCTATTCCCCAGCAATGCCAGTACTGTGCCTCTCCCAGAACAGAACCTTGATAAATATAAGTCAATTTCATTTTTTGTGTTGTTGGGTGATAGAAGAGCCTCAGGTTCTACACTAACCTTTAGCTGATTGTCTTCCCCAGCCTTTAAAAAATCAGACTCACCCTTAGAAGATTTCCTACTGGAAAGCTCACTGCAGCAGTTGAGAGGGAGTTTTTTGTGTGTGTTTTGTTTTTCATGTTTTATAGAGACAAGGTCTCACTATGTTGCCCAGGCTGGTCTCCAACTTCCGGGCTCAAACAATCCTCCCACCTCGGCCTCCCAAAGTGTTGGGATTACAGGCATGAGCCACTGCACCCAGCCCAGAGTTTTTAAGGAAAACAAGTTTACCTTGCAGATCCTGGAATCCATTTCCCATCCGTTCTATGTTGCCGTTCACCAGTGCGGTCACTCTATGAATGTGGTCATGCTTGGGTATTTCTTCTGGCAACCCTTCTCTGTCATTTGCTCCTTCCTCTTCCTCTTCTGCCACATCTTCTTCTACTTCCTCCTCCTCCTCCTCTTCTGAATCCACCAAAACCATGACATCACCCATATCTTGTCCCCTAATTTGCAAAGGGGAAAGAATAATCAAGAAGATATCCTGTTTTCCCCACTGAACTTCAGCTCTCACTGAATAGGAAACACTTGACTCTTTGCAACCCCATTAGTAATATGGAAAATTCCTCTTGCCCTCAGCTTCGTTCAGTCATGAGATGACGGTGTGGTTGTACCTCAGAGAGAGATGCTACCACAGATTGCCACAGATGGTCCTATCTTGTTCTGGGTATGTTTTACAACTCCTGCCCTGTTCCTCGGGCAGGTCACCATCCTGTCCCAGGCATCTACCATGTCAGTTCCCCTCACAACACACACACAAGTGCTGTTCCTTTTCTGAAATGCCTTTATTCTGCTCCACTTGCTGAAATCCCTCTTCCTCCTCATGTGGAGCCCAGGTCAAGTCCTCTCCTTCCCACTGAAGCCCTGAACTACAATTACATTTGGAGTCCATGCCCAGTGGCTTAGTATTTTATTGCTCTGTATCTTATCTATCGCCAGCTCTGCCGACCTGGCCAGACTGTACATTTCTTTTGTTTGTTTGTTTTTTGAGTCAGGGTCTCACTCTGTCACCTAGGCTGGAGTGCTATGGCACAATCATGACAGTCACGACTCGGCAGTCTCGACCTCCTGGGCTCAGGCGATCCTTCCACCTTAGCATTCTGAGTAGCTGGGAATACAGGCGCGTACCACTACAAGGCTAATATTTTATTTGTATTTGTGTAGAGATGAGGTCTCATGATGTTGCCCAGACTGGTCTCAAAGTCCTGGGCTCAAACAATCTACCCACCATGGCCTCCCAAAGTGCTAGGATTACGAGCGCGAGCCACCACACACAGCTCATTTCTTAAGAAAGGAAAAATGCATGCCACGGGTCAGTCACAGTCCTAGAAGCGTTACATTTTCATCGTATCCCCACAGTCCCCCACAGTCCCCCTCGGTGAAACAGTTCAGGAGATTAAGGCTTGGGGAGGAGGCCCATGGGCACAGGGCTTGGAAATGGCACAGCTCCAATTTGAACCCAGGTCAGCTGATTCCAAAGTCTTGTCCCACTATACCACGCTGCTGCCTGTGAGAAATGAGCCCTGGGAGTGACAGACTCACAGGGCATGGCACTCCAATATGACACAGTTAAGTTACCATGTTCCAACAAAAGAAAGTCTCAGAATGATGCTATCTTGTCATTATGAGTGGGAAAGAACTATTTCTCTGTAGGATTGTAGAGAAGTATTCTTTGCTCTCACCCAGAATCTCCTTAGGAAGTGAAACACACACGTTCCAATTAGTTACTTTGCCCCTAATGGGATTTCCTTTTGGGAGGGGCTTCTGGGCATGCTCAGACTAGTTTTCTAAAACATTCTGTAAGATTGTAACTTATTGTTCCTTTTAGCTGTTTTTAAAAAAGTAAATAAAAGGAATGCATTCATGACTGGGCTCAACAGGTACACATTGTCTTTATATCCCAGTGACAGACTTGCAGTGTGCCCAGCCCTGAGGTTTGGCCTCGTAAAAGAGCAGACTTTGGAATCATTGGACCTGCCTCTGAAGGCAGTCACTGCCATTTACATCCTGGATGAGCTTACAGAAATTACTTCACTGTGCTTCCATCTCCTTGACTGGAAAACAGATGCCACCCCCACTCTGAAAAGGTTGTGAAAGGACTTATAATAAAACCCCTGGACCAGTGTCTGGCATGTGGCAGTTTCTCAGTGGTAGTTACTATTATTGTTCTTACAAAAGGAAACAGAAGTGAGGACAGATCATGAAAATTGGAAATCGGTTTTTTGTTTGAATCTGGGGAACACTCACCTGAAAGTGTTTCCAACTGAAGAGAGAGAGAAAAAAAACGTTAATATGTAGTAACATCCGCGTCACCCTCACAAGTTCTTCATCAATCTGACATTTACAAAAGGAACAAATTAGAACACTGACCCAACACGGCAGGTGATAGAGTGTTCAGGGAGGATACTTACATGCCTCATTATTACACATCTTGACCCAATGATGAAGCCTATAGAATGGAACTTCAGGTGGGAGCAAGACAGGGGCCTCCTTCCCCCACCCACACCTTTTTTTTTTTTGGAATTGGAGTCTCACTGTCACCCAGGCTGGAGTGCAGTGGCACACTCACGAGCACCGCACCCTTGACCTGCTGGGCTCAGGTGATCCTTCCACCTCAGCCTTCCAAACAGCTGAGGCCACAGGCGCGCCACCATGCCCGGCTAATTTTTTTAATTTATTTTGGAGACGAGGTCTTGCCAAGTTTCCCAGACTGGTCTCAAACCCCTGGGCTCAGGCAGTCCTCTCATTTCCGCCTCCCAAAGTGCTGGGATTACAGGCATGAGCCACTGCTCCAGAAGCCCACAAGAGAAGCAAAGGGACTGAGAAGCCCTTACCTTTCCAGCAGAACACAGGACTGTGATACAACATAAGTCCTGAGATAATGGCCAGTCCCAGCAGAAGGAGACTCACAATGGTCCCCACAATTCCCCCGATGTTTAAAGGTTCTGTAAAGACAAATCACACCATTGGCTCTTCCAACTGCTATGTGGACATCTAGAAGAGCAGTACCTCCCCTCTTCTGCCTGGATCTCGTTCTTGTTTTATACTGGTTTTATGACCTTGGGCAAAGCTTATGCTGCATCTATAATGCAAGATAAATACCTCATCTCACAACCTCAAGACAGAGAGTTTGTGGGGATCCAGTGAAGCACATAATATAACAAAACAATGAAAAGTTAAAGTCTGTGTCTACCAAACATCAAGACTGCTTATAAGACCATGGTGAGTAATGGGAGCTATCAGGGCTGTGATAAACAAAGCAATCGGTGAAATGAAATAGAGAGTCTAGGAACAGGCCCACAGAGAAAGAGAAACTTGAAGCTGCACATGGTGGCTCACATCTGTAATCTCAGCACTTTGGGTAGCTGAGGAGGGTGAATTGCTTGAGCCCAGAAGCTTGAGACTAGCCTGGGCAACATAGTGAGATTTCATCTCTACAAAATATAAAAAAATTAGCTGTATGTGGTGGCACATGCCTATAGTCCGAGCTACTAGGGAAAGTGAGGTGGAAGAATCACCTGAGCCCCAGAGGTTGAGGCAACAGTGAGCCATGATTGTGCTGCTACAGTGAGACCCTGACACGAAAGACAAAAAGACGAAAGAAGGAAGGAAGGAAGGGAGAGAGGGAGGGTGGGAACTGGAACAAATGGTGATTCAAATTGGGGGTACAAAAAAGGAAGAAACTTGATCCCTACCTCACACCATTTACAAAAATCATCTCTAGATGAAGTAGAGATTTAACTTGAAAGGCAAAATGTTAAAACTTTTAGAAGAAAATATAGGAGAATATCTTAGTAACCCTGGGATAAGGAAGGATTTCTTAAAACACAAAAACTGCGAATGATCTAAGATAAGTTTCATAAGATCAATTATATTAGAGTAAGAACATCTGTTAATAAAGGGATGTCATAAAGAAAATGGAAAAGACAACAAACTGAAAGATATTTATAATATATAAAACTAACAAGAAATTAGTACGAGGAATTTCTAAAGAACTCCTACATATCTATAAAAAAGGAAAAAATGTCAAAAAACACCAATATATATTTCAGAGAAGAAGGAACACAACTAGCAAATAAACACGCAATATGCTCAAAACCTTCTTGGCAATCAGGGAAGTTCAAATTAGAACCTCAGTGAGAGTCTATTTTATACCTTCTAGATGGGCAAAAATCACAAAACCTACTGGTAAAACTATGGAACAGCTCAATGCTCTTATATACTGGAAGTGGGAATGGAAACTGAGACAACCACTTTAGAAAATAATTTGGTATTATCTTATAAAGATAAAAATGGATATGCCCTATAGCCCTTCATTTCTGCTCCTTGCACCTATCCTAGAGAAATATTTGAATACCTGGTGTACATGTATACAAGGAACTGGGTGAAAGATGTCCATAGCAACACTGTTTGTCATAACAACAAAAAAATTCAGAAACAGCATAAACATTCATCAACAGGAAAATGACAGACTCAGTTGTGGAACAGTGATAATGGATATTATACAGTGATGAAGACACATGAAGTACAGTTACACCCACTAGCATGAATAAATTCTGAAGTGAAAAAAGCAAGTCACAAAAGACTACATATATATGATAACAGTCACTTTTCTAGCCTTTTTGTTTTCAGAGTAGTTTTAGGTTGACAGCAAAATTGAGCAGAAAAGAGAGTTCCCATATACCTCCCTTCATCACCATCCCCCCTCCGCACACACACACAGTCTATGACATGTATCCATCATTATAATATCATACAGAGTATTTTCACTGCCCTAAGAATCCTCCATGCTCAGCCTGTTTATCCTTCCTTCCCTCAAACCCCTGGCAGCTACTCATCTTTTTACTATCTCCATTGTCTTGCCTTTTCCAGAATGTCATGTAGTTGGAATCATACATTTGTTAGCCACAGCAATATTTTAAAGCTCAAAAACTAATAGATATTATTTAGAAACATGTACATATATAGTAAAGATACATTTTAATAAAACAAGAAATTCAGAATAGCAGTTACTTTCTGAGGGAGGCCCAGGATGAGACTGGGAAGGGGTCTACAGGGACTGATACAATCCAGTATGCCCAATGAAATTTGGATTTCAGAAAAATAATGAATAATTTGTTAGTATAAGTATGTGCCGTGCAGTATTTGGGATATACTTATACTAAAAAAAATTATTTTTTATTTTTCTGAAATTTAAGTGGGCTTCTGGTTTTTTTTTTTTTAATTGTTGTTGTTTTCTAAACCTGGCCCTGTGATCCATAAGTCATTTCATCCATGTTGGCACTATTCTGTGTCTTAGGTGGGATGGTAGTTTCTTGGATGTTCATTTTGCTATTATGCTTCACCACTGACAGATACTACAAAAGTATTCTTTGTTGTGTAATAAATATATATATAATTTTTTGCTTCCTATGCAAATATTAGAGACTGTAGGGTTGGATAACTTTTCCCAGCCACCTTGTCAAGCCACAAACAAGCAGATATGCCTTCTCCCAGTTACGGAGTGACACGTGTAGGGAGGCACTGGGCTGTCTCTGAAGCTCTCAATCCCCCTCCTGCAAACACATTTCCATCACTCACCTTTCACGCTCAGCCAGATGTCTACCTCCCTCACCCCCACGAGGTTCTCAGCCCGGCAGACATAGTAGCCTTCATCCAGGTCCTGGGAGCAGTTGTGGATGGTGAGGGTGGAGTTCTGGCCATTCTGGGTAATAAGATAGTGGCTGTCGGATTGGATGACCACCTTGGGCTGGGTGAGGTTCCTCAGCCAGAGAATCTTGGCAGCAGGGTAGGCTCCAGACACTTGGCAGGCGAGTGTCACGTTGCCTCCCACGAAGCAAGTCTTCATGGGATCAGAGAGAAGGGAGGGGATCCCTGGTGATCAGAAGGTAAGGAAAGGCAATTTTTTCTTTCTTTTTTTTAATCTATAGAGACGAGGTCTCACTATGTTGCTCAGGCTGGTTTCAAACTCCTGGGCTCAAAAAATCCTCCCACCTCGGCCTCCCAAAGTGCTGAGATTACAGCCATCTGCTCCTGGCCAAGACAAATGTTTAAGGAGATTCAAGCCACAGCTTAACAACTTCAAGAATACTACAGTAGTCTTCCCTTATACACAATTTCACTTTCTTAGGTTTTAGTTACGAGGGTCCATGATGATCCGAAAATATTACACAGAAAATTCCAGAAATAAGCAACTCCTAAGTTTTAACTCACGTGCTGTTCTGTGTAGCAATTAAAACTCGCACCATCCCTTCCCATCGCAATAAGGGCAAGTAGAGTACAGTAAGATATTTTGAGAGAGGGAAAGGAGACCACAGTCACATAACTCTTATGACAGCATATTATTATATTTGCTCTATTTTATTATCAGTTGTTGTTAATCTCTTACTGTGCCTAATTTAGAAATCAAACCTTATCGCAGTATGTATGCATCTGAATAACACAGTATATATAGGGTTCAGTATTTTCTGTGGCTTCGGACATCCACTGGGGTCTTGGGACAGAACCCCCACAGATAAAAGGGGACTGCTATATTGTCTTTCTTACAAAGCAACGCCAGGCATTTATGCACCACACTTGATCTTACTAACTTGTAAACAAGTAAGGAGATCTATGCAATAAATCTAACATTTGCTAATCATTCACTGTGGACAAGACACTGTTACACATATTAACCCAAATCATTCTTACAACAACCCTGTTATTATTCCATTTTTCAGATAAGGAAACTGAGGCACAGAGAAAGTTAAGTAACTTGCTCAAAGTCACACAATTAAGCAGTGTACCTAGGATTTAGAGGGATCAAGTGTTCCAGTTTACCCAGGATTAAGGGGGTTCTCAGGACATAAGACTTAGTCCTAAATCCAGGAAAGTTCTAGGCTAAAGGATAAACGGGCTACTCCGTATAAGACTGAAATCCAAGCAGTTGAGCTTTTTGTAGTCCACCTTCTTCTTTTTTTTTTTTTTAATTCCCCTCCCCACACCTGCTTTACTTCTATGTATAATAACTATGCTGATCATGTAAAAATATAGGCACACAGTCTAACAGGGATATTCAGGGGGACAACAGGGCAGCCATATTTCCAGTTGCTGATGTAACAAGTTGCTACAAACTTAATGTCTTAAAATGAACAAATGTACTCTCTTACAATTCTGGAGGCCAAGGTCTGAAATGATTTTACAAGGCTAAAATCAATCTGTTGGCAGAGCTGGGTCCTCCTGGACACCCTGGAGTGTGATCAGTTCCTTTGCTTTTTCAGGTTCTAGTCTCTGCCTGCATGCCTTGGCTTGTGGCCCCTTCCTTGCATCACTCCAACCTCTTGCTTCTATTATCATATCTCCTACTACTGACTTCAATTTTCTGCTTCCTTCTTACATATGGACCTTTGTGATTATATGGGGCCTGCCCAGATAACCCAAGAAATCTTCCCATCGCAAAAGCCTTAACTTAATCACATCAGCAAAGTCCCTTTCGCCAGGTAACCACATTCACCGTTGTGGGGATTAGGACGTGGACATGTTTTTGTTGGGGAGAGTCATTCCTCTACCACAGGTCTGTCCTAGAAAACTTGGAACATGACATCTGATAGCCTTGGGGTTTGCTTTGAGTAAAACACAAGGAGCGGTAAGGGTTACCACAGTGATCCATGTGTTTTCTTTGTACACCCTCCTGGTAGAAGTAGCAAATTCATCTTGTGGAATGTATTGTCTGTCCATTCAGCATGTAAGGGACAGAGAGTAGGGTCTGCCTGGGAGAGTGAAACCACACTATCCCTTGGCAGTTGTTCCCAAGGAACGTCCAGGGTTTCCCAGCTCGCGTCCTGGGCAGAGGGAAGAGGGAAGGAAAGAGGAAAGGGCTGATAGGGGTGGAATGGCCTAAAGGCCTCATGTTCTATTTCAAGTCAACAAAACCTAAGTTTGCTTGGGAAACTCACCCAGGAGGTGCCCTTCCTAAACCAACTGTCAGTTTCCCTCCGCCTGGCTAAACTGTACTTTCCCCTCTCTGTTGTTTACTCGCATTTCCTTTGGGGTCGCAAAGCCAGCAGCTATGACAAGCATCATCAGTATGTTTCTATTTTGGGACCCCCCCAAACCAAAGATTCAGAAACGGCCCCCCCATCCTTTATTAGAAGCAAAACAAATAATCCCCATGGTGACCCCTCCCTCTCCCTCCAAACAAAGGTCACCTTCAGGGATCTACTTTGCCAAGCAGAGCATTCACCCCTCAAAAGACTGAGTCACCCACATTCAGCCAGTGTGGCACCTATACGTTCAATGAGTTCAGCTCTAGACGACGCTGTGTGCAGGGTAGGGTGAGGGGCTGGGGAACTGTGGGGAGCCTCCAAGATCTGTAAGAGATGGAGAGCATCCTGGGGCCTTCACATACTGGGCAGCCTGATGCAGCAGCTTATCATGTGTTGAGTTAGGGAACTACGAGCTACTTAAAGAGATCTGGGTGGCTGGAACCGCCAAAAGCATCACTTTCCATCCTCTTGGGGGGCTATGCAGTTTTCTGCATTCTCTGAGGTGGACAGTAACATTATCTTTCATCAATTTACTAGTCCTCTCAGGTGAAATAATCCAGAGACCCTTTCATACTTGGTGTAGCAAGGGTCTTGCTACACCAAGTATGAGCCAGGGACAAGCAGCATCAGCACCTCCTGGAAGTCCCCCAAAATTCACATCCCCAGAACCTCCAAATGTGACCTTATTTGGAAATAGGGTCTTTGAAGATGTAGTTGGTTAAAGATTTCAAGATGAAGTCATCCTAGATTCAAGGTGGGCCCTAAAACCAATGAGAAGGATGAGAAGGAGCCAGCCAGGTCAAGATCTGTGGGCTGAGTGTTCTTGGCAGAGGGAACAGCAAATACTAAATACTAAACAAGCCTGGCAATTTCAGGAACCAAGAGAAGACCAGGGTGGCTGGAGCGTTGTGTGTCAGGTACTAATGAGGCTAGTTGGATGTTGTGATATATCCATATAAGAGCTTCAAATATTACTGTCTCATGAGACCTCCCTGCCGCCCTAGGAAAAGTAGCCCTCTTCTTACAGAAGACTGTCCTTTACACCTACAATTTTATCCTTGTAATAATTATTATTACTATCTGGACCTATCTTGCTTTAGTGACTCGTTTCTAGTAAACACAATGTAGCAGAAGAGATAGATGCCATGTAACTCCAGGCTAGGTCATAAGCAGGATAGCTTGCACCTTGCTCACTGAAACTTGGATCACTTGCTCTGGGAGGAAGCCAGCCATGCTAGAAGGGCACTCAAGCAGCCATGCCAGAGTCCCACCTGGAGAAAGAGCAGCTCGCCAGCAAGTGCTGAATCTTTCAGATGATTGCAGTCCCCAACCTTCCAGTCTTCCAACTAAGATGCCAGACATCTTGCCTGAATTCCTGGCCCACAGAAATCATGAGATGATAAGTGGTTCTTGTTGTTTTAAGCCACTATTTGGGTGGGTAATTTGTTACATAACAAGATGCTACAGTGCAGGTGTTTGTCTCCTCCAAATTGCATGTTGAAATTTTATCCTCAATGTTGGAAGTGGAGCCCAGTGCAGGGGTCGGGAGGGTGCTTGAGTCAGGGCGCAGACCCCTCATGAAGAAATTAATGCTTTCTGGGGCAGTGTGGGGGCTTAGTTCTCACTCTATTAGTTCCCACAAGTGTTGGCTGTTAAAAAGAGCCTGGCACCTCCCCTTTTTCTCCCTTTCCTCCTCTCTCTCCACGCCATCTCTTCACATGCCAGCTTCTCGTCACCTTCCACCATGAGTGGAAGCAGCCAGAGGCCTCCCCAGAAGCCGGGCAGATACTGGTGCCTTGCCTCTTATACAGCCTTCTGCAGAACTATGAGCCACACAGACCTCTTTATTTCTAAATTACCCAGCCTCAGGTACTCTTTATAGCAACTGTAAACAGACTAAGACACAAGAGCTCACTAATGTATGAACCTCATCTGTCTTGTTCCCTGCTCTATCCTCAGCACGTAGAAACAGTACCTGGCGCACAGCAGGTGCTAGATTAGTATTTGTCAAGTGAAAAACAGCTTGGGCTAGAACCAAGAGGGTGGCTAAGCATCTTTGAAGTCTGAAAGAGCCACGCAGTGGTTTCATGCCTATAATCCCAGCACTTTGGGAGGCCAAGGCGAGAGGACTGCTTGAGGCTGGGAATTTGAGACCAAACTGAGCAACATAGTGAGACCTTGTCTATATTTTAAAAATTAAAATTAAAAAAAAGTTTGAAAGGAATGCAACATAAAGCAAAAGAAAGGAGAAAAGGGAAGAAATTCAGTTCATTCTGACAGCCTGGGATTTCTTTCCCAGAACTACTTTCAAATGCTTCTCCAGGAGAAAGGAAGGCAGGGGAACCCCAGGAGAGGGACTCACTGATCTGCACCATGCAGCTGGCTCCCAACTCTGGCCTCACTATGTGGCTCCCGACACACTTGAACTTCTTGCCATCCGACAGCTGGGACTGGTTCAGCATTTCCACCCCCAGCTTTGACTTCCCCACGATCACACCTCCTGGCTCTTCTGTCCACACGAAGTCAGGGTCAGGGTATCCCCCATCCCAGCGACACGTGAGCTGCAGCATGAACGATCCTGATGACTCCTCTGCGTAGCACCGAGGAGTTGATGGAGGGGGGTCTGCAAAGCACCAAAGGACAACAGGGACTGAGTCACGGGCTCCAAGATCAGCCACTGGGATGGCTCAAAGGATGGCAGAACCAGGGTCTCAGAGAAACACTAGCTCCGGTGAGTGTACCTTGAGACCACTTCTAGCGCACTGACAACATCATTCATGCCTGACAACAGTCAGGTTTCCTCTACTGGGTGTTAAATCTCCGAGGACCTGGGTCTTATTCATCTTTGTGTTTCTCACTAGCCACGTGTGGCTACTTAAATTTAAAGAAATTACATTACATGAAATTACAGATTCAGTTCCCCCATCATCCCATCTACATTTAAGTGCTCAGTAACCACGTGAAGAGTGCCTGCTGCTTAGACTACACAGAGCAGAACATTCTTTTTTTTTTTTTTTTGAGTTGGACTCTCACTCCATTGCCCAGGCTGGAGTGCAGTGGCACGCTCACAGTCACCCCAGTGTCAGCCTGCTGGGATCCGGCCATCCTTTTGCCTCAGCCTTCCAAGTAGCCAGAACTTTAGGTGCGTGCACCACACCTGGCTAATTTTGTTTGTTTGTTTGTTTTTTGTTTTTTTTGAGTTGGAGCCTTACTCTGTCACCCAGACTGGAGTGCAGTGGCCGCTCCCGGCCACCGCAGCCTCAACCTGCTGGGCTCCAGTGATCCTTCCGCCTCAGCCTTCCGAGTAGCTGGAATTACAGGCGCGCGCTACCACACCCAGCTAATTTTTTTATTTATTGTAGAGATGAGGTCTCACCTGCCCAGGCGGGTCTCAAACCTGCGGGCTCAGGCAATCCACTCACCTCAGCCTCCCAAAGGCGCGGGATTACAGGCTGAGCCACCGAGCCCGGCTTAATTTTTTTTTTTTTGAGTTGGAGTCTCACTCTGTCACCCAGGCTGGAGTGCAGTGGCACCCTCACGGCCACCCCAGTGTCAACCTGCTGGGCTCCGGCAATCCTTCCGCCTCTGCCTTCCAAGCAGCTGGAACTACAGGCACACTACCATACCCAGTTAATTTTTTATTAAGTGTAGAGATGCGGTCTCGCCAAGCTGCCTGGGCAAGTTTCGAACCTGTGGGCTCAGGCAATCTGCTCATCTCAGCCTCCCAAATCTGGGATTACAGGCTGAGCCACCGAGCCCAGCAGAGCAGAACATTCCTATCATCACAGCAAGTTCCACTGGGCAGTGCTGGCCTCTAGAAACTAACAGTGTCTGCCTCGGGGTGTGTTGAGGACTGGATGTTACGGGCAGACGAAGACTTCATAAACACCACAGCCCGGACATGTTTCTTTATGCTTGTGTTTACGTACCAGGTACATATGCTACTAAACACACAGACACAAACCCACAACTTCAGTAGATTACTAACTTGTAAATCCAATATAATCCATATGCATTAATACCTATATTTTCATATATCGTATGTATCTATTGTCATCCATTTTATGTAATATATAGAAAATCTAGAAATAAATTTGGATCTGATAGGGATGAGTGGATATGTAACATCTATGAGAAAAATGACTGGAAATATTTCATAATAATGGTTATAACGAATACTGTTCTTTATGCACATGCATTTCCTACAACAAGCATGTAAGACTTTACATTCAATAACTGTCATTTGTGATTGAGAATATAGGGCCTTATAAAGGCTCTGATTATCATAGGAATTACGTAAAGTGTCATTATTCTGCCTGCTAACTTGTTGTTTTGATGCTTCCCTTCACGAGTATGAATTGTGAGTACACTCTGCATTTCTACAGGGGTTTTCATTCAAGATTTTTGCATATAGGCGTGTCTGGCTGGTGTTTCTCCATCCCCAAAATAAAGACTTATAGACTGCCGCTGGTTCAAAACATGCCAGAGGGCTGGCTGACTATGATGGCCACACTCAATTCACAAAAAGAATATATAGGCTAGGAGCACTGGCTCAGCCTGCAATCCCAGCACTTTGGGAGGCAGAGGCGACAGGATTACCTGAGCTCAGGGGTTCAAGACCAGCCTGGGCAATTTGGGAAGACCGCATCTCTACAATAAATCACACACACAAAAGAATTAGCTGGGCATGATAGCACATGCCTGTAGTTCCAGTTATTTGGAAGGCTGAGACGGAAAGATCACCTGAGCCCAGCAGGTCGAGGCTGCAGTGGCTGTGAGAGCGCCACTACACTCTAGCCTGGGCGACAGAGTAAGACTCCAACTCAAAAAAAAAAAGGAAGATGGATACACACACACACACACACATACACATACACATAGATAATATATTAATATATATTATGTATATATATTTTTCTTTATGACTTAGGGTCTTACTTTGCCACCCAGGCTGCTGGAGTACAGTGGCACAATAATAGGTCACCTCAGCCTTGACCTCTTGGGCTCAGGCCATTCTTCTCATTTAGCTTCCTGAGTAGCTGAGACTACAGGTACACACTACCATGCCTGGCTTTTTTCTTTTTTTGGAGAGACAAGGTCTCTCTATGTTGCGTAGGCTGGTTTCAGACTCCTGGCCCCAAGCAATCCTCTCGTCTCGATTTCCCAAAGTGCTGGGATTATAGGTGTGTGCCACTGCACCCAACTTGGATAAATGGATAAATAAACGATGGTACATCCACATAATAAACTGCTATTCGGCAATAAAAAGGAATGCAGTACTGACACATGCTACGACATGGATAAGCCTCAAAAACCTGAAGCTAAGTATAAGAAGCTAGACACAAAAGGCCATTTATTATATGTCCATTCATATGAAGTATCCAGAACAGGCAAATCCATAGAGACGAATGCAGATAGGTAGTTGCCAGGGGCTGGGGGGAAGAGGGAATGGGGTGACTGCTTAGTGGTTACAGGGTTTCCATTAGGAAGGATGAAAATGTTTTGAAACTAGATAGAGGTGATGATTGCACAACACTGTGAATGTACTAAATGCCACTGAATGGTGTAATTATTATTATTTTTTGAGTCGGAGTCGCACCACCATGCTCAGCTAATTTTTTGATTTATTGTAGAGACGAGGTCTCACCATGTTGCCCAGACTGGTCTCAAATCCATGGGCTCAGGCAATTCTCTCGTTTCGACCTCCCAAAGTGCTGGGATTACAGACATGAGCCATCGTGCCCAGCTAATTGTGCGATTTTTTATTTTTATTTTTTAATTTTTAATTTTTTTTTTTGAAACAGAGTTTTACTCTGTTGCCCATGCTGGAGAGCAGTGACATGATCCTGTAGCCTTGACCTCCTGGACTCAAGTGATCCTCCTGCCTCAGCCTCCCAAGTAGCTGGGACTATAGGCATGCACCACCATACCTGGCTAATTTTTCTTTTTCTTTTCTTTTTTTATAGAGACAGGGTCTTGCTCTGTTGCCCAGGTTGATCTCAAACTTCTGGGCTCAAGCAATCCTCCCTCTTTGGCCTCCATAGTGCCAGGATTAAGGCATCGGCCCCTGCACCTAGCCTGCATTTTTACATCGTTAGGATTATGTACTTACACCTCATTTTTAAAAAAAAGAGTGCATGAGGCTTTGCATGAGTTTTCCCTCTGTGGTTGGAGGGACTCTCCTGAACCCCTGGTTAGCAGTAAGCTTCTAGAAGGGGTGACTCCCTCCCTGACAGGCAGCAGGTCCTGGGTGTGAACATGTATATTGAGGGAGCCATAGAAGCATGCTTGGACCCATACAGTGAGGATGCCCTTAAAGACAAAAAGAAGAGAGATACACACATGCAGTTCATAAAGGGTTAAGGTGAAGAAGTCGGGGAGGGGGAGCACTTCTTACGCACAGTAGACCAGGAGCTCGGTGGTCACCTTTGCCTGTCTCCCGCTGAGCTCATTCACAGCGAAACAGGTGTAGTTCCCTTGGAGGTTTGGTGACATCAGTAACAGCTTGAAAGAGCTGAGCACTGGGTTGTTCCTAAAGATCTCGCGGCTGGAATTCAGGGCCTGGAACCACCATTCAACCATGGGCGGAGGCCGAGAGCTGCTATTGCAGCTAAAATCCACCTGGGAACCCTTGGCTGCGTAGACGGTGCCATTGGGGAGCGTGCCGGTGGCCGAGATGTTGACCTCAATTTGATAGGGGCCACCTGGGAATGACAGGGAGAATGGGGAGGGAATTAATTACGTAAGAGTTCATTTTAGCTCCTTACCAACTCTAACAGACACATACAGGATCAGGAAGCAGCTAATAAGGAGGCTAATAGTAGCTGTCAAATACTTACCATGTGACAAATAAATGCTGTGCTCAGTTCCCTGATAATGTCTTCGTTGAATCCTGGGCAATTATGTGGCATCTACTAGGGGGATAAATTCTTTCTTTATTTATTTATTTTATTTTATTTTATTTTTTAGTCAGAGTCTCACTGTCGCCCAGGCAGGAGTGCAGTGACATGCTCACAGCCACTGCAGCCTCCACCTGCTGGGTTCAGGCAATCCTTCTGCCTCAGCCTTCCAAGGAGCTGGAATCACAGGTGCATGCCACCACACCCAGCTAATTTTTTATTTATTGGAGAGATGAGGTCTCACCAAGGTGGACAAGGTCTCACCAAGGTGCCCAGGTTGGTCTTGAACCCCTGAGCTCAAGCAATCATCTCACCTCAGCCTCCCAAAGTGCTGGGATTACGGAGTGAGCCACTGCGTGCCTGACCAAGGGAATCAATTCTTACAGAAAGAAGAAAAGGGTAAATTGTTCCTTTTTAAAAGCACTGCAGAGTGGAAAGGACATCTGTGCAGAAAAGAATTAACAGAGCAGTACTGGACACCGTGGCTCATGCCTGGAATCTCAGCACTTTGGGAGGCGGAGGCGAGAGGACTGACTGAGCCCACGGGTTCGAGACCAGCCTGGAAAACTTGACAAGACCTCATCTTTACAATAAATCATAAAAACTAGCTGGGTGTGGTGATGTGTGGCTGTGGTTTCAGCTACTTGGAAGGCTGAGGTGGAAGGACTGCCTGAGCCCAGAAGGTTGAAGATGCGGTGGCTGTGAGCGTGCCACTGCACTCCAGTCTGCTGGGCCACAGAGTGAGACTCTGACTCAAAAAAAAAAAAAAAGAATTAACAGAGCAGACCGGAGGCTGTACTCCCTAGGAAGACCGGCTTGCAAGGTTGGCCCTTGGCTGCCTTCCGGGAACCTGGATTTTGGGAGTGTTTCTACCATTCCCAGAACTGACAAGAGTGGCTCACTGTGTCCAAACTGTTAGTATAGGCAATGGAGTTTATGTTGAACACCTACTTTCCTTCTGGGAGTTGGGGGTTCTGATAGGTACGAGGCAGAAGTTGTCTACATGACTGATCCCCGAATAGAAACCTTGGGCCCTGAGTCTCAAATGAGTCACACTGGCAGACATTTGACATGTGTTGCCACAACTTGTTGGACGATCTCAGTTTGTCCTGTGCCACTTCACTAAGAGAAGACTTGGAAGCTTACACCTGGTTTCCCTAAATTCCGTCCCATGCATCTTTTCCTTTTCCTGATTTTGCTTTGTGCCCTGTTGTTGTAATAAATCATACTACAGGCTGAGTCCTGTCAGTCCTCCTAGAGAATCACTGAACCCGGGGTGGTCTTGGGGACCCCCAGCAGGGTGTTACACTGAAAAACAAGAAACAAGCTAGCAGTGTGACTTTGGGCAAACTGCTTAGCCTCCATGGCCTCATTTCCTCATCCGTAAAATGGGATGATGACGGTCCCCACTTCCCAGGGTGGTTGTGACAATGAAATGAGTTAGTACAGTAGAGCGCTCAGGACAGTCCCTGGCATGTGGGAAGCACTTGACAAATCACTAGGCCTCATCTTGGTTCCCCTTGCGTTTCCAAACTTCTTCCTTATCCCCTGAAAGGCCCTCCCTCCACTGTCATCCAGCGCACCTGGGTCCCATGTCCTTGAGAAAATCTAAAGGGCCTCCTGAATTGCCACGTCATATGTTCCCATCCCACGTCCCTTCAAGTAAGAATATATCTCCCCCATAAATACGTGCAATTATTATTTGTTAATTTAAAAAATTTTAAGAATATATCTAAAAGCTGTTCATACTAAAGCAACTTAGTGTGCTACCTCTCCCAGAGACTTCCTTTTTTGAAAAAAAAGTCAGGACTGGGTGCAATGGTGCATGTCTGTAATCCCAGTACTTTGGGAGGCTGAGGTGGGAGGATTGCTTGAGGCCAAGAGTTCACAAGTAGCCTGGGCAACATAGCAAGACCCTCTCTGTTAAAAAAAAAAATTTTTTTTTTTTAATTAGCTAGGCATGGTGGTATGCACCTGTATTCCCAACTACTTGGGAGGCTGAGGTAGAAGGATTGCCTGAACCCAGGAGGTCAAAGCTTCAGAGAGCTAGGGTCACAGCACTGCATTCTAGCCTGGGCAACAGAGCAAGACCCTGTCTCAAAGAAGTAAGTAAATAGAAAATCTAGGAAGGGCAATGCTTAGGCAAAGGAAATCTCTGGCTGTAAAATTTGGAACAGAAGTCAGCCAGTGAAAAAAATCATTTGGGGGAGGAAAAGGTTTTCCCAAACAGAGCTCTTTGAAGCACACCGTCTATCTCACCATGTCTAAGCCTATTGTATAACTACAGAAATTGATGGTTTTTTTGCCAGGCTCAGTGGCTCAGCCTGTCATCCCAGCACTTTAGGAGGCCGAGGCGAGTGGATTGCCTGAGCCCGCGGGTTCGAGACCCACTGGGCAACTTGGCGAGACCTCATTACTACAATAAATCAAAAACTAGCCAGGTGTGGTGGCGCACACCTGTAGTTCTGGCTACTTGGAAAGCTGAGGCGGAAGGATCGCCGGAGCCCAGCAGGTCGAGGCTGCGGTGACTGTGAGCATGCCACTGCACTGCAGTCTGGGAGACAGAGTGAGATTCCAACTCAAAAAAAAAAAAATAAAGAAAAGAAAGAAATTGGGGGTTTCTAAGGACGATATTTGTGTCAAGTTGGGGCTGGCTCCTAATAGTTGTAGGGGTCTGCTGGAATCACATCACATCCCACCAAGGATCTGGGGGAAAAAACTTATACTGTGGTCTGGGAGGTACTCAAATGTCCCATTCTCTGCTGATGGCTTGTCAGTTAGGTATGTGGACCAGCAGGTCCCAGGGTGTGCCCAGAGGTGGCACACAGCCAATTGAGCATAGGGTGCCTCCACGATACTGGCAGCCAACACTCGGGCCAGCAAAAATAGTGTATTAGCTCAGACAAATCTGTGTCTTCCATGTTGTGGCCTGGGGGAGGGGGTGTCTCAGTGACCTGACATAGACAGTGTGAACCCCCAGAAACCAGCTGGGAGGCACTTTTGTCCAGTATAATCCTCAGTCAGATATGGTATTGGTTACAGGGAGTGGTTGAGATGGAAGCAAGTGGAAGAATTTTTATTTTTTAAACCACAGGAGACAACCTAAAGGTCTACTGAATTGTTCAGTATTCCAAGGTCACAGCTCATCTAGAAAACCCTTGAGTCTGATTTCCTTTTGTTTTGTTTTTGGAGTAAGAGTCTCATTCTATCACCCAGGCGGGAGTGCAGTGGCACACTCACAGCCACCACACCTCGACCTGCTGAACTTAGGGGATCTTTCTGCCTCAGCCTTCCAAATAGCTGGAATTGCAGGCATGCATTACCATACCCGGCTAATTTTTAAATTTACTGTAGAGATGACCAGATTGCCCAGGCTGATTTCAAGCCCATGGGCTCTGGCTATCTTCTCGCCTCTGCCTCTCAAAGTGCTGGGATTACAGGTGTGAGCCACTGCGCCCGGCAAATCTTATTTCTTGAGTAAAGCTGATAACATCTTCTGGATTCCCTGAGGTTCTCCCTCTACAAAGAAAGAGGCACCAGTTTCCCTCCCTCTCCCCCTCTCTCCATGCCCCTGATATCCCTAAACAGAAACCACCAGACCTTTTTGCTTACAGGGTGATGGGAGCAATCAGTTGGAGAGACAGACAGATGGAGGAGGAAACAAACAAACAAATAAAAGGTGCATAAATAAAAACAGGGGGAGGTTACAAAAGTTGAGCATTTTATCAAGGCCTCAGTCATGGTCAAGGTCAGTTCTCAACCTGTTTTCACGTATGTATCTTGGCCTCATAGTGACGAGCTTGGACTCTGAATCCAGACAGACATGGGTGTAAATCCTGCTGCCACCTGCTGATGGACAACCCTAGGCAAGAGCACGTTCCTCTCATTCTCACTTTCCTGTACTTCCCATAAAATGGAAAAAGGTCAATGACCTATATCACTGAGTTATTGAAGGATCCGATGAGATAATCTAAGCAAGAACACTTAGCCTGGCCAATATTCAGTAAATTTTATCTGGCGTGATTATCAGTAGTCTACCTGTAGATTGATTCTAGAACAGGGGTCAGCAGACAACAGTCCATCCCCTGTTTTTACATAACCCACGACCTCAGGGTGATTTTTACGGACGAACATTTGCGGTTAAGCTGATGCGAGATAGCACCAGCTTTGAATCCCAGTACTTAAGTGAAATACTATCTCCCTCAAAACAGAGTTCTATTCTTCACACTAGTAGAACCGTACTACCAAAAAAAGTACTTTATTATTATTATATTTTTAGTCTTTTCAATAAATAAGATGTGGAAATTTGTCACTAGGCACGTAGCATGTGCCTGTAGTCTCAGCTATTTGGGAGACTGAGGCAGGAGGATTGCTTGAACCCAGGAGTTCAAAGCTGTCAGATGCTACGATCACATCTATGAATAGCCACAGCACTACAGCCTGGGCAACACAGTAAGACACTGTCTCCCCCCCCAAAAAAAGTGAAAATGTGTTTTGTCTCTTATTATAAAAGCATTTCTAGAATATCTTCAGTCTTTCCTATTGGATCATAAAGACTAAAATATTTACTATCTGGCCCTCTACAGAAAAAGTTTGCTGAGTCCTGTTCTAGAACAATTTACTGCTGCAGCCTTCCTATCCTCTGCTGTCATTCTTGACATCAGAACTCACTTCTTTCCTTCCTCACCATAACTATCAGTTGTCCAGTCAAGGGTTGCAAAGGGTTCATTTACCTCTCAGTATCTTGGGTTCCTTGCTAACAGGGGACGTTCCCTTGCCTAATGAGTTAAGAATGTACTATGTAGGATCTGCAATTCAGTGGACATGAAGTTCTACAATGGGATAAGACCCTCGGGGAAACTTACAGAGACTGTTCTGATGTCACTTTCATAGGCAAAGGTGACAGTCCATTGCCTCCCAATCTCCCTAGTGACTGCTGCTCCTGCCCAAAGAGCCCAAACCCAGAGGTCTTCAGGCTTTTATGAGCACCCATCTCTGCTTCAGATAGGCTTGGCAAGACCCAAATGCATCACTCCTTGGACAAAAATCATCCCTTCTTCTGACAGGGGCCAACAATTTATCTTTGGTGCACCCAACATTCCCTTTTCCTAGGACCCTACGTTGTGAAAAGGCACAGTGACACCATTGCCAACATGGAACCACATAGCCGGTAGGTATGTATCGGTCAGGGAACGTGGTCCTCCCTGGGACTCCCTTTCTTGGAAGTTTGGAGTGTCGACCCCATCACAGGCTAGACAGGAGTACTCCCCATGCCCCAAAACTCAGCTGAACGCTAAGGGGTTCTTGGAGGTTGATACAAACCAGCTTCCTCATCGCCCATGGGCCAACTGGTTCAAATGTTCCCTAAACACTTGTTCATCCTGAGCAAAATAGACACAGGGAGAGCCTGGCACTGCGTCCCATGAAATCTGACATGGGTAGTTCATGGGGTATTTCATTTGATCACTCAGCTCCCCAAATGCATAAGAGACGAGACTTTAAAAAGCACAAAGTCTACCAGGATGTATTAAGAGTTGTGCTACCTTCCCTGTCCCCATCCTTTCTGTAGGTAAATGCACAGCTGTGCCAACCTCATGGTCACTCCAATTTGGAATGGGTAAGAGAATGAAATAAACAGCTGTGGCAGCACTGAACTGCTCTGAACCAGAGAGTTTCTGAACTTTTAGGAGTTGAGTCACAATCCCGATGGCAATTTCTTCAATCTCACCTTTAAACCAACAGGTTGCAGCATAGACTCTTAGGTTATGGGATGAGTGACAAAATCACTCTGCAGGTGCCCATCCTAGGCAGGTTAAATCACCCCAGGCCTATAGAAAAACTGACTTCTACCTGTAATCCCAGCACTTTGGGAGGCCAAGGAGGGAGACTTGCTTGAGCCCAGAAATTCAAGACCAGTCTGGGCAACACAGCAAGACTCAATCTCTACAAAAAAATACAAAAATTGGCTAGGCGTGATTACCGTCACTGCCAGTAATCCCAGCTACTCCAGAGGCCAAGGTGGGAGGATTGCTTGAGCCCAGGAGATCAAGGCTGCAGTGAGCTAGAATCACACCACTGCACTCTAGTCTGGGTGACAGAGTAACACCCTGTGTCTCAAAAAAAAAGAAAAAAGAAAAGAAAATTCTGACTCCCAGAAAGCAGAGGTACCAAGTGTCCACTGATGGATAAGCAGAGTTCCAGGAGATAAGGAGGGAGAAACCCACCCTTACACAGCCAGTTCATCATTTCTACAGCACCTCTGTTTATTCACACATTTCATGTCACTTACAGAAACAAGTTGTCACATCTCAGCATTACTTCCCCCTCAATTCCAAGGTCACATTAGAATGTTTCCAAACCGTCCTCCTCAAGAAAAGGACGGAATGTGACCCAGTTAGCAACCACATCAATGAAAAGATCTGGGCATGTGGAGTCCCCAACCCACAGCAAGGCCTAGTGGAAAGACCCAGATGTAAACTGATCGTTGGGAACTTGAGATGCATCATCCCATCACCGGCTGAACCAATCAATCGAAGTAACACGGACCCAGTGCATACTGTGTGCTGAGTTATGCTAGTTGATCTCATTGATGTGTGCCACAAGTCTGTGACTAGGTTCTATTACCTTCAATTTCACAGATGATAAAACTAAGGATGGAGGAGTTCTGGGGACTTCTACAAGGTCACAAAGACAACAGCTGGCAGGACCCGGATGTGAACCCAGGCATCTGGACCTCAGAGTATATGCTCTCGGTCACTCAGCAATACCACTGCCCTCCCAGAAATAGCAATGACATCAAACCCAATCCACAGTCCCAAATCTTCTATGAAAAAGTGAGAGCCAAGTTTTCCAGCAAGCCGTCCCCATCAGCCACTGTCTGGAGAGCAAGAAAGGGCTCTCTGGTGCCCAGAGGTGTCTGGTGTTTTGCCTAGGGCCCTCTCAGGATGGGAGCAAGGAATGAGATCCCAGAGGGTTCTGGAGTATGTGAACCAAAGTGTATCTGTGTCCTATTTTCACAAACAAGCCCTACAACCTGCACCATATATTTCCAAATGAAAAAATTCCACAATACAAATCACATCACAAAGACTCAGACATGCAAAGGACTTCCCTGCAGAGAGTACCAAGTGCCACTGGAGTTCAGTGACATCTTTCAAAATCCAAGTTCACATACAAGACCTCGCATTTATCTCCCTATAGGGAAATAATGAAAGTAACCCATCCTCCAATAAACCTAGCCAATGATTAACAAATCAGTGTCAGAGTAAGTCGTCACAAACTGGAGAATGATGATTTTTAAAGAGCTGTAATGCCACCTTAATCCTCTGTGGTCAAAAGAAAAAACATTTATCAATGATATAGGCATGAAGGAATTGCTAATTCCTCTGGACAGCTGGACTGAAGAAAACCAGTCAGCACTTGCTCATGGGTTCACAGTAAGAACCAAACAGCAAGGTCAAGATGGGTGACATTTTTTGTCACCCACAGTCATTTCTGGCCATTCAGGAATTTATCTGTGGCATCTCCAAACATAGAAACACTGCACTCACAGATTCCATAAGCTTTGAGAATTGGAAGAAACCACAGATATCATCCCAAAATCTAGAAGTGTTCTTGAAGTCTCTCTTTCCTTCATCCACCACTTCCAATCTCCCACCAAGTCTTGATGGTTTCCCTCCAAAATATTTTCTGAATCTGTACGCTTTCACCAAGGCCACTGTTACCACCTTGGTTTTGATCAACAATATCTTGGACCTACCACTGGCTTTTATTTTATCAGCTTTTCCCTCCCTCCCTCCCTCCCTCCCTCCCTCCCTCCCTTCCTTCCTTCCTTCTTTCCTTCCTCTCTCCCTCCCTCTCCTTCCCTTCCTGTCAGGGTCTTACTCTGTCTCCCAGGCTGGAGTGCAGTAGCATGATCACAGTTCACCGCAGCCTTGACCTCCTGGGCTCAAGCGATCCTTCTGCCTCAACCTTCTGAATAGCTGGAACTACAGGCATTTATTACCACACTTGGCTAATTTTTTATTTTTTGTTGAGATAAGGTCTTGCCATGTTGCCTAGGCTGGTCTCGAACTCCTGGACTCAAGCAATCTTCCTGCTTTAGCCTCCCAAAGTGCTGGGATTATAGGCACAGGCCACCACACCTGACCCTTGATCAGTTTGTCTAGAGAACACACACATTCATCACATACAAATCAAATGATGCCACGCCCCTGCTGGAAGCTCCAAGAGTTTCTCCTGTACCCAGAATAAAATCCTAACTCCTGACCAGGGGGATTAGTTTCCTATGACTGCCTTAACAAAACACCACAAACCCAGTGGCTTAACATGACAGACATTAATTCTCTCACATTTCTGGTGGGCCAGAAGTCTGAAACCAAGAGACCAGTGGGGCCGCACTCCCTCCAATGGCTGGAGGGGAGACTCCTTCCCTGTCTCTTTCCTAGCATTTGGTGGGGGCAGCAATCTTTGGCATTCCTTGATTTGCGGCTGTGTCACTCCAATCTCTGTGGTTCCAGGATATTCTTCCTGTGTGTCTCTGTCCTCACATGGTGTTTTCTTCTTCTCATAAGGATGCCAGTCAAACTAGACTAGGGCCCCCTGTCATGACCTCATCTTAACTTGATCGTATCTACAAAGACTATTTCCAAATAAGGTCACATTCGTAGGTACCAGAGGTTACCTTTTCAGGGGGCATAATTCAATAACATCAGTCCTACCTGGCCCCATATGATCTGGCCTGGTCTCCCATATTTCCCATAGCCTCTCCTCTTTAGATACAAGGCCGCTGTCACACCAGACTTCTCCCCATGCTAAACCCATCTTGCACTAGTGCTTGCTGTGCCTGGAAGCCTCTCTCTTCTTTTTTTCTTTTTCTTTTTTCTTCTTAAGAAAGAAAACTGGGGAGTAGTACTGCAATCATAGCTCACCATAACCTCAAACTCCTGGACTCAAGATGATCCTCCCACCTCAGCCTCCTGCATAGCTGGGACTACAGGCACTCCACCACACTCAGCTAATTTTTAAAATTTTTGCAGATGGGGGTCTCGCTATGTTGCCCAGACTGGTCTCAAACTCCTGGCCTCAAGGAGTTCCACCTGAAGGCTCCCACCTCAGCCTCCCAAAGCACTAGAATTACAGGTATGAGCCACTGCGCGCAGCCCTGTTTATCATTCAGTTTAAATGTCACAACTTCCAAGAGCGCCCCTCTAAGCTCCCAATTTAAAGTACTTCAGAGAATCACGTGGTCCCATCTCAAGTCTCTGCATTGCATTTGTTTGCTTGTTTCTCATCGGTCTTCCCCCTCTAGACTACACACTCCGCAAGGGCAGTGACCTTGTCTGTCTTGTTCGTGACTGTATCCTAATGCCTAGGACAGGGCCTGGCATCAGGCTCCCAATAAATATACATCGAATAAAGGAATAAGTAAATTTTTTAATTTCACAGACAAGTAAACTTGGGTCCAGAGCAGTAAAGTGAGCACTTGGGAATTTCTACTAAATGATATGTCCTGGATCTAGAACATGGATGTCCCTTTAAACCAGGGTCCAGGAAACTTTCTCTGTAAAGGGTCAGAGAGCAAATATTTTTGGCTTTGCAGGCCATGCAATCTGTGTCACAGTCAGTCACCTCTGCCACTGTAGCAACAAAGGCAGTCAGAGATCATAGGTAAATTAATGAATGTGGCTATATGCCAATAAAATATTTTTTCTTTCTTTTTTTTTTTTTTGAGAAAGCAAGATTAATTGAGAGGACAGAAAAGTTCCTGCTCCTGTCCTTGGGTGGGGATCCAAGGGGGTTGCCCTTTTTTTTTTTTTTTTTTTGAGTCAGGATCTCACTCTGTCACCCAGGCTACAGTGCAATAGCATGATCACAGTTCACTGCAGCCTCAGTCTCCCGGTCTCAAGTGATCCTTTCACCTCAGCCTCCCAAGTAGCTGGGACTACAGGTATATACCACCACACATGGTTAATTTTTTTTTTATTTTTTGTAGAGACAAAGTCTCACTGTGTTGTCCAGGTTGGTCTCAAAATCCTGGTATCAAGCAATCCTCCTGTCTCAGCCTCTCAAAATGCTGGGTTACAAGTGTGAACTATCACGCCCAGCCACCAATGAAATCTTATTTATGAACACTGACATTTGAATTTCATATAATTTTCACATCACAAACATTATTCTCCTTTTGCTTCTTTTCAACCATTTAAAAATGTAGAAAATATTCACAGCTTGCGGTCCATACAAAAATAGGTGGCAGATCAGATGTAGCCCACGGGCTGTAGTTTCAAACTGCTGATCTAAATTCATAAGTGTGTATCAGCAGATATGATAGACTATTCTAGAAAGCATACTAGTAAGAGTGGCTCATGCTAAGCCTTGTACTTAGCACTACTATGCATGCAATGTATCATCCCCAGTTAACAATGAGGAAAACTGAGGCTCAAAGCTATTAAGATATTTACTCAAGGTGACAGAGAACTAAGAGATAGCCTTAGGATTGGAATTCAGGCAGTCTGACTCCATTGGGCTTTTATTTTTATATCAGGGTATTACTCTGTCGCCCAGGCTGGAGTGCAGCCACACACTCCTGACTCACCACAGCCTCAGATTCCTGAGCTTAAGCAATCCTCCCATCTCAGCCTCTCAAGTAGGTTGGATTACAGGCAAGTGCTAATTTTTTTATTTTTTGTAGAGATGAGGTCTCACTATGTGGCCCAGGCTGGTCTTTAATTCCTGGGCTCAAGCAATCCACCTGTCTCAATCTCCCAAAGTGCCATGATTACAGGCATAAGCCCCTGTGCCTGACTTTGTTTTGTTTTTTTTTTTAGAGATGGTGTCTCACTCTGTTGCCCAGGTTAAAGTGCAGTGGTGCGATCATAGCTCACTGCAGCCTCAAACCTCTGGACTCCAACATTATCTTCCCACCTCAGCTTCCTCAGTAGCTGGAACTACCAGCCCACACCATAGCATCTGGCTTCAATGTTACTATAACTTTGTTACATTAATAAAATGATACTAACAGCAAGGATGACATTATCAACAAACTAAAAATAAAAGCAAAGTAATATGCCAGGAACCACTGAAAGCACTTTATAAATTGATATCTATTCTTCACAGCAATTCTAAGATACAAGAATTATATGTATCCCCATTTTACAGGTAAGCAAACACAGGTGTGAAAGGTCACTCAACTTGCAAGCGGTAGAGCCCAGTATGAAATCCGGGCCATTGGATGCCAAAGTGCATGCTCCTGACCATGGCCTCCTTCTGCCCAAGGCTCTGAGCACCTCTTAGCCCCAGTCCCCGCCTGCCCCACTTACTGGCCACCCGCAGCCACACTTGGAACCACTGAGTCTCATTCTGGATCTCCTGGCAAGTGTAGTTCCCCTCATCTTGCAGGTTCAGCGCCTCGATGTGCAGGGAGCTGGCATTCACGAGAGAGAAGCGAGGCTCAGCCGGGATGAGGCTAGAATTGGAGGAGACAAGGAAGACAGGCTCCGAGTCGTTCCAGTACCAGGTCACCAGGCCCCTCGGTCCCGAGACATTGCCACAGTGCAGGGTAACATTCTCTTGAACTTCTCCAATGACGACAGCCTCCAACCCTGTACAAGGAAGGATCAGGCTGTTAGGACCTTTCCTGATCTCTGAAGAGCCTCCCTCTTTGAACAGTCCCTCTGCACTAGGATTAAAACCAAAAAAAAAAAAAAAACACGTGTTTTTATTTATTTATCATTTTTTTGAGGTGGGGTCTCATTCTGTCACCCAGGCTAGAGTGCAGTGGCATGATCACAGCTCACCGCAGTCTCGAACTCCTGGGCTCAGGCGATCTTCCTGCCTCAGCCTCCTGAGTAGCTGAGACTACAGGTGTGTTTCCCACCACACCTGGCTTATTTTTTGATTTTTCTTTTTTTTATTGTAGAGATGATGTCTCACTCTGCTGCCCAGGCTGGTCTCGAACTCCTGAGCTCAAGTAATCCTCCCTCCTCAGCTTCCCAAAGTGCTGGGATTACAGACATGAGCTATTGCATCCAGCATGGTGTGTGTTTTTAAGACACAATAACACCAAAGCCTCTGCTTGGATTCTTGGCCAGCTTCTGCCATGTCAGTATGTACCTATGGTAGATCACTAATATAGTCCCAGTTCCCTACCTCAGCCAGCCTACCAGCCATGCCTTTCACCATGTCACTCAAGTCATGTGACTTGCTTAGGCCAATGGGATATCAGCAAATGTGACACAAGCAAAGACTGTTTTTGTTTTTGTATTTTTGGAGTTGGTGTCTCACTGTCACCCAGGCTGGAGTGCAGTGGCATGCTCACGGCCACTGCAGCCTCAACCTGCTGGGCTCAAGTGATCCTTCCGCCTCAGCCTTCCAAGTAGCTGGAACTACAGGCACGCACCACCACTCACGGCTAATTTTTTGATTTATAGAGACGAGTTCTCATCAAGTTGCCCAGACTGGGCTCAGGCAACTCTCTTGCCTCTACCTCCCAACATGCTGGATTACAGGCATGAGCCACCACACCAGGCTAACAAAGGCTTTAAAAGTGCTTGTATATAATCATTAGAGAAACAAATCAAAACTATGATGAGATACCACCTCACACCCATCTGAAAATACAAAATAACAAATGTTGGTGAGAATGTGGAGAAGTTGGAGACTTTGTGCATTGTTGGTGGGAATGTAGAACTGCTGCCGCTGCTGCTGAAAATAGTAAGGGGGGAGTTCCTCTAAAAAATTAAAAATAGGCTGGGTGTGGTAGCTCCTGGCCCTTTGGGAGGCCAAGGCAGAACAGAAGGATCATTTGAGCCAGGAGTTCAAAACCACCCTAAGCAACATAGTGAGACCTCATCTCTATAAAAAAATTAGCTGGTTATGGTGGCATACACCTACAGTCCTAGCCACTCGGGAGGCCGAAGCAGAAGAATCATCTGAGTCAGGAGGTCGCAGCTGCAGTGAGCCGTGATTGTGCCACTGCACTACAGCCTGGGTGACAGAGAGACCCTGCATCAAAAGTAAATAAATAAATAAATAAACTATATGATGCCACAATGTCACTTCTGGATCTATAGCCAAAAGAATTGAAAGCAGAGTCTCAAAGAGATATTTGCTCACAATAGCTAAAATGTGGGAGCAACACGCAGCGTCCATCAACAGATGAATAAGCAAAATGTGCCGTGTACATACAGTGGAATATTATTCAGCCTTCATAAGGAAGGAAATTCTGTCACATGCTACAAATGGACAAACCTCGAGGGTATCACGCTAAGTGAAACAAGCCAGACACAAAAAGGCAGAGACCGTAGGATTCCACAGACACGACATAGAGTACCTAAAATCACTGAGACAGAAAACAGAATGGTGGGTGCCAAGGGCCAGGGAAGGTGGGGGGATGGGGAGAGATTGTGGAATGGGGACAGAGCTCCAGCTTTGCAAGATGAAAGGAGTTCTGAAGACAGGTAATCGTGAGACTCACACAACACTATGACTGCACTGAATACCACCGAACTGTTTTTTGAGATGGCAAATTTTATATCATGTATTCTGCCACAATTTAAAAAAAAAGTGCTTGTGTAATGGGACTTCCTCACTTTCATCTTCTACCATCAGCATGAGAAAGACAAGCCCAAGTCAGTTTCAAGGGCAGGGATGAGAATCACAAGGTGCAGACCCAAGGTGTCTCAGTCTCTCTAGCGCAGGCTTATTCTAGATTAGCCTTCAGCCATTCAGTCGATCCCAGACATGCGAGTGAGCACAGGCAGGATCGGCAGAGCTGCCTAACCGACCACCCCAGGCCTGTGAGCCATTTTTGGGTTGTTGTTACACAGCATTACTGTGGCAAGAAATAAGTGACGCGGAACCCAAGTCGTTTTGTTTGCTGAGAAGTCCAGAAAGGATGGACGGGAGAGGGTTCTGGTTTTGTTCCACCGTCCTGCTCCTCTCTGCCTCTCTCTCACCATCTCAGGTCCAAACGACCCTGGAGTTAAAGCTCTCTGGGAAGCTTCAAGAAAGACTGGCCTGGCAGTGGTGACTGCACCCACTTTGAGCAAAGCCCTGTGCTGGGAACCAGGGATCAAGTGTTAGACAAAACAGACAGAAACCTCCAGGAGTTCACAGTCTAGTGGGGGAAAGAGACCATCAATCAGCAATTACAAAGCAGTGTAATAAACTCCAAGACGAGGCCTCAGAGAAAGGGCTTCCAAGTTTGGCTGGGGCAAATATCAGGAAAGACGTCTTCCTCCAGGAAGCCAAACTGAGATATAATGGACAAGTAGGAATCAGCCAGGTAAAGGTGAAGATGAATTCTCAGGTGGCAAGAATAGCATGTTCAAAAGTCCAGATCAGCAGCAGCAGTTTATTAGAAATACAAATGATCAAACCTCACCCCAAAACATCTAAATGAGAAACGAGGGGAAGGGGACAGCACTCCGGGTACCAACAAGTCCTCCAGGTGATTCTGATGCCAACTCAAGACTGACAGGTGCTGTCTGAGTCTGGCTCGGTTACTCTAAAGGAATACCTGAGGCTGGGTAACTTATAAAGAGGTTTATTTGACTCACAGTTCTCCAGGCCATACAAGAAGCCTGGCACCAACATCTGCATCTGGAGAGGGCCTAGGATGCTTCCACTAACAGCCAAAGGCGAAAGGGAGCCAGCATGTATAGAGATCTCATGGCCAGAGAGGAAGCAAGAAGGGAGGGAGGAGGGGCCAGACTCTCTTTTAGCAGTAACTTCTAGTTCTAGAACAAGAACTCATTCACCTCACCACCCTCTACCCAGGGAGAGCATTTTTCTATCCCTGAAGGATCCTCTCCTATGACTCAAACACCTCCTTTTAGGCCCTAACTCCAACGATGGGATCAAACTTCAACATGAGATTTGGAGGAGTCAAACAAACCTAACCATCGCATGTGCTAAGGGGAATTTATCTGGCATTAGACTGTCACTAGGAAACTAGAAGCAAATGCAGCCCATTTTGCTCCACAATCAACACCCACATACAGACAGGCCACAGGATGGGAAAACAGACAGTACTTCTGTGAGGGTGATGAAAATGTTCTGGAATTAATTAGTGGTGACAACTGTGTAACATTGTAAATACACTAAAAAAACACTGAACTGTACACTTTAAAAGGGTGAATTTTAGGCTGGGCATGGTGTAATCCCAACATTTTGGGAGGTGGAGGTGAGAGGATTGCCTGAGTTCAGGGGTTTGAGACCAGCCTGGACAACATGGCAAGACCTCGTCTCTACAATAAATCAAAAAATTAGCAGGAATGGTGGTACACACGTGTGGTTCCAGTTACTTGGAAGGCTGAGGTGGAAGGATCACCTGAACCAGGTGGAGATTGCGTGGTTGAGAGCATGCTACTACTCTCCAGCCGGGATGACAAAGTAAGACTCTGACTTAAATAAATAGATTAATTAATTAATTAAAGGGTGAGTTTTATGGTATGTAAAGTATATCTCAATAAAGCTCTTAATAACAACAATAAACTGCCATCTCTGCCTCTGGGAATCCCTCCCACTTATAAAATTGACAGTAACAGTGATCTATATTGGGCCTCTTGTCTGGTTAGAAGGGGCTCTCTTAGAAACACCTGAAGCCAGTCTGGAGCCACAGGGAGTTCTGATTCTCTCACCATCTTGGTCATACCATTCCCAAAAAAACTTTTGAGACAGGTCAGGATAAAAACAAGTACTACCACAAACAAAGGCAAAAACCCTAAGCCACTTGCTAAAAATGCTTCTGAACAATCACTTTAAAAAGCAGGGAAGGGCCGGACACGGTGGCTCGAGTCTGTAATCCCAGCACTTTGGGAGGCCGAGGTGAGGGGACTGCCTGAGCCCACGGGTTTGAGAACATTCCGGGCAACTTGGGAGACCTCAACTCTACAATAAATCAAAAAATTAGCCAGGTGTGGTAGCATGCACCTGTAGTTCCGGCTACTTTGGAAAGGCTGAGGCAGAAGGATCACCTGAGTTCAGCAGGTCAATGCTGGCGTGGCCGTGAGCATGCCATTGCACTCCAGCCTGAGCGATGGAGTAAGACTCCAGCTCAAATAAAAAAAGCAGGTGAGGATTATTTTTTAAATAACGAGGCCTGGGAACATACACTCTCAGGTGGCAATCCTCACTGAGGAGAGGAAGAAGACCTTTAGAGCTTGAGGTCCAATATGTGCTCATGAGACCTGCAGAGCTGCCCCTCCCCTCATTCCTTGGCAAAAGAAAAAAGGATTGGTGGCTTAGAAAAAACCTGGTGAAACTTTAGTCTTGGAACTTGAGCTAACATTGCCTTCTCCTCCAAGGCACAGAATGGCATGATCACAAAAGACACCATTTGAAGCCACTTCACTTCTCCTCCTGGTCTTGCTCACTCCATTTTTTTTTAAAGTGCCCTTTGAGATCATCTAGTTCAGAGATGTGGCTGCCTTGAGGGCAGGGCTGAAGATGAGGCTGAGTCCTGGCTCATGAAGAAGAACACAATCATTGATTAGTGATGTCTGACACTGGCATAAAAGGGGTAGTCCTTGAGCTCCATACCTGGCAATCCTATACTTCTTCATTTTATTCAAGAAAATTGAGATTCAGGAAGCTTAGGTGACTTACTTAAGGTCCTAGGCAAGTCACTGGGAGATGTGGGACTAGCATTCAGGTCTCAAGTGCTCTGGGCCCCAGGGATTTGCTCCAGTCTCCCACACCAGACAGGGGGAAATTATATGATAAAACATACTAGCATTTTATACTACTAGAAGTCATTCACGTGGTGTCCAGAGGGCCCCCTGTTGCCCCTAATCTTAAATTTGAACAAAGGAGGGAATAATATTAGCTCCCTCATGCTGCCTTGTACCATAATATCATTCACAGACTTGGAGCTATACCCAAACATTTCTTTTCTTTTCTTTTTTAGAAACTTCCCAAGAATGACCTGGGGTTTAAAAATCTGAGGTGACAAGTGGAAGCATGACCATCATCTGGAGTTGAGTATCAGGAGAAAGACCATTTTTCCCCCCAAGACAACTCCCCACTTGAAAAACAAACAACAAAAATATACCCAGCTCAGGAAACCCACTGGCACTACACACAGAGGTGAAGCAGGCCTGGGCATCACAGCTGGGCACAGCAGTGGCAGCAGATTCTCCTGTGGCCAGCAGCAGTCAACCTGAAAGCTGTTCCTTCCAGCAGGAGGACTTCAGCCCAGGGTTCTGATGTCCCCGGACCCTGATGTTCACAGTGCAGGAAACACCGCAGATGACGGGAGAGAGGGGAATACTCGACAATCTTGACAATCGCCTTCAACTTCCAGAGATGACCAACTGCGAACCTCCCTCCCAGCCCCCAGGGGCCATGACCAAAGAGAGCCGGAAATAAGAATTACAACAGGGAGATGCAGGACAAACTTGGAGCCACATGTTCTAGATAAAAGAACAACCACTTCGGATGAAAAAACAGGTCCTGTGTTGCCAGACCTTCAGATTTTTCCGGATAAAACTGGAAATCTAGATTAGAAATTGCATTGTTTTTAAATGATTGCTGAAAACAAAGCAAAATAAAAACAAAGCAAAATAACAAGTAGGAACTTTCAGCACTTGCTGCTAGGAAGCTCAGGGGTAATTTACAACTCATCTCCAGAACCTTTGCAAGAGGAGACCGGCTGGGTGGAGCAGACCTGGGAACAGTGAAAGCAGCACTTGGACTGCACCCTGGCAAACTACCCCACTCCTGGCCCCATCTCCCTCCCTCCACCTTTCCTCCCTGCCTGTCACACTCTTTGCACACAGTATGCCAGCATTCGCTGGCAAATTAAACTCCAAAGAAATTTTTTGCAATCTTTTTACACTACATAATTCTGTTAAGCAATCCCCATTCTTTTTTTGTGCTAACAAAACCGACTACAGATGAAACATTTTAGACCGTCTTTTGCCAATCATGTCAAATGCGAGGGGAAGTTTTTTTGTAAGTCTGCAAGTATCTCAAAGTTAAAAACAAAACAAAACACAAAGCTCTGAAAAAGTGAAGGAGGGCACAGCTTTGAATGCACTGGCCGGCACAGGTGGGTCTGCAGCGACGTGCAGGGAAATCCACAGGTTACAGGTATAAGGCGCGTTCAACCTTGGGCGGAGGGAGCAGGGAAAAATAAAGTGGGAGCCGGGAATGTGAGCACCAGCGCGGCGGGCAACGCCGTAAGACACATGAACAAAAGCTTTGACAAAGTAAAATCACTTTCCCTCCACGCGTGCCTCTTCGCATTCTCCATCACCTCTCCTCGGGGCCTCGGCAGCCTCGCCGGCTGCCTACCCGGGAGGCTGGGGACAGCTCGCCCTCCACCGAGCGCCCGGGAACATTCCTTCCCGCAAAGAGCCCAGCCGCCAGCAGGAAACCCAAGACCCTCCCGGGGCGGCTTCGGGGCCGCGGCCACCAAGGATCCGGGCGGAGTCGGAGGGAACTCGGTCCCTCGCCGTCCCCTCCCCACCTCCGCCTGGGAAAACTCAACTTTTCCGCCCAGATCGCGGCCCCTCACCTGCGGCGACCCAGCCGGCCAGGAGCGCCCCGAGGCCGACGAGGACGCGGGGCCGGGGCGCGCGGCCGCCCGCAGCCATCTCTCCCCAGATCCGGGCTCAGTGAACGCAGGCGCCGGCCGGGCGGGGTGTGCGCCCGGGGCCCGGGCCCCCGAGGGACCGAGCGCTCCTCCCAGGTCCTCGGAACGGCAGGGCGGCCCCGCGCTCCCCGGGCCCCAAGAAGGATGCTTGGGTGCGCCCGACGTCCGGGGCTGGGATCCCGGCTCCGGAGCGCCGGGGCCGGGGTGGGAGGGCACGCCCGCCCCCTGCGCCCGCCGGCGGAAGACAACAGGAGCGGGGCCCCTCCCGCCTCCCATCCAGGCGGGAGCCCGCTTCCTCTACCTTGGCCCGGGAGGAGGGCTTTATGCAGAGGGCGCGCCGAGCCCGGTCCCGCCGGGCCGGGGGCGGGGCGCGCAGGCCGGGCCCTCCCCGAGTCCGCCGCGCCCGGGGCGGCAGCCCGCGCTCGCGGGGACGGAGGGGCGACCCGGGGCCCTGCCGCTGCCGCAGGACGCGCCCCCTCCCGGCGCGGGGCTGCGGAGCCCGAGGGGGCGGGATGCCAGGCGGCGGGGGCAGGGCCCCCCGGCCGTGCCCGCTCAGCGACGCCGGGGACTCTCGTCTGTCCCCGCGCGCAGGGCGGGCGCCAGGGCCGCCATCGCTGCCTCTTTCTACCCTGTGCGGAAGGGTGGTAAGACGATCCCCAGACCTTCCAGCCAAAAGCAGCCGCGAGACTCTGAACTGGCTGCGCCCGCACGGCTCGGGGGCTGGCCGAGGAGTCGGCAGGTCTTGTTTCTCCAGAGTTTTGTTTTCGCGTTTCCCTTTTCAGCCCCCCTGCCCCGACCCTGGCAGATTCCCGGACTAAACTCCCTCTCTTCCCTAGCGTGCCCGCGTCCCAGCCGTGTGTCCTGGGGGAAATGCGGCCGTGATATCCTCGGGAAAAGCCATCCTTGAAACAGCCTAGGAGAAACTCGAGTTTCTCCTGTTAAAACAAAACGAAAAACCAAGTGGAGCTGTGGGTCTTCACAGTCTTTTAACTTTTCTGTATGTTTGCAAATCATACATACAGTGTCTGCACAAATCTGTATGTTTGAAACCATCATAAAATGTTGGGGGGGGAATAAACAAGAATTGCTGTTAAAAATCATTTGTCCTGTTGCCCAGAGGCCTCTTATTGAAATGCTTCTTCCATGAGGAAATCCTCTTGAAACCAGAAAAAAAAAAAGTTCCTCCTGGTGAACTGAGCCATGAAGTTGAACAGCTCTGCCTTTTTTAATGCTCTACTCGGAGATTTTAACTCTTCAGGGCTTTGGTCTTTGTTTTTTTTTTTTTGTTTTTTTTTTTTTTAAGAGACGGGGTCACACTCTGTCACCCAGGCTGGAGTGCAGGGGTGGGTGATCTTGCTTTTTCATCTTGTGATGGAAGACAAATTCTATCCTAACTGGAGCTCTTTCCTGTAATCCCAGTGCCTAGCACCTAGTTGCCACCCAATATATACATGTTGAATAAACAAATGAAAGTTAATTAGGCCAGCCGCAGTGGCACATGCTTGTAATCTCAGCACTTTGGGAGGCCCATGTGAAAGAATCACTTGAGGTCAAGAGTTCGAGACTAGACTGGGCAATATGATGACACCTCCATCTCTACCAAAACGAAAAAGAAAAAAAAAGTAATTGGTTTTGATATCATAGTTCCTCATGTTTTCTTGCAAACACCTCACTTCCTCACCCAGTAAACCAGCTATAGATAAAATCAATAATTGATCTGTTTTCAGTTGAGAATCTGGAATTTTCTATGACCTTATGGTGAATTGCACAGGACAGGCCTCTTGACATACTGGCTGAGTCAATGCATGGCTCTAATCTCACAGGGCCCTCCCTGCAACCTTTGGACCTAAGGAGCCATGCAAACCCATTTCATAAGTAAAAAACCTCTAGTTCTAAGTGGTGACCTGCAGGTCACACGGCTAGGTGGTGGTAAAACCAGGGCTAGACTCAGGTCTGTCTGACTCCAAGTCAGACTGCCCAGCAAAACTCCAATCTTGTCACATGTACAAAGGCTGCCAGGGCCAAGGGGACAAACTTTCGTTTGTCTGAATGCTCCGGTTATCACCAGGTGACCAGACATTCCCCTGAGCCGAGCTGGCCCAGGAAATACACACCCTCTCTGATTTGGGTGCAGGTATTTGCTGTCCTGAGACCAGAACTGGTTAAGGAAACACTCTGCCCTGATGTCCGCTGACATTATTTACTGAGCCTGGACAGTAAAAGCACCCTGCCTGGAACAGGGTCCAGTGAGTTGGGAGTTCACCATGGGGCCCCCAGCAGCATAAGGTCCTTTGAAAGCCCTATCTGAAAGTCTTCCCTACCTGCTAAAACAGAACTAATATTCACCCCGTGGGATTGTTGTAAAGATAAACTGAGCTAACTTGTACAAAGGGAGTCGACAAAGATCTTTATAGATCTAAGGTGCGGCTTTGGGGTCCATCACTCCATCAGTCAGGACTTCTAAATCCCATAGTCATATCTGGACCATGGGGCTCAAGCACCCCTTTAACCCAGATACTACACATGGCTGTTTTTGTTTTGTTTTGTTTTTACTTCCCATGAATCAAAATTTACTCTTGGATTCTGGGACAAGTGCTTTAAAGTTCGTTCAGTCATCTTCGCAACTCTGAGAGGGAGGTATTATCATTTCCATTTTACAGATGGCTCTAAGAGTCTAAGTTACAAGGCAGGTCAGTGAAGAGCTACCATGGGAACCCATCTGAGGCTGCATTATTTTGTTGTTGTTGTTTAAGTTTTTGTGTTTTTGAGACAGAGTCTCACTCTGTTGCCCAAGCTGGGTTGCAGTGACACAGTCATAGCTCCCTGCAGCCTCAAACTCCTGGGCTCAAGTGATCCTCCCACCTCAGCCTCCCAAGTAGCTGGGACTTCAGATGTGTGCCACCATGCCCGGCTAATTTTTAAATTTTTTTGTGGAGATAAGATCTCACTATGATGCCCTGGCTGGTCTTGAACTACAGTCATCAAGTGATCCTCCCACCTCAGCCTCCTGAAACTCCAGCTTTACAGGTGTGAGCCACCACACACGACCTGCTGAGTCATTTTGATCAGTCTTGGAGGAAGGAACAGATTGGGACCCCTGTCTGACTCCATGGCCAGTTTCTCACAGTCTGAGTCTTTGAACGCTCAAGCAACCTTTCTCTTTTTTTCTACATATTAACCAATTTTAATGGAATCAAATGATTATACAATACAATTTTATATACATTCACACGCACACAAAAAGCACCTTGCAACCTTTCTGGGAATTGGAGAAAGCGCCCACGGTATGCATGGTGCTCCCTCCAGTTCCACAGGGATCTCATGGAGAAATGTTATCTTTATGTCTGTTATTTCTGCCCCTCCCCCTCTCTTGTTAGTGTCCCCTCCCTAGAGGTCATCCTGAGAGGTTTCTTAGTAATAACCTGCTTCTTGGTTCAGCCTACAGTTATTCTCTGGGGGGCTTCAGAAAGAGAGGGTCGGGAGGGAAGAACTTGGGTAAGGGTCTGCCTCTCAGGTTCAACTCTGGGTGCCTCTCTCCTGGAGGAACTAAAAAGTTGGTGAAAAATATTCTACATCTGCCCCTGGGCGGGCCCGGGACCCACAGGCTGGCTCCTCAAAGAGCAAGGACAAAATCACTCTGGTTTGTTCTTGGGCAAAGAAGACCTGCTAAACCTTCCAATAATACCATTTCACCCCCAAGCCCCTACCTTCCGTCCAGAAGAAAGAATTGGGATGTGGATGTTATAGCAAGAAATTTGCTGAAATCAGGCAAAGTTCCAAGAAGAAGCTGGTAGGATGAGATGAAAAATGTAGAGTTGTCCTTTTTTGTTGTTTTTTTTTTTAAACCAGGACCCAACCTCTCCTATCTGGACTAGAAACCGAGGACCAAAGTTTAGCACCTCTGAGTGACAAAGAAGCATCCCCAGAAGGTGAAATGCTACTTTAGGAGGCATCTGAAAAATGACCATCAAGTTTACTGAGAAATGGGCAACCAGGGGCTAAGGAGAGGTTGATGAATCACTCGTCTGACAGGTGAGAGCAGCCCAGGAGTTTGCTGGCAAATGTTTAACCACAGACTGTCTGGGAAGTGGTGGTGGTGAGTGGTGTATAGTGTCTGCCAATGTCCGTGGTGTAAATACTTCTGTAACCAATTCAAGCTACCACTGTTAAGTTTCTGGCTTATATACACTATCAGTTCTCTATAGCCAGTACCATCAAAACAGCTCCCTCTTTGCCCCAGTGAGACAGCTCCAAGGTGGGAAATTTTTGACCGGGACAGTCATAAGCTAGATCACCCATGATGAATCCAGCTGGGAGCCAAGCGGATGACTCAGGTAGAAAACTCTTTGATCACTCTCCTGTTCTTTGATCTTACACTCACCTATGAATGCATTTGTTGGCCAAGACAAATGTTATTTTCCCAACTCCAAATTGGGACATGTGGAGTGACAACTACAAGTTTATTTAATTTGGGGGCAGAGCGACTTAGTAAAATCAGAGCTATCCTGAGAAAGCTGGGGTAAAGCGTTCTCCTGCAGTTGACATACCTGTTTCTTAGATAACATTTGCTCTTTTCCTGATTATAAACATAATATGAAGATTAATTGAGCTCAGCTACTCAGGAGGTAGGGTAGTCTTTTGCTTGAACCAAAGTCATCAGACTGCAGGAGCTATGATTGCAGCACTGCACTCCAGCCTGGATGGAAGAGCAAAACCCTGTCTCCCAAATAAATAAATAAAAATAAACTAACATGCTCATTCTCAAAAAAGGAACATATAGAAAAATATAAAATAAAAAGTAACCATAGCCGATCTAGAAATAATCACTATCATCACTAGAAACTTTGTTATTTTCACTGAGCTCCAAGTGTGTGATGTTGCTTACAAAGTTGTGATGACATTTTACACAGTTTTGATTCCTTTCCCTTAACTTAATAAACATGTATATATATGTATATGTACATATGTATACATGTGCATGAAAAAAATATGTACATATGATCCCCCCCAAAAAACTGGAATTATCTTTTGGAGGTTGGGTTCTTTGTAGCATAGGCTTCCCCCACTAGGTAAGTGTTCTAGAAACTCATCAGCGTCAGTGAACCCATGGTGTGAGAGGTTGCGTTTCACTTCAGTGAATTTTTTTTTTTTAGATTCTTTCAACATGTTTGTCCATTTCGTGAAGAGTGATTTACATGAACAACCTGCCCACACCATGCTGAGTGTTCAGCAGTTTTTGACCAAAACTAGCACTACTCCCATGTCCCACCCTCCTTATTCACTTGATCTCAACCCCAGGTGACTTTTTCTGTTTGTTTTCTTGGATGGAAAAAAATCCGCAAAGGTTTTGCTGATGTGGAAGAGGTGAAACAAAAAAACGGCAGAAACACTCAAGGTCATCGAAACTGATGAGTCCAAAAGCTGTTTTGAGCAGTGGAAAAAGCGTCTCAATAGGTACATTGCATCAAACGGAGAGTGCTTTGAAGGTGACTGAAGTGTAAACATGTAAGAATAATTACACAATTTTTTCATAAATAAATTCCAGTTTGGGGGGGTTCCCTCATTTACATATATATTTATGATTTGGGGGAGGCAACTAACTAGTCTTAACTAAAGAATTAATTAAAAAATTCTAATGATCAAAAAAAAAAATCCAAATGAACCTTGAGGACATTATGTTAAGTGAAATAAGCCAGTCACAAAAAGACAATACCGTATGTTCTCACTTACATGAGGTACCTAGGGTAGTCAAAATTATAGAGACAGAAAGGAGAATGGTAGGCTGGGTGTGGTGGCTTATGCCTGTAATCTCAGCATTTTGGGAAGCCATAGCACAAACATTGCTTGAGCCCAGAAGTTTGAGGCCAGCTCAAGCAATAAAGTGAAAACCATCTCTACCAAAAATTAAAAAATAAATAAATTAACTGGATGTGGAGACATGCACCTGTAGTTCCAGCTATTTGGGAGACTGAGGCGGGAGGATCATCTGAGCACAGGCAGTCAAGGCTGTGATGAGCCGTGATCCTGACACCTCACTCCAGCTTAGGCAACAGAGTGAGACCCCGACTCAAAAAAAAAAATGAATCAAATTTTTAAAATCTAAGCAATTTTACAGTGAAGTTATATTTTGGAAGTAAGCTTCTGTCCACTGTCCTCCCACCTGGCGCCCAGTCCTCTTCCCCAGGGACAATCAGTCTTGCCAACTTCTGAAAATTACAGAGTTTTGTTGTTGTTGTTGTTGTTGTTTTTAGAGATGGAATCTCATTCTGTAGCCTAGACTGGAGTGCAGTGGCACAATAATAGTTCATTGTAACCTCAAGTTCCTGTGCTCAAGCCGTCCTGCCACCTCAGCTTCCCAAGTAGCTAAGATTGTAGGTACGAACTACTGTGCTGGGCTTATAGTTTTTACCTGTTACCTAATCTGCATCTGTTGGAATATTATACAGCCACTAACACTTATGCTTTCAAAGTTTATGTAACAATAAAGTATCCATCTATTGTGATTATACAGATATGTGAAGTTCAATAAATTTTTCTGATGACAACTTTGAGATGGAATTCACATACCATAAAATTCACTCATAAAGTATACAATTCATTGTCTTTTAGTATAGTCACAGAGTTGAACAACTATCACCACCATCAATTTTAGATTTTCTTTTTTTAATTAGAGACAGGGCAACCCCCTTGGGTCCCCTCCCACTGTGGGAGCTTTTCTGTCTTCTTAATAAATCCTGCTTTCTCAAGATGAAAATAAAAATAAATTAGAGACAAATAGGTTGCTCAGGCTGGTCTTGAACTCCTGGCCTCAAGTTATCCTCCACAGATGTGAGCCAACATGCCTGGCCTTCATTTTCAATTTTCATCATCCCAAATAGAAACCCCATACCCTTTAGCTATCACATTGTTATGGTTTTAATGTGTAAGTGAATGCCTTGGAAACTTAATCCCTTTGCCCTAATGAGGAGATTAACGTTGCTATCGTGGAAGTGGCTTTGTTATAAACATGAGCACTCTGGCTCTCTGGTTCTTGCCCTGTCACCGTATGATGCCCTCTGCCATGTTATGACTTAGCATGAAGGCCCTAACCAGATGCTGGCAATGTGCTCTTAGACTTCCCAGCCTCTGGAACCATGGCCTAAATAAGCTTCTTTTCTTTATAAATTAGCCAGTCTGTGGTATTGTTGTAGCAAGAGAAAACAGACTAAGACACATCTCAATTTCCTCACCCCCTCTACCCCTAGCAATCACTTTTTGTTTCAATGGCTTTGCCTATTCTGGACATTTCATATAAACAGAATCAAACAGTATATTCTGTGACTAGCTTTCATTTAGCATAATGTTACAAGATTCATTTACATTGTAGTTTGTCAGTACTTCATTTCTTCTTATGGCCAAATTATATTCCATTGTATGCAGATATCACATTTTGTTTATCCATTTGTCTGTTAATGGATAGCCAATAAATATTTAAGCCACTGAGGGCTGAACTCCAGCTTTTTTCTTTACCTTGGCAAATTCCTAACTAAGGAGCCTGGAGAGATGGGTTTTTTATTAACTGTATAATGTGGCTGACTTTCTAACCTGACTCTGGCATAACATCACATAACTGATAAAGAAGGAAAATCAAAATATTTTATGATGCTGTAGAGCTCTCTTTTGGGAACACTGGGCACCTTTTAAGACACCTGTTCTCTCTGAAGTCTACCACTTATGAAGTTTTATCTACATATCAAAAAACTTGACTCTCTATTATTCCTTGAGTCACTGATTTCATTACTGCTTTCAAAAGTCCTTAGATAACTCTTACTAACAAATTATCAGTCAGGAAATCTTTGAATCCCCCTGCAACCTACAAGTCCCCACTTAGAGATGTTCCACCTTCCTGAGCCGAACTAGTGTAAATCTCACATGTACTAATTGATGGTCTCTTGCAACTTTTGTCCTCCTAGAATGTATGTAATCAAGCTACAATCCAACCATGGCAGACACACGTTTTCTGAACCTCCTGAGAATGGGTGTTACAGGCCTAAGTTCACTCATCTTTGGCTCAGAATAAACCATCCTGAATATCATAACAGAGTTTGACATCTTTCAACAACATACTAAGTGACTCAGAGAACCTGGAGCACCCCTTTCCTGGAGTCCTCTATGCCCTAACCATCATTCCACTTCTTTCTTCTGTAAAGAATTGTTTTTACTTTCTGTGTTTGCCTAACTGTGAACAGCATGTCATTTTCTAAAGCCTGCCTTTCTCTATTTACATTGGGCTCTCTGTATGCCAAGGCACTTTCCTGGAGTTCACTCTCAAGTCGTGTTTTATGCCACTGGTTTTCCTTTTCTCAAAAGATTTCAGTCCAATTACTTGGGATGTGTAGTTAGATTTTTCAACTTCTTAGAGTCGTAGTACCCGATAGTTGTCTCCCACTCCTGCAGAAGTTCTGTCCTATTTCTCAAAAATGAGTGTATTGAGAATGTAACATTGCACTCCTGGTAGAGACAGCATTGGAGAGGGATGGTACCAGTTGAATCCTGGGTTCTCTGGTTGATGATTAACTTCCTGAAGATGCTGAGAAAGTTCCCTCCTAAGATCACACTGTGTGTTCTTGCCAGGCTCACATCCCATGAAATTAGTCCTTCCATCCTTTAAGCAAACCTCTGAAGTAGGTGCTACTCTTATCAGCATTTTACAGATGAGGAAGCTGACATTCACGAAGTGAAATAACTCCACATAAAGTCACAGGCTCAAGCCTGTGTTTATAAAATGAGTGACCCCTGCCCTGGGCATAATATTTCCTTAAAGTCATGGTTGTTGAACCAGACATGATGGCTCATGCCTGTAACCCCAGCACTTTGGGAGGCTGAGGTGGGAGAAGTGCTTGAGCCCAAGAGTTTGAGACCAGCCTGGGCAACATAGCGAGATCCTTTCTCTTTGAAAATAAAAGAATAATAATGTTAAAAGAATAGTGGCTCTTAAACTTGGGTTGGGGGTGGGACGATTAAGGACCTATGATAAAAGCTATGTACCCTCCTCTCAGGAAAATGCACTAATTCACATCTAAAAAAACAGTTCAAGAAGCTAGAAAACAAGCCGGGCTCGGTGGCTCAGCCTGTAATCCCACGCCTTTGGGAGGCTGAGGTGAGTAGATTGCCTGAGCCTGTGGGTTCGAGACCCGCCTGGGCAGCGAGACCTCATCTCTACAATAAATCAAAAAATCAGCCGGGCATGGTAGCGCGCCTGTTGTTCCAGCTACTCGGAAGGCTGAGGCAGAAGGATCACCGGAGCCCAGCAGGCAAGGTTGCGGTGGCCGGGAGCGGGTGACTGAGTGACTGAGTGAGACTCCAACTCAAAAAAAAAAAAAAAGAAGAAGCTAGAAAACAAATGAAATTCTATAACTTCAAGATGGTATAAGCTTCTGAACTCCTTTGGAGGGTGCATAATCACTCTGTGGTTATTCAGTCATTTTGTCTGCCTTTCCTTCAATTAATCTGCCTTTTTTTGAGTTGAGGGTCAATAAAGGATGACTAGGGAGAATGAATGAATCTGGGCACAGATATTAATTTGTAAGAAGTTTTCTTTGGAATTTGAGCCTGATATTGTCTTGTGAAAAGGTCTGTTCAGGTGTGGTTAAATTCTTGGTTTCCTTTTTTGCAGGAGATGATGAGACAAGGGGTGGCTCATTGGTGGATCTGTATCTTATGCTGATAGACGCTTTGGGAGATATGGTGGGGGCAGTGAGGGGGAGAAGGTCAGAGAGACTTTGAGGCATCTTCAGTTTGGCATGACAAAGCACATATTTTGGAGTAGTGGGTTTTTTTGAGCCAAAACAAAACAAAACATCCTGCAGGTCTAAACTGGAATTGTAAACTGGGTTGGCCTGACCCGGGAAGAAGTGAAAAAAAATATTACATACGAACTGGCATCACCAGGTGGCGCTCTCAGCCCTGAACAGTGCCTGGGCTCCGCAGCCAAGGTCATCCAAGAGATATCAGTGGGTCCAAGCTTCGTGGAACGCCAAGAATTTCAGAGATTATTGGTTCAACCAATAGCCTTCACCTCCCAGGGGAGGAAGAGCGTCCCAGAGTTGTTCAGCAGCTTGTTCAAGGTCACAGCTCAAGGACAAAGCCAGGACTCACTGCTTGTCTAATTCTGATATTTCTAAAACATAACACCTCGTTCCTTGACCCATTACGCAGAGCACAGTGGACATGGTGCAGTCTTTTCCGATGAACTTTTGCGCGTCAACCTTGGGATTGCTGGTGTCCATGCTGTGCTATCTGTGGGAACTAGGTAGATTTAGAGACCCCTTGTCCCACACTCAGAATGGCACCAGACTGCTGTTTCTTTGTTAAAATAGCCAATCCAGACTTTTGTTAATTTCTCCTAGGAGTGAGGCACTCCTGAAGTGAGGCATGAGTTTTGGTTCTATTTGTCAGGTTTGCTTATGTTCCTGTGTGTCTTTAAAAGACTTAAGTTTTTCCTCACTCAGCCTCAGTTTCTAGGGGTTTCCTAAGAGTTCCCAGCAGGCAAGAGATAACCAGTCATTGGTAATGATTAATACAATTACATTTCTTGCTCTTGTCAATGTGCTTCTTGGATGTGCTGCTTTCTGTATCTTGGATATGTTGGGTTGTAGAACCCAGATGACCAAACATATGAGAACTCTGTGGAAAGCAAGAATACACAAGCACTGGGTGAGAAAGGTGCTGTTCCTCTGTGGGCTTTGCGACATGTTTTGCGACTCAACGGCCATGGTCCTCAGCGCCCACTGGGTGCATTCATGGGATACAGAGCATCTGCAGAAAGCAAGTTGTTCTTCTGTTCGGTAGTCCCAGAGCACCTCTTTCGGTTTAACAGTACTTCTGGCCATTCCCACCCGAATAGCAACAAAATTGCATTTTTATGAATGTGACCTCCAAAAGGTAAAACTCTAAGGAATGCGAAATTTCACTACTCAGCAGATTTGTTCATTTCTAAGGTTCTTTCATTCTTTGGTTTTAATCACCAGTTAGAGATTTTTCAGGGCTCTAGCAGCAGCTTTTAATTTTCTTATTTTTTGTAGAAATGGGGTCTTGCCATGTTGCCCAGGCTGCTCTTGAACTCCTTGACCTCAACCGATCCTCTCACCTTGACTTCCCGAAGTACTGGGATTACAGGAGTGACCCACCATGCTTGGCCCCAGGTATTCTCTTCAAGGCATAGACAGTGACTCATTCGTTTGTGTGTCCCCAGGGTCCAGCACAGGGCTTGGATGTTTTGAGAACGGTAAGTGAATGAATAGAGTTTTAGCGCCAACAGAAGAAGACAGCAACACTGAAAGTAGCACTCAGGAAAGGATTTATTTTGGCCACTCTTGCCCACAACATTGTAGAATCTTGCAGGTAGTTCTTGTTTGCCCAGAACGATCTCCTTGGTAATCAGTTGAGTGTTTCTCTTTCCAGGGGACACCTGGGCTCCCTAGACGTTGCTTGTCTTCTCTGCCCCTGTCCTTCGGGGTCATCTTTACCTACGTTTATATAATGTCGCAGATGGGCTTGCACTGTTCTGGCCCTGAACATTTATCTCCTTAGTGACTTCTTCACTTTCCCATGCTCTCTGTGGCCCAACCTGCACCCCAGTCTTTTTTAATGATAAGATAAGGTCCTGGGTTCTGGAACGCACTTGGATTTATATCTGCAGCCCACTCCTTCAGGCTTCAAGACCTGGGCAACTTGTTTCTCTGAGCCCAGTTTCCTCGATTCTAAAATGGAAGTGATAACCACAACTCTTACCAGGACAGAGTTGAGAAGATTATATGAGACAAAGCATATAAGATGCTTAGCCTTGCCCCTGGCAAAGAGAAAGAGCTGAATAAATATTACATCATTTGGGACATGCAGAATATATATACCCTCCTTATAGTTTTTCTCACAGGTCATATATCAAATAATCACTATCACCATACTAATTATTTAGCTTTCTTTTCCCCCCATGCTTTTAAAACTTTTCTTTGCAGCTGGGCTCTGTGGCTCAGCCTGTAATCCCGCGCCTTTGGGAGGCTGCGGTGAGTGGATTGCCTGAGTCCGCGGGCTCGAGACCCGCCTGGGCAGCGAGACCTCATCTCTACAATAAATCAAAAAATCAGTCGGGCGTGGTAGCGCATGCCTGTAATTCCTGCTACTTGGAAGGCTGAGGCGGAAGAATCGCCGGATCCCAGCGGGTTGAGGCTGCGGTGGCCGGCAGCGGCCACTGCACTCCAGTCTGGGCGACAGAGTGAGACTCCAACTCAAAAAAAAACAAAAAAAACAAAAAAAACAACTTTTCTTTGCTAGTCATTTAAAAAGTAATGTATTAATTTTTGTAAAAGGAAAATTTGTAAAAAATATAATTAAATAAAATTCAGTCCACTCATGGGAAGTGAAAGTCACCATAACAAGTCTCCCTAAAATTTTTATCCTACCTTAAAAATACCACTGTTAACGGTTGTTTATCCTTCCAGATATGCATTTAAACACATGTGCATTATACATGAGGCATAAATAAATAGTTATTTAAAAAACATCAAATGAGCTCACATAGGATATGTTTTTAAGTGACTTGCTTTTTAGAAAAACGGGCTCGGTGGCTCAGCCTGTAATCCCGTGCCTTTGGGAGGCTGAGGTGAGTGGATTGCCTGAGCCCGCGGGTTTGAGACCCGCCTGGGCAACTTGGTGAGACCTCATCTCTACAATAAATCAAAAATTAGCTGGGCGTGGTAGCGCATGCCTGTAGTTCCAGCTACTTGGAAGGCTGAGGTGGAAGGATCGCCGGAGCCCAGCAGGTCGAGGCTGCGGTGGCCGGAAGTGTGCCACTGCACTCCAGCCTGGGTGACAGAGTGAGACTCCAACTCAAAAAAAAAAAAAAAAAAAAACCCTTTTAAACCCACGGTGCGATTCAGTGGGTTTTTGTATACTCACCACTATCAAAGTCCAGAACATTCTCATCACCCCAAAAACAAACCTCAGATTTTTTAGTAGTCATTCCTCCTTCCTTCTCTTTCCCCAGTCCCTGGTATCCACTGACTGACTCTCTGTCTTTCCAGATTTTCCTATTCTGGGCATTTCATATCAGTGGAATCACACAATATGCTGTCTTTGGTATCTGGCGTCTTTCACTTCACATAAAGTTTCAAGATCCATCCACATTGTTACATGCATCAGTACTTCATTCCTTTTTCAATGTACAGTCTAATAATGTGAAACCTATTCACCCTGCTTTGCAATAGATGCCCCAACTCTTCATTTTGCAAAACTGAAACTCTATACCCATTAAACAACAGTTCCTCATTTTCCTCTCCCCCAGCCCCTGATAACTACCATCCTACTTTCTCTTTCTATGAATTTGACTACTGTAGATACCTCTATAAGTAGAACCATTTAGTATTTATCTTTTGGTGAATGGTTTATTTCACTTATCATAATGTCCTTATGGTACATCCATGTGACAGAATTTTCCTTCCCTTTTAAGGCAGAATAAGACTCCAATGTAGTATGTAATACTACATTGTATTTATCCAGTCATCCTTCAGTGGATATTTGGGTTGCTTCCCCATGTTAGTTATTGTGAAAAATGCTGCTGTGAGCATGGGTGAGCAAAGAGCTCATCAATACCATTTTCAGTTCTTTTGATTATATACCCAGAATTAGGATTACTGGATCACATGGTTGTTATAATATTTTTTTTTTGAGTTGACATCTCACTCTGTTGTCCAGGCTGGAGTGCAGTGGCATGCTCATGGCCACTGCAGCCTCAACCTGCTGGGCTCAGGTGATCCTTCCACCTCAGTCTTCCAAGTAGCTGGAACTATAGGCATGCACCACCACGCCCAGCTAATTTTTCTTATTTATTGTAGAGATGAGGTCTCTCCAAGTTGCCTAGGCTGGTCTCGAATCCGTGAGCTCAGGCAATCCTTTGTCTCAGCTTCCGAAAGTGCTGGGATTATAGGCCTGAGCCATGGCGCCCAGCCTTACTATTTTTGATTTTATGAGAATTGCCATACTGTTTTCCATAGTGGTCACACCATTTACATTCCTACCAACAGTGCACAAGGGTCCCACTATCTCCACATTCTTGGCAACACTTCTTATTTTCTTTTTTTTTTTTTGAGTTGGAATCTCACTCTGTCGCCCAGACTGGAGTGCCGTGGCCGCTCCCGGCCACCATAGCCTCGACCTGCTGGGCTCTGGCGATCCTTCCGCCTCAGCCTTCCAAGTAGCCAGAATTATAGGCATGCACTACCACGCCCGGCTGATTTTTTGATTTATCGTAGAGATGAGGTCTCGCTGCCCAGGCGGGTCTCGAACCCACGGGCTCAGGCAATCCACTCACATCAGCCTCCCAAAGGCGTGGGATTATAGGCGGAGCCACCGAGCCCGGCTTATTTTCTGATTGTATTTCACTGTTGCTGTTTTGAGTAGCTACCCTAGTTGATGTGATGTTATGTGTCATTGTGGTTTTGATTTGCATTTCCCTAATGATTTGTGATGTTAAGCATTGTGTAATTCTTTAGCTTTTTGAACATATTTGAAATAGCTGGTTTAACATCTAGTAAGTTCTAGACATGATGACTCACATCATGCTGGGCATCATGGCTCACATCTGTAATTCCAGCACTTTGAGAGGCTGAGGAAGGAGGATTGATTGAGCCCAGGAGTTCAAGACAAGCCTGGACAACATAGTGTGATATCATCTCTACAAAAAAATAAAAAATAAAAACTATCCAGGCATGGTGGTGTACACCTGTAGTCTCCCTACTTGGGCGCTGAGGCAGAAGGATCACCTGAGCCCAGGAGCAAGTCTGCAGTGAGTTGTGATCATGCCACTGTATTCCAACCTGAATGAGAGAGTGAGACCTGGACTTAGAAGAAAAAAAAAAAAATCCAGCAAGCCCAACATCTGGGCCTCCTCAGACACAGTTTGTATTGACAGACTTCCCTGCCTTGTGTATGGACCATACTTTATTTTTTGTGTTTATCTCATAATTTTTTTTACTGAAAACTGGAAATTTTGGGTAATATAATGTGACAACTCTGGAATTAGATTCTCATCACTCACAGGGTCTACTGTTTTGCTTTTTGTTGTAGTTGTAGTTGTTTGATGATTTTTCTGAACTAATTCTGCAAAGTCTATATTCTTGGTCATGTGTGGACACTAAAATCTCTGCCTGATTAACTTAGCCTACAGCTAATGATTAGACAGGGATTTCCTTAACCTCCTGGGACCAGTATTTCTCCTAGTCTTTGTTGAGGGGCTCTGTGCCCAAGTTGATTCACACCTTCAACACAAGAAAAATTTGGAGGTACTCACTCTGCTTTTTTCAGTGATGTCACCCTGTAATTTGCTTTTCTGACTTGACATCTTTTGGGATCTTTTCCATGGCATTATAGTTAAGTCTTGCATATGCTTTTTAAGGATTACACATTATTCCATAGTGTGGATTCATCATAATCCAATTAATCTAATGCTTCATCTAAATTGTTTCTTCTTTTTTCTCACAAACAACAAATGTATTGAACGTCTCCATGCATGATGAGACTTATGATCTTTCCTGGAGGAAAAATTCTCAGAAGAGGTATTACTGGATAAAAGAGCACACATTTGAAATTTTGATAGATTCTGCCAAATTGCCCTCCAAAAAAGACTGTACTACTGTTCACTCCTGCCAGCAGAGCATGAACTGAGCCTTCCCTCACATCCTTACAGTGCTGATATTTTAAATGTATAAGGAAAGAGACTTCAAAGCCTGTTTCCCTGTAACCACTCCAGCATGAAACTGATTATATAATGGAAAAATAGTATCTTATACATATTGGGCTAAATAAAATATATTATTGTCTTAGTTCATTTTCTGCTGCTATAACAAAATACCACAGACTGGGTGATTTCTTCAAAAAATATACTTGGCTCATGATTCTGGAGACTGGAAGTTCAAGAGCATGGCACTGGTATTTAGTCAGGGTCATCCCATGACTGAAGGCATCACAAGGCGAGTGTGCATGATAGAGAGCAAAATGGAGCCAAACTTATCCTTTTATAGGAGCCCACTCCCAAAATAACAGCATTAATCTACTCATGAGGGTGAAGCCCTCATGGCCTAGTCATCTCTTAAAGGTCCTACCTCTTAATACCATCCCAATGGCAATTAAATGTCAATATGAGTTTCAAAGGGAACAAGCAAACCATAGCAGTTTTTAGAAGTATTTTGACCCATTTCCTTTTACTTTTTAATGTGGCTGCTACAAAATTTTAAATTACAGATGTGGCTCACCTTTATTTCTATTGGGCAGTGCTGCTCTAGGCTTAATCATGATCTCTATCCTCTTTCTGAACATCCTACTGTTACTTTTTATAGTCAGTGCACATTTCTATTTATGCACATGTCTACTACTGTCTTTGCTGTCCATGACTTCTTGCATCTCCTTCCTTCAGGCACATATATCTTCCCAAGATAAATTTTTTCTTTTTACCTATTCTTTTCAGTAGAGTCACGAGACTGGAAACTCTCTATTGGTATTGAAATGAGAGTTTAGCTTGTTGAAGTAACTAAGCAGGAGGCCACTGGTCTGAGGCCATCTCCTACTTTGAGTTCCTGTGTTATGAACTGCAACCTATCTTAGAATGTAAACCAACAAAAGCACCTGTAACAGATAGCTGGGTCTCAGCCAATCACAAGTAGTTGAACTTCAGCTAATCCCAGACTTTGGGAGACTGAGGCGAGAGGATTGCCTACCCACGGGTTCAAGACCAGCCTGGGCAACATGGTGAGACCTCATTTCTACAATCAATCAAAAAATTAGCCAGGTGTGGTGGCACATGCCTGTAGTTTCAGTTACTTGGAAGGCTGAAGTGTAAGTATTGCCTGAGTCCAGCAGGTTGAGGCTGCGGTGATCATGAGTGTGCCACTGTATTCCCAGCCTGGGTGCCAGAGTGAGACTCTGACTCAAAAAAAAATTATATTAATCAAAGTTTTACATTCTCCTACTTTAAGGCGTGAAACAGCTTAACAAGCTTTCTCTGACCAACAGTTCTTTACTTATCCTGCATAGGGTAAGTGACAACTACTTTCCACCTTTTTTGCTTTTGATTATTTGTTATTTTCTTCTGTATCACTATGTATCCCTAAATCACATGCATATATTGCTTAATTCTTCTGTTTTCAGCATAATATCCATGCCCTCAACTATGCTTGCTGCTACTATTTATCATGTCCACAGCTTTGTGTGTTTCTTCAATTATAAGGCTCTTTGTCCAATTCTAGAAAATTACTCATTTATTACTCATTACCTCTCTCGTTTTCCTATCTTCTTTTTTTTTTTTAAATCAAGGTTTCACTGTGTTACCCAGACTGCTGGAGTGCAGTGGCACAATCATGGCTCGCTGCAGCCTCAACCTTCTGAACTTAGAGGATCCTTCCAACTCATCCTCTGGAGGACCACAGGCATGCATCGCCACGCCTGACTAATTTTTTGACTTTTTATTTATTTATTTATTTTTATCGAGATGAGGTCGCACTATGTCACCCAGGCCTGTCTTGAACTCCTGGGCTCAAGCAATCTTCCTGCCTCAGTCTCCCAAAGTGCTGGGATTACAGGTGTGAGTCACCATGCCTGGCTTCTTATTCTACCCTCTATGTCTTTAAAGCTCTCTTTTAGGACGGGCTTGGTGGCTCAAATCTGTAATTTCAGCTCTTTGGGAGGCCAAAGCAAGAGGATTGTCTGAGCCCAGGGGTTTGAAACCAGCCTGGGCAACTTGGTGAGACCTCATCTCTACAATATTTCAAAAAATTAGCCGAGTGTGGTAGGGTGTGCCTGTAGTTCCGGCTACTTGGAAGGCTGAAGCACAAGGATTGCCTGAGCCCAGTGGGTCGACGCTGGGATGGCCGTGAGTGTGCCAATGCACTCCAGCCTGGTCGATGAAGTGAAACTGTGACTCAAAAGAAAGTCTCTTTTATACAATTCATTGCTTTTGTAATCTTGGTGGTTCACCCTGTAATTTTGTCAGTACTATCTTCCTATTCACAAATTCTTAGTTACTTCTAATCTATCATTTACCAACTGACCCTACCTTCTACATAAGATATGATGCATTGTTCTTTAATTTCAAATAATGTATTTTTTAATTTCTATATATTTTTCTTGATTTTTTTTTTTTTTTTGAGTTGTAGTCTCACTCTGTCACCCAGACTGGAGTCTAGTGGCCGCTCCCGGCCACTGCAGCCTCGACCTGCTGGGCTCTGGCGATCCTTCCGCCTCAGCTTTCCAAGTAGCTGGAACTACAGGCGCGTGCTACCACACCCAGCTAATTTTTGATTTATTGTAGAGATGAGGTCTCGCCAAGTTGCCCAGGCAGATCTTGAACCTGCGGGCTCAGGCAATCCACTCACCTCAGCCTCCCAAAGTGCTGGGATTATAGGCTGAGCCACCGAGCCTGGCTCAATATCTATGTATTTTTCAAATCTGCTTTCTTTCCCCCAGTGTTCTGATAGTGAATTGTGATTTACATTATTTCTTTTATTTATTAAATCATTTAAACATGCCTTTTGATTCATCTTCATATGGTTCCCTTATTCCAAGTTTTTAGGATGCTGTCCTCTTATCATGGTCGGTTATTTCCATGTTTTTTATTGTGAGCCATTAGGGAGTTCCTTGATGTCTGGGTTGTGTGAGTGTCCCTCAAGAGTTGTTTTATATTTTCTCCAGACAAATGCACCAGAGGTCTCATAAAGCCAGAACTATTGTTTTCATTGTTTTTATTTTTTTGAGATGGGATCTTGTTGTGTGATCCAGGCTGGAGTGCAGTAGCACGATCATGGTTCACTGCAGCCTCAAACTCCTGGACTCAAGTGATACTTTCACCTCAGCCTCCCGAGTAGCTGTGACTACAAGCATGCACTATCATGACCAGCTAATTTTTATTTTTTGTAGAGACAGGGTCTCACTGTTCGATTCAGGCTGATCTCAAACTCCTGGCCTCAAGCAATTCTTCTGCCTTGGTTATAGGCATGAGCCACTGTACCTAGTCTGAAATTTTTAAATAATATATTTATATGCAGATAAAAATATTTCTGTATAGGTGACATTTGCCCTTCTAGGACTTTGACCCAACTCCAAGGGAGTTGGCTTGGCACCCTTTTGTTATCTAATCTCTTTGTTCATTTACCTTGGACTTCTGGACAAATATTCATTACACAAAAACATTACAGAAAAATAAACCAATTAGAGAAGTCTAAATAAGTTCTAGGCTGGTGTGTTTTCATAAATACAGTTTCTTAATTTCCAGAGTTCACAGAATATTATTGCAACTCGCAACATTTTGGTGAGTAGAGATAGAGACTGTTTTAATTAAGCAACCAATATCATACAAAACTAGTGTTTGCTATGTACACATCAAGGGGCTTACTGACATATTGCTTACAGGTTGCTCTCTTTTTTTTTTTTTTTTCTTTTTGAGTTGGAGTCAAACTCTGTCACCCAGATTGGAGTGCAGTGGTCGCTCCTGGCCACCGCAGCCTCGACCTGCTGAACTCTGGCGATCCTTCCCGCCTCAGCCTTCCAAGTAGCTGAAACTACAGGCATGCGCTACCACGCCCAGCTAATTTTTGATTTATTGTAGAGATGAGGTCTCGCCAAGTTGCCCAGGCAGGTCTCGAACCTGCGGGCTCAGGCAATCCACTCACCTCAGCCTCCCAAAGGCGTGGGATTTCAGGCTGAGCCACCGAGCCCGGAGCATTTGCTCTCTTAATTTATTAACAAGACCTCTGGGTTGAGCGCAGTGACTCATGCCTGAAATCCTAGTATTTTGGGAGCCTGAGGCATGAGGATCACTTAAGCCCAGGAGTTTGAAATCTGTCTGGGCAACGTAGTAAGACCCTACCTCTACAAAAAAAATTTTTTTAATTTGCTGGGTGTGATGACACATGCCTACCAAGGTGGGAAAATTGCTTGAACCCAAGTGTTTGGGGCTGCAGTGAACCCAGATTGTATTCCATCACTCCAACCTGTGTGACAGAGCAAGACAATGTCTCTAAATTAATAAATAAATAAAATATCTTTGCTATATACGTTACTCATTTGCTATTTGCAGAGGACATCTTCTGGTTTTGCTCTTCCAACCTCCGTTTCTCTTTTTTCTGATATCAGCACATTTATTTTCCTTTGGAGAGCTGCCCCCGACCCTAAGAAGACTTGATTGGGATGCAGCCAAACGGGTTAACGAGGACCCAGATACAGTCAGATTATAATGAGTCCATTAGGGCTGGGCACACAACCCGAATAGATTAGTGAGAGGCGGGCCTTGTATTTTTGCTTGGGGGTTTCAGGAAATAGAAGCCTTGTTTCTGCTGAGGTTGCTCACCTGAATGAATGTGAACTTGAAGCCGTTGATGGCTACGTTGGTAGTCTTTAGCTGTGAAATAAATCAGCACAACATCCCTGGCTTAAAACAAAACATATTTATTACCTCACCATTTCTGTGGATCACAGATTCGGGCATGACAGAGCTGGGCCTTCTGCTGACCCAGGTTTCAAGAGGCTGCCATCAGGTGTCAGCCAAGTCTGGGGTCCCGTTGTCAGGAGCTCAGTCAAGCTGGGAGAGAAAGCCGAGCTGTCAGGCGTCCACTTAACCAATTAAAGCACAAAACCAGACATGAAAAAGGTAAGGTTTTAATTGTACAAGGGCTGGGAGTATGCTGGGTTCTGAATCACAGTGAATAACAGTATCTTCAAGGTTTCCCCCTTTTACCCCCAGAAGGAGACTTGGCAGAAGACCCAAAGAGGACTTCTGTCCAGGGTCCCAGATAAAGAAACTAAGAAGCCTAGGTAACATAGCAAGACCCCATTTCTTCAAAAAATATTTTTTAAAAATTAGCCAAGTCAGGCATGGTGGCTCACACCTGTAATCCCAGCACTTTGGGAGGCTGCAGCGAGAGGATTGCCTGAGCCCTGGGGTTCGAGACCAGCCTTGACTCTACAATAAATAAAAAAAATTAGCTGGGAATGGTGGCACACGCCTGTGGTTCCAGCTTGAGGCAGAAGACTCACCTGTGCCTCAGCAGGTCAAGGCTGTGGTGGCCATGAGCATGCCACTGAACTCCAGCCTGGGTGACAGAGTGAGACTCTTACTCAAAAAAAAAAAAAAAAAAATTAGCCAGGCATGGTGACATGTGCATGTTGTTCCAGCTACTGGGGAGGCTGAGGTGGGAGGATCACTTGAGGCCAGGAGTTTAAGTCGTCTGTGAGTTATGATCACACCACTGCACTCCAGCCTGGGCAATAGAGCAAGACCCTATCTCAAAAAATAAAAATTTAAAAATAATTTTAAAAAACCTCTGAATAAAGGCACATGACTAGGAATGCAAATGTGGGTAAGAACATGGCCGGCCAGGGGCGCCTGAATCCTTGATAATATCTCCCTTCAGAGACTGCAATGCACAGGATGCATATCAAGTCTGGCCACAGAGAGCCATGAATACAAGGACAGGGGGATTACCAGGGCCATCTTAAAAACTGCCTACCCCAATGGCTATCTGGCAACATGAAAGGAGACTCTACCTGAAGTGGAAACCACCCTAAAGGTGAATGAAGCTGAAAAATAGAAAGGAGACAGAAAATTAGGGTGTCAATTAAGCCCCTGGAGCCAGACTCCTGCAGCCAACCACCCATGGGAATCTCCATACATAAGCTAATTATATTTCTCCTTTAAAAATTCCAGTTTGCGCTGGGTTTAGATCACTTGCAACCAAAAGAGTCCTGATTATTATAAAAATAATTTAGTCAATTTGGGTTTCAAGGAAGAGAGATGTGTCGAGATGAATTTATAAGCCTGGGTGTTAGCCAGGCTCGGTGGCTCAGCCTGTAATTCCGTGCCTTTGGGAGGCTGAGGTGAGTGGATTGCCTGAGCCCGCAGGTTTGAGACCTGCTTGGGCAGTGAGACCTCATCTCTACAATAAATTAAAAAATCAGCCGGGTGTGGTAGTGCATGTAGTGCATGCCTGTAATTCCGGCTACTTGGAAAGCTGAGGCGGAAGGATCGCCGGAGACCAGCAGGTGAGGCTGCAGTGGCCGGCAGCGGCCACTGCACTCCAGTCTGGGCGACAGAGTGAGACTCCAACTCAAAAAAAAAAAAAAAAAAAGAAAAGAAAAAGAACTGGGTGTTAACTTCAATAAGGGTACCTGACCTCAAACCAAGCAAAGAGGGGACCAAAGGGAGACTCAAACTTTACCTGTACGATGTCCGCTTGTATATCTCATCCCGAATTGTACCCCACATCTTTAAAATAAAATATATATTTAAAAAAAGAACTGGATGTTTGCTGGAAGCATGCAGGTGGTCTGGTGCCCATTTGGAGGCCGCTGTAGATGGGCCAGTTGTGGAGTTTGGAGACTCTACGTGTCTCCAGGGGCCTCTGTTACCATCTGGGCCTCTTCTCTATTTTCCCCCTGCGGAAGGGCCACTTCTCCTCCTTACTGTAGTCTATCCTTTTACCCATGCTCTCTGCTGCCTCCAATTTCCTAGTATAGACTCTTATTTTTGTGACTATGTTTAGCAATGCCGTCTTGTTTTTTCTCCCAGACCGAATGCAGTGGCGGGATCATAGCTCACTGCAGACTCCAACTCTTGGGCTCAAGTCATCCCCCTGCCTCAACCTCTCACATAGCTAGGACTACAGGTGTGCGCCATCGTGACTGGCCTGCACAAGGCTCTTAACAGCCCCTCTGCGCCCTTGGTGCATCACATCCTTTCTACATTAATTCCTACTATTTCCTATGGCTGTTTCTCCTAGTTCTTCCTAGTGGCTGTTCTTCCTAGTGCTGATTCAGGAGATTGAATCTGATTGGCCCAGGTCATTCTGTCGTGCCAGGACGTTTCACAGGTGGTTTGAAGAACCTGTGACTTAGCTGGGAGGGCAGGGGGAGGTGGTGTCAGGAGATGGGCTCATGAAGGCGTCCTGGGAGCATTCTGCAGCTTGTCTTGTCTAAGACACAAGGGAAGCTATTTTTGACAAAGATGGTAAAGGTTCCTGTTTGAATAATCACTAATTTTGCGGTGGCCCATGCCTGTGATCTTGGCATTTTGGAAGGCTGAGGCAGGAGGATCGCTTGAGTCCAGGAGGCGGAGGTTGCAGCGAGCTATAATGGCACCGTCGCACTCTAGCCTGGGCAACAGAGTGAGACCCTGTCTCTTAAAAAAAGAAAAAAATTAGCCAGGCTCGGTGGCTCAGCCTGTAATCCCAGTGCTTTGGGAGGCTGAGGTGAGTGGACTGCCTGAGCCTGCAGGTTCGAGGCCCGCCTGGGCAACTTGGTGAGACCTCATCTCTACAATAAATCAAAAAAAGTTAGCCGGGCGTGGTAGCGCAGGCCTGTGGTTCCAGTTACTTGGAAGGCTGAGGCAGGAGGATCGCCTGAGATCAGCAGGTCGAGCCTGCGGTGGCCGGGAGCGGCCACTGCACTCCAGCATGGGCGACAGAGTGAGACTCCAACTCAAAAAAAAAAGAAAAAGAAAAAAATTTACTAATTTGCTTTTACTAAAGTCTCCATAAACGAGGCTTCACTGAATTTGAGCATGATTTGAGATACCTGCTTTTCTATTTTAATGAGCAGTCATCAGCAGTCATTCGCCAAGGAATGTTTTCTGTTGCAAGTGAAGAACATTCAACTTCAAGAGGCACAGGTCCAAAATGGAATTTGCTGGCTTCTGTGTCTGAAAAGTCCAAGGGTAGATTTGCTTCATGCTTGGCTCCACCCAGGGCTCAAACAGTGTCAGTGCGGTCAGGTTGGTTTCTCTCTCTCTCTCTCTTTCTTCCTCTCCCCCCCCCTGCTATTTTTTCTGCATGGGCTCCATTCTTAGGTGACCTCTCCCATCCTGGGTCAAGATGGCCATCAGCAGCTCCAGGCTGATGTCCTCTCTCCTGGCAACATCGACTGGAAGGGAGATTCCCTCTTCCCAATGCTTCCAAACAAAATTATAGGCTGAACTCAAATCTGTATGTTGAAGTACTAACCCCTACTACCTCTGAATGTGACTATATTTGGAGATAGGGCCTTTAAAGAGGTAACTAAGGTAAAATGAGTTCCAATGGGTAGGCATTCTCACTCTGTTGCCCTGACAGGAGCACAGTGGCACAATCACAGCTCACGGCAGCCTCGACCTCCCGATCCTTCTGCCTCAGCCTCCTGAGTAGCTGGGACTACAAGTGCATGCCACCATCTCTGGCTAATGTTTTTATTTTTGTGGAGACAAGGTCTCGCTATGTTGCCTAGGCTGATCTCAAACTCCTGGCTCAGACAATCCTCCTGCCTCGGCCTTCCAAAGTGCTGGGATTACAGACATGAACCACCATGCCTTTCCAGATGTGTGTCAGACACACAGAGAGAAAACCATGTGAAGACATCAGAATAAGATGGCCATCTGCAGGTCACGGAGGGAGGTCTTGAAAATAATAACTCCGCTGACACCTTGATGTCAAACTTCTAGCCTCTAGGATTGTGAGAAGACAAATTTCTACATTTTAAATCACCCACCCGTGGTTTAAATACTGGGGTATTTTGTTATGGCAGCTTGAGCTGACTGGTACAGTCCCATTGGCCTCGCTTGGTTACTTTGCACAGTCCCTGAGCCAATCACTTAGGCCAGAGGCCTGCGATGCTTTGAATGGCCAGTCTTGGGTCACATGACCATCCCTGGCGTGCAGTGCTGTTATTGAGGAAAGAGTAATGGCTGTTGGTAAAAGCAGCAACAGTGTTTGCAATTGTTAATCTTTCCACTTCTTTTGTTTCCTTTTTCTAAAAGGATGTGCTGCTTGTGGAGCTATCCTACAGAAAACCTCCTAGCCCACAAACACATTTGCCAGTGACTTCTAGAATTTGATTTAAGTGAAATTTCTTTTTCTTTTTTGAATCGGGGTCTCACTCTGTTGCCCAGGCTGGAGTGCAGCGGCACAATCACGGCTCAACAGAGCCCCGATTTCCTGGGCTTAGGGGATCCTTCCGCCTTAGCCTCTCAAGTTGCTGGTACTACAGGCACATGCCACCACACCCAGCTAATTTTTGTAGAGACAGATTCTTGTTAGGCTGGTCTCGAACTTCGAGGCTCAAGTGATCTTCCCGCCTCAGCCTCCCAAGATAATGGGATTACAGGTGTGAGCCACCGCACCCAGCCTGATTTTTCAAAATGTTTGTTATGTGAGTTTCACATGACATTAAATTAACCATTTTAGAATAAACGATTCAGTGGCATTTAGTACATTCATAATGTCATGCAACCATCACCTCATCTCCTTCTGAAACATTGTCATCACCCCAAAAGGATCCCTTGTACCCATTAAGCATTTGTTCTCTAAGCCCTCCTCCACCAGTCCTGGTAGCCACCAATCTGTGTTCTGTGTCTAAGAATTTACCCACTCCAAACACCCCACATAAGTGAATGCATGTGATATCTGCCTTTGTATGTTTGGCTTCTTTCACTTAGCATGGCGTTTTCAAGGTTCATCCATGTTGTGGCTTGCATCAAAACTTCATTCCTGTTTTATGACTGAATAATATCCCATGATGTGTATGCACTAGAATTTGCTTGTTTTCTTACCCATTTTAGATTTTATTTTATTTTTGAGTTGGAGTCTCGTCCTGTCGGTCAGGCTGGAGTGCAGTGGCACATTCACGGCCACCGCAGCCTCGACCTGCTGGACTCAGGCGATCCTTCCACTTCAGCCTTCCAAGTAGCTGCTACCATGCCTGGTTAATTTTTTTTTAATTGTAGAGATGAGGTCTTGTCAGGCTACCCAGGCTGGTCTCAAACCCCTGAGCTCAGGCAATCCTCTCACCTTGGCTTCCCAAAGTGCTGGGATTACACGCTTGAGCCACTGCACCCAGCTAGATTTTACTTTTAATTGTGATAAAATACACCTAGTTTAAGATTTACCATCATAACCATTTTTAAGTGTATGGTTCAGTAGTCTTAAGTACATTCATGTTGTACTTAATCTGTCTCCAGGACGTTTTCATCTTGCAAAAATAACACTCTGCACCCCTTAAAAAATAATTCCCCATTCCCCTCTCCCCCAGCGCCTGCAACCACCATTCTGCTTTCTGTCTCTATGAATTTGCCTGATCTAGGCACCTTGTGAAAGTGAAATCAGACAATATTTAATCCCTTTGCGACTGGTTTATTTCACTTAGCTTAATGTCCTCAAAGTTTATCTGTGGTGTAGCATGTGTCCAATTTTCCTTCCTTTTTTAGGCTGGATAATATCGGATTGTGTGGATATACCACATTTTGTTTATCCATTCATCACCCATGGACGTTTCCATGGAGGTAACTACCACCTCTGGGCTATTGAGAATAATGCGGCAGCGAACTTGGGAGTGCAAATATCTCTTCAAGCCCTCCTTTCATTTCTTCCGGTTTTATACTCAGAAGTGGGATTGCTATGATCCTCTGGTAACTCTATTTTTAACTTTTTGTGGAACTAGAATTTCCTATATTTTAAAAATTAATGTCCTGCCTGACTCTTTTTAAGATATTTTTTGCAGAAGATTAAGTGAGAAAATACAGGATGTATTCAAATGCTTTGAAATTCTCAAAAAGAGACAAGAATCTCAATCTTATGAAAACCTGACAAGTGGAGCCCCAGAGACCACTTAGAGATTAATTTCTGGCCCAGAATCTCAGTCCAGACCCTTGGCCAGCAGCCAGCACCTCGGTCCCCTGGAGTCACAATTCCAAGTCATTGTCATGGCCATGATAACAGTTTATGAACCCGAGCTGTGGCCACAGGACGGAGCTTTATTCTGGTCCAGTCCTTATTAGACACTTTCTCCTGCAGAAGTACAAGAGTAAAACCAGAATGAAGCCATTCCACTGCCTAACCACATCAGTGCATTTCCGGCTCCTCGTTCAACAAACAAAAAACCACTCGTGGTTTTACAGGCTCGTTCATATGCGTCTACCACAGCCAGCACCTGCCCAAGCTCCCAGCCTAAGGAGAGACACACACGAACCAATCACACTGCAGAAAGACAAGCAAGACATTTATTTGTGTGTCAATAAATAAAAAATTTGCTGGCTGCGGTGGCTCACACCTATAACCGCAGCACTTTGGGAGGCTGAGGTTAGAGGTGCCTGAGCCCATCGGTTTGAGAACAGCCTGGGCAACTTGGCGAGACCTCATCTCTACAGCCTGTAATCCCAACACTTCGGGAGGCTGAGGCGAGAGGATTGCCTGAGCTCAGGGGTTCAAGACCAGCCTGGGCAACTTGGTGGGACCTCGTCTGTACAATAAATCAAAAAATTAGCCTGGCATGGTAGTTCGCACCTGTAGTTCCAGCTACTTGGAAGACTGAGGTGGAAGGATCACCTGAGCCCAGCAGGTCGAGGCTGTGGTGGCCATGAGTGTGTCACTGCACTCCAGCCTGGGAGACAGAGTGAGACTCTGACTCTAAATAAAAAAATAAACAAACAAATAAATAAATAGAAAATTTATTTTTATTTTTTTTCTTGCTATCCCCTCTTCTTTTATTATTTATGTATTTATTCACTCATTTGAGTTGGGGTCTCACTCTGTTGCCCAGGTTGGAGTATAGGGGCACAATCATAGCTCACTGCAGCCTCAACCTCTTGGGCTTAGGCAATCCTTCCACCTCAGCCTCCTAAATTGCTGGGACTACAGGCGTGTGCCACCACATCTGGCTCATTTTTAATTTTAGTTTTGTAGGGATGAGGTCTCGCTATGTTGCCCAGGCTGGTCTTGAACTCCTGGACTCAAGCAATTCTCTTGTCTTGGCCTCTCAAAATAGTGGGATTACAGGCGTGAGCCACCGTGCCTGGTCTCCCCATTTTTTTTTTTTTTTTTTGAGTTGGAGTCTCACTCTGTCGCCCAGACTGGAGTGCAGTGGCCGCTCCCGGCCACCGCAGCCTCACCTGCTGGGCTCCGGTGATCCTTCCACCTCAGCCTTCCGAGTAGCTGGAATTACAGGCGTGCGCTACCACGCCCGGCTGATTTTTTGATTTATTGTAGAGATGAGGTCTCCCTGCCCAGGCGGGTCTCGAACCCGCGGGCTCAGGCAATCTACTCACTTCAGCCTCCCAAAGGCGCAGGATTACAGGTTGAGCCACCGAGCCCGGCTCCCCACTTCTTTTAATACATGAGCAGGCTCTGGGTATTTGCTATCAGCTAGGGGTTCCCAAAAGTCCCCCAGGTCTGGGATTTTACCTGGATTTTTAGGGCACTTCCTGGTTTCAGGATAAAGACTAGGCCTTTTGTAAACATCTGGAGGAAGCATCTGGCTCCTCTGCTCTGGCTGGCTTGCGATGCCCTGTCCTGCTCCTGATTCTGAAGACACAGCCTGTGAGATGGGGAGAGTGGCATTTCCTCACAGGGTTGGTGTAAGGGTGAAACGAGATGCTGAGTGTCAGCACCTGGTGCCTGGCAGTGGTGATGATGGACAGAAGGTAGTTTTCCTCACTGGAGCACGCTGATCTGCACACACTAGGCACTCAGTAAAGATGGCTTGGTTGGTTCCAACCCTTGTTTGGAATGAGAGGCACCAGCTCACTCCCCCTGATGGAAAGAACAGCCTGAGGCTCACTGAGTCTTAGAAATGCAGCAAGAGTGGGCAGATCCAGGCCACTCCCAATCACTCCACCAGCCTTCAACACCTTATCTATGAAACAAAGGCTGAGGTAGGAGGATTACTTGAGGCTGGGAGCTGGAGGCCAGCCTGGGCAACAAAGCAGGACCTTAATTTTAAAAAATTAGCCAAGCATGGTGGTACACGCCTGTAGTCTCAGCTACTTGGGAGGCTGAGGTAGGAGGATTGCTTGAGTCCAGGAGCTCAAGGCTGCAGTAGTTATGATCATACTACGTATTGCTGCATTCCAGCTTGGGCAGCATAATGAGACCCTATCTCGAATACAAAAATCAATCAATCGATTGATTGATCAAGAAGACTAGAGAATAACTCTGCCCATTTGTACCTCATTGGTACGCCATAAAGTTGTTCTCATTCTTAAACTTCCAATAAGCCTCTGTGCTTAGTCCTGCAGATTAGTTTCAAGCAAGGTTTTTCTTGCTCTTTCATTTTCTTGGAAGGTATAAGCATCTCTTCAGACAAACAACTGTCAACCTTTTTAACACATAGCTTGTGGGATGACATCTATTATACCGTGAACCTTTAATGAGAGCTGGTTAATACCAGCAATGAGAGAACAGGTGCTCTGATTTTCCAAGTGCTGCTAGTGAAGGACATGCTGCTATTAGAATTACAGGCGAAATGGCCTGTCTCTTCTGTATGTGAGATTTGATCAGAAAGTGAAGCTTTGGTGACCCAAACTTGAAACCAACCAGATACTTCTTAAAAAATTCACTTAGTTTCTTATCATAATGATATCAAGTGCCAAGTGCATCAGGTGCTGGGGATATGGCTGGTGACCAAGAGACATGACCCTTGTGGAGTTTATGTTCAAGTGGGTAGTGGTGTGGTTAGGATTTTAAATTCATAATCCCAGGTGTTCTGACTGTTAGGAAAGAGAACGGACAGGATAGGTATGAACACAGAGAACAGGACATTTCCGCCATCTTGATGGGCTACAGAAGGTAGAAGTGATGTTTAAGATGATTAAAGGTGAGCCAGAACAGGAGTATGGGGAGGGTTGCAGGGATGAGGGGAAAATGCTGACTCACACAGTCTGGGCCTGTCTTCCCTGGTGCCTATCACAGGCTGTACTTTTTAATTTACTCAGTGTCATTTGAGTCATGTCTCTTCTGCACCGCTACACTGTACACTCCAGGAGAGCGGGGATTCTCTCTCCTTTTGTTTACAAGGTTTTTTAAATGCATTCATGGAAGAAAGAATCAATAATCTTCTGAGTGCATCGTGGCTGAAGGCATTGCTTCTGGTCTGGACTCTGACAATTAACTAGCTGTGATTAATCCCTTTAAAGTACATATTCTTGGCTGGGCTCGGTGGCCCCGCCTGTAATCCCAGGACTTTGGGAGGCCGAGGTGAGTGGATTGCCTGAGCCCATGGGTTTGAGACTGGCAACTTGGCGAGAACTCATCTCTACAATAAATAAAAAATTAGCCAGGCGTGGTAGTGCACGCCTGTAGTTCCAGTTACCTGAAAGGCTGAGGTGGAAGGATCGCCGGAGCACAGCAGGTTGAGGCTGCGGTGGCTGGGAGTGTGCCACTGCACCCCAGTCTGGGCGACAGAGTGACTCCAACTCAAGGAAAAAAAGTACATATTGTTTGACCTAATAGATTAGTAAAAGCCCTCACGTAATAACATTTTCCTAAAACAATCCACCAAGTATTTAACGACATGGACATAAGGACATTCATTTTCATGATATGTGTAAAGGGGGAAGAAAGAGTAAATCTCCCATGTCAAGAGGTTTGTTGAATAAATGATGGTGTATCTAGAGCAGAATGAGCCATTAAAATATTGGAGATCGCCGGGCTCGGTGGCTCAGCCTGTAATCCCATGCCTTTGGGAGGCTGAGGTGAGTGGTTTGCCTGAGCCCGCAGGTTCGAGACCCGCCTGGGCAGGCGAGACCTCATCTCTACAATAAAATCAAAAAATCAGCCAGGCGTGGTAGCGCATGCCTGTAATTCTGGCTACTTGGAAGGCTGAGGTGGAAGGATCGCCGGAGCCCAGCAGGTCGAGGTTGCGGTGGCCAGGAGTGGCCACTGCACTCCAGTCTGGGCGACAGAGTGAGACTCCAACTCAAAAAAAAAAAAAAAAATATTGGAGATCAGGGGGCCAGGCATGGTGGTTCATGCCTGTAATCCCTGTACTTTGGGAGGCCGAGATGGGAGGATTGCTGGAGCTCAAGAGTTCAAGACCAGTCTGGGTAACACAGCAAGAACCTCATCTCACAAATAAAAAAAAAAAAAAGAAGCTGGGTGTGGGCACATGCCTGTAGTCCCAGCTACTTGGGAGGCTGAGTGAGAGGATCACCTGACTCCAGGAAGTTGAGGCTGCAGTGACCCATGATTGTGCCACTGCACTCCAGCTTGGGCGAAAGATTCTGACTCCGAAAAATTAAATTAAATATTGAAGATCTAATTAGCATACAGATCTTTTATAATGGTAGGGTGCAATGCGATGTTTTTGGTGAATACACACAGAAAAATTATACTCACAATATTTTTAAATGGGGAAGATACACCCCAAATTATGACAGATGTTTGTTTCCAAGTAGTGGAATCAAAGGGATTTTTACTTACTTCTTTTTGTTTTTAACCTTCTACAGTGAACTTGTATTAATTCCTACTAAGAACTGAAGACGAGACCACCTTTTATTTCATGGGGTGAGTTATCAAATGCCAAAGTCTGCCGTGGCTCAAACCAGATAAGAACTATTAAATAACGCTCATTTTATTCAGCAAAAAGAAAGCGGTGGGTGGCCACACGGACAGCGGTTTTGGTAGGAATAATCATCATGGTTTAAAAAATTATTTCCCCCCAAAATTCATTTTTCGGGAATCTCGTGAGCATCTAGTGAGGAGTGGAGGATGAAATATGTGTGTGTGTGAATATATTTGTCCGGCAGTTTCTTTCATCCGTGCCAGCTCTGGCATGTCACCCTGTCTGTCCTCTCCTCTTTCTCTAATAAACTTTGGAAACTTAAAAAAAAAAATTTATATATATATATATCTGTCCGCGGAGAAAACGTCTAGCCTGGAAGTTTGCTCAGGCCCTCTCCGGGCACTCACCCAAACAAATGAGCATGCGCGAAAACATAGGGGCGGACCCGAAGGGAATCAGGTTCGTCTTAAGACGTGAAAGAGAAAAGCAAGGACTTGGCATTTCTTACCCTTTTGCCAACAGTCATGCAAAGGGGTCAGAAAACCAAAAGCCAAGCGAGGCAGGCGAGCTCCATCGTCTTCCCGAAAGCAACGGCAGCGCAGGCGGAGCCGCGAACCCTGCGCACCCTGCGCACCCTGCGCACCCGGCGGCGGCTTGCGTGGATGGGTGAACGCCAGGCGCCCCGCGCGGCCGGGCTCGACCAATCAGAGGGCAGCAAGCGATGGGCGGGGCGTAAGGGGCGGGGCGTAAGGGGCGCGTGCGCTCGTGCAGCCGCTAGGTCCGCGCCTTCCAGTGGCAGTTTGCGGACCGCCGCGAACGCCGCCGCCGCGTGCATCTGGCCTGCTGCCGCTCTCCCGCTGAACGCCTTGCTCGGCCCCGCCATGCCGGTGGACCTCAGCAAGTGGTCCGGGCCCTTGAGCCTGCAGGAAGTGGACGAGAAGCCGCAGCGTCCGCTGCAGGTCACCTATGGCGGCGCCGCGGTGGACGAGCTGGGCAAAGTGCTGACGCCCACCCAGGTATCCCCAAGTGGCAGGGGTCAGCGGCCCGAGGCGCGGAGGCCTGTAGGGCTGGGACCCGGCGGAGACGGGGCGGGGGTGGGCGGGGCGTTCCAGCCTGCGTGCGTCTGGGTCCCCGAGGGCAGGGGTCCTGAAGTCCGCGCCCCAGGCCCAGCAGCCACCCGAATCACCAGGAACCCAGCCTGTGGCCCGGCCAGCCGAGCTCGGCCTGCGGGGGAAATGGATCCACCTTCCTGGGGGTTCGAGGCCCGGGAGGGGCCTAGGCCCAGAGACGCCCCGACTCCGGGGGCCAAGGCAGGGGCAGGAGCTGGGAAGGGGAACGTGCCCGGGACCGAGCAGGTTTTGGCCGCCCGAACGCCCCCAGCGCCTCCCCTGGGATGTCAGTTCTTAGGCCTCCTTTTGGAGAGCAGAAGCCCCACGCGAGAGCCCGTGACGCGTTATGTAATCGGGGTCAGCTTCATCGGGCGATTTCACCTTTGTTTTAGCGATCGAGAGCGTGCAGCCGCCCAAAGGCGAGAGAGAGTGCGTTCCGCAGCCGGAGGGCTCAGGGGCAACGGCTTTGTTTTGCGGTTCGGCTTCTGCAGGCCTCCACCGCCTTTGGCCGCTAAAAGTGGACAAAGGAGATTTCGGACACCCCTGCTGGTGGTTGGTTTTGCAGCTCAGGGCAGCGGTGTGGATAGACTGCCCTGATGGTTCTTTGTCTTGGATGTTTAAATATGAGATGCCCTTGTTGGAGACCGACACAGACTGCCCACCACGTGGGCTTTCTTCGTTTTCTGTGCAACTTTTATTTTATTTTTAATTTTTTGAGTCGGAGTCTCACTCTGCCACCCAGGCTGAAGTGCATTGGCACGCTTCCGGGTCAGCTCCCGGGTCACCGCAGCCTCGACCTGCTGGGCTCAGGCGATCCTTCAGCCTCAGCCTTCCAAGTAGCAGGAACTATAAGCCTGCGACACCACGCCTGGCTAGTTTTTTGATTTATTGTAGAGACAAGGTCTCACCATGTTGCTCAGGCTAGTCTCCACCCCCTGAACTCCACCCCCTGAACTCTCGCCTCTGCCTTCCAAAGTGCTGAATTACAGGCGTGAGCCACCGCGCCAAGTTACTGCGCATCTTTCAGATGTCCAGTGAATGCGCATTCCACTTTGCAACCCCAGGTAGCCTCCTGGTCACCAAATCCAGAGACCCTGTCATTCTAGACAGACAGAGTGAGGTTTTGGTTGGGAGTAGGACTCGTGGCAGTTGGAATCTTCACCCCACCTATTTCTGTTGATAACATGCTTGGATATTAGCCCCATAGTGTTATTGGGACTAGAATAAATAATATACATATAAAACTTCAGTTTCTGGCTCTTCGTGGAGTCAATACAGGGTAATGTTTATTAATTATTCTGTTTTACCTTTGAAGAGTCTGAGATCAAAAAAATTGTTGATGTCTTCAGTGTTTCTGACTTTTTATTCCAAACTGGTTCATTGGTACAGGTTAAGGACAGACCCACCAACGTTTCATGGGATGGTCTAGATCCAGGTAAACTCTACACCTTGGTTCTGACAGACCCAGATGCTCCCAGCAGGAAGGACCCCAAATACAGGCGAGTCGGGGGAAGAGGACTCATGCAAAATGGCTTAGTTGGGGTGAGGCCCTTGCTGGCCATGGAGAAGTAGACCTGGTATTGTCCCTGTCCATGCTTAAGCCGGAGAGTGCATTCCTGCCCTTTTGTTCTCTGGAGCAGGAGTATGTAAACTGCAACCAAGAACGAGATCCATCTGTGGGCTTTTTTTTGTTTGGTCCCAGGAGCTAAGAAAGGTTTTAAAATTTTTAAATGATTGGGGAAAAAAATGAAAGAAGAATAGTACCTTATGATACATGAAAATGACGTGAAATTTAAATTTTAGTGTTCCTAAGTAAAGTTTTTTCCTCCCATTGGGTTGAATCACAAAGCTTTATTGGAACGTCATGATCACTTACTTATGTCTTGTCTGTAACTGCTTTCATGCTGCCACGGCAGAGTTGAGTGGTTGCAGCAGACACAGTCTGGCTTGCAAGGCCTGAAACCTTTACTCTCTGGCCTTTTACAGAAAAAGTTTCCTGATCCCTGCCCTAGAAAATTTCAGGGAGGGAGGAGCTGGGTCTGCTCTTCTGCAGACACAGGAGGTTTATGCTGGCCAAGAACACAGGGGCCGTCTGTCTTGCTAGTGACTGTATCATGGCACTGAGCACGTGCTTGATGCACATTGCTGGCTGTGCAGCGAATGTGCACTAGTCTGCTGTGGTGCTGACGTCCTGTCTTTCTCCACGCAGAGAATGGCATCATTTTCTGGTGGTCAACATGAAGGGCAATGACATCAGCAGTGGCACAGTCCTCTCCGACTACGTGGGCTCGGGGCCCCCCAAGGGCACAGGTCAGTAAAAGTGGCTTTCAGTGGAGGTGGGAGGGAGCCCGGTGCATAGTAGGACTGGTCCAAAGCTTTTTTCTTTTACTTGTAAGAACTCTTACCTTGCGGAGCCAGAAAGCAGCTCAGCTCACCTCTGGAGCAGTTCCCTTCCAGAGGACATGCAGAGACCTGCCTGAGAGTCAGGTGGCTACAACCTGGGGGCTAGACAGATGGACACTGTAGAATTGCCTCTTGGCCCCTGGGGAAGTGAATGAGAAGGAAGTAATGTTGTAGAAAGCTTAGACTGGCTTCTGGGGGGCCATATTTAGGTGGACCACAGCTAACCCATCTCAGATCTGTACACAGCCTTTACCTGGTATGATCTTTGAGTGTCTAATTTCTGTAGTCTCAGAAATGATCCTGGTTTCCAAATTAATTACAACACATTGCTTTCTGTAGCCATTCATAGTTCCCTCTTTCTCAAAAAATCTAGCTTAGTATCTTGAAAAGATTTGGAAGGACTATATTAAAGAAACACATTGTATTGTGTTGAATCCCATGTGGCATAACATATATAAAATATATGTAAAGAGAGACTACTTTGAAACTCTGATTTGGATAATTGCTGCCTATGGTGACGGTGGGAAATGCTTCATTGTCACCTGTCGTGAATCACAGGATGTTTCCATTTGCTGGAGCAAGAAGGAGGTGGTAGATGGAGCATGGCAGAACACCAGCTTTTATAAACCTTGTTCAGCCATGAGTGAACATGAACTGAATAGGTACAAGAAAGTCCTTGACAAAGACTGTTGGTCATGGGCTTACGTTGTATCTGTAGATCCAGAAGCTTCAGATGACTTCAAGCCATCTCATGCCTTCACAGTAGGAAGGTAAAGGGACAGACTTCTCAGGGATCTATTAAGTTCTCCAGGGCAGTTATGAAATTAGGCCGTTTAATTATCGGAAGTATACACATGAGAATAAAGCATTTCCCTCAAGTAGGTGCTGTGTTCTTATTTTTTAAAAGCCTCAGTAACTTTTTTTTTGGTTTGCCTTTTTCCACTGTCTTTTACTCAGGTGTTACTTAAATATAACAAAATGTGCATGCAGATCATGAGGTTTCAGTTGATGAGTTTGGTCAATGCATATACCCATGTAAGCACCCGTCATTTCCATCACTCTGGAAGAGTTCTTTTTGATCTTTTTACGTACATTTCCCCAGTGTCAACCATTTTCTGACTCCTGTCTCTCTAAATGAAATTTGCTATTCTTGTGTTAATATAAATGGTATGCAGTATTTCTTTTTATTTTGATGACTGGTCTTTTTCATTTAAGATGAGGTCTATGAGATTCAGCCCCAGGTTGCTTGTCTCTGTATTACCCCTTTTTGTTGTTAAGTAGTATTCCCTCGTGTGGATAGGCTACAGTTTGTTTAGCCACTTTCCTGTTGATGTTTCCAGTATTTGGATGTCAGGAATAAAGCTGCTGTATACATGCTGGGCATTTTGCGGGCAGGTGTTTCCCCATTTCTCTTGGGTGAATGCCTAGGTGTAGAATTGTTGCGTCACAGAAATTGCCCAAGAGTTATCCAAAGTGGTTGAAAACTTTATACTTTTACAACAGCACATGGAAATTTCAGATTTGTGTAAGATCCGGGTGACTCTGTGCCATGATTAGGTATTATCAGTCTTTGATTTTAGACATTCCAGTGTGTACCATTTTGTGGTTTTATTGTCCACCCTGGTGACTCATGATATTGAGCCTCTTATGTCCTTTTTGACCATTCCTGCTTATTTCGTGATAACTCACTTTTTAAGTGCGATAAAAACATAACATAAAATTTACCATCTTAACCACTTTTATATGTATAGTAGAACTATGTTAACTCCATCCATACCTTTGTGAAACAGATCGCTACAACTTTTGCATCTTCTCAGACAAACTCTCCCTATTGAATGGCAACTCCCTATCTCCCTGTCCCCCCAGCCCCCAGCAGCACCTTTTCAGTGAGTTTGCCTACTTTAGATGCCTCATGGAATTGTGCAGTATTTGCCTTCTTGTGGCTGGCTTATCTTATTTAACACAATGTCCTCCAGATTCGTGCATGTTGTAGCATGTGATAAAATGTCCTTTCTAAGACTGGAATAATACTCTATTGTATGTATAAACCACATTCTGTGTATCCATTCATCCATCAGAGGACATTTGGGTTGCTTCCACTTGGCTATTGTGAGTAGCGCTGCAGTGAGCATGGGCGTACAAATATTTAAACAACTTTAAAAAACGAACTTTTTTCAAAAATGAAAACTCAGGGCATCTGATGATTGTGTCTTTTGTTTGTTTGTTTGTTTTTTGACTTAGAGTCTTACTCTGTTGCCCAGGCTGAAGTGCAGTGGCATGCTGACTGGTTTTAAAACACTTTTTGCTCCTTAGTGGGTTGAAGTGAGTTTTGGTCATTTCAAAGCAGGTCTCTAGTTTTCTAAGGAAGTGAGTTTTGGAAGTAGAAAGATAATGTCCATTAGTCTGTGCGGGCTTGATTGTGGTGGAATGGGCACCTGCGATGCGTTGCAGTGTTCTTCATCTGTTTCTCACAGCTGACAGAAGTGAAATGGCGTCCTGACAGGAATGGTGGACAGCAACTTGAGATAGGCTGGGAGCCGGGAGTGGGGGGAATGAGGAGCTGAGAGTGGGGGGAGGTGGGGCCAGAGGGGTGGGCAGGGAGGCCAGATCCTGCGGGTCAGTGGAGGCTGGAACAAAGGGTTTGGACTTGATGGCAATTGCAGTTGGGAGCTGTCGGGTGGTTTTCAGCAGGTGAGTGACCTGGCTTATTCTCCCTGTCTTGGTTTCCTCCTTGTAAGTGGGGTGGTCTGGGTCCCCGCATGTCGAAACGTTTGGTGAAAGTGGCTGATGTCTCCCTCCCAGCTGCCTGACCATGTGAACATCCTCCTTCCTGCCTCTCCCTCCAGGCCTCCACCGCTACGTCTGGCTGGTTTACGAGCAGAACAGGCCGCTGAAGTGTGATGAGCCCATTCTCAGCAACCGATCTGGAGACCACCGTGGCAAATTCAAGGTGGCATCTTTCCGTAAAAAGTATGAGCTTGGGCCCCCAGTGGCTGGTACGTGTTACCAGGCTGAATGGGATGACTATGTGCCCAAACTCTACGAGCAGCTGTCTGGGAAGTAGGGGGCGCGCTCGGAGGTGTCAGCTGTCCCGGAGCCCCAAGCAGTGTTCTCCAGTTCAGTGTTGCATGTAGATTTCTCCTCTTTCCCGCTCCCTCTGCTCAGGCAAGACTTGAGCAGTCAGATAGTGGCTTAGGATGACTTTTCCTACTGCTTGTCCTTTATAATGCCAGATAGCCACGCACCCAGTTTATGTTCGGATCAAATTTGAACTCTATTTTGGGGAATGTTCTGGTACCATGATGGGGTCATCAAATGGTTAGTAGAAGAATAGCAACCTGGAATTTAAAGAAGAAAAGATTTAGGCAAAATGACCAGGTCTACAGTAATAGAGCAAAGCATCAAAGAATCTTTAAGGGAGAGAGAAGAATCGGTTGCCCCTGCCTTTGTGATCTCAGTCCAGAATTGTATGCAACAGCATCTTCTGAGACGTGTCTTTACGGTTGTCACACCTAGTCAACCAGAGGCTGGCATCATGGCTAAACCTCAGTGTGACACATTTCAGATGGCTTCATTGGCGTCAGTGCCCTGCTTCAGCTCCTTTAAAGAGAAATCCTGGGAAAAGAATAGGGAGAGTGACTTTCTGTTGGTAAGGCGTGGCCGTTTAGACCCACAGGAGTGCTAGGTAGCAGGTTATCAGGAATCCTTAAATTTGATCACTCTTTCCTGGAGTAAGAAAAACCAGTCTGGAATTTGTTGAAAGTTGTGTTAATTCTTCTGTTTGCTTATAGTTGAATAAAAATAAAAACCTTGAGTGAACGAACTGGGCCTCCAGACGTGTTGTTCTGTTGGGTATGGTTTTCATAAATATAGGTTTCAAAAATGTAGGAAGTCAAGACACGGTCTTTCAGAGCAAGCCTTTCCCTGCCAGCAGTAATGATCAGGGCTCGTATCAAAGACCACACAGAGGGTCCATGCTGCTACAAGTGCCTTTAAACCATAGCAGGGGAAACCATTCAAACTTGAGGTTTCTCAAAATCATAAAACTTCAGACCAAGTCTTTATGCCCAAAAGCACCGCTGCTTCTTACACATGGTCCTTTTCGACCTGAGAATGATATTTTAAAGAAGCTCGTTGAAAACCTTCCCCCATGTAGACCCATGACAAGGCCTGGGACAGAGCCTGCACATCCAATCATTCTGATGTGTTGTCGGTAGAGAGTCTGTACCAAAGAGATGGTCAGATCAGAGGTCACTGTTTCGTGCCATCCGATGCACCCAAAAGAAAGGGAAGAAGGTGTTTGAAGGTGCAGATCACTGTGATTTGGTGTCTGACAGAGAAGGGGACCCTGAATCAGCCCTGATGGGTGCTAACCTGGGCCTTCTCTGAAACTTGGGAATGTCAGGTCATGCGATCTCTGCGACAGATAAGGCGGATAGAAGTTTTTTTTAACTTTAGCGTTTTAAAATTCATTTTTTAATAATGAAAAGATTTTATAAAAGTTATACAATAAATCAACCATCCTGTTGACCTTAAAAGTGAATATAAAATGCAACAGTATAGGAAGAAAATGAATGCCTCCTACCTTCTGTGCAGTTACTGGTTTCTTGTGTTTTCTTCCAGAAAATATACGTATCAGCATAGATCTACATATTAATTTTTTTAAAAAGAAGGCTTACTGTACACACTGGCACTTTTTTCCCAAACTAATGTACTTGATGTAATTTGGCTTTAGTTCAGTCACCACAATTCACATCATTTAGATCAAATATTTGATTTTATGAATGTTCCGTAATATATTTAGCCAGTCTCCTACTGTGATAGATTATTTCTGGTTATTTGTTATCATAAAAAGTGCTTCAGTGGACATTTGTGTGTATAAAATGGGTTTTGCAAGTAATTTTATAGGGTAGATTCCAAGTATTGAAATAATTAGGTTAAAGGATACATGCATTTTCAATTCTGACACCAAGAGGCTGCCCTCTAAGAGACCACTGATTATATTCATATCCATGGTATATGAAAGTACCTGCTTGTTCATACTCTTGTCCGTCTTCTCAAACTAAGGATGTTTGGACAATTTTATATTTATATTCAAAATAGTATGGTTTTATTACAAACTGCTTTTTTTTTAAGAGACAGGATCTCACTATGTGGCCCAGGCAACATACACAGACTCCTGGGCTCAAGTGATCCTCCTGTCTTGACCTCCTAAAGTGCTGGGTAAAATTACAGGCTAAGCCACCTCACCCGGCTTCCACACTCCTATTTCTATGTGACTTACCTTGCGAATCACAAGTACTTTTTTTTTGAGTTGGAGTCTCACTCTGTCACCCAGACTGGAGTGCAGTGGTGGCTCCCGGCCACTGCAGCCTCGACCTGCTGGGCTCCAGCAATCCTTCCGCCTCAGCCTTCCAAGTAGCTGGAACTACAGGCGCGTGCTACCACACCCGGCTAATTTTTTGATTTACTGTAGAGATGAGGTCTCGCCAAGTTGCCCAGGTGGGTCTCGAACCCATGGGCTCAGGCAATCCACTCACCTCAGCCTCCCAAAGCACAGGGTTACAGGCTGAGCCACTAATCCCGGCCACAAGTACTTTTTTAGTCATATAGTCTGAAGATTAATGAGGAACTATAGTTATCTGTTACCTTCCTTGCCTTCCTATATATAGGTATAGACTAAAATGACTAGGAGAAAGGTGAGCAACCTCCCCAAAGAAGGTAAAGTACATACAAAAAACATTCACATAAAAAGAAAAATGATTATGCAAAGGCATGTTAGAAACAAGGGGATACCATGTTTCACTTGTTAAGTTGGGAAGTGAAGTGGGAGTGTCCAAGGCACCTGGCTAGGTTCTGGCCTCAAATCCCAACTCATGACCGCTGTGCCTGCTTGGACACAAATTCCAGCTCGTTTGAAAACAGGGTGGGGTGGTCATCAACCCACCTTATTTACCTTCCACCGTTGCTGGAGAACAACAAAATGCTCTTTTGTTGAAATTAAGTGAATAACTAGTATATGTAATTGATTAAACTTGACCTGACTGACATATGAGAACAAAGGACAAAAGCCTAGTTTCTTGACGTGTGTTGCTGGCTGTGAGTTTACCAAAAATGTTTACAAGGGATTACAGTGAAGATGCAGGGCTCTCTACTGTGTATCACAGCATTGCTAGAACCTTGGGAACTCATCATCCTGACTTCACGGCAGAATATAACGTGAGAGACCCAAGAGATTCAAAAGAAAACTATACTTGCTGTAAAAGAAGCGTTCATTGCATTTTATATATATTCCTGACTCACGTTCACTATATTTTATAAATTCTTAGTATTTTAAATCTTACCTCAGACCCGGTAGAACTAGGCACATATCGGTTGCCGGGTAGTAACTGATTGTATAGTTATACAATGTTTTAAGCAGTGTTTGTACTTAGAACTTTGTTAAGCTTTTGTTTGTCCCAATTGCCGTGCTGGCTTCTTTTGCTTTCACAACTGCTGCTAGCAGTGTGTGAATGTTAAGCAATAAGCCCCTTCCGGACATTCCTTTGCTTAGATTGCAGTAGACTCTGAGGTGCTAGCTACTCTCCTGGTGAGCTCTATGTTGGTTCAAACCTCCAGCTCCCATGCCAAAGTTAATTTACACGCAGTGACTGTGTAAACCTAGCTTATCTGGCATTCCATTCCGCCTGTTTGGCAGTTACTTGTCCATCACAAGTAACTAAGCCTGAGCCCGTGCAAATCAAACTCGAATCAACCAATCAAAGTCTTTGTAACTGCGTCATATAGTTTTTATTCAATCCTGTGTGCACAAGTTTGTAAAGCCACCCACCCCTTCAGAATTATGCATAAAAGGTGCGTGTTAACCTGGGTCGGGGCTCTTGTTGCTGCGTCGGCTTCAAACGTGAGCCCAGACTCAAGCCTGAATAAAGACCCTCATGTGTTTGCATCGGAGCTGGCTCTTTGTGGTCTTTCGGATTTAAAATCTTGGGTTTAACATGTGCAGCACGTCCATTGCTCTGGAAGCCCTCAATTCAGCCCTGATTAACAGATGAGAACAGGTCTCAAAAACACAGGATTGGTGTCTCCAATGTTTAAACCCGACAGTACATGGCATAAATCCTCTTCCAGGTCAGCAAAGGACTTCTTAAATCAGTGTAGTAGCATAGCCTCAGTGCCCGCTGAAAGCCCTCCGTAGTCTGCAGTTACCCCAGGATGTCGAGATCCTTCATGTGGCCTTCAAGGCTTTGTGTGACCTGACCCCCAAGTGCCTCTCTAGTTTCCTGCTATTGGTCCTCATTAAAGTCCAAACTTGCTGCCTTCTTGCCTTCTCTCAGTTCCTGGAACATGCCGTGCTACTTCCAAATTGGTCTTTTACAAATGCTGCCTGGAATCCTCTTTGTGGGGGGCCAATCCCTGGAGGTTTTGGGGAGTCCCTGGAAAGATGCGGCAGTGTCGGCGAAACTGGAAGGGATAGATAATAAATGAAAGAGACTGGACTCTGTCTAGTGCAGAAGCCGATTCTGTAGGAGGGATAGATATTAAAAGAAAGAAAGATGGAGGAATAGATATTAAAAGAAACAGAAAGAAAGAAAGTGGACAACTGTTCAATGGATTGAGCAGAAGCCATTTAATGGGACCAACCGTAAGTCTTTTATCCCAAATTTTCACAGGTTAAATCACAAGACTTTCACGCGAACACAAAGCCAAGTGGATGAGGGGCATCCCCCACCCACCAGGTGTTTCCTCAAGCATGAGGAAGGACAATCCCAATTAAATCATAAGACTATTATGTGAACACAAAGCCAGGTGGAGGAGGGGCGTCCCTCACCCACCAGGCATTTTCCCAAGCATGAAGAAGGACAATCCTAAATTTATCTCACTATTCCTTATGCTTGGTTTATGTTCCTCAAAAGCAATACAACAATTTTAACATAATAATATTCAAATAATCAGTAACTTCTAAAGCTTATACATACACAACACCTAATGACTAACTTAAATCGTAATACCTTTCTATTTTGTGCTAATTTTACCTACACTATAGAAACTCTTAATTATAGCTCAAACCAGTTCCTAAAGAATGTGGCCCAGTCCAGAGATCACGCTGGGCCATTTCTAGGAACAATAGATTCCAATCTCTTAACAAAATGGCTCTTCTAAAATCCTATATATCTATCTTAATTTCTATAAAAGTTTCTAATTCCTAATCCTAATATATAAAGCTGATCATCAGCAATAAAGTTTCTAAAAATAAAACCCACATATAAACTGTAAATTGTACTAAGGCCAAAACCACAATAGTAGAAAATGGGAACGATGAAATTTCTAAAGTTAGCTGTATTCTTATTAAACCTCAAAATATCATGATTGATCATGCTTGAACTAACATAATTCCCTGACACTAGGATGACCTATTCTACAATACCTTCTACGAGTAAAATAAATTCAATTTCTATAATAAGTAGAAAAACCCTACACTAACTGTATCTAAAACCGGTTTAAAGGAACGCAGCCCAGTCCAAAGTACACGCTGGGCCCTTAGGAATGTGGCCCAGCCCAAAGTTCGTGCTGGGCCATTTCTGGTAACTCTAGATAATCTTCTATACCACCTAAAGCTGAAAACAGCTCTCCATATGTATATACTAATTCTACAAATATACTTTTAAATCTTATAAGGAAGCTTGTACCATATAGAAGGCTCCCAAATGTGACCTGAGTTTGAATTATATCTAATACCTAAGCCGAAACCGCAGTTCATGGGAAATAGGAACAATGAGTTTCTAGAGCGAGCCGTACCTGTCACAGTCACAGAGGCTTCAGCTTAGGTAGGCAGAGATCCTTTGGGCTCAAATGAAAAAGGGAGCAGGGAATGGGGTCAACAGCTCCCGAAAGCATCCTAGTGGTCTCGGGGTCCACGGCCCACCTTGATCCCTAACGTTCAGGTGGGCCTCTGTGGCCGGCTCCCAACACCTCTTCACCTCCCACTTTCTTTGACAATAACCCTTCACCCTCAAGGTATCCCTTAAGTGACCTTCAGGGAGTCCTTCCCACACGAGGCTAGATTTTCTTGTACTACTCTATTGCAACAGTACAACTGTGATAAGAACAACATCTCTCTCTCTTTCTCTCCCCTTCAGTCCTTTCTCTTTTCCTCCTCCCTTCTTTCCTTTTCTTTCTTCTCTTCTCTTTTTGGAGACAGGGTCTTGCTTTGTTACCCAGGCAGGAGTGCAGTGGCACAATCAGAACTCACTGTCGCCTCCAGCTCCTGGGCTTAGGTGATCTTCCCGCCTTACCCTCCCAAAGAGCTGAGATGACAAGCATGAGTCATCGTTAAATTAGTTACTATTCAGACCAGAACCATTACCATCTTTATGAATAGCTTGCCTACAATTGTAACGTTTAAGTGAACCTTCCCAAAACAACAGAATGATCTTTTGGAGGGTGGGCCCCTTGTAGTACAGGCTTCCCCTGCTGGGTACGTGTTCTGGAACCCATGGGCATCAGTGTACCAGTTAGTATTGTTGTGAGAGACTGTGTTGGGCTTCGGTGAATTTTTTTTGGAGATGCTTTCAACGTGTTTGCCCATATCAAGATGGGTGATTTACAAGTGCACTGGCCCACACCGTGCTGAATGTCCAGCAGCTTTTGACTTAAAACGGTGTGACCCCCATGCCCCACTTCCCTCTTCACCCGATCTTGCTCCGAGTGGTTGTTTTTGTTTCTCTGGATAAAAAAAGTCCTCAAAAGGAAACGTTTTGCTGATGTGGAAGAGTCGAAACAAAAAGCAGCAGAAGCATAAAAGGCATCAAAACTGACAAGTCAAAAGCTGTTTTGAGCAGTGGAAAAAGTGTCTCAGTAGGTGTATTGCATCAAAAGAGAGTACTTTGAAGGTGACTGGAGTTTAAATGTGTGTGTGTATTTAAATGATGTATGCCCTCTATAAAAAAGATACCTGCACACGTATGTTTATTGCAGCATTGTTCACAGTAGCAAGAACATGAAACCAACCGTGCTGCCCATCAAAAGAGGACTGTATTAAAAAAATATGGTACATATACATGATGGAATATTACATAGTCATAAAGAAGAACAAAACCATGAACTTCACAGCAACCTGGATGGACTTCGAGTCTATAATACTGAATGATCTATCATAGAAACAACCGACTATCACGTGTTCTCACTCATAAGCGGACCTTGAACAATTATTGTAATACTATAAGAAAAGGATTGGCAGTAGCAGGAAACAGCCGGGAGGGGGACAGGGAAGAGGGATTGGCAGTAGTGGGAATCTGCCTGGGGAAGCGGGGGCACACATCTCATCAACAAGGGTACCTGCATAATGCACATTTGTATACCTAACCCTGAATTGTACTCCACATCTTTAAAATTAAAAAAAACCAAAAATGTATGTATATATACTTTTCTCTTTCATGTTTGTCTCTTCTATTAGATTGGACCCTTCATGTGGCCAAGTACTGCAGGTATCCTCCATAGCGCCATCACAGACAGAATGCCTACCAACTAATGAAATTTTGACGACCACTCGTTAAATGAACAATTGTAAAGAGGTTCTTAGGGTTAGGCAACGTGGACTTCTATATTTACACACCGTACCATAAAAGTTCCTTCTTTTCTCTTCCCCTGAATGTATACTTCTATACACATTCACACACAACTGAGTTTTTACAGAGCTCTTTAAAGCCCATTCATCAGCTCCCTGATTTCGAGGACCGTGACTATCAAAAAGCCAATTTCATTCTTAGTCTGGTGGTTCTCTCCACATTTTTCAGATTTTTAATTTCTTACCCTGCTCTGTCACCTCCTATTCCTGGTCCCTCTTCTCCAATTGTGCATTTTCTTTGAGGAATCTCAAATGGGTTAGAAAATTTCGAATCATCTTGAGACCAACTAGGGCCGTTTCTAGGATTCCCTGCTTAAACTGTTAACAAGTAGATTATATATGTATTTTTCAACTTTATTGAAGCGTAATTGAAATACACTATGCAGCATATAATTAAAGTATATAATTTAATTTGTTAGGTATATGCCATGAAGCCATCACCACGATAAAGATAACAGGCTGGGTGCAGTGGCTTATGCCTGTGATCCCAATCCTTTGGGAAGCTGAGGCGGGAGGATTGCTTGAGTCCAGGAGTTCGAGACCAGCCTGAGCAACATAGCAAGGTGCTGTCTCTACAGAAAATTTAAAAATTAGTCATGTGTGGCAGCATGTGCTTGTAGTTCTATTTACTCAGGAGGCTGAAGTGGGAGAACTGCTTGAGCCCAGGAGTTTGAAGCTATGGTGAGGGATGATTGCATCACTGCACTCCAGCCTGGGCAGCAGAGTAAGACCCTGTCTCTTTAAAAAAAAAAAAAAGAGATAAAAATTTCTGTCACCCTCAAAGTTTCCCTGTGTCTCTCTCTGTGTAATACCTCCCTCCTTCTACCCCTATATCCGGACATCTACTGCTCTGTTTTCTGCCACTACAATTTTCATTTTCTCGACCTATGTATAAGTGGACATACATAGTAGGAGTTCTTCTGTCTGGCTTTTGAGGTTTTTTTGAGTGAGAGTCTCACTCTGTCACCCAGGCTGGAGTACAGTGGCACACTCACAGCCACCGCAGCCTTGACCTGTTGAGCTCAGGCAATCCTTCCGTTTCAGCCTTCCAAGTAGCTGGAACTACAGGTGTGTGCCACCACGCCCAGGTAATTCTTTTGATTTATTGTAGAGACAAGATCTCACCGAGTTGCCCGGCTGCTCTCGAACCCCTGGGCTCAGGCAATCCTCTAGTCTCAGTCTCCCAAAGTGCTGGGATTATAGGCATGAGCCACCATGCCCAGCGCTGCGTGTAGCACCGTTCCTTTTGATTGCTGAGTAGTGGTCCATTGTTTGGATAGAACACAATGTATCCATTCAACTGCTGATGGATGTTGGAGGTTTTTATAGTTATTTTTGGTACAACAAAGTTGCTGTGAACACACTGCATAGGTTCCTTTGTGAACATAGGGCTCTATTTCTCTTGTGGAAAAGCCCAAGAGTGGGTTTGCTGGTTTGTATGCTAGGTGGATGTTTAAGTTCATAAGACACTGCCAAACTATCTTCCAAAGCGGGTGTGCTATTTTACTTATGGAGAGTTTCACTTGTTCCACATCCTCAGCGAAACCTGCATTTTCCCCTAAGGCATTAAAACGGGCGTATAATGCTGTCTCGTTGTGGCTTTAGCTTTCATTTCCTTGTTGACTGTGTGTGTGTGTGTGTGCATTTAGATTCCTTGGGCTTTTCTGCATAGGCAATCTGGCATCAAATCAAACAGAAAATGTTTTCCTTCTTTTGTTCCAATCTATGTTTTTCATTTCTTTTTAAATTTTTAAAAATTTTTATTTTATATTCAGGGGGTACACATGCATATTTGTTACATGGACATATTGTGGAATGGTGGGGATTTGGTCTCAGGTGGCTCATACCCCAAACAGTGAATACTGTGCCCCATCGGTAGTTTTTGAACCCTAACCCGGCCCCCCAACCTCTCCTGTCCACTTTTTTTTTGAGCTGGAGTCTGTCGCCCAGGCTGGAGTGTAGCGGCACACTCATGACTATCGCATCCTCCACCTGCTGGGCACAGGCGATCCTTCTGCCTCAGTCTTCCAAATAGTTAGAACCACAGGCGTGCACCACCACACCCTGCTAATTTTTTGATTTATTGTAGAGATGAAGTCTTGCCACATTGCTCAGGCTGGTCTTGAACCCTTAAGCTCAGGAAATCCTTTTGCCTCCACCTCTCAAATTGTTGGTGTTATAGACATGAGCCACTACGCCCAGCCCCCTGTCGATTTTTGATGTTGAGTATCTTTCCATGTGCTTATTGACCACTTGTATATATTACTTTAGAAAGTGTTCACATCTTTTGCTCATTTTCTTGTTGGGTGTCTCTTCATATTATCGATTTGTTAGAGTCTTTTATATATTCTGGAGACCTGTCTTTTGTCTGACAAATGTGTTGCAAATATTTTCTTGTTCAGCCCGTGACTTCCCTTTTTTACTTATTGGTGTCTTTAAAGAGTAAAAATTTTTTTATTTTGATAACAGTCATAAATATATTGTTTCCTTTTATGGTTCATAATTTTTCTGTTCTAAGAAAAGTTTTTCAAGTCCAAGGTTACAAAGATTTTATCTCCTGTTTTTTTAAGGAAACTTTATAATTTTAGATCGAGTCTGTCATTCATTTTGAGTTAATTTTGAGGTTGAATTAAACAGGTGTCAGTGTTCAGTTTTCTCACATGAATGTCCAGTTGATCTAGTACCATTTGTTGAAAAAATTTTCTCTCTTCATTGAATTCTTAGCAATTTTGTAAACAATCAGTTGATCAATTATGTTTGTCTATTTCTGAATAGTTTATACTGTTCCATTGTTCCTTATGTCTTTTTTTTTTTGCCAATACCAAACTATATTGATTGCTGTAGCTTTATAGTAGGTCTTGAAATCAAGTAGAGTAAGTCCTCCAAATTTGTCCTTTTTAAAAAAAAAATGTTTTGGTTATTCTATGTTGCTTGAATTTCCATATACATTTTAGCATCAGTTTGGCTACTTCTGTAAGAAAGTTTGCTGGAATCTTGACTGGAATTGCATTGAATCCATAGGTCAGTTTGGGAAGAATTGATATTTTGAGTCTTTCAATCCTTGTACATAGTATTTTTTTTCATTTTTTAAAGTTTTAAATTTGTTTTAGTAATTTCTTTATAATGTAGAGATTTATTTCTATGTATTTTTGGCATATTATCTTTGCAGTTGTTTTTTAAATTAAGTTTTCTCATAGTTTGCTGCTAATTTAAAATAATACAGTTGGCTGGGTACAGGGGCTCACGCCTATAATCCCAGCACTTAGGGAGACCGAGGTGAGAGGATTGCCTGAGTTCACGGGTTTGAGACCAGCCTGGGCAACTTGGCGAGACCTCATCTCTACAATAAATCAAAAACTTAGCTGGGCATGGTGGCACGTGCCTGTAATTCCAGCTACTTTGAAGATTGAGGCAGAAGGATCGCCTGAGCCCAGCAGGTTGAGGCTGTGGTGGTTGTGAGTATGCCACTGCACTCCAGCCTGGGTGACAGAGTGATACTCCAACTCAAAAAAAAAAAAAAAAATACAGTTGATCTTATAAGAGGGGGAACCCAGAAAGTCCTGGAATTTATTTATAAAAAATTGTGTGTTTATTCTTACATGTTTAAACTTCAGTCACCTTCAAAGTACCCTCTGTTTGATACATCCATTGAGATGTTTTTTCCACTGCTCAAAACAGTTTCTGAACTCATCAGTTTAGATGCCTTTTAATGCTTCTGCAGTTTTTTATTTCACCTCTTCCACACTGGCAAAACATTTCCCTTTGAGGACTTTTTTCATCTGGGGAAACAAAAATGGCTGGGGTGAGATCAGGTGAACAGGGAGGGTGGGGCACAGGGGTCATGCCATTTTTGGTCAAAAACTGCTGAACCCTCAGCACGGTAGGAGCAGGAGTGCTCATACATCACCCGTCATGAAATGGGCAAATAGGTTGACTCTCCAAAAAAAATTTCACTAAAGCCAAACGCAGCCTCTCACAACACTAACTGGAACACTGATGCCAGTGGCTTCCTAGAATACTTACCGAGTGAGGGAAGCCTGGACTACAAGGGCCCCGCCCTCCAAAAAGATAATTCTGGTTTTTGGGGGTCCCCCCTCGTATATCAGCCTCGTATCCTGTGAACTTACTAAATTACCTCTAATAGTTTTGTAGAGTCCTTGGAATTCTCTTTGTAAACAGTCATATCATCTGCAAACCGGAAGAATACTTCTTTTCCAATCTTTGTCTTTTATTTTTCTTTCCTTATTGGATGGTTGGCACTTCCAGAATAATAAATAGAAGTGGTAAAAGTGGACATTTTGCCTTGTTTTTTAATCTCAGGTGGAAACATCTCAATTTTCACTATTATGATGTTAGCTAAAGGTTTTTTGTTTTTTTTTTGTATATGCCCTTTATCAGTTTGAGGGCATTTCCTACTATTCCTAGTTTCCTAGTTTGCTGAGAGCTTTTAAAAAAATCATAAATGGGTACTGAATTTTTGTCAAATGCTTTTTCTGCACCTGTTGAAATGATTATATGGGGCTTATTATTTACTCGGTTAGTATGATGATTATTACACTGCTTGATTTTCAAACACTAAACCGATCTCATATTTTTGGGATAAACCTTACTTGCCCATTGTGTGGTACCAATGTTTTAAAATATTGCTGTATTCAATTCACTCATATTTTGTTAAGCAATTTTTCATTTGTATTCATGAGGGATATTGGTTTGTAATTTTTTTCTAAGGATTCCTTGTCAAATTTCGATATCACACGAGTATACATACATTTAATAATGAATTAGGAATGATCCTGCTGTCCTTTTTTTTTTTTTTTTTGAGTCAGGGTCTCACTCTGTCACCCAGGTTGGAGTGCAGTGGCACCATCATGGCTCGCTGCAGCCTCATGGCTCATTGCAGTCTCAGACTGCTGGACTCAGGCGATCCTTCTGCATCAGCCTCCTGAGTAACTGGGACAACAGACATGTGCAACCACGCCCAGATAATTTTTTGTTTTTGTAAAGACAAAGTCTCACTATATTGCCTAGGCTGGTCTCGAACTCCTGGGTTCAAGAGATCCTCCCTCCTTGGCCTCCTAAAGTGCTGGGATTACCAGCGTGAGCCACCATGCCCAGCCTAAAAACTGTGTCTTGTTTTATGGCCAAGAATATGATGTGTCTTGGTGAATGTACCATGCATATTGAAAAATAATGTGTATTATGAAGTTTGTGGATAGTGTTTTATAAATGTTAAATTAATGTTAATAATGTTCAGATCTATATTTTCCTTATTTTTGTGTGTCTAGCATCAACTACTGAGAGAAGGGAGTTAAAAATCTATAATAATTTTGTTTTCTATTTTTCCATTTGTCAATTTTTGATCCATGTATTTCTGGGTGCTCTTATTTGGTGTATGCACATTTAAAATTGCTTATATCTTCCTGACAAATTATTCCTTTTCTCATGTGAATGTCTCTTTTTTCAATCTGGTGTCTTTGTCTTGAAGTCAATTTTAGTTGATATTAAAATATTCACTGCAGGCTTCTCATGCTTTACTATTTGCATGGCATGTTTCTTCCCATCCATTTATCTTCAGCCTACTGTGCCTTTATATGTAATGTTTCTTTTTTTCCCTTCCTTCCTTCTTAGAGTCTCACTGCAGGAGTGCAGTGGCACAATAATGGCTAATAATAGCCACCGCAGCCTCAGCCTCCTGGGCTCAGGCCATCCTGCCACTTCAGCCTCCTGAGTAGCTGGGACTACAGGTATGTGTCACAATGCCCAGCTAATTTTTTTTTTTTTTTTTGGTAGAAACAAGGTCTCGAATTCCTGGACTCAAGTGATTCTCCCACCTCAGTCTTTCAAAATGCTGGGATTACAGGCATAAGCCACCATGCCCAGCAAGTCTGTCTCTCATAGGCAGTATATATAGTCCTTTTTAAATCCACTTCGTCAATCTTTGCCTTTTACCTGGATTGTTTAGAGACCATTAATATATAATGTAATTATTGATATAGTGGGTTTTAGGTCTATTATGTTTTCTGCCTATCCTCTTTAAAACAAAACAAAACAAACAAAACCTTTTCTGTTCTCCCTTTCCTGCTTTCTTTTGGATTATTTGAATAATTTCTCTGTTGGATGTTTGGCCATTACTCTTTCAGTTTTTACAATGTAGTTGAGTTTTTACAGTCTGCTTAGAATAATTGTACCACTGCAAGTAAAATATAGAAGCCCTCCAATCACATAGATCTTTTAACCCTTAACATTTGTTGTAGTTGTCATATTATTATTTACATCAAAGCCCTCACCTACCAGACAATGCTGTAATTTTTTTACTTCAACAGCTGTATGTATTGGCTAGAGTGTAGTGGCACAATCATGGCTCACTGCAGCCTCAACACTCTGGGCCACACCCAGCTAGTTTTTTTTATTTTGTTGTAGAGACAGGGTCTTGCTATGTTGTTCAGTCTGGTCTTGAACTCCTGAGCTCAAGTAATATTCCCGCTTCAGCCCCGCAAAGTGCTGTGATTACAGGTGTGAGCCACCGGGTCTGGCTGTTGCTCTTTCATTATTCCCAAAGACCCAAGTTTTCTTCTGGTACTATTTCCCTTCAGTATGAAAAATTTCCTTTAGCATTCTTATCGAGCAAGTCTGCTGGAAATGAATTTTCTTAATTTCTCTCCATCTAAGAATGGTTTTATTTCACCTTCATCTAGGATGCTTCTCCAAAATGCATCTGCCTTTATTTTTCAGTGTTCTCAGGCAGTTGCTTTTGCATTTTGTCTGGTTTTTACTTGTGATCAGTAGGAGAGACTTATACCGCTATGCTAAACTGGAATGATCAAAATCTATTTTTATATCTGATCATTTCTAGGGCAAAATACATTATTAAACTGAAGCCAGAGGTGTATATGGAGTTTACATGATCATGCTTCCAGTTTCCCAGGAATGCTCTTTCCAACAGATACATAAGCAAATAATTACAAATGGCAGTAAATTCAAGAAATACATTCTTCTACCCAATTAGTACATCACTGGTAAGCATTATCTGACACCCCCATGACTGGAACTATTGGAATTCTTTTGAACAGATAGCACCATCATTGCCCTTAGTCACTGATTAACCTAGTCCATTGCTGATGTCCTTGTTTCCATGAAGATTGAAACCATGCTCCTACAGCATAGTACCAACCTCATCTATCGTATTTACTGTTATAGACCAGGCATACAGTAGATGCTCAATAAGAATTTCTTGAAGGAACGAGTAAACATGCTGATCCTGGTATTTCTGATCTCCCTTACCCTTCCCTATTTTTTTCCTTTATCTGTAGCACTTATTCCCATATAAGATCGTTTATTTATCATAATTATTGTTTGTTACCTGTTTCCTCCCACCCCTAATGTAAACTGTTTGGGCAAGGATCTTCACCTGTTTGAGATACAATGGTGTAGCTCAAGCATCTAGCATGGTACAATGTATAAGGTACTCAAGAAATATTCGTGGAATGAATAATTGCGAATCGAAGTAAGCAGCTCCCCCCTTATGAATATGCATGACAAACATGCAGTCATTCTTAACTCGGGGAGTTTAGTACAGACAGGACACTGGCTCTCCACCTCTGTCCCTGTACCTCTTTCCTGTTTTCCTGCTGCTCTTCTTGTCCCAGACTTTACTGCCTCCTCAGGCAGGCTGTAGGAGCTGGAAGACTCAGTCTGTAGTAGGTGTTAGGAGCAGGGACCCACATTCCTGCTTTCTGCTAACTCTGCCCTGGAACACATCACTGACAGTCTTGTGGAAAGGGAACAGAGCCATTTCACAAGCTAGCTAGATATGTTTCACTCCAGAGAGAAATGGATGAAATAGACTACAGAAAGTTTTCTGCCTTACTAAAGATTGAACGTCCTTTTGGGTATGGATTCTGAAATCAGATAGGTCTTGGTTCAGACCCCACCCTGCCATTGACCCTGGCCTGAGCTTATTTCATCTGTAAAATGCTAGTGTAGTGTTCCATCACATGGTAAGCATAAACATGCAATGCGTGTTATCTATTTTTCTTGGAAAATTATGAATCCTCTTTCCAGTCCTTTCCAATATTATTTTCAAATGTACCTAATATAGAAACTTCAATGAACTGATCTGCTTAGGAAACTGGGTGATAATTATGAAACGTTTTATGGTTGGGCTTAACCCATGTTGACCATTACTTTGTAATTTTATGAGTATACCTTTCTGCTTTCATCTATCATAGTGAATCTAACTGCTCACATTTGTCTCTGAATATCCTGTAGGGTACAAGAATAATCTTCAGGTCCTCATTCTCAAGAGCAATTTTCAATGTCCAGGACTTAGAGCCCAAAGAATATGAGGTCTTACTGAGATCGTTCTGATCCAAAATCATATTCCAGAAGTTTCTATTTTTTACGATCTCATTGTTATACATAGAAAGGTATTCTGATAAAAGCAGAATGTGAGGGGAGGGGGGTGTCTAAGTATTACAGTGGGATCACTTCAAATGGTTGGTTATGATGCCTTCTCCACAACCTGCTTTTAAGGGTGCCCAAATGATCTCCCCAGCAATACATGCTCCTCCACGTGACTGGCACATTGGGTGTCTGTGTGTACACACACACGTGCCTGCTTCTATTCTTAAGGGCAAAAAGGCGCAGTCAGCCACGTCACATAGTGCAACACTATCTTCAGTCCGTATGACAACTAGTGAGACACAGCTTTACCTGAAGGTCTTGGATGGCTCTTCTTGGAGCAAACGAAGCTGTGGAGAACGGTTTCAGGAGGGTGTTTCTCCCTCTGGATTAACTGATGAACCTAGAAGGGAAACCTCCTGCTACAATAACACAGCAAGGCGATGTGATGAACACTTTTATTTACAAATATAATTAAAAGCTCTGACAGTTATCATGCTCTTCCTTGGAACCTGAAAAATGTTTTGTTTTGTTTTTTAAAGTGCATGCAAAAGAAGTAAAGCCTTTTTTTTTTCATCATTTTTTATTGTAAGAAAATACACAGTTTGAAAGTGTGAATAATGCAATATTTATGACCAAGATATGGGACTTAGGAAGGGAAAGGGAAATAAAGAAAAAGACCAAGATGCTCTGATTGAGAGACAGTGTTGAACTCCAAATACTGAACTGGAAAGGGAGGGAGGTGGGGAGGAAGTAAAAAAATTTGATCAGAGAAACAGTTAAAATACAATATGAAAATAAGTAATACCTCTCCTTAAATTCCTTCTATACACAAAATACACGATTTGCCAAAGCCCAATTTGTGCTACTGGGATTCTGTGAGCTCCTTAAGTGTATTCACATCCTCTGCAACAGCAGAAAATGATTATGATACAATCAGAATATGCTGAAGACAAGTTAAACTCTTGCCAGCAGGTTCTTAAAAATCACAAGATCTCTTCACCCCACCCACCCCCCCAACCCCAAAAAAGTAATAATATGTCACCACTGATATGTACATCACAATTAGTTTCTGTAAAATGTATCAAATTTTCAATCTTTAATAAAACTTTGTTTTTTTTTATTCCTGATGAATAAATACCAAAAAAATAAAATAAAATAAAATAATGCAGCAGCTAGTTAAGGTGTAAGGCTGCGGATATTGTGTCTCTCTCCCCCTTGGCATTTATTATTATTTTTTTGCTTTACTTTCACAGATTGGTGGTAATGAGTGATTGCTTAAAGCAATATACATCCACTTTGTTGTTGTTGTTGTTGGTTTATTGGTTTTGTTAAAACTGTCTCCAAAGTTTTCACTGAAACATTTTGAATCACATCAATACTGTGACGTGTACTATGAATAGAAGAGATGGCCAGGTTTTGGCCAGCACTGAAAGTTGACACGGGGGGAGGAAGGGGGCCCCTGATGGATAAGAATAAACAGGCACTAGTCCGACACGATGTCAGTAAGAGTAAGAGAGAGAGAGAGTGAGAGCAACGCCCGTTAAAATGGGGAATGTGGTTTTGCAGGGTCTGAATTTTTTTCTGTTTTCTTTTTTTTTTTTTTTGTAAATGGCAAAAAATTTAATCTCATCTATAGTCCTCCTTAGGAAAATCTAATGTAACCAAATTCCCAAATCCCATTCTGAGGCTCTCCATGTCAAAAGTTTCAATCTCTCGCTCTTGCCTTTCCAATAGGTACTTTATTCTCTCGCTGCGTTCCTTCTGAAGGGCAGCCAGCTCCTCTTCAATCTGAAATAAGCACAACGAGCAGTTCTCAGTGGAAAGTACCTCCCAACAGGCACCCGTGTGCACACGTTACACACATAGGCACGCAGGAACAAAGTGTGGCCTGGACCCAGGAAGACGAGTGTCCTGTGATAAACGTTATCAAATCCATTATATTTAAAACTTGCTAATGAGAATAAAAACGGTTGGGTCCCCCGGGGACTAGCAATGCCATTCTCGCAAGCCAAGCAGCTGAGCTGATCTAGGTCAGTGTCCTGTCTTAGTAGGAGAAGCTAAAAGACACTCGAGCGCAATTAGATTGTACTGCTTTCCCGTAGAGAGCCAAAGGCCTCCTGGGTCATTAGTAATTTAGTTCTAGAGCAGGAGCTGGGAAAATAGTCTGTTACGTTGGTCTCAGGAACTACTGGAAGTGCAAATAACTGGTTAAGCAAACAAATGCTTAGCGTCTTTGAGATGCTTTATGAAATCTTTTCTACTTCGTATACCTCAGACTATCTAAAGCAATGAATATTTCAATTGGGATAACATTTATTATTCATGGCAATATCAGCCTATCTTCAGTTTAATTTTTTTTTTAAAGAGCTCTGCTGGTGATTTCTCTTGGTTTAAAAATAGCTGAATGCCAAATCTATGGTTGGCTTTTAGCAGCCATGTTCTCCGTTCACGGTACCTTTCATGGGTCATATCACCCCCAGCAACCCATGTCATTCCTCTGGCTGTGAAGGTTCAGGGTTTCCTAGCAGAGCAGTGGAAAGGCTTAGGAAGTGGGGTCAGACTTATCCAAGTGGCTTAACCGTCTGGAGCACGAGTGTTCTGACCTGTAGAATGGGGACAAGGCCTAACTCTCAGGGATATCAGGAGTAGAAAGTGAAAAGTGCCTAGTTTAATCCCCCTCCAGGGAAGGAGGGCTCTGAAAAGGCAGTTTCCTCGGCCACGTCCCCCCTCCACCCGGCAGCACGGGACCCAGAGGGACACCCTCATACCTTCTGCTCAAGATGTGCTCTGCGCAGAGACACCCTCTGCTCTAGCTTCTGGAGCTCGCGTTCATGTTGTGCCTCTGTCTGCATCTTGATTTTGCTCTGGTAGGCATTGAGAAGCTCCATTTCTTGCTGGAGCTGTAGCCTCAAGGCCTGGCATTCTGCTTCTTGAGCCTCATCTAGCCGTAACTGCGGGCACAGAAGACACACACTGTAACGCACCCCTTGCTACAGCCCTTGGTGACTACTGGAGGATGTTTCCTCATTTGGGTCCCCTTAGAAAATAGATGCCCTGGGTGCACTCAGAGTTAGGAAGCAAAAATAGTAAAGTCTGCCCAATGGGCTACAGATTGCCAGAAGCACATTGTGTTCAGTATGATCTGAAACCACTGCAGCAGGTGTCAGGAGGCTACACACTCCAGGGAGCAAGCCTGTGGGCTGTGGAGGTAGACTCCTGAGCTTGAACTCCAGCTTCACCATTCACGTGGACGTGTCACCTCGGCATGTCTTTTAACCTCTCTAGGTTACGTTTTTTGAGCTTGAAGAAAATAACAATAACAGTTCTATTGTCTGAGATTGGTAGGAAGATTCAATGAAATAATTTATATAAAGTCCTAGGCACAGTTCTGATACATACTAAATATTCAGCAAATAATAGTTGTCATCATTATTTTGGTTTTAAGTAGGCCATTTCCTTATCTAGACTTTTTTCTCTGTTTTTTTGTTTTGTTTTGTTTTGTTTTGAGTTGGAGTCTCACTCTGTCGCCCAGACTGGAGTGTAGTGGCTGCTCCCGGCCATTGCAGCCTCGACCCGCGGGGCTCTGGCAATCCTTCCGCCTCAGCCTTCCGAGTAGCCGGAATTACAGGCGCGCGCTACCACGCCCGGCTAATTTTTTGATTTTATTGTAGAGATGAGATCTCGCCTGCCCAGGTGGGTCTTGAACCTGCGGGCTCAGGCAATCCACTCACCTCAGCCTCGCAAAGGCGCGGGATTACAGGCTGAGCCACCGAGCCTGGCTTGTTTTTGTTTTTTGTAGAGACAGAGTCTATGTAGCTCAGACTGGTCTCGAACTCCTGGCCTCAAGCAATTCTCTTGCCTCAGTGCTGGGATTACAGGTGTGAGCCACCACGCCTGGCCTTATTTGGAGGTCTTTAACCCTAAAACCATTTAGATATGTTTATCTCTAAAAAAATGAATGTAGTATCTATAAAACTTGAGGAATATGTCACAGTCCTGTTATGCTCTTAGCAATAATGTTGGCCATACAAATTATCCTGCTAGCCAGACAATCCAAAACTCAAGTAGCTCACAATCTCTTCCCCACAGCAGACAGGTGGCCTTGATCATCTTAAAAGGCATATTACAGTTTGAAGCAGTAAAGTCCAGATTATAAGGGAGCCTTGCTCCCTGGAACACTTGAGCTTTGTCTTACACACCAAGACACCCACATCCTGTGTGGGGAGTGAACTAAGCCAGCCAGTAGAAATGCCAATCTCTCAAAAGCAGAGTTGAAGGTTTAGGGCCACTAGCAGGACTACATTTAGGTAGGATGACCTCCTTGTCCCACGCTTGGTTGTGCCCAGTTTGGTTGAGAACTATGAGATTGGAACCCTTGAATCAGACATTTCTGTCTACCTGAGTTTATCTGCATGTTTCCATATAGACCACTTTGCCAAGATACTTATTCTCCACCTTATATACAATTTATGACAATTAACATATCTCAATGTCTTGATTCACAAATGACATTTTGAAATGTTATTTAAAGAGTTTCAGAAAGTTATTTGCACAGTGTCTTTAGTATTTCTGCAGAAACATACTATAGAGACTAAAGAAACAGAAAGTAGATCATATAGCCCTATTTCCAAGGTAATTTCTAATAACTAATCCTAACCAGCTTTCATTAAGACCCACTGAAGAGGACAGATAGCCCCTCTCATTTTCCTGATGAGAAATGAAGGGAAAAGAGATACTAAACACAATAAATAGTCCATCTGCAGCAGCAACAGCCTCACAGGTAAATGCCCAAGATTTCCTGGTTCCCAGTGAGGATTATTATTGATTCCCTCTTGATAGGGGAGGCCCCTTACCAACAAAGGAAGTGACAGCCCTGTTCTTTTCTACTTGTCCGCATGAGTTGCTATTAGCCCTGAATAAGTGGGTGAGAGGCTCAGCCTATGGTCAATTTAGACCACTGAAGCATCTCCATTTTCTTTCCTGTCTGGCATTCTGTTAACAGTGTCAGTGACTATGTTGTTCTGCCCCAGTGCTGACTCTAAAGACCTAGTGCTAGAAATCTGAGGATATTCCAGTATTTGATATTCATCATCCAAGGTTAAATATACCAAATCCATTATTCTGTAAGAGTAGGTAAATATCATGTCTGTTTTCTAAAGTGGCTTAAACTGAAAAAAACAATGTGACAGAGGGGGTATAATGTAAGCTTTCAGGCTCCCCCTAAAATGGATTCAAATCCTAGCTCCACCACTAATTAGTTACGTGAGGCTCCCCCTTTTGCCCAGAGGCAGGGATTGTTATACTGCAGCTTCTAGGCCAAATCTGGCCTGCTGCCTGTTCTTGTAAGTTTTTTGTTGAGTCTCACTCTGTTGCCTACGCTGGAGTGGCACACTCAGCCACCGCAACCTCAACCTGCTGGACTCAGGTGATCCTTTTGCCTCAGCCTTCCAACTACAGGCGCATTACCACGCCCGGCTAATTTTTTGCTTCATTGTAGAGATGAGGTCTAGCCAGGTTGCCCAGGCTGTTCTCGAACCCTTGGGCTCACGCAATCTCTTCACCTTGGCCTCCCAAAGTGCTGGGATTACCGGCTTGAGCCACTGTGCCTGGCCACTTGTAAGTTTTATTGGACACACCCACTTATTTACATGTTGTCTTTGGCTGCTTTTACACTAAAATAGCAAAGTTGAGTAGCTGTAACAGAGACCCTAATTACCACCTGCTCCTTTACAGAAAAAGGTTGCCAACTGCTGCCCAAGTGGCTTTACTTCCATAAACCTCAGTCTCATCATAGGTAAATTAGGGCTGAAACAGTCATGACTTCAAAGAGGGTCCACCAAAATGAAATAACATCTATAAAATTACTTAACACTGTACCTGGCCCATGGCAAGGATTCAGTAAATGATAGCTGTAATGACCATAAACTTTTGTCTTCTGTCTCGGAAAGAAGGACATCTCTCTCCCTTATTCAAGGACAGTCATTAACCTATATTCCTGATCCCACTCTCACCTATCTCACGTAGCAAACATTCACTGAACACTTGCTGTATGCCAGCATCATTGCAGATGCTGAGAATACAAAGATGGCAAGCCAAGGCCAACCTACCAGCCTCTGTGTCCGTCAACTCTCTCCTTGCCTTTAATCTCTTTGCATTCCTCACCTCACTCCTGATCCTAGCCCTCTACTTCTGCTGCTCGCATGAAGGTCACCAATGGTCACCTGGAAGTGGTCCCTATCTTACCTGGCCTCCCAACAGAATCTGGTATTGTCAATTGCCCCTTTACCTTGAAAGCTCTCTGTTGTCTTCTGAGACACCACAGCCTCTTGTTTTTTCCTTCCCTCTGGGACTATTCCTTTTCTAGTACCTACCTACTTGGTTATTAAATGTGGATATTTCTCAGGGCTTTGTCCCGGGCCCTCTTCTACCTCTAACCTCTCTTCCTAAGGAACCTCATCTATTCCAAAAGCCTCAGTTACCATCTGTTATATGCAAATAACTCTCACATCTATACTTCAGACTTCCCTTTTGGGATCCAGACTAGGTTATCCAGGTTACTAGAGACATCTTTACCTGGATGCTTCCCAGGCTCTCAAGCTCAACACAGCTAATAATAATTCATCATCTTTCCCTTCCCATTCCACAGTCTGCTCTACTTCCTTTTCAATTTTTGTTTTAAGTGAGATAGGGTCTTCTCCAAGTTGCAGTACAGTGGTGTGATAATAACTCACTGCAGCCTCAAGCCATCCTCCTATCTTAGCCTCCAGAGTAACTGGGACTATAGGCATGTACCACCACACCCGGCTAATTTTTTTTGGTGTATGTTAAGATGTGGTCTCACCATGTTGCCCATGCTGATCTCAAACTCCTGGCTGGCCTCAAGTGATTCTTCCACCTTGGCCTCCTAAAGAACCAGGATTATAGGCATGAGCAAAACTGCACCTAGCCTCCACTTCCTTTTCTACCATGTAGGTAAATATAGGAAGACCATCGTCTACCATTTTGCTCAAACCAGAGAACAGGAGTCATCCTGAATATCTGAGTCTCCACATTGCTAAGTGCTCTCAATTCTGCCTCCTGCCAAATGTAGTCACTTCCACCTCTATCCCAACTGCCCAATCTCTAGTCTAGCCACTACTCCTTCAAGCCCAGGGTAAAAGCAACTTGACAATCATCTTCCAATGTCCACTCTTGCCATCTCCCAGTCTATTCTCCATATTTCACCAGAGTGATCATTCAAAAATACAAATCTGATGTCACCCTCTTGCTTAATACTCTCCGATGGCCTCCCATTGTTTTCAGGATAATGACAATTCTTAACAAAGCCTGCAAGCCCCTCCATGACCTAGCCCATTTACCCCTCCAGTGTTGCCCTCATGTTAGCCCCCTCCCAGTTCTCAATATCCTAAACACAATGTATTTCTGCGAATTCTTCAGAAATGCCACTTTTGCATCTTTCCACTTGCTGCTCCCCGGTTTTTCCCAACTCTCCAGACCAGGCAAGCTCTTCTGTTCTGTGCTCTGCTGGCACCTTCACTTGCTCTGCCGTTACATGGAGGAGACTTTTTCACTGTTTCCTCCACTCTTCTATAAATTCCATGAAGACATGATCGATGACTATCTTATTCACCACAGTATCCTGGGATGGCTGGGGCACTGTGCAGGCACTCAATAAATACTCGCTGGATGGACGATGAGATGAATGTGCGAGCTCTCATCCTCAGCCTAAGTACATGGTTAAGTCTCTCCCAACTAAAGGAAGTCTTTCTTTCATTGTATCCTTCTCTTGCTACAGCTCTCAGTCTCTTTTCCTTCACTGATGAGGATTTGGTAAAAGCAGACTTTTCATTTCTATCTCACTCTGTAATCACTCCTTTAATGCACTACAATGTCTCCCATTCCCACCAGTCCACTGATTATCTAAGACAAGCAATGGACAAATCCACTGCCAGATTCAATGAGCACCTCAAAGTTTATTATTTAATTGATCTCTGCAACAGTTGAAGTCATCAGTTAGAAATGTTTGCTCTGGCTTCTGGGGCATGCTCCTTCTGCTTCTTCTCTGTGACTCTGATTATTCATCTCTGTTCTACTTCTATTCACTCCTCCCATGCCAGTATCACCAGACTTAGTCCCTTCCTCTCCAATGCTATCTCCTGTGCTCAGCAGATCTCGTCTATTCCTAAGAGCCACAACTACCCCCACAGAGCACCGGAGTCGCACTTTTGAATCCTGACATCCTTCCTGAACTGCAGATTTCCATACCTGTACCTCTCTACCTGGACACCCACATAGCTCTGATGCTGTCTCCACAACTTAGTCAATTATCTTCCCAGATGTCCAAACTCACCCTTCCTTTGATTTTTCCATCTTGGTAAAATGATAACATACTCCACTCTGTCATCAAACCTCTCTCTCAAAGAACTTAAGTTCTTTCTGTTCTACCTCCTAAATATTTCTCAAATCCTTCTCTCTTAGTTTAGGCACTCCACGTTTTTTTTTGTACGACTATTACAATAACTTCCTAACAGCTTTCTTTACCTATATTTGCTATACATTACCGCCAATGTCTTTCTATAACCAAACCTGATCCTGTTACTTTCCTTCTTAAGACAGGCTTCAGCAGCTCCCCACCGCTTAGAGAATAACATCCAAACTCCTTGCTTCTGAGGATCTGAGCCCTATCTGCCCGCTCTTCCTAAACAAGCAGTCTATATTCCTATTGTGATTGCTCATTGTTTCTCGATTGTGCCATCCTTCTGTAGGCCTTTGAGTCTCTGCATGTACTATATCCTCTGCCAAGAAAAATTCCTTCTCTTTTGCCTATTTGGTAAACGACTACTCTTGAAGACTCATCTTCTCATGGAGTCTCAGGGAACTATCAGGCAAGCTCCCACTCCAAGCTCCCTTTATGACCTCTCCATTTGGAATTCCCACAATCCTCCCCCTTGAACTTTGGGCTCACACCAAAGTTCTTTCAGTGGCCGTATGCACACTTTTCATCGTTGGGCCTTTGTCTACGTAGGCCCCATTCTCAAGGAATTGACTTACTTTGATACATTTCTTTAAGCCTCTTGGCTCCCTCTGGGAAGCTTTCTCCAGACCCGATTAGTTGTTCCTACTAGTCCTCCCACAGCCTCCAGCACCGTCCACTTCAAATCACTTACTATGCTTTGTTATTTATGACCGCTGAATTATCTGACCTCCTAGCTTGATTGACAAAAGTATGAGGACAGAGACCAATTGTCTACCCAGCTCATCCTCCATCTCTGAGCCCCACAGAGTGCTGAACACACGTAAGGGTTTACTGAAGGAATGTGCCTGTGTGTCTATCTTCCTCACTTGGCTGTGAGCTCCATAGGGGCAGGGACTGTGTCTGATTCATTTGTGCCTGACATTAGGTAGCGGGAGGGGAGTCAGTAAATCATTGATGAATGAATACATGACATCATATGCCGTATCTATCACTTTTTGCCCTCAGAGTCCCTAAGTGCCACAGGACTTATTTAGCGTGTCATTCCTCGAGTTCCATCTTATAAGACACACTCCAGCAAGTATCCGCATTGGCTTGGCTTTATTCGGCGTCGTCATTTCCTCGGCTCCTTGGGCAGAAAAACACCAGTATCCTAAATTTGTGCAAGAATCATCTTGGAACAAAAGGCTGGATCCTGGATTTTCTTGATTCCCAAAGCTCTGGAAGCCATGGCACCAAATCTAACCACTTACCGCTTGAGAGGCCATCATTTCATTTATACTCTGTTCATACTGCTCTGCCAAAATGGCAAGTTTTCTTGTCTGCTCATCTTTCAGTGTCTTTAAGATTGTTTTGTGCTCATTCTTTGGAGTAACTTCCAACTGGTGATTCTTGAGTGCTTTATACTGTTTGGTCTGTACTTTGCAAGTGTCCTGAAACTGTTTTTTAATTTGCATTTCCATGGCCTGTGTTGGAAAAGTAAAGGAAAAATAAAGACATGTCAGTAAATACAGAAAGTGTTCCATATAGTCCATCTATTAATTCCATATAATGATACAAGTGCCGGGACCATTTACTTTTTGATGGAGTAACCCACACTGCTAACCAATAAAAATGAAAATAGTACATACAATACAGACAGATACAGACAAGTTGACCACTGCTTTTGGTTTTACATTAAATGAATGTAGTAATTCTGAATTTACAAATGGTGTCAAAGAAAAAACAAATTGTTACAAGGGGATAACAGCTCTAAGCAGATTGTGGAATATGATGATATGAAGCTTAGCTTGTTAAAAGATAGGCAACCATTCCTAGTCAGGGTCTTCAGTGTCATCTATTTTTTGTTTTTCCATTTTTTTGTTTGCTTTTGCCATTTCCCTGTTTTCCAGTGAGAGAGGGGATTGTATTATATAAGCCAGCTCTCACAGCTCTAGCTTATGCCATTTTCTTTTTTTTTTGAGTTGGAGTCTCACTCTGTCGCCCAGACTGGAGTGCAGTGGCCGCTCCCGGCCATCGCAGCCTCGACCTGCTGGGCGCCGGCAATCCTTCCTCCTCAGCCTTCCAAGTAGCTGGAACTACAGGCGTGCGTTACCACACATGGGTAATTTTCTTTCTTTCTTTCTTTTTTTTGAGTTGGAGTCTCACTCTGTCACCCAGACTAGAGTGCAGTGGCCACTCCCGGCCACCGCAGCCTCAACTTGCTGGGCTCTGGTGATCCTTCCACCTCAGCCTTCCAAGTAGCTGGAACTACAGGCGTGCGCTACCACGGCCGGCTAATTTTTTGATTTATTGTAGAGATGAGGTCACACCAAGTTGCCCAGGCGGGTCTTGAACCCGCGGGCTCAGGCAATCCACTCACCTCGGCCTTCCAAAGCACGGGATTACAGGCTGAGCCACCAAGCCCAGCTGCTTATGCCATTTTCTTATCAACTCAATAAAAGAGAACATTTGGGTAGTACTTCATATCCTAGCCTACTTCCACTGGATTTCAGCATAAGTTGAAAGAGAAAAGTGATTTTAGATTTTTTTTCCCTTCATTAAGGGGTTGTGCTTGCACATGGCAATGTTAAACATGCATTTTGGCAAGGAAAAAGTGGAGTGTCTTATTTTAAGCCCAGAAGGCATTCCATCAGATTGTCCCACAGTCACAAGTGAGTTTCACAAACATTCTGAGGACTGATGGTGACAGGAACCACTGGTTAGCTTAGGATTTGGCTGGAAGTGATGCATGGCCAGTGTGATCAAGGTTGGCCTCATAGCAGTGCCAACATTGACAATGTCCTCCCTGACATATAGTACGTAGATCTTCTTAATCAGCCAACAGCTAAAATGAACTGAAGGCAGTGAGGGCCAGAGCCAATAAGGGCTGGTGGCAGTGAGGACCCAGGGTAGTAAGGGCCGGTGGCAGTGAGGACCAAGGGCAGTGAGAACTGGGGGCAGTGAGGGCTGAGGGCATTCTTCCTCTCATCTCTAGTGCAGGAGTGGTTAAGGCCTGGCACACGTAGCTTTACTCCTGATTCCCATGCTCATGACAGACATCCCTAATAAATTCACGCTTTCCTCCTTCTCTTGGATGTAGCTTTTAAGTCTTTCTCAGTCGGCAGCACTCAAGGTAGCTAATACTAACGTAACATTCTCACTTCCGGGGTCTGGAACCATGAAATGCTCTTAGTCCAGTTTTGAAGGGGGCAGGTCACGAAGTGCTCAGAGAAAATGCATAACAGAAACAAAGGCAAATTGAGAGATCATGTAGCATAATAATGGTTTCCAACCAGCTTGCCCAGCATCTTCTCTTCAGGATCTTGTTAAATATAGACTCTGTGCTTTACATCTGGAGATTCTGATGCAGGAGGCGTGGGGCCCAGAAATCTGTGATTCCAAAAAGCTGCCCAGGTGACTCTGACCATCATCCAAGCGAAGAACCCACTGATCCAGTCCAACTCTGTCCAGGAGCACCAATAGGGAAATACTTCTATCTCCCCTTACCTTTAAGTTTTTTGGCTGCTGCCGAAGTTCCATGACATGCTTTCTGTGCAGTTCCCTTTCTCGCCTCTTATTGTACTCCAGCTGGTTTTCCAGTTCAGTCTGGTGCTGTAAACGGATCAGATCCATGCGTAGCTTCTGTAACGTGTGCAGCTGCCTGTACTCTAGCTCTCGGGTGGACTCGTCGTGCCGGATTAGCATGGCATGTTCCATCTCCTTCTGGGTCCTCTTTTTATTCAGTTCCTGCATCCAGGAACAAAAGATAAAGGGAGAGAGGTGAACGGAGAGAAGTTGGAAGGAATGCACAACTAAGTGAGGGATGGCAAGGAATGGTGCTGCTAACCATCTCTTAATTAAACCCATTAGTGTTTGGCAGCAGGACTTAATGAGACTTAACAATCCCTTGGGGTTTAGGTTCTGTTCCTGGGTCCACCACTTACAAGATGGGCAACTTCATAGCAATTACAACTGCACTATCTGTAGAACATCTCTTACCTCACAGAGCTGCTATGAACTTTAGTTAGGTAATGTGCCATGCATAGGTCTAAATAAATGTTTCTTCAGTTGAGTCAGTGGTTCTACACCCTGACTTCCCATTAAAATCATCTGAGAAAGCTTTTCCAACATAAGATGCTTGAATCTCACAACCTAAAAGTCTCACCTGTCTGGGGCAGGACCCTGAGGCCAAGAGTTTCAAGAGTTCTTCAGGTGATCCTAATATGCAATCAGGGTTGAGGATTAAACCAAATTAAACTGATAGTGTCTGCAATATTCTTAGCTTTCTGGGAAATACCTTGTTTTTATACGTATCAGAAGTAGGCCAGTTATCTATTTTCTAAAATCTCAGAGTTCAGGGCATGCTGGGAAAAAACAGATGAGACCGCTCCCCTTTCATCTTTCCCATTACAGTCTTTTTGATCATTTCTAGATCTAATCACTGTGTTCTTTTCAGTTATACATATGTCTTTCTTTCTTTCTTTCTCTTTTTGTTGCTGAAAGGGGAAAGGAAAGCAAGCTAGGAAAAAAGGTTTCTCTTTACTCACCAATTCAAGAACATTTCCTAAATGGCACTATAAACAAAGATCTGAATCACGTGCTCTGGGTTCATACAAATCTTTATGAAGCTGTGGCTTCTGTTCTTAACTTGCTAACACTTGAATAGGGACGTGTAATCAACATTTATTGAAGAATATGCTCAGCTCAAAGTTGACTGAATCAGAGGTAGCGAGGTAGTCCAATCTGGACCAATTCATTTTCTTTATTAGGAATTTGGAATTGAGGTTCAAAATCGTTAATCTCTACTGTGGCTGGAACTGAGGGGTACATATGTGGTAGTCATCTGCTGCTATGAGGACCGAGGACTAGAGAAAGCTGTACTTCGGAGCAAGAAGCATAAAAAAGAAAACAATGTGAGGAGTGTGTTGATGCCTGTTTCTGACTGGTTCTCACTTTCCTAAAAGTCCAGCTATAGTGCAGCTATTGTGTTTTATGAACATTCCTATATTTCTACAGCAAATTCTCTTGTTTTAGTTTAAGCGAGCTGAAATATACTTCAGTTAACATACAAACAAAAGGATCTTAATTAATATGGGGAAATAGGCTTTATGTGCAAATTTTAAAAAGAGCAAGGTTGGAAGTGGTAAGTGCTGTAAACAGGTAAAGATTTAATGCTGCAAGGTTTCTGAAAAGGGTGGTATTACTATTAGTTAAGAAGGTTGAGGAATGAAGCTAGACGAAGTGAGAACGACAGGCTACCTCTCTTCTCTGATAGCATTTACTATGGGAGAAAATGCAAGACACATATTCTCATAGCAATCACATTTATATATTGGCGTGGTTGAGAATATATACTTGGACCACCCCCCCATCCATCTGAAGAGAAGTCCTTTAAACAGCACAACATCTGATATCAGAGCATTGTCACGAATCATTCATTTCTTCATTCAACAAATAGCTGTTGAACACTTACTGTGTGTTAGGCACCGTGGTAGGCACTAGGTATAGAACAGTGAACACATACACCCCTCATTGACCTTATATTCTGGTGCAGAAATATCCAAAGTATAAATGCAATCTAAATTTTTTTAAGGAATAAAAGATAATTTCTTGGAGGCTCTCTCTCATCTCCTCCTGCATTTTTCTTTTCCTGCTTTTATTTTTCCTCTTTACTTGGACCACCAAATTTTTTCTTTTAAATAAAAATAAGTAACTGGTCCCTAGGTGGCACCAAAGGACAGTGAGCCCTTCCCAAACCGAAACCTCTCCCAGACCAAAGACCAGGAGGAAGTCAAGAAAAGCCCTTTCAATGGGCAAAGGTCCCGTTCCTATAGGTCACTATATGACCTTTGACCTTTGAGATCCAGGAGTCCTGATACTGGGCATTTATACATCTCACACTTTCCTAAGTTGAGAAGTCCAAACTGAGTCCCAGCTGCCCAGAGCCTTGAAACTCATGGGGGAGAAAAGAAAATACACAAAGCAAACAAACACCTTTAGAAGACCTTTAGCATTTCTCTTCATGTTTCGTGGACTGCTTCGGGATATTGTCCACCGAATACCTTTATCAGAACTATCTTGGTTACAAGCAGTTGGTCTTTACAACCAGTTACCTGGTTAATTTTGATACAAGTGAAAGTTTGTGAATCAATGGAACATGCTCAGGGTGTGGGTCAATTTCAGCTCCTCCCTTAACTCATTATGTATGGCTTTGAGCAAGTCTGTTACTTTACATTTTAGTTTCTTCAGGTGTAAAGTGAGGCCAACAGCACCCATCAAGAACTACCTGCTTGTGAAGATGAAAGACCATAAGAAAATGTGGCATTAATAATGGCATATGCCATTATTTTCCTGTAGTCAGAAGTGAATATCTGGCATATACTATCTTAAATCTAGTTTGATAAGTGAGAGAAACATGATACTTAAATGGCTTTTCTGTTACAATTGCAGGTTGTTCCCTTTACTTTTAATGAGCAAAGGTCCTGTTCCTAGGTCACTACATGATCTTTGACCTTTGAGTTCCAGGAGTCATGATATTGGGCATTTATACATCCCACACTTTCCTAAGTTGAGAAGCCCAAATTGAGTCCCAGCTGCCCAGAGCGTTGACATCTGGGTTGCCGAAGTATAAGATGATAAGATATCTCTACTATTTTAAACCATGGGAAAGCCCAGTGCTGTGCCTACATAATAGTGTATAATGTGCTTTCAATTTTTAAAAGTTATTTCATATATTTCATTCAATCCTAATGGCAACCTATAAGATGTTAAGATTGCAAGGATTTGCCCCTTTTATATGTGATAGTAAAGCATTTGGGAATTGAGAGACTAACATATGGTCATACAACATCTTTTTTTTTTTGAGTTGGAGTCTCACTCTGTTGCCCAGGCTGTAGTGCAGTGGCATGCTCATGGCTACCGCAGCCTTGACCTGCTGGGCTCAGGTGATCCTTTTACCTCAGCCTCCCAAGTAGCTGAAACTACAGGTGTGTGCCACCATGCCCAGCTAATTTTTTGATTTATTGTGGAGTCAGAGTTTCGCCAAGTTATCCATATTGGTCTTAAACCCCTTGACTCAGATAATCCTCTTACCTTGGCCTCCCAAAGTGCTGGGATTACAGGTAAGAGCCACTGTGCCCAGCCAGGTCATAGATCTTCTATAAAGCAGGACTGAGGCTAAAACTCAGATCTTTTGCTTTTCAATATTTTTCAGTAAAAGATGTCCCACTTAATGACTTATATCTTCCTGTTTTATGCTTTTTCAATCTGGGATACACTATTCTGAAGAATTCTTCTGCTTTAGCTAGATACAATGCAATGGTTACTTTATCTGTACAGATGACACAATGTATATTACAGCAATATCAAGTCACCTTTAGCTTATACAAATTCAAAAAAATGAGCAAAAATCACCCAAAAAATGGCACAGATCATTCTGCCCACCTATGTACTCAATGTGGATATATGCCCCGGAGGGAGGGTGAGGTAGAAGAAACGCAGTTTCCTCTTCCTCTGCCCACATGACACACCAAGCATCTCGCCAGGTTGTGTGAGCTCAGTGTCGAGACGCGAACTTTTCATACAACACGGTTCCAGAACACATCACCACACTTCATGTCACTCTACCTTCTGTGTGAGATGGGCTCCAGGTGCATCCCCTCATCCCTCCTTCCCTGTGTTCCAGGCATTCTGAGTTCCAATGGAAGGGGCATTGACTTCTTTCAAAGGAGCCAATCTCACTCATGCCACATTTTTATCCTCAAGCCCACTGAGCTCGAGTAAAAACTAGAATTCTTGCTTAAATGGAGATGCTGTCAGGCTATGATATTTAATGTGCTCTTGGTTTCGGTTCTTTGATTCAACATTGGTTAGGAAACCGTGAGTGTGAGTGTGTGGTGGTGAGAGAGGAAGAGGCTCAACCCAGTTTCAGTGATCCTCTTAAATGTTTTCATTAATTAAGAGGATTGCTAATACTCAATCCTTTAGGCAAAGACATATAGGAACACAAGTCTTAGGCTTGGCTGGTGGGAGTATAAACCCCTTCAGTGGGTAAGTTGGCAAGATGTATTTAAAAATTTAGATGCATGTACTCTTTGACCCAGAAATTCCACTTCTGAGAATACATCCTACAAAATATGTGTTTATGTGTAAAAATATCTATGTACAAAGATGTTCTTGCAGTATTATTAGTAATATTGTAAAACTTCAACAAAATGCCCACTGAGAACTGCCTCGTCAAATAGATGATTGCATAGCCATCCAGCAAAATACTATTAGGTTCCAAAGGATGAGGCAGAGTGGTAGGTAGACAGTAAATGGAAAAAGGAGAGATACACACAGTAGAGTGGACATGTGTTGCTCTCTGTAGGCTCAGCATCCATGTTTCCTGCTTCTGTTTGCAGGCTCCCTTGTTTCCTTTGAGAAACAACTTTGCCCTATCTTGAATCAGACAGTGTTGAGTAAGGGGTAGGCACATTTCCCAGTCGAGTTCTAGCTCTCTTAGGAATTTGAACCTTGAACAGAAATGATAAAAAGATCAAACATGGTTGGAGGAGACACATCCAAACAGCAGTGCTTTGAGAAGTGTCCATTAGCTCTTGCCCTCTGCGTCATGGAAGCTGCTTTTCCAGTGTGGTTCTTCTTTTCCAGCTCAGTTCCTCAGCTCTGTCACACTCCATACCCTTCCAATAAATTCCTTTCCATGCTTAAGTTGGCCAGAGTTTGTTTCTATTGCTTACAAATCAAATAGTCCTACTGATACAAAAGTACCCAACATACAAATGAGTTCCATTTCAAGAGCACGTTTGCAAGTCCAACTTGTTGTAATCCAACAATTAGCCTAGGTTCCCAACTAACACAATTGGCTATAGTACTCTATGTACTTAACAAGCTATACTGACACCTGGTAGAGAGAAATAGTACATTTTAAAAATGCAGGTGTACATCTTTAAAGTTTGTAACTTGAAGGCTGGTATGTAAGGGACTTACTGTAATTTCATTTTTGTAAAGTTATATACAATGCATATGCTGTATGTACATATACAGGAACAAAATTTAGAAATATATATGCCAAATTAATGGTAGACATTGTATGAAATGGGATTATAAAAATGGGCTGGGTGCAGTGGCTCACACCTGTAATTCCAGCAATTTGGGAGGCTGAGAACAGACAGATCATTTAAGGCCAGGAGTTTGAGACCAGACTGAGCAACATAGCAAGATCCCGCCTCTACAAAAATTAAAAATATAATAATAATAAAAGGTAGAAAATAGTAAAAAGTTTCCATTCTGCAAGATGAATAATTACCAGAGATCTAATACACTGCATGGTGACAGTAGTTAATGACACTGTATTGCATGCCTGTAATTTGCTTAGAGGATAGATCTTAAATTACATCTTCCTACCAGTACCCCCAACACACGCATGCAAACAAACGGCAACTGTGTGGAGTCAATGGATATGTTAATTAGCTTGAATGCAGTGATCATTTCACAATGTATACATATATCAAAACATCAAGTTGTGTTCCTTAAGTGTATACAATTTTTTTTGAGTTGGAGTCTCACTCAGTTGCCTAGACTGGAGTGCAGTGACTGCTTCCAGCCACCGCAGCATCACCTGCTGGGCTCTGGTGATCCTTCCGCCTCAGCCTTCTGAGTAGCCGGAATTATAGGCATGCGCTACCACGCCCGGCTGATTTTTTGATTTATTGTAGAGATGAGGTCTCACTGCCCAGGCGGGTCTCGAACCCGCGGGCTCAGGCAATCCACTCACCTCAGCCTTCCAAAGGCGCGGGATTACAGGCTGAGCCACCGAGCCCGGCTGTATACAATTTTTATATGTAAATGATATCTCAATAAACTTGTTAAAAAGAACTTTCACTACTTAGTTTTATTTTTTCTGTATTTGTCTTTTTTTAATGTTCATTTATTACTTTTGCAAATAGAAAAGCTTTGGACATTTTCATGAAAGTGGCTCTGAAATAAGATTAAACAAAGGAAAATCTGGACACTTAAGAACAATACCCTTATAAAGAGTTATTGTTGGCTCAATTGGTTGGAACCTAAAACTAATGAAGTCATTAATATAGTCTATCATTTTAGGTAAGTAATGATCTTCTATAACTTTTATTGATACTAATTATCTCCTTAGCCTCAGATTTCCTCCAAATATGTGTTATTAGAATAACAATAATAATTGCCACATGAAAAGAATTCCAAATACTTTGTTTCCAATTGGCTATTGGAATTTTTCATTTTGATTTTTTGACTTCTGACAAACTCAAAATGTCCAGCACTGAATCAGTTTCTTACCAAAACCTCTATGCTTCTGTGTCTACCCACATCAACATTTCCCCAAGTCTTAAGCCCTAGAAATAAACTGGGTTCTGTCTTCAGCCTTTCTCTCATATCCTCTTGTATGCCAAGTCCTATTTATTTTATACTCCAAATTGGGTTTCCAGTCCACCCCTCTGACAGATACCACCACCAGGCTTGTTCATGCCCTGTCTCCATCACCTGATCTCTTTGCTTCTAGTCTCTTTCCTCTCACTCTGTGTTTTTGAACCTTTGTTTTCATTGCTGCATCCATAAGGAGCCTTTTTAGACTTTTCTCCCCTTAATTATCCCCACTGCTTTAAATGATAACACTACAGGTAGATTGTGTACCTGTTTATGTACTGTGGCCTGTCATAATAGCTAAGACACCTCCCCCAACAAGAACTCATTTTCACCCATGGGGAGCGTTATTACCTCCACTGAGAATGCATGCTCCAACCAATTTATGCATCACTGCCAAACTAAGCCAATCTCTCCAAAGTACAGTTTTAGCCCTAATGAAAAATTTTCAGCGGCTTCTCCCTCTTCTAATAAGATAACACATATAAAGAACCTGAGTCTGGCCTATAATTACATGTGTTCAATAAATTTTTGTTTGCTTTACCCTTTCTTCTTCCCAACCAAATATGGCTCTCCAAAAAGCTTATACCAGTTCACTTTTCCATTAACTGTGCTGGAAGTGCTTGTTTCCTTCATGCAGGCTAACACTGGGCTTTTATCAGACTTGGATTTTTTTTTTACCAATGTGCTAGTTCAGTTGTGAGTTTTTCTCTGATGACTCTAGGTCGCAATGATTTCCTGTTGAACTTAGCTTCTGTAACTGATTCACATTCTGTATTCTTCATCTCAGTTAATGCCATCATATCCATCCAACCTCCCAAATTAGAAACTTGGGAGTCACTTTCAACTTCCTCTTCTAAAATCCCCACATCCATTTGGTCAGAATTAACTGTCAGTTCTGGGTCCGAAATGTCACTCAGATCTATCACCTCTCTCCATCCTCACAGCCTCGTCAGGCCAGAATTGCAGAAGGAGCACCCTGGCTGACCTCGCTCCACTTTGCTTCTTGCTACTCCAGATGCACTAACCCTTAAAAATAAAGAAAGGTCTCATCATGTCGCTCCCCTGAAGAACCTCTGATGGCCATGCACTGCCTGTGGGCTAAACAAGGCCCTCCACTTCAGCTTCTCTCTACTCTTGCTCTGAGCTCTGCTCCACACACCCTGAACTAGGGTCACGCTCAGTATTTCATCAATCACTGAGTTCTCCAAGCCCCTTCATGACTGTATGCTCATGATACTTTATATGTATGTCTACTATTGCACCTAACGTATTATACTGTAATTAGTCTGTTACACATCTGTTTCTCCTTTAGACTCAGGGCCACGTGAAGGCAGACAGCATAGCTCCTCAGTGGCCTTGGTGTCTGGCACAAAGGAGGCTCGCTCTAAGTACTGAATGACTGAATGAATGAAGTCATAGAGTATCATACTGTTATTTAAATGCTTCATGTGAAGTCACAAAAGCCTAAGTCCTTGATAAGCAGGTTGAAAGCAAAAATTCTCTACATCTTTTGATTCTTGTGTGATATGGCTCGTAACAGGTGTTCAATAAAATTCTACTACATGTATTTAGAAAAAGTTGCTTCCTTGTTCTGCAAATGGGCTTTCTCTTATCAATGGTAAATTTATTGCCTGACTTTTTTGTGTCAGTCACTGTACTTAAGGCTATAAAGGCTAAGAACATGGAAATGAACAACACAGACATGGTCATGACCCTCACAAGGCTTACTGTCTCATGGGTCAATGGCAATAGTCATGAGCATAGTAAGTACCTCCCGAATGTTCTGCTGCTCCACCTCATGCCGCTTGATCATTATTTTCCGCTTGAAGAAACGACAATTTTTGTCGTAGTACAGTCTCTGTTGAGTGAGAAGGTGGGCTTCCTCTTCAGCCTGTGTGTGCTGCAAATTTTCTTTATGCTTGGATATCCGCTCCTGCTTCTCTTTCTTGGGTGTGCTATGGTCCTCATTCATTTCCTTAAAAAACAAAACAAAACAAAACCAAGCTGGTCTCGTAAAACAAAAGGAACTATAAAAGCTTATTACAACTGCAGATTAACTCATTGGGAAAGCAAGAAAAAAATGTAAATACAGTAAGGCTTGGTGTTATATATACCTCTCCAACTTTTTTTTAGCCTATTAGCTGAGTATTAAGTGAGAGGGACACTTGTAAGTTTCCCTATCTCTGGCTTCTCACTCTCAGAAATTATTTGTTCATACATTCAACCTATACATACTTACCAAGCTCCTATCACGTGTTGGGCAGAGGATACAAAGGTATGCAAAAGACCATGATATCTGCCACAGGAGGCTTTATAGTACAGAATCAAAAATTAATTGAAGGACCACAGAAATGAACTAAAAGTTACTCTGATAACTGCTATGAAGAGGAAATACTGGTCCTATAAGAATGTTTAATTGAAAATATCTCATTTTGGTGACAACTAAGCTAAACTTTGGAAAAGTGATAGGAGTTAACCAGTGGAAAAGGAGAGGGAAGGATATTCTGGGTAGAGAAAATAGCATATGCAAAATCCTTGGGTGGGGGAAGAAACATGGTGTGATCAAGAACTGAAAGAAGGCCAGAATGGCTGGTGCGATGTGGCATGAGATAAGCCTAACCAGGTCAGCAAGACCACTGAGGCCTTACAGGCCAAAGTAAAGGACACTGATCTTTAGCATAGGAGAAATGGATGTTATATATGTGTGGGAATGTCACAATGATATGCATTTCAAAATTATGACTCAGATTTGTGAGTACAAAAGACCACAGATCTAAACTTCTAACTCTTTCAACATGCTCATGAAGAAAAAAACAAGTCAAAAGATAATTTGAGATACCCTCACTTGACCTTTCTGTGTAAAACTAATACTCCTTATGAAGTAAAGTTTAGACTTCTTAAAATAGCATGTATATTTAGATATTTATATACTTAACAGATATTATCCTTGGAATGACAAAACAATCCCTACTACTACTAAGCCTTGGGTATATATAACACCAAGCCTTCCATGCTGCTACATGGAAGATGGAATGAAGGAGGCAAGGGCATATGGAGACAGCTGGGAGGTACTGCAATGGTCTAGGTGAGAGAGATTCCTGTAACTTGGACAAAAGAGGTGGTGACAAGACTGAGAGAAGTGAACAGATTCTAAGGACAAGAGGTGGCTATGCAAATATCACTACTATGAATTTCAGGGGAAAAAAAGCATTCTTCATTTGGGATTAGAGGGTAAATAAACCATCTATATTTTCAAAAGGATAAAATTCACAACTTTTCCAGAACATTTGGACAAGAGGAAGAAAGCAGTGAATCAGAACAGTTAAGATGTTAATCTATGGTGAAAGTAAGACAAGTACTTGTCGGGAAAATGCAGTGTATTCTTCTTTGTTCATACTGACAAGCTTGACCTATATTATTTGGTTAACTACTCACTCAGCTAAAGTTTTCTTTAATTGCTCACACCCATTTGACTTAATGTTTTGTGATGCAGATAATACATACTATTTATTTTCTCTCTTAGCCAAGAAGTCTTTGTAAATTAACTTTCAACTATCCTGTTCCATTTAAGTAGGAAGTTAACTTTTAGAATCAACAGGAGAAAGTGCTGTTTCTAGCGTGGAGTAAGCTGGGATCACAACAGGAATGTTGGGCAACTTGTCTCTTCATGCCATGACTTCACTACTAGGTTTGGCATTAGCCATTAGACTGAACACCCAAATTCAAATATGATCATAAAAATTCATTCCAAAAGCAAAAATATATTATTAATGGACAATTCATCATTCCTGTTATCTATTGGTAGTGGGGATTGTTTTGTCATTCTAAGGACAATACCTGTAAGTATATAAATATCTAAATGTACATGCTATTTTAAAAAAGTCTAAACCCAGCTTTACTTCATAAGGAGTAATATTAGTTTTGCACAGAAAGGTCAAATGAGGGTATCTCAAATTATCTTTTGGCTTGTTGTTTTCTTCATGAGCATGTTGAAAGACTTAGAAGTTTAGGCCTGTGGTCTTTTGCACTCATAAATCTGAGTATGATGACGCAAAAATTGCTTTATGCCTGAGGACTGAATGGGGACTCTTGAATGGTGTTTTGTGGGAGAATCTTCTAAAGGTAGAGTTTATGAAATCTCTAAATATCTTAGTGTTACAAAAGCTCAAAGTGGTGGCCATAGTCATAAAGTATGGCCTCCAGAGCATGAGTGGGTACATGGAGTCAGAAATAAAGAAGAGCTGAGAAAAATCTCAAAATTTCTTACTGAAAAATCAAGGCTTTCTCTGTGACCCAGGAACATCCATCTATTACAATGTAATAATTAGGCTCAAGCCAAGAACTAAGAGAAAACTTTTAACTATCCTGTTTCCACTGAAGTGGTAAGTGAAATTTTAGAATCAACAGGAGAAAGTGCTGTCTCCAGCGTGGAGTAAGCTGAGATCACAACAGGAATGCTGGGCGACTCGTCTCTTCATGCAATAACTTCACTGCTAGGTTTGGCACTAGCCACTAAAATGCACATGTAAATTCAAATATGATCTTCTTAGTGGGGCTTCTTTTTAGTTGGGCTGCTTCTCTCTACACTCTGGTTTTCTAGTACTTATGGTGTCAGAGATTCTCCCCATTCAGTGTGGATCAAATACTTTTTTTTATTAGGTCGAACAATTACCAGAGGCTTATTTGGGCAGGACAAAAGATCCCAAGGCCCACCCTAACCCTCTTGCCTTCACTTCCTAACTAAAAAAGAACTAGAGAGGAACCTCGCTAAGTCCTGTATTTCTAGCCTATAAAATCAGGATGCGAGTTCAATATATACTAAAACAATGCCTCAGATTGAATTTTGTTAAACCTTAATACACTTAGTAAATCTACAAATAAGAAATACTAAGTCTTAGGAGAAGAAAAGTCCATGAAACTGCAGACAATTCACCTGTAAATTCATTGGTAAAAAAAAACAAACAACTAAAGAAACGTGAGCTTTCAGATCAAATTGCAGTTCCTCAGGAGGACTCTTTAAGTCTACTAGTGGTTTTCAACCAAACATTCCAGAATAAATTATTCAATTATCAAATATTCACATGTATCAGATATAAGCATATAGTTGTGAGCAAAGATATAGCCTCTGTTCTCATGATGCTTGCCAGCTAGCGCGGTAAGTAGTTCAAATAATCATTAAATAAATGTATAATTAAAATCTCTAGTGTTCAGAAACCAGAGACATCTGTCTTGGTCAAGGCAGTCAGAAAAGGCTTCCCTGGAGGAAGTGATAGTTGAGTTAAGGTCCTAATAACCGAATCTATGTCTTAAAAGGAGGAGAAGAAGTAGGAATTAACTGAACAGAATTGTGGTCAGGGACGCCTTGGGGGTAGGGAGAGCATCCTGGCAGAAGAAACGGTATGTGCAAAGACCTTGGGGAGGGTGGAGCTTGATACATTTGAGGAATCGAAAGGTGGCCACTGTGGCTGGAGTAGCAAAGAGTGGGGTGGGGGCAGGGGAGATGACATTGGGCGGGTAGGCTGGTAGCATACCATGCAGAGACTGCTATGGTTTTGATCTGTCCTAAAAACAACAGATTTTAAAGCCACGAGGTGATATGAACAAACTTATGGTGTGAAAAGATTCCTCAGATTGAAGTGTGGAAAATACACTGGAAGTAGACAAGAATGGTTAAGAGTCATAGTGATGGTTCTTGACATGGGACTCCTAAACCAACAATATCAGTGCCACCTGGAAACTTGTTAGAGTTGCACATTTTCAAACTCTACCTTGAAAAATCTGGAAGTGGATAGGCATAGATTTTTAGACCTGAAAAGCTAGGGGTGGGTTAACACTCTGTTTTAATAGCATTTTAGGTGATTCTAATGTAAAGTTTGAGGCTTGCTGGATTAGAATATTAATCACAATGTAAGATGAATCTATTTAAATTCCAACTATTCTTTTTTTTTTCTTTCTCATGAGTTGGAGTCTCACTTTGTGTCCCAGGCTGGAGTACAGTGGCATGCTCATGGCCACCACTGCCTCAACCTGCTGGGCTCAGGAGATCCTTCAGCCTCAGCCATCCAAATGGCTGGAACTACAGGCGTGTGCTGCCACGCCTGGCTAATATTTCTTGATTTATTGTAGAGACAAGGTCTCATCAAATTGCCCAGGTTGGTCTCAAACCCCTGGGCTCAGGCAATCCTCTCGCCTTGGCCTCCCAAAGTGCTGGGATTACAGGCGTGAGCCACCATGCCTGGACCCAACCATTCGAATGGCAACTAGGTGACTACAGATATTGGTACTCTTACCTCTTTTATTTTTTCCTTACAAATCTTATACTGCTTCTTCTGACTTTCTAAGAAAGTTGTCAAATCTTTCTTCTGCTGGGCCAAGATCTGTTGCTGGAACTTCTTCTCATCTGCTGCAGCTACCTTTGCCTGATAAAATAACAAATACAATCTAGGATGAATCTTTTCTTCATGCAGAATTCAGCTGTTTATATTCTCCAATGCATTAAAAGGCCATTGTGCTGAATAATGTGATATTTTTTAAACAAATAATAAAAAATAAAAAAATTTTTCTGATTCTGTTCCTCAAACAAAAACTTAAAAATTTTCACCAATGAAAAATAATTCCCAGTTATGAGAAAAATATGAGGGTGAACCATAAAAATGCTTTATTGAATACAAAAAGAAAATTCATGAGATGGAAGATGAACTAAGGATTATAATAAAGAGTTTTTATCATTCTGTTGGTAGCCCAAAGGTTAACATATAAAAATGAACAAATAACCATGACTGACCAGTTTTATTCCAAGAATCAAGCTCTAACTGACTAATTATTCCTACTATCAGATTTCTTAGTGAGATCATCCCAAATTTAATAGGAAAGCTAACAATATTTTTCTTCTTATGCACCTGCTACAACCCACAACAGGCAGACACCATGACATTTTGGGGGTCCTAAATGGATGAAATATAGACCAAATAATAAGTAATCCAATAAATATTGGCTCCTGAAGGCGATCAAACCTATGTTTCTGGTAACCAACAGGTGAAGAACATATGTAAGACAAGGGGCTAAGGATATAGAGAGGGAATTAATGCTTCATTATTCTTTTTATGTCTCTTGATTAGCTGTGACTTCCATTATCAACATTTCTTCCATTATGAACCATTCTCTCCACATATTTATCAAGTAAATCCCAAGAAAGAATCCAACTGGTTTATTTCATCCCTGTCTGGGCAGAGGTTTTCATGCCAGACTGCCTCATAGATTGATGGCTGTTGGGGGAATGCTTCTTCTACAACCTGATGTTTCCTTCCATGTGGAGAGTTTAATTACTGAAACACTCCTGGCGCGTCATTCCCAGTCACTCCATCCTCAGGGAGCACAATGTCCACCTCTGTTTTTCTATACTATGGAAGTCTTATGGGAGTGACAGGGAAGGTAACTCGGCTTTAGCACTGCCTGCAGGCAAGTCTGCTTAATTTTGTTCAGTACTACTAGACTCGTTTTCCTGCAGACATAAATTACTTCTCAAATCTAACATTTACCAGTAAGAAAGGTAATATTATGACTATAAGCTTTACCTTCTTATCTGTTTTAAAAATCAGTTTAGAACCCAGATGGGGAATAGAGATGTTCCCTAGAAAACTCAAACAATGCCAGATTAATTACTTGCTCCCATTGGTCAGGTGCATATCCCAAGTCCAATCAGCTATAGGCAAGAACTATCACCACTAAAAAAGACCATCTGTAGAGCAGTTTTCTTTCAAAGAGGACTGTGGGTGTGGCAGGCACAGTAAAAGACCTGTGTTGTGTAAGTTCTCAGAAGATGACAGCATGTTGCTTCCCTTTACTCATACCCAGGCCACCATCAAGGGACTGCTGCTCAGAATATATCTGAATGGACAAGAATGCAATATACATCTTCAGTTGCTACTTTAGCTTTGAATGACAATTTAAAGTAGCTCCGTAAAACCTGTGCACCACGATCCTCTGACCCCCAGCAATAACGCTCCTCCAACACCAGCAGGCACACCACTCCTGTCTCCTGCTACCAATCTGCCCCTAACTCCAACAGGCTGGGCTTGGTTGTGGTACGAAGCCGCGTGTACACAAACTGACCTCCTTTTCTATGATAGCCACTTGCTTCTTGGCCAGCTTCTCCAGCTCGATGGACGAGTTGTTGGCATGCGTCTCCACCTCCTTCTGTAGCTTGAGGCGGTGCTCGTCCATCTCAGCCTTCAGCTTGTTCTCCAGGGCGATCAGCTGCTTCTGGTGCTGGCGCCGCATCCGCTTATAACCTGACATCTGTTCCCGCAACTCGTTCTCCTGCTCATGCTCATGGATCTGCCGTGTAACCTGAATTGGGTTGGGGAACAGAACTCAGGTAATCGGGTTCATGAGAGACAAACTCTCAGGCAAAGCAGAAGGGTCCTCTGGCATCATTTTATTTTTCACCATCCATTTACCTACTACTGTATTTACTGAATGCTCACCTGTAGGGGGCACTGTGCTGGGTGCACTTTATACACTTTAATCCTCAAAACCATCTCATTCACTCATTCATTTTATTTGTGAGGTAGGTGTTACTACCCCCTTTTATAGATGAAGCAATTGAGACTTGAAGGAAATAACTTATTAAGTTAAAATGTTCACATATTTTTGATATCTTATCATATGCATACATGCTTAAGGTCATGTAGCTAATAAGGAGTGGAGTTGGGAATCAGGCCTATTTCTGTCTGATTCCAGAACCATGCTATTTCCACTACACCAGGATATCTCAGCCTTGAAACTATTGACAATGGCCAGATAATTCTTTGCTATAAGGGGCTGTCCTGTGCATTATAGGATATTCAGCAGTATCCTGGCCTCTACCCACTAGAAGCCAGTAGCACCTCCCAAGTCATGAGAATCAAAAGTGTCTCCAGATATTACCAAATGTCCCTTTGGGAGCAAAATCGCTCCAGGAGAGAACCACTGTACTTTTCTATTTTTAAAGAATCATGTCACTAACAGTTGTAGGAACCTTGAATATATTTTTAAAATTGTCTGAACATGATTTATTTTCTATTCTTACTATAAGTTGAGACAGAGAGACAGAGAGAGAAATCTATTAAATCATGTCTCACTCCCTCCCTTCCACATAAAAGAGATATTAACAAATTATAATATAAATTATATTAACAAATTAAATTCTCCTAAAGAAGAACAAGCACTTCTAAGATTTTTGGATGGCTACTTTTCCTGGTAACTTGCCTTAACTCATTCTCAAGTAAACATCCAATGAACTGTGCAAATGTACACATTGGTGTACACGTTGGTGCCTCTTGTTCCTTTCTGTTTAAACTCTTTGTGGTTTTATAGTCCTCTCTTCAAATTATCATCCCTCTTTATTTCCCTGTTAGAGTCTGTGGTCACATCCTTCTCCTTTTTCCTATCAGTTTTAGGAAAACATCTTAATCATGGGATTATAACTTTAGTTTTGTTCTTCACTAAGTGACTTAGTCACTGCTATCTGCTATAAGGCACTTCTCCCCAACCTAACACAAAGACAAGTGCTATTGGAAATTTCATGCTACTATTAATTTTCTGTACTATTTCCAGTTTATGGGTCAAAGTGCATTTTATACAAAAAAGAGTTTGTTTCTTTGCTCATTTTAGAAAGTGACCCTGCATACTAGACTGAGTCCTTACTATCAAGAAAGTGCTGTTCTGTAATTGGATAGTATTATCAAAGTGCACCATTAAACATTAGCCAAACTTTGAAAGCTTTCCAGCTGAAACTAACATTAGGTTTCATATTTATTTCTCTTTTCTGAAGGACGATCCCTTACAAAGTATGATAAATAAAAGCAGAAGATATTACAAGAAGAAGAAAAAAAAAAAAGAGGATAGCACTGCCAAAAAGGTACCTAACACACTAAAGAAAATAAATGATCTGTTTTGCTATCACAGTAATGTGTTTTTTAAATGGACATTTTTTTTTTAAGAGTTTGAAATATGTGTGTAAATTTCACTTCCTCATGCTTATGCCTTCCTGAAGTTCAACTTTAGGGGAAAAAAATGTCCAGTCACTAGAAAGGATACCATTTAGTCCTTTCTGAACACCACCTGTTTTTCAGACAAATATGGCAGTAAAGTATCTGTTCTAGGGTAGTGTCTGAGATATGTTTTGTTCAGATAATTCTCTTTTCTTATTTTAGTAGTCTTTCTTTAATCAGATTCCCAAAGCTGAGGCATGGCACACTCTAAAGCTATCATGACACATTCAAAACTTGCCACAAACATTGACTCATGGCCAATAAAATATTCTCAGGATGGCCATTTCCCTAAACCAGGAACCCTAAAGAGAAAACGGAAATGAGTTGTGTCAAGAATGGGGATGGGGGGCACAGCTCATCAACAAGGGTACCTGCACAAAACATATTTGTATACCTAACCCTTAACTGTACCCCACAATTTTAAAATAAAAAATACGTTAAAAAAAAGAATGTTCCTATCTTAATTGGTGCATGGGCCCCTGTAAAGACAGTGGTCCTACTGCCCACCAGATCACACCTGGACAAGTATGTGACAAAGATGAAGTACAAAGCTCCATCTGCTGTCATTGTCTATCACTGAATTCCAGGAGAGACATTTTGTTTTTGAATGTTTCCCATACTTTGGATAATTACACCTTTTATATTTTTATTTTTAAAAAAACATTAAAAATAGACACGAAGTATTGCATTGTTGCCCAGGCTGGTCTTGAACTCCTGGGCTCAAGTGATCCTCCTGCCTTGGCCTCTCAAAGTGCTGGGATTACAGGCATGTGCCACCATGCCAGCTGATAATTACCTTCTTAAACAACTAACATCATTTTTTTCATTTGTCACAACCAAACTTTCTCAGTTTCAAACTGTCTTTGTGGGTACAAAAAGAGGTACTAAGTTTTATAGTTCCATGCTCAAGCCAGATAGATGAATTTAAGTAAAAGTACAGACAGGTGTAAAGTTGTAAAGTCTAACGTGAAATACATATCTAAACATATTATTTACAGTTATGTGTGCCCATGTGTGTTTTTAAAAATTAAGTTTTATTTTATTATAGAGATGTGAGGTACAAGTGAGAGTTAAACCACATAAGTAGGCTGCATGCATGTGAAGTTTGGGCTTCTAAATGACCTCACTCTCCCCGGCATAGGACCAGGTACCCCTGTGTTGTTAGTGCCCCCCACCCTGCCCAGGTGTTCTAAATTTATACTGCATGTCTTTAGAATAGACTATTTGGTCAACAGAATTTAAAAAATAGCCCAGAGTTTTATCATGCTTATGATTGCAAAGTGCTTTCACATATAATTTACCTCTTTAATTTTTTTAAGGCTTTGGATTCCTATGGTCCTTAAATTGCCTGAGGAAAAGCACATAACCAAAGAAGAAAGGATGATTACTCTCTGTTATGAAGTAATGGAGGAAATCAACACCCAAAGAAGTCAAGGCTGCAGAGGGTAGTAAGTCTAAATTACAAACTAAATAAGTCTGAAAATGGGAAAAAGTTATAGAGATGTAGTGGTTGTCATTTTTACAATAATAGTCTCAAAAATGTGACCAGCTAAAAGTGAGTAGTGCCATCTTGCCACCCTCAGGAGGCTGCTGAGGAAAAAATTCTATCCTTTACTATGTAACTGACCGTGGGCAAATTATTTAGCCTCTTGAAGTCTCTCAGTTTCTTTATATATAAAGAAAGAGGAACTTTCTTTTATCTCCCTCAGGGTTAGAGGACTGGATATGATAACACAAGTTAAAATGCCTAGTCAGGTGTCTGACACCTAGGAAATGTTCAACATGTTGGTTTCCTTCTTTTTCATGCCAGGCTCTGAGAAATATGTCTCTTTTCCCTCTGCTAAGCATTCTTGGTGATGGTGACAGATCAGAATAAGTGGATCCAAGAGAAAGGGCATGTTTGACAATATAACCATATCTGTATCCAGGTTGGGGATTATAAGATTAAGTAAGCATGATTTCTAAATCTGAACTATTACTCATTTCATATACTTGGAATATGTAAAAAATAGTAAATAGATAATAAACAATAATGAGCCATGAAAAGGAGTTATATGTGAAAACTTATTTCAGAAAGTTTCTACAGCAGCTAAGTACTACCCTATTTAACCCCAGCAACATTTGGCTCAGTAACAAACCACTTTATGCGAACTGTAGAGTGTCCCTACCACGTACTGAACACTGCACTAGAAGGCAAACAAGCAACTTCCCGAACATCAAACAGGAGCATGGTGGCTGATGATGTTACCTTCTTATGAGATCAAAGCCAATTCACAAGATTAATAATATGTAAAAATCAAAATGATGCATATGATAAAAGTGGCCATCTCAGCACTTAAAACAAGTGACATTTGTAGCAAGTTCTTAAAAAGAATACAATGAGACATATTTTGGCATTAGAAATTTAACATTTCACTCTTTAGAACACCTAAGGAAAAAACGTTTTAAGGCTGGGCAGTGGCCCATGCCTGTAATCCCAGCACTCAGGGAGGCCAAAGAGGGAGAATCACTTGAGACCAGTTTGAGACCAGCCTAGGCAATATAATGAGACTCCACGTCTGGTAAAAAAACCAAAACCAAAACAAAAACATGTTTTAAGTGTTTACTAAAAATAATGCCTGATAACAAGAAATTCTGCCTTATAACAGAAAATGTTACATGAAAAATTCTGAAATGCACACATATAAATCCCAATTCTCATATGACAGCAGAGCTGAAAGAGACCTTATTCATTCATTCATTCACTCAATATATGTTTATTGAGAGATTTATACCCATGTGGGTTGGGTACAGATTGGACAGCACAAGTGAAAAAGTATTGGCAGGAATGATCTTAATAAGTTAAGAAGCTAAGAATAATAAAAGAGATACGTAATATTTTGATAAGCATCTTCTGGTATACTATTTAGGAAAAGAACACATTTTCAAGTATTTAGAAACAGAACAACTGGGCTCATGAGAGATGAAACAGTAGCATTTACTGCTGAGGCTCTAAAATTTTTATTCTTACGTATCAAAATCATTGAGGTGTCCAATTTCACAATTAGCTGAATAATTAGGTTGCATTTTGAAAACTCTGAACGAAGACTCCCTTTTTACGAGTTTTTCTACTGAATCTGGTAAAGCCAACTAAAAGAATCTATATTTGCATGGATAGAACCATAATCATTTTCTCCTTTATGCTGTCCTGGGGATTCCTCTCGTGCCTTCTCCTCAATGTGTGTTCTAACACAAATTCCCCTGTGTAATGAGACCACTGTATCCCAGTGAGAATTCCTTCATAAGGCCAGAAGCTGAACAGTCTGATAGAAATGGCCTTGGTGGTGCTCTTTATATTAACATCTACTATAGAAACTACCAGGGGTCCAGGACACTATAAAGTTTGCAGAAGAAATGACATCAGATGTAGCAACAACTGAAAGCATATTCATGGGTCACTAAAATAATCAAAATATTAGGATCTCCATTACAAACTCAAGGAAGACACATCTCAAAGGCCCAAGAAGTCAGATTAGTAACTCTGAAGAACTACATAAACAGCTCTTTTCCCCAGATAACAAATCAGCCCCAAATGAATTTTCTTATAGAAGAAGAAAAAGAAAGGTTAAAATAAAAAACAAAAAAGCCATGAAATGCCTTTCTTTTTCCTAATTATTTAAAGTAAGGTCAATAATCTCTGCCTTTAGAAAATTATAATAAAAAATTACAATTCTAAAGTTTCCTTGGGGTTTCCTCTGATATCAAGGTTTACAGTCCTTCCTTAACCTTTGTTACAAATGCATTTGTGCAGCAGTGCATAATAATACAAAAATTTCAGTTTTAAGGTGCCAAAATAATACAAAAAGTCTAGTAGTACAAGCCTATAGGCTTCTTCATACATTTGTCAATACTTCATTCAAAAGCACAATGTAGAAAGTAATACTAAGGGAAACAGCATAGAGTTAGGCCTCTTTTAGCTTATGATGTTGAAGAGGTAGGCTCATAAAACAAATTTTAGGAACAGCAATATTTTTTGTCAGTTTGCAGGTAGATTTAAAAGATATACCCATCATTTATTAATCTAGTAATCAAAAAATTAATTTCTAAATTTCTCCTCTTTTTGCTGTTCACTTCTGGACCTCTTTGTGACTTGTTAGCATCTGTACTAGAAGATTATAATGAGTAAAACCCAAATAAATTAATCAATATATGCTACCAACTATGAGACGTGAGGTTTCAACAATGACTTGACTATTCATTATACTAAACTTTCACTTTCCCATGATCTTGCGCTTACTTTTACTATTTACGTCATTTTAGTCCTGTTTATTTGAGCTGAGATTCATGAAATACAATAAGATTCATGATATATTTTCAAAAATTAAGTACTTTATGATATCCCAGTTTCCTAGTTTATATACTCCTATTAGAACTAGCTTTTAAAATAATACAATGAGTAGAACTGTAGTACTGGATAATATACACTAAGAGATCCATACCAATACTTAGATTGCTCAAAATGGGACATGGAACCATACAATACCATACTACTTTGCCCTTCCATTAATTTCTTTTCTCCCTGAAAACAATCAGATATAAATTCCACTGAGCCCTAATAAACTACCATCAATCCCAACTATGACTCCCAAAGCACTGCATTTGGAGAGGGCGCATCACAAAAACAACTTATTTTGTAGCTAAAGCAACAGCCTATCAGGTACTCTGTTTTTAATTTAATACAGGAGCAGGGGCCTTTTAGCAAATCAAAACTCCATCAAAGAGACTGATCCCAGCTGTTCTCTAGATGGGCACTATGAAGCCTGTAGGATTCAGAGAGGTTCCTAAGGACTTTGCCCAGGAACCAGCTTTCATCATCCAGAGAGAAGAGGACTGTGATGTCTGATGCACACACAGAGTTGCCCTGGGTGAGTTCACAGATGCGAGTGTGAGATTATTCTGGCATGGCTGTAGTAATATCTTGCTGGGAGGTAGGAAAGGTCATGAATATATGATGTGGGAATGAGGGTGTGGCAAGTGAGAAAAGAGAACCTGTCCCAGAGGGGAAAAGTCACTTGGCATAATGTCAGCCTCACATGTAAAACCTGCTGATGGTGCTCTGATGCTCAGTGGTTGTTATCATTTCTCCTCCTCTCATTTCAACCTGAACAGGTCTGGATAAAGGTAAGTCTCATAAGAGTCTGTGGTAAGTAGTAACAGTTCTTTACAATATCATATTTCTTCTTTTGTCAGATAATATGGCATGAAGATAATTATTTAATAATCTCACGATGCTTTATTTAGACTCAAAAGCATATTTTTAGGTGCTTCACAATCATTTGCAAATATATAGTGGACATTTTAAGATCTCCATTGCATAGTACAGCATTCCTTTAAAATGAAAAATTGTCCAACAAAGAGATTATGAGAAACTTCTACATAAAGGAACTTAGAAGTGGGCTTACTTATAAGCAGTCTAAGTTAAATTGCTTGCTTTTAGATAGCAGCAGGCACAGCAATTCGTGGGTGCTTTAACTTCCATTTTCCTTTTACTTGGGTTTTTAAAGGTTATAATCCACAGTGAATCGCAAAGATATTGAAGCCTTTTGAAGACTTGAGAAATAAAAGTAGAAGTCAGGTTTTAAAAATAGGACAAGAAAAATGATCATTTCTGGGTCGGCCTCGGATGATGTCATCATAGGTTCTAAATGTAATAGCCAAGCAGTGTACACTAACTCTTTCTGCCCATGTGACCTCTAACATCAATTTTGGAAAAACAACTAATATTTCAATAATTTTTTGTCCGAGAAGTGAGATTCAGAAGCAAAAGACTAAAGAGAGTTTAGAGTGCCAAGGATGAAGCGGGGTGTGTGTGTGTGTGTGTGTGTGTGTGTGTGTGTGTGTGTGTGTGTGTGTGTGTGTGTGAGAGCGCGCACGCGCACGCGTGGGGGGCCAAGGGGAGGAGGCATGAAAACTAACTCTTCCAGCACACACCCCTTTTGCTACTACAAGGGCATCCAGCAATCACATTTGCAATAGTAAAAATGCTGAAGAATCCTACAGTCTCTTTTCTCTCACAATCATTCCTATCCCCTCCTACAAAGCCCTTCTTGCTTTATTGGTGCCAGGAAATTCTTCAGGGGTTAAATGGGGAAGTGCAGCCACTACCATTGTTGCAATAAATAAATGAATGAACCAGAACGAACCAGCAATCCAGCCTTGGGAAACAACTATCTTATTTTCTACAATTATATACATTAGCCAGCAACCATATATTTTAAAAAATTGTGTTTTATCTTTTGATGTGTGTGCATACATTATAGACACACATGCATCTATACAAAAAGAAGCACAGTGCCCTGCATACACACACATCAATACCTTAAGAAAATTTTTTTAGCATTATTTATTTCAATGAAAAGACAAATACCTTTAAAAAACTGGATAGGCTAGCAACTTCATCTTAAGGGCCTTATATTTTGCACATATAGCATACACACACACACACACACACACACACACACACAACACACACACAAAGGTTTTTTTTTTCATGCCATAGACAATGCTAAAATATCTGAGATCAGGTTGCTATGCCAACAGATTTTTTCTAAAATGAATAAAATTATCAGGAGGGAGAAAACATTCTTGACTCCTTCCCTCCCATCCATGAAGCCGAGAGAGGCTCAGGGAGGGCGAGAGGCTGCCAGATGGGGAGGAGGGGAAGGAAGGGAAGGTGGGTAGAGGGGTGTTTGCTTACCAAAGATGCTGATTTGATCGTGGCAAAGCGCTCTCTGTTCCGGTAGTGGAGGGCCTGGCTCTGAACTGACTGGGTAGGCCGCGGCTCAGGCCTGGGATCGCCGTGGCCCGCCTCATCCCTTATGAATACATGATCCTGCAGAAATGGATAAAAACAAGGAGAAAGTCCAGCTGTGCTCTTTCCTCGCCGGCTGCCTCTCTCTCACCCCTCTTTCTGCACAAGCACTGCTGTTTGAAATGCATAGTTTAGCTCTCTGCTAGTCCCCGCAGCTCCCACGGTACAAAATGAATAAGCAACACATTGCAGCCTTCAGTTAGGAATGTCAGCTGATCGCTAGTGGGATGCCTTCTGAATCCCTGGCAGGCTTTTTCTTTACCTCCAGAATTACATATATGCAAAAGAAAAAAAGAATAGAAAAAACAATGCAATGTACAGACTTCTTAGAACAGTTTGCTTAAAACGCTGTAACCAAATAATTCCTTTAAAAATGTCATGTCCATGTCTAGCAAGGAGGATGCTGGTGGCTTTTAACATAAAAGCGAGCCTCCGCCTCATTCCCTTGAAAGATCTGCTTTCTCAATTTAATTTTATTTGAGATCTGTTCGGTAGGATCATCGTTCTGCCTAGAATCAGTGTAGGCTTGTGCTGAACTGCCTCTCTATCTTGTGCTGGGAAGATTCGGCAGTCACTGAGGGATCCTGCTTTCCAGTCATGATCGTACACAGTTCTAGCACCTTCTCTCTACAGCTTCTGAAAGGGTTTTTTTTAGATTTAAAGGGACAGGCATACAATTTTAACCAAATGATACTTCCACAAATTCTTCCTCAACTCATCATCAGTATGGTCACCAGAGTGAGTAAAGCTGGAATTTAATGTCCTTGACTGATTTAATCAAGTTTATGGTTCTTCATAGGCAAAGATGATTAATCTTATTCTAAAGCTCAGTGAAAAATAGCATTCCCTGGAAGGATAATAATGGATGTTTCTTAAATGCAACTGAAATGACTTTTAAAGGGGAAAATGCTTTCAAAGGACGATGCTCCTTTTTATATAAAATGAAGTGGTCAGTCATTAAGTAGCTATAAACCTTCAGAACAAAAAGATACTATAGTAATTTGCGGTTCAAAAACATATACAACCATGGGGGGTTTTTAAATATACATGTTCAGGATGGGGAAGGAAAAATTAATTCCTTATTTCCCTAGGGTTTTAGGAGAAACCATTTGTGAGAAATCAGTTTTGCATTTTGTCCTTAGTTTCTTGAATTTTTCAAATAACTGCTCTTTTAACAAAAAAATGTAAAGAGGTTTAGAAAATACAAAATATTATTATAGTCTATCATTTTGAAAACTCAAAACACATAAATTCCTTGAGGGAAATTTTACATCCAGATTTTAATGTAAAAGCCAAGATCAGAGATTCATTTATCATTGGACTGATTTTCTTTTTCCTTTTATAAATATACATTTTTTGATATGTTGGGAAGATATCTACCATTCCATCTAAGTTTAGAAATTTTTTTCAATTTATGTATTGTAGTTCAAATAATGAAAGAATTTTTAATAAACTTGTCATTGAGGGTTTTTAAAAAAAATTTATTTTTTTAGTTTAAAGATGTAGAGTACAAGTCAGGATTGGGTACATAAGGTGAAGTTTGGGCCTCCCATTGGACCTCACCTCACCTGGATTGGAATCATGCACCCCACTGAGGGCTTGTACATCAAATTCAAGGAATGTTCTACAGCTGTGCTGTCCATAAGATAGCCACCAGCTACATGTGACTATTTTAATAAAAACTAAAATTAATAAATTAAAATGAAATAAAATGCAAAATTCAGTTCCTAAGTCACATCAGCTATGTTTCGAATGCTCAGTAGCCATAATTAGTGGGTATCATATTGAATGGTGCAGATATAGAATATTTCTATCATTGCAGAAAGTTTTATTAGACTGTGTTATGGGTTCAAAGTGTGTCTCTTAACCCATGTTTTTAAAACATAAGAAAATGCTTGACGGGTCAGTTAAAATTCTTCTACCTTACGTCTTGAAAAATCTGGACTCTTATTTCATAGGCAAAGAGGAATTATGTGGGTGTAACTGGGATTCATGCACTAGGTGTAAGGTTATAAAGAGGAAGGCACTGGGGTCTGCTACCATTTACATTACTACATATTTACTAATGAATTACATAAATGTCTGAAATTGAACTTAATATTACAGTCCCAGAAAAGCAAGCAGCTTTTAGACGCCAGCAATTGGGAGAGAGACACTAGGAAGAGTCTGTGGTTTTATAGGAGGCCATAACAGGTAGTTTTGGTGAATATTAGTTGGCTAACTTATTAAGTACTTAGACTGAGAGGGAAACCTCAAATATGTGGGGACAGCTCAGTTTCAAATTACAATAACCTGGTTTACAAAGACAACTGGTGACACTAGAATTCACACCATCTACACAACAGATCAAAATAAATCTTATTTATGAGCAAATATGTATAATTTTATTAGTTTGTTTTATCTCTGATAAAAATTAGTGCTTTGGGTTTAAGACTCTGTTTGGCAAATTAAAAGCTACACACTATATTTTCTAAGTTTATTAAACTTAAGAATACTGAAATGCCATGGAAAAGTTAAAATTCTAAGTGACACTGATTTAACTGACACATAGATAATCAAATAATCCACTAAAATATATTTTAAAAATAATGTTAGAAGTTAGTCGAAAGAATAGGTCCAAAATTTTAATCAACTTTAAAGATAATAACACTAACAGTATAATTCTTTGCTTTCCCCTAATTTTCTTTCCTTTTATAAAATAATACTTAGTTTTCCAGAGCAGTTTTGTAACAGATTACCATCAATAAAAGTCTTCAAATATTATGCAAAAGACCACCAAAAAAAAGGGACAAAATTTTAGTTTAACAGTGGACATTCATTTCAAGTGCATCAGAAAATGAAATTTTAAATATTCAATTCCATTGCATAAAACAGGACCACGACTCTAAAGACAACTTAATGAAGTCATTTAAAAATGAGGGGAATGTGACTTGACAAGTAAGCCTAAACAAATTAAAATATCAGCTTTAGTGAGTACACTGTCTGTGAATTATGTTGCTCCTACCAGTAGCAATCCCCTTGAAAATGACCACTGTGCCTGGCTCCCAGAGTTTCTGAACTGCACACATCTAAAGAGTAATAATGGGAAAGTTCAATTTGCTATTTTATGCAGTTAGGCACTGGATGTAGATTATTTACAAATGATTACGAGAGGGTCAAAATCTTTGAAGAATAACTTTAGAAGACTAAGAACAAATATCATATGCTACTTTAACAAAACAAAATATATGGCTTGGTTATAATTTATCTTTAAAACATTAGCATCCAGGAGCAAACAAAATAGTTTCTTGAAATACCAGTATGATTGGGAACCAGTTTTAAGTAAGTTTATATTAACCTGGTAAACTTACAACAGTCTTTGATCATAAAAAATAAACTTCTTCAGATTAAAAAAGAAACTGTCATATTGTTTGTCTAAAATCTTTAATAAAATAATTGAATTTTTATATAATAAAGTATGTGAAGTATGAGACACAAAGTTTACTCTCATACCCTGGACAGGGGGCTTTAGTTTTATGTAGAAGCATCTCCCTTAAGTATCTGACTATCATGCTTCTGAAATGCAAATTAAGGGTGTAGTCACTTGCCTTGACTTTAACCCTGAAAGCCACTCCTCTGGATTCTGATGTGCTTTGGGTTTACCTTTATCACAGCACTCATCATGTTTGCTTGTCTATCACTGCATGAGACTGTGGGCTTTTTGAAGGCACAGTAAATGTGGTTTGAAAAATCCAGTCTCCCCAGCACCTGGCACAGTGCTTGATACTTAGTAGGCATTCAGTCAATGTTTGCTGAATAAACACGTGGAAGCATATAGGTCTGAGGAGATTTTGAGAAAATTATATTTTCTCTTGGATTATTTAACAGAATTCAAATTTGTATTTCAAAAAAACTTGCCACTCTGTACTTTAAGTCGTAAAATAGTGACACATATACCAGCATACTTTTACGCAATGGGGGGAGGGGGCATATCTAAAAATGGTGTTTATCTGGTGGCGAGAAGCCTTTTAATAGACTCCTACACTTTTCACACTGTGGAGAAGGGATCAGCAAACCCACCATCTCTCTTTTGTTTTGTTCATTTCAAAATTATTAAATACACTGTCAAAGCAGGTGTAGCTATCAAAGCTGGGGCTGGAGGAAGGGAGGAGAAGACGAAAAAGGATATCTTAACCTGGAAGGAGAGTTGGAGAGAAAAGATGAGTAGCAGAAGGCTGAGGATAAAGACGCTAAGAGACGTGCTGTATGACTGTTGTGTTTAAGACACATTACCTTCATATGTTAATTTACATTGCCAAAGTGAGTTGGAGGGTCAAAGAATTCGGCCCTCTGTTCAGCAAAAATAATAGGAAAGGTCACTGAAGCAAGTGAAAATTAAACTAGAACATCCTATTCCCTCAAGGACATTTCTCTTTTTTTCTCCCTGGAAAATAGTGAAAGCTGTTCTTTTTTTAAAGAAGGGAGAAAAAAAGAACTAACACTGACTAATAGAAAGGGTCAAGTAAAGCTTTAGGAGTGGAGTTAGGGCAAAATGATTTAAAAAAATGTTTTCTGGCACTCTTACTCTATTTTATAGAATAAAGTGTTGTCCCACACAACATATATATATATATTTCCAAATAATTCCCAGAAAGAGGCCATTATGACTGGAGTTCATGAGGCATACCCAAAATAACACTGATTAAAGAATAATGCCTTTAATATATTAAAGTCTTATGATCTATACTAATAGAAGGCAGCAGCAAAGGTTAGACTTTAGCACACTTTTAATAAAGGTATGCCTTTTAATGGACACATTTATTATTTTATTATTATTATTTTTAGAGATAAAGCATCTCACTCTGTCATCCAGGCTGTAGTACAGTGGTGTGACAATAGCTCACCATAACTTTAAACTCCTGAGCTCAAGGGATCCTCTCGCCTTAGCCTCCCGAGTCCGAGTAAGCTGGGACTACAGGCTTTTTTTTTATTAAATGGGAATGGGGTCTTGCTATATTGCCCAGGCTGGCCTGAAACTCCTGGCTTCAAGCAATCCTCCTGCCTCAGTCTCCCAAAGTACTGGGATTACAGTCATGTTCTATCACGCCTGGCCCTTAACTGATGAATTTTAACAACAGACTTTGTTACTTAAGACAATATTAAAATCTGTTTGCTACTGCTATTTTCACAGTGGTTTTAAAAAGTAGAATGGTGGCTCAGAAGCAAACCACATGACAACATATCTGGATTAAAAGTTTGCTCCAGAGTCATTTGTGAATAATCAAGAATTGAGGTGTAGAGTGGTGTCCTAAAAAAGTCCACCTTCAATTTAGTTCACAAAACACTTATTAAGTGCTTACTATGTAACAGACACTGTAGGTAAAGGGAGATTCTTGAGGAACTACCAGTCTAGAGATTCGGTGATATTCTTGTTATTGGAAAAAGTAGTATGGCAACACCAGCCAGGGAAAAAAAAATAAGCACCTAAAATTAATTTTGTCAGAATATGCTTTTAGACTTATCAAATCATTCTTGCTCAAAAGAAGATTAGATTAGGATCCCTTCAGGGCCTGGGAAAGAAAGAAGTAACCTGAAATTCTGATGTCGAAGGAAAATTTTCAGTGCCCCACTTTACATTTTGGGGGCTTGATCTGTGATGATAGAACTGTCCTGCTAAAATCAGGGCATCTTTATTCTGGATGTAGAGCTATTAATTGCAAGTCATGCTCTCTCTAGTTACACATGGTCTTTAAAAGTGAATTTGCTTTCTATATAAAATGGTAATGTTTCAGATCTACGCTTTGGCTAATTTAAGACATGTTTGCTTGATTATAACAATCAAAGAGGAGAAACAATTTCTCACCTTTATTATTATATTTTGGTATTTACCAAGCATGCTCTGATTATATTAGGCATTATTATTATTGGAGAAATTCTATTAACTTCATTTTTAGAGTCGGGGTCTCACTCTGTATGCCAGGCTGGGATGCAGTGGGACAATCATGGCTCACTGCAGCCTCAAACTCGTGGGCTCAGGAGATCTTCCCACCTCAGCCTCTCGAGTAGCTGGGACTACAGGTGTGTGCCACCACGCCTAGCTGATTTTTTTGTAGAGACGAGGTCTCATTATGCTGCTCAGTTTGAGTGGCCTCAAACTCCTGGGTTCAAGCAATCCTCCTACCTTGTCCTTCCAAAGTGCTGGGAGTACAGGCGTGAACCACTGTGCTTGAGTGGAGAAATTCTCCTAAACACTTTGAGATTATTTAACCCTTTTACTCCATTATGTTCAATGAACCAGAATAACATGATGTTTAGTATTTGGTAATTAGCTTATTCCCTGTTTGTTGTTGTTGTTGGTCCATCCATTCATTCCGTAGTTATTTACTGAGTGTCTCTGCTGGGCTAGGCACTACTCTAGGTATTGGGGATATAGTGCTGAACAAGGCACAGTCCTTGCCCTAAAGTAATTTATACATTCTAGTCATGAACTATATAGATAAAATAGACTCAGAAATGCACCACCCAGATGTCCCTGTAAGGAAGAACTTGCTGTCCCAACTGCTCAGGAGTGCTGTTGGCAACTGTCTTTGGCTGCTGGCTCCTTTAGGGATCATGTTGCTGCATAGAGCAGTGCTGCCTGAGTTCACACCCTTCTGGGGTTGCCCATATTCAGCTACTGACCTAGGTTGGGGTATGAAGTTCTGGCTATTTCTACTCAGCCTGGACTACTCTGAAAAGCTGGTTAGGTCCAGGGCTGTCTGAGGAGTTGGTTGAGGCTGCCATGGGATCTTAGTTCGCCTTTGCCCTCTGCCCAACACTGCATCCTTCTCCTCCCTCCCAGAGGGTTGATCCCAAGAGAACTTCCTAATTTAAAAAATCATGCAGGCTAAACTGTCTCAGCTCTGCTTCCCAGAAAATCCACCTTGTGACATGGATGTTATCCATAGCCACATGTAATTTAGTATAGGTACCATCTCATCTGGTTGGAGAAGGACGGACTGAATGGGGTAATGACTTTTAGAAACAAACAAACCTTTCAAGGGAATTCTTTTTTTTTTTTTTTTTTTGAGTTGGAGTCTCACTCTGTCGCCCAGATTGCTGGAGTGCAGTGGCCGCTTCCAGCCACCGCAGGCTCGACCTGCTGGGCTCCGGGGATCCTTCCGCCTCAGCCTTCCAAGTAGCCGGAATTACAGGCCTGCACTACCATGCCCGGCTGATTTTTTGATTTATTGTAGAGATGAGGTCTCGCTGCCCGGGCGGGTCTCGAACCCGCGGGCTCAGGCAATCCACTCACCTCAGCCTCTCAAAGGCGCGGGATTACAGGCTGAGCCACCGAGCCCAGCTAGGGAATTCTTAAGTGGAATTAAAATATATAATATAAGAGATTAAAGTAGACCTTGTCCTGGGTGAGAATTGCCTTAAAGATTACAGGAATAAAAGTACAGATTTGAGACCTGGAAGGAACATTTGAAATCATATAGAACAAATCTCAATTTTACAGATGGAGAAATTGAGGCCCAGAAAGGTTGTAACTTGTCCAAAGTAAAATAAAACTAATGGTGGCAAACAGAAGAATAAACTAGTTTCCTCATTCCTAAATTCAATATGTAAAATTTTCTATTGAAGTCACAGTTGGTGGCTCATGCCCATAGGAGGCAGAGGTGAAAGGACTGCCTGATCTCAGGGGTTCAAGATCAGCCTGGGAAACTTGGCGAGACCTTATCTCTACAATAAATCAAAAAGAATTTAAAAGTTGGGCATGGTGGTGCATGCCTATAGTTCCAGCTACTTGGAAGGCTGAGGCAGAAGGAACCCCTGAGCCTAGCAGGTCAAGGCTGCAGTGGCCATGAGCATGCCACTGCATCCCAGCCTGGGCAGTAGAGTAAGACTCTGACTCACAATTTTTTTTTTCCTATGGAGAGTTTAAGATCCTATTTCATTTATGTTCCCATGTGAAAAAGTTTTAGGACCTGAGTAATCCAATCAATATAAACATTATGAATAATTTTAAATTTCTATTGTTTTTAAAGATAACATATTTTTAAAATCAGGCATAAGAGCTAAATGAATTTCATGAAGATATACTGTATTTAACATTAAGTTTTCATATATTATATATTCCATTTTTCTAGCTGATATATATAGATTTTATTTTATTTTGAGCTGGAATCTAACTCTGTCACCCAGGCTAGAGTGCAGTAGCACGTTCATGGCCACTGCAGCCTTGACTTGCAGGGCTCAGGTGATCCTTCCCCCTCAGCCTTCCAAGTAGCTAGAACCACAGACATGCGTCAGCCACCATACTCGGCTAATTTTTTGATTTATCATAGAGACGAGGTCTCACCATGTTGCTCAGACTGGTCTCGAACCCCTAAGCTCAGGCAGTCCTCTCGCCTCCATCTCCCAAAGTGCTGGGATTATGGGCGTGAGCCACTGTGCCTGGCTTATATTTTATTTTAGATTCGGAGAGACGTGTACAGGTTTGTTACGTGGGTACATAGTATGATGGTGAAGTATGGGCCTCTATTAACCCCATTCCCCAAGCAGCGAACACAGTACTCCACAGATAGTTTCTCAACCCTTGTCCTGCTCCCTTCCCCCTTTAGGAATGTTATCCCCCTTATCAGTTGCTCCTATCCCTCCCATACTGGTGTTTAGCTCCCACTTATAAGTGAGAATATGTGGTATTTGGTTTTGTTTCTTTGTCAATTTACTTAGAATAATGGCCTACAGCTGCATCCATGTTGCTGCAAAGAACATGACTTCATTCTTTTTTATTCGCCTGCTTATATTTTAAAGTTAACTCATTCAAAGCTTTATCTGTAAATATGTATTGATATACTTCCATCATATTTCCTCTATATATTTCATAATTAAATAGGAGTACATTATATAACTTAAATTATTCCTGACATATTTTTTGTGGATCAAATACAGCTACCTTCTATTTCAGAATATAAATTATATCTACTCTTAAGTGATTACATCAGGGACAAAAAAGTATTGAAAGATCTGTATTATCACAAGGTAGCTCTACAACAGCATGCCAAAATTAAAATTAAAACCCCTAATGAGTTCTAGAGCAGGGCCTTCTTTCTTATTGATTATGCAGTAGTATCTTCTAATTCTGGGTGCCCATCTGAAAAGTTCTGGAGTAAAATGATGCAACTGAATTCTTCTTCTTTGGTACCCTATACCCATGGAACCCCAGAGGTAATAGAAAGAAAAGAGCCAGGCCTGTCAGCATCCATGATAACCCTCCAAAACAATAGCCCAGCAAAACCAAACCTCCTTTTCTACCTTCAAATACACAACCACTTGCCCAAGTTCAAAGGGGACCAGCTGTCAATGGTGAACTCTTAGCAGATTTCTGCATCTGTTTGATATTACTCCTTTCCTCAAACAGTTTCCATGGCTTCCTGATAAGTTGTGTCCTTTGCTGTCTCTCTGGTCCCAGTGTACCGTCCACATAGTTTGCCAAGCTCTAGCCTCTCTGGCCTTCCTCTCTTTCTTGACCATACAAAGCTCTTTTTATCTCAGGGTCTTTGTACTTGTAGCTTTCTGACTCACCCCATCTCTTACAGTTAGCTTCTACTTGTCTTTGAAGTTTTCACTTAAGTGTCACCTCATCAGATAGGCTTTCGGTTACTCCCTGCTAGATTAAGCCCTCCCTGTACCCAGAGAAAGTTTCATAATTATATTCTCGTATATAGTTATTTGTGTGACTATTTGTTTAATCTCTCCTGCAAATGACAGGCTCCATGAAGTCACCATACCTGTTTTATTTCCTCTCTATCTGCAGGGTCTATAGTAGTTCCTGGCACATGGTAGAGATCACCACCAAAATCTGAATAAATGAATAAGTTCATCGATTCCAGAAAATAAATATGAATCCCGTCAATACTCATGACTGGGCACCAATATGCTTTCTCCCACCCTTTCTCCCTTCTTGTTCCACTTCTTTTTCCTCCTAAGAAAAAAAGCATAGTCAAGAGAAGTCTAAATGAAGAAAATTTTTAAACATGCTCTCTCACTGGAATTAGAATGTGCCCACTGCCACTCACTAAAATAAGTCAATAAATTCCTCACATATATTTAATCAGAAAAAAAATGGTAAGGGATCCTTTTCTATAATTCAATATCATAGACTATTTACCTAAGGTCTCTCAAAATACTTTTAGAGAATTGCTCAAAGAATTATTGTTAATTCTGCAAAATACTTGTTGTATTGCTTTAAGAGAAATTTTAACTTTTTTTCATATTTTCCATTAAGTATTTCAACTTATGAGTCATCACAGGATTGTATAAGATGAGGATCTCTAATTGGAGAACAACAAAAATAAAAACCAGATTCATTCAAAAGTCAAAATATTAAAGGCCAGGCACAGTAGCTCATGCCCGTAATCCTAGTGCTTTAGGAGGCTGAGGCAAGAGGATCACTTGAGGCCAGGATTTTCAGGCTAGCCTGGGCAACATAGGGAGACCCTGTCTCTACAAAAAAAATAAAAAAACTTAGCCAGGTGTGATGGTGGGGATCTGTAGCAGGAGGATTGAGGCAGGAGGATTGCTTGAGCCTAGGAGTTTGAGGTTACAGTGAGCTATGATCATGTACCTGCACTCCAGCCTGAGTGACAGAGTACAATCCTGTCTCTAAAAATAATAATAATTTAGAAGAATTATAAATAATAAATCCAAGAAACAGCAGAATAGAAACTATTTCTAAAACAAATAGTATGTTGGGACTATAGATTAAGAAACATTTCTGAAAGAGCATATTTCTAAAAGGGCACATTCCTAAAAGGGCACAATCAAGAGGTGAAACTCAGGATGCTTTGAAGGTCTACAGCATTAAAGAAACTACTTTAGAGAAGGACTTACCGGATTCTTTCTTTATTTTTACTTATTGATGATAGTGAACATCAGTATAATGAGAGAGGAAGATGAAGAATAGGCACAGATGTAGCCTGCATAGTCCTTCATTACTTTTTACTGCAAGAAAGTTGTTGGCCAGGCGTGGTGGCTCATGTCTATAATCCCAGCACTTTGGGAGGCAGAGGCAAGAGGATTGCCTGAGCCCATGGGTTTGAGACCAGCCTGGAGAACTTGGCAAGACCTCATCTCAACAATAAATTTTAAAAAATTAGCTGGTCATGGTGGTGCGTGCCTGTAGTTCCAGCTACTTGGAAGGCTGAGGTAGAAGGATCACCTGAGCCCAGCAGGTTGAGGCTATGGTGGCAGTGTGCCACTGCACTTCAGCCTGGGTGACAGAGTGAGATTCCAACTCAAAAAAAAAGAAAAAAAGAAAACTGTAAGTGCCAGAGTTTGTCCCACATTTCAGGTGCAAAAAGGTAACTAAAGTGCCTGGAAGCAAAGTGACTTGAACCGGCTTCGCTCTGATTGACAAAGCCTTGCACTGTGAAAGGTACCATAAAACCTACCTTCTTGTGCACCACAGAGAAGCTGGAGTTTATTGTGCTTTCGTCATCATGCATCATGACAAGTTCAGAGCTGCTGTCGTCCATGACTTCCTGCATGCTGTTCACACTGCTGCTCTGGCTGCCTGTGCTCACAGACATGCTTGGGATAGAATGGTTGCTGCCTAGGCTGTCCATTTCCCTGCTCAGGCTGGTTCCATGTTCACTGTCCTATAAAAACAGGACACTGGGGTTCAAAAAAATGTCGGGAGATAAAACACCAATCCATTGACTAAGCTATTAAGTACACTCAATTTTGCAGTGCCAAGTTGCTTTTGTGCCAATCTACAAAGATGAACTTTTTATGTAGTGGCTTCACTACTCCCCCACCATTTTCAGACATCTCAAATTCACTTCTGTGCCTTCCCCAGGGGCCATTCTGAACATGGGTCATAAGGCTCCAAATGCAGTGATCCCGGGGCTTTTCCCTGTCATACACAACTATCATAGGATCGTGTTGCTATTCAGTAAGCGGAATCGGGCCAGGTTTAAAAGAGACCTTCGGGAACATCAAGGTGCTACAGAAAGACTGCTGGCCACTGAACAGGTGACCTCCAGGATATCTGCAAATGCAGCAGTGGTCACTTGAAACTAGAGTGGAAAGAGTTTTCAGAGATTTGACAAGCAATATGCGCCTCTGCAAGTCATTGTTGAGTAACTTCATACCTAAGCAGGGATATTAATTCTACTGCCCTGGACAGGTAATTAAATTCTGCCTCCTCAAGCAATTCTATCACACTTATCTCTGTAATCTTATTAAATATATCTGTTAAATAATACTGGTATTCATCACTACTGGTCCAAAGACTACTATTTGAAAAGTAGTAAAATAATCAGAACATATAATTTATCTATCACAGTGGGATAGCTTTTGATATAAGATTAAATAATATAATTAAATCAACTTAGTTACAAATAAACCCTGTTTTCAAAGAACCATACTGTACACATATAACTTTAATGAATTGTTACCTTGCCATGTCAATATAAGAAATCATTAGGTAATATAAAATGGTAGATAATATATTTGTAATAGATTTACTTTTCCAATTTAAGGGAATCATGACTATACATGCAATCAAGATATTTTATAGTTTGGTGCCGTTTTCTAGTCTTCCTTTTAATAATTATTGATAATTTTATTTTATTTCTTTTTATTAAAAAGCTAAAATACATTCATTTCTTCCTTTTTATTTCGCTGTAGAGGATGAGGAGCCCTTTCTCTTGTTCAAAGTTAATTCCTACGCTGATACTCTTGTTACTGTTCTATATGCTTTCTGAAACCCTGTTTCTTTAGCCAAATCCCTCCTGCCTTTGGTGCCTCTGCCTCTGTCCTGGCTCCATCTTCTCTGCATGGAAAGATGAAGAAGCCTGCCCTATATTTATGGACCTCTCTACATGCTGCCTTCTCTTTTCTCCTTCTTAACCAAATTTCTGAGTCTTAATTTAATTAACTCTTGTCGTTTCTACTTTCTCATCTCCCATTTATTCCACAACCCACTGCAATTTACTATTTGTCCTACCGAGTCATGTAAAATTATTTTTACTAAGGTCATAAAGGATGCCCTAATTGAAAACTTCCATCTGTCTACTACCATGGAGGACCCAGAAAAAAACAGAATTATTTTTTGGAGGGCAGCTTCTTGTAGTATAGGCTTTCCTTCCACTTGGCAAGTGTTCTAGGAACCCATTGGCATCAAGTGTACCAGCTAGTGTTATTGTGAAAGGCTGTTTGGCTTCAGAGAATTTTTTGTGGAGATTCTTTCAATGCATTTACCCTTTTCTTGGGTGATTTACACAATCAACCTGCCCATTCCACACTGAGTATTCAGCAGTTTCTGACTAAAAAAGTCATGACTCCCATGCCCCACCCTCCTTATTCACCTGGTCTCACCCTGAGTAATGTTTTTTTTTTGTTTCCTGGAATGAAAAAAGGCCTCAAAAGGAAATGTTTTGCCCACGTGGAAGAGGTGAAACAAAAAACAGTAGAAACACTAAAAGGCCTCAAAACTGATGAGACCAAAAACTGTTCTGAGCAGTAGAAGAAGCATCTTGACAGGTGTATTGCATCAAATGGAGAGTACTTTGAAGGTGACTCAAGTTTAAACATTTAAGAACGAATGCGCTATTGTTTTTATAAATAAATTGGATCCCCCCTCATATGTCAATAGTATATGATGCCAAGGCCTTAAACTCAATAGGTGCCAAACCAAAATCATCCTAAACCTGCTCTTTCGCCCTAATTCTTTTTGACTGTTTGGTATTGACATACTCCTAGCCACTCAGGTTCCAATGCTCAGAGTCACCTTAAACTCCTCCTCATCTATCACTGTCATTTTCAAAGAGATGCCATGTATTGTCAAATCTACCTCTACAATGTTTTTCAAAAGTGTACCCTTTTCCCCCATTCCCGTTGATGCTGTCCTTATTATCTTTTCCATGGACTATTATCCAGGATGTTATCCATTCAAATCCATCTTACATTCTGTTGCAGGATAATCTTCCTAAAGCACAGCACCTTTCTGAGTCTGAAATGCCCTATGCCCATTTGTCAAAACCCATCCACATCATGTCCTCTAGGATCCTTCCCTAATCCCAGCAGCAGACCTATTTTCTTCCAGTTATGGACCCCTGCAATTGTGATACACCTCTATGGCACTTTTCATACTCTGTTTTATATAGGATTATTTTATGAATGTCTCTTCTGTGACCCTTTATATCTCTTAAGGCAGAATACATCAGTTACATTTTTATCTCTGAAAGTTTTTCATAGTGCCCAGTCCATAACTTTTTCACATAGTAGGCACTTTGTAAGTGCCTGGTAAAATAAATTGAACCTACTTCCTCATCCTCCTGTGACTCATTCAAGGGTCCATTTCGCGTCTCTTGGAAGAGAATTTTTTTCATTTTTCGGTACTGTAGGTTATCTAGCTCACGAACAGCATCTTTTGTTCTTTGTATGAGGTCAATGAGGACACGTAGTGGCCGGTCTCGTCGAACAAAGTCATGCTGAGGGAGGAAAAAAAATCAAACTGATAATAAAGAAACATATTTTTAGGGACAATATATAGATGTAAAAGTAAATAGAGAAACATAAAACAGCTCCATGGACTTTACAGAAATAACAACATATGATTTTCCTGTCAATGTATCCTTCCACGTTGCATATATCTCATACAAAGATTGTTTCTTTTTTCTTCCTCAAGTCTTATTTTGTGGATATAGCCCTAGAGTTCACATGAGGATTCTTTTAAAAAATTTTATATTTGTATTGATACACACCCAGTGAAATGATTCCTACAGTCAATCAAATTAACATATCTATCATCACACGTAGTTACTGTTTTGTGGCAAAAGTACCTACAAATCTTCCGTCTTGGCAAATTTCCAGGATACAATGTTAGCAACTATAATCCTCATGCTTTGCATTAGATCTCTACATTCATTTATCTTAAATCACTGAAACTTTGTACTCTTTGACCTCCATCTCCTGCTTCCCCAACCCTTCCAACACTGTTTTTTATTTTTATTTTTTGAGTTGGTGTCTCACTCTGTCACCCAGGCTGGAGTGCAGTGGCTGCTCTCAGCCACCGCAGCCTTGACCTGCTGGGCTCCGGCGATCCTTCCACCTCAGCCTTCTGAGTAGCCGGAATTACAGGTGCGCGCTACCATGCTCAGCTAATTTTTTTATTTTATTGTAGAGATGAGGTCTCGCCTGCCCAGGCGGGTCTCGAACCCGCGGGCTCAGGCAATCCACTCACCTCAGCCTCCCAAAGGCGAGGGATTACAGGCTGAGCCACCGAGCCCAGCTCTTCCAACACTGTTATAATCTATTTCTATGTATTTGAGTGTTTCGTTTTTGTTTTCTAGATTTCATATATGAGATCATGGCAGTATTTTCTTTGTCTTCTAGGTTCATCTTTGTTGCAAACGGCAGGATCTCTTTCTTTTCTAAAGTTTTTTTTTTTTTTTTTAAGGCAGAACACACACACATATAACTATCCATCAATGAACACTTAGGCTGTTCCCTTATCTTGGCTATTGTAAATAATTATATGATGAACATGGGAGCACAGGTATTTTTGCAATCATTTCCTTCAGGTATTAGTGGAATTGCTGAGCCTTATAATAGTTTTATTTTTAATTTTTTGAGGCATCTTTTCTTTTTTGATCGTAGTCACTCTAACAGGTGTGAGGTGAAATCTCATTGTGGTTTTGATTTGTATCTCCCTGATGATTAGTGGTGTTGAGCATACTTTCATATGAGAAGTTTTGAGGTTTGCTTTATCATATAAGTAATAAAAATCACTAGAACTTTAAATAGTAGCGCATAGACTTTTGCTTTTCAAACCTGAAACTATATATAAGCAAAAGCAAAGCAGAGTAATAATCTATTTTTATTATAACTTGTTTCAATCCTCCCACCAGCCCACACTACCCTTTGAGAAACAGATTTGTGTATATTTTGTTTTGTACTTCTGTGGTCATATAGTGTATGCTTGAAGATATGGCAGTTGTTTAATTTATCCAGAGGCCAAAATTCTGGCAATTGCATTTCTCCTTTAAAGAGCTATAAAGCCAGAAATAAGGGGAAAGGGTCTCTGAGGAAAGAAAACAACTGCTCCAAAGTCCACAAACTCTTCTTGATATAAACATCCCTCACTTTCAGTATTATTAGTGATTGTCAACAAATATTCTGGTTTCTTGGTTTCTTAGCCCCCAGCAGGTTTGAAAGATGGAATAAGAATGGGAGAATAAAAGGACTGAGAGATGTTAGAGGTAGGGTTGGTTACCCATTGAAAAAAGAAGTATCCTTCGTAAGTTCTCTGAGCCTGACAGCAGAGAAAGAGAGAGCAATTTCATAACTAACACACCTAACAACTACCAACCAAACAAAAATGAGCAGAGCTTTGTGGGATAGTTTGCAAAGGGCAAATGCCCCTTTATATAGCCCCTGTTATGCTTCAAGAGTTCACAAAACACTGTCTGTGAACCATCAAGTAGTGAAATTATGCTCCCCTTAAGAAGGTAGAAAAGCACATCATATATTTCAGTGAGATCACCACAGAAAAGTGGTCAAAAGTGAAAGGTTTTGTTTTCTAAAGGAAAATGTTCAGTTATGTAGAAAATCCACTTATGTAAAATTATAATTTGAAGATATTGGGAAAATGAGATATAATGTAGTAGGCTTTAGTGATGGAATGAATTTAATTTCTTTAAAATTTAAACAGATATAAAAGAAGCACAGAACTCTCATGAGAAAACAATCTATGTGTCTTGTAGTTCTTCATTCTGATTTTGCTGTCAGAGGGATTATGGCTTTTGCTCTTGCTTTTATAAACTACCTCTTCCTCTGTGAAGAGCCCTTTCTGAAAACGAAATACCATTCCCAGAAGCAAGTGTAGTCTGCACATTTCAAGGATGAGAAAGTAAGGAAGAAAGTAAATCATTTGGCTACTATAGAGCTTGCAATTATACAAGAGCAAATCAGTTTTTAGTAAATTTTGGGCTATGATGTAGGATCACGGAATCTAGAGCAGGAATGGTTTTTAGAACATTTTATTTTTCTTTTTTAAAAAATTATTTTATTTTATTTTATTTTAAAGATGTGGGGTACAAGCCAGGATTAGGTATATATGTGGTCTACATACAGGTGAAGTTTGGACCTCCCACTGGTCCTCAGTTCACCTGGTGTAGGATCAGGTACCCTAAAAATTTTCTTTTTCAAGGTGAAAAAATCCAGGTCCTGAGAAGTTAAGTGATTTCCACAGCTAACTAGTGTAAGAACTAGGGCCACAACTCAGGGTTTTTTTGGGGGTGGGCATTGTTTTCTGGTGTTTTACTACCACAATTATCTTTCTGAAACACAGGTTTGATCATGTCATTCGCTGCTACAGATCGTAGGGGCCATTTATCCCCCATTTCTTCCTTTTCCTTGCCTACTTTAGCACTGGAAAGTGAAAAACTGGGCCGGGCTCGGTGGCTCAGCCTGTAATCCCGTACTTTGGGAGGCCGAGGTGAGTGGATTGCCTGAGCCTGTGGGTTTGAGACTCCCCTGGGCAACTTGGCGAGACCTCATCTCTACAATAAATCAAAAATTAGCCGGGCGTGGTAGCGCGCGCCTGTCATTCTGGCGACTCGGAAGGCTGAGGCGGAAGGATGGCCGGAACCCAGCAGGTGGAGGCTGCGGTGGCCGGGAGCCGCCACTGCACTCCAGTCTGGGCGACAGAGTGAGACTCCAACTCAAAAAAAAAAAAAAAAAAGAAAAAAAAAAGAAAGTGAAAAACTGTACCCAGGTTTTCTTCGCAGCTACAAATAAAGTGACCAAGTTCTGGCCAATGAGAGGCAGGCAGAAATCCCTGAGGAGGGTTTCATTTTCTAGATTAAAGAGGCATGAAACATGAGGAGAAGGTGCTTTACCCTTTGTTTTCTCCCCTTCTTCCTCCCTGGAGTAAAGAATTGAGTCCTGACCATGCAGCAGTCATTTTGTGACAAAGAAGATAAAAGCCATGTGTTAAGGATGGTGAAGAAGAGAGAAAGAGTTTGGGACAACGATGACATTGTTGAGCTGCTTAGAGTTCTAGAAGGCTTATAACATCTGCTTTTCCAATGTCCTGAACTTCTTGTTACACGAGAGAATTAAATTCTTACCTGTTAAAGCTTTTGAAAAACGATACACTCAAGATACCCCTACAATGAAAAGGTCCTCAGATCTTTTAAAATAACAATTTTATTGTTCTGGAAAATATGCTTACTGTCAACATTCAAATAATTCAGAAAAATACATAAAGAAAAGCAAAGTAAAATCACCCCAAATTCCACAGGCCAGAAATAAATGATATAGAATATCATTCTAGACATCATCTTTCTCTCTCTTTTTCTCTCTTGGAGCAATGAATATCTAGATATAATTTTACAAGGGAATGGTATTATATAAGGTATACTTGAATTTAACAGAATTAAAAAAAAGACTGAATTAAAAGATTTGCTTAACTTTAGTTATAATTTGTTCACCAAAAGAGTTGTCTGTTTCTAAAGGATACTTTAAAAAAAAAAGATCATGAAAAGCTTTAAAGATTGAAATTACTTTTCTAAAACTATATAGTTCAATTTAAGAAATATTATTGTCCATCTACTTTGAAAGACAGAAAAATTAGTGCATATATTTTTTTCCTGCCCCTAAATTTTTCCAGTTACATTATTTTTATGTTGTTGATTTTCATAATACTTTCATCTGTTATTTAATCATTTCAGTGATTTTCCTTAGTTCTATATTTAAGTGAATTAAACATGAACATGCTATTAATGTCAGGAAGACAATGTGAGGAAAAGATAAATGACTGACACATATTTGGTAATAAGTAGATAGCCAACTTGGCAAAAAAGTTGAATTTCTACCTAATTTTATATAACAAATTTCTATATGACTTCCCCTCACCTCCTCCCTACAAAAAGCCTGGCATAAAGAACATCAAAATGAGGCCAGGAGTGGTGGCTCATACCTGCAATCCCAGCACTTTGGGAGACCAAGGCAGAAGAACTGCTTGAGTCCAGGAGTTTAAGACCAGCCTGGTCAACACTGTGAGACCACATCTCTATAAAAAAATTTTTAGAAAGTAGCCAGGCATGGTGGCACACACCTTATAGTCCCAGCTACTTGGGAGGCTGAGGTAGAAGGATTGCCTGAGCCCAGGAGATAGAGGCTGCAGTGAGCCATGATTGTACCACTGCACTGCAGCCTGGTTGACTGAATGAGACTCCAACTCAAAAAATAACAACAACAATAACAAAAAACAAACTGATCACATGCAGATGATTGAAACAAGACCCCTACCTATCACCATACACAAAAATTAACTCTAAATGGATCAAAGACCTAAACATAAAACCTCAAACTATAAGAGACTTAGAAAATGCAGGAGACACCCTTATGGAAATTGGAACCGGCAACCAGTTCCTATTCAGAACACTAAATGCCCATACCTTAAGTGGGACCTCATCAAACTAATGAGCTTCTGCAAAGAAATCATTAACAGAGCAGTGAGACAGCACACAGAATGGGAAAAAATATTTGCCAACTGTATGTCTAACAAAGGCCTAATATCTAGGATCTACAAGGAACTCAACTGCGCCAAAAGGAAAAAAAACAAACAGCCCCATTAAAAAGTGGGCAAAAGACACGAATAGACACTTCTCAGAAGAAGACATACGTGCAGCCAACAGACACATGAAAAAGTGCTCAGCCTCACTCATCATCAGAGAAATACAAATCAAAACCACACTGAGATACCACCTAACCCCAGTAAGAATGGCCATCATTAATAAAACAAACAACAACAGATGCTGGTGAGGATACGGAGAAAAAGGAACGCTTCTACACTGCTGGTGGGAATGCAAACTAGTACAGTCTCTTGGAAGACAGTGTGGTGGTATCTGAAATAACTAGAAATTGACCTTCCATATGACCCAGCATTTCCTCTATTGAGAATACACCCAGAGGAACTCAAATCATTCTACAAAAAAGATACCTGCACACGTATGTTTGCTGCAGGTCTATTCACAATAGCAAAAACATGGAACCAACCATGTAGCCCATCAAAGTTGGACTGGATAAAAAAAATGTGGTACATACACATGATGGAATATTATGCAGCCATAAAGAAGGACAAACAGACAGACTTTCCAGCAACTTGGATGGATTTAGAGTTGATCACAGTCAGTGATCTATCACAGAAACAAAGAACCTTATATTCTCACTCATAATTGGACCTTGAACAATAATACTATAAGAAAGTGACAGGCAGTAGTGGGAAACTGTCAGTGGAGGTGGGTGTGATTGGCAATTGAGGGAAACTGCTAGGGGAGGGAGGGGCATACCTCATCAACAAGGGTACCTGCATAATCAACGTTTGTATACCTAACCCTAAACTGTACCCCACATCTTTATAATTAAAAAAAGCATGTACAAAAATATTCCCAAGATCTATTGTAAATTAATAAGTGAAAATCAACAACTCGATAGACAAGTGGACAAAGATCACAGAGAATTTGTAGAAAAGCAAATAGAAATGGCTTTTCAACATATGAAAGATACCTGACTATCTCATAATGAGAAACAAATTAAAACTACAATGAGAAAAATGTATCTATTTAAATTAAAAATTCACAGTGATGAGCAATTTCTCTTATAGGAATCTTTCCCTTCCTCCCTTCCTAATTTTTTTAGAGTTAGAGTCTTTCTCTCTCTTGTAAGCTTACTGCAGCCTCAAACTCTGGGGCACAAGTGATCCTCCTACCTCAGCCTCCTGAGCAGCTAGGACTACACCAACTAATTTTTCATATTTTTGTATAGATGGAGTCTCACTATGTTGCCCAGGTTAATCTTGAATTCCTGGCCTCAAGCAATCCTCCCACCTCAGCCTTCCAAAGAATTATAGGCATGAGTCATTTCACCTGGACAGAATTTATTCTTAAAATATTCTTACATAGGTCAAAATGACATACATACAAGGATATTCACTGCAGCATGGTTTGTAATAGCAAAAGACTGGAAACATCCTAAATGGATTGGTTAAGCAAATTATGGTTCATCTGAGAATATTACGGAATTAATAAAAAGAATGAGGTAGCTTTGCAATTAGTAACATAAAACAATATCTTAAAGACACTGTACAGCAAAATTAAAAAATCAAGGTAGAACAGTTTTTATGGTTTGCTACTATTTGCGCAAAAATAAAAATGATATTTGCTTTCACATGCATACAATTTTTCTGGAAGGACATGCAGCATAAGACTTGGCAGTGGTTGTTAGCACCAGAGGGGGGCCTGGAATGCGAAGGAAATTGACTTTTCATGTTCTGCCCTTTACCATATTTTTGCCTTTTGATATTTGTGCTACAGATTTAAAATGAAGAATTCAAGTCTCTTTAGCTATATAAAATAAATAAATAGATATTCTGGAGTCCACTTTTATTCATTCATTCATTTATCTATCTATTTATTTATTTATTTAGTTGGAGTTTCACTCTGTTGCCCAGGCTGGAGTGCACAGCCACCACAGCCTCGACTTGTTGGGCTCAGGCAATCCTCCCACCTCAGCCTTCCAAGTAGCTGAAACTACAGGCGTGTGCCACCACACCTGGCTAATTTTTTGATTTATTGTAGACACAAGGTCTCGCCAAGTTTCCCAGGCTGGTCTCAAACCCCTGGGCTTAGGCAATCCTCTTGCCTCGGCCTCCCAAAGTGCTGGGATTACAGATCATCCTATCTGGCTTGGGGTCCACTTTAAATTCAATACTCATCATCAGTTCCTCCAGTCCCTAATTCATTCTTCCTGCCTGCCTGCCTTCCTGTTTCCCTCTTTCTCTCTTTTTCTTCTTTTTGTTTCATCTCTAGATTGGCTGGATTTTGTTATTGAGAAATACTTAAAAGAAAAGCTCAGAAGGGTTGCATTGCCTAAATTTGTGAGGCCTGAAAATGTCAGCTGCCTTTGTAATTGAAGAGCACCTTGGCTGGGTCACAAATTCTTGGTTTACATTTTCTTTTCCTAAAAACTCTGTAAACATTTTTCTATTGTTTTCTGGCTTTGAGTATTCCTGAAGAGGCAGGTCTGAAGCCAACTGGTTTTTCTACCCCAAAATAAGCCTTTTCAGTCTGCTTGTATACATCTTTCTTTATCCTTAGAGTTCAAGAACTTCACCAGGATATGATTTATTGATCACTGAAGATCAGTTTCATGGTCCCCTCTTTTGGGCTCTGCTTAAATGTCACCTCCTCAGAAAGGCTTTCCCTAATTCCTTACCTAAAACAGCAGCTCCTGTCAGTATTGATTCTTGTCCCTTATTTACTTTTCTGCAAAGAATTTACTACCACCTGGCATTATATGCTTATTTTCTTACTCCCTCATTATAAGTTCCACAAGGACAGGGGCTATCTTTTTCTTGTATATTACTGTATTCTCTGTGTTTAGATGCATTTTTTATTGTTTTTGGGTTTTTTTTTTTTTTTTTAGTCAGGGTCTCACTTTGTGGCCCAGGCTAGAGTACAGTGACACGATCACAGCTCACTGCAGCCTTGACCTCCTGGGCTCAGGTGATCCTTCTGCCTCAGTCTAATTTTTTTTTTTGTAGAGAAGAGGTCTCACAATGTTGCCTTAGCTGGTTTTGAACTCCTGGGCTCAAGTAACGCTCCTGCCTTGGCCTTCAAAGTGCTGAAATTACAGGTATGAGCCACTGCACCTGGCCTCTCAGTGCTTAGCATAGTGCCTGAGACACAGGAGATGATCAGTAAATATATGTTGAATAAATAGTGGGCCCGTTTGATTTGGACCACCAAATAAAATAAAGACCAAGTCAAATCAAAGAAAGAGCAAACATTTATTTCCAGAAAAGTTTTCTTCAGGTATATCTTTAAATGTCTTCTGCTCTATGTGTTTTGTTTTATTTTTCAGGAATAATAGGATAGCATATATTAGATCTCCTTTGCTTCCCAAATGTATGATTTTCTTTATACTCATCTTTAGAACTTTATTTTTTTGCATTTAATTTTGTTTTATTTCCTTAAGCCTATCTACTACTGAAAAAACCCTAAATAAGTTGGTTGATTATATTAGTTTGTTGCTTGTAATGTGATTTTCAAGCTTTGCTATGCTTGTTCCTCTTCCAATTCTTTATTTCTGCCCACTTAATTTTTATATCCTTTCATTGTCTGGTAGTCTTAAAATTTTATCTTTGAATCTTTGTAGTATCTTACCTGGGTTTTTCCCCTGAATTTTAATACAACCCAAATTTATTCATTTTCCTTTTATGGTAGTGCTTTTGTGTCTTTTTTTAAAAAAAAAATCTGCCTACTTCAAAGTATTAAATGTATTATGATGTGTTTCTAATGTTTTGTACTGGTTGCTATTTTTTCCTAAAGAAATGTGGGGCTAGGGTATACAAAGCAGTTCATGTCTAGAACATGTGAACATCTTACAATAAAGAACAAGGTCCAGTCCTTTGCCCTGGTGCTTCTTATATCATATTCCCATTGGCCTGCTACCCACTAAAAGAAAAAACTTGCTTTTAGGTGGAAAAACTAGTTGGCTTCAGATCTACTGCTTCAGGAACACTCAAAGCCAGAAAACAATAGAACAGTGTTTACAGAGGTCTAAGAAGAAGAAAATGTAAACCAAGAACTTGTGACCCAGCCAAGGTGCTCTTCAATTATAAAGGCAGTTGACATTTTTAAGCTTTATACATTTAAGGAATATAACTCTTCTGAGTTTTTCTTAAAACAAAAACAAAAAAACTGCTCTATAACAAAAATCTACCCATTCGAAAGATGAAAAAAACAAACAAAAACATACAAAAAAAGTCAAAGAACTCTGGCATATTTTATGCCAAATAAAAGAAGATGTTGATATTGTAGAAGATTCCCACATACTACACTGATATTGAAGCAACACACTGCCTGTTTATAAAGTATACAGTAAAATATTACATGAAGAGATGCTCAGAAATGTGGTGTTTAAATCAAATAAATGCAGTTAACATGGTACTCTTGTCACTAACATGTATGATATAATGCTATGCAAATGTCTGTTTAAAATAGTTATACTATATATTCACTGCCTGAAGATTTGGCGACAACCTAACCGAAAATTCCAGAACTGGCATGTGAAGTATTGGCAGACTGTCCTGAGAACACCAGATTAATGCTCTTGCAGATACTAGGCTCAGGAACATCCCAATGATGACCATAGCAACAAGGAGAAATATCCTTTGTTATTAGGCAAAGAGGGGGACAGGAGGGGAAAAAAAAGGAAAAGATACAGAAAAACTATCCACAGGTAATATATAGCACATACATTGCAATAATCTTACTATTTCTATGCTTAGCTACTATCTCTGGATAAATGACAAGGCAGCACGTTCTAAGCCAGTTTGTCATGATGAGCTGTCACAGGAATTATTTACTATATTCCATTATAACATGACTTGAAATCCCCCTCCTCAAATATAAATTTGAAAAATTACCCGTAATAGTTCTGCTGATGTCGGCCTTTCCTGAGGTATTTTCTGCAAGCAGTAATCAACAAATCTCCTGAAGGAGTCTGTCCTGTGTGTGCAAATACATGAAAGAACATAAAATCAGGGACTGGAGAGCACACTGGTTACTTAAAACAATTTTCATTCAAGAGAAAAATTTGCATTTTAGGAGATTTTTAAAACAAAATATTTTGGAATATTGGGAGAACTGGAGCATTTTCAAGTTATAGTATCTAAAAATAATTATTTTAAATAAGGAGTGAGGACATAGTTTCAAGTTAGTCAACATACAAATATGTCTTAATGTATAAGGAAATCAGGTCAAATCATAATATATATCAGAGAACAAAAGTACTATATTTACATAAAATAGTTTTATATACATTATTCTCTCCAAAGACAACAGTTCTCATAGTCTGAAGTCTATTTCTTCATTATCATTTGTTAACTCCTCTACCACCTACAATCCATAGCAAGGGAGTAAAATGTGAAGCATAAGGAAGGGAGAAGCTAGGAATAGGCTTTCTGAATAAAAATACTTATCATCTTGAAAATTCCATTTTGTTCACACTATTTTAAAATTGCCCCATTTTTTATAACTCTTGTGGCCCAAATAGTTATAGAAACGTCATACTTTTCAGCAAGAAACAATACATCTTCTGACTAGATAGTACACATTCAGTCAACACATTTAAACATACGTATAGTAAAAAAAAAAGAGAGACAGACAACCGGAAAAATAATGATATCAGAGAGTGAACTTTATCTCTGCTGAGAAATGGTAAGAGCTGAGATGATCAATACAAGACCATCATGACTTGGGAGACTAGACTTGTTAGGAAGGTGGCAAGGCATGTCCCCTTCAGTTACTAGACACATTAGAATATAGTGAAGCCATGGTGAGGGGAGAAATAGATAAATCTGTGTGTGTGTGTATGTGTGTGTGTGTGTGTGTGTGTGTGTGTCTATGCGTGTGTATAGACAGTTGATGCTAGTGAGGCATCAGTGTCACTTGTAACACAAAATGAAGGAATGAAATGCTTTCTAGGTTAGATATTTAAAATGCAATTAATGAAAATGTCAAATACATATGGTGATTTTCTTAGAGAGTTAAAATGATAGTAGAGTCTTACCATTCGTTAGACTGTAACGTTGGGGAATCATTCTGGGCAATATGATATAAGGCACTCATTGCATTCATGTTGAAAAGGGGGGGCTTCCGTTCCGCTAGAAGAGGAAAGAAACACGATAAAGCAGTTCTTGAAGGAAATCAGGCAGATAGAGAAATAAGAAACTATAAGCAAAGCTCTGCAGCTAAATCAATAGCTTATTACTGTCATCATGCCACATAATCCACTTATTTTAATCTTTAAGGTCGGCCCAGGATAGCCATTCAGAAGAAGTTGTCGGTCATTTAATACACATTGGCAAAGCTCCTAATAGAACTCATTTTAAAAGAGTCAAAGAAAAATTTCTCGTTTTTTTCATATATCTTCAAAAAAATTGGCTTTTGGATATTTTCCCATGTTAGGCATAAACATCTCTGCATGTGTGTTGTAATTCAAAAATACATGTTCATTTAAAAAATTCAGAAAGCAAAACAGAATAAAGAAAAAATATACTAAGAAATGAACATCTCTGTTTGCTTGTTTTAATTTTTATATTATTATTATTATTTTAGTTAGAATCTCATTCTGTCACCCAGGCTGGAGTGCAGTGGCATGCTCACAGCTGGGGCTCAACCTTCTGGGCTCAGGTGATCCTTCCTCCTCAGCCTTCCAAGTAGCTGAAACTACAGGTACGTACCACCATGTCCGACTAAGTTTTTGGTTTATTGTACAGATGTGGTTTCACCAAGTTGCCCAGGCTGGTCAGGCAGTCCTCTCACCTTGGCCTCCCAAAATGCTTGGATTATAGGCATGAGCCACCATGCCCAGCCATGTTTTTGAATTTTTTTAAAGACAGGATCTCACTCTGTACAGTGGCGCAATCAGAACTCACTGCAGCCTCGAACGCCTGGGCTCAAGAATCCTTCTACTTCAGCCTCCTAAGTATTTGGTACTACTGGTATGAGTCAATATACTGGGCTAATTAAAAAAAAAATTGTGGAGATGGGGATCTCATTATGTTGCCCAGACTGGTCTTGAACTCCTGGCCTCAAGTGATCCTTCCACCTTGCTTTCCCAAAGTGCTGAGATTACAGGCATGGGCCACTACAACTGGCTCAAGTGGAACATCTTAAACATCACTAACATAGTATGGGAGATAAGATAATTCTGTTTAGTAAACACTGTCTGATGGCTCATCCAGGCCAAAGAACTACTAGGGGTAGGGGCTAAGGGAGAATAAATAATAAAGAGGGTCTTGTCCATCCCAGTCTAAAGAGAAACTAGAGACAGGTATTTAATAGCGGACTGACTCTACCCAAGCCCACTACCATCTCTTTATTGGAACTTCTCTAGCATCCCCTGGGCAAACTGTTCATGTGGCATATGCTCACGTGTTGTATCTACATAGTCACACAACCCTTCCTCTCAAAAGAAATTAGAAACTGTAAGAGCACATGATCTTATAACCTAAAAACTCTTAGCCTTTTATTTATTCTCCCAGAATTTGTAACAAAATTATAAATTGATTACATTTTATTAGGTGCCCCATTTGTGAAACAAAGAAAAGAAACACGACTGTAGTTCTGAGTACAGTTAATTTTATGCTATTTATTAGTTATTATGGCATAGAAAATAAATTACCATCTTATTCTACCATGCTTACCCTAATGGAGTTTTCATATAGATCCACTTTCTAATTCATAATCTGATCTCTGGTTTCATTAGAGTATCTTAATTTGTAAGTAAAGGTATTAACCACTTTTAAAATGACAAATTTGGCTTCTTTTATGCAGTGTTAAGGAACAATACAAGGCTAAGGACAGTAGTTACAGGGAAGACATTTTCAATCATAGAAAATGTCTATGAAAAGCTGGAGTAGTGAAAAAACAAAACCAAAACCAAAATGCACAATGTTGAAAAACAGTGAACTTTAAGTCATTTGCAGCACTTAAGCAAAAGAAAACTACACTTATTCGTTTTGGAGGGACTTATAGTTGTGACTGAAATGATCTCTGTATCTCTGGAATATGATAATCTACAATTCTACAAATATTGTTTTTGACCTCTCAATAGGATACTTTAACACTTACCAAACAGGTACTAGTATTATAGGAACATTAACTTTTTTTTTTTTGAGTTGGAGCCTCACTTCGTCGCCCAGACTGGAGTGCCATGGCCGCTCCCGGTCACCACAGTCTCGACATGCTGGGCTCCGGTGATCCTTCCGCCTCAGCCTTCCAAGTAGCTGGAACTACAGGCGCGCGCTACCACACCCGGCAAATTTTTTTGATTTATTGTAGAGATGAGGTCTCGCCAATGCTCAGGCGGGTCTCGAACCCGAGGGTTCAGGCAATCCACTCACCTCAACCTCCCAAAGGCGTGGGATTACAGGTTGAGCCACCGAGCCCGGCTAGGAACATTAACTATTAAGTGAAAATTTGAAAGTTGCTATGTGGACAAATGAATTTATAATCTGTTTCAAATGTAGAAGAGAAAATATGGCTTGGTTTATTTTATTTTTCATGAGGCAAACTTTAGAAAGTTTCTAGAGTTTGTCCTTCTGGCAACCTCAGGTACAGTCATCCCTCAGTATTCATGGGAATTGGTTCCTGGACCTCCTGTGGATACCAAAATCCATGGATGCGCAGGTCTCTTACATGAAATGGTACAGTATTTGTAAGTGACCTACGCATATTCTGCTGTCTGTATACTTTAAATCATCTCTAGATTACTTATAACACCTAGTACAAAGTGGCTGATATGTAAATAGTTGTTATACTATATAGTTTAGGGAACAATGATGAGGAAAAAAGTCTGTACATCTTCAGTACAGATGCAACCCTCCATTTTTTTCCCTTAATATTCCTGATGTGTGGTTGGTTGAATTCATGCATGTGGAACCCATGGATACAGAGGTCAACTGTAACTAAGACCCTGTGGAATTAGTAACTTGTCATGTAACCATGATGGCTTCCCATCATTCTTAGGACAAAGACCAAATCCTTAAATGGGTCCTCTTGGCCTTTGTTGCCATGGGCCTGGCTACCTCCAGAGTCTCACTCCGAGAAGCAACCTCTTTCCCTTCACCTCATGCCATCTTGTGCCTCAATGAACCATGCTTAGAACCTTTCACACATACTGTCTTCTTGGTCCGAATGCCCCTCCTTTTCATTCCCTAAACTTTACCTAATTCTTGACAATCCTTCAGGTTTCATGATAAATAGAATTTCATTTCTGCATTAATTTAATACATATTTAGTCAGGGCTTATATGCTTACAATCTTTCCTCAGGGACGCCTTCCCTGATCTATAAGACTAGACCTATTGTCATTGCAAATTACATTTTTTTCCTTTTTACCATACATCACAACCCTCATTATTTGTGTAATTCTTTACTTGATGTGTGTCCTCTTTGGTAAATTTCATGAGGGCAGGACAATGTCTCTTATGTTCATGATGGCATTATCTGTGCTGAGAACAGCACCTGGTATGCAGTAGGTGGCCCCAAAATACCTGTTAACTAAATAAATGAAAGAGAGGCAAATTAAAGCAAAGACCAAACTTTGTCCACAGAGAATCTTTGTGCAGCAAGCAATCACAAAAATGACTGAGAAGAGACTGAGACTGGGCCTTATGTCAGATTATGACATGATGGCTTCATTCACTATCAGAAGGAAAAGAGCCCTCCCATTTGCTGGCAAAAGGTAAAACAACAACAACAAACAAACAAACAAAACAAACAAAAAACCAAGCTGCTTAGAAGAACACTGAGTTGCATAGGAGAAACAATAGAGAAAGGGGACTAAAGAAGGAATAAAACAAAATTTAAACAGTAGAGGGAGCCGGGCACAGTGGCTAACGCCTGTAATCCTAGCATTTTGGGAGGCTGAAGCAGGAGGATTGCTTGAGTTCAGGAGTTCAAGACTAGCCTGAGCTAGCAAGATCTCATCTCTACAAATAAGATTAAAAAACTAGCCGGGCATAGTGGTACATGCATGTAATCCCAGCTACTCAGGAGGCTGAAGCAGGACTGCCTGAGCCCAGGAGGTTGAGGCTGTGGCGAGCCATGATCGTGCCACTGGACTCCAGCCTGGGCATCAGAGTGAGACCCTGACTTCAAAATTTAAAAAAAAGGGGGAGGAAGAAAAAGAGACTGAATGGACAGAAACAACAACAAAATTAAATTCAATAGGAATAAGAAAGGCAGTAGTTCAAATGCGAAGTGGGGATGGACAGGTCTTTAAGTAGCAAGCACTCTTCCCGTGAACAAGATGAGGAGATAGCTGACCATGTGATGGTAGAATACACAGATCTAATAGAGAAGCACATGACTAAAGGTATTCCAACCACTGGACAGCTCTCTGGTCTGGGAAACATTCTCTAAATATTAGCTTCAGATGATCTCACCTGTGTTCAAGTCCTTTGCCAGATACACTACATAAATTCTCTGAGCCATGGTGACAAGGCTCACTGCTGAGCCAGAATACTCTAGAGCAAGGGTTGGCAAACAGTGACCCATTCAGCTACCAACCAGTTTCTGTAATTTTAATGGGAACACAGCCATGCCTATTCATTAGTATATCACTACAGCTGATTTCATATTCCAGTGGCAAAGCTGAATAGTTGTGACAGACATTGCATGGTCTGCAAAGCCTAGAACACTTATAATATCTAGTTCTTTACACAAAGTTTGCCAACCCTTACTGTAGAATAGTTTTCACAGAGCTTCTATATAAACAACAGAATAGTAACTGGGAGTTACTATTTGAGCTACTTGTGTTATGGAATCCATATTCTCTGACGTGAATGGAATAGGGTAGAAGCATAAAAATGCTGATCTAAATACATTAAAAGAAAACAATTTGTACTTAAAGACAATGATCAAATTTTTGTGGATGATCCATCTGTGTTAAATAAGATCAAGGTTAAGGAAGATCAGTTCAATGAAGTTTCCGGACACTACTCTGCCTGGCAAGGATCATGCTAATTTAGAGTGCCTGATGAGCTTGATTTTAATAAGAAAAATCAAAGAGTACTCCTATCTATAGATAATATTACCCCCAAAAGTCTAAGGCTTCCTAGGAACAAATGTGATTGACAAGCATAATAATAAATGATAATAATAGTTGCTATCATTTTTTTTTTTTTGAGTCAGGTCTCACTCTGTCATTCAGGCTGTAGTGCAATGGTGCAATCATGGCTTATTGCACCCTTAGACTCCTGGGCTCAAGTGATTCTCCTGCCTCAGCCTCCTAAACAGCTGGGACTACAGGTGCACACCATCATGCTCAGCTAATTTGTTTTTATTTTTGTAGAGACAGGGTCTGGCAATGTTGTCCAGGCTGGTCTTGAACTCCTGGCCTCAAGTCATCATCCCACTTCAGCCTCCCAAAGTACTGGGATTATAGGCCTGAGCTTGTTACTATTTATTGAGTTCCTACTATATGCCAGCTACTACCCTAGGCATGTTATGTATATTATTTATAATTCTCACAATAGTTTGAAAAGATAGGTATTATTCTTCCAATTTCCTAACTGAAGAAACTGAGGTTTGCCTAGGCTAATTAATGAAACCAAGTCACACAGTAAATGACTAAATTGGAATTTCAACCTCATCCTATGAGACTTCAAGGTCTGTGTTCTTTGTACTGGGCCACAGTATCTCTTAAAAAAACCAAACAAACAAACATAAAAAAACCTCTGTTCATTTTATGATAAATGTACTAGTATTTCAAAATGAAAAAATAAAAAGCTTTAGAAGATGAAACTATAACCCTTTATCCCCAACAGTCATCACCCATGCATTTATCAACACATAATCAATGAGTGGCTAATGTAGAAGAAGATAATTCCAGGCAGAGAAACTATATAACAATATTTATGTGTTTTTTTTTCCTGGATAACTTATTCATGAAAACAGTCATTTCCCTGACAATGTTGATGGACCATTTGCCAACTTCTATCATGATCTTTGCTGGTAAATTCAATGCCTATAGTTTAAACAGAGAGGATCAAGATTAATTTCTCTTCAAATAATTTTGAAAAATAAAATATCTAGTGACGAGACAATTTCAACGTCCAAGAGTCCTCAGAGGAGTCATACATGTAACACATTCTTTCAATGGAAGCTTAATTTAGCAAAAGATTTTTTTAAAAACTGGCTTAACACTTAGGAATTGTAGAGCTTGATTTTCAAGCAAGAGGACAGTTTCAGGAACATTATCATTGCCCTGCTTTGTGATGTTACCTCAGCAATTCAACTTATAGATTAAGGTGCTTTTAAAAAATATCACTATTATAGAAGAGATAGATATAATAACGAAAGGGAACATTTTCTACAATTTTGATATAATTTCAAAATTAAAAGTGTAAGGTATATTGTTTGTAGCTAGAATTTCATTAAGCCTCAAACACACAGAAAACAGAGAAATCACGGTTTAGTGTATATCTGAAATAGTTTAGCCTTTGTCTTTCATGCAAAAGAAAATACCCTTTTTTAACTTGTCCATTAACAAAATTAATGCTAGGGAAATAAAGATGTATGACAAAGCTGTCAAAGAGGTATTTGTATGTTTTGGTACATTACTGATAATTTAAAGTAATTGCTGATAAGTTAAATGACCTTGGTAACAATTTCATTTTGTGAATATTTACTGAGCATCTACTATCATATTTCTCTGAATCAGAAATATTACTGACTGTAAGATGTACCACTATTTAATATGCACCACTATTTTCTGTATGATAGGAAAAAATGCTACCAATTATAAGATACTGTGGCCCATAAACTACCTTTTACTTAAAAAAAATTATTCACCTGTTTTTGACAAATAAAAATTTTATATGTTTAAGGTATGCACGTTTTGATATTTGCATACATTGTGAAGTGAGTACCACAATTAACATATTCATCACCTCATATAATGGCTATATTTCTGTTGTGAGAACATTCAAAATCATCTACTCTCTCAGCAATTTCAAGTATTTAGTGCATTACTATGAACTATAGTTACTATGCTGCCTCCTAGTTTTAAGAGATATTAAATCGTAAATAAAAAGTTTGGATAAAATGCCATATAACCTAGGGTTGTACTGATAATACCTAACATTTATTGAGCATATGCTATGTACTAGATGCAATAATAAGCACTTTAAATCCATATTTTCATTTATTCCAACTACCATAAGGCAGGGAATCTGGTTATGAAAATGTTACAGAGTTAAAATAACTTAGCCAAAGTCATACGACTACAAAATGACAGAATTGGAATTAGAACTCAAGTTGATCTCAATGCAGAGTCTATGCTCTTTAGCATAAGTCGATACTGTCACCTATCAATTTGCAGGAATAGGTTATGTAGAGGATAAGACAACAATTTGGGAGAAGGTCGCCTTGTTCTTTAATTCAGTAAGTGATTTTATAAAAGGCATGTAAGGTTAGGCTGATATAGACAGTATATAGTTATCCATATTTCAATTTGTTTTTTAAAAGAAGATAAAATCAGAAAGTAAGCACATACCAGGGCCTGTCTCAAGAGAGGAAGCACTAAGATATCTCCTGGGATCTGCACCTATCTTGCCCAATGTTATTCACTGTTTGACACATTAGTCATCACTACAGCTACACAGCACAAAAACTGATGTGATGATGACCTTGAATAATCATAAAAGGGTATATGTTGTTGTTTTATAAGAAGGTAAACATCCGAAGGTAAGCACATACAGGGCCTGTCTCAAGAGAGGAAAGTATTAAGATATCTCCCGGGATCTGGGAAATAGGTATTTTGCCCAATGTCAATCTACCCTGTAGAATCCATGTTAACATTTCATTAAAAAAAAAAAATTTGGTACAAAAAAAAACTTGTAACCATGGGTGGGCACTAACTAGCTTAAGTCAACGGTCAACATCCTCTTAAATTGTCATAACGGAGGAGCTGCTTCTATGGTCTCAGTGTTATAAGTAAACTTTTGGTTCATTTTTATTTCCTAAAATATAAATGACAAAAAATAAAAATAATCCTTTATGTGTATGCAATTACCTGTTATTAAGCATTTGTTATCTGCCAGGTGCTATGTTAAATACTTGGCTAAGTTGTCTTATGAAAGTCTGAATACTTTTGATATATGCAGTTATTTTCACGTAGATGAGAAACTGAGGATTAGGGAAGTTAAGAATGATCCAAGATCACATAGCCAGAACCAACATGTTACTCAGCTCCAGGAGGTATCATTTACATCCTAGAGTGTGCAGATGCCTGATGGCGTGATGTTGCAGCCATACACAGTGGTCCTGACAGCTAAGTGCTGGTAAAGTCAAGATTCAATCCAGAGTGTCTAATTCTAAAACTTATTCTGTGCTGCTAACTCTATGCTATGCACAGAGTAGTTCTCGCCACACACAGGAATATATGTTTATTTCTAATTTTTAAAAAGTTAAATTATTCAGTGTTTCAAATATATAAAACTTTGTAGACTATTACAGCAGACACACTACACTTAGATTTATCATTATTTTGTCATTTTTGTTTCAGGTCTTTTTTCTTCTAAAAAATTAAGATGTAGATATGGCTCTATTCACCTTCCTTTCTCCGGAGAATTTACCATTCTAGAATTCTATCTTTTATAGCTATGTTCTTATGTTTTAGTAGTATATATATCAGTATAAAAAAGAGTTTATGAAATTTTCATAATTGGCATGATACTGTATCTGTACTTTTGTAACTTCCTTTGTTCATTATTCAATGTATGATTTTGAGATTTATCCATGATATTACATGTAGACTGAGCTCATTCTTAACTGTGATATAGCGTTTCATAATTTATTTGTCCATTCTCCTTTGCATAGAACTTTAGGGTTTTTTTTCACTTTTCTGGCTACTACAAGCAAGGCTGCACCCTGGTACACATTTTCCAGTGTATGTGCATAAAGATTTCCCTAAGGTTTACAAGCAGAAGTGAAGTGTTGGGATACTGAGGTAGCTCCTCGTCAGCTTTACCAGACGCGGCCCATTTGCCCTCCAAAGCAGTTATGCCACTGTATATTCCTGCCAATAGTGTAGAAGAGTCCTTGCTTCCTTAGCAGCTTCTCCAAATTTATTGTCCTCAGATTTAACAGCTATTGCCAATCCCATAAATGTAAAATTGTTTCAACTTGTATTTCCCTGATTACAAATGAGGATGAGTGTCTTCCAATGTTTGGTGTCCATTTAGGCTTCCTCTTCAATAAATTGCTTAATCATGTTCTTTACCTATTTTTCTGTGGGTTGTTTGGCTTTTTCTTTTTGATAAAGAAATTGTAAGAGTTCGTCATACATTTTATTTTTATTTTTTATTTTTGAGATGGAGTCTCACTCTGTCACTCAGACTGGAGTGCAGTGGCCGCTCCCGGGCACCGCAGCCTCAACCTGCTGGGCTCCGGCAGTCCTTCTGCCTCAGCCTTCCAAGTAGCTGGAACTACAGGCACGTGCTACCACGCCCGGCTAATTTTTGATTTATTGTAGAGATGAGGTCTCACCAAGTTGCCCAGGCGGGTCTCAAACCCGCGGGCTCAGGCAATCCACTCACAGCCTCCCAAAGTGCTGGGATTACAGGCTGAGCCACCAAGCCCGGCTTCATCATACATTTTAAACCAATACTTTGTTCATTCAATATGTTTCAACTACCTTCTCCTAGTCCATGACTTGTCTTTAAATTTTTGTGTTTTACATGGCTATAAGTTTTTAAAAATTTAACATTTTGACTTAAAATGTATGAAAACATCTAGATAAAGACAGTGTTATGCTATAGCCAGCCCATACTAACTTGGAAGGCTGATTATGCATATCTTTCCCGATTCCACATTTAATGAATAGTATTGGAAGTTTGAAATCAACTACCACTGGCTACCAATTCAACATCTAGTAGGAGTATTTACACTAGGGGAAAAAGGCAAAACTAAAAATCAGGGCTTTTTCCCTCCCCACAAGAGATTCACTTGTTAAATTTACCAGTATACCACTAGATAGAGGTAACTTTAAGATATATTGAAGTTCAAAATATACAACCAGAGAAGAGAGATTCCATAATATGCTAGATAACTGCAACAATATTTGGGGTACAAGTTTATGGCTAAGATATCTTCTAACATGACGTCTTCTCTTGGGTTGTGCTCTAGGTAGGTCAAATATAGTTTTAGAGTCAGATCTTTGATGTCTATTACATTTTTGGATCTTCCTAATACACGTCAGAGTATAAATGAAGGTAATGAAAATTATTATATTTGCTGTCACTCAAGGTATGGAGAATATTTTCCAAATACCAGTACTTAGTATCTTATATTTCCTTATTTGTTAACTACCACATCTACTTAAACTCCTTTAATTAAATTAATAACTTGAAAACATAACAGAGAGAAAGCAATCTTCTGTGTTTTATAAGAGCATACAAATATATAGTAAATTCACATTGCCTGGCACATCTACAGCAGTAACTCATTAAATACTAGCTGAATGAATTAACTAACAATAATGAGTCAGGGAGTCTCAAAAATACAGTGAAAACAAATAATTATTTACTTACCCAATTCAATACAAGTGATCCCAAGTGACCAAATATCAACTTTTCCATCATACTGTCCTTCATCCATAGCTAAGATCACCTCTGGAGCCATCCTACCAAACACAATATATAATATTTAAGTAGGAAATTGAAAATAAAATTCCTCTAATATAGTGATTCAATGACATAGCTGTTCTTAAGGGTATTTTAAAATTGTGTCTGCTAAAGATATTATTTCCTTACACAAATCATTTTGAAAAACACTATTCAAATATAATATACTCGGTGATTTATACAGAACAATACACTGTTTTCAATAAATACTGGCTTTGATCTTAGGTAAGTTACTTAACCTATCTGTATACCAATTTCTTAATCTATGCAATGGAGAGAATTCTAGTAACTACCTCACAGAGATTTGTAAAGGATTAGCATATATATAAAACACTTAAAGTAAACAACATGAAAAATATTTTTAGAATACTTTATGGAATGATATAAAGCAATACAATTAGCTGTTCCAAAGATGCTAAAACTTACCAAAAAATCCAAACAAAAACAAACCAGCTTACGGTAATAGTTGTTACTTTGTTTGTCCATAATGCATTTCATTAGGAGAGCAGGATCCATATCAATTGAATATGCTTTGAACAGAAATGTGCTCTATTACTGTGGGTAAGCAGTTGCCTAGTAAATGCTATTTGATGATGATGGGAAGAAATTCAAACAGTAGCTGATTTTTTTAGTAGACAAGTAATTTTCCAAGGGATATTAGTCATTCTCTAAGCTATAATGAAATTTCAATGTATCTATGAAACCTATGAAAGGAATCTGGAATAGAATAAGGTGAAAAACTCTTAGTCAGAATGACAAGCTAGGTGATGTATCAGAGAACTCAACAAAGACAAGAGTTTGGACTTCTTTCGCTGAACATTTATGATTGTTGGCTAGTTGGAGAAGGCTAAAGAAGTTGCCTTGCCCTTATTTGGAGACTCTGTCTCAAGAGAAAGTTCATTGCAAGTTTTATACTGACAGTTTCTTTTTATGCTACTGAGTTTTCTGTCCTTCTCAAATGAAATCTCGTTTTGAGGCACATTGGTGAGACATTGTCACAAAGCAGAACCAATGCCATGAGTACATCATGTTCACGTACACATATTTTAAAACTATGTCATATTGTTTAATTCTACGTACCAGTAAGGTGTGCCCACAAAGGAGTTGGCAGGAGAAGCCATTGAGGCAGATCCAAAATCAGCTAGTTTCACCTGACCTGGCTCTGTCAGAAGAATATTTCCTGCTTTAATATCCCTACAGGAAAAAATAAGAGGGTTAGAAAATTGCTTTTCAATTTTGATTATGGAATAGGTCAGAGCATGCAATTAATAAGACAAAAAGTTTATTAAAGAAAAAAAAACAAGAAAAAAAAACCTTGCTCAGATAGTCAGAAGGGGATTTAGTAATTATTACATGTTATAAGGGGGCCCAAATTCCTGGGTGTACTTACAGGTAGGTCATAGCAATTACTTAAAGGTAGAGATTTCTTTAGAGGGAGGGAATACAATGAGAAAAAAGGCAGACATGGCAGACAAGGAAACCTATTCAGCTGCAATACTTAGAAAAAGCATATTCTTAAATTCTAAATCTAGTCATCAACAGTATTCCTTGCGCTGGGAAAACTGGTGCCATTTGTAACTGCCTTTTTTTCTTTTCCAAATTATATGATATTTTTGGAGCCTAATCAAACCTATAATGATTCTGTATTGACTACCTACCAATAAACCTCAACTACACACATACCTTTTCTTTCTTGCCTGTGACCCTTTCTCTCTGCCTTTAATTGTAACTGCAACTCTAACGCATTTGAGGGTACATGTTATATAGAAGGTGTTATTTTAAAAATAACACTGTACAGTAAAAAGAAGACCCTGAAAGATCAAAACAAACAAAGATTAGGGGTTAGGAAATTGCATTTCTATTGTATTTCTACAAAAAATCGCCAAGCGGTTATTGCTCAAGCTATTAGATGTGTTATGTGTTATTTAAAAGTTTTTAAAAATATGATTTAAAAATTCATTCTTCAGTATGATAATTTAGAATGAGAAGATGTGGATATACTCCTTATTCTTTTTTTTTTTTTAAATGAGGTGTAATGAGTACCAGAAACCAAGAATTGGAAGTTGATGGGCAGTGAGAAGATACAACAGAGAGGATGAGGAAAACTTATGGCAAGCTTAAAATGATCAGGTTCAAATGCTTCAAAACAACTTTTATAAACTTCCCTTGAAAATTCAGCTTCCTTCCTCATGGTGACATTAGGCATTGGCAGAGAGAACTAAAAAAAAAGCATTATTTATTTCTCTTCATAACAGAATATCTTTTCTCTATTAACTTAAATTAGAAGACTGAATGCCTTTTAAATCAAAATAATAAAAATCTGAGACATGGTATTTATTCTAAATTTAGAAAGCATTCCTTAAAAGTTTTTTGTCTATTTTTTACATACTAAAGAAGATAAAGTATAATACAGATTATAACATTAAATAAATGTACAGATTAAGGTAATAAAGGCACAAAAAAGCTGAACAGCAGCTTTAAATAAGAACAAAATCATCACAAGCAAATTGGCATCAGTAATAACACGTTGGTATGAAAGAGATGTTTTAAAAAAATCATCAAATCCATAGACATTATGGTAAATGTATTTAATTAACGTTTATTAGACATGATTAGGTTCGTACTTTATCCTTAATTCCCAGCAGGATCTGGGTCTGCCTATCTTGAGGAACTTTGTAATACCAGTAACTGGTGGTAGCTATTCTGGGGTGATTAAAACAGCAACAAAGGGGGAACTTATGACCTAACAGTTTCACTTCTTCCTAGTAAATGCCAAGTATTTTCTTTTGTTTGAGGCATTTTCAGATTCTTTATACCTACCTAATATTCCACTACTTCTCCCATCATTAAAATAACTGTACTAGAAATTCTTTACTGGGAGAAGGAAAGATTGGTAACAACATTTCTTTAGGAGAAATTAATGGAAGGAGGGAGGTTGCAGGGAGAAGTGTGGTGGCGTGGTAGAAAAAACATAAAGTAGAGGAAGCCCTGGATTAGGAGTCAGGAAATTTGAGTTTCAATTCTTCATCTATTACTTAAATGCTGTGAAACTATGGGCAAGTTATTGAGCTATTTCTGAGACCTGGGTCTCCTCATCTGCCAAAAAACAGTAAAGATAATACCTTCCCAAGTATCTATATGGACTACAGAAATATTTTAAGGTGACAAAATAGCATATATTTATATAAGAGTAATGTGCTATTTGCAACAGGAAAGGGGGAAGAACTCAGCTAAGAAGTAAATATATGTTAGGAAGGTTATGTTTTTCATGACACAGTATCAAAAGGCTGATGGGTGTTGTGTCAAATTTCCCTGCCATATCCGGCCTGGAGAATAGTTACGTACAGAACACTTATAATATAATTGTGGATATACGGCGAAGACTAAAAGAAGCTAAGTTCTGGCAACTTTACTCCTTATATCCAGAAGCAGCACCAATCTATAAATCCTTAGGCACCCTAAAAACTGGAGCATGTGCTAATTTTTAAGGTTCCTGAAAGAGATAATCTTGTAACTGAAATGAAAACATGACTGGTCCTAATCTTACCTATGAATCAATGCATGAGAATGTAGGTAGGCCAGCCCATGCAAGGCACCGTGAGTAATGGCAGCGATCTCCACTTCCTGAAGTGGTTTCTTATGAACTGAGGAAGGAAAAAGAAAAGTTTCATTCCTTATTTTATTTTATTTTTATTTATTTTTTTGAATTGGAGTCTTACTCTATCGCCTGGGCTGGAGTGCAGTGGTACGATCATGGCTACTACAGCCTCAAACTGCTGGGCTCAGGTGATCCTTCCACTTCAGTCTTCCAAGTAGCTGGGAGGGACTACAGGCACGTGCCAACATGCTTGGCTTTTTTGAAACTTTTTTTCTGGCTAACTTTTTAAAAAATTGTTGTTGAGACGAGGTCTCACCATGCTGTCCAGGCTTGTCTCCAACTCCTGGGCTCAGGCAATCCTCTTACTTCAGTTTCCTAAAATGCTGGGATTACAGGCACGAGCCTCTGCGCCTGGCCTCTTTTTATTATTTTATACCAGACTGAATTATTGACTTTCTCAAATGACAAATGACATTTCCCAAATGACAATTTGGGAACACATTCACCTCAATACACAGGATATATATTTTCTATAGACTAGCAATAAATGATCAGATACCAAAAAACCCAAGTACATAAAAGCACACTAATCCCTCAAAACAAAGCAAAGAAAGCCTAATAGTCATTAAATGATGCACTATTATTTTACCTGTTATGTGCAAGCCAAAGTCACATTGATTCCAACTGACCAGGTCCAAATTTACCAGTCCCTTCTAACATTCAAAATTTCTGAGTGGTTTAGGTTACATTATTCTCCTCTACCACAAAGCCATCTTTAATTACTCTTTCTAACTATAGGTTTTCATTATTTGTGAAAGCATCTAATAAGCAATTTCTATTCAGAGACCAATGACGGTTTTTCTTTTCTTTTTTTTTTCTTTTTTAAGACACAGGGTCTTACTCTGTCATCCAGGCTAGAGTGCAAATGGTGTGATTACAACTCATTGCAGCCTTAAACTCCTGAGTCCAAGCAATCCTCCCACCTTAGCCTTCTGAGCAGCTGGGATTATGAGAGCAAGTCATTGTGCCTGGCTCAAGATTTTTTTTAGTCGGAGTCTTACTATTACCCAGGCTGGAGAGCAGTGGCAAGCTCCTGGCCACCGCAGCCTCAACCTGCTGGGCTCAGGCGATCCTTCTGTCTCAACCTTCCAGTAGCTGGAACCATAGGCATGCACCACCATGCCTATGGTTCCAGCTACTGGAAGGCTGAGGCAGAAGGCTAATTTTTTTATTTATTGTAGAGACAAGGTTTCTCCATGTTGCCCAGGCTGGTCTTGAACCCCTAGGCTCAGGCAGTCCTCTTGCCTCAGCCTCCCAAAGTACTGGGAGTAGAGGCATGAGCTACCACACCCAGACTTTACTTTTTTAAAATAAAGTTTGAACACAACCTCTGGTTATAATAGCATTTGCTGAGAAGAACTGGGTCAGTCAAGATATTTGAAAGAGTTAAAGTCAACATAATGTGACACTATCTACCTCTTTCATACATACACATAAATTGGATATTTTTGGTTACATACCACATCATGTTAGCCAAATATTTTAGTAGTAACTGCCCTGCATGCTAAAACCGCAGAAAGGCTGCTAACATCCCTCAGATGCTTTTCAGTAGCGTAGAGATGAAGTTTGCATAGCTTATGCACACAACCCTTAGATCCAAGCAATCACCCAATTAGATTGCCCAAACTACTTTAATTAGCTTTCAATAGCAGTCAATAGCATTCTGACACAAGTAAACAAAAAGGAGGGCACAGTGGTTTCATTCTTACCTTCTAACAAATCAGAGGCTGAGCCTAAGCAATATTCCATCACCAACTGTAACAGATTAAAATAGTAATCAGAACAATGAAGGTCTATCTATTGAAATAATTTAGAACAATATGAGAAATCAAGAAGTTTAACATTTAGAAACTTTTTTGTAGCTTTATAGCTATAGCTTAAAATTTATATATTATATATCCATAATATTAATATGTTAGATTCAAAACTGATGAAACCAATCAACCAAATAATCAAGGAATTGAGAATACTAGGAGAATAAACATTCTGACTTACCTGAACTTGGACTGAATTTTGGTCATTTGGCATTAATTAATTTTTATGATTTTCATCATCTCAATTTTTATTATTTCTTACTTAGAATTTGCCTAAAGATTATAAGGGAACTGGATATAGAAGACTTAAATGGTCAAGCTAAGATTGTCAATTTATTTACTAACTCCTATACTACTTTGTTTCAAAAAGGATTTAGGTGGCAAGGTTGTACTAAAATTTTGTAACATGGAAAATAGCAAACAAATATATGAGCCAGCAAAATCTGTACTGGGAAATACTAGTTAAATAAAATAAGCCAGCAAGTAGTAAATTCCTTATTATTACATTTTTAAAAGGTTCTAAACAAGAAACAGATATTGTTTTGAACTCAATCTAAAGATGCAGACTGCTAGTGAATTCCATTCTGAGGCATCTCTGAGCCCCTAGAGCCGACACTATCCCAAGTTTAAAAAATTTATGGACAAGAAGTTATCATTGAAACTAAGTGGTGGCAGACATGTCCAAGAAATATTACAGGGATCTGACCCCTTCATGAATCTTGTGTTAGATGAGTGTGTGGAGATGGCAACAAGTGGGCAACAGAACAATACTGGCAATGATGGTAATATGGGGAAATAGTATCATGTTAGAAGCCTTGGAACGAGTATAATTGGCTTTTCAGCAGAGAAGTCCATGTCCTTTCTCCAAAGGGCCTGTTTTACTTTGATGTAAAAATTGGGTCATGTGTATTTTTGGATTAAATTTTTTGTTAAATAAACTTTTGTAATGGTCAAAAAAAAAGATGTAGACTGTTATGTATCAATACATTAGCTAGAATCTGAGTGATATTTAAATTTATATCTTAAAATAATTCTAGAATGATATTATTAAAATACTATTGATATGTATTGGGTTTACAATCTTGGGAGGCATCTAAAAGCAAAACTGAGGAAACTCTTCTTTTATTCTCATCCTATATATTTTAGGTGTCCATGACTACTGATTTGTAGCCAAATCCAAACTATCAGTACTCAGTAACCAATCTTCATACAAACACACAAGCACCTACACTCCTACAAACTATTACTTTGTTATTCTAAAAAGTGGCACATGCTTATTTTAAAATATAAATTTCCTATGATCAAGTAGACATAACCAATATTAACATATTGGTCTAATTAAAATCAATATAAAAACATTTTAATATATTATACACCTTGCATAACTGAAATAATTTAAAGCAATATGAGAAATCTAGAAGTTTAAAATTTAGAAACTTTATTATAGTTTTAAAATAAATTACATATATCAGTAACAAAATGCATATACAAATATATTACTATACCAAGTAATATAAATATGCATCTATATGCTATATAACATATTAAAATATAGTTAAAATGTTTATATTATAATTGCACTATAATAATATATAATATCTTAAATGCTATAGCTTTACAGTTATATATTTATGTATTATATACCCTGCATTACTGGAATAGTTTAAAAAAATATGTGAGGTTTAGAAGTTTAAAGTTTAGAAAACTCTATCACAGCTGACATTAAAAACAAATTCAGAAACATTAATTTTCTTATTATAAACTGAAAAATTCCACATCGTAAATACTATAATGAACATTAGCTTTTTATGAAGGGGACCCCAAAAAACCGGAATTATTTTTTGGAGAGCAGGCTCCTTGTAGTACAGGCTTCTCCTGCTAGGTAAGTGTTATAGGAACCCATCAGCATCAGTGAACCAGCTAGTGTTGTTTTAAGAGGCTGCATTTGGCTTCAGTGAATTTTTGGATGAGATTCTTTAATGTTTGCCTGTTTCATGATTGATGATGATTTGCAAGCTCACTTGCCTATGCTGCACTGAGAATTCAGCAGTTTTTGACTCAAGATGGCATGACTCCCATGACCCACCTTCCCTATTCACCTGCTCTCGCCCTGAGTGACTTTTCTTCTGTTTCCCTAGATATAAAAAGTCCTCAGAGGAAAACGTTTTGCTGATGTGGAAGAGGTGGAAAAAAAATGGTAGAAGCACTAAAAGGCATCAAAAACTGATGAGTTCAAAAACTATTTTGAGCAGTGGAAAAAGTGTCTTGACAGTTGTATGGCATCAAATGGAGAGTACTTTGAAGGTGACTGAAGTTTAATCATGCAAGAATAAATTCAGTTTTTAATAAATAAATTCCTGGGTTTTTTTTGGGTCCCCCCTCACATGTGGCCTACTTTTTTCTTTAATCAATTTTTATGAAAACATTTCTAAATTTTATCACATAATTATCTAAATTTTTTAATTTGGTAACTAAATAGGCATATATAACTTCCTTAAACTAAGTATACAGAATATGCATAGATCATTTTTTTTTTGAGTTGGGAGTCTCACCCTGTTGCCTAGGCTGGAGTACAGTGGCATGCTCACAACCACCCCAGCGTCAACCTACTGGGCTCTGGCGATCCCTCCGCCTCAGCCTTCCAAGTAGCTGAAATTACAGGCTTGCGCTACCATACCTGCTAATTTTTTAAAATTTTGCATTGTAGAGATGAGGTCTCGCCAAGTTGCCTGGGCTGGTCTCGAACCCACGGGCTCTGGCAATCCATTCGCCTCAGCCTCCCAAAGTGCTGGGATTACAGGTTGAGCCACCGAGTCCAGTCTTTTTTTCTCTCTCTCCCGAGTAGGAGTCTCACTTTGATGCCCAGGCTGGAGTGCAATGACATGCTCACGGCCACCACAGCCTCGACCTCCTGGGCTCAGGTAATCCTTCCACCTCAGCCTTCCAAGTAGCTGGAACCACAGGTGCGTGCCACCTTGCCCAGCTAATTTTTTGATTTATTGTAGAGATGGGGTCTCGCCAAGTTGCCCAGGTTTGTCTCGAACCCCTGGACTCAGACAACACTTTCGCCTCTGCCTCCCACAGTGCTGGGAATAAAGGCTTTAAAACTGAATGGAATGTGTATGACTATAGTTGTATTATATTTTTATAATTACATGGTAAAAAACTCAGCACTATTGCCACAGTATTTTTTTCCTTATTATTCTATAACACAAGGGCATCTGAGCTGGTCGGTTTTTCCTGACATAGCTCTAACTGCCCAGCCTTTGCTTACTTTATTTTAACTTGGAGAGACAGAGTCTCACTATGATGCCCAGGCTGGTCTGAAAGTCCTGGTCTCAAGTGATCCTCCCACCTTAGCCTCCCAAAGTGCTGGGATTACAGGTGTGAGCCACCGTGCCTGGCCCCTGCTCTGCCTTTAATTTATGAGGTCTACTTTCTAGCTTCCATGACTTCTTCCTTATGGTCAAATTATTCTTGTGCCTGTTTATATGCAAGTCTCTAACGGTGCAGTTCCTTAGAGTTCTTTCTAATTGGTCTATCAAATCAGTGGTAGACAAAAACAGGTCACCAAGTTTATTAGCACTCTATGTAATCTAAGAGCAAACAGGCTTCAAATAAGAGCATGGAGGATTTTCTGAAGACTTGAAACACATGAGATTTAGCACTTGGATTTTGTAACATCTATTCTGCCTGCTTGAAATCCCTTTCTTGACTCCTTCAAGACAGTTGAGATTGCCTGATTTCTAGACAATAAACTGTTCCTCTGATTAATTTCTTCTTTTCAGAATGGGAGCTATAGCTCTAGATATCTTAAGAGTTACTTGAACAGAAATGTTTATGTTTAAATATAATCGGTTTGGGAACAAAAATTCGATTCCCTAATTAGAGATCACATACAGAAAAGGACTTGGTTCATGGTTAAGCACTCAATAAATGCTAGTTAAATTGAATTTTAAGTAGAAATGTGCAATTTGATAAAGTACAAAATAAAATATTTTCAAGTCCTAAATGGTGACCAATGTGCCAACCTGCAACCAGAAACATCATCATGCAAAAATATACTAAGAATATAGAATGGAACAAAAGTATTTAATTTTAATTGTGCGATAGGCCTTGATTGGTAAAAATTACACAGTAATGAAAACACCACTCACAATTCCAAATTTTGAGGGAATCAGCAAAGGATGAAAAATGTCAAAGATAAAAATTTTAGGATGAGAATAAAAGGTTATATCTTTTACAAATAAATCATTATAAAATGATGTTAACTGTTCTCTTTGTTGAATGTTTATAAAATGGAATTTCCAATAAGCTAGATATCATATTTAATCACATGGAATATATACCATTTGGCACACTAAGGTATTAGCAAATGGTAAATACAAAAGCCAAATGAGACAGAAATTAGATTGATAACTTTACAGATCAAATAGATAACAGAAATAAATAGAAAAAAAATTAATAGAAAAAAAAAGATAAAATAGAGGTTCTTCAACTTACCCAAGCAGTGTGTTCTTTCAGGTAACAACCTTTGTACTCAATGGTATTAGGATGCTTCAACTGTTGTAAAAATTTAACTTCCTTAAGAATATCTTGCCATTTCTATAGAAGTCAGAAATAAAATGTTTTAACTTTTAAACTGAAAATAGTATTTTATTATCAAGTATACATATATCATTTTTATTATTTTAAGTAGGCATGAAGTAAATGTTTAATAATAAAGAAGCTATTTAAATGTGTTATTTCTTTACTTTGAGTAAATGTAAATCCAAATCTATCACCACATATATTATTAAAAATCCATTACATGCACCCCTGTTCTATTCTGCAAAATAGTTGATCAAGCTAGAGTATTAGGAACTTAAAAGAACTGTGACAGAAAGTGTTTGAAAATTTTGTTAGTTTCATACTAACATGCTTATGTCAGTTTAGGTATACAACTGTCTCAATCTTACCTCATGTGTCTGCTTCCCACTATAGGACATTTTCTTAATTGCCACTACCTCATTGGTGTGAGCATTTGTAGCCTGTGTTAAGAGGATGGAGGCAAAAATAAAAAAAATTAACAATGTTTCAACCAGTTTAACTTAAATATTTGATTAGACACTTAAAAAATATTATCATACTTTAATATCACAGTTCAGAGATATTCCAACTTTTGAAAGGCTAGTCATTTCCACACCCATTTTAAGTTTCTCTTTATACTTTTTGGTATACATGCAAAGATTGTAATATAAAGATGGATTAATTTTAATGAAATATATCAAATCAAACAAAAAAAGTAATATATCCAAAATATCCAAATTGGCTTCACGTTGTAGGTATCCATCAATGGAAAACCAGTTAAATAAATATGATACAGTCACACAATAAGATAAACATTAGAAGAATTAGGTAATCTATATGTAATGCAGTAATATGGAAAGATGTCAAAAATGTTTTTGTTAAAACAAAAACAAGCTCTAAAGAAGGATCCTATTTTTGCAGAACAGTAATAATGTGAGTATATATGCAGAAAAAAATTTAAAAGAATATATACCAGAATACATATCGATGATAATGCCTGGAGGAGAGTTAGCCAAAAGATCTTTCAGTGATGATGAGAATGTTCTGAGCCTACATTGTCCAATAGAGTAACATGTGAACTGTGGCTAGTGGAACTGAAGAAATAAATTTTAAATTATATTTAATCTTAATTAACTTAAATTTGAAGAGTTATGTGTGCCTGCTGGCAGCTGTATTTAATAGCGCAGCAGAAAGTAAGATTAATTCTAAAAGAGACTTCTACATTCAAGAAAAAAGGGGTTCCTTATATCTTATAATGAGAATGTATTACATATATACATACCCACATTTTTGTATGTATAAGTACATTTTAAAAAATCTGTATAGGTTGCCTTGTTTCATATTTATCTCTACTTGTCTTCTTCAAACCCAAAATACAACAGTTCATTGAAAGCACACAGGAAAACCATAAATAACCCAAGTAATAGTCTTTTCCTCTCAATTTAGTTAAGAGATTTAAAATTAGTTTTTGTAACATTTTCAGAAAAATAGATACAAGACATTAAAAGATTATCTCTGCATCAGTGCCATATCCTGATGTAAGTAAGCTATTTCACTTCTATGATATTATTATTACTGTGGAACAATAAATCTATTGCAATGGTTCTGAAGTGAAATACTGGAATTCACTCAATAAGATCAGGTTACCAATTTTCGAGAAAAACGTATAATTTTCTCTATACACAATTAAGTTAAAATAAAAATGAAGCAATTCTTATGTAAAAATAATTTCTTTATAATTTTTAAAAATATTAATTTAAACAAGAAACAATAACTTACTGATATAAAAATAATCCAACCACAGATTCTTAGTGAATGTCAAAATGCAAAGTAACATGCTAAAAATTTTTTTTATAAGCACTAAGGTAAAAGACCTATTATTATAAACAAGGTATCCACTAGTTGTCATCTTTAGAGCTGCAGGAATTCACCCAAGCATATTTTATTATTTATTTATTTAGATTGTATAGAGTGACTTTTGCTAACAACAAAAACCTCTTACATTGTTCTGGCTTTTAAACTTTAATACTAAGACTGTGCTTAGATGACAGTAATAAAGAAAAGCTGCTAGGTCAGGCACAGTGGCTCATGCCTGTAATATCAGCACTTTGGGAGGCAGAGGTGAACTGCCTGAGCCCAGGAGTTTGAGACCAGCTTGGGCAACATGGCAAGACCTTGTCTCTACAATAAATCAAAATATGAGCTGAGTATGGTGGTATGTGCCTGTAGTTCAGCTCCTTGGAAGGCTGAGGCGTAAGGATCACCTGAGCCCAGTGTGCCACTGCACCCCAGCCTGAGTGACAGAGTAAGACTCTGACTCAAAATAAAGTAAAATTTTAAAAGCTCCTACAATTTAGTAATACGATAAATGTTAGAAGAACTACAACTGAATAGTGGGTATTGTAAGCCGTGTGCGTACACACACACACACACACACACACACACACACACACACACACACACACACAGTCCAGCTGAGCCTGGGAAAGACAAATTTAGGAAATAAACAATAGGAAATTTTAACTTGTAGCGGGATTAAAACAATATATTAACTATTAGGAAACAAGAAAGAAAAAGCCCACACAAATGGAATCAGATCATATTATTATCTAACTGCTTATTAAGGGTTTTTATCATCAATACTATATTTGGAACTAAGGGCATAAAAAAATTACCATAAAATAAAAATGTATTTCTTACATTTACAGACTAATCACTAATTAGAACTTGATGGATTTACTAGCTTATATATCCTATCTATTGGAGCAGAGACTTGAAACTTGAAAACCATCTCCATGTTCCTTTTTCTATAGATAGAAACTTTTTAATGCAATTTTATACTGGTTAAAAATCAGAATGTGTTACACTGAAGTTAAAAAAAAAAAAATTCCATGCTTTAATACCCAGGAAAAAACCATTAATGGGGTATCAGCTTTTTTTTTTTTTGAGTTGGAGTCTCACTCTGTTGCCCAGACTGGAGTGCAGTGGCATGCTCCCGGCCACTGAACCCTCGACCTGCTGGGCTCCTGCGATCCTTCTGCCTCAGCCTTCCAAGTAGCTGGAACTACAGGCGCGCGCTACCACGTCGGGCTACTTTTGATTTATTGTAGAGATGAGGTCTCACAAAGTTGCCCAGGCGGGTCTCAAACCCGTGGGCTCAGGCAATCCACTCACCTCAGCCTCCCAAGGTGCGGGGTTACAGGCTCAGCCACCGAGCCCGGCTGGGGTCTCAGCTTTCAAGTGCTCCATACAGTATTATGAATGACTATAGCCTTCATCATTTCAAGTTCTATTCTTGAAACTTACATTCATGCTACTTACTTCCAGGAGTTTCAATGGTCTCAGTAACTGTTAGCAAGATCATTGATTCAAGAAATATTTATTGAGAACTTATTATATGTTTACAATATTTAAAAAACATTTTCCAGCTACATTTTTGCTACTTTATGGAGAAATATAAAAATTTAACAAAGTTTTTCTTTTTGCTTTATTTATTGAGCCTCAACTAAAACTAAAAGGTAATTATATGCAGAAAGATAGAACCAAATTATTTGCTTTAAGTGGGTTATGGACGATATACTGAGTTCAACAAGGGAGTTTTGGAAACCCACAAACTTTGCAGTTGTGTTTAAGTGAATATGAAAATGAACAGGCTCAGCCCTTTTTCGTTTTCCTTTAGTACAGTTTCTCATTTGTTTTAGCACAGTTTCTCATTTGTAAATACTGCTCATGTCAGAATTACTTATGTAAATGCAAACACAAATATTTCACGGAGCGAATAATTTCTATTTTCTCTGAATATAACATACATTCTCAGCTGATGGATTCTACAAGATCTATGCCAGTTCATAATTCACATTTAGCTCATTCCCTGGCATCTTTGTGTGTAAAAGCTCTAGCCTACAGAGACTAACAAAATTATAGTGTTTAGGTGTAAAAACACTGGTTGCCAGACTTGGGTCTTTAATGGCTTGCTAACATGACTGTGACTTATGAAAAGTACTAATTAGTAGTAACAAGTTCTCTGAGTTCTTCATAATTCATTCATTCATTCAGTAAATACTTATTAGCTATCCACAATTTGTCAGGTATGGGGCTAAGTGCTAGAGATAGACTCATGAGCAAATATGCCCAGTACCTGTCCCTCCTCTAGTAGGACAGACAGACAGAAACAAAAACAAAATGATAACAAACAAAATGTAACATGTGCCATAAAAAAGGGTAAGTGTTACTCTGAGAACCACAAATGGGCGATGTGACTCAGGGAGGTCAGGAGAGCCTTTCCTGAAGAAATGAGGTTTAAGCTGAGACCCAAAGGTTGAACAGGAGTTAAGGAGGTAAAGATGGAAGGTGAAGATATTCTAGAGTGAACCATTTATGCAAGATCCTATGAAGGATGATCAAAAGAAAGCAGTAGGAGCTACTGCACTGATAATGAGAAGGAATACAGTCAGGTATAGATAGGGATCACATCATGAAGGATCTTATAGGATGGCTACAGTAAGGATTCTGATCTTGGCCTAAGAACAGAAGAAAGTCTCAAAGGCGGATGCAAAAGGGGGATGTCATCAAATTTACACTTTTTTCAACCTCACTAAAATCTGCACAATAGACTGGAGAGAAACCAAAGTGGGCAACTGCAGTTGTCCAAATAAAAGACTGCAGTCTTTTTGGTTACAATGGTCGATAACAAGAGGGAGTCTATTAACAGTGAGTGAGGAGCAAAATATAAATATGACTGTGACCACTGAAAAATGCCTATTTAGAGAACTCCCTATATGTAACCACCATAGATAAAAGGCTAAGGTTTTTTGTAAGTTTTATATTACCATGTCAGTTAATTTTCTTTTAGTCTTTTTTTTAGTGTCTTACAAATGTACATGAGCCTGTACTATTCACCTTTGTATACAGGTAATAAACAGTTAATAATTACATTTCAATATCAATGTCACCCAAGTACATTCATCATTTCTTTAGTCTATCATTAGCAACAAACAAAATATATTTAGTACTTATAGTAAACAGGGGATTGTGCCAGCTTTTAGAGTTGTAAAGAAATACTAAAAATAGTCCTTTTTCATCGGGCGTGGTGCTCATACCTGTAATCCCAACACTTTGGGAAGCGGAAGTGAGAGGATTGCCTGAGTCCAGGGGTTTGAGACTAGCCTGGGCAACTTAGCGAGACCTTGTCTCTACAATAAATCAAGAAAAATTAGCTGGGTGTGGTAGCACATGTCTGTAGTTCCAGCTACTTGGAAGGCTGAGGCAGATGGATAGCCTGAGCCTGGCAGAAAGAGGATGTGGTGGCCGGGAATGTGTCACTGCACTCTAGCCTGGGCAACAAAGTAAGATTTCAACTAAAACAAATAAATAAATAAAGTTAAAATAATAAAAATGGGAGCATTTAGTATATATACATTTGTGACCTGTTTGTTTTACTCATATATTATATATATGTATATATATACACATATACAATTTTTTTCTTTCTTCCTTTCTTTTCCTTTCCTTCCTTCCTTTCGAGTTGAGGTCTCACTCTGTCACCCAGGTGGTCGTGCGGTGGCATGATCATGTCTCACTGCAACCTTGACATGGGCTTAAGTGAGCCTTTCACCTCAGCCTCCCAAGTACAGGCACCACGCCACTGGCTCTGTTTTTAAGTAGTTCAAAACCAGGCAAAACCACATCATATTGTTTAGGAGTGCAGTGTAAGTGGGTTAAAGATAAAGAAAAACAAGCTGGGCATGGTGACTCATACCTGTAATCCCAGCATTTTGGGAGGCTAAAGCAAGAGGATTGCCTGAGCCCATGGGTTTGAGACCTGCCTGGGCAACTTGGCGAGACCTCGTCTCTACAATAAATCAAAAAATTAGCAGGGTGTGGTGGCGCACACCTGTAGTTCCAGCTACTTGTAAGGCTGAGGCGGAAGGATCGCCAGAGCCCAGCAGGTCGAGGCTGTGGTGGCCAAGAGCATGCCACTACACTCCAGCCTGGGTGACAGAGTAAGATTCCGACTCAAATAAAATAAAAACTAAATTAAATTAAATTAATTAAATAAATGAAATAAAATAATAAAATTAAATAGAAAAGCAAGAGAATAATTGCCATAAAAATCAGGATAGTGGACACTCCCGGGGAGGGGGGGAAGGTTGCGACAGAGGAGGACATAAGAAGGGCTTCCGGGATGCTGGCAGTATTCCATTTCTTTTTTTTTTGAGTTGGAGTCTCACTCTGTCGCCTAGACTGGAGTGCAGTGGCCGCTCCCGGCCACTGCAGCCTTGACCTGCTGGGCTCCAGCGATCCTTCCGCCTCAGCCTTCCGAGTAGCTGGAATTACAGGCATGCACTACCACACCCGGCTGATTTTTTGATTTATTGTAGAGATGAGGTCTCGCCAAGTTGCCCAGGCGGCTCTCAAACCCATGGACTCAGGCAATCCACTCACCTCAGTCTCTCAAAGCACGGGATTACAGGCTGAGCCACCGAGCCCAGCAGTATTCCATTTCTTGACCTAGGTGGTGTTTACACAGAAATTTACCATTAAACTGTATTTTAATTTATATATTAAATATATGTGTATATTATGCATACTTCTTTATGATATGTTTACAATAAACAAGCATGTTTAGCCAAGCATGGTGGTGCATGTCTGTAGTTCCAGCTACTTGGAAGGCTGAGGCGGAAGGATCACCTGAACCCAGCAGATTGAGGCTATGGTGGCTGGGAGCATGCCACTGCCCTCCAGCCTGGGTGACAGAGTGAGACTCCAACTCAAAAATATATATATATATTTTTAGAAAACAGATCTCTGAATAAAGAGGATAGAACTGTAGTTGGGACTTAAAAACTGTTCTAAGACTAAAGACTAACATGATAGTGTTATCTGGAAGATTAGCACCCCTTTCAGTCAAAGGAATATTTTATCCTACTTAATATTTTATCAAACTTAATGATAAAATATACTTGAGGGGAAGCCAGGTTATAGGCGGCGATGAGGGAAGAAGTGATGGTAGCGCTGAGCATAGATATAAGGGATGAGAAAGAGTTCAAAGAAAACCCAGGATGAAGATTTGGCTAGAAGCAAAAGGATAAAGACGCAATTCATAAAATCTCATTTGGAAAAATAACCAACGACAAACCCTAACCAAATGGCAGAACACAAAAGATCACTTAAAAGGAGAATTGTCTAATTAAAAAAATGATTTGATTACAGATTTGGAGGGGAAATAGGCAATATTTCATACTTAATTCATTATTTGCTTTAATGGACTAATACGCTTCAGGAAGCATTTGCTACTTTGATGAAGCAAACTTTTTTTTTTTTTGAGATAGGGTTTCCCTCTGTCATCTAGGTTGAAGTACAGAGGCGTGATCATAGCTCACTGTACCTTGACCTCCTGGGCTCAACTGATTCTCCTGCTTCAGCCTCCCAAGTAGCTGGAACCAAAGGCGCATGCCACCATGCTTGAAAAATTTTTTTTGTAGAAATGGGGTCTTGCTATGCTGCCAAGCTGGTCTGGAACTCCTGGTCTCAAGAGATCCTCCCATCTCAGTCTCCCAAAGGGCTGGGATTACACATGAGTCATAGTGCCTGGCCCTAACGAAGCAAACTTTAATTTATCTAGATTAAATTAAATAACTATATTTTATTTTAAAATGTAGTTGCTATATTTAATAAAATTAAATAACTATATCTTATTTTATGCAATGAATTTCAGATGAATAAGCTGTATTGACATTTTGGTTACTTGTTTTTTTTCACATCAGAAGATAGTAACATACTTGGAATTGAAACTAATTCTAGGGGCTAGGTTTGCATCCCTTAACCAAAAATACTGAAGTGACATGAACACCACTAAAAATCTTTGTCAGTCCCTCTCTCTGAATAGGCATCTGTATATCTGTCCATCCTCCCATTCATCCAACATTTATCAAATTCCTGCTAGTGTCAGACATTATACTAGTTCCTGGGGATATAACAATGGACAAGATAGATATAATCCCTGTTGTCATCACGTTTGTTATGTAGGGGAAGGGATGTGTATGAAACAAAAAATCTCACATATAGTTGTTCAATTACGAGTGTAATAAATGCAACAAAGTACAAGCACAAGGTGTTATGTGATCATAAAGAAGAGTCCTGATTTAGTGGTGGGAGGTTGAACAGTAAAGGGTATCTTGTAGAAGTAGTCTTTAAGCTGAAACCTGTAGGATGAATAAGAGTGAGACAGGGCTGGGGACGCAATGTGCAGGCAGAGTTTTCTAGGGGTAGGAGTGAGGATAGCATATACAAAGGCCCTGAGGCAGGAAAGAGCGTGGCACATAGTGGGAATTCACAGGGTTCAACTTCAAGCTTAATAACTTTCTTGAACTATCTTGATAGCTGAGTCAGTTGATACAGATTAACACTGAACTGAATAATGCCTAGAACTCTGGAACTGGTTTTTCAGCAATGACTATTTGCCTCTATTGTAGATATCATTCAATTTGTAGAACAAACATTAAAACCAAGCGTATTTTACAAGTAATAGCTATGTTCAGAGACTGTGGAGAATCCAAACTTTATCTGATCTACCTAAACAACTTTTTTTAATTACTTACAAAATAAACTGCTCCAAAACTTCCATGTCCAATTTCATGCAAACCAATAAAAAGCTCTTCAGGATCATCTTTGTAGAACAGATCAGCAATCTCTGGGTCCTTTGGTACCCCTTTACGCATGATGACAGTATTGCAAGCACTCTGCTTTTTGATATCCCAGTCAGCTTTATTTCTCATTGACAATTTTTAAAAAAATCTTCAGCACCTATAGAAAAATAAGGTTTGCCATTAAGTCATTTCTGGCATATTTTGTTTGGTGGCAATACAAATAAAAATTAACATTGAAAAGAATTTTTGTCTTACAACTCAATAATGAAAAAACAAATAACCCAAATAAAAAATGGACAAAGGATCTGAATAGACATTTCTCCAAAAGAGATCTGCAAATGGCCACTAACGCATGAAAAGACTCTCCTCAACATCATTAATTCTTAGAGAAATGAAAATGAAAATCTCATTGAGATACCATTTCACACTCAGAATCTAAGTGTTGGCGAGAACATGGAGAAATCAGAACCCTCAAACACTGCTGGTGGGAATGTAAAATGGCACAGTCATTTTAGAAAATAGCCTGACAGTTCATCAAAAACTTAAATATCAAGTTACTATTTGAGCCGGAAATTCCACTCCTAGGGGTGTGTGTGTGTGTGTGTGTGTGTGTGTGTGTGTGTGTGTGTGTGTGTGTGTGTAAACATAGCCACTCCTAGGGGTGGTGTGTGTGTGTGTGTGTGTGTGTGTATGTGTTGTGTGTGTGTGTGTGTGTGTGTGTGTGTAAACATAGCCAACAGAATAAAAACATATCCACATAAAAACTTGTGCACAAATGTTCATGGCAGTAATATTCATAATAGCTAAGAGGTAGAAACAACCCAAATGTCCATTAACTGATTAATAAATAAGCAGAATATGGTCCATACAACGTAATATTATCCAGCCATAAAAAGGAATGAAGAAGCTGGGCTTGGTGGCTCAGCCTGTAATCCCACGCATTTGGGAGGCTGAGGTGAGTGGATTGCCTGAGCCCGTGGGTTTGAGACCTGCCTGGGCAGCGAGACCTCATCTCTACAATAAATCAAAAAAATCAGCCGGGCATGGTAGCACATGCCTGTAATTCTGGCTACTTGGAAGGCTGAGGGGAAGGATCGCCGGAGCCCAGCAGGTCGAGGCTGCAGTGGCCGGGAGCGGCCACTGCACTCCAGTCTGGGCGACAGAGTGAGACTCCAGCTCAAAAAAAAAAAAAAAGAATGAAGTACTAATACATGCTGCAACATGAATTTTCTTGTAAACATGCTAAGTGAAATGAACCAGACACAAAAGACCATATATTATGATTCCATTTATATAAAGTTTTCAAAATAGGCAAATCTATAGAGACACAGTGTAGATTATTGGTTACCAAAACCTGGGGGGGGGTGTTGTGGGGTAGCAGCTAAAAGGCACGGGCTTTCTTTTCAGAGTGATGAAACTGTCCTAAAATTGACTGTGGTAGTAACTGTATGTCTGTGACTATACTAAAAACCATTCAGGTCAGGAGTGGTGGCTCACGCCTATAATCCCAGCACTTTGGGAGGCCAAGGTAAGAGGATTGCCTGAGCCCACAGGTTCGAGACCAGTCTGGGCAACTAAGCCAGACCTTATCTCTACAATAAATCAAGAAAAATTAGCTGGGTGTGATGACGAATGCCTACAGTCCCAGCTCACTTGGAAGGCTGAGTCGGAAGGACCACCTGAGCCCAGCAGATCGAGGCTGCAGTGGTCGTGAGCGTGCCAGTGCACTCCAGCCTGGGCAACAGAGTGAGACTCTGATTCAAAAAAACAAAAAAAAATTCAATTGTATACTTTATTTTATTTATTTATTTTTGAGTTGGAGTCTCACTCTGTCACCCAGGCTGGAGTGCAGAGGCATGCTCACGGTCACCACAGCCTCAACCTCCTGGGCTCAGGTGATCCTTCCGCCTCAGTCTTCCAAGTAGCCGGAACTACAGATGCACGCCACCACGCCCAGCTAGTTTTTTTGTTATTTATTGTAAAGATGAGGTCTCACCAAGTTGCCCAGGCAGGTCTCGAACCCCCGGGGCTCAGGTAATCTTCTAGCCTTGGCCTCCCAAAGTGCTGGGATTACAGGCTGAGTCACCAAGCCGGGCTTGTATACTTTAAATAAGGGAATTGTATAGCATATAAATTATATCTTTAGTTCATCTTTCTATTATTGATTTTTAAAAAAAATACAGGCAAACAGGTGTAAGTATTTATATGCCCCACTCCCATTTCTTTTTTTTTTTCTTTTATTTATTTAATTTTTAGAGATGAGGTTCTCACTATATTGACTAGGTTAGTCTTGAACTTTTGGGGTCAAGGGATCCTCCTGTCTAGGCCTCTCAAAGTTCTGGGGTTACAGGTATGATCCACTGCACCTGTCTGTAAATTATATCTTAATAAAGCTGTTATAAAAACCATTTTGGTATAATCAACATTAAAATAATAACAGCCAATATTTATTAAGCACTACTATGTGTCAAACAACACTAAAATTTTTTTTTTTTTTTGAGTTGGAGTCTCACTCTGTTGCCCAGACTGGAGTGCAGTGGCCGCTCCCGGCCACCGCAGCCTCGACCTGCTGGGCTCCAGCAATCCTTCTGTCTCAGCCTTCCAAGTAGCCGGAATTACAGGCATGCGCTACCACGCCCGGCTGATTTTGTGATTTTATTGTTGAGATGAGGTCTCGCTGCCCAGGCGGGTCTCGAACCCGCAGGCTCAGGCAATCCACTCACCTCAGCCTCCCAAAGGCGCGGGATTACAGGCTAAGCCACCAAGCCCACACTAAAATTTTTATATGTATTATCTCCTTTTATCCTCACAACAGCTTCATAATATAATGACTTTATTATCTTAATTTTATAGAACAAAATAAGACTTGAGAGGCAAAACTACTTCCCCATAATCAGGAAGCCAGTATTTGCCAGAACTGTAATTTAAACCCAGATCTAACAGCAAAGCCTATACCCTTGATTGACATGTAACACAGTCACACAGTAGTATAGGTAATTAAGCAATTCTTTATAACCACAGGAATAAACTGCTATAATTTGGAGGCTATGTTATATGTCCGCTTAAAGAGGCAAGTTATTCAGCTAATATACAAGCACTCTGAATTCTAACTTTCTATTAATAAAAGGGTATCATTTTGAAAAGGTTATATATGAGTCTGCCATTAGATACATACATTTATTTGGTGTAGATCCTTTTTTCTTTATTTTTTGAAAAAATAGAAATGTTAACTTTTTTTTTTTGAGGTGGAGTCTCACTCTGTTGCCCAGGCTGGAGTGCAGTGGTCGCTCCCGGCCACCACAGTCTTGACCTGCTGGGCTCCGGCGATCCTTCCGCCTCAGCCTTCCAAGTAGCTGGAATTACAGGCATGCGCTACCACGCCCGGCTGATTTTTTGATTTATTGTAGAGATGAGGACTCGCTGCCTAGGCGGGTCTTGAACCTGCAGGCTCAGGCAATCCACTCACCTCAGCCTCCCAAAGGTGCGGGATTACAGGCTGAGCCACCGAGCCCGGCTAGAAATGTTAACTTTCATGTATATTTTTAATTCCAAATAACCTCTCTCCCCCATTGGTAATCATTTATTTGATATTTAAACTTAACACAGGATAGTTTGTGCTTCTTCCTTGACCCATAAGATAACTAAGTTAGAAATTTGGCTGTTGGAAATCAAACCATTTTTTAAAACATGAGTCAATGGGTTTTGTGCTGGGAGAAGATAAAAAGAAGGTAATTAATCAACAAAATAAAATTGATAGTGCGAAGATGCATTTTTCTCTTGTGACATGAGTCTTAGGCAAATGTACATTACTTCACATAGTTAAAAAATCATTAGCATTTGTAGGTCATCAGCCTACCTATGTATCCATCTACCCAACTTACTCTTTAGTTTAACAAATATTTATTGAATGCTTACTAACTGCCAGACACTGTACTGGATGTTGGAAATAGACATTAAATTATAATCACAAAAAGTGACAAAATGATCATAACTGATCAGTGTTATGAGGAAAAAGCAAATATTTTAAAATATAAGGATATTACAGGGTGACTCAGTCTGTTATTGATTTGGAAGTGAAAAAGCATACCTTTTTAGGGGAAAATAAAAATAGTTCATTCAATATAAATATATAGGAGAGTTGGAAGGAGAAGACATGAAGATGGTGTAAAGTCAGGGAAAATCACAAAAAAGCCTTTAAACCATATCAAGAAATCTAGACTTAATCCTGAGGGCAAGAGGAACTACTGAAGATTTTAAATAGGAAAATGGATCCCTCCACTATCATTGCACTTGTAATCCTAGGCAGTCATCCTGGCAATCCATGGATGCCAATAATCAAGCCTGAAGTCATGATGTCAGTGCTACTGGAATGGTAACTTAGATCTGGCTATTTGTCAGATAACAAAAGCACAAAATAAAAGCTCAAAAGTTTTGCCTTTATTGTTTACATCTAAGGACAAAAAAGCGAGACACAATGAATTAAATCAAGGACATGCCCATTTTGGAGATTATGCATAAAAGGAAAATTATGAGATTGCCTTTATGAAATACAAAAAGACCTATCAATTAAATTTATGACAACTAAAATCTTTTCAATCAAAATGCATTATGAACTTTTGAATATTCTGGATTTAATGTGAATAAAACTATTAAAAGTATTACAGACAAACATTTTGAAGAAAAATAGAATACTATGTCATCTATAGACTAAAATCATTTTATGAAGAAATAAATACTTAAATGTAAAAAATTAGACCATAAGAACGTCTAGAGTAAACCACAAGTGAATATTTAATTACTAAGCAAGATATTAGAGGCAAAAGCCATAAACTAAAATCAATAAGCTTGACTACATGTAATTAATAACTTCTTTAACTTAAAAAAATATAATAAAGGGGCTTCTGCTTCTAGCCAAGATGGAATAACAAAGACTGGATTCATTATCTGTCATGAGGAACAACTAAAACATTGGATAAAACACATAAATGATGATATTTCAAGACAGTGGATATCAGGCAAAAAAAGACAACGATCCCCAACAGAAGAGAAACAAATGAAGTGAATTGTAATTGCCATGGTTTAATGCCTGGGAGAATTTCCAGGCCATGGTACAGAGAGGGGAAATCCACTTAAGGTGTGGTAGACTTCTGGAATTGAGGAGACAAGGATGAGAGTTAGGATGACCAAAGTGAGTAAAGCTTGTAGAGCAGAGGATCAAATAGACAAGAGCAGCACAGAAACAGGATATGGAGATCTGCAAAGGGTTTCCCTAAAGTCTTCAGCTGACTACTGATTAGAGCACAAAAGTGAGATAACTACCCTAGCCCAAGAAAAAAAAAATCTGAAAGGAATAAAGAATACCTAGAGCTCAAAAAGGCTGTGAAGAGTACTTGCCCCCATTAACCAGAAGAGGAAATCTCATAATTCATGGGGCCCTCTTTAGAGTACTCAGAATAATTTTGTCATAGTAGTAGGAAATAATTCTCCCTTGACTAAATGCTGGTCTGTGATGCCTAATCAAGTTAAAAGATATAAATGAATCAAATTATTTCCAAGTAACTTTACTATGTCTCAAAACAAAGCTCAAGAGTATTTTTTAAAATATAGGCTGGGCCAAGTGGCTCATGTCTGTAATCCTAGCCCTTTGGGAGGCTGAGGTGGGCAGACAGACTGCTTGAGCCCAGGAGTTCGAGACCAATCTGGGCAACACAGTGAAACTTCATCTCTAAAAGAAAAAAAAAAATTCAAAAAATTAGCTGGGTGTGGTGGTTGTGTGCCTGTAGTTCCAGCTATTCAGGATACTGAGGAGAAAGGATTGCCTTGGGCCCAGGAGGTTGAGGCTGCTGTGTGCTGTCAGCTGTGATAGTCATGATCGTACCACTTACATAATTTATATATTATGTATATATAATCCAGTATCCAAAAAAGGAAAATCTACAATGTCTATCATTCAATAAAAAATTTTCAGGCATTGAAAAAAGTAGGTAAATATGGCTCATAATGAGAAGAAAAATAATAGACGCCAGCCCCAACTGACATACGTGATTGATGTTAGAATTAGTGGTCAAGGACATTAAGATATTTATTATACCTGTATTCCATATATTTAAAAGGTTCGAGACAATACTGAACACGTAAAGCAAGAGACAGATAAAATATAAAGAGATTCAAATTGGTCTTTTAGAGATAAAAGCAATTTCTGAGATAAAACAATACTCTGTATGGGATAATAGCAGATGAGACTTTGCCAATAAGAAAAAAAAAAGACATAAGAGTAGAAACTATCCAAAATAAAATTTAAAAAAGACTAACAAAATAAAAAAACCCAGAGCATCATTAAGCTGTGAAGCATCTTCAAGTGACTATGTCTAATTGGAGTTCCTGAAGGAGAGGAGAATGTTAGAAGAGAATAATGTATTTGAAGATATAATGGTGGAAAAATTTACAAATTTGATGAAAATTATAAACCCACAGATCCAAGGTCTGTGAATCTTAAGTACAAGAAACATTATACTAAGGCACATCAAAATAAATTGCTCAAAACTTAAAGAGAAAAATCATTATAGTAGCCAGAGACAAAGACATGTTATGTATGGAATCAAGAACAAAGCAGGGACGTTCACTCTCAACCTATCCATGTAATGTGCTGGATACTGTACACGTACAGTAAGACAAGAAAAAGGAACAAAAAGTATCAAGACTGAAAAGGAAGAAATAGGACTTTTTATTGTCAAACGACACAATCATCTATATTGAAAATTCAATGGAACCTACAAAAAGCTACTAGAACTTGAGTTTATTAAAGTTATAGAATATAAGATCGATACATAAAACTCAATTATATTTCTAGATATGAATAAATGAAAAATTTTAAAATATCACATATTAGCAATACAAATATGAAATCGGGAAAAATCTGACAAAGGATGTGCAAGATCTGTACACTGAGAACTACAAAAAAATAATGAAATAAATTAAAGATATAATGAAGAGATATATTTATAGATCAGAAGACTCAACATTTTTCCTTAGAAATAGAAGCTGAGCTGTTGATTCTAAAATTCATATGAAAATGCAAAGGACCCAAAACAATTTTGAAAAAGGAGGACAAAGCTAGAGGGCTAACATAAACTAATTTCAAGCTTTCTTATAAAGCTAAGTTATCAAGACAATGCAATACTGGTATACAGATAGGCAAACTGACCAAAGAAACAGAATAGGAAGTCCAGGAAGACACATATATTTATGGACACTGAGTCGTAAAAGGAAAAATTGATAAATTAGGCTTCATCAAAATTAAAAATATCTGATTTTTGAAAGACACTTGAGATAATGAAAAGACAAGCAAAATACTGGGAGAAAATATTTGCAAACATATCTCATAATGGACACCTGTATCCAGAAAAGATAAGGAATCCCCAAAATTCAATAGTAAGAAAATTTTTAAATGAGTAAAAGATTTGAACAGGCACTCCACCAAGGGGGATATATGAATGGCAAAACACAGATGCTTTACCATCACTACTCATTGGGGAGACGCAAATTAAAACTACAATGATATGCCACCACATAACTATTAGAATGGTTAACATTAAAAAGACTGACCATTCAAGTATTGGTGAGGATGTGGAGTGACTCGATTGTTCATACATCGCTGGTGGAAATGTAAAATGGTACAAACACTTTGGAAAACGCCTGGCAATTTCCTTAAGAGTTAAACAGGTTGGGCACAGTGGCTCAAGTCTGTAATCTCTGCACTTTGGGAGGCCTAGGCGGGAGGATTGCTTGAGTCCAGGAGTTCAAGACCAGCCTGGGTAACACATAGTGAGATCTCATCTCTACAAAAAAAAAAAAAAAAAAATTATCCAGGCATGATGGTACATGCCTTTAGTCCTAGCTACTTGGGACTGCAGTGAGCCGTGATCATCTCACAACACTCTAGCTTCGGTGGCAGAGTGAGATCCGACTTAAAAAAGAGTTAAACATATACCCATTATATGATATAGCCATTCTACTTCCAGGTATTTATCCAGAAAAATAAAAACATATGTCAATACAAAGCCCTATACACAAATGTTTATAGCAGCCTTATTTTAATAGCCAAAACTGGAGACAACCCAAATATTCATCAACAAATTAATGGATAAACAATCTGTGGTAAACGCAGACAACGGAGTGTAACTCAACAATAAAATGAACTACTGAGACATACTACCACATGGATGAATCTCAAAATAATTATGCTGTGTGAAAGAAGTAAGACAAAAAGGAGTACCATACTTTATGATTTCATTTATGTAGAACTCCAGAAAATGCAAAATAATCCAAAGTGACAGAAAGCACATCAGTGGTTACCTAGGGACAGAGTGGTGTTGGGTATAAAGGGGTGGGTGGAAGGGATTAAAAGGGGCATAAGAAAGTCTTTGGGAGTGTTGAATATGTTTATTATCTCCAACATGATGATAGCTATGTGTGTATACATACAAATACATAGATACCTGTTAAAATATATTATATTCTTTAAACCCATGTTCAGATTATTGTAAGTTACATATCAATGAGGTAGTTTTAGAAAGATGCACTGTACAAAACTGAAAGACAAAGTAGGGAAGATTCTTGCAAAAGATGTGCTGGTTAAAAGCTATTCTTAATATCAGAGAGATGAACATATATACACACCTTCACCCACAAACTCAAAAATAAATAGGAATTAAGTGGCAGCACCCATTTATGATATGAAACACATGTAACTTCACTGGTGATCAGAGAACTAAAAAACTAAAATAATAGGACACCGGTACCCGCATAATGAACATTTGTATACCTAACCCTGAATTGTACCCCACATACTTTTTTTTAAAGACATATCATTTTTACCCACCACATTAGCAAAATAATAGAAAAAAGATAATTTTTTTTTTGCAAGGGTACAAAGAAATAGTCTTTTTCATACATTGCTGAAAGAATAGAATGGGTATTTCTTTGACCCAGTAATACCCTTCTGAAGATTCCTACAAGGCAGTTTCTTTTTTGTTTGTTTTAGCAAAAGAGGTGAGGCATGGCAGAGCATAGAAGGAATATGACAGTGAAGATGGGAAACACGGCTTCTTTGACCTATAAGTTTGGATTCCTTTGTGGCTCATGTTTTATCAAAGGTAGATGCTGGGAATTTGGGTAATTTTTTATTTCTTTCTTTTTGCTTATCTGTATTTTCTAAATTTTTTCTGCAAAGCTATTACTTCTGTAATTAGAAAAAAAGTGATAGGAAACATTTTAGGTAATTTCAAATCTAATTACAAAGCACTACAACAAAAAAATGGCAATATATACACAGGTATTTCCGAAAAATAATTTGATAATAGAAATCAAGAAACTTTAAGTGAGCTCATTTCTTTTAACCAAATAATTCTCCATATTGTAAGATATAACAGAAAAGAATACAAATTTTAGAAAATAATTTGAGGCCCAAACTTTTTTGTTGAGTCAGAGTCTCACTCTGTCGCTCAGGTTGGAGTGCATCGGTACGCTCATGGCCACTGCAGTCTTGACTTGCTGGGCTCAGGCGATCCTTCTGTCTCAGCCTTCCAAATAGCTGGAACTATAGGTGTGCGCCACTATGCCTGGCTAATTTTTCTTGATTTATTGTAGAGACGAGGTCTTATCAAGTTGCCCAGGCTGGTCTCGAACCCCTGGGCTCAGGCAATCCTCTTGCCTCAGCCTTCCAAAGTGCTGGGATTAAAAGCGTGAGCCACTGCACCCAGTGAGACGCAAATATTTTTATAAAAAAATATTTTATCTCAATTTTATTAACATTTTAACTTTCCCTTTTATTTTTCTTTCAAAGATAAAAATTCATCATAAAGAAACCAGAAATACAAGTTGTTCTCATTTTTTAGGAGAAAGCTAAGTCATAGCTCTATGGACAGTACCTTTTTGTGTATGGTACAAAATACACCATATTGCTCAGATTCATCTTAGCAGCAAACGTTTTTTTCTCTTTTATAACATCAGTCTTTTGTATTTATGGTATACCTATGGGAAAAGAAGAGTAAAATACATAATTATTTGAGCAAAATTAAAGAAGCAATAATTGCTAATATGATAATTTAAACTATTTACAAATGTAAGATTACAAAGTTAAAATTTTATATTCATTTGTTTGTGGATGACAAATTTAAAAGGTAAGATTTTCACAACAAAGACACAGGCTACTCTTTCAGAAGCAATACCTAAGAAAAAATATGTCATTAGATTTCAGAATCTATATTGAGGTTCCCACTGGTTTGTTTCCACCCAGAGTAACTTAATAGAGGCTACTAGTAGACACGACTAATTTGACAGCACATGGTAATGCTACTGATTCTGTGTCAGTAAGGCTTATATTTGGAATTGCTTTTCCAATAGGCATGATGATTTACACTAGTTTATCTGCCTTTCTTTTCCTAGGCTCTCCTATAACCAATCTCCCACATTTTTAGGGTAATGATTACTTTTTAATTATCTATTAAAGACATACATGCCCAATCTAGAAAATCTGTGAAATATATCCCACTAAGAAAAAAATCTGTAATTCCGCCACCAAGGAAAAACTCCATTAACAATGTGGCATACTTTTCCCCATACACGTATTTATTTCTTTGCACTCATATTTCTTTTATGCAGGTGAGATCACATTATGCATATAATTCCACAGTCCATCTCTTTTATCTAATTCTATGTGAGCATTTTGCCATGTCAACAAACACTATTCACAAAAATAATTTTAATCATTGTTCAACGCCTATTGCATGGAAGAACCTCAATTCATTAACAACTATTCCTCCACAATTGCAGACCAAGGCTGTATTCAACCCTTTGTTGAACTACTGAAAATTATTGTATTTGGAAGATCTTGGCGCATAATACTTATTTACATTTTGGGGACTTCCTTGGGGAGGGATTCCTTTTTTTAATTTGAGTTGGAATCTCATGCTGGGCTCCGGTGATCCTTCTGCCTCAGCCTTCCAAGCAGCTGAAACGACAAGCACGCACCACCATGCCTGGCTAATTTTTTTATTTATTGTAGTGGTGAGGTCTTACCAAATTGCCCAGGCTGCTCTCGAACCCATGAGCTCAGGCAATCCTTTCACCTCACCCTCCCAAAGTGCTGAGATTATAGGTGTGAGCCATCGCACCCGGCTATGCATGAATTTTAAATTGTTACATTCCTTGGCCCAATAACTCTACATCTAGAAATTCCTCCCCAGCCAGGCTTGGTGGCTCAGCCTGTAATCCCATGCTTTGGGAGGCTGAGGTGAGTGGATTGCCTGAGCCCAAGGGTTCGAGACCCGCCTGGGCAACTTGGTGAGATCTCATCTCTACAATAAAAAAAAAAAAAAAAATTAGCCAGGTGTGGTAGCGTGCCCAGTAGGTTGAGGCTGCAGTGGCCATCAGCATGCTACTGCACTCCAGTCTGTGTGACGCCAACCCAATAAATAAATAAATAAATAAACAAATAAATAAAACTCATGCAAATTGAAATATTTTTAGATGCTTGACTAGCATCTTTAGATGCTTGACTAGCTTTAGAGATTAAGGCTTTGCAGGGAAATAAACAACAACTAGAAAAAGGGTATCAACTTCCATTGTCACTTTTTTCTTTTTTTTGCTGAAGCTCTCAATCTTCTCTCACACCTATAATTTGTCAATATAAAGCCCTATACCCAAAAGTGTATAGGAATTTCTTTACCTTAAAAAAATATAATGAAGGAACATCTGCTTCTAGCCAAGATGGAATCACAGGGACTGGATTTATTATCTGCCACTAGGAACAACTAAAGCATTAGACAAAACATATAAATGATGGTATTTCAGGACAATTGAGATCAGGCAAACAACAAAAAATCCTTATAAACTGATTTTTTCTTCTTTTTTTTCTGAATTGGAATCTCACTCTGTTTCTCAGGCTGAAGTGCAGTAACATGCCCACAGTCACTACATCCTCAACCTTCTGGGCTCAGACAATTCTTCTACCTCAGCCTTCTAAGTAGCTGGAACCACAGGTGCATGCCACCATGCCCAGCTAATTTTTGAGACTTACTGCAGAGACAAGGTCTCTTGCCCAGACTGGTCTCAGGTAATCCTCTTACCTCAGCTTCCCAAAGTGCTGGGATTACAGGCATAAGCCACCATGCCTGGCTTCATTATTTTTGTTATTCCCTCTGATTGTTTATGGCTGTGGAATGCTTTAGATTAACTGGTAGCTGAAACGTGCCTGAATTCAACATCATATTTTACCTAACCACTAACCAGTCAATAACTGCAATGCTTATATGTTTACCCGCCTATTCAGTCTGATCATACCTCCGATAAACGAAAATATTCCTTATTATATGAACACTAGTTGCTAAACTTCCAAGAAAGTTGTCTTAAATAAAACACATATTAACCTCCTCATGCCCTGACTAGCTTCAAGTGCAGGAGACATTCGTTCCTAGAAAACAGTTTTCTCATGCTATAGACATACATGCTTAGTATTTAGCCTGTCTCTAAATATTCATTCGTTTTTACATAGTTTTCTTAATATGCATATTGTCTTCATCTTTGGTTGCACAGCTCCATGCCTGTTCTAAAATAAGCTCCCCGAGCCTTCTAGGAATTAAGGCTTCTCAGTTTTATCTTTTTTGTTGTTGTTTGCTTTTCTGTTAGAATACTGTATTGCTATTGAGGCTGAGGACAGTGTTCCCAAGGCTCATCCATTAAACTTAAAGGATTTCAATTTTCTTCTCTTTTACCACCCTACTTCTTTCCTCATAAATGTCCCTTGGGTTTCAGGAAACTGTCTTCTGTTTTCCCAAATTATTCTGGTTATAGTTGCTCTTCTCTCTGATCCCTAAATGAATGTGTTCCTCCAAGGATCTGCCAAGTCCTTTGTGTGACTGCAAGATGTTATCTTAATTCCTGTCCATTGAATGGTTTTAAGTAACATTGTGTCACTAGACAGTCCTGACCACTATTCTAAGCCCCAGTCCCATGTTTTCAAATACCTGTTTGACTTCACCCCTAAATGGCTCACATATGCCTCACATTAACTGACTCGTCCCTTTCCTCGTCCTTTACATTCAATTGATCCCCAGTTCTGCTTCAAAAAAAATATATATATATAAAACCTGTTTTTCACTTTCCATATATGTGCCATTCATATGCTTTTCCCTCTGTTTCTGCTCTTTCAGCCTCTTGTCTATTCTTTCCGGAACATAGCTTAACTATTACCATAACCATCTTTCTGAAGCATAGTTCAGATAACATCACATCTCTGTTCAAAATCCTTCAAAGTCTACTTCCTACAAGATAAAGAATAAATTTATTTAACTAACATTCAAAGCTGGCTTCAAACCATTGCTCTTTTTTTGTGTCAGGATCTCACTCTGTCACCCAGGCTGTAGTGCAATAGCATGATCACAGCTCACAGCAGCCTCCAATACCAGAACTGAAGGGATCCTGCCTTCTTAGTCTCCAGAGTTGCTGGGACTACAGGAGTGCACCACTGTGGTTGGCCAATTTTTCTAAAAAAATTTTTTGTAGAGATGAGATCTTGCTATACTGCCCAGGCTAGACTCCAACTCCTAGGTTCAAGCAATGCTCCCACCTTAGCCTCCCAAAATGCTGGGATTACAGACTTGAGCCACCACGCCCAGCCTAAATTCTTAATTCTATAATCAGGAAAAAATGTATTATATTCAGTTACACATTCATATATACTTGTATTTCATTTTATACTCTGTCTTTGTCTATGTTGTTTCTTCTGCTTACAATCCAAATTAATCTAAACTACTCTCATAGTCCGGCTAAATATCACTTCTATAAATCTATCATTTTCTCCCTTTGCTTCAATTTTAAATATACATATATTAGTACTTTAACTGGATGACAATTCTTCTTTGGAGTAGGATACATGTTTAAGGCCACGTTTTGATTAATCATTGTATCCCACTACTTGGGGGCTGAAGAGGGAGGATTGCTTAAGTCCAGGATTTTGAGGCTGCAGTGAGCCATGATCAAACCACTGCACTCCAGTCTGGGTGACAAGGTGAGATCTCAACTAAACAACAAAAAAAATCATTTTATTCCCCAATATATATATTTAAAAACAGCATTATTGAAATAATTCACGTATCATACACTATACCCATTTGAAGTTTACAATTCAATGATTTTTAGTATATTCACAGATGTGTACAACTATCACCAATTACACTTATGTTTAGAACACTTTCATACACACACACACACACATACCCCATACTCTTTCGTGATCACCTCCCTACGCAACTGCTAATCTACTTTCTGTCTCTATAGATTTCTCTGTTCTGGATATTTCATGTATTTCATATGATAGAATCATACAATGTGCAGTCTTTTGTGACTGGCTTCTTTTACTTGGCACAATATTTTCAAGGTTCATGTGTAGCATGAATCAGTATTTCTTTTTATTGCCAAATAATATTCCGTTGCATGGATATACCATATTTTGTTTATTCATTCATCAGGTGATAAACATTAGGACTGTTTTTACCTTTTGGCCATTATGAATAGTGCTGCTATAATCATTCAAGTTTTTGTGTGGACGTGTTTTCATTCCTCTTGGGTATATACCTTTGAGTGGAAATGCTGGGCTCTCTGGCATCATTATACAGCAGATAATCATAAACATCTGTTGCAATCTCCTTTTCCATTTCAATCTTCAAACTAAAAATGATAACCCAATTTCATCCTTCCCCCAAAACATGCAAATGAATGCTTTTTTCTTCCAAGAGGATAGCATTTTAAGAATTAACTGGGCAGGGCACGGTGACTGAAGCCTATAATCCCAGCACTTTGGGAGGCAGAAGCAAGAGGATTGCCTGAGCTCAGAAGTTTGAGACCAGCAACATGGTGAGACCTCATTTCTACAGTAAATAAAAAAATTAGCTGGGCGTGGTGGCGCCGCCTGTGGTTCCAGCTACTTGGAAGGCTGAAGTGGAAGTATCACCTGAGCCCAGCAGGTCCACACTGTGGTGGCCATGAGCATGCCACTGCACTCCAGCCTGAGTGACAGAGAGAGACTCCAACTCAAGAAAAAAAAAAGAAGAATTAACTGAAGATGGAATGATAGACATAAAATAATTTTTTCCCTCTTCTTCCTGCAACCTCAGGTATTGCATGCATAGTGAGAACTTTGAACTGTGCCAAGAATGTAGTATTTCAGGTCTTGGGCCCTTGGGCCAGATAAACAATCCAACTAGCTTTGAGTAGATGATTTCATCAGAGGTGTGCAACTAAAATAATTTTCTTCACTCTTTATTCTAAGAAATGGAAACCTTCCAACAATGGTAACCAAGTAAATTATTTCTCACGACATCTTACTATAAAAAAATTTGAAAGAGAATACGAATAGAAATATTTTAAATAATATCTCTTTTACCAGAAACTTCAAGAACAATGATTCATGGAGGATTTTTGTTGCATTTCAATGTTTTTAATTATACTTCTTCAACAATAAAATAGGAGCCAACTAATTTGAACGCTCCACAATATTTTAGCCTTTAAAAAGAGACTAAGAATCAGAATGTTTCCTACTGGAAAGAATTTTAAAGATCCATTTTTGATCACTCCCTTTTTATTTTACACTGAATCTCAGAAAAGTTAAGTATCACAATACACATATGTAGCAGTGCTATCCCCAATTTAAAATCTAGGACTTCTGATTTTTCACTCCAAAAAAACTTTCTCCTGAACCATGTTACCTAAGTCATACTTCAAAATACCAAAAAATTTTCCTAATTCCCATATTTCGGAGCATAATCAAGAAAATTTTAATGTAATCCAAGATTGGACTTCTCTGTCATTATTTCTCCCAATGATATCATAACACATATATAGTGGTGGATTCAGTTCTTAGGACTGAAAAGTAAATAAATTCGGAGGTCTCTTTAAGAAAAAATTATAAAATCCTCACACAAAAATTGGTATAGGGACTTAGTGCTGGTACAAAGAATGGGTCTTGAAATTTATGTTTCACAGTAAACCAGTCTTTGTAAATTTCTATCATTTCATTCATTCTCTTGCTCCCAGAGGGTAGACTGAGACAGGTAAAATTTTCACTTTACGGCAATGGAAAATGAGGTCTAAATACATAACATGACTTTTTCAAAGTCACAGACAAGACTAGTCCAGTGTTGGCTTATCTCCCTACCACCCACCACTCAACCTCCCATACAGCCTGGAAGGGAATTGTCTTTAAAGAAACAGAAAACGTTTCTTTTTAGTTGCTGCTCCTGTCTGCCACCAATATTTAATTGTTATTCTGAGATGAGAAAACTGCTTTTATGGTACTTTCACTTTGAAAATGAAACTACATGACGGTTGCTTTTTTATGCCACTATGATCATTCAGCTCATTGTGACCATATATCCTAGCACTTAAGAGTCAAAAAGGGACCTTAATGATCATCTAATTTCTACTTAGCAAATAACACATAAGTGGCTGTGTTTTTGACTATCCTAACAATGATAACCTTTAGACTATTCCTGAGTCAACTGACATTAAATTATGTGAAGAAGATTCTTAAAAAGACTAAAAGCAAAAATACCAATTATTTTGGGTTTTTGTAGAGTATTACTTTCTTTCTCCCTTAAAAAAAGTGTTTAGGTTAAAAGACAGATGGGAAAGTGAAAGCTATGCTGGATCACTTAAATTTAACACCGAATATCTTTGTTTTGCCTGATACTTTGACATGAGACCAGCAACTTGAAATCAATCATGTATCTATTTCTGAAAAAAAAAAAAAATAGTACTTTACAAGGGTCTTAACATTAAGACCAGAACAAAAGTGGTGCTGATGCATCTACATGAATTCTAAATTATTTGAAGAGATTTGACCAGGTTTTTTGTCTTCATTTTACACTATAACTTAATCACATGTACTGAATAATATAATAATGAAAACTTTAACTGTAATTTACTCTAAGACAGGGTTTCCTCAAACTTGATAAATAGTAATATCTTTTATTTTTAAAAAAATTCTCAGCCGGGCTCGGTGGCTCAGCCTGTAATCCTGCGCCTTTGGGAGGCTGAGGTGAGTGGATTGCCTGAGCCCACGGGTTCGAGACCCACCTGGGCAACCTGGCGAGACCTCATCTTTACAATAAATCAAAAATTAGTCAGGCGTGGTAGTGCACGCCTGTAGTTCCAGCTACTTGGAAGGCTGAGGCAGAAGGATCACTGGAGCCCAGCAGGTTGAGGCTGCGGTGGCCGGGAGCGGCCACTGTACTCCAGTCTGGGTGACAGAGTGAGACTCCAACTCAAAAAAAATAAAAATTCTCAGGGGTGGGAGGAGGGGCACACCTTATCAATAAGGATACCTGATCTCAAACCAGGGGAAGTGGGGACCAAAGTGAGGCCCACTCTTTACCTACACAATGACCATTTGTATATCTAACCCTGAATTGTACCCCACAACTTTAAAAAAAATTATCACTGATCTCTAAAATCTCTTTCAATTACTTGTAGTCATCACTTCACTCATTCATTCATGTGTTCATTGATTTAGCAAATATTTATTAACTACCTAATATACACCCAGCACTGAATAGGCTTTGGGTTATTTCCTCCTCTCACAGAGCTTACATTGTACTGGAGAGAGATATGTGCGTACTGCTATACCGAGTGCTAATAAATATTAAGAAAAATAAAATAAATAAATGAAACAGGGTCAGTGGGCAGGATAAGGTAAGGAATAAGCAGAGATCTAAAGGCTGAAGGAAGTGAAGGAGTAAGCCTGAAGACACCTGGTAAGGAAGGGTGGTCCAGGTAGATGGAACACAAGATTGTTTGGTGTACTCCAGGAAAAGGCAGAAGGCCAGGGTGGTAACAGAGTGAGCAACAGGGATGTGTTAGAGAGGAGATAGGGTCTTTCATAAGAAAATGAGGACTTCAGGTTTTATTATAAGTGGGAAGAAATGCCATTGAAGCATTCTGGGTGAGAGATGACTTGATATTTAACAGAATCAGCCAGGTCTGGTGGCTCACGGTTGTAATCCCAGTGCTTTGGGAGGCCAAGGCAGGAGGATCACTTAAGACCAGCCTGGGCAACATAGCAAGACTTCCTTTCTATCACACACACACACACACACAAAATTAAAAATTAGCCAGGTGTGATGGTGCTAGCTACTCAGGAAGTTGAGGTAGAAGGATCATCTGAGAGCCCAGGAGGTTGAGGCTGCGGTGAACCACGATCGCACCACGGCACTCCAGCCTGGGCAACAGAATGAGACTCCCACTCAAACAAACAAACAAATAAATGGATCACTCTGAGCCAGGGCGACATTGGGAGACTCCATATTCACACAAAAAAATTAAAAATTAGCTGTATGTGGTGGCACACACCTGTTGTCCTAGCTATTTTAGAGGCTGAAGGGGAGAATCCCTTGAGTCCAAGAGTTTGAGGCTGCAGCAAGCTCTGATAGTCCCACTGCACTCTAGCCTGGGTGACAGAAAAAAAAGTTTTAAAAATAAATAAATAAAAGGATCACTCTGACTATTCTGTGGAAAACAGATGTATGGGAGCAAGGTTAAAAACAGGGAGGCCTGAAGGAACATATCATAAAAGTCCAGGTAAGAAATAATGGCAGCCAGTACCAAGGAACTGCTGGTGGTAGAGGTAGTGTGAAGGGGTTGCATTCTGGAATAACTGAGAAGGAACAACCATATGGGCTTTGCTACTTTGATTGAAATATGGAAGGAAGAGAAGAGTCAAAGATGACTCCAAACTCGGGGGCTGAGTTACTGAAGGATGAAATTGTCCATGTATAGACTATAATAAACTTCTTATCGTTTTTATACAACTTACATAAAGCAAGTTCACAACCTCTTCCCAAATCAAACTTAACAACAGTTTCAATATCACAGATGCCACTATTTTGTTAATAAAACAATGCTGAATCTACCATGTTTCTGTTTTGTTTTTTGTTTTTGTTTTTTTTTTTTGCGTTAGAGTCTCACTCTGTCATCCAGGCTGGAGTGCAGTGGCATGCATGGCCACTGCAGCCTGGACCTGCTGGGCTTAGGTGATCCTTCCGTCTCAGCCTTCCAAGTAGCTGGAACTACAGGCACATGCCACCATCTACATGCCTGACTAATTTTTTTATTTATTGTAGAAATGAGGTCTCACTGAGTTGCTCAGGTTGGTCTCAAACCCGTGGGCTCAGGTATCCTCTCACCTCGGCCTCCCAAAGTGCTGGGATTACAGGCGTAAACCACCACATCTGGCCGATGTTTCTGGTTTTTTTTAACATGGCATGCTTACTCTCCACGTGATGGCTTAATTCTCCACCATTTTCTCTACCTGTACTCCTGGGGACATTTCACTTGTATATAATCTGGTCTTTACAAGGTGAGAGTTCAACAGTAATACATTAATTCCACTTCTATTGCTATTCTTTTTTCATTTGTCTAAGGCAATTAGAGTGGTACCACTTAGCTTTATGGTAAATACAAACACAGGCCCTGAAATCCCAACAAACCATAGCACTCTTTGGTAACATGGTGGATATCCAGATAATCTGCCATGTATTATTTTTCAAAAGATAGTCATCAAAGTAAAAATATACCATTAAAAAAAAAATCTCACAGAGCACTTTTAGACCTATTTTCATGTTTTCAAATTCCCAGGGGTCTGCAGGTTTACTTGAAAACACTAGGGAATGGAATCTTATCTTACCCAAAGTAGATGGATACAAAGATCAACACTTAAGACCAAAACTACAGACAATTAAAATTACCCTAAAAAAACACCCCGGTATGTGTGGTTTTGTTTATAAAATTCTTTAAAGTAATTCTCATGCACAGTCAAGTTTGGGAACCCCCTGAGCTAGTCAAAAAAAAAAAAAAAAAAAAAGGAAAAGAAAAAAAAAGTTTGTCTATAAAAAGGGATTCTCAACTTTTTTTTGTGACTTTGACCTCTTTGGCAGTCTAGTGAAGTCTATGGACACCTTCTCAGAATAATATTTTAATTAAATGAAAAATAATTAACCACTTAGAATTACAAAGGAAACTAATTATGCTAAAATAAAGTCATAAAAATATTTTAAAACAAATTTGTGATATAGTAATATATATGTTAATACATTTAGTAATGAGAGCTAGTAGAAAGTCTGATAACTATAATAATTTCAAAGAGTAATATAACCACTCTAATGTGATATAAACTATCTGTGATTTCTATTGGTGACCAAGTCACAGGTATTACTAATACTCCTGCAGTTTGTGGCCAACATTTGTAATTACAGAAAATGCTCAATTTCAGTTAGCGGTTAGTAAAAGTAAAAATGGAATATCTTCTAACATGTTCCTTGATCTGTGGAAATTTGGCCATTTAAACTATTTATTCTTTGAGGTAACCAGTATAAATGGGCATTGGTGAGAAATTCCAAAAGTCCTTTCCTATCTGTAGTCCTTTCCTATCACGCCCGGCTGATTTTTTGATTTATTGTAGAGATGAGGTCTCGCTGCCCAGGCGGGTCTCTTACTCTGTTTTGTCATCTGCCAGGCCTCTAAACTCTCTTAATAGACATTCATAGACTGTTGTGAGAATTAAATGAGATAATATATGCCAAATGTGTAGTAGGTACAGAAAAAAGACTTGCTAGATGTGAATCTAATCTTACTTGATCACACTGATATAATATAAAGTTATTTGAAAAGTTGTAGAGAATTTACTTGGCATTTCCCACTATGAGTTCACTGAACAGCTATCACCCCTATATCTTTTGGCATTGGTAGTTCTATTACTATAGAATTTCCTCTTATGTTGTAGGAGTTCGTTGAAATGCATGTATGATGCTACTCCATTGAAGTACTAAAGATAAGAGCCACTGTTAGGGATTTTAGTTGTAAGTAACAGAAGAGTTTTTAGTTGCAAATATCATAAATTGACCCTGGCTAACAACTCAAGCAGAAAACAAATTTATTTATAAGTGATCTCACTGAATGGACCAGGAAGCTCAGAAAATGGGCAGGCCCCAAAGGAGGCAAAGACACGATCTAGATCACGCTTCAGTAACCGTCTGCTTAGGAGACTGTTGATGCACTCAAATCTGCTCTAACTGGAATCTTATCATTGTCACAACTGCCACAGTTGTCTCTGCTGTGCCCTGAGCTCTCAAGATTCCAAGTCTTGGGTGGGAACTTCTAATTGGCCAAAGAAGTCACATGCCCACATGCCAACTTCCAGGCAACTGAGAGGAATATCTACCGGTACTCCTGCATCCACAGCAGAAGGAAGAATACTGCCTCCCACCTATCCAAAATAGGATAGTGTTCAAGCAACAGGCAACCACACTATAAATATCTACTCATTAGTGATCTAAAGCCACAGAACAACTCAGAGGATAAAGTGACGAACTTGAATTTAGAGCATTCCAGTTTCTAATTCTGTGTCCTTAATTCCCTCTAACCTGAGTAAGTTTTATAACCTGTTTAAGCATCTTCTCTGTCTACAAAATATCACTCTTCTCATGAGTTTTATAAGAGGTAGAGTCTCTGAAGCAGTGCTCAACTATTCATTCATTTGACATTTACTGGATAACTGCTATGCTTAAAATATTATGTTGGGTGTTGAAAAATATATAATACGTATATGTGTTCACTAGAGACTAATTACCTAGAACCAATGAAGGTTGCAATTACTACGGATGTTCAAAATAGGGAGAAACAACTTCCCACTCTCAAAAGAGTGGGGATGGATATAGGTAGATGATTGACAGTTTCATGGAAGAGATAGCATTCAGGCTGCTCTGCAAAGAACAGGTAGAATTTTTATAGGAAATGGCATGTGCATAGGATTAGAGGTTGCAGCATGTTAGAAAATGCCATCTTTACTTGAATGGTTGTTCTGCAGAGTTGGGAAGAATTCAATGGAAATAAAGCTCAAATAGTCTTCTGGGTCTAGATTGTCAAGGAGCTTGAATACCACGCAAAGGCTTTTAAGCTTTTTTTCTATTGATAATGAAGACATTTTCAATTAGAATCAGACTTCAAGAATAATAATCAAGCTGTCTGGAGTAATATTCAGGCTGAACTGAAAAAAATTTTGTTTAAAAATATTAATACACATCATAGAAAAAGAACTGGAAGACTATAGACCAGTGATTATCTTTGAGTAATAGGAATATGGGTATTTTCTGTTTTCTTTTTATCTTTCTGTCTCTTCTATATTTTTTCCACTGAGCCTATATCACTTCTATGATGAAAAAAGTAAATTAAAAAAATTTTTTAAAGACTGAGTTGGAATAGAAGGAGATTAGAGCAGTGAGGTCAGGTTAGGGCTACCAAACAGGAACGAACGATGATTTTATTCTAGAATGTTGACAATAAAATTGAAAGCAGATACCACACTGTAGTTCTATGAATATGGATGTAAGAAAGACATGGTAGTAACACAGTAAAGAGTCAGCAGTTGATTGGCTATAGAGCACAGAAAAGATTTGGGAGTTAAGTTAGCTCTGAGGCTCTGAGAACAAGTGACAGGGAAGAAGTTTGTTCTGTGAAGAAAAATAGAGAGTTTGGTAGAAGAAACAAGTTTAGTGGGAGAAAGATAATGAATGTTTTCTAGCCAAACTGACTTTAAAGTACGATATGGACATCCAGGTAGAGATGGATAGCAAGTAGAAAGAAATGGAGATGGGAGTTTAGAGGGAATGTTAGCAAGATCAGATTTGGGAATCATTAGTATAGGTAGATAGAAAGCATAAGAAGGAGTTACGGTAACTTAGGCAAAGACTGCAGAAAGAGGAGAAGGCTGAGAACAAAACTCTGGGAGGATGTCCAAAAGTTGAATTCTTAGTAAATGCTAGATAAATGCTAAGTAGAGCATTACATTTCTATAATTAGACATTCACCCATTTAATATGGTGATATTAATCAAAAGGTTAAAATAGCTTTCCTTAGTCCAACATATTGAGATGAATAGTCAAAAGAATACTACCAGAAATGAATTTAATTATATATTTCAAAATACATAACATATATACTCTAGCTTCTGCTTCATGTCATCATTAAAAAAAAGCTCCTTGTATTTCTGTCTCAGGAAATATATATTTTTTAAAAGAAAATCTGTTCAATATAGTCATGAAATGAACAAATCAACCTTTTAGTTGCTAAATTAACCTATATATGTTATACTTTTTTTACATTTTCTTTATAATCAGAATTTTAGATTTGGAGTAGATCTAAGAGGGGCTCAAGGAGATTACGTTGCTTCTAAGTAGTTAATAGTAATGACTTGGTACTTGTGCCATTATAGCCTAGGTTGAATTCCTGACCAAAAAACACTTGCCAGTTGGGTAGCATCATGGCATAGTGGAAATAACTCTGAATTGAAAGACAGAAGTCTTAGGTAGTCTACAATGGCCCCTAAAAGGCTCTGTGGTATTGATCAAGTTATTTACTTTCTGTAAGCTCCAGTTTCCTGGTTTTGGAGCCGGTCAAACCAATTTCAAAGTTCCATTTCAACTCCAAAAGTTTATGATTTTGGCATATTGCACAGTTTAAAAATCTTTTATTCCGAATCACACACAAAAAATACCGAGTTTAATTTATAACTAAATGTACCAGCAATCTTCACCTTAATCGTTCCAAGGCCAAATAAAAGAAAAACTCAAGACGCAAACACCTCTGGCCTCTGCAAATTTTACCTGCCACTGATCACAAAACACATGAAGGCACTATGAGAGCTCTGTATTTACAACTTTTGACTTCCTGCTACAGGATTACAATGCCAGGCATTGGAAATAATAGATAACGCAGAAATAAAAGCTTTGAAAATAAACCTTCTTATAGCTAATGAAGGATTATCTAGTATGCGATTTTTCTAAAATGTCATAGCTATTAGAAAGTTCTTTTTTTGATTTGGGACTTTTTCTCCCATTTTCCATTTTGTTGCCCTGAAAAGTTTCCCTTAAGTATTATCAGATTTAGAGACTTGGCTGGGCACAGTGGTTCAAGCCTATAATCCCAGCACTTTGGAAGGTGGAGGTGGGAGGATTGCTTGAGCTGAGGAGTTTGAGACCAGCCTAGGAAACATAGTGAGACCTTGTCTTACAAAAAAATAAAAAATTTAGCCAGTATGGTGGCATGCATCTGTAGTCCCAGCTACTCAGGAGGCTGAGGAGGAAGCATGGCCTGAGCCCAGGGGTTGAAGCTGTGGTGAGCCATGATCATACCACTGCACTACAACCTTTGTGACAGAGTGAGACTTCAACTCAAAAAAAAAGAGAGAGGAAAAAAAATTTTAAATAAAAAAAAATAAAAGATTGAGAGACTTAAAATTTATATTTACTTCTTTGGAAAAAGGTCTGCCTGGTGTCTGCTATGGGCTAAACTGTGTCCTTCCCTTTGCCCCCCATTCATATGTTGAAACTCTAACCTTGAACATGACTACATTTGGAGATAAGAGATAATTCAGGTTAAATGAGGTCATAAGGGTGGGGCCTTAATCTGGAAGGACTGGTGGTCTTATAAGAAGAGGAATAGGCAGAAAGAAGGAAAGGCTAGATGAGCACAGAGCGAGAAGGCAACTATCTACAAGCCAGGCAGAGAAGCCTCACCAGAAATTGAATCCTCGGGTAACTTGATTTTGATCTCAGACTTCCCTGCCTCCAGAACTGTGAGAAAATAAATTTCTGTTGTAAGCCATTCAGTCTATGGTATTTTGTTATTGTAGTTCAAGCAGACTAAGACAGCATGCTTTAAGAAGCATTTGGACAATTTTTAAATGGTTACTAATTTAGTAGTCAAAATGTACTCTTCTTCTTCAGGTAGTTAGAAAAACCGATCTCTTGATAGTACCTATCCTTTCAAAAATTCATGTTGATAATTCCAAGAATTAGATAAAAATTATTCTTTGGAATATGTATAATTATATTAATCTATACCCAAAACTATTGTAAAACCCCACAAATAAGGTAGAGAACACATACTTGATGAAGTGTAAAATCTTGACCAAAAATCTAGACTCTCTAGATTTATTTGATCTTTCAATACTGCCTCTGAATATGAACACAAAGTATGTAAGCTTCTCAAGATATAAGAGATTACTATTTTCTTGTTGAGTTATTTAAAGTAGTTTCTTTATCCTTCAGTGATTTGCTTAAAATTTAGAAACAGAAAACCCTCTCAGTCCTCTATATACTACCCAATCTTAAATACTCTTTAAAGTTGTTAACGGAATCCATCCTCTATACTACTGCCAGTGTTATCAATCTAAAAGTACAATCTGACCATGACACTCTAGCTTAGACTCCTTAATTCCCATCATGTACAGAACATAAAATCCAAGCTCCTTGTAGCTGGCACATGAAATCCTCCGTGATTGGCTCCTTGTCTACTCTTGAATCTTGTCCTTAGTAACTCCAGGGCCTCACACTGGACGCCTCAGCTATCTCAAACTACTTCTCTGGGATATCAGGTAGCACTTGTTGGCAAGAAAGGAAGAAAAGTTTTCCTTCTTCCCCAAAGAGAACCTGTTCAAGTATCTGCTTTGATACTGCCCCTTAAGGGAAACTTTCCTGACTGTTCCCTAAGCTAGGGGTAGGTTTTTCTCCTTAGGGTTAGGGTTAGGGTTAGGGTTAGGGGTTAGGGTTAGGGTGAGGGTTAGGGTTAGGGTTAGGGTTAGGGTGCTGTAAACTTTTATACATAGTACTTTATCATCTAAGATTTAGGTTACCTTAGGTAAATATCTTCCCATTCAAACCTTAAGGAGCTGGAGGGCAGGAATCACATGTATATCGTTGCTGCTTAACATACAGCTGATACACTATATGTGGACCAAAAAAAATGCTTGTTGAACTAAGTCATATATCAAGTGTATTATTATATTTACTTTTTAAAGGAATTATGGTAAATGTTTTTGTACAGCAAGTAAGCATCACTACTTCATGTACTTTTCTGAATTACTATTTCCATAGGTAGCTTTACTTAAAATGAACTTAACCTTTATTTTAGAAATTTACTATTTTATTGAACTACATGGTACCCAAATGTCAATAATTTAAGAATCATCAGCAGCCTCAACTTGTTCAAGAACCTATCAATTTTAATGGCTGTCTTAAAGAAGTGGCATTTGTGATAATTCCATTTAAACATCTATAAATGCATTTGAGTCAGAGTCTAGATGTATTAGTTTTTAAAAAGTGAAATAAAATGTGTATTACATATTAAACAAAAATTTAATCCTGCCATACAATATATTTTTCATGTGGATAGTCATAATACATGGTGTCTTTGCATTAAGTAGTTTAGAATCCATTGATTGAGCCTGCCTTCAGTAAACAAGTCCAAAATATCACTTATATTGATTTACAGGGCTTCACTCGTTGCCTCTGGCAAGTGAGCTAACCTTGGAACAAACATAATAGAAAAGAGAAAATCCCAGCCTAGGCAACACAGCAAGACCTCATCTCTGCGAAAAAATAAAAAATTAGCCAGGCTTTGTGGTGCCTGCCTGTAGTCCCAGATACCTGGAAGGCTGACACAGGAGGATTGCTTGAGCCTAGGAGTTAGAGGCTATGGTGAGTTGTGATCATGCTGCACTCTAGAAAAGAAAAAATCCACAAGCATTTATCTTAGACTGTTACAGGCACTGAAGACAGTAAGAAGAGTGACTTTCCTTAGTTAGGCCTAGTTTAATAAATATCATCACCACCACACTAACATTTATTGAACGTTCACTCTGTGCCAGGCGCTGTACATTATCTCATTAAATCCTTAACACAACACTGTGAAAGAGTTACTATTACTGATTTCTTATTACAGATGAAAAACTGAGGCCCAACTCTACAGAGCTCTAGTATATACTAGAGCCAAAATTCAAACCTAGGCTGTTTAACTTCAAGCCCAGTTTTTTAACCACTATGGTTTAGTTTTAAGTTAAGTCACTATATAAAAAAATTCCAGAAATTAATGACTTGATAAATTATAAAGGATTCCATCTAGCCTGTAAGATTGCTAAATACTAAGCCATTCCACCTAAAACTTGCTTTTTTGCTTAGTGATTAAAAAAAAAAAAGGCAATGTCATCATTGAGAACTTCTTTTCAGTGAAGAATGATGTGCAAATTCAAGACCAGGGAAGCCCAAGTATTCTAAAATTTGTGGTAATCCTGTACTGGGACTTTCGAGGATGCCTTTATACCCTAGAAAGTTAGCATTCAAAACTTGAAACTCTTGCCTAATTTCTAATGTTGAAAGGACAATTCAGTTTTCTTAGTCACTTTTAACTTTGCTTTGCCGCTGGCAGATGTCACAAGTGTCCACACATGCGGACACAGTACATGTTACAGCAGTTTAATCCCACTGAAAGTTGCCTTCCATGGCTTCAGCAATTCTCTCTCACAGGAACAGGAGGAACTGCCCTTTAAAAAAAAGTATATGATACTATATCTATGCAAGTTAATATACAAGTCAATACAGAAAATCAATATTAAATTGTTTTTAAAAAGTAAACAGTCCTGTAACAACTGGCCTGGGATGTCTCCAAATTCCGAAACTAACTCTGAAGCATTAGAGACAGCATAAAAGGAATTGAACTTAATTAATATCCAGAAGAATGTTAGCAATACACAGCAAAGTTTCATCCTTAAGATGTTTATAATGTAGAAAGAGAGATGAGACACATTAGCAAATAATGATAGCTATAGTAAAATCAATTACCTCCTAAATCTTTGAGCTTCCAATCTCTCTCATATATGGCCCCAAATGTCATTTTCCTAACAGAGACCTGTAATAGCACTTTGCAATTTAAAAATCTTTGATGGAGACATCCATACTCCACAGCAAGGTACTCAAAGTTGCTAACATATGGTTTCTTTCTTTTTTTAAAAAAATTTTATTTTAAAGATGTGGGGTACAATTCTGGGTTAGGTATACAAATGTTCATTATGCAGGTACCCTTGTTGATGAGGTGTGTTAAGATTCGGTTTCAATTCAAGATTACCAGCTTCCTAGTTCCTTCTTGATTATGCTGGATACCTTCACAGTCTCTGGGTTCTGTTTGTCTTTGACTTCACTTGAAAATTTTTTCATTTCTTTAGAAGTCAAAATCCTACTGCTCCTTTAATATGCAGTTAAAATCCACCTCTTTTCCCTACCTCTGACAGTAAGAATTCAGTAACCACAGTATTTTATTTGTATTATTATAACATATTTGTCCTTTACCTGATATTATAGTAATAGTTTATTGTGAACATATTTGTTCCCTCAACTGAAAGATATCTTTTCCTTTATACAGAAGTGCTTCCTCTCTTCTGCTGCTCTTTATATACTTTTAAAAAAATACAGATTTGGACAGGATGACTTGAGTTGCAGTTTCAACTTAATTCATAACTCATTTAACAGATATTTGTTTAGTACCTACTATGTGTCAGTCTAAGCACTTAGAGAAACAAAGCTCCTTCTCCTTGTGGAGCATAAATTTTAGTAAAGAGAAATGAATTAACAAAAATGATAAAGTAAATTACAATATTAAAAGAATGATGAGTGCTTTGGAAAAATAAAAAATATAGAGCAGATGGGGATCAGGAATGAAAGGGTTACTATTTTAAACAGGTAATTAGGATAGAGCTCACTGAGAAGGTGAAATATGACCTTCATCAAACCTGGAAGAAGGTGAGAAAGGTGCCAATATCTGGCAGAAGAGTTTTCCAGGCAGAAGAACAGCTAGTGCAAGGGCCCTAAGAAAGGCGTGTGAAGGAAGACTGTGGCTGGAACAGAGTGAGCAAAGGGTGAGTGGGCAGTGATAAGGTCGGCGTGAGAAATGGAGGGCGCAGGTTGGAATCCAGTTGTAAGGATTCCAGTTCTTACTCCATGGCAGGGTTTTGAGGAGAGAAGCATCACAATCTGACTTGCATTTTAAAGGGACATTCTGCTATGTTGAGAATAAACTGAAGCAGGCAGTCCAGTTATAATAATCCAGGTAAGATATGATGGTGGCTCACACCAAGGAGACAGTAGTGCAGGTGGTAAGAATTGATATTATATATGTATATGTATATGTGCATATCAATTTTATTGAGCTATAATTTACATGATAAATTATACCTATACAAAACATACAATCTGATAAGTTTTGTCAGATGTGATATACTCATGAAACCATCACCATGATCAAGGGAACATGTCCATAACCCCGCCAAAATTTCCTTTTGTTCCTCTGTAGTCAGTCCATCTCTCCCTACAATCCTATCCTTGAAACAAGCATCAATCCACTCTCCTTCACTATAGATTAATTGACATTTTCCAGAATTTCATACCAATATAATTAGTGCGCACTACTTATACTTTTTTGTATCTGGCTTTTTGTTAACCAGTATTTAGATTTGAGATTCATATATGTTGTTGTAGGACAGATACTGAGTTTGCAGATGGCCTGGATTTAGATTATGAGAGAAAAAGAGTAATTGATGATGATTTCGCAACTAAGATGGAGAATAATCCAGGTGGAACAGGCTGGGGAAAGAAGATTAGGAATTAGGCTTTTGATATGTTGATCATCCACATGGAGATAGTGAGTCAAATGCCAGACTGGAGATATAACTTTGGGAGTTGTCAGCATATTGTTAATGTTATTAAAGCCACAGTACTGAACAAGATCACCAAGGACCAAGGATAGAGAAGACCAGTGTCCAAGCTCTGAGACACTCCAACTTTAAAAAATTGGGGCAAAGAGGAAGACTCAAAGGAGACCAAGAAGGAACCTCCAATAAGACAAAAGGAAAATGAAGAGACTGTTGTATCTTGAAAGCTAAAGTCTCAAGGAGGCAAGAGTGGTAACTGGCCGGGCTCGGTGGCTCAGCCTATAATCCCACGCCTTTGGGAGGCTGAGGTGAGTGAATTGCCTGAGCCCGCGGGTTCGAGACCCGCCTGGGCAGCGAGACCTCATCTCTACAATAAATAAAAAAATCAGCCGGGCGTGGTGGCGCATGCCTGTAATTTCGGCTACTCGGAAGGCTGAGGCGGAAGGATCGCCAGAGCCCAGCAGGCCGAAGCTGCGGTGGCCGGGAGCGGCCACTGCACTCCAGTCTGGGCGACAGAGTAAGACTCCAACTCAAAAAAAAAAAAAAGAGTGGTAACTGTGCTAAATGCTGATGATAGATCAAATAGGAGGTCAAAATTGACCATTAGATTTAGCAACATAGAGGTCACTGGTGACCTTGATAAAAGCAAATTTGGTGAAAAGGTAGGGATACAAGCTTTCTTGGCTAGGTTAAGGAGCCACTGGGAGAAAAGAAATTGGAGCAGCAAGTATAGTTTGCTGAGTTTACCTGTAAAGGGAAGCAAAGAAAGGGAGATATAGCGGGAAGGAAAGGAGTTAAAAGGAAGTTTTTGGCTGGGCTCGGTGGTTCAGCCTGGAAACTCAGCACTTTGGAAGGCTGGGGCGAGTGGATTTGCCTGAGCCCGCGGGTTCGAGACTCGCCCGGGCAACTTGGCGAGACCTCGTCTCTACAATAAATCAAAAATTAGCCGGGTGTGATAGCGTGCGCCTGTAGTTCTGGCTACTTGGAGGCTGAGGCAGGATTGCCCGAACCCAGCAAGCCGAAGCTGGGATGGCTGTGAGTGTTCCACTGCACTCCAGTCTAGAAGACAGAGTGAGACTCCAACTCAAAAAAAAAAAAAGGGAGGTTTTTGTTTGTTTCTAAGATGGGAGAAATAAGAACACATTTGTAGGTTGATAGGAACCATCCAGGAGGAGGAAAAATTGATGTAGGAGAGAAGGGCGAACTGCTGAAGCAACGTCCTTGGGTGGACCAAGAGTAGGATCCAGTGTACCAATAAAGAATTAGCTTTAGATGGAGCTCAGAGAGTTTCCTATGGTAACTTACTTGCTTTTTAACATTCAGCAAGTTACTTAATCCCACTTTTTTCTTTTGAATTGGAGTCTCACTCTGTTGTCCAGTGGCACACTCACGGCCACTGCGGCCTCGACCTGCTGGGCTCAGGTAATTCGCCTCAGCCTTCCAAGTAGCCGGAATTACAGGCATGTGCCACCATGCTCGGCTAATTTTTTGATTTATTGTAGATATGAGGTCTCACCAAGTTGCCCAGGCTGGTCTCGAACCTATGGGCTCAGGCAATCTTCTCACGTCAGCCTCCCCAAGTGCTGGAATTTTAGGTGTGAGCCATCATGCCCAGCCTACTTACTCCCTTTAAGCCTCAGTGTTCTTATCTGACAATGAAGATAATAACGTTTCAGAGAGCTGTCCTGAAGATTAGACAAGAAAACATGTGTCTGACCCTTGGTTGGTATCTCATTATGTTAGCTGCCTTGTCTTTCTTTCTTTATCACCTTCAAAATGAAACTAACTACATTTTATCTTGTGCTACAGTTAAAGGTGTACATGCTTTCTTCCTTTTTCAATTATACATTTCTTGAAGGCAGGGGTAGTCTTTTGGCTTGATTCTCTTTAGCACAAGGGTTTTAACTGAAACAAAAGCTCAACAAATACTCTTTGAGTTTATTTCAATAATGTAGGAAGACACATTTTTCTATGATAAATTGTCAACAACGTGAATAAATCTGTCCACTCTTCTAGTTTCGAGTCCTGTTTGTCAATCTCTAAAAAGAAATCTGGCCGGGCTCGGTGGCTCAGCTTGTAATCCCGCGCCTTTGGGAGGCTGAGGTGAGTGGATTGCCTGAGCCCGTGGGTTCGAGACCCGCCTGGGCAGCGAGACCTCATCTCTATAATAAATCAAAAAATCAGCCGGGCGTGGTAGCGCATGCCTGTAATTCTGGCTACTTGGAAGGCTGAGGCGGAAGGATCGCCGGAGCCCAGCAGGTTGAGGTTGTGGTGGCCGGGAACGGCCACTTCACTCCAGACTGGGTGACAGAGTGAGACTCCAACTCAAAAAACAAACAAACAAACAAACAAACAAAACTGCCCATTTTTGATAAATGTAAAAATCTCATGTCATCTTTTTAAGTGATTTAAAATTTCACAATATCTCACCCACATCCGTTCTGAGTAAAACACTGCATATCCTAGGCATTTGCGATTATTGTTCTAGTACCAAAAATGGAGGGAATAGGTAGGACATGGGTAGAGTAGGCAGTAGCTAATACATAATCTTCACATTCCAACAGATTCAAGTGTTCTAGAAGGTCCTGGTATGGACCAGTATGATATACTGACATATGACCAGATCACGTGTGTGTGCACACACGCACATGTGTGTATGTGAGTGAGATAGATGTAGGGGAGTGGGGAAGAGAAAAAAACAATAAAAACAAATATGAGCTGGGCTCGGTGGCTCAGCCTGTAATCCCAGCGCTCTGGGAGGCTGAGGTGAGTGGACTGCCTGAGCCCGCGGGTTCGAGACCTGCCTGGGCAACTTGGTGAGACCTCATCTCTACAATAAATAAAAAAATTAGCTGGGCGTGGTAGCACGTGCCTGTAGTTCAGGCTCCTTGTAAGGCTGAGGCAGTGGAAGGATTGCCGGCACCCAGCAGGTCCACGCTGGGGTGGCCCTGAGAGTGCCACTGCATTCCAGCCTGGATGACGGAGTGAGAATCCAACTCAAAAAAAAAAAGAATGGGACAAAGGAGACTGGTAGTCACTCCCTTTAATAATATAGTTTAACTTTTGTAGGGTTTTTTTGTTTTTGTTTTGCTTTTGAGTTGGAGTCTCATTCTTGTCACCCAGGCCGGAGTGCAGTGGCACACTCACGGCCAACTGCAGCCTCGACCTCCTTGCTGGGCTTAGGTGATCCTTCCACCTCAGCCTTCCAAGTAGCTGGAACTACAGGCACACGCCACCAGCCCGGCTAGTTTTTGTGATTTATTGTAGAGATAGGGGTCTCATCAAGTTGCCCAGACTGGTCTTGAACCCCCAGGCTCAGGCAATCCTCTCGCTTTGGCCTCCCAAAGTGCAGGGATTACAGGCTGAGCCACGACACCTGGTCTAAATAGTTTAACTTTGACAATGTAACACTGTTTGCCATCCATTTTACCTCTATACCTTATTTTATTTCACTGGGGAATGGGTGATATTTTTGTTGTCTTCACAGTTAAGGTATGTGACATTTACTTGTTTAATTGTTAAAATTTTTACAAAAGTCAAAGTATTTACACCTAAAAATTGAAAAAAAAATCAATATTTCAAATCACATCTAGCTTACTACATCTAACTTTTGAGCAGCTGTAATAAATTGAATATAGATAGGCAGAACTGGGTCATTATGTAGAAGTATGATTTTAAACAACCATAATATAAGAGATAAAACTGACCAACAAATAGAGCCACTGGCTAGTAAAGTGTTTTAAAAAATAGACAAACAAGCCGGGCTCGGTGGCTCAGCCTGTAATCCCGTGCCTTTGGGAGGCTGAGGATTGCCTGAGCCCGCGGGTTCGAGACCCGCCTGGGCAGTGAGACCTCATCTCTACAATAAATCAAAAAATCAGCCGGGCATGCCTATAATTCTGGCTACTTGGAAGGTTGAGGCGGAAGGATCGCCGGAGCCCAGCAGGTCGAGGCTGCGGTGGCCGGGAGCAGCCACTGCACTCCAGTCTAGGTGACAGAGTGAAACTCCAACTCAAAAAAAAAAAAAAAAAAAAATAGACAAACAACAACAACAACCTGATTTGAGGTTTTAAGTGGGACATGCACTGTCTGTGGCTATTTTCTACTATTGTATGGTTTTATACCCTGAAACTTTACCTTATTTCTCCAGTCCTGAGTTTGCGACCCTGGAAAGATTTCTTCTTTCTCATGATTAATAAGACTGTTATAAGGAATTCATATTGGCCTCAGTCATATCAGAAGAGATCAAGGTAAAAAGTTGCACAGAGAACTAGAATGCAAGAAAGGCTTACAGAAAGAGGTTTTGAAACCCCAATACCAGTCACTAGCCAAATACAGAGAGAAATACTATGACAACTATTAATCAAATGTTGTAATGTTAAACTTTATGTAAACTTCCCTTAATTTTCTCACTGCATTCCATATCATTCTCTATTTCTTTTTGTCACATTTCAGTCACACTGGCTTTCCTTTTCATTCCTCAGAGCTTCATGAGACTGGCTCCTTCTTGACTTTCAGATCTGTTTAAATGTCACCATCTCAGAGAGGCCTTCCTGGACTACCCTTATCTAATGTGCCTCTTAGTGATTATCATCACTCTGTTTTCATCATAGAACTTGAACTGATCTGAAATTATTTTATTTATATGTTGGCTTAAATGTCTGTTATTTCTCTCCAGTCTGTCCTATTTAATGCTATATTCTCTCATACATCATAGGCGCTCACAGATATTTGTTAAAAGAATAATAGGAGATACCAGCCGGATGCAGTGGTTCATGTCTATAATCCCAGCACTTTGGGAGGCGGAGGCGAGAGGATTGCTGAGTCCAGGGGTTCAAGACCAATTTAGGCAACTTGGCGAGACCTCACCTCTACAATAAATCAAAAAATTAGCCGGGCATGGTGGTACTTGCCTGTGGTTCCAGCTACTTGGAAGGCTGAGGCAGAAGGATCACCTGAGCCCAGTAGGTTGAGGCTGCAGTGGCTGTGAGTGAGCCACTGCATTCTAACCTGGGTGATAGAGTAGACCCCTACTCAAAAAACAGAAGAATAATAGGAGATAACTAAATTATGTTCTTGTATTAGAATCAATTACACGGAAAAAGAGTGATCTGCAAAATCCTACTAAGAATCCAAAAGAACTAATATCTATTCAGATAAATTATACTGTTTAAAGTACAAAGAAAAAAAATATAATATTTAGAAATGAGAATAACACAGTTGATAATGCCAGGTTACATGTCCAAATATAAGGTACTTTTTATTCTTTTGGTATGTGATTTATAATTTTTCAACTGACAAGTAATAATTGTATATACATTGTACAACATATTTTCATTACGCATACATTGTAAAATGACTAAATCAAGCTATTGAATGGATGCATTACTTCATATACTTATCTTTTTTTGAGAAGAGAACACTTAAAAAATCTACCCTCTTAGCAATTTTTAAGTATACAATATGTAGTTATTAATTATAGCTAGGTGCTTTTTTTTTTTTTTTTATTGTAGAGATGAGGTCTCACCAAGTTGCCTAGGCTGGTCTTGAACCCGCGGGCTCAGGCAATCCACTCACCTCGGCCTCCCAAAGTGCTGGGATTACAGGCTGAGCCACTGAGCCTGGCCTGCTAGGTACTTTTTATTTTAGCCCAAATTATTTTTCAGAAAATATGGAGTGACACCATATTTCAGTCCTCAAAAAGTATCTCAAATTCCAAGGATCTCTCACAATTTCTTTCTTCTCTTTTTGAGTTAAAGTCTTGCTTGCTATGTTGCCCAGCCTGGTACCAAACTCCTGACCTCAACCGATCCTTCCTCCTCATCTTCCCAAAGCATTGGGATTATAGGCATGAGCCACTGCACCCAGCCACCATTTCTTTTAAACTATAAATTACCAGTTAGGGAAGACATATTAGTCTGAAACTAATTCTGAATTAACCCAATTAATTCTACTTTTAGATGATTATAAAGGTTACCAAGGCGAGATTTAGCAATTATTCTTAAGGGTATCACCTCTAAACTATAAGAACTAAATCAGTTGTTCTCAAACTTTGATGTGCATCCATCACCTGGGTATCTCATCAAAATGCAGATTCATAGCTTTAGTAGGTCTGAGGCCAGAGATCCTGCATTTTTAACCAGTTCCCAGGTAATGTCATTACTGCTGGTCCAAGGACTACACTGAATTGCAAGGCACAAGATGAAAGAGTAAACAAGTCACCAAAAGCAAAACAATTAGTGTTACATTGTAAAGACCACAAACATACCCTTATTAGGAGAAAAAATAAAATAAAAACCCACACCTGTCCTAATGTTAGAACATGTGGTAAATGAAGAACATACAGTTTACAGCATAGAAAAAAATGTGTTGTTGACCAGGAACAGTGGTTCAAGCCTATAATCCCAGTACTTTGGCAGGCCAAAATGGGAGAATCCCTTGAGGCCAGGAGTTCAAGACTGGGCTGGGCAACATAGTGAGCCCTCATCTCTACACAAAATTTTGTAAAAATTAGCCAAGCATGGTGGTGTGCACCTGTTGTCCCAGCTTCTTAAGAGGCAGCAGAAGGATTACTTGAGCCCAGGGATTGGAGGCTGCAGTGAGCAATGATCAGGCCACTGCATTTCAGCTTGGGAGACAGAGCGAGTCATCGACTCAAAAATAAAATAAAAGAAAGAAAAAAATGTGATGCTCATGACGAAGACTGGATCCAATAGGTCAAAATAAAAACAGTGAAGCGATGAATAATACTTTACAAAGTACTTCATAATACCTTAAAATACTATTCGGGCCACACCAATCAAAATGAGTATAATTCTAACCCTGATCACTGGACCTAAAATCTTTTGTTTATCTTATTATACCCAAGTACTTAAAAAAATTTAATTTCTAGACTTAATTCCAACCAAATTATTTCGGTCTTTGTAGTACTTCGTTCTATCTATGAGGAGCTTAAACTAGATAATCAAAAAATCTCTTGTCAGCCAGACTCGGAGGCTCAGTCAGTTATCCTACGCTTTGGGAGGCCGAGGTGAGTGGATTGCCTGAGCCCACGGGTTCGAGACCTGCCTGGGCAACTTGGCGAGACCTCATCTCCACAATAAATCAAAAATTAGCCGGGCGTGGTAGCACACGCCTGTAGTTCCAGCTACTTGGAAGGCTGAGGCAGAAGGATCGCCGGAGCACAGCAGGTGGAGGATGCGGTGGCCGGGAGCGGCCACTGCACTCCAGTCTGGGTGACAGAATGAGACTCCAACTCTAACAAACAAACAAAGAAACAAAAAATCTCTTGTCACCATATTTTTATGATTTTTAAACGTATGCTTACAATTATAGAAAGGGTAATGAGCATACTGGGCAGCTGGAAGCTAAGAGCTAAGAGATGGGGACTCTTGGGTTGGAAGGTTATTACTACTAATTTGCCCGCCTCCCCACATAAATTCATGCTTATACAATCAGATTTTATTTCAGGGCAACACTTTTAATCAGAATCAACTATGTGAACGTAATTAAATAAAAAAAGAAAATCATATTTGAAACTCCATTATTCTCTACCTCCCATTGATCCAAATAATGCAATTTCAATTGGAACACAAAAATGCAGAGGTTAGAAAGGGAAAACTAACTTTGTAGTAAACTTTGGGCAATTTTATTTGTCAGAAAGGTTTTTTCCTCCTTTAAAATCTTGCCATCTGGCTGGGCTTATGCCTGAAATTCCAGCACTTTGGGAGCCCTAAGGTGGGAGGATCGCTTGAACCTAGGAGTTCAAGACCAGCCTGGGCAACATAGTGAGACCACCCTCCAAGCTCTACAAAAAAAAAAAATTAGTTAGGCATGGTGGAATGTGCCTGTAGTCCCAGCAGCTTGGAAGGCTGAGGTGGGAGGATCCCTTGAGACCAGGAGTTTTGAGGCTACAGTGAGTATGAGTGCACCACTGTACTCCAGCTGGGGCAACAGAGTAAGAGCAGATCTCATAACAACAACAAAAACAAACAAAAAACTTTGTCATCTAACTGAAGGTCATTAACCAATACTATAATTTTTAAATACATAAGTTACACTGGTCCTAAATTCTATTTTTTTTTTTGACTTGGAGTCTCACTCTGTTACCCAGGCTAAAGTGCAGTGGCACGCTCACTGCCACCTCAGCGTTGACCTGGGCTCTGACTTTCTGCCTCAGCCTTCCAAGTTGCTGGAACAACAGGTGTGTACTACCACGCCCAGCTAATTTTTAAATTTATTGTAGAGATGAGATCTTGACAAGGTGCCTGGGCTGGTCTCGAATCTGTGGGCTCAGGCAATCCACTCCCTTGGCCTTCCAAAGTGCTGGGATTACAGGCTGAGCCACTGAGTCCAACTGGTCCTAAATTCTTTAAGATCAATTAATTTTAAAAATAAGATTAAATAAAAAAGTTAATTCTACCAAAAGTTCAGCAAAAACTTGGGTCCCTACAAAACATTAAAGTCATCCATATCTTTAAAGAATATTCACTTCTTTCAGCACATTTTTTTCCTCCTTACATAAATATAAACTTCTCTCAATTTCATACAAAACACTTAATGAGTTCATAAAACCTTTTGCCTTTTACAGTTATCTTGCATTCAAATACAGCACCCATTTTTTAAAAAATCAATAAATTATAACCCATAATGGCAAATCAAAAAAGTCACAAAAAATATGTCTTGAGATGCTTTTTATAGGTCTATGGTATTTAAGGTTTCTCACAGTTTTGTGAACTATTAATAGAGTTGTATTTGTGTTTAGTTTAAATTACTTAAGTTTATTAAAAAAAAATTTTATTTGAGTGTTTATCTTTGTGGCTGACAATGGGGGAAAAAAACCCCAGTTGTGATATACTTATATTCCTGCAGTCAAGCTTCTTTGACAGATTTGGGGGCAGTGGGTATTTTTGGCTTTCATCTCCATCTATCCCCTTAACCCTGTAATTAAAGCCAAATATATACAAATAAAGCAGGATTATTGGGCAAGAGCCATTTCAGGAGGGCACGAATTCCTTCTGTGCTGGTTCTAGAATATCAGCTGGGAAACATCTTCAAAGGAAATCAAGGCGATTCCTTTGCTGATAAGGAAATTGTAAAGAATCTCTTTAGAACCAGAACGGCAAGCTCAGTAATACAAATGTGCTCGTGTTAATATGAACAACAGCAATCTCCCCATTTACTATTTAGCAAAAATTGAAAGAGCAGGACTAAAACTCAAAAGATGGAAGGTGTAAAAGAAAGTCTCTTTTCTCAGCTCTTTGGCAGGCATGGCACTTAATTTGCATCTGTCTGAGTGGTAACTTCCAAAAGTTTGAGAAATGTGAGCTGAATATCAAGCGATAAAAGAGAGAATTCTGACAGACTCCATACTTGTGTAGGAGGGTTGGGCATGGAGTACCAAAGAGGCGGGGATTAGCATAATCAAGAAAGCTCACAAACCTAAAACTGACCCTAAGTGAAAAACTCAGAGCAAGTTTTCTATATCATCTCACTCTAGCGCTTACGCGTGTGCACAGAAAATCCTTAGTGCACTGAAGGACAGTTTGCAAAGTGCTCTTTTCATCCTGAACTTGATTGTTCTTTCTGTTCCTCGACAGTTTTACGTGTCCGTGACCTAATTATTTCCTTGATCTCTCTTTCTAAGGTCCTCCCCCCTTCCATCTTTTTATTTTTTAACCTCTCTCACACAGTTAGACATAACCAAATCCAGTTCTCTTCAAGTCCTCATGTTTTAGTGCTCCATTTTTTGCCCTTTCCACATACACCTGCCTGGGTTTCCTTGGTGCTTGATAAATGTTAAACAGCATAATGCCACAAGCAGCTGCAAATGTCACCATCAAGGAAGGCTCCATTAAAGCTGCAAAGAGAAACATCAAGCAAAATATTTCATGGAAGCTAAAAACAAAAACAAAATCCCCTAGCACTTAGCAGACTGCCTGGGACAGAACTTGATAACAAATGTTTGGTTAAGTGTTTTTAAAAATTTTAAGGACTTTTCCTTCAAACTCTGTACTTTGTAACTATATTACTCCCCAAAGCTAGAAGGATTCATGAATGGGGAGAATGGGGATTAAACAAAGATACTCCCCCCCCTTTTCATTTAAATTTGCAGTCATTAAAGCCTGAAGTAGAGGTCAGAATATTCAAAGTTCAAAGCACAACAAGGATAAGTGCAGCAGAAGTAAGAACAAGCCAGTGCGCCATGGCTCACCCCTGTAATCCCAGCACTTTGAGAGGCGGAGGCAAAAGTATTGCCCGAGTCCAGGGATTCCAGACCAGCCCTGGGAAACTGGGCGGGACCTCTTCGTTACAGTAAATAAAAAAATTATCTGGGCGTGGTGATGCGTGCCTGTAGTTCCAGTTACTTGGAAGGCTAAGGCAGAAGGATCATCTGAGCCCAACAGGTTGAGGCTGCGGTGGCTGTGAGCATGCCACTGCACTCCAACCTGGGCGAAGGCATGAAACTCCAATTAAAAAAAAAAAAAAGTAAGAGCAGTGGGAGACGATCATATGATAATTGTATTTTTTCTTCTCAGTCTATTCCCCCTTAACTCTCACAGAATTGCATTATTTATGAATAAAATTTAAATTCAAAACGCCTCTTTTAGGCAGGAGGACTGCTTGAGTCCAGAAGTTTCAGACCAGCCTGGGCAACATAGTGAGACCTGGTCTCTACAAAAATTTTAAAAAACTGGGCACAGTGGCTCACACCTATAATTCCAGCACTTTGGGAGGCAGAGGTGAGAGGACTGCCTGAGTTCAGGGGTTCTAGACCCGCCTGGGCAACTTGGCGAGACCTCATCTCTACAATAAATCAAAAATTAGCCGGGCATGGTAGCGCGCGCCTCTAGTTCCAGTTACTTGGAAGGCTGAGACAGAAGGATCACCTGAGCCCAGCAGGTCGAGGCTGCGGTGGCCGGAAGCGGCCACTGCACTCCAGTCTGGGTGACAGAGTGAGACTCCAACTCAAAAAAAAAAAAAAGACTCAGACCTTATAGGCTATTAAAAAGATTGTATGAGATATTTTAAGTAGAGGGCTGTCACATATCAAATCACACTTAAATTGTCTAGCTATTAGCTGTTGTTTCACTAAAAATAAATGGTAGTCCCTGTTTTCTATGTCTATTGATACCTCTATACACGATATGTTTTTTTTTTTTGTTTTTTTTTTTTTTGAGTTGGAGTCTCACTCTGTCACCCCGGCTGGAGTGTAGGGGCATGCTCACGGCCACCACAGCCACGATCTGCTGGACTCAGGCGATCCTTTTGCCTTGGTCTTCCAAGTAGCTGGAACCACAGGTATGTCCCATCATACCCACTAATTTTTTTATTTATTGCAGAGATGAAGTCTCACCAAGTTGCCCAGGTTGGTCTCGAATCCCTGGACTCAAGCAATCCTTTCACCTCCGCCTCCCAAAATGCTAGGATTACAGGAATAAGCCACCACACCTGGCTGATATGTTCTTTCATAAAATAGGGATAATACCTTTCTAATTCCTCAAATTATCTCTCTCCCTCTTTCTCTACCCTGCCCTGCCAAAGATTTTAAAAGTAGAGAAGGAGTCTTGCTATGTTGTCCAGGCTGGTCTTGAGATCCTGACCTTAAGCAATCGTCCTGCCTCAGCCTCACGGAGTATTGGAATTACAGGCGTGAGCCACTGTGTTGGGTCTCAAATTATTTCTTATAAGTACTACATATGTCACAGTCCATTTTTGAAGAAGACAATCACAACAATTACTCCCAGAAAAGTAGCCTGCCAAGATGTGGATGCTTTGCATTGCACAAATACAGAATGAAGAATGCTCTGGCGGATCCTGCTTGCTGGTTGTCTACCTAACAGTCAATTCCTCCTTTTATGTGCTGACAGTACAACTTTGTGCCCTGCCATACAGAATAAGTCTTTATAGGTATATGCTCACAGTAACCTTTTATTTATTTATTTATTTTTGAGTCAGAGTCTCACTCTGTCACCCAGACTGGAGAGCAATGGCTGCTCCTGGCCACTGCAGCCTCGACCTGCTGGGCTCCGACGATCCTTCCACCTCAGCCTTCCAAGCAGCTGGAACTACAGGCACGTGCTACCACACCCAGCTAATTTTTGATTTATTGTAGAGATGAGGTCTCGCCAAGTTGCCCAGGCGGGTCTCGAACCCGCGGGCTCAGGCAATTCACTCACCTCGGCCTCCCAAAGTGCTAGGATTACAGGCTGAGTCACCGAACCCCACCCGCAGTAACCTTTTAATCGCATTGCCTGTGATTGATCTAGGAGTAAGCATGTGACCCAGTTCTGCCCAGCAGAACCTGAGGAGATGCAGGCTGGAGGCTTCTGGATGAGCAGCACGGCAAAAGCAAAATCATTCTATCTGTAGAAAGAATTAGTGAGTTAGCAGTATTTGTCATTTATCCAATGTGTAAGATTGTGGAGAAATAATTTCAAATAAGTATAAGGTTTCAACAGTCCTCAGTTTTGTCACGGTACATTTCTAAAATGACAGGAGAAAATAGGTTAGTTACCAACTAAAGAGAAGTAACAAAGACACTTTTTAGATCAAGTCTACCTGTCGTAGGCACATGTAAGGATTACTCATGTAATTTATATATACCCTGGGAATCATGATGTATCAGTTGATGTAAGTTATAATAAGGAAAAGAGAAAGAAGTTAAAGATGGTTTGAAGTCTGTGTGGTTAGGCTAATGAGAGTGTCACTGACTAAACCAGGAAAAGGGGGTGCAATGTGAGGTAATACTGATGAGGTCTGTTTTGTTTTTTCTCTGTATTTCAATGGCTACAAAGAGGTCTGTTTTCAACAGGTAGAGTTCAACATGTTGGCAAGATGGCCCAGTGAAGGCAGCTGAAGAATGGGAAAGAGTGTTAATTCTTAAAGGAATAGATTTCGGTGTCACTGGCATAAAACTGCCAAGTGTTATCAGGTGAATAGGTAGTCTCTGTAAGAGACAGAAGACAGTAAAGAAAGGGCAAGGCTGAGCGCAGTGGTATGCCTGTAATCTTAGCACTTAGGGAAGCCAAGGTGAGAGGACTGACTAAGCCCAGGAGTTCGAGACCAGTCTGGGCAACACGGTGAGACCTCATCTCTACAGTAAATCAAAAAATTAGCTGTGCATGATAACACGTGCCTGTGGTTCCAGCAACCTGGAAGGCTGAGGTGGAAGGATCATCTGAGCTCAGCAGGCTGAGGATGCAGTGGCTGTTACTGTGCCACTGTATTCCAGACTAAGTGACAGAGTGAGACCAACTTAAAAAAAAAAAAAAGAAAAGGGCAGAAAGCTAATATCTGGGTGCTCCGGAACAATCTAAATTAGTTTAGTCGATGGCTCCACCCTGTACTAGCTAGTCACGTGACCCTGATAAGTCATTTAAGAGTTCTAAGTCTCATTTTCCTCATCTATAAGAGAGAAATAAGAATAACCAGCATATCAAGTTGTTGTGAGAAATAAATGATATAATAATATAAAATCTTTATGGCAATGACTAACACGTAAGTTCTTAAATAGATGTTAGATCAGAAAGAGGAGGAAGAAATTATGAAAAGAGACAGAGAAGAGGTGATAGGTTCACTCATTTATTTAGTTATAAAAAAATTCAAAGTACACTGGGTGTCTGCAATGCATAAGGCTTTGGAATAGAATAGAACCAAGATAAAGTCACATCCAGTTCACATTCAGCCAACATTTGTTGCGTACTTTATTGTGCCAGGCATCATCATATATTTTCATCTAGCTCATTTAAGAGATATAATACAAGGTGGATGAGTTACCAAAAAGATCAAGATCATTAAAATAAAGATTTAGAAAAGACCACTAAAGTTGGCTGAACGGAAATGAAAGATGATCTTTGAGGAAACAGTCTCAGCTGGAACAGGGTTGGGTTGGGATGGAGGAGGAAAAAGGGGAAAAAATGAAGGCAGAGTAAAAAATTTTACAGGCATACAAAAGTAAAATAAGTGTGGCAGGGTCGAGTATAGGTTTTTAAGTAAGAAGTGATCTGTGCTGGAAAGAGAAGAGGTCAGAGGTAAGGAAGAGACAAAGAAAGCTAATACTTAGTCTTTTTTTTTTTAACGTGGCAAAGCAAAAAATATTTAGGTATGCTTGAAAAAAGGGTTCTGTAGTCACTTAATGAATGTTGGATAAATAAATAAAAATATTCAATGCTAATAACTGATAAACATGGTGTTATAAAGAGACATAGGGACAGACAGATTTTTCTTAACAACTATGATGACCTCTCAAAATTTTTAGAGGATAGGCAAACTTTTTCTACCAGTGAAAATTCCATCACAGAATGGTATATCCATTGTTTAAAGGTATGCTTCATAAGTGCACACAGGTTACAGTGAGATTCAGGGGAAGATGAGTGAAACTATGCTCTATTGCATCTTCCATATGACCGCTCCATTTTATCTCAAGGGCCACAAAACCAAATATACTCCTAAACACCTACCCAAACAAATCAAAGAACACAAGTAGTACCAGAAAACGAATAAACAGAATATCCAATACCATCCTCATTCCTTTATTACATTCCTTTCACTTATTCCTTTGCTGGAGAGAACAGCTTGACCCTATTCCAAGTTCAGCTTCTATAGATGAATACAATTTTAATAAAAGCTATATTATAAACCCTAACTACCCTTCTTAAAATTGTATCCTCTCCCTATTCCCTATCCTCCTTTTTTTTTTCTTCAACAGCATTTCTTACCTTCTAAAACACTATGTATTTTACTTAATGTGCATATTTTCTCTTTCTCGTTTCTAGAATGTTAACTCTATGAGGGCAGGATTTCATTCTGTTTTGTTCAGTTACATCTCCAATGCCTGCTAATGTTTAGCAGATAGTAAGTACTTGTACAAAAAAGATGAATAAATCAGTTAACTCCATCACAACAAAACAATGTAAAAATTTTCTTGTTGTATTGACTTTTTATCTGTGTACCATTTTCCCTGTGTTAATGTCATTTTATAAACTTTACATCATGTCATATGAATTGGTTTCTCTCAATCAGACCACTAACTTTCTTGAAGGTGGGCTCTACACATATTTCTTAATTATTCCCTTACTGCTCTCATATTTTAAATGTTAACTAATAAAGTATAGTTAACGCCTCTCTTTATGCTCCTGCTCTTCCCTTTGCTTCCTCATGCCAACACCACTTTGCTGAAGAGAGTTTGGCACTGTGTCAAGGAAGTCATTATCTGCACTATTTTTTATGAAGTGGTTGAATAGACATGGTTTTTAAGCTGTTGAAATGGCAAGCAGTGTTTTTCAGAAGAAATTCTTTTATGAGTTCCAGTGCAATAAAATTGTTCAGTGATTCAACTGGTTGAATTACATTTTATTCTCTTAGAGGGAAATTCCATTAAAGAAAATTAAAGCGAACATACTTCCCTTTAATTTTTGCTCTCCAGAAATTTCACATTTGGTTGATATTTCTCATGCCGAACACTGGAACCCTCAAGGGTCTCAGGGAAGAGACATGGGTGTTTGAACTAGGCCGACTATAAAATATGTTAACCAAAAAGAGGCCTGCACCACTTGGTATTGAATTATTAATTGCCTCTTCCTAGACTTCTTGGCATATTTATTTCTTCATACTCTAGTTTAGAAAAATTACCAGAATTTATGCTTACACTAAGGAACTCCCTAAATATTCTTCAACAAGTTTGCATGGTCACAATGTTCTCTAAAAAAGAATGCAATTTGAAATAAAGATAAAATAAGCTGCAGATAGATATTATCTATGCTGTTTCAAGTCTTTTGATTTTTGAATATCACAAGTATAAAACTTGTATTTCAGTTTGTTATAACTTGCTGGTGTTTTTAGCAATTTGTTCAGACAATGTTTTCAAATCTTGATGTGTAATAAAGATTGTGCTTATAGAGACTTCAAGAATTTCATTAGCTATTATAAAATTATGGCCATTCCCTACTTATTTTCAGTTAATAAGAAAGGAATATGGCGAACTAGAAAGAACACTACACCTGGAGTTAGAAAGGCATGTGTTTAAATCAGTGTTGTCTTCAGCCTACTACTTGGAAAGGCACACCTAGTTAACAGCATAGATTTTGATTAAAGCAGAATTGGGTTCAAACTCAGGTCTCTCCCTAACTAGCTATGCAACCAAGGTTCAGTTTCCTCAACTGTATAATGAACATAATATAATAAATATGTCTAACTTACAGTATTGTTTATTGCGATTACTTCATAAGACAATGAATGTAAAGTACTAAACAAGGTGGCGCACCCAGAATAGCACTGATAAACTTCATCCATTACTACTAAGTGAAATAATTAAATGTGATAGTCTATAGATACCATATATAAAATTATGAAGTATTTAATTGCTTTTTTCTTTTTTACTATTTTATACATGTCAAAAAGTTGACTAAATTACCATTCAATTTTCTCCCCTGCTTTGGGTACAATAATAACAACATTCTATACTATACTAAAACTAAAGATTAAGTTAGTCTTCTTTTTTCATCAATGATTAAATTTTGCTACAGGAATCACTTTTCAGACATTCACAAGAGATTACCATGTTTCATTAAAAAAAAAATGCAGAAAGGATCCTGTGTCATTATTTAATTTGGATTTTTCTTATTCTATTCTTATTTACCAGTAAATTTAATTATATCAATACTTTGTCTAAATTTCTCATTTTTGACTTACACCCTTAAGGATTGTGAATGGATGTGAAAGTTTTCAAAATTTTTTATTCATACATGTTGCCCTCAAGTTCTTGAGCCTAAAACTAACATGGATCTATCCTTACTTATATATAGTGGGCCATGTTCATTTATAATATATAATTATTTATTCCTAGAAAACCACGCCACAACGGTAGTTTCCATCATTAAAAGGTAACTTTACATATTGTTACTTTGGAATTAAACTAATCATTCAATTGTAAAGTAGATAAAGTATACTTAACATTAAACTTTTGCTCCTAGAGTTTGTTCAATGTCAGTGCATTCAAATAGAATGCTCCATAATGTTACAAATAGTCTATCACTTCATTTGCACTGTTCAGTAATGGCAGCCATTAATAACATGTGGCTATTAAGCATTTGAAATGTGGCCCGTGCAACAGAGGAACTGAATTTATAATTTTGTCTAATTTTAATGAATTTTAAATAGCTACATGGCTGGCAGCCACCATATTGGACAATTCAGTTTTAGATCTTTCAGAAAATATTGGTAATTATGTTGAAATTGAATAATAATGATTCTCATAACTAAACTACATAGGTTGTACCATTGCCTCAGGAATTGCTGACACATCTCTTGACTAATTGTGCAAGATGTACTGAGGTTTTGAACACTGTTTTTTACCACTTTATGAATCAACCTTCCTGCCTCTCCCTCCCCTACATTATTGGAGTTTTCATATTTTTCTCTTTGAAACTATTTGTAAAACAAAAAGCACAGATCAAAGATCTCAAACCTAAATGTCATCTGATGGCATTGTCATCTGTGGGCCCTCCTTTCTCCCTCCCTTTCTCCTTCCCTTCCCTCTTCTCTGACTAGGCACATTTAGTTAGCTCCTTGACCTGCTGTCTTTGTTTTAAACAGGAATGAAAGAGAACCACATTTGGAAACAGAAACTGTTGTACTCAGCTATCAGGTAGCAATGGGAAGGATGAGTGTATGCCTGTGTGTGTTTTCACAGGGTTTAGGAGAGCAGCTGTAGCTACCCCTTCTTTCCTCCTGCTATTAGACAAATTTCCAAGCACTTGATAGTTGAGTCCCACCACCAGCTAGAGGTCATGGTTTCTTCTATGTTTTCTTTTTTTTGAGTTGGAGTCTCACTCTGTTGCCCAGACTGGAGTACAGTGGCTGCTCCCGGCCACCACAGCCTCAACCTGCTGGGCTCCAGTGATCCTTCCACCTCAGCCCTCCAAGTAGCCGGAATTACAGGCATGCGCTACCATGCCCAGCTGATTTTTTTTATATATTGTAGAGATGAGGTCTTGCTGCCCAGGCGGGTCTCGAACCGGCAGGCTCAGGCAATCCACTCACCTCAGCCTCCCAAAGGCGTGGGATTACAGGCTGAGTCACCGAGCCCAGCTGGTTTCCTCTATGAATTGTTAATGATGAAGATCAGGAATTTCTTTTCTTTTAAAAAAAAAAGAGTACTAAATGCTGAACTCTCTACCCAAGGAAATGGTATCTTATTACTCAAACACTAAAAATGTTAAGCTGCATACTGCTCCAATGAGTAGTTTTAAGACATGCTACCATCTATACTGGCCATAGTGAAAAAAGGGTTCGGCACTACATGATAACTGCTGGCACTTGTTCCCAACACTTGTCTTAAAAAAGCTGCTGAGATCAAGTTTAGCCTCCTTTTTTTTTTATTTTAAATATTTAAAAAATAACAACATTAATGGTGGAACGTGGTGGCTCACGTCTGTAATCCCAGAACTTTGGGAGGCCCTTTTGAGAGAACTGCTTGAGGTCAGGAGTTTGAGACTAGCCTCGTCAAAGTAGTGAGAACTCGGCTCTACAAAAACAAACAAACAAAAAACAACAACAGAATAACAACACTAACAGTTTTACAGGCTGGGTGCGGTGGTTCAAGCCTGTAATCCCAGCATTTTGGGAGGCGGAGGCGAGAGGATTGCCTAAATTTAGGGATTCGCTACCAGCCTGAGCAACATAGCGAGACCCCATCTTTACAATAAATAAAAAATTTAGCTGGGTGTGATAGCATCACATGCCAGTGGTTCCAGCTACTTGGAAGGCCAAGGCTGAAGGATCATTCGAGCCCAACAAGTTGAGGCTGCGGTGGTTGTGAGCATGTAACTGCACTCCAGACTGGGCAACAGAGTGAGACTCTGACTCAAAACAAACAAGCAAACAAAAAAACAGCTTATGTTTGTAGAAAGTGCCTTTACATACTTAATTACGGTCAATTATTTTAGCATCCCAGTACAACAGAAAGACCAATTATTATTATTATGATTTTTTTTTTTTTTTTTGGAGTTGGAGTCTCACTCTGTCTCTCAGACTGGAGTGCAGTGGCCACTCCCGACCACCACAGCCTCGACCTGCTGGGCTCTGGCAATCCTTCCACCTTAGCCTTCCAAGTAGCTGGAATTACAGGCGCGCTATCACACCTGGCTAATATTTTGATTTATTGTAGAGATGAAGTCTCGCCAAGTTGCCCAGGTGGGTCTCGAACCCACGCCCTCAAGCAATTCACTACCTCGGCCTCCCAAAGCGCAGGATTACAGGCTGAGCCACCGAGCCCGGCCTATTCTGATTTTTTATGAGTATGATCTGATTGTTAGGTTAGCATATTTCCCAGTACACCAATACTTTTACATGCAAGGGTGCTACCCAGAAATGACCCTGGGAAGAAATGGACACTGTAGAAAAGTCTATAATCCACTTATTTTTGATATTTGGGTAGCCTTAACTAATTGACCTCTCAAACTTAGCTCCTGAAACGTTTTTTTTTTTGAATTTCACTGTTTTAAAATGTCAGGCTTCTAGGGGAAGATTTTTTTAAAAACAAAAATTATGGCTGTCCTATATTCTCAAGTGTATAAACAAGTTATAGCTGTAAGCTTTCATCTCTTTATTTTCATTTTGTTTTTTGACATGACTTCACCCCACTTGCACTCCCCTGTCTCGAATGGCGGTTTTCTTTATCTTCCTCTTGACTGTGTGTGGGGCAGCAGATTATCCACATTTATTACTGTAGCTCAAAACCTAACCTTTTCCTGTTCCTCTTCTGTTACCGTTTTCTTATTCTTTCCTCCCATAGGCAACTCCCCCTCCCACCCCCCACCTCATAAATAGCTTAAGTTCTTTCTGTTTTCTAACAATGTGGTTTTAGTTGGTTTTGACATTGATGTGCTATGTATAGACTTTTCAGAAATGTGAAATATGTCCAAACATATTATAACTCACCTTATAAATAAGGTGAGTTTGTCACATGCTATGAAGCTTCACAAAGGGTTTTATTTAAATTTGTATCTTAGCAAAATTACTGAACTTGGGCAATATCCCAAAGTTGTTAAAACAGCAATATTAAATCCATTCCAAATTGGTATCTCATTTCTTTTGGAATTAACAAAAAATTTTTAAAAGGCTACATAAAAATTATCCATAGTTTTGCTTACACAGATTTCTGTTATCTATCCATTTAATATACAATATTTATCTACTTATATAATCTATTGAATGTTTATAATCACTCTTCTATTATTTTGTTACCAGTCATATAAGTAGGTTTACCACATCTGCTTGGTGTGACATTGGCAGTTTTTTCTCCGATTATAAGGGAGACTTATGGAGGAAAAATTTAAAGTACAGGAGAGAAAAGAGTCAAGAATGTGTAAACCATATTATGAAGATAACCTTAATACATGAGGGGTGACCCCCCCAAAAAAACAGAATTATTTTTTGGAGGGCAGGACCCTTAAAGTACCAGCTTCACCTGCTAGGTAAGTGTTCTAGGAAGCTCTCAGTATCAGTGTACCAGCTAGTATTGTGAAAGGCTGTGTTCAGCTTCAGTGGATTTGTTTTGGAGATTCTTTCAGTGTGTTTACCCATTTCATACTGGATGATTTACAAGCACACCTGCTCATACTACACTGAGTGTTCAGCAGTTTCTGACCCAAAATTGCAATGACTCCCATTCCCCACCCTCCCTATTTGCCTGATCTCACTCCAAGTGATTTTTTTGTTGTTTCCCGATGTGAAAAAGTTCTCAAAGGGAAATGTTTTGCTCATGTGGAAGAGGCAAAACAAAAATTGACAGAAGTACTAAAAGGCATAAAAATTGACAACTCAAAAATTGTTTTGAGCAGTAAGAAAAGCATCTCAATAGGTATACTGCCTAAAACGGAGAGTACTTTGAAGGTGTTTGAAGTTTAAATATGTAAGAATAGATATGTTTTTTAAATAAATACATTCCACATTTTTTTGGATCCCCTCTTATATTCTAGATTTAGAGTTTTAGGGCAGTGGAAAAACTAATCACATTCATAAGACAGTTTACAACCACAGTATTCCCCCAGTCCATCTATAAGCAATAACTATTGGTTATATCTACAAAGTTTGTATAGATGGCTACAGATTTTACAGCCCTACTTTTTCTTACAAGTGTTTCATGGACAGTCATGCAGTGCTTTTAAAGTACAATTAATGAAATGTATCTAGAAAAGGTTTGTATTGGTCTTTCCTTCAAAATTAATGCAATAAAACTGCAATTTGCTGTCTCAGTAAAAATAAAGGCTAAAAAATTCACAAATAAGTTTGTTATAAGGCTCTTCGCCATCAAGTAGAGAAAACTCCTAGCAGCTTGAAATATGGCTTTGGGCCCTTCCTCACGTACCTTAAAAGACAAAGAACTAATCTCATTTGGAGTTTAATAATAATAATAATAATTTTTTGAGTTGTAGTCTCACTCTGTCATCTAGACTGGAGTGCAGTGGCATGCTCCCAGCCACCGCAGCCTCAATCTGCTGGACTCAGGCAATCCTTCCACCTCAGTCTTCCAAGTAGCCGGAATTACAGGTGGGCGCTACCACACCCAGCTAATTTTTTTCCTTGGTTGTTTATTGTAGAGACGAGGTCTCACCATGTTGCCCAGGCTGGTCTCAAACCCATGGACTCAGGCAATCCTCTCGCCTCAGCCTCCCAAAGTGCTGGGATTATAGGCTTGAGCCACCACGCCCAGTTGAATAATTATTTTTAAAATAGAGTATCAGATCCATGTAAAGATAGCGTTTAAAAACAAAGAAATAGGGGAAAGAAATGGCAGGTGAATAACTCTTTTCCAAAAATGTCACATAGCAGTCACAAGTGTGTCAGAACATACTGTACGTGAATTTTAAAAAAGAAAGAACTCAATAAAGTAACGTAACTGTTATATAAAACGGGAGCTCATAACAGGGAGGTAAGTGTTAACAGAAGATATCATGAGTCAAAACGGGAAAGAAACATTATTTGGCAGAATTCAAGAGAGATGTGGAGAAAAAATAAAACCACTTAGTGCTGCATTGGAAGTAACATGAAGAACTGATGTTGAAGACGCAGTAAGTGACAGGGGAGGGGAGAATTGAGAAAAGTAATAAAATGAGAGGATGCTGAACAAAGTTTTAAAAAATTAGAGTAAATTATGGATATGAAAGGTAAACATAGTATTCTTGAAGAAGAAAATGGAAATATAGGCCGGGCTTGGTGGCTCAATCTGTAATCCCAGCGCTTTGGGAGGCCGAGGTGAGTGGATTGCCTGAGCCTGTGGGTTCGAGACCCGCCTGGGCAACTTGGCGAGACCTCATCTCTACAATAAATCAAAAATCAGCCGGGCATGGTAGCGCACTCCTGTAGTTCCAGCTACTTCCAAGGCTGAGGTGGAAAGATTGCTGGAGCCCAGCAGGTCGAGGATGTGGTGGCCGGCAACGGCCAATGCACTCCAGTCTGGGTGACAGAGTGAGACTCCAACTCAAAAAGAAAGAAAGAAAGAAAGAAAGAAAATAGAAATATAACTTTAAAATATATAATTTTAAAAAAAATTTCTAGAAATAAGAAGATGTTCATAGAAGAAATGTTCATAGAAGAATTTAGCATTAAGACATATCCTAAACCGGGCTAAGTGGCTCACCCTGTAATCCCGCGCCTTTGGGAGGCTGAGGTGAGTGGATTGCCTGGGCCCATGGGTTCGAGACCCACCTGGGCCACTTGGCGAGACCTCATCTCTACAATAAATCAAAACCTAGTCGGGGTGGTAGCGCACACCTGTAGTTCCAGCCACTCGGAAGGCTGAGACGGAAAGATCGCCGGAGCCCAGCAAGTCGAGGCTGCGGTGGCCGGGAGTGGCCACTGCACTCCAGTCTGGGCGACAGAGTGAGACTCCAACTCAAAAAAAAAAAAAAAAAAATCTAGTACCTTAATTTACAATTTAACATTTATTAAGACTACTTAAAAGCCTATAGAAGAAATATGATTAAATTATATAAGCAACTGTGATTTTTGAAAATAAACAATGCCAAGACATTAGATAAGTTACTCATAATGTTTTTACAAACTACAACTGACCATATCTTGGACAATTAAAATAAGATATTTCTTGGGCTGGGGGAGTAGCTAGTAGTGGGGGAATAATTTCCTAAAATTATTTATTAAAGTTTTATTATTAATATCTAATCCAACAAGCATCACAATCTACAAATGTTTTATAATAGAATTATGAACAAAATTCACACAACAGATTATGTTAGCCTGATTTTACAAATGAAGAAATGAAAGCAAAGCTAAAGGAAACTAATTGTCCACAATTGCATGTTGAATCAACAGAAACAGGAGAGTATCACTTCTAGCATGCATTTTTCGTCTGTCTGTCACAGCTTTTGTCACAAGCTTGTATGCTTACATTATTTTTGGCTACAGAGTAGCACAGGTCTTAACCAGAGGCCTGTAGTATCATGATCTAACACAACAAAATGATGAGTGTTGAAAGACTGAGGAGGAAAAAAAAACATTTGGGGAAACACAACAGATGTGAATTCCATTCATCAGAAATGCTTATCGACTGAGACACTATTCTGCTGAGCCTTGTATTAAAACCCAGAGTGAAAATAAAACTGATAAAATCCCTAAACTTAAGGAGAGAAAAATGCAGAAAAGAGGTTAAACAGTCTCTTAAAAAGAGTTAAAAGCAAAATTAAATCTTAAAAAAAGAGAGTTTAAAACTCACATATAAATAGCCAACCAGCCGGGCTTGGTGGCTCAGCCTGTAATCCTGCGCCTTTGGGAGGCTGAGGTGAGTGGATTGTCCGAGCACGCGGGTTTGGGACCCGCCTGGGCAACTTGGCAAGACTTCATCTCTACAATGAATCAAAAATTAGCCGGGCGTGGAGCGTGCACCTGTAGTTCCAGCTACTTGGAAGGCTGAGGCGGAAGGATCGCCGGAGCCCAGCAGGTTGAGGCTGCGGTGGCCGGGAGCGGCCACTGCACTCCAGTATGGGCGACAGAGTGAGACTCCAACTCAAAAAAATAAAAAAATAAAAATAAATAAATAAATAAATAGCCAACCAATTGGGGTAATGCTAGATCGTAGTAGAAAGGGCAGCAAAGACATTACAGAAGAAAGGTATTACAAAGAAATCTCTATTCTAAAGAAAGAGAAAAGCTATTTCTTTTCTTTTTATAATTTTTTTTTTTGTAGAGATTGAGTCTTGATGTTCTGTCCAGGCTGGTCTCAAATTCCTGGTGTTGAGCCATCCTCCCGCCGAAGCCTCCCAAAGTACTGGGACTACAGGCATGAGTCACTTTGCCTGGCTGAAAAAGTTTATTTCTTATAATGTCACCCAAGGAGAGGATCCTGTAATATTTATTTGAGTTTTGGGGGGTATCAACAGCAACCCCATTATAAGCTGGTATCAAATACTTCAACAGTAAATTTCTACATAACTAAACTGTCCAGTAATTGAAGACTACAATTTAGGGAAATGGAAACCAAACCTATTAAAGGATAACCAGAACAACTTCTTATGAAGAAATCAAACTGAAATAAGTAATTATGACTCTATTTCATTTGGTGACTGAACCAAAGAAGTTATTCACCATTGAATAACTTTTGCAAAGTACGCATTTTTTAAAAAACTTTCTCCTTGCCAAATTTATAACCCTGTCTGCCTTTCTCCAGGAGTAGTAACATGCATGAGCCCACTAGTGCAGAGAACAAACCTAAGAAGGACGTTCTAGGTCCAGCCAAGCCCACAGATCTTAATTTCCATCACAATACTCACCACCTATATACATACTCTAGAGCAGTAACTGCATATTGCCTAGGATTTCCTGAATTAATGTTACAGGAAGTCTCTGACTTGCAAAAGAGTTGGTCTCCAGATGTTTACTTCTAGGTTAGATATCTGTAGCTTTGAATATATTTTATCCACAAATCAATGTTTCATATAGAATTTAGGTTAGTTCACAAAGGGGTTATTAACTCTAATGCAAATTCAATACCTTATTTTGCATTTTAAAATATTCTTTTAAAAGTAATAGTGAAATACAACCAATTATGCAAATCAGAAAACAATTCCTTGAATAATAACTATTAAGTTATATCTTGAATTGAGTTCATAAGAATAACATGGTGAATGGATACCTGAGGATATTCAAAACAACTTTTTAGGAATTACAGTAGTGATAGTAATTCTTTATCAGATTTAATTTCCTTTAAAAATGACTCTTTTTTCTCTTGACATACAATCTATCATTAGCATCAAAACTACAGAATATCAAGGCTGAAAAAACTTCAGAGATCATATTCAACCTGACCTTAAATTGGAGACGGAGGAAGTGAGACTCAGATCGATGGAATAATTTGACACAAGTTATCCAACTAATTACTTCTGAAGCTGAAATTCCATCCTAATTTTCATCTTTTACATCGTAACAATGCTTACTAGTCATTATCAAGACCATGTTTTAGCTCAGAAATGAAGTAAAAAGGAAACATTGCTATAACTACTTTATCAGCATAAACTAGCGATATCTAGTAAAGTTGAGGATGACTCCCACATGTGCACATGTAGAAGTTTCTTGTAATGGCAAAATATGAGAAATGCCTTAAACATCCATCAATGGGGATATAAAAATTATGGCATAATCAAACAATGTATGGCATATTGTAGTTAAAAATCAATGACCTCCATCTAAATCTCCCAATACAGACAAAAATCTCAAAAATACAATAAAGAAAAATTCAAGTTGAAGAATCATGTATAGGATATACCGAAATTCCTGCAAATTTTAACATACAAAAAAAGTATTGTTCATAGAAGTATACATAAATAAGAGTACCAACGGTAAAGAGAAGGATACACACTGACGTAAGGAGAGTAGACTTGGAGTAGATGGAAATAAATGGGACTGGAAAGAGTAGAAGGAGACTCCAACTATATAATGTTTTGTTTCTTTGAAAACTTCATTCAGAAAGATAGGATAGTAGATATCAATTATATTCCCCCCCATATATAATTATTTATTTCTGAGACAAGATCTTGCTCTGTGACCCAGACTGGAGTGCAATGGTACAATCATAGCTCACTGCAGCCTCAAACTACTGGGCTCAAACAGTTCAGTCCTCCCATTTCAGCCTCCTGAGCAGCTAGAAAATTTTTTTTTGGTAGAGACAGGGTCTCATTATGTTGTGCAGGCCAGCCTTGAACTCTTGGCCTCAAGTGATCCTCCTATCTCAGCCTCCCAAAGTGTTGAGACTATAGGCAAGAGCCACTGCACCCAGGCTATTCTGCTAATTTTTTTTTAAAGAAAATAATAATAAATTTAGGTTTTCCAAAAAGAAAAATCTAAAAATGGAAGAGACCAGATTGTACAATTATTTGCGGTAATTATGGGAGTCTAAGGAATGAGAGAATAGATATATGCACATGAAAGAAAAAACATAGTGTAAAATTAACTACATTACAAGTGTAAGTGACAAAAATTGAGGCAGAAATAGTAAATAAGAGTCTAAAATTTTAGCTTAGGTAGTTCTCCAAGCTAACCATGAAGTAGTGATATTGACCCATGATAATCTGATTGGTGCTGGGATATTTTAATCATGGGAAGAAGAGAAGAGAGGTGGTTATGAGGCACTGATGCTAAGAAGTACACTGGCAAAGATCACAAGGGGAACATGATGAGACACCATGTATATGTGACTTATAGACTGCTTTCAAGGCCGGGTGTGGTGGCTCACGCTTGTAATCTCAATACTTTGGGAAGCTGAGGAAAGATGACTGCCTGATCACAGGGGTTTGAGACCAGCCTGGGACCAGCCTTGGTGGAACCTCATCTCTGCAAATAATAAAAAAATTATTCGAGCATGGTAGCATGTTCCTGTAGTTCCAACTACTTTGAAGACTGAGGCAGAAGGATTGCCTGAGCCCAGCAGGCTGATGCTGCGGTGGCCGTAGTGTGCTCTCCAGTCTGGGAAACAGAGTGAGACCTCTACTCAAAAAAAAAAGACATTGCTTTCAATTATTTGATTTCTTAGATTTTTTCTTTCTTTATTTCTAATGATAATGAGTAACCCTGCCTTCTTATATATATTTACATGAGCGACAGAGTGAGACTTCGATTAAAAAAAAAAAAGTAAAACTGAATACGTTTCTACACATGTAGCTTATTTAATTTTCTTTGGTCTTATTCAGAAAATACATGATGGTAAAAAACTTTCTGCCTCAATGACATGACTTTATATCTAGAAAACCCTAAAGAATTCTCTCTCACACACACACATACACACACACAATTAGTGCTAATACATAAATTTAGCGGAGTACAAAATATCACAAAATCAATTGCATTTACTAACAACGAACAATCTGAAAAGGAAATTAAGAAAACAACAGGCGGTTTTTCTTCTTTGAAAAACTTGCCCGTGGCAGGTTTTTCTGCCATGAGTCTTTCTTCTTCCATCTTCTTTCTTTTCTTGCTAATACAATAATCAAAAAAATGAGGTACTGGCCTAAGGATGGATGGATAGATAGAATAATTGAGAGCCCAGACATAAACCCTCATATCTACAGCTAACTGACTTACAGAAAGGGTGCAAAGGATAAAGACAGCCTTTTCTTTTTCTTTTCTTTTTTTTTTTTGAGTTGGAGTCTCACTCTGTTTACCCAGGCTAGAGGAAGTGGCACACTCACGGCCTTCCCAGCTTCGACCCTCGGGCTCCTTCCATCCTTCTGCCTCAGCCTTCCAAGTAGCCGGAACTACAGGTGTGCACTATCATGCCTGGCTAATTTTTAAAATTTATTTATTGTAGAGACGAGGTCTCGCCAAGTTGCCCAGGCTGGTCTCGAACCCATGGGCTCAGTCTCCCGGATTACAGGCTGAGTCACTGAGCCCGGCCAAGACAGCGTTTTCAATAAATGGTACTGGATATCCACAGACAAAAGAATGAAGTTGAGCCCTTACTCTATACCATATACAGAAATTAACTCTAAATAGACCAAAGACCCAAATAAGAGCTACGTAAAATTCTCAAATATATGGACAAATCTTCATAATCTTGGATTTGGCAATGGCTTCTTACATAGAACACAACAATCTGCAGAAAGATGCAGATTAAGACCACACTGAGACACCACCACCTTATACCTATGAGAATGGTTTTTATAAAGACAAATGATCACAAGCATTGACGAGGACATGGAAAAGAGGGAATCCCTGTACACTGTTGGTAGAAATGTACGTTCATACAACCATTATGGAAAACAATATGGAGGCTCCTCAAAAAATTAAAATTAGAACTACCATATGGTTCAGCAATCCCACTATTTCATATATATATCCAAAGGAAATAAAATTAGTTTGTCAAAGAGATAACTTCATTTCTGTGTTCATCGCAGCATTAGTCACAATAGCTAAGAGCTAAGATAAGAAATCAATGTAAGTGACCATCAACGAATGAATAGATAAAATGTGGCATTTATACATAATGGAATACTATTCAGCCTTAAAAAAGAAAATTCAGTCATGTGCAACAACACATTAATCTAGAGGACATTATGTTTAGTGAAATAAGGCAGGCACAGAAATGCAAAAATTGTATGATCTCACTTATATATGGAATCTAAAACAACTGACCTTATATAAGCAGAGAATAGAATGGTGGTTTCCAGGGCTGGGGAAGTGAGAGGTTAGAGAAATGTCAGTCAAAGAACACAAAATTTCAGTTGAAATAAGGTGATGGATATGTTAATTAGCTTGGTTTAATCATTCTACAGTATATACATAAATCAAAACATCACATTGTATACCATGAATATATATAATTTTTCACTTGTCAATTATAAAATAAATTATAATAAATAAAAATTTATAAAAACAAAAAATCCCAAAACAAAATGACCTGACTGAGATGGCAATGTTGCTATAGAAGGATCTTACAATATGTCATCATTATTTTTATGAGTATATTTTATTTTTGCAATCTTTTAAAAAAGAAAAAAAAAAAAATATATATATATATGGTGGAAGAAAAGCTCCCACTAATAACGGCATTAACAACAACTAACCCAAACAATTCAGGAAGTAATGTTTAAGAACTAGATGGAGAGGTGGGTATGATGGCTCATGCCTATAATCCCAACACTGTGGGAGGTAGAAGCAAGAGGATTGCCTGAATCCAGAGCTGCAAGACCAGCCTAGGAAACTTGGTGAGACCTCCACTCTACACGAAATCAAAAACATAAGCCAGGCATGGTGGTACGTGCCAATAGGCTAAAGTGGAGGATCGTCTGAACTCAGCAGGTAGAGGCAGCAGTGGTCGTGAGCAAGCCACTGCACTCCAGTCTGGGCAACAGAGTAAGACTCAAACTCAAAAAAAAAAAAAAAAAAAAAGAACTAGATGGGAGCAAATTATAGAATGCCACAGAAGATATAACAGAAAAATCTGAATAAATGAAAGGCGTTTTGTTCTTTGATGATTACTTAATATTGAAAAGATTATTTTTCTCCTTTAAAAATTTAAGTTTACTAAATGAAATTCCAATAGATTTCATTATAAACTGTTTAAAATTTGATCTAGAACAGAGGTCAAACTTTCTGTAACATTTCTCTATTTTAGGCTTTGTGGGCCATATGGTCTCTCGTAACTACTCAACTCCATGTTGTAGTGTGATAGCTGCCATACATAATAATAATGAGCATGTGTTTCAAGAAAACATTACTTATGAACATAGAAAATTGAGTTGTATATAATTTTCTCATGTCAAGAAATATTATTCTTCTGATTTTTTTCCCCAACCATTAAACAATGTAAAAACCATTTTAGCTTCCAGTTTATATAAAAACAGCCAATGGGACAGATTTGATTTGCAGATTATAGTTTGACAACTCCTGATCTAATCAATATTTGATCTAGCAAATCAAATATTGAGACCTGGCACTGGAACAGACAGAAAGATCAGTGAAACAGAATGGGGGTCTCAAATACAGAAAATGCATATGGACATTTAATAGATTATACAGGTTTCATTTCAAATCAATGTAAGAAGATAAACTACTTATTCTGTAAAATGACATAAGGGCAGGCAACTAGTCATTTGAAGTAAAAAATGTAAGACCTCTATCCCATTCTCTACACCAAAATAATTTGTTTTTTATTTTATTTTATTTTTGAGTGGGAGTCTCACTCTTTCGCCCAGGCTGGAGTGCAGTGGCACACTCACGGCCACCACAGCCTTAACCTACGGGCTCAGGCACTCCTTCTGCGTTAGCCTTCCAAGTAGCTGGAATTACAGGCATGCACCACCATGCCTGGCTAATTGTTTTTTTTAAATTTATTGTAGAGACAAGGTCTTGCCATGTTGCCCAGGCTGGTCTCGAATCCTGAGCTCGGGCAATCCTCTCGCCTCCGCTTTGTTATTACATTTAAAAAAATACAGCCAGGCTCGGTGGTTCAGCCTGTAATCCCGTGCCTTTGGGAGGCTGAGGTGAGTGGATTGCCTGAGGCTGCGGGTTCGAGACCTGCCTGGGCAGCGAGACCTCATCTCTACAATAAATCAAAAAATCAGCCGGGCATGGTAGCGCATGCCTGTAATTCTGGCTACTTGGAAGGCTGAGGCGGAAGGATCGCCGGAGCCCAGCAGGTCGAGGCTGTGGTGGCCAGGAGCAGCCACTGCATTCCAGTCTTGGCCGGGAGCAGCCACTGCATTCCAGTCTGGTGACAGAGTGAGACTCCAACTCAAAAAAACAAACAAACAAACAAACTATGGAGCCACTGAAAACATGAGTGAATATTTTTATAATCGCAGATGTTAAGTATGATACAAAATGCAGAAACTCAAAGAAACACACACTCGTCAGTTTTACTGGTACAAAAATGTAAACCTCCAGGATGATGTCGACAGGCAACAATAAGAATGATAACTGTGCAGTCGAGGAACAGAGAACTACAATTTAAATGGTCAAAAGAATCAGGTAAGTATATATGCATGGATCTCACATAAGTATATAGCGCGAAAAAGCATGTTGCAGAACAGTATGTAGAATAAAATCCTATCTTAATTTAAGAAATAATATGCATATAACTGCATGTGGGTTTATGTATGTGAAGTGATGTCTCACTGTGGTTTGAGCAGGAACACATGGGGATCCTGCAGGGAAGTCTTCAAGAAAAAGATGAAATTGACAGATTATCTGATATAGCTGAATGTTCTTAGAGGAAAAGAATACAGGAATGAATTAATACAAATTAATAAAAGAAATGAAGTAATTATTTACTCCAGAGAAAACAAAATCTTATACAGAGACATAAAATTTAATCATAGTGTACTAAAAGTCACAGCTGTGAATAATGTACATAGTCATAATAATGCAAGCACTGTCTGCTGAACCAAAAATTATGATGTAACTATATCTGGAAGATGGAAAGAAAATGCATGTGTGGGTAAGAAAGCTAATATCTCATCTTTCATCTAAAATAGAAATATTCAGATAGCACTATAAATATTTAGAAATATGGAGGAAAAAACTGGAGAAAACATCTATAAAACCTCAAAGTGGTTGCCTCTGGGAAGCAAGAATTGGGATTAGGAGTGGAGCTATGAGGCAGGAGACAGCTGTTTTTCATTATAAGCACTGAAGAAAATTTTGACTTTTTAAACTACAGAGATATATAATTTTGGTTAAAATAACATTACATAAAATTAATGCTTATTTGGCATAAGCCACTATTAAAAGACACAAATGAGGAAAATATTTGCCTTATATATTACAGCGATAACCATCACTCCAAATATATAAAGAGTATCTATGAGTCAAAAAGCAAAAGCAAAAAAAAAAAGTATCAAAATGGGCAAAAGAGGTGATTATCCAATTTATAGAACTATAAACAGCTAATGAACATGTGAAAAGATTTTCAACTACAGTAATAATCAAAGAAATATAAATCAAATGATACCAAAATTTTTTTTCATAACAAAGTGTTAGAAGGGGTATGGGAAGATAGGTACTACCAGACCCTGTGGGTGGGTGTGCAAACCAATATAATAAAAATAACTTGTGGCCAGGTGTGGTGGCTCACGTCTTTTTTTTTTTTTTTTTGAGTTGAAGTCTCACTCTGTTGCCCAGACTGGAGTGCAGTGGCTGCTCCCGGCCACCGCAGCCTCGACCTGCTGGGCTCCAGTGATCCTCCCGCCTCAGCCTTCCGAGTAGCTGGAACTACAGGCGTGTGCTACCATGCCCGGCTAATTTTTTGATTTATTGTAGAGATGAGGTCTCGCCAAGTTGCCCAGGCGGGTCTCGAACCCGTGGGCTCAGGCAATCCACTCACCTCAGCCTCCCAAAGGCACGGGATTACAGGCTGAGCCACCGAGCCCAGCTTGGTTGACGCCTTTAATCCCAATGCTTTAGGAGGTCAAGGAAGGAGGATCACTTAAGGTCAGGAGTTTGGGACCAGCCTGAATAACGTAACGAATGAGAACCCTATCTCTACAAAAAAAAAAACCTTTTTAAAATTAACCAGTTATGGCAGCACACTCCAGTAGTCACAGCAACCTGGGAGGCTGATGCAGGAAGATTGCTTGAACCCAGGAGTTTGAGGCTGTACTCCAGCTTGGATGACAAAGCAAGACCTTGTCTCTAAAAAGAATAATAGTAATAATAACAATAGAACTTCACTGGTGGGCAATCTGGCACTATCAAATTTTTAAATGGAGATACGTTTTGCCATAGCAATTCTTTTCTAATCATTTGTTCTACTGAAACAAAACAAGTGGAAAAAGAGTTTAATGCAGCAAGGTAATGCAAACAACTTTAAGTTATCAATAACATTATTTAGATAAATTATGTTAGAACAGTTTAATGGTTAAAAATAAGTGTGTATGTACTGATCTTATATAAATATATTAAGTGGAAAAAGCATGCTGCAGAACAGTACACATGATAACCCCCCCCACTTTTTTGAGTTGGAGTCTCACTCTGTATCCCAGGCTAGAGTGCAGTGGCACACTCACGGCCACCGCTGCCTCGACCTGCTGGGCCCAGGTGATCCTCCCGCCTCAGCCTTCCAAGCAGCTGGAACCACAGGTATGCGCCATCATGTCTGGCTAATTTTTCTTGATTTATTGTAGAGGTGAGGTCTCACCAAGCTGACCAAACTGGTCTTGAACCTGAACCCATGAGCTCAGATAATCCTCTCACCTTGGACCCCCAAAACGCTGGGATTACAGGCATGAGCCACTGTGCCTGGCCATAAAATTCCATTTCTATTCAAGAAATGATATGCATATCATTGTACATGGTCTTCTATGTTTCCATAAAAAAGTTCCAAAAACACCCCCCAAATCACTAGCAACAAATAAACTTCAGTGAGCCAGGCTCGGTGGCTCAGCCTATAATCCCGCGCCTTTGGGAGGCTGAGGTGAGTGGATGGCCTGAGCCCACAGGTTCGAGACCCCCTGGGCAGCGAGACCTTATCTCTACAGTAAATCAAAAATTCAGCCGGGCGTGGTAGCATGCGCCTGTAATTCCGGCTACTCAGAAGGCTGAGGCAGAAGGATGGCCGGAGCCCAGCAGGTCAAGGCCGCGGTGGTCGGGAGCGGCCACTGCACTCCAGTCTGGGTGACAGAGTGAGACTCCAACTCAAAAAAAATAAATAAATAAAAAATAAACTTCAGTGGTGGTATAACTATAGAGGAATTTCACTTTCAACTTTTCTGTGTTGTTTGCATTTTTTAAAGAAATTACTGTAAATTAAAAATTATCAAAGATACATCCAATATTGTGTCAGGTGCTTTGGATTAATTATAATTCTAAAAGCAAACTCTACATTTTTTCATGTTATAATCATCAATATAATTCTGCTTATTAGTAATGATGAAAAATAACTCCCCCTTCGATTTTACCAGCACATTAGGCAGTTTATTGGTTGTACTTAAAATCTTCCCTGTACCAATTGTTGCTCAAAAATTCAGTGGTCTTTTTGTTTTCATTATAAAAGTGATACATGTTCAGGTCAGGTACAGTGGCTCACACCTGTAATCCAAGCACTTTGGGAGGCTGGGGTGAAAGGACTGCTTGAACCTAGGAGTTTGAGATCAGTCAGGGCAACATAGCATGACCTTGTCTCTACAAAAAAATTAGCTGGGCATGGTGATGCACCTTTAGTCCCAGCTACTCAGGAGGCTGAGGTAGGAATGCCTGAGCCCAGAAGATTGAAGCTGCGGTAAGCCATGATCATGCCAGTGCATTCCAGCCTGGACAGCCTGGAGTGAGACCCCAACTCAAAAATAAAAACAAAAGTAATATATGTTCAACAACATTCCAGCACTACAAGGTGTATAGATAGAAAGTTTCCCTCTCCACTTAGCTTCCCCATTCCCACTACCCAAAGGTAATTACTCCTAGGAAACAATTGTGTTTTCTTCAGAAATTTTTCTAGACGTATAATGATCATTCTCTTTTTATTATACAAATGAAGTCACACTTTAACACCAAACTGCAACTTGTTGACACATGCCTGTACATATCAGTCTAAATATATTATGCAATCACTGCAAAATATTACTGTAATTTCATACTTAAAAGACACAATTGGGCTACTTTGGCATCACAGTGACCAAAAATAAGCAAGCAAGCAAAACAACAAACTCAATCCCTACATCTGGTTTTAATAATAAAAGCGCTACTGGCTCCACCCTATCACCATCATCTACAACATGCTTTCATTGTGCTGGTGGGTTTATATATATTATAATATCAGGTAACTCCCACAAGAATCCTAAGATGTAGGCACTATTATCCTGATTTTACAGATGAAGAAGTTGAGGTTCTGCAAAAGAACCAGAACTAGTGAAAGTTCAATTTCTTAACTTTCTAATCATAGCATGAAAGCTACAGTCTAAAGTTTGAACCACTTATTTATATAATGTTAGCATATTCACTTTGAAGGAAAAACATATATGCCGCAAAATCCTAACGGTGAAGGAAAATGTTCAAACATTCTTATAAATGCTAGGTGCATGCTATTCTGATCTTTTGCCAAAAATACTAAAATCAATCTTTGCTACACAGGCTTAAGTTCATTCAATATCAAGTCCTTAGAGACTGGTTCTCAAACTCAAGTTTCCTTTTTGGCAGAAGAAGAACTTCCATAAAAATCCTAAAATACAATGTTCACAAATCAGCTTTGGGATTATTGGCATTTAGAGTTTCCATTTTACATCTTCCTAAATAAAGATCTATTTAGAGATCACAGACACTATCCTCAGTTTCTATTGCTAGATAAAATTTGAAAGACCCATTTGCTCTGTAAAGATTAATGCTAGACCCACTTTGAATGAAAGAGTGACACTATAATATAAACTGACCCTAAGGTTGGGATTTTCTTAATTCCAATAGTACCTTTTTGCTTATTTTCCAAAAGCATAATATGCTTAGACAATAGCTTATGAATGAAATTGGTCATGGTCATGGTCTGCAAGTTCACATGCAGATCTCCACTGTAATGCTTCTTATTTCATGAATTTATTCAACAAATACACACAAGTTCCCAAAATGACCAGAGTTTGTACCGGGTAGCAAAAAGAAATATTATAGACACAAACTTTACTTTCAGGGAACTTGCAGTCTATAGACGAAATGCATGTTTGATTAATTTAATCCTTGACCCCCACTTACGTAGGGATGGAGATCACGACCTTACTCCCCACTCAAGCTCTACAACTAGGTTTCAGTAAACTCTGTATCTTATTAAAAAACAAAAACTCCAGTTATATCAGAAATTCACATTTTTTTTTTTGAGTTGGAGTCTCACTCTGTCACCCAGATTGGAGTGCAGTGGCCGCTCCCGGCCACCGCAGCCTCGACCTGCTGGGCTCCGGTGATCCTTCCGCCTCAGCCTTCCGAGTAGCCGGAATTACAGGCCCGGCTACCACGCCCGGCTAATTTTTGATTTATTGTAGAGATGTGGTCTTGCCAAGTTGTCCAGGCGGGTCTCGAACCCGTGGGCTCAGGCAATCCACTTACCTCAGCCTCCCAAAGGCGCGGGATTACAGGCTAAGTCACCGAGCCCGGCTAGAAATTCACATGTTATGCTAATTATTTCTCTGTAGAAAACCTATAATTTTTTTCTTCAAGTGGAACTGGGCAGTATCTTACTAAAGAATCCATTTGCCAGTCCCAAATCTAAAATCTAACCAAATAATTAAACTTTCTACTCATATAAAGAAGTGCAATATTAATTAAGACAAGTGGATATTTTGTCATGAGAGAATTATAATGATTTTTAAATTTGCAAGAAATATAAAATTAATAAACTATTTTTTTCTGGAATTGTATTCATTCTGCAAATACTTATATCTATTGTGTGCCAGGTTTCATATCAGGTAGCAAAGATATAATCATAAACATGTTAAGGTCTCTGTCCTCAAAGAGATTACATCCACTGAGGAAGAAAGCCAGAAATACAGGAAATAACAGAACAAAGCAGCACACATAAAGAATATTTAAGCCAGCCTCTTGAGGAAAGTGCAAAAGAAACCAAAAAGTATTTGAAGAAGAGGCCGGAGACAGAGTTATGACTAATAAACATGACTGATAGACTGTATAATAGAACATAGATACTTGAACCTTGAAACTTGCTTTAAAGCCTGTGTGATAGCCCGTTCTACTAGAAACAATGTTTTGGTTACTGGATTTTGGATTATTTTCTCCAGAATTAACATGAGAATGTGCTAGGATTCATGTTCTGAAAGACCTGAATTCCAAAGCAATTCAAACTGATTTTCAAACTTAAAAATTCAGCAAAATGTCAAAAATATTATATCTATTTTAGTGTCTGATCAGGAAACATAAAATGGAGAAGCCGGGTGTGGTGGCTTATGCCTGTAATCCTAGCACTTTGGGAGGTAGAGGCGAGAGGACTGCCCGAGCCCATGGGTTCGAGACCAGCCTGGGCAACATGGCGAGACCTCATCTCTACAATAAATCAAAAAAATTAGCCGGGCGTGGTGGCACATGCCTGTGGTTCCAGCTACTTGGAAGGCGATGTGGAAGGATTGCCTGAGCCCAGCAGGTCAAGAATATGGTGGCCATGAGCATGCCACAGCACTGCAGCCTGGGTAACAGAGGGAGACTCTGACTCAAAAAAAAAAAAAAAAAAAAAAAGGAAAAAAAAGGAAAAAAGGAAGAATTTATTAAAATTAGTGTTAAACACCTGTCAAAACCATAATAAGAAAAAGAATTGTATTCTATACCATCAGTCATTTTCCATACTTATGAGGCGGTTGCAGGAGCAAGATTTTTATGCCAAAATGTAAAGCTTGTGATATTCTATGACTTTGTCTTATACGAGGATGGTCATTCTGTCCTTTTTCTTAAAATGGGAAGTAGCATTAAATTAACTATTGCAAAGCTAAAAACAAAACAAAACAAAAAACGAAGGGACGTGGGAACACAAATACTCCCTTAATTCTGATATTTCATGTATGGATCCATGATAATTTTTCTGATTTAATAGTGGCAAAAAAAATAAAGATTTGCAAAAAGCTTTGTGTATAGCCACTTCCACGTGACTTAAAAATGGAACTCTGGCATGACCGGAAACATAAGGCAGAGCAATAAATTATTTGCCTTTTAACTCTCATAAATAATGACAAAACACTATCAATCTTTGCCATTAACTCAGAACCCTATGTTAACAACAACAGCCCAGAAAAATATCTGGATATCTTCAATATTTTGGAAGAAAAATACAACAGGGGTTCAATGGTATATGCTTTCTAGAAATGACAAAAGTCTTAAAATAAAATCTGAATTGTCATTTCCTGTCTTCTTTTTTCACAATTTATTTATATCTAGAGATGTCAGGATGAGAAACAAAATAAAATAAAACCCTCACTATGAAAAGACAGATGAGAAAATAAATGTAAAGACTATATTCGAGTCTATAAAGAAAATTGTTTCAAAGTCATTTGCTTAAGTTATATTAGAACAGTGAAATCTGATAAGTCTTTACCTCTTTTGTCTGCAAAGAATAGCTATATACATATTTTTTATGTGACAATATAAATACATCTATAGATGGTAGGGAAAAAAGTTCCATTTCTAAATGAGTTTTAAAATATGCCAAAGCAGCTTTGTATATTTTTAGATAGTGTTCAGATTCTTGACCCAAACTACATTATCATAATTCAGGCCTCAGGCACTCTCCAGATGGCTAAGATATAGTGTAAGTGTATGTATATGTCTGGGTGCAGCTGATAGCTGGGCAAAGAGGAAACTATCACAAAGAGGAAGTATACTGCAAGGCAGCTCCTTTGGGTTACACAAGAAGACAGTTGCTAATTAAGCTTCAAATGTGTTGATTGATAAGAAAGAAAAAAAAACAAGAGAAAAAGAATTAAAAAAGAAAGAGGAAAGGGAAAAAGAAAAAAGGAAGGAAGGCAAAGGCAGGCAAAAGGGAGGAAGAAAAAACCAGAAAAGGGTAGAAAGACACAGAAGGCAATCTCAGTGAACAATGATCTTTTGGCTTGACAGTACCCATTTATTTTTAGGGGGTTCATAAGTCTGAAACTGCCATAAACCTTGTGAAAATGTGAGACATCTGTTTCCTTTAGCAAGAAGAACAAGAATATGTAATTTATCTCATCTATGCCTAACTGCCACCTACAAAAACAATCAAAAGAAAAACAAGTGATACAAAACTCTAGATATGATACACACAGCTCTGCAGCCTCATTTTCTATCAGAGAAGGGAAATTCTTGAACAACATATACTACATATGATTAGTACTTTTAAGAGTGACTAATTAACAGAAAAAATAAATGGAATCTGGAATTCAATTCCATTTCCTTTAGAACAAAGTCTATAATGCTAAACCTTTGATAACTGAATTGATGTGGAATGGGAATGTAAGAGGTAGATGGCATGGAGTCCCAGAAAATGCTAATACCATGCTGAATGAGAAAGAAAAAGCTAGGTTCTGCCCCTGGTTGCATATTTGCTAGCCCAATAACCATGGGCCCATTGTTCACAATGAGGATAATAATATCTGACCTGTGGTAGTCTTGAGGATCAAATTAAAAAATACAATCATTTTAAAAAGCTGCTTTAAAAACTGCTAGAACTATATTATTAGTAAATAAAAGCATTTTGAAAACTATGAAGGTAAAGTATGATTATCATATTACGAACAAATTTATTTTTAACACACATGGTACTTATGAATAGAATGGAAAATTAGGAAGAATTTCTAGTGTTATACTAATTGTTTACTTCTTAAGAACTACGGATAGTCGTTCTTTACATATTTTCTTCCCCTTATCTGCCCCCACCCCAACCCACTATGGAGTCTTCAGTTTCCATTACATGACTTTATTTTCTCATACTTAAGTACAAAGCTGTCTTTTTCCACTCTTCTCTTGTTCCATTTTTGTTTTTCATTAATAAACCTGTCCTGTAGAAATCTCTTCTCATTTTTTATTGAAAAGAATTAATCATTTTCAAAATCACTACAGAAATCTTTCTCTTCTACTTGTAGGCCAACAGACATCTCATTAGCACTTATATATCTTGTACTTTGTTTTTAGTATAAAGTTATAGTTAGATGAGAATAAATAAATGAAGATTAAACTTTTTTTCCCCTTTTTGCTACATTCCTTCCTTAGCATGCACAGAAAGAATCTATTCTGCTGTCCTGTGATTAAGTCAATTAGCTATTCCCAACTGCTGGATGATATAATTTTCCACAAACAGAACTGCACAGAGTCTCTTACGCAATGATGTGGGTAGGTGGTAGAATTAGATCATGTAATCAACTTAAAACAGTTCCTTTATTTAAATTAACCATTTGAAATCACACAGACGTACACTAAGTCCTTATTTGTTCTTATCCATATAACCAAAAGACCTATAATGAGATTTTTAAAGACTGAACTCTGCTTTTATAAAACTGAGAAAAATATTAAATGAATTGATATTACGGAGTTACAGATTACATCATGTAATAATCACAAATTCAAAAAGAAAAAGGCAGACTGGCTAGGGACCTTGGGACTGGAGGACAACACCTTGACAAACTCCCTGAGATTTTGTTTGATCTTCCCTATATCCCAGACTGGGCAAGGGAAAGTTAAAGTTCTGCATCCTGAACCACCAAGAGGCATATAAAAACAGAGAGAAGGAGGAACGGAAGGGGGGAGGGAGGGAGAGAGGAAGTCTCATCAAAAAGCACAGCAGGAACTTGGCAGGGAAGACCCTATTCCAGTAGCCGCATTAGGCCCCTTCTGCCACAGAAATAGCAACAGTGGAACATGGACAGGCCGACCCATTCTTGTCCCACATCAGATGACAGTAGACATCTCCTCCATTATTCCTAGTTAAGCCAGAAGGCCTGATGTCTCCTGCCCCCTATCAAGTAGCAGAGAGCCATCCAGGCCCCTTGACTCCAGTTTAAGGTGGTCCAAGTAGGTGCTTTCCTCTACCAGCAGCACCACCAGAGATAAAGTAGAAATATTAGGAGCAATGCTCTGTCTCCTGGGAACTAGCTTCTCACATCCCCTACCTAATGATAATGGGAAGCCCAGGGAAGTGCCATCCATCCCCATGGATGACGCCAGCAGGGATCCAATGGGAAGCTCAAGCAGAGCTGGGAGAATGAAGCAGACCAAAACAGCACTGAAAACAAGACTAAAAAACTAAATTGTTGGCCGGACTCAGTGGCTCAGCCTGTCATCCCAGCACTTCGGGAGGCCGAGGCGAGTGGATTGCCTGAGCCCTCGTCTCTACAATTTAAAAAAAAAAAAAAAAATTAGCCGGGCGTGGTAGTGCATGTCTGTAGGTCCGGCTATTTGGAAGGCTGAGGTGGAAGGATCGCCTGAGCCCAGCAGATCAATGCTGGGGTAGTCGTGAGTCTGCATGCCACTGAACTCCAGTCTGGGTAGCAGAGTGAGACTCCAACTAAAAAACAAAACAAAACAAAACAAAATGTAATTGTCATTGAATCTACCACCCTCAAGAGGAGAACAGAACCCACAAATTAAAACTAAACCGGGCAACTCCCTGGTTAAGTAGAAGATTTAATAGGATCAAGCATTACAAACTTAATGTCCATAATATATTAATTTTTAAAAATTCACTTGATATACCAAGGACCAGCAAAAACATAACTTACATGCGAAAAGACAGCAAACTCATGCCAATATCAAATGTTGGAACTATTCTGACAAAGATTTTAATGCAGCTACCATAAAAGACAGAAATTGACAGAGTTGATAAAAATACATGACACAACAAAATGGTGACCGTGAGAAAAATCAATGCAAATATAACATCATAAATAGGATGAAAGTAAAGCCATGGAAAAAGATACAAGGGAAAACCCCAAAAAAGTCGGAATTTATTTATAAAAAATTGTATATTTCTACACATTTAAACACCAGTCTCCTTCAAAGTACTCTCTGTTTGATGCAATACACCTATTTAGATGTTTTTTCCACTGCTCAAAATAGTTTTTGAACTCATCAATTTTGATGCTTTTAGTGCTTCTGCCATTTTTTTGTTTCATCTCTTCCACACTGACAAAATGTTTCCCTTTAAGAACTCTTTTCCGGAAGGCTGAGGCGGAAGGATCTCCGGAGCCCAGCAGGTCAAGGCTGCGGTGGCCGGGAGCGGCCACTGCACTCCAGTCTGGGCGACAGAGTGAGACTCCAACTCAAAAAAAAAAGAACTCTTTTCATGCGGGAAAACAACCAAGAAAAAGTTGCTCAAGGTGAGATTGAGTGAGTAGGGAGGGTGGAGTATGGGGGTCATGCTATTTTTGGCCAAAAACTGTTGAACACTCAGTACAGTGCGGGCGGGTGCATTGTCATGGTGGAAGAACCAGTCACCTGTTTGCCACAACTCGGGATGTTTCTTTCACACATTGTGATACAACCTCCTCAAAACTTTAAGATAAAAACTTTTGTTGACCATTTGACCTGGATGAACAAATTCTGAGTGTACTATACAAGGGACCCACCCACCAAAAGGTAATTCCATGTTGTTTTGGGTCCCCCTCATATATCATGCAAACTTGAATTTTAAAAAAAGTATAAATAATAATTAAAAAATAAAAATAAAAAGTGAGTAACTACTAATATTAGATAAGTTGGAACAAAGAAGAAACATTAGATAGTGATAATCAGTCTACCAAGAAGACATAGTAATCCTAAATGTACATGCACCAAACAACAGTCTGAAAACATTCACACAAAAACTGATAGAGCCAGAAGAAAAAACAGACAAGTCTATAGTTATAATTGGGAGCTATAATACCTCACTCTCATTAATTGAGAGAATTACAAGACAGAAGATTAACAAAGACAAATGAATTGATCAACACTATCAATCAACAGGATTGAATGGGAATGTACAGAACATTCCTCCCAAATACACATTATTCTCAAGTGCTATGGAACATTCACTAAGATAAATCATGTCCTGGGACAAAAAACAAACTTCAGTAAATCTCAAACAACTAAAAATCATTCAGAATATGTTTTCTTATTATAAGGAAATCAAACCTGAATTCAACAATAGAAAAACAACAGGGAAATCTTCAAACATTTGGAAATTAAACACATTTCTAAACAATGCATGGGTTAGAGAGAAGTCTCAAAGGAAATAAGACACATTATACTTAAATGAAAATGAAAACACAGCATTTCAAAATTTGTAGGATGCAACCAAAGCAATGCCAAGAGGGAAATGTATAGTACTAAATGCTACCATTAGGAAAGAGAAAATATCTCAAATTAATAATCTAAGTTTTTACCTTAAGAACCTAAAATGAACTGGGCTCAGTGGCTCAGCCTGTAATCCCAGCACTTTGGGAGGCTGAGGTGAGTGGATTGCCTGAGCCCGCGGGTTGGAGACCCATTTGGGCAACTTGGTGAGACCTCCTCTCTACAATAAATCAAAAAATTAGCCAGGTGTGGTAGTGCACACCTGTAGTTCCGTTTACTTGGAAGGCTGAGGTAGAAGGATCACCAGAGCCCAGTAGGTTGAGGCTGTGGTGGCTGGGAGCGTGCCACTGCACTCTAGTCTGGGCGACAGAGAGACTCCAACTCAAAAAAAAAAAACAGAACCTAAAATGAAAATAGTAAAATAATCCACAGTAAGATAAAAAAGAAATGAAATTGAAAACAGGGAGAAATAAAAAAATCTGTGAAACTTAATGCCAGTTCTTTGAAAAAAAAAATCAACAAAACTGATATACCTCCAGCAAAACTGACAAAAAGAGAAAAGTGATTTTTTTCCCCTCAGAAAATTAAAAATAGAACTATCATATGATTCAGCAAGCCAGTTCTAGATATTTATGCAAAAAAAACTGAAATCAGAATCTTGAAGAGATTATAGTACTATTCACAATAGCCAAGATGGGAAAATAATCTTAATATCTACCAACAGATGAGTGAATGCAAAAAGTGGTATATATGCAGTATATTAAGGGGACCCCAAAAAACCCGAATTATTTTTTGGAGACCAGGACCCTTAGAGTACAGGATTCCCCAGCTAGGTAAAATGTTCTAGGAACCCATTGGCATCAGTGTACCAGCTAGCATCGTTGTGAGGGGCTGCATTCAGCTTCAGTGATTTTCGTTTTGGAGAGTCTTTCAACTCGTTTGCCCATTTCATGATGGGTGATTTATGAGCACACCTGCCCACACTGCACTGAGTATTCAGCAGTTTTTTTCTTTTAAACCAAAAATGGCACGACCCCTGTGTCCTATCCTCCCTATTCACCTGATCTCACCTTGGGCAATATTTTTTTGTTTCCTCTGCCGCAAAAAGTCCTTAAAGGAAAACATTTTTCCAATGTGGAAGAGGTGAAACAAAAAATGGCAGAAGTATGAAAAGGCATCAGAACTGATGAGTTCAAAAACTGTTTTGAGCAGTGAAAAAAACATCTCAATAGGTGCAATGCATCAAACAGAGAGTACTTTGAAGGTGCCTGAAGTTTAAACATGTAAGAATAAATATACAACTTTTAAATAAAATAAATTCCGGTATTTTGACTCCCCCTTGTACAATTAAATATTATTTAATCTTAAAAAAGAAGGGAATCTTGCAATACGTAACATGATAGATGAACTCTGAAAATATTATACTAGACTTGGGTGTGGTCATGTGCTCTTTGAGCCATGCTTCCTGGCTTTGGCCCCCTCCCCTATCTTGAGGAGGTGAATCTCCTCTTTCTCTCTAATTTCCTTTCTAAATAAACTACATTTTCTTTCTTTCTTTTTTTTTTGAGTTGGAATCTCACTCTGTCACCCAGACTGGAGTGCAGTGGCTGCTCCTGGCCACCGCAGCCTCGACCTGCTGGGCTCCGGCGATCCTTCCCCCTCAGCCTTCCAAGTAGCTGGAACTACAGGTGCGCGCTAACACACCCGGCTAATTTTTTTTTTTTTTACTGTAGAGATGAGGTTTCGCCAAGTTGCCCAGGCGGGTCTCGAACCCGTGAGCCCAGGCAATTCACTCACCTCAGCCTCCCAAAGTGCGGGATTACAGGCTGAACCACCGAGCCCGGCAATAAACTACATTTTCTTTTCTTTCTTTTTCTTTTTTTTTTCAGTTGGAGTCTCACTCTATCACCCAGGCTGGAGTGTAGTGGCATGCTCACGGCCATCCCAGCGTCGACCTGCTGGGCTCAGGCGATCCTTCTGCCTCAGCCTTCCAAGTAGCTGGAACTACAGGTGTGCGCTACCATGCCCAGCTAATTTTCTGATTTATTGTAGAGCTGAGGTCTCACCAAGTTGTCCAGGCTGTTCTCGAACCCATGGACTCAGGCTATTCCCTCACCTTGGCCTCCCAAAGCGCTGGGATTGCAGGCTTGAGTCACCATGCCCAGCCAACTATATATTCTAACATAAAAAAAGAAAAGAAAATATTATATTAAGTGAAACAAGCCATTTACAGAAGGATAAATATTACATGAGTCCACTTATATGAGGTATCTAAAATATTCAAACTCACAGAAACAAAGGTAGCTGCGGTGGGGAAGGGGAAAATGGAAAGTGGCTAATCATCTGGTATAAAATTTCAGTTATGTAAGATGAATAGGTTCCAGAGATTTGCTATAACATTGTATCCATGGATAACAATGCTATATTGTACATTTAAATATGTATTAAAAGGGTAGATCTCATGGTAAATATTCTTACCATAATAAAATAAAACAGGAAAAAAGAGAGAAATCACTGGTATCAGAAGTGAGACAGACAGGAGATATTATTACAGATATTGTAGCCATTAAAAGGACAATAGGAAAATACTGTGAACAATTTTATGCTCACAAATTGAACAATTTAGAAGAAATGGTACAATTTATCTTAAACCAAAAACTACCAAAAATCCACCAACATGAAATAGATAACTTGAGTAGTCCTTTAACCATGAAAAAAATACCTTGTAATGAAAAGGTTCCTGAGGCTGGGGGCAGTGGCCCACACCTGTAAGTCCCAGCACTCTGGGAGGCCGAGGTGAGAGGATTGCCTGAGACTAGGAGTTCAAGACTAGCCTAGGCAACATAACGAGACCTTGCCTCTACAATAAATAAAAAATATTAGCAGGGCATGGTGGTGTGTGCTTGTAGTCTCAACTACTCAGGAGGCTGAGGCAGAAGGATTATCTGAGCCCAACAGGTCGAGGCTGCAGTAGCCATGATCGCGCCACTGCACTCCAGCCTGGGTGACAGTGAGACAGACCCCTGACTCAAAAAAAAAAAAGTGCCGGAAAAAGAAATTCTCAGGCCCAGTTGCCTTCCTTGAAGTTTTTTTTTTAACAAATTACCACCAGTTTTACATATCTCTTCCAGAAAATATTCAAGGAGGAAACACTTCTCAATTTATTTTATGAGGCCACCATCACAAGAAACCCCAAACAGTAAAAGGTAGTACCAAAAAAAAGGGAAACCACAGACCAATTTTTTTTTTTTGAGTTGGAGTCTCACTCTGTCACCCAGGCCGGAGCACAGTGGCACACTCACAGCTCACGGCAGCCGTGACCTCCTGGGCTCAGGTGATCCTTCTACCTTAGCCTCATGAGTAGCTAGGATTATAAGCATGCGCTACTACACTTAGCTAACTTTTTGATTTTTGTAGGGATGAGGTGTTATGTTGCCCAGGCTGGTCTGGAACTCAAGCAATCTTCCCACCTCAGTCTCCCAATGTGCTCAGATTACAGGCATGAGCCACCATGCCTGGCCTCTCATGAATTTAGACACAAAAATTCTCAACAAAACATCAGGAAATTGAATCCAATACTATACAAAAATAATTATAGACCATGATCTAGAGGGATTTAATTATGTATGCCAGGGTAGTTCAGCATTTGAAAATCAATAAATGTAATACACTTCATCAATTTTTGGTTAAAAACAAAACAAAACAATCACAAGTTAGGGAGGAATAGAGAGAAACTACTCCAACTTGATAAAGAACATCTACCAAAAAAAAAAAAAAAACAGACATCATACTTATAAGCATGTTAATCAGGTTACGCTTTTTCCTTAAATCAGAAACAAGACAAGTGTGTCTGCTTTTGCCACTTCTATTCAATGCTGTACTGGTGGTTACAGCCAGGTAATTAGGCAAGAAAAAGAAAGAAAAGGTATAGAGATTGGAAAGGAAGAAATAAAACTGACCCTATTTGCAGATAATATGATAATCTACACTGAAAATCCCAAGGAATCTACAGTACTAGAACTAACAGTTGGGTTGAACAAGGTCACAAGATTATATCAGCCCATAAAAATCAATTGCATTTCTACATAATAACAATAAACATGCAGAAACTGAAATTTTTAAAAAGTATCAGTTATAATCACTTTAAAAAATGAAGTACTTAGGTATAAACTTTTAAAACATGTATATAACATGCTGATTTTTTTTTTTTGAGTTGAAGTCTCACTCTGTTGCCCAGACTGGAGGGCAGTGGCTGCTCCCGGCCACCGCAGCTTTGACCTGCTGGGCTCTGGTGATCCTTCCGCCTCAGTCTTCCAAGTTGCCGGAATTACAGGCATGCGCTACCACACCCAGCTGATTTTTTGGTTTATTGTAGAGATGAGGTCTCGCTGCCCAGGCGGGTCTCGAACCCGCGGACTCAGGCAATCCACTCACCTCAGCCTCCCAAAGGGGCAGGATTACAGGCTGAGCCACCGAGCCCGGCTTAATATGCTGATTTAAAAAAAAAAAAGCCTAAGTAAATGAAGAGACATACCACATTCAGAGACTGAAAAACTCAACACAGAAAAGATGGGGTTTTTCCCCAGATTGATCTATAATTTTAGTTCAATTTCCATCAAAATCCCAGCAAGTTTTTTTAAAACATAGGCAAGCTTATTCTCAACTTCATATGAAAAGAGCTAGAATGACTAAACAACCTTGAAAAAGAAGAATAAATATCAGAAATCATTTTATCCAATATTAAATCTTACTATGTAGCTATGGTAATCAAGAGAGTTTGGTGTTGGTGGAGGGACAGAAATATAAGTCTACCGGACAAAACAGAGTATTCAAATATGGACACAATTATGCCCAAATGGTTTTTTTGATGAAGGTACAAAAGCAATTACAAGGAGAAAGGACTTCTCTTCAACAAATCGTGCTGAACAGACACCCATAGGCAAAAAACAAAAAATAAAAAAACCCTTTACTTAGATCTCATATGCTATATAAAAATTAACTCAAAATGAATTACGTATTTAAATGTAAACATAAAACTATAATACATTTAGGAAAAAAGGAGAGGAGAAAATCTTTGGGATCTAAAGATAAAGAGTTCTTATCCTTGACACAAAAAGCATTACACAGAAGTGGGGGAAAAATTGAGAAATTATACGTAATCAAAATGTAAAACCTTTCCTCTGCAAAAGACTCATTAAGAGGATGATAAGAAAAGCTACAGACTGAAGGAATATATTTGCAAACCACAATTTTGACAAAGGACTAGTATGTAAAATACATCAGGAATTCTTAAAACTCAATAGTAAATAAAAACAACAACAAAAAAATCCATTTAGAAAACAGGCAGGCTGGGCATGGTGGCTCATGCCTGTAATCCCACACTTTGGGAGACTGAGGCAAGAGGACTGCCTGAGTCTATGGGTTCGAGACCAGCCTGCATAACATGGTGAGACTTCATCTCTACAATAAATAAAAATATAAGCCAGGCATGGTGGTACATGCCTGTAGTTCCAGCTACTTGGAAGGCTGAGGCGGAAGTAAGACCTGAACCCAGCAGGTGGAGGCTGTGGCGGCCATGAGAGTGCCAATGCACTCCAGCCTGGACAGTTGCATTCCTGAGCATTTATCCCAAGTGAATGAAAATTGATGTTTACATAAAAGCCTGTACACAAATGTTCATAGTAATATTATTCGTAACAGCCAAAAGCTGGAAATGACACATATGTTTATCAATCCTTCATCCAAAGGATTCAACAAACTTTAGTACATACATACCATGGATTACTACTCAGCAATAAAAAGGTATAACTATTGATACATAAAACAACTTGGATGAATCTCCAGGAAATTATACTGGGAGGAAAAGAAAATACCCAGAGGTTACATACTTAGTGACTTCATTTGTATAACATTCTTAAAATGACAAAATTATAGACATGAATAAATGGTTAGTGGTTTCCAGGGATTAAGGATGGCGGTGCTGAAAAGCGGATGGGAAGGAAGTAGGTATGTTGTGTAGCCTTGTGATGAAGCTGTTTTTAAGTCTTGACTGTGGTGGTAGATATACAAATCTACAGGTGAAAAACTATATAGACGACCTAAATAAACACACCTACACACACACACACAAGCACAAGGAAAACTGAGGAAATCTGAACAAGAAAGCAGATTTGTGTAAATATCAATTTTCCTGGCTGGATATTGTATTACGGTTTTGCATGATCTTATTGTTGAAGGAAATTAAGTGTTTATGGTATCTCTCTGCATTATTTCTTACAACTGTGTGAGAATCTAAAATTATTTCAAAATAAGTTTAATCTAAAAAATTCCATGTAGTTCACGTATGGTTATATCTATTCATCATTCACTTCTTTAAGCACTTATTGAGTTTCTCCTGTGTGTGAGGCACTAGCTTACACGCTGGTGGTGTGGGAGTGGGGAGATGGAGGATGGGTAATATACAAAGGGATATGGAATAGAGACCCCACCTTCACAGGTGTCACAATTGTAATTACATAGACGTTTTTATTATTCTTTATTTTACATATGTGTCCTCCACTAACAGAAGGAAGAGATAGTGACAATTTTAATAGCCACTTTATCTCTAGTACCAAACACAGTGTCTGGAACACAGTAACTTTTCAATTAATAGCTCAGAAATGAATGAATGGTTAAATTAATCATCAATAGAAAGGGTGATAAATACCATATGGTGAGAATACAGCACAAAAAGTAGGGACAATGAAAAAGTGTTTATGAAAACAGAGGAAGTGAGTAACTAGCCTTGTGTAGGGGAATTGAGGAGGCTTCAAAAATGTGATCTTTCAGTTGGGTTTTACAAGAAGAAATGGGGAACAGAGAAAAACCACTCTAAGCAGAGAGAATAAAGCATTTAAACGCACAATACTTCCCTGGGACCAGGCAAGAGTTTGGTGTGCTCAAGCTTATAGTTCTTTACAGGGAGAGGCAAAGGATGAAGTTAGGAGTCTGACCAGATACTACACTAAGGCAATGTGGATTTCACATGAACAATGTAGTGACGCTAGAGTTTTTGAAGCCAGTGAATGATAATAGGTTTGACGTTTAGAACGTTAACTTCTGAAGGCGGTGACAGGATGCACAGCAGGAGGAGACCAAGAAGCTCAGAAACCAAGAAGTGAATGAAAATCCTCAGTTCTTCATAAAATTCAATTTACCAGAAAGCTCAATTCCCAAACTTACTGTATTAGTGGAAGTTGAATCTTCATAACTACTGGCCTGAATGGTTTATAACATCGTTATCTTTAAATCTGTGTAATGAATAATGTCATAGGGCTGTGAAGAACAGACATTTTTGAACATTTTAGTTGCTCCTTTCTTTTCTGCATCACTACTTATTAGTTTTTAATTTGAAATTCCCCTTTCCCCAATTTTTAAAAATTTGAAATAATAAATTATGATTCATTCTTCATAAAATCTTGCATGTTGGTAGTCAAATTATTAATATTTTGACCATCAAAAATTGTCTCTTCCACATACTATTTATGCTACTGTGGAACTGCACTTATTTCTCTTAAAACACAAAATGACTATTTTAGCAACAAGTTAGAACTTCAGTAACTAAAATGTTGATATCTGGAGAGAATAAGTTAGAAGCCTGAAATATGAAGAATAACTATTAGTATCTTCCATATATTTCTGTGTATACACATATGGATTTGTTTGTGATAAAATGTAGATACAGTTGAATGGTAATTCTATAACATAATGATAACCTGGCTGCACTCATCTCACTGTCTCCTCAAAAGCCAAAAACCTCTCAGTTGGGTTAGAAAGAGAAGAACAAGGGAGTTAAATCAAATTCATTCTGTTCACAGTAAAGTGACTCGTTCTCCCTCTTGCTTTTTTTTTACACCACATGACAATTTTAATAGCACTTTTCTAATAGCAAAGAGAGAATCAGGAGTTTGGATTATAAAAAGAAAATGGTTATGAAATGAAATTTTTCTTTTTTTTTTTTTTTTGAGTTGGAGTCTCACTCCGTCACCCAGACTGGAGTGCAGTGGCCGCCCCCGGCCACCGCAGCCTCGACCTGCTGGGCTCCGGCGATCCTTCCACATCAGCCTTCCAAGCAGCTGGAACTACAGGAGCGCGCTACCATGCCTGGCTAATTTTTTGATTTATTGTGGAGATGAGGTCTCGCCAAGTTGCCCAGGCGAGTCTCGAACCCGTGGGCTCAGGCAATCCACTCACCTCGGCCTCCCAAAGTGCGGGATTACAGGCTGAGCCACAGAGCCCGGAGAAATTTTTCTTTTATGAAAAGAAAATGGTATGAAATTTATGGTGGATAATACTTTTGTGTCATTTTACAAGAAACAAAAACATCTAAATAATTTTATAAGCCTCACAGATGGGTATTTCATGTTATTTTTTGAATTTTTAAATTATGGAAAATGTTAAACACAAAGAAAAGTAACAGAGAAATACAATAAACTGCCTCACGTCTGGCTCTGACAACCATCATCAGTTCAGGGCCCACCTACTTCCCATGCCACTCCATTATTTTGAAACACATTCTAAATAAATCATTTTATCCATAAATATTCAGAATGTATGTCTAAAATAACTATTTAAAAAAACAAAACTATGCCATTAATACACCTAAAAATTTAATAATTCTTTAATGTCATCAAATATAAAGTCAAATTTTCAAATTTCCCAAATTGCCTTATACATTTTTGTATTCTATATTTTCCTATATGAGTCCAACTTTGGTCCATATGATTAGTTGATCTATCTAAATTTTATTTTAATGGCAATAACTTAAAAAATTAAACTTAGAAGTTTTAATAAATTTAAATAATTAAAGCAAATGTAAAAGGAATGAATAACAAATGAAGACACCCTAGCAGAGCAATGTTGATTACGTGTGCTGCAAAGTGTATGGACAAATGGTCAAACTAAGCAAATTTAGGGAAAACAAGGGAGTAGGGCTGACTTCATTTTTGCCTTTTTTCAAAAACACTTCCTTCTTCACTCACAGATTTTAATATGATTTCAATCAAGGAAGTCCACTGAACTATGCTAACAAAACCTATCTGTGATCTCTCATTTACTTGTTTTATCATTTTCACTGTTTTACTCTGGTTAAATACTTCCTCCTTCATTTGAAATTAGCTTGCAATCACAGGATTCCAAAGTTGAGAGGGATCACGCGGCTTCCTCATCTCAGAGATCAGGCAGCTTTGACATTAATATTGGTGTTTCCAGTGAGAAAGTTACCATGAGGAAGTCTGCTGACAGCTACAGACTGTGTTCCAATTTGTCAACAGATATTACTATGTAAGTATGTTCAGTAAAAGTTTTATTAGCATAACATGAAGTAACTTTGAATTTGATCCTTTTATAAAGGTTGGTAAAAATTAATATTTCGCTTTGACATGTTGAAAAGATCTTGCTATACAAGTAATAAGGTAGTACATTTAGTTCAAGACTTTAAATAATAAAGGTTAGAAACCTATCATTCACAGAAGCATGCAGAAATCAACAGAGTAAATGTCAGACTCTACTGTACTCTTACTACTACTAGATAATACTATAACAAAGTTATATATTTGCATACTATCAATAAATAAAACATGCAATATAAAATATCTGATGGTACTCTGTCATGAGACATTCTAAGTTTCCGTTAGAAACTGAGAGCTATCCCAAATTTGCACACTAAGTTCAGATAGTATTTCTTAAAAAAAACACACACACAAAACTATATAGTGGTTCCTGTTAGATCTATTGTTCAATTCAAGATAACACTTCACTGTGGAGTAAATTTATTAATTAAAAACAAAAATTTCAGCTGGGCTTGGTGGCTCAGCCTGTAATCCCGCGCCTTTGGGAGGCTGAGGTGAGTGGATTGCCTGAGCCCGCGGGTTCGAGACCCTCCTGGGCAGTGAGACCTCATCTCTACAATAAATCAAAAAATCAGCTGGGCATGGTAGCGCATGCCTGTAATTCCGGCTACTGGGAAGGCTGAGGCGGAAGGATTGCCGGAGCCCAGCAGGCGAGGCTGCAGTGGCTGGGAGCGGCCACTGCACTCCAGTCTGGGCGATAGAGTGTGACTTCAACTCAAAAAAAAAAATTCAAACTGAAATCCAGGAGTCATAGTATACTCCATGTATACGACACTTTACATTAAACCTAGAAATCAGAACGCCCAGTAAAAGAATTAAAAATACTTATTAAGTGTTTGATATATGTGCAGGGAACTATATTGGGAGCACTTGCAAACTGTAGAATGAAGTGTCAGAATGATACCAGATTAAACCATCAAGACATTTAGTTTAAAGGAAGTACTTAAAAACAGTAATTTACAAATGGGAATTTTTGAGATTTTTAAAAAAACTGTGAAGTAATAAAAATTCCCTAGAATTTATTTGTTCCAAACTCTACAAGATTAAAAACAAACAAACAAAAATACTCTGTATAAATGTTACAAATTTAGAAGATTGACAATGGTCTAACTTCAATCCTACTATTTATTATTATTATTATTTTTAGAGACAGGGTCTCATTCTGTTGCCCAGGCTGGAGTACAGTGGCGTGATCAAAACTCACTGCAGTTTCCACCTCTGGGAGTCAAACGATCCTCCTGCCTCAGTCTCCCAAGTAGTTAGGACTAGGGTATATGCCACCACGTGTAGCTAATTTTTTTTCCTTTTTTTGTAGAGATGGAGTCATACTATGTTGTTCAGGTTGGTCTTGAACTCCTGGCCTTAAGAGATCCTCCTGCCTTGACCTTCCAACATGCTGTGATTACAGGAGTGAGTCACTGAGTCTGGCCTAATCTTTTTTATTATTATTGTTTAGATTGATGTTGCTTATTTTCTCCAAGAGTCCCTAATGTACTAATTTCCCTTTATCGTGTGTATTGTTCTAACTTTTTTCCTTGATTAACCAAAATACAAAGATTCAAGCTCTTGACTTTTAAAATAAGGCGAAAGCAGGTGTCATAGTAAACAGAATCTACTAGATTTAGGTAAGGCAATTATAGAGCTGATTTGTTCAGTTACTATATAAAAGTGCAGGTGTAAATCTCTGCTAATATACAGAATAGACAGAAGACCACATTCTAACACATTCATCCATCTTACCTGGCTCACAAGGGAAAGCAGTGCTCACATCAACAATACCTATTCATTTTTTGACAATGATGGAAATCCCACCAAAGAAATGTGGTATTGGTACTATCACTTTATAATATGCTCAATAACATGAAAGATATGGGGTGATTAGAACTTTTTGATCCCACAGACCTATTTTTTATCATATGCATGCCTCTCTCCTTTCTCAATTCATATTTGAAGTGAATGGAATTTTTACAGAAATAAAAAAGTCTCCCATTTTACTGAAAATAAATCATGATCAATTAGTAATACTATTAATAGCATTACAGCTTTCAAAATAAATGTTTTACTTTCCCAAACCTAATCTTATTTCTCTTTTGCTCATGCTTTTTCAAAGTCTGATGTCCCCTGCTATAGTTAAACTATTTTTTTTTTAGTTCCTTATTGAATCACCCAGCATGTCTTTGGTCAACTTCCTCTTGTTAATACCCATGCACTCTTTTACCTTGTCAACAATAATTAGAACTTTAATCTGTTTTTCCAGGGTGTTAGCCAGTTAAGGCTCACTAGCAAGTTTCATAAGCTTACTCTACTCAATCACCTACTTATTAATGTCAAAAAAAACCCCTAATTAAACCATATCATTTTTTGGAAGTAGCTTCTACCAAACTTGTATTTATATTTGCTGTAATGACATAAATTTGAAGTAAGACTTTTAGTAAGATGAGAATGAAAGTATCTATTTTCTGAGGTCAGATCACAACAGAAACTCTTAAAAAATACAAAATAGAATAGATTAAATATTCATGAATGAAATGTCTGTAATAATTGGTTACTTTGGAGAAATCCAATGTTTCTCCTTTCTTTTTTTTTTTTTTTTTTGAGTTGGAGTCTGACTGTGTTGCCCAGGCTAGAATGCAGGGTCATGATCATGACTCACAGCAGTCTCTCTCCCTCCTGGGCTCAAGGGATCCTTCTGCCTCAGCCTCCTGAGTAGCTGGGATTACAGGCACATGCCACCATGCCCAGATAATTTTTAAAATTTTTTGTGTTTGACTTTCCCAAACCAGATTAAAGTTCTAATTATTGTTGACAAGGTGAAAGAGTGCATGGGTATTAACAAGAGGAAGTTGACGAAATACATGCTGGGTGATTGGACCAAAGACATGCTGGGTGATTCAATAAAGGACTAAAAAAAATAGTGTAACTATAGCAGGGGACATCAGACTTTGAAAAAGCATGAGCAAAAGAGAAATAAGATTAGGTTTGGGAAAGTAAAACACAAAAAAACAACAGAGATGAGGTCTCTGCTGTTTAGGTTAGTCACGAACTCCTGGGCTCCAGGGGATCCCTTTACCCTGGCCTCCCAAAGTGTTGGGATTACAGGTGTGAATAACCGCACCTGGCTGTTTCTCTTATTATTATTATTATTATTTTTTTGAGTTGGAGTCTCACACTGTCACTCAGACTGGAGTGCAGTGGCCGCTCCCCGGCCACTGCAGCCTCGACCTGCTGGGTTCCGGCGATCTTTCCACCTCAGCCTTCCAAGTAGCTGGAACTACAGGTGCGCTCTACCACACCCAGATAATTTTTGATTTATTGTAAAGAGATGAGGTCTCACCAAGTTGCCCAGGTGGGCCTCGAACCCGCGAACTTAGGCAATCCACTCACCTCAGCCTCCTGAAGTGCAGCATTACAGGCTGAGCCACCGAGCCCAGTTCTCTCTTTTCTTAAGGATGATCTTAAAAGGTTCATAACCAAGAGGTCTGAATGCAAAACTTAAACAAAAAAATCCTGAAGGGCAGGAACAGAAGAGGAAGGAAGGTTAGTGATAGTCTAGGAGACAAAGTATAGCAGGAGCTCATCTAGAGCAGATGAAGGCCAGGGGCAAAGCCATGTGTTTAGGGAGATAAATATACATCCTTTCAAGCCCTTGTTGCGCAACAGAACTGTCAGACACTGGCTTGTGTTTCTGGGGCATAGAGAGGAAAGGGACATTCCCACAAGCAGAGTGCCTTTGTCAGGGCATATGGAGTAATAATGCTGTTCACTCTCCTTAAAAAAAAATTAAACCATGTTTCTAGAAACTAAGTTATCATGGTCTACCTGCTGTAGAATCTCCTTGGACTGGAAAGAAATCTAGAACTGTACTGAAAATAAAGAGATTGACTAAGGAGCTATTTAGAACACTGTAAAAATAAAGAAAAAAAAATCTACCTTGAATACTCAAACAACAATGCAGGCTTAAAAATGAGATGTAAGGAGTATATTTAGAGATAGATAAATATTTGTTGATATGATACAATATAATGTTAAAGCAAAAAAATAGGAGCTTATAAAACAATACTTGCAGTATAACTGTTCTAATTACTATTTTAAAAATCTTATCTAAAAAAATCTAGAAGGCTATATGTCAAAATATGTTTGAGTATAGAATATAATTTTTATTTTCTTCTAATTACTCATGTGTTTTTTATTTACTAAAGCAAAAAGCATGTATTACTTGAATAGCTGTTAAAAAATACATGAGAAGAGCTATCTTGGATCAGAGACTTTACACCATTTTGTTGGAAAGAGGAGAAAGAGTTCAGGGAAATGAAGGAGGTCTCAGCTTCTATATTTACTCATTTACCAACAAGTCTTCTTATTGGGAGCTGCCATCATCAGGACTGATACAGAACCAATTGTGCAACATTTTAAAGCAGAAAAATTATAATTTCAAAGTGACATATATCCATCATTACTTTGAACTAAATAAATAATTGTGCAGATTCAAATAGTCATCAAAGTATCTGCTGCACTGTAGAATAGATTACTAATAAATTTCTACTTTATATAAAATATAAAATATTATTTTGGGGCATCTTTTAGAAAGAATAAAAACATTTATATAACAATTTCAAATGGAGAATTATAAACTAATTTTTAAATAAAATAATCAATGTGAGTTCCCACTATTATTCACACTCAAAATACACAGCTTGAATAAATAGCTGAAATGTGGACTTAACAGGTCTAACTGGTAGTTTATATAATTACATCATGTAGCTCTGCTTTTGGGAGCCAAATGCATTTAAAAGCATAGGCAAAGAAATGTTCAATACATCACTTGAAAAATTAAGCACTTATACAGAACAGAAATATAAGAGTTTAATATTAATACCTATGCCTGAGGTAAGACATAATATTTTCTAATTCTTACTAGCACTTACTAATAAGCAATAATACTATCAATTCTACCTTGAAGCCACTCAACGTTAAGCTTCCTCAATTTTTCTCCATTCCACCTTAAAATTTCTCTGTAGACTTAACTGTCTTCAGCTGGCAGTTACCCTTTGTCAGGGTAACCACTTCTACCCAACAACAAATGACCTGTTAATTCTTTATTCTACCTTATTTCATTAATTAACCCCTCTAACTTTTCTTTCTTATTTGTATTTTTTGAGTCAGGGTCTCACTCTGATGCCCAGGCTGGAGAGCAGTGGCATGATCACAGCTCACTGCAGCCTCAACTTGCTGGGCTCAGGTGATCCTTCCACTTCAGCCTCCCGAGTAGCTGAGACTACAAGCACACATCACCACACCCAGCTTCACTTTTCTTTAATCTTCAATTGCTCTCTCTCTACCAGTTCCTCCTTTTGGCCTACAGTATGTTCAAGGTATCATTCACTGGAAGGCAGATGTGAACTTTGCCTGACAGGAAGATGCTCTGGGACCAGCCTCCTCGTCTCCAAATTCCTCCCAGATCGTATCCTTTCAGAACCTCTGTGCAGCATCTCCTTACATGGTTCTTGTTTATTGGTGTGTCCTCTAGGAGTTCTTTTCCAACCCACTTCTGCCAGCTTGTCCTCCCCCTCTCACCTCCTAACACAAGCATCTGTGCTGGGCCTCTTCTCTCTCCACTTTCTCTCATTTATCTGATTTACTTATCTGATTCTTTTAGCTCTCTGTCCCAAGCTGTTAATGCCCTCAAATCTCTCACAAGCTGTCTTTCTTCTTTTCCACTGAGGCTGTCCTATTTCCAGAACCTCAGTACCAGTCCAAGTGCTCACTCCCAATCTTCTTCTTCCTTAAGTCATTCCACAAACTATGAGCTGATGGAGTAATCTTTCTTTTTTTTTTGAGTTGGAGTCTCACTCTGTAGCCCAGACGGAGTGCAGTGGCTGCTCCCGGCCACCACAGCCTCGACCTGCTGGGCTCTGGCGATCCTTCTGCCTTAGCCTTCCGAGTAGCCAGAACTACAGGTGCGCGCTACCACGCCCGGCTAATTTTTTGATATATTGTAGAGATGAGGTCTCGCCAAGTTGTCCAGGCGGGTCTCGAACCTTGGACTTAGGCAATCTACTCACCTCAGCCTCCCAAAGAGTGGGATAACAAGCTGAGCCACCAAGCCCGGCTGATGGAGTAATCTTTCAAAGGCTCTGATTGCATCAGTCTCTTCTATTCAAATACCTTAAATGGCTTCCCACTATCTACTGTTCAAAGTCCAAACCTCTTGATATGTGAGTCAAAGGCCTTTTATTTTTTTTTTGAGTTGGGGTTTCACTCTGCCACCCAGGCTGGAGTGCAGTGGCACGCTCATGGCCATAGCAGCCTTGACCTGATGGGTTCAAGTGATCCTTTCACCTCAGCCTTCCAAGTAGCTGAAACCACAGGTATGCACCACCATGCCCAGCTAATTTTTTTTTTTAATTGTAGAGATGCAGTCTCATCATGTGGCTCAGGCTGGTCTCCAACTCCTAAGCTCAGGCAGTCCTCTCGTCTCTGCCTCCCAAAGTGCTGGGATTACAGGCATGAGCCACTGCACCTGGCCAAAGGCCTTTGATTTACCACTATCCCTAAGTATTCTACACTTTGTTCACAATGTCTGAACTAGGCTAAAAAATACATTGATCATGTCTCACTATACCTACTGAAAAGGGATCCAAGCATTCAAGGCTTAGTTCAAATTTCACCTCCAACTTACCCCATCTCCCTAGTGCAGAAATAATAATAACTTTCTTCTTCATATATAGAAAATACTTGACAACTTCTTGATGGCATTGATGCCATGCTGCCTTGCTTTTAAAGGACATGGACATTTCTTAATTACATTAATTGGATATGACTAGCAGTAGGAATCTCATTTATTATCCATAGTATCTTCAATAATAGTAAGCAGTGTTAAAACTCAAGACAATTCATCTGGAATTAAAGACTAGATGTCCAGGATTTGAGCTCAAGTTTGCCTCTGCCATATTTCTAAAGAAAAGATCTGGGAAACAAATTAGCTAAATATACATTATTGTGTGTGTGGTAGGGAGGGGTGCTGAATAAATGATGCAAAAGAAATTCTTCCAAAGCATTTTCACTTGAATTATTTTACAAAAAAAATTATGGGCAATTCTATGCCTAGGTATATACCCAAGAGAAATAAAAATACATGCTCATGTAAAACATGTAAATGTATGCTTACAGAAACATTATTTATAATAATCAAAAGGCAGAAACAATTCAAATGCCCATCAATTGATGAACAGAATGTGGTATATACTTATAATAGAATATTAATTGACCAGAAAAAGAAATCCTTACGGATACATGCTACGATGTGCACAAATCTTGAAAACATTATGCTAAGTACAGAAGTCAGGCACAAAAGTCACATATTGTCTTAATTCCATTTATATGAAATGTCCAGAGTAGGCAAATCCATAGAGACAGACAGTAAGTCAGTGGTTTCCAGGAGCTGGAGATAATTGCAAGTGCCTGTTAACAAGTACAGGGTTTCTTTCTGGGGTAATGGAAATGCTCTAGAATTAGTGGTGATGGTTGCAACAACATGAAGATACTGAAAACTTGAACTGTATACTTTAAAATGGTGAATTTTATGTTATGTTAATTTTCTCTCAATTAAAAAAAAGAAAAAAACGTTATGAATTTGGTTCCCTGAATAATGACTTGGATTTGCGGTATTATGGAAATGAGCTCTGACCTTTGAATCAGCAAACTAGGTTTAAGTCAAATTGGCCACTTAACAAGCTACAGGATCTTTAGAATGTTGCTTCGCTTCTCTAAGCCTTAATAACCTCATCTACAAAGTGAGAACAATATGGCTGCCTCATAAAGTCTCTATGAGAATCATGATATAATATAAAATTATTATTTCAAATGAGTAAATCCTGTTCTTTTGTATACTTTAAGTTATTTTGAACAAATTCTAAACTGGATTGAATAGTCCACAATTTCAGTGAACAGTTTGTAACTTTCTATCATTGGCATGTTATTTAACCAGCTTTTATTGTCATATATGAATGATATTTTGGAGCTATGTAGCACTTATCCTGTAGGCACTAACAGAACAACACTTTAGAGTTATTTAATTCTAATCTTGGCAATGAGAGGTAGCATGGCACGACAGTTATACATACAGGCACACAACTGAATTTAAGTCCAGGTGCTGCCACTGACCTTAGACAAACACCTAACCTCTCTGAACATCAGTGTACCCTCCTGTCAAGTGTTAAGTGTATGTGTATCTACATGTGGCATACATCATAAAGGTTCATTGAGGTATTTGCTATATAAAGCACATATTGTAATACCAAGAACCTAACAAGGGCTCAATCAGCGACTGTTATTATCATTGTCCATCTTGTGGAGTAACAAGTTGTAATGATTGGTCTTAGTTTATGAGATAAATTTGAGGCATAACTAGAAATAGAGAATAATTAGTTTGTACACTAGTTAACTAGAATAAAGGATGATTCAGTGCTGTTCCTATGCTTTTTTCTAGCATTTGGGTCTCTATAGCATTGCTCCAGTCAAATCGTTTAATTTTCTGTTTATTAGTTAAGGAAAATACATAGTCCTATTCAGCACTAGAGCACAAGGCCTGACACAAGTCAATGCTGAGTAAAAATGTATTGAAATATATGAGCAGTCGGGCTTTGTGGCTTAGCCTGTAATCCCAGCACTTTGGGAGGCAGAGGAGCGTGGACTGCCTGAGCCCGCGAGTTCGAGACCAACCCAGAGTGGTAGCACGCACCTGTAGTTCTGGCTACATGGAAGGCTGAGGCAGAAGGCTCGCCGGAGCCCAGCAGGTCGATGCTGGGGTGGCAGTGAGCATGCCACTGCACTCCAGCCTGGGCAACAAAGTGAGACTCTGACTCAAAAAATAAATAAATTTTTAAAAAAGGAAATCATATATATGAATATTATGTGTGTATATTTATCTATATAGATATCTATACATGCATGCACATACACAATTTGTCAGAGAAAAGCAAACATATCATCCTATAACCAACTACAAAACTGTCTTCATTTGTCTCACATTTTTCTATAAATGAGGTGACAAACCTGACCCAAATTGGAAAGATATCCAGATTCCTTCCATATTATCATATTACCAGGGTGACTGACTTTACCTTAGATAAGCATGATGAAACAGATTTACTTTCTTTTCTTTTCCTTCAAAGCAAAGTCAGTTTCCTCAGCATTATGCTAGGGACTATGAAAGATTTAACTATGAGATATGACCCTTGTATTCAGAATGTTTACATTAGTAAAGATATAACAGCGAATGATGCAAGAAAGCACACACATTTTTGTTCACTGGCTTGCTAAATTAAAAATCACCTGGGAGTTTGCAGCAAAACAGTAGGAGTTAAAATAGGAAAAACTTCAAACAGGAAGTGAACTTTACACAAGACCTTGAAGAAAAGGTAAGATCTGAGTAGGCAGAGAGAGGCTTCCGAGGAGGGATTTAGGCTTTTTTCCCAAAGGTTCAGACTTGAATGAGTTTGGTGTTTTGAAAGGCTGATTTCAACAGCACAGAAAGAATAGACCCAAGAACACAGAAAATAAAACTGGATAAACAGCCGGGCTCAGTGGCTCAGCCTGTAATCCCGCACCTTTGAACCGCGGGTTCGAGACCAGCCTGGGCAACTTGGTGAGACCTCATCTCTACAGTAAATCAAAAAATTAGCCGGGCTTGGTGGCTCAGTCTGTAATCCTGCATCTTTGGGAGGCTGAGGTGAGTGGACTGCCTGAGCCTGCGGGTTTGAGACCCGCCTGGGCAGCGAGACCTCATCTCTACAATAAATCAAAAAATCAGCTGGGCGTGGTAGCGCATGCCTGTAATTCCGGCTACTTGGAAGGCTGAGGCGGAAGGATCACCGGAGCCCAGCAGGTCGAGACTACGGTGGCTGGGAGTGGCCACTGCACTCCAGTCTGGGTGACACAGTGAAACTCCAACTCAAAAAAAAAATAAAAATAAAAATAAAATAAAACAAAACTGGATAAACAGTGTATAGACAAATTACAAATGGTGTTGAAAGTCAAGCAGAAGAGGTTGGAGTTGATGTGTTAGAAAACAGGGAGCCACTGAAGCTCTCTGAAAGGGGAGTGACATGCTGGAAGCAGCATTTAAAGATTAATCAGGATGACATGGGGAAATGAGACTGAAGGGAGGCAACGGTGGTAATTCAGAAGAGTGGTCATAAAGGGTCTGAATAGGACAAGTGTACAGAGGTACAGTGTATTCTAGTGGCCATGTGATGGGCTACTAGGCAAATACTGCTGACTAAGACTTCAAGCCAGGAGCGGTGGCTTATGCCTATAATCCCAGCACTTTGGAAGGCAGAGGGGAGAGGAATGCCTGAGCTCAGGGGTCTGAGACCAGGCTGGGCAAAATGGCGAGACCCTGCCTCTACAATAAATCAAAAAATTAGCCAGGCGTGGTGGCGTGTGCCTGTAGTTCCAACTACTTGGAAGGCTGAGGCGGAAGGATCACCTGAGTCCAGCAGGCCGAGGCTATGGTGGCTGGAAGTGTGCCATGCCACTGAACTCCAGCCTGGGCAACAGAGAGACTCAAACTCAAAAAAAAAAAAAAAAAAAAAAAAAAAAAAAAGACCTCAAAATTTCAAACACTAAAAATATATTCATGAAGGATAAATATTTTTTCAAGTGTCCTATAAGCAGTTTCATTGTTTGGTTTAATAAATTTACTACAAGCGTCCTCCAAATTTCACATCTGCATTGGTCACATATTCCCATGAAAATCTGCTTATGTAAGAATTAATTTTAATATATTCAATACATAAACAAAGTTATCTGATCTATTAAAGGATATCAACCTCTAGAGACTAAAATAGAACAGAAAACCGGGCTCGGTGGCTCAGCCTGTAATCCCAGCACTTTGGGAGGCTGAGGTGAGTGGATTGCCTGAGCCCGCGGGTTCGAGACCCATCTGGGCAACTTGGCGAGACCTCATCTCTACAATAAATCAAAAAATTAGCCGGGCGTGGTAGTAGCTGTAGTTCCAGCTACTTGGAAGTCTGAGGCGGAAGGATCGCTGGAGCCCAGTAGGTCGAGGCTGCGGTGGCTGGGAGCGGCCAGTGCACTCCAGTCTGGGTGACAGAGTGAGACTCCAAAAAAAACAGAACAGAAAACATTATTTTTTTTTGAGTCGGGGTCTCAGTCTGTCACCCAAGCTGGCGTGCAGTGGAACAATCACAACTCACCACAGCCTCAAACTCCTGGGCTCAACCCATCCTCCTGCCTCAGCCTCCTGAGTAGCTTGGAGTACAGGCATGTCCAGCTAATTAAAAAAAAATTTTTTTTGTTGAGATGAGGTCTTGCTATATTGCCCAGGGTGGTCTTGAACTCTTGGGCTCAAGCAATCCTCCCAACCTCAGCCTCCCAAAGTGCTGAGATTACAGGTGTGAGCCACCACACCTGGCCAGAAAGCATTTTTTACACAGTAGTTGCCCTTTATCTGTGGGGGTATATTTCCAAGACTCCCAGTGGATGCATGAAACTGGATAATACTGAACTCTAGATACACTATTTTATTTCCTATATATACATACCTACAATAAAGCTTTATTTTTAAATTAGCCACAAAACTGTTATGCTCTGGCACCATTATTAAGTAAAACAAGGGCCAATCTGATAAATGAGACAGCTACTAAATGACTAACAGGCAGGCAACATCTACAGCATCTACAGTATGGATATGCAGGACAAAGGGATGATTTACATTCCAAGCCGGAAGTAGTGAGTTGGTCCAAGACTTCATCACACCACTCAGAATGATGCACAATTTTTTTTTTTTTTTTAGTCGGAGTCTCACTCTGTCACCCAGGCTGGAGTACAGGGGCACACTCACAGTCACTGCAACCTCGACCTGCTGGGCTCAGGTGATCCTTCAGCCTCAGCCTTCCAAGTAGCTGGGACTACAGGAGTGCACCACCATGCCCAGTTAATTTTTTGATGTATTGTAGAGATGAGGCCTCACCAAGCTGCCCAGGCTGGTCTCGAACTGGTGGGCTCAGGTAATCCTCTCACCCTGGTCTACCAAAGTGCTGGGATTATAAGCGTGAGCCACCGCGTCCGACCCAATGGTATGCAATTTAAAACTTATGACTGATTTATTCCTGGAATTTTCCACGTAATATTTTCAAATCAGTTGGGCTTGGTGGGTCAGTCTTATAATCCCGCACTTTGGGAGGCTGAGGTGAGTGGATTGCCTGAGCCTGTGGGTTCGAGACCCCCCCCAGGGCAACTTGGTGAGACCTAATCTCTGCAATAAATCAAAAATTAGCCAGGTGTGGTAGCGCGTGCCTGTGGTTCCAGCTACTTGGAAGGCTGAGGCGGAAGGATTGCCGGAGCCCAGCAGGTCGAGGCTGCGGTGGCCGGGAGCGGCCACTGCACTCCTGTCTGGGTGACAGAGTGAGACTCCAACACACACACACACACACAAATTAGCCGGATGTAGTAGCGCACATCTGTAGTTCCAGCTCCTTGGAAGGCTGAGGTGGAAGGATCACCGGAACCCAGTAGGTTGAGGCTGTGGTGGCCAGGAGCGGCCACTGAGACACTAACTCAAAAAAAAAAAAAAAAAAAAAATCATGATTGGCTGCAGGTAACGGAAACCACTGAAAACAAAACCGAGGATAAAGATTGACTACTCTACTCTAATATATATTCTCTATTGTTTGGATCCACCAAACAAAAATAAAAACTTTTTTTTTTAAGTTGATCTAAAATCTTAAGTCATAGTCCTAATTTTATCTATGGTGGTGCATTCTGCAGCAAACAAACATACTCTATTGAGAAAACAGATTTTTAAAGTATCAACACTTTGACATGTTGCTTTTCTAAGTTGTTCTATCAAATTGGGAGGAAATTCTGTGAATTGAAACAAAGATAAAAATGTTACTAAGGCTACATTTCTCAGATTATATAATCATTTTGACTAATAATTATAAAATCTACAGTCATTGCTCCCACCCTCTTAGAATGGTAGGACATTCTGTGGTAAGAGGAGTGGCATAAATGAGATCCATTGATTTCATTCTTGTGCTCTCATGGTACTGTTTACATACTGCTATTATGATAACAATGATTATACATAATTTCATGTGCTGCCATATGTCTTTGCATGATTATTTTCTGGTGGAGCTGTGAATGAGAATTGAAATATTCACAAATTGTAAAAATAAGAATAACTACTATCACTCACTGAGCTCTTCCTTTACAATGTGAGGCCAAACTCGTGTTTTTGTTTTTGCTTTCTTTTTTCTTTTCTTTTCTTGTTGGAATCTCACTCTGTCACCCAGGCTGGAATGCAGTGATACACTCACGGCCATGACAGCCTTGACCTGCTGGGCTCAGGTGATCCTTCCGCCTCAGCCTTCCAAGTAGCTGGAACTCCAGGCGTGCGCTACCATGCTCAGCTTATTTTTTGATTTGTTGTAGAGACGAGGTCTCACCAAGTTGTCCAGGCTGGTGTTGAACCCCTGGGCTGAGGCAATCCTCTTACCTCGGCCTCCCAAAGTGCGAGGATTGCAGGCTTAAGCCACCGTGCCTAGTCTAAACTTGTGCTTTTCATACATTTATTTATTTCATTGAATCCTCAGAACAATCCTGTGAGGAAGGTACTATGATTATGCCCATTTTACAGTAGAAGAAACTGAGGTTTCAGGGAGGTTAAGGTCACAAAGCTAGTATGTGGCTGACATGTTTATCTGCCATGCTCTTGTTAATCATCAGATTATACTGCCAACCCCAATCATAGGTGACTGAAACCAAAAGTAAGAAATATAAGGAAATATAAGGAACCTGGACACGCTGCCTACTGGCAGGGGATGGGCATCAGTTCTAAGGACTGTGTCAGTGACACAGATGACAGATTCCTTGACTCACTTCTTACCTTTCTGTGAACTGGAAACACTGCACTCTGTTGAAGGACAGTGGGACCCTGCTATGAATTGAGAGTCTAACTGTCCCCTCTTTTAGTAGGACAACTTATGTAACTGTTTGATGATACTGACCAAATCTAAACATTTTCTCAATTTTGTCATGTAAAAAAACTGCTACTGGGCCGGGAGTGGTGGCTCAAGCCTGTAATCCCAGCACTTTGGGAGGTGGAGATGAAAGAGGATTGCCTGAGCTCAGGGATTTGAGACCAGTCTGGGCAACATGGCAACCTCATCTCTACAATAAATAAAAAAATTAGCTGGTTGTGGTGTCATAGGCCTGTAGTTCCAGCTACTTGGAAGGCTGAGGCAGAAGGTCAAGGCTGCGGTGGCTGTGAGCAGTGTGTTACTGCATTCCAGTCGGAGTGACAGAGACTCTGCCTCAAAATAAACAAACAGACTGCTACTGGCTGGGCACGATGGCTCATACCTGTACTCCCAGTACTTTGGGAGGCAGAGGCAGGAGGATCGCTTGAGCCCAGAAGTTCAAGACCAGCCTAGGCAACATAGTGAGATGTTACTTCTACAAAAATAAAAAAATTAGCTGGGTGTGGTGGTGCTTGCCTGTAGTCCCAGCTACTCAGGAGACTGAGGCAGAAGGATCATCTGAGTCCAGGAGCTCAAGGCCGCAGTGAGCTGTGATTGTGCTACTGCATTCCAGCTGGGGCAACAGACTCCAACTTAAAATGACAATAGTAAATAATAAGTAAAGCTACAATTTAAATCAGCCAGTTTAAGACTAATGAGGCTGGCTGGTGACATCAACATGTTTTTAAAAGTATTTTCTTAGTAGACTATCCAGTGACCTGAGCAACTAGTCTAACTCTTCTTACCAGTGAAACTAACCTTTAAAAACTACTTCTCAGTACATAACACATATTCATAAGATACTTCTAAAAATAACTCTCCACTGTAATTCCCTCCTTACGCATCTGGGCAGAGATGTCATATTTCCTTCACAAAGCTTCCTTTTATGTTGCAATAGCAAGAATCTCAATTTCAACAAAACCAGAACAGTCTAGAACTAAGAACTTTTTTACAAAAGATGATTATTTTTACTAGCATTCTGTACTCTATAAAAATTGTCTAAATGTGATAGGATATCCTTACTTTTTAACTCTGAAATATTTTTAATAACCAGAAAATAAAACAGCTGAACTTTTAAATTGTCTCTCCTCCCCCCTTTTTTCTGCTAACATGTGGCCTTCCACAAAAGGGTCAGTGTGATCTTTGCAGACCAGAGATAAGCAATATGACTACAATAAACTAGAGACTAGAAAGTAAGCAGGTATCAAGTAATCCAGGAGTTTAAAATTTGTCATCTGTGTATAAAACTAACAAACAGTTATAACTGGTCAAATGAATATGTACAAATTAATAGGATGCAGTTAGTAACTTCACCCTTTTCCCTTCAATTAATGTCATTTTGGCAGGCAGCCATATAATCTGCAATAATCTGTCACTATGAAGAACCACCCACTTCCTCTGCCTCACCAGCACCCAAGCCATGACTGGGATATTTCTGGACTGCTAATATAACACTCAGATAATCATAAAAGGCCTCTATATCCATGAAAGCCGAAATTTATGTAATTTGTACTTTTAAATTAACATTCATAAATCTGAAGGAGAAAAGCACATGCTATGTGGCTCTCTAATGTAATTTCATTTTTTATATATTAGAAACAGACACCTCTATGTTAGTAATATCCACTGCAATGCTTCTTAAATGAAAATGCATCCTATTTATAAGTATTTATACATCTAACATGCAAAATATTTTGAACTTAGGCATCAAAATATGTTAAGTTAGCCCATACATTTCATTTAACCCTTAATCCAAGAGTCTAGTGAAGTTGATAAAGAAATTATTAAGGTAGCTTTCCTGGTTTATAAAATATTCTGCACTTTTTAAAAACATAAAAACGAAAGATTTCAGAAAAAAATAGCTACTTTCCCACTTTATTTTCATTTTACAGACTAGTCTCATAAATTATGAATTATTTCATGGTTAAGATATTTTCTTTTCATATTTTAGTAAGTAACTAACCTCAAGCACTAAAGTGATTTAAAAAATTATAAAACAAAATAAATGTGACCAAACTCTCTGATCTTTCTGTCTCTAAATGTGATATTACATTCAAGAAGTTGCTCTGCTTTCTATCTTATTTTCCCTTTCTGTGAAAGAAAAAAAATAGCAAGCAGCCTTCTTATTTTTAAAGATCTCTAGGATGAATAGTGTGCCATGTTGAGCAGCTTAATTTTGAAATAGTTTTAAAGAAATATCATCCATTAGCATAAACTGCATCCATTTAATAAAGATGACCCTTAGTATATTTAACATTTTTTGTTTAAAAGACTCTTCTAACAAGATTTTGATATTTTATTTGAAGTTTAGCATTTACCTTACTTATGTAGAAGAAAAAAATAAGTTATTTTGAAAAATTGCCACTAATATTTATTTGTAGAATATCAAACTACAAATTAAAATAAATAGAGCATATGAATCCAATGACTTTTGAGGTTGATTACTCTCAGTTGGACTTGGAGCTAAGGCCATAAATATTCACATGAAATTGTCAACAGTTTAAATTACTCCTGTTTATTAACAATGCTTAGACACAGATGTATAATAAAACATTAAATGTAAAGTAAAATACCAATTAAGCTCACTCACAGTAGATCTCAAATGCATGTCCTATATTTCCAATCCAACATACTAAAAAGACTTTAAACATTCTTTATTTAGCTACAGCAATCGATAGGATTGCCCCAGAGATGACTTTATTTAAAAAGCTGTATCTTACTCACAGGAAAGATCAAATTGAGCTCAACTTAAGTTATAAGAACACCACCAGGCTATCAGCATCTAAATCCCAGAAAGGAAGTTATTATAGACACTTCGTTTTGTAAGTGAGGCTTAAAAAGAGTACTTCCTGGTCAGACAGCTAACGGCAACAGCATTTTATATAGCTTTACATTTCGACATTTTAGAAAGAACTTTCTAAAAATTTTTCTAGAATTTTTTCCTAGTCCCTACAAAAGGACTGGGAAGCTTGAGCATTTGTTTGCTCAAACTAAACAAATCTTATGTAAAAAAAAAAATCTATGAAATTCTATTAATGCTTACTGTTACAGTATGAAGTAAATATCAGAACTGGTTATTATTGATAATTATATCAGCTTAAGTTTTAATTATTTTACATTTATGCACCCTCCATTATGCCTTCCCAAATGCCAGAGTGAGGTTTCACCAGACACAACGTTAGAAGGAAAAGAATGAAAGGAGGACAACTTACCCTTTCCTTGATAATGAAGACAAGGCAAATAACCATTCACATTTTATTTTCGAATTTAAAACTACTTCTCTTTTAAACTTGTGTATTTAGAAATCTTCAAGAAACCCTGTAGAATCCTAACAAGGAACTACAGATAAAAACAGCATGACCTGGGTGCCGCACATTACTATCAGCATTTCGAGCTGAAGTATTTCCTGTTACAACGCCCATTGGTTCCCACAGGTGCAAGCGCCTATGGGTGGTGCCGCTTCACCCTTCCTTTTGTAAGTGAGCCACTGAAGGAGATTTAAGATTGGCACAATCAATTCTAGGAACGATCGGAATGGAACTATCTTGGGCTAGTACTGAGAGCCTCCCAAACTAGGTTGATTGTGAACTGATGGTTACCTAATTCAAAAAAGCTGGAGCAAATTTATTTCAACAGACTTTATTTTTCTAAGATGTTCTATTATTAAGAAGGTAAGTGATTTCATTCAATGTATACTTATTAATTGCCTTCTCTGTGCAAAGCACTGTTCTAGGCACGAGGAATACAACAATGAATAAAACACTGTACCTGTGGTCATCCATACACTACCTAGTGGACTTTTGAGGATTCCCTATATAATGAGACAGCTTCCATAAAGGCAGAGACTAACGAAATTTGTATGAAAATTTGGAACCTCAATTATAGTTATTAGTGCTCACTACTAAAAAGCACTGTAATGAAGGTCACCACCTTAAACCTAAAATAACTTTTCCAGAACCTATTACACAAAAGTAAGTTTCTTTATGCTTGAATGTTTCAAAAAGCCAAGTTGGAGGCAATAGCATATATTCCAGCAGGGAAAAGGAAAAACTTCTCACCATGAGTCACCAGTGACTAAGTTCTTTCAATTCAGGCTTAAAACGCATTTCAAACCCAATTACTTGTATGTGCAGAAAACTGATAACAACTACAAATTAACATCGGAAGCTTGATTTGACCAATTTTCAGGGTCAATATCAGCATCTAAAAAAAACAAGTGAAGTGTTTTTAAAGGGATAATGCTCTTACACTGAATTTTATTTTGTTTTGGTTTCACTAGACTTTAATGCATCAGGGCCACACCAGCCGGCTTCCATTAGACTTCGTTACAGTGAAGAGTTTTCTTAGGTTTTAGCCAGACTGGGACACAACCAGCATGGATGAATGGTGGGATGGCAGATTTGATGCCAATGGTAGCAAGTTGAATTGCATTCAATAAAACAAAAATATGGTAACTTCAAGACTATGCAAAGAAAAACATAAAACCCAGAAAGTAAAATGTACAGATAAACTCTAGTCTTCCAAGCTATACTTTACTTTCTGAGGAATTTTATTTCCTTATGTTTAAAATAACAAAACTCTCTTAGACAAAAAGTTGGAAGAATTCCCAAAGCCAAATTTCTCTATTTAGACATTCAACAGATATTTATTGAACAACTACTATATGCTAGGAACTGTTCTATGAACTGGGATACAGCAAAGCATAAAGCAAAAATCCTCATCTTCATAGACCCTAAATTATAGTAGAGAAATATAAGACAAATAGAAAAATACTTGGTATGTTAGAAGGTAGACAGTGCTATGGAGAAAAATGCAATATGCAAGATAGAGATAACAATATGTTTATTTGTCCATAGTTGGAAATTGCTTACATTACAAAGTAAGACAATTTGCTTTGGAAGACCAGAGTATTACACTCTCCCAGACTCTATCTCTGATTCAAGTGAAACCATCTTCCTCTGCAAATGACTGAGAAATTGATTTCATGTTGCTAATACCTAGACAAAGGAAAACAAACTTCCAATGACCTGAAGTTAGAACCATCTAATCAAAACACTACCTAAGGAAATAAAATAACAAATCCCAAACACTTAGAGTCAAAAGCCACTTTAGGGAACACTGTTAATATTAAAAATGAACACACATTTCCATATACTTGTTACAGTTGGCATCAAATTTATCAACTGTCAGAAGTGAATTCTCACCTTAGGAATCCCTGCTATTTTCACTGGCAGCAATAATTATATTTTATAATTATACACAAAATCATATTATAATTATATTTAAATATTATTTTGAACCTAAGATGAGTATTTAAATTTAACACCATTCAACATTAAGCTACTAGCTATAAGACACTTGGTTAGATGTATAAGGCACTGTCCTTCTAAAATCAAGAAGATGGATATCTAAGAAGGACAAGTACAAACCCTATAATGTAATGTCTGAGACAATATTATATAATAAGAAAAAGTATAAATCAAGTATTTATGGAATTCTGACAGAGTAGCAAGGAGGATGGCTAGAGAAGTTCTCATGAAAGATGACATTAGAGGTGGTTCTGGAAAATAAGGAACAGAAGGCATTCTAGGCAAAAGAAATGGCAAATCAGTAAGTGCTTGGCCAGTAAGCAGGTGAGTCTGGTTGGGGTGTGTGTGTGTGTGTGTGTGTGTGTGTGTGTGTGTGTGTGTGTGTGTGTGTGTGTAAAATGAGTCTGGTTGGGGTGCAGTGTGTGTGTGTATGTGTGTGTGTGTGTGTATAGTGTGTGTGTAAAATGAGATGATAAGAACCTAAAAACAGATTGATAAACCTGTTGGGGTGCAGTGTGTGTGTTGGGGTGGTGTGTGTGTGTGTGTGTGTGTGGTTGGTTGTGATGTGTGGGGTAAAATGAGTCTGGTTGGGGTGCAGTGTGTGTGTGTATGTGTGTGTGTGTGTGTATAGTGTGTGTGTAAAATGAGATGATAAGAACCTAAAAACAGATTGATAAACCTGTTGGGGTGCAGTGTGTGTGTGTGTGTGTGTGTGTGTGTGTGTGTGTGTAAAATGAGATGATAAGAACCTAAAAACAGATTGATAAACCTGTACTGAATTCGGCAGGCCATGGGAAATTATGAAAGGTTGTGAACATGTGACAAAACCAGTCGTATTTTAGGGAGAATGACAGAGTAACAGTGTATGTAAGAAGGTCACAAAAGAAAAGAAGACTGAGCCGGGCTCAGTGGCTCAGCCTGTAATCCCGCACCTTTGGGAGGCTGAGGTGAGTGGATTGCCTGAGCCCGCGGGTTTGAGACCCGCCTGGGCAGCGAGACCTCATCTCTACAATAAATCAAAAAATCAGCCGGACGTGGTAGCGCATGCCTGTAATTCCGGCTATTTGGAAGGCTAAGGCGGACGGATCACCGGAGCTCAGCAGGTCGAGGCTGCGGTGGCCGGGAGCGGCCACTGCACTCCAGTCTGGGCAACAGAGTGAGACTCCAACTCAAAAAAAAAAAAGAAAAAAGAAGACTGGAAAATTGTCACAGGAGTCCTTCCCTAGCACCTTATTAAGGCTCACACTGGATCTTTGGACCACTGAGAGGTAGGTATAAAGTGGAAGGTGTACTGAGTTGGAAAACCAGATCTATGTCAATGTGGCCTGCTTAGTCATTGTCTGTGTGATCTTAGGAAGTCATTTATCCTCTGACTCTCACTTTACCTTTGTGTGAATCTATCACTTGTTCTTTGGACTAAGGAGCCACGGAATTCAGCAAATGATCAGATACTAGGAGTAAGTTTCAAGTGATCAAAATAATAAGCAGCCACCATTGTATTAAGTACTTCCTTTGTGGCTGTCACTGTGCCTGGTACTTTACACAAATCACTTCATTTATTCCTTCCTTGACTCCCAAGAGGCATGTGGTCTTATTTTACAGCTGAGAGAATTGAGAGCATTAATTAAGACTTAAGCAGCTTGCTCAGGGTCAGGCAGCTGATGTAGCAGCAGAGCCAAAATAGGTGCCTACGTCTGTCTGAGTCTAACACCCTCTTTCCTTCCACTGTATCTTGGTGTTTGTTTATATGGTAGGTGAATAATGCTAACATTTATTCTTCTGATCCAAAGGAATTACTGTCTCTTTAACACTTTTTTGATGTGCTAAAAGCCCTCAATGAGGATAAGAAACAAAGTGTGGCCATAAATATAATCTAATTTGCTGATCACCAATTCACTCATTCACTCAACTCCCATTTATTGAGCATCCTTTATACTTTGTCCTTGGTACTATACTTGGCATGGGAATACAAAGATGAATAGACCCAGGCCAGGCACAGTGGCTCAAACCTGTAATCCCAGCACTTTGGGAGGCCAAGGTAAGAGGATTGCCCCAGCCCAGGGGTTTGAGACCAGCCTGGGCAACTTGGTGAGTCCTCATCTCTCCAATAAATCAAAAAATTAGCCGAGCATGGTAGCGCACACCTGTAGTTCCAGCTACTTGGAAAGCTGAGGCAGAGGGTCACCTGAGCCCAGTGGGTCAAGGCTGCGGTGGCCGTGAGTATGCCTGGAAAAGAGAGTGAGATTCCAATTCAAAAAAAAAAAAAAAAAAAAGATGAATGGACCCATTTCTGTCCTCAAACTGCTTACAAGCTAGTAAATAACATATGTAAATAAGTATTCAATGACAGAAGAGAATTTGTACAGGAGAAAATGGAGGCATATTACTGTAATTTTGAATCTCTGCTATTACATCTTGACCTAGGTAAAAACTATGTGTATGTGGTTTTTGAAAATATTTGTGTTTTTATTCACACACCCTTCAGAAAGTAAAGGCTAATGTTCAGAACAGAATGGAAAATTGGTCATGAACTATGATTCTGCCTAGTGCATTTACTGCCAAGACTAATTTGGTGATTAGTTTATTCAAGAAAGTGTTCTGTCTTGATTGGTGCCATCTGTTGTAATGGGTACATAAAATATATTTGAATTATCATAAGCCTTGATTGTTATTGATATAAGCCAGTGTCATTAGAAAGTGAAACATATAAAAATAAATATATACTTTTCATTTGATTTGGAAATAAAAGGTTCCCTCATTGTTCCTCAAAAATAGTGGAAGAAAGTAGAAATGAACTCTTCAGTGAGTACTTTGATAACTGACTACAATATTAACGTAAAGCCTACATTGTGTGATTGATTTTGCTACTCATTATTTCACTGAGGCCAGAGGTGAAATGACAGGATCCAAAACTCAAGATTACATTTTGTAAAATTCCCATTGTTAGGAGTTAAAAGCACATACAAAGTCACATTTTTTTGTTTAATGGAAGTAGGTCTTTCTAATTATAAAACGATTATTCTAACCCACCTTCCTTTTCTCACTCACCATAGAGTTAAAAAATGTGTATTTGTGAGACAGCTGACAAATGGTTAGAAGACTAATCTATGTTAGCAAATCAAGAAATTGGGCCATAAATCACTCTATTGTCAAGAATTTAGCCCTTTAACTTGTAAAATAGAACTAATTTAGGCCAGGTATAATGGCTCATGACTGTCATCCCAGTGCCAAGGCGGGAGGATCACTTGAGGCCAAGAGTTTAAGACTAACCTGGGCAACGTAGCAAGAACCCCCTCTCTTCCAAAAAAAAAAAAAAAAAAAAAAAAAATGGCCGGATGTGGTGGTATTTGCCAATAGTTCTAGCTACTCTGGAGGCTGAGGTGGGAGGATCGCTTTGAGCCCTGGAGGCTGCAATGAGTTATGATTGTGTCACTGCACTCCAAACTGGATGACAAAGCAAAACCCTGTTTCTAACAAAAAAGAAATATGAGTAGTTATAGCAATCACAGAAAGCAAAGCGTTTTTGCTTCTTAAACTGTTCTCAGTCATAATTTAGCAGGATGCAAGTACTGCCCAGTAAAGACAATAACCCATTTTACACTCTCTATACCACTTGAGTCATAAACAGTCAAACCATTGTAATCTTAGAGACTACCTTGATATCTAATGTGGTTTAATGTTAAGCCAACCTGAATAAACGTTCTCATTACTTGCCAGAATTCATATTCACTGGTTTCAGTAGTATAGGATAATGAATGAAAACTATTAGCACTTTTAAAAATGGAGTCTTAGTTAAAAGCCTCTTTCTTTTATAATCTTTTCCTCTAGTCTTCATTTCTTCCCTTCCCCCCAAAAAGAAGACAGAAGGAACGAGAGGAAGGAAGGAATTATTTGTGACTCTCCTAAGAAAATACTTCTTTTCACTTTATCCTCAGTGAGATTTCTGTCAATTAGAGTGGATATAGTTTTTGAATTAGCATTTTTAAATTGTGGGGTTAAATTAGACAATTGCATTTCAGCATAGGAAGATTAATTTGTGATTATCTGGCCTTATTGCCTACTTTATTGATTGCTTTATTTGAGAAGTTATATTAAAAGACTTTTTTGAGCTCAGACTTAACTTAGTAAAAGAAACATAAGTGATATTTATCTATCTATCATCTATAATTATAGATTACTTCTGTTGAATTTATGGGCCAAGATGTGATCTCACTCATTTCTAAGCTATAGGCACCAAATTAAAAAGAAACTATTTAGAATTTGTATGATAACCAGCAGGTGTTATACTGATACATTTTATTTTATTGTTTCAGCCATATATTGTTAAAGTTACCTACTTTACAGATCAACTGAATGTATTTAATTTCTTCTTTTGATGATATTACTAAACAGAAAGTAAACAGTTTGAGCAAATGTATACCGATTTAAGATATTTATAGTTTCCTATAGTATTGTTTTATTTTTTGAAAAAATGAAGAGAATTCCCATAGAATCCTCACTCTCCTAACCCTCCTGGGAATAAAGTTATTCTAGGCCTTTCCTATCACTAAAAATTCTATTACAATGAATCTCTAATCTCTCTTTATCGTCTCTGGATCAATACCATAACGCAATGTGGTTGAAATGACTGCTTTAGTAATCACTCAGGGGAGTATCAGAGCACTTTCTTTTCTTACGAGGAAATAAATTTAATGTTTTGTCTTAAGAAAGGACGATTTGTACCAGTCAGAAATGAGCTAACAAGTATGATGAAAGCTTACCTGCTCAAACATTTCTGTTACTTTGTAGAATTACTGGTATTGAGATTCTCAATCTTTCCACAGACCATTTCATACATTATATGTACAACATAATGAATATATGCCCCTTCTAAATAACCTTGTGAGTTAACTGACCTTATTTTTACTTGAATTCTCTTTTTACTTGGATTTTACCTAGCATTCTGGAAAAATAAATTTTTTTAAAAAGTACACTCAATACATCTTAAATAAATTATTTTAAATTTGCTTTTGCTGTTGTTGTTCCTGTCAACTGTATAACTTCTATTTCTCAGGGGAGGACTTCTAGTTAGTGGAATTTTCATAACCACATTAAGCCCTACACTCTGAAGCCCTATCAGGTAATGTTAAATGAAATCCCTAAACAGCACATGCTTTCTACTTATTATTATCCTGATGAAAATAACTTCAGTAATTTTTGCCTTGGATTTATGTAGCAGTTCTATGTAAACCTTCTACCTCATGTCTTTGGGAAATAATACAGCACTCCTTTATTGCTCTTAGTTGAAGCTGCCCATATGAAACATGGGCAAAAGACTTCCAGTAAGACACAATCTTAACCAGAAACAAAGGAGATATCTAAATAACTGAAATTATAAGGTAATTCCATTCCCCATTATTTACTTAATACCATCATTTTCTAAGTCTATTTCTATAAAAAAGAAACCAGTCAAAAAGAGGAGAGGTGAAGAGAAGAACACACAAGCTGAGAAAAGGAGATTTTTCAAATCCCAGTATGAAACTGCCTGGGACAAACCATAACAAAGTGAGTGCATTTGAGTATGAAAGGTGGCCAGGGCAGTATTAACATATTTTGAGTACTGTGAACAGTTAGCCAGATCATCAGTTTACCTTTCACATCCGTCAAAGTAGGAGGCCGCCCCTCCCCCAGTTCCCACCCCCTGTTGCTTCCACTATTTGTTTCGGCCTTTTAATAGACTCACGCTTCCCCCCCCCCCCCCCCCCCCGGCCAGGCCTCCCTGTGTCTGATTTAAACAGGTTGATCTCTCTCTTTAGCCTGTCCTGGAATTACGCCTAAAGCTCAGCCCCAGTAGCTCTTAGGATGAGAAATCTAATTGGAAAGAGCTCTTCGTTTAGTGACTTCAATACCTCTTTTTAAAATCCAGTTTGACCTTCCAACTATCTTCAACACATCAAAGTTAAAGAGTCCGGACCCCAAGCCTAGTGTAGTTCCTTTAAAATGTGCATTGTAAACATTGATACTGACGTGCTGCCGAATCTCAAAGTTTCTCAGCTCCTGAAGGTAAACTGAAAAACGAGTAGTCCAGAAACACACAAGGGTCTCTCAAAAGAAACATCCTAATCAAACCACAAGGTGTCCAAAAAGACCCTTGTCGCTTTCAACTTATGGCGGGGGGATAGCTGAAGAAGTATTCCTTGACTTTTCACCTGACCTTTTCATGAAGGTCAGGAAGCCCCCTCGCTTTCCAGGCTCACACACCAAATTCCCAGGAACCGTCGGAAGCCGGCGGGGAGGTCAGGCCACGCCCCGATGCTGAAGACTCAGTCCATCCCCTCCGCCGTGCGTTCCACTGGGGAAACCTTTCATTACATAATCCGGCTCGAGTCCCCCCAGGAGCCCCGGGGTTCGCACACCACCTCGGGGAGATCGCGGATTCCAGACCCCGGGAGCAGCCCCCGGCCCCACGTGTCTGCGTCGCTCCCCTCTCGCCCCCGACGCCGCGACCCCGACCCAGGCTCCCCGCCGCGGCCGTCCTGGGGGGCTCTCCTCGACGCAGAGGGCTAGAACCCTCGCCGGCTCGCTCGCCTTTCCACACTTGGCCAACGCTGCGCGCGCAGGGGGCCCGACCCGCACCCCCGGGCGCATCCTCGTCCCTCGGAGGCCCGCGACCCACACTCGAAGCCTCTCTCGGGGTCCCCACGATCACACACACTGTCCCGAGCCTTCTGGGGGGTTCCTCCTCTCACCCCCATGTCCTGGCACTTCTTGGGGGTCATTCCTCTCACCCCCATGTCCTGGCTCTTCTTGAGGGTCCCCTCCTCTCAACCCGCTTCCTGGCCCTGCTTGAGGGTCCCTCCTCTCACCCTGCTGTCCTGGTCCTTCTTGGGGGCTCTCTCCTCTCACCCCCACTATCTTGGCCCTTCTTGGGGTGTCCCTCCTCTCACCCCGCGGTTCTGGCCCTTCTTGAGGGTCCCCTCCTCCCACCCCGCTGTCCTGGCCTTTCTTGGGGGTCCCTTCTCTCACCTGTCCTGGCCTACCTTGGAGACCCCCTCCTCTCACTCCGCTGTCCTGGCCCTTCTCCTCTCACCTGCTGTCTTGGCTCTTCTTGGGGGTCCCTCCTCTCACCTACAGTCCTGGCCTCCCTTGGGGATCCCTCCTCTAACCCTGCATTCCTGGCCCCTTGGGGTCCCCTCCTTTCGCTTGGCGCTCTTGGAGTCCCCTCCCTTCACATCTGCTGTCCTGCCCCCTTTCGGGGTCCCCTCTCTTCAGACCCATCGCCCGGCTCCTCTCGAGGTCTGCTCCTCTCGAGGTCTCCTCCCCTCACTCTTCTGTCCCGGCCCCTCTCGGGGTCCCCACATCTCAGACTCAGCGCCAGCCCCTCTCGGGGGACCTCTCCTCTCGTCCGGCTATCCAGGTCCTCGTGAGGACCCCTCCCCTCGCCCCGCTGTCCCAGCAACTCTCAGGGTCTCCTCCCCAAACCCCCCATCACAGCCCTTTTTGGGGTCCCCTACTCTCATATCCACTGTCCCGGCCCTTGTTAGGGACCCTCCCCTCATACTCTCAGATCAAGCCCCTCAAGGTCCTCTCCACTCAGACCCACTCTCTCCGCCCCTCTCGGGGTCCCCTCCTCTAGCCCCGCAGTCCCGGTCCCTCTCGGGGTCTCTCTCCCGAGTCCGCCCATCCAGCGCGCTCCCGGAACTCCCCTCACTCGGGTCCCCCCGGACCTCACTCCGCCCGGGGTCCCCTGGCCTCGGCCCACGCTGTCACCGCCCCGCGCCCCCGGTGCTCTCACCTCAGACCTGCTGTCACCACCCCCGGGCCCGGCGTCGCCGCCGCCGCCGCTTCCTCTCCCACACTTGTTCCCGAGTCACTCCCCAGCGGCTTGTCCCCCGGCGGATCCCTGGGTCGGGTCGCTGAGCGCCGGATCAGGCTGCGCGGAGCCTCCGCCCGCGGTCTCCGCGTCGCGTCCCACTCTCCACGCAGGACCCCGCTGCCCCGCGCCGCACGGACCCTTCTCGCGGCCGCCGCTGCTGCTGTCCGAGGTGCGGCTCCTGCCAGGGATGGCCAATCGCACCCGACTCCGCCGAGCGCGCTCCGCCCCGCCGACTTCGTCCGCCCGCCCCCTGGCTCCGACCACGCCCCCAGATCGGCTCCGATAGGTTCTCTACTGACCTTCCCTGATCGCAGGGCGCACGGCCAGGGCCGGATATAGGCATTTGATTGAAAGGGCCTGGGAAGCCGAGCGGTCGATGGAGCCCGGGGATTGGCGGAGTTTGCGGTGGGCGGAACGAGGTGGGGCGGAGCTTCCTCAGACACGGAAAATCTTGCAACTTTTGGTAACCCGTGGGCCCGCCTGGGATGCGGTCAGTCTTGTTTGCGCTGCGCTGGGGTCAAAGTTCATGGCACTCCTCCCCACGCCTTGACTTTTCTTGGGAGACTCCCGGAGACCGCCGTGTTAGAGCCGTTAGGGATGACCCCCGTTGTCTTCCTAGACCTTGCACGACTTTCTTAGTAATTCTGCTATAAATTGATGTAGCATTTATTCGCCTAAGATTTGTAAATATGTCCTGTATTTTCTATTTCTTGCAGGGGAGTTGCCCTTCCTTGCATTGCGTTTAACAGACATCAGTTTAATGCTATGGGGGGGCGGGAATCTACATACCACTAGATGCATACTTTGCACAACTAAGCGTTCAGTGTGGGGCACATTTTGATAAGTACAAGGACAAAGCTTTAGAAATAAGTCAGTAGGGACAGGAATTGTGGTAGGGGAACCCTGTTAGCTTTAGAGAGGTTTTGGCAAGCCTATTCAGCATAACCTTTTTCAGGGCCTCAGGTTTTAACGATTCTGTGTGAACGAATGGCCAAAGGATAATGAGCTTTGACCCAAGTGTAACCTGTGATAATCAGAGATCCATCCTGCTCCATGCTGAGAGTGCCTGCCCTGGGTGAAAGTGCATCATGTGACTCAAACCCGTTTGTGATATTTTCATGAAATTGGATATGCTGATTAAATCAACACTGGAAACTGAAAACTGCTTTCCTTACCACTAAACCCCAAAGCAACCTTACAGACTTTGACAGTTGAGCATTTTTATGAAGAAATTGTTTCATTTTGGGAACATTTTGATCCTGTCTTGTCAGATATATACAGGCCTTAGTTTTCAGCAAATTATTAACTCTTTTTGGTTGTCATTTTAACTCCTGCTGACAAAATTTGTGTTATAAACAGTATACGTGTTTCTTCTAGTGTTTAAAAATTATACCCCATTCCATGATAATGCTCCCCTTTAAAGTTTGAGTTGGGTGTTAGGGTATGCAGAGAGGGCCTGGTGGTACCAGTAGTTGTAGAAATGGGGCTGGCAGGACTTTCTTTTTCTTTTTTCTTTGGTCAGAGTCTCACTCTGTCACCTAGGCTGGAGGTGCAGTAGCACACTCACGGCCACCGCAGTCTCGACCTGTTGGGCTCAGGCGATCCTTCGGCCTCAGCCTTCCAAGTAGCTGGAACTACAGGCACACACCACCACGCCTGGCTAATTTTTTGATTTATTGTAGAGATGAGGTCTCACCAATCTGCCCAGGCTGGCCTCGAACTGTGGGCTCAGGCAATCCTCTCACCTCGTTCTCCCAAAATGCTAAGATTATAGGCATGAGCCACAGCACCTGGCCCAGGAATTCGCTTTAAGTCGAGTTCTGAAGTAGGTATCTCGTGTGTAGTGTGGCTGAGTACCATTTGAGAAAGGAATCCAGAGAAAGATTTCAAGGTGGTAAGAATTGGTTTTGAAAGAACTTTTTACAGGCCTATAGAGACTGTCTGAGATCATCAGATTAAACAACTCTAAAGGGTGGGTAAGACTAAAGCCATGAGAGAATTTTTCTGAGTAGGACCTCATAGCTAAAGAGAATTTTTTAGTTCAGCACTTGGCAGTCTGAGTGGAAAAAAGTGGGGTAAGTTTTCACTACCCAAGTGTTTAGTTGTGTCTGTTTATTACATATAAAAAAGAAATGCATGACCGTTGACAGATGCTGTTTGCAATCAAGAAACTAGAAACAAAACATAAGCATGATAAAAACTCAGAGTCTTGAAAGAAAACCTTTTAGTGACTAAATATTTTTTTCGATCCATTATATCAATTGAACTCTGATTTCTAAAATAGTGCTTTCTCTGCTCTATGATTATTGCTTCCGATAGCTCAAGTTACTCAATATAGTTGATTACAAATAATTTAGATATGATCCAACAGCACACACAAAAAAGAAAATAACTTCATCATTTGGATAAGAGACAGTTCTGAATCCTAGTTTAAATATAGATTATATAAATTAAATATAGATTATATAAATTATTCTTATTTAGAAGGAGCTTCAGAAGATGTCCGAACTCCTGGAAAGACATTTCAGCATTCCATTCTGGAAATTCTTGAGTTTTGTTGTGAGGAAAAATCTTTCACAAATAGAGCCAAGAATTAAAACAAGGTAGTAAATAAGAAATGTCAAAATAAATGGAATGAGAATAAAGGTTCAGTTTTAGAATACTGCATGGGGGCCATTTGGGAGATAAATTTGATCACAGAAGGCCTGAGAATTGGAATATTAGGTTCCACCGTGGTTTTCACATCTGTGTTCAGCTTTACTACAGGTTATTTTGTCTATGGAGAAATATGGATTACTTTGAACAAACCATTAAACACCTCTGGACCCTTTTCCTTATCTTTTTTCTTAATACACGCAACTAGACCACACTGCCCTCAGCTAAAGGAACACCCTAAATCTGCTCCTCAGCAAAATGTAGAACACTGTGTCCGTCTTATATGCAAACGAAATCACACAAATTCATGCAGATATTCAGCTCTTGTTTTTTGAGTTCCCACATGGGCTTCCTGACATCAGCTAAATGACTTCCTATAGGTAAATGTTCCACTTGCTTAGTTGAGAGTTGGTTAGCAAGATGCTGGCAAAAAAACATCTTTTATTTTATTTTTTTTTTTTTTGAGTTGGAGTCTCACTCTGTCGCCCAGACTGGAGTGCAGTGGCCGCTTCCGGCCACCGCAACCTCGACCTGCTGGGCTCCGGCGATCCTTCCGCCTCAGCCTTCCAAGTAGCTGGAATTACAGGCATTCGCTACCACGCCCGGTTGATTTTTTGATTTATTGTAGAGATGAGGTCTTGCTGCCCAGGCGGGTCTCGAACCCGCGGGCTCAGGCAATCCACTCACCTCAGCCTCCCAAAGGCGCGGGATTACAGGCTGAGCCACTGAGCCCGGCTAAAAAAACATCTTTTAAAAAATTAATATTCAAGGAAATACGAGGCTGCTGCACTGTGGAGGGCCTGGGTCTTGGAGTCTAAACAAAATAACTGGATGCTGTTTTGTTGTTTTTTTTTAAGCAAATGACAGTTCTTTTCTCATATGTAAAACCAGGAGAACATTGTTTTTTGTGTTTTTTTTGACTTGGAGTCTCGCTCTGTCGCCCAGGCTGGAGTGCAGTGGCCGCTCCCGGCCACCGCGGCCTCGACCTGCTGGGCTCCGGCGATCCTTCTGCCTCAGCCTTCCGAGTAGCCGGAATTACAGGCGCGCGCTACCATGCCCGGCTAATTTTTTGATTTTTTATTGTAGAGATGAAGTCTCGAACCCGCGGGCTCAGGCATATCGAGCAAACCTATACAAACAAAGGATACCCAAGGACCGAGGAAAGACTGTTCTGCAGACCCCAGGACGAAAAAGCCGCGTCTGTGTCTTTATTTTAGTTCCTAATAAAGTTCCAAGAGACCAGGCGCGGTGGCTCAAGCCTGTAAACCCAGCTGTTTGGGAGGCCGAGGCGAGAGGATTGATTGCCTGAGCCTAGGGGTTCGAGACCAGCCCGGCCAACTGGATGAGACCTCGTCTCTACAATAAATCAAAAATTAGCCGGGCATGGTGGCGCGCGCCTGTAGTTCCAGCTGCTTGGAAGGCTGAGGCGGAAGGATCGCTGGAGCCTAGCAGGCCGAGGCCGCGGTGGCCGTGGGTGTGCCACTGCGCTACAGCATGGATGACAGCGAGGCTCCTACTGAAAAAAAAAAAATAACGCGCCTTGCAGCCAAAGGAGGAGTCATGCTCCCCTTTGCGGCGTGATCACGCACACCTTGAGTGTCTGGGTTTCCCGACCTATTAAGAGGACGGCACGCGCCGTTCACCTGCTTACATTAGAGACCACTTCCACCGGCCAGTGCCCGCCAAACCCTCGGTCCCTCGGGTCGCTAAGGCTCCCCGCTTTATTTCCGGCTCCAGGCGCCGCCTGGCGGCTGTTTCCGGAAGTCGCCTCCGCGCTCCGGGGTCCTGACCGCGGTTAGGCCTGCCCCTGGATTTGCCTGACTCTGGTGAGCCGGCCTCCGCCCCTCCCCCGCTCCCCGTCGAGGCTCCGAAGACGACGATGAAAGGGCCGAGGCTGCGGCGGAGGGGGCGTCCGGCGGCCCGTCCGCTTCCTCGAGGATGACGGAGTCAGGCGGCCGCCGGGCAGCGCGCGACCCGGAAGTCGCCGGCAGCGCGAGGCCCCCGTTGCCGAGCGCGGGCGCCGGGGGCGGAGCTCGGCGGAGACGGGGAAGGGGTCGTCGCGGCTCCCGCGCCTCGAGTCGGGGGCACCCTCGGGCGCCGCGGGGCGGACGTCGAGTCCCCAGCGCGGGTGGCCGCGGTCTCCCGGGGCCACGCCCAGCCGCGGCCGGGGGCGACATGAGCGCCGCGGGGCTGCTGGCGCCGGCCCCGGCCCCGGCGGGAGCGCCGCCGGCCCCGGAGTACTACCCCGAGGAGGACGACGAGCTAGAGAGCGCCGAGGACGACGAGCGCAGCTGTCGCGGCCGCGAGTCGGACGAAGGCGAGTCCCGCGGCGCGCCGGGCGGCCCGGGGCGGAGGCGGGACCCCAGGGGCAGGGGGTGGGGCTGCTACGGAGAGGGGCGTGGCGACCCCCGGGGCTTGGGCCGGAGGGAGGGGCGGCGGGGGGAGCGGGGCTGGGGGCCGTCGCCCCCATCGGCGCTGGGAAGGTGGGGGCGCCCTGGGGGCGCTGGCCCCTTGCCCTGATGGGGAGAAGGGACTTAGATGCTGCCAGACCTGGAGGTCCCTGGAAGACTCTGTCCTCCCCGCCAGCCAGCCGTCTCGGGTTGACCCTCAGGTCGTCACTGGTTGGAGTCGAAAAGTCGTCCGTGGAGTACGCCGAGTTTAGTACTTACTCCCTTTTGTGTCCCCGAGAGGCTCTCAGTCCCAGTTCCTCCCCTCCCCACGAAAGGCTCGAGCCAGCTCCACTGTGAGTGGTGCGGCGCAGGATCGAGGATGCAGGTTGGTTAGAAGAACGAGCCCTGGAGTCAGCCAGCTGTAGGTTTAAGTTTGGCTGTGTCACTTAACCTCAACTTTGCGATCTCTGGGCAGTTTAAGGTTTTCGGCCTCTACGGTAGTAGGACCATTAGTAGTGCCTACTTTCTAGGGCGGGTGTGGGGGTTAAGCAAGACGTGTGCATCAAGTGCTTGACTTGATACTCACCCCCGGGGAAATAGGCACTGTGGGAGGTAGGCACGAGGAAGATTTGCCTCCTGGTGCCCAGGTGCTTTATTTTCAGGTTCATGCTCTCGATATGATCATCGTTGCCAAGCGAGGTCCTTGCTTTTTCAAACTTGGCTTTGCAGTTTGGCAAGTGTAAGGGGCCCCGTCTTGGAGGGACCGAGAGGAGAAAGGTGAAGACATAGGAAAGGTCAAGGGAGAAGGAAGAGGGGATAAAGAGAGTCCGATATGTGGGTGGGGTGTTCTGGCACGAAATAGGGCCGTGGAGCAAAAGCTAGCCCGGCTGTTTGAAGTGAGGGGTATGTTTTGTTCATCTCAGTCTCCTTTGTGCCGAGTGATGTGGCTTGTTGGTACAAGACAGGAACTCCGTGAAGGCCTCTTGACCGAAGGAGGGGAGAACGGTCTGTGGGGAATTGGATCTGCAGCAGACTTTTCAAAAGGCCGCTGCACGTGCAGGACATAAAGTTGAAGAACTAATTGCATTTGGGTTGAGTACGTTAACCAGAGCCATTGAATGTGAACCACTTGCACTGCTTTTAATGCCCACGAGGGGGAGCAGTGAAATCAAAATTGATTTTTTTTTTTTTTCTCTCTTGCAGTGTAGGAGCTGTTGAAATTATGGGGACACTTCAGCCATTTGCTTGTTCTGAGAACAATGTTTAAAATGTTTTGAAACAATTTTTGTTTGTTCATCTTGCCTCCTTCTTGTTCTCTTTAGCTGTAACTTTGAAAACATTTCAGTTAATTAGTGTTATTTTCACCTTGGTTATTGTATACAGTTGGCTTTTCATATCTGTGGGTTCAACATCCATGGATACAACCAACCTCAGATTGAAAATATTTGGAAAAATTGTGTCTGTACTGAATGTGTACAGTCTTTTCTTGTCATTATTCCCTAAAAAATACAGTTCAACAGCTGATTACATAGCATTTATGTTGTGTTGAGTATTGCCCGTAATCTAGAGATGATTTGAAGTATATGGAAGGATGTGAATAGGTTATATGCAAGTACTGTTCCATTTTCTTTCTTTTTTGTTTTTTGAGTTGAAGTCTCACTCACAGCACACTCACAGCCACCCCAGCGTTGACCTGCTAGGCTCTGGCCTTCTTTCCACCACAGCCTTCCGAGTAGCCGGAACTGCAGGTTCACGCTACCACACCCAGCTAATTTTTTATTTATTGTAGAGACGAGATTGTGCCAAGTTGCCCGGGCTGGTCTCGAACCTGTGGGCTCAGGCAATCCACTTTCCTTGGCCTCCCAAAGTGCTGGGATTACAGGCTGAGCCACTGAGCCCGGCCTACTATTCCATTTTCTATTAAAGACTTGAGTGTCCCAGGATTCTGGAATCTGTGGGAGGTCCTGGAACCAGTCATCCACAGACACAGAGGGACAGCTGTGTATTTGATATAAAGTGTGTGACATGTTCAAACTGTGCGTCTACTAGGAGAAATGTACATACTAGGTTTTTTTATGAGCTGTAGGGCTTGACTTTTTGTGGTGTCATCTTGTACCTTCCTTCCTGAACTGCCAGCATTATTGCTCCTGCAGAAGTAGCAGCCTTGACCATGACCCCCTGTGCCTGATGCACCCTGTTCTGTGGCTGTGCTTCAGATAAAGGCAAGCTCTGTGCATAAATCTGACTCTGTATAAATGGGAAAGGGCATCTTCTTTTCTGAAGTACAGTCATCCTTCAGTGTCCATGGGAGATTAATTTCAGGACCCACATTACAATTTTCTTTTTTGAGTTGAAGTCTCACTCTGTCACCCAGAGTGCAGTGGCATGCTCACGGCTACCGCAGTCTCAACCTGCTGGGCTCAGGCGATCCTTTGTCCTTAGCCTTCCAAGTAGCTGGAACTACAGTGCACACCACCATGCCCAGCTAATTTTTTATTTATTTTAGAGATGAGGTCTCACCAAGTTGCCCAGGCTGGTCTCAGACCCCTGGGCTCAGGCAGCCCTCTCTCCTCTGCCTCCCAAAGTGGTGGGATTACAGGCATGAACCACCGCGCCCGGCTCACATTATGATTTTAACTAACCCTCTTTTCTAATTTTACTCAGACACTGAGGATGCTAGTGAGACTGACCTGGCAAAGCATGATGAAGAAGATTACGTAGAAATGAAAGAACAGTGAGTGTGATTTTTGTATTTCTTTTCTGGAACATAGAATTGACAACAAACTCTTTATATAGATTGAGCATACCAAATCTGAAATCTGAAATGCTATAGAATCCAAAACTTTGAAGGCTAGCATGATGCTCAAAAGAAGTGCTCATTGGAACATTTTGGATTTTTGGATTTGGGATGCTCAACTGGTGTGTTTTGAAAATATAAGTATATTTTGCAAGTAATTTGCAAATATTCCAAAATCTGAAAAAGTCTGAAATACTTTTGGTCCCATGCATTTCCAATAAGGGATAGTCAACTTGTACTGACCTTGTGTGTATGGTTTTGACCATAGTGCTTCCAAGACCATGTATAGGTGTGTAATTTTTCACTTTAATTTAGTCACATTTAGTCATTCTTCTTGTTGTGACTCTTTTGAGGTTAGGCTAGAAAGAACCTTGAAGAAAATGACCACAGGGGAGGGAGTAAGGCCATAAAACAGGAGAGAGCCTTTTGCCAGTCTTCATTTTTTAAAGGTATGAAAACCAATGCACAGAGAGGGTGAATGGTGTCTTGAGGCAACTGGGTTCTTAGATGGAATGAACTCTCTGAGCATTGACATGCTAGACACTGTGCTAGGTACCTCAGAGCTCAGAGCAGCTGGGTTGGAGGCAGTGCTCCCGACTCTTGGCTCAGTGCTCTGTCCATGTTTGTACATGTCCTCACCCAAACCTCGTTGCCTTCAGAGAGAGCCACAGAGACCATGTCCAAAGAAATGCAAACCCCACTCACTTTTGGCATATACACAGGGAAAGCAGTAGAAAATGCATTTTATGTATATTTGTCCAATGTATTTTGAGGATCTTGATTAGACTTCTAAAATCTTTTACCTTTAAACTAGGTGATCCCAGCTGGGCTTGGTGGCTCAACCTGTAATCCCAGCACTTTGGGAGGCCGAGACGAGTGGATTGCTGGAGCCCATGGGTTCAAGACCCACTCAGGCAACTTGTCGAGACCTTCTCTCTACAACAAATCAAAAATTAGTTGGGTGTGGTAGCACGTGCCTGTAGTTCCAACTACTTGGAAGGCTGAGGTGGAAGGATCACCTGAGCCCAGCAAGTAGAGGCTGTGGTGGCTGGCAGCGTGCCACTGCATGTCAATCTGGGTGACAGAGTGAGACTCCAACACAAAAAATAAATAAGCTAGGTGATCCCATTCCTTTTCTTTGAGGTCCCGTTTGCAGATGATTTGTAGCCATCCTCTGGACTCTGTCATTCTGTTCATGTTTTGGAATCCAAAGGGGTAATTCAGAGAAGTCTGACCAGTGCTGAATAAAGAAGGATTATGTTATTAATGCGTATGATCTTACGGTTTCATTTCTGAAGCTGTGCTTTCTTTTTCTTTTCTTTTTTTTGAGTTGAAGTCTCACTCTGTCGCCCAGGCTGGAGTGCAGTGGCATGCTCATGGCCACTGCAGCCTCTATTTGCTGGGGTCAGGCAATCCTTCCGCCTCAGCCTTCCAAGTAGCTGGAACTACAGGCATATACCACAACATCTGGCTAATTTTTTGATATGCTGTAGAGATGAGGTCTCGCCAAGTTGCCTGGGCTGGTCGTGAACCTGTGAGCTCAGGCAATCCTCTCACCTTGGCCTCCCAAAGTGCTGGGATTATAGGCATGAGTCACTACTCCTGGTTGCTTTTTAGTCTTTTCAAGCAAAAAACTTGAATTGCTTCACCTTGACCCATTTGAGATGTATTTTCACGTAATTCTTCTCTTCCTCATATGTGTTCTCCATGAATCTGATTTTGTTCTTTGTCTCCGTCAGTCTGTCAGTATTTCCTTTCAAAGACAGATTTTGGATTCAAAGATATTGCCTGGCATCCTCAGTGTGGTGGAATAGTTAACATCTTGGCTTCCAAATACTTCTTGTGCATGGTTACTTATCCATTCCCTCTCCTGTATATGATATGTTATCATTTCTTTGATATGATTTTTTTTTTGAGTTGGGGTCTCACTCTGTCACCCAGGCTGGAGTACAGTGGCTCAATCACAGCTCACTGCAATCTCAACCTTCTAAGCTCAGGTGATCCTTCTGCCTCAGCCTCCCTAGCTGGGACTATAGGCGAGCACCATCATGCCTGGCTAATTTTTTTTCTTTTAAGAAACAAGCTTTTTGCTGTGTGGCTCAGGTTGGTCTTGAACTCCTAGGCTCACGCAGTCCTCTTGCTGTGGCCTCCCAAAGTGCTGGGATTATAGGCATGAGTCACTGCACCCAGCCCATTTGATCTTTTAGTTGAATATGCTTCCTTAGTAGTATTTGATGATACAGAAAATGATTTGATTAAAATTGAATGCCTTGTGGGATTCAAGGTGCATGTTGAGAGTATATCAGAATTCACCCTAACAGAGTCAGACCTGGGTGAGTCTCAGATTCTGCCTGTTATTTCCTCCACCTATAGAGAGTCAGGTTATGTTTGCAGCTCTTATCTGAGCCATCAAGTTTCTTGTGCCTTTGTACTTCTTTGGGCAGCACATATACCAAAAGGTTATTGGTCCAGCTATGCGTTAGACAGTGTACTTTCAGGTTGCAAATCGTGTTGTCACTGTGAAGTTGGTAGTGTTTTTTAGGTAGAGCACAGATATTACTAAAATACGATTAACATATGGACTCCACCTTTAAACAGACTTGCTGGAGTATATAGTTGTCTATAATCCATTCGATGTGAGAGGAAGAAAATCGCACGCTGAGTCCTCGTGCTTTGTGTTTGCTGTGTGTTCTCTTCCAGCTGGGGCTGCAAATAAATGCTGCATTTTAACTTTTGTTTCTGAATTACTATTATTTCTCTGATCCTAAAAGAGTAGTGCTTAAAAAAATGACATAAGTGTTTATTGATTAGTGCTTACACAACTAAGCTGTCTAGATAGAAAAACATGCCAAAGGCATAGTCTTGCTCCTTTGGAATTTGTAATCTAATCGTAGTGTTGATACAGGAGTTGTGTTTCATGCCATTTCTACATTTGTGTGTGTGTTGATTATGTTTCTAAGTACAGGAGAAAATGGCATCATACTTTCAATTGTTGTATATTCTTGTCTGTTTATCACTGTTACTTATTAAGATCTGCTGTCTTTGTAGTTGCAGAGTTTAGACAGTTGCAGAGTTAACACAGAAGAATTTACAGAATTAGGGTGTGATTTAGGAACACAGTCCTTGACCCTTTCTGATCCCTGTATCTGCTGGTACATTTTAAACCAGCAAGCAGACTTTAGTTTCCTTTCTCCCCTGAAGGACATGAATGGCATTCCCATAACAACCCAGGTAATTTCTGTGGGCAGGTTATTTTGGAGTTGGGTTTTGAATGTTTTTATCTTTCAGTGTGTGTGTGTTGTTGTTGTTTTTTTTTTTAACAGGATGTATCAGGACAAACTGGCTTCTCTCAAGAGGCAATTGCAACAACTACAGGAAGGTTGGTGTGCGATTGAATCCTTCATTTCTAAATACAAGGGGACCCCCAAAACCTCAATTTATTTATAAAAAATTGTATATTCTTATGTATTTAAAACTTCAGTCACCTTCCAAGTATTCTCTGTTTGATGCAGTGCACCTATTGAGATACTTTTTCACTCCTCAAAATAGTTTTTGAACTCACCAGTTTTGATGCCTCTGAGTGCTTCTGCCATTTTTTGTTTTAACTCTTCCACATCAGCAAAAGGTTTCCTTTTGTGGACTTTTTTCATCCAGGGAAACAAATAAAAGTTGCTCAGGATGAGATAGGGCGAACAGTGAGGGTGGGGCACAGGAGTCCTCTGTTTTTGGTCAAAAACTGCTGAACACTCAGCGTGGTGTGAGCAGGTGCACTTGTAAATCGCTTATCGTGAAATGGGCAAACGCATTGAAAGGATCTCAGAAAAAATTTCACTGAAGCTGAACTCAACCTTTCACAACAACACTAGCTGCTACACTGGTGCCAGTGGGTTCCTAGAATACTCATCTGGTGGGGGATGCCTGTACTACAAGGGACTCACCCTTCAAAAGATAATTCCAGAGTTTTTTGTCCTCTTAGTATACATCTTAATATTACAAACCCTTGAAATCTATGCATTTTTACTTCTGTGTGGAAGTGATTTAAAATTTGGTCTGACTGATTTTACCTATCCAGTATACATTTTACTATCTTTTGCTGTCAGTAAAGTACTGGTTTTCTCTTTTTCTTTTGAGTCTGAGTCTCACTCAGACTGTCATCCAGGCTGGAGTGCAGTGGCATGCTCATAGCCACTGCAGCCTCAATCTGCTGGGCTCAGGCAGTCCTTTCACCTCAGCCTTCCAAGTAGCTGGAACTACAGATGTGTGCCACCACACCCAGTTAATTTTTTTTGTTTTTGTTTTTTGAGTCTCACTCTGTCGCCCAGACTGGAATGCAGTGGCACGCTCCCGGCCACCACAGCCTCGACCTGCTGGGCTCCAGTGATCCCTCCGCCTCAGCCTTCCAAGTAACTGGAACTACAGGTGTGTGCTACCACGCCCGGCTAATTTTTCATTTATTGTAAAGATGAGGTCTTGCTGAGTTGCCCAGGTGGGTCTTGAACCCACAGGCTCTGGCAATCCACTTGCCTCGGCCTCCCAAAGTGCTGGGATTACAGGCTGAGCCACAGAGCCTGGCCTAATTTTTAAAAAAATTTATTTATTGTAGAGACGAGGTCTCGCCAAGTTGCCCAGGCTGGTTTCAAACTCCTGAACTTAGACAATCCTCTTTTCTACCTCCCAAGGTGCTGGGATTACAGGCATGAGCCACTGTGTCTGGCTGTGGTTTCTAACTCTTTTATTTTTTTTATTAATTTATTTCTAATATGTGTCAAATTATTTCTTCAGATGAAATCTGTTTGAGGCTTTCTGTGGAGTATATGTTGAAAATCACTGTGTAGCCAGGCATGATGGCTCAAGCCTGTAAACCCAGCACTTTGGGAGGCCAAGGTGAGAGGATTGCCTGAGACCAGGGGTTCAAGGCCAACCTGGGCAACTTGGTGAGACCTCGTCTCTATTATAAATGAAAAAATTAGCCGGGCATGATGGCTCGCGCCTGTAGTTCTAACTACTTGGAAGACTGAGGAGGAAGGATTGCCTGAGCCCAACAGGTCGAGGCTGCGGTGGCTGTGAGCATGCCACTGCACTCTAGCCTGGGCTACATAGTGAGACTCCAACTCAAAATATATATATATATATAAAAAACCACTGTGCCTAAAGCTAGGTATTTTTAGGAGAGACATTGTTATCAAAGAATAAAGTTTTAGTATTATTTCTAAGCCAAATGTTAATGAACTATGGATTCTACATACTGTGTTTTCTCTTTTTTTGATTGGTAAATTAAATGTGGATTGTATCTTGTCAAATGCCACTGGCTGCTTAAGGTGGTGTAGTGTGGGGTTAAGAGTACAGGCCCTGGAGTCCATGAGGGCTCTGTATCTCAGTTTGACTATTTCTAGTGATATCACCTTGGGTATGCCACTTTCTCCTGCTTAATCTGTTTCCTGACCTGCAAAATGAAGAAAGTGAGAGTAGACGGGCCCATGTGTGAGGATTGTCTAGCACAGTGTTGGGTACACCATGAGTACTTGGGAACAGTTAGGTGCTGCCAGGGGCTCTTTGGCTGCCTGTTTGGAGACCCTCATCAGTGAAACTGCTTTTTCATTAGGCACTTTTATTGCTAGGGCGTGATTACTCCCTTGGACTAGCCAAGGAATTATGATCAGGAAACACTTCCCCCCACAAGCTGGGCCCTTCGTAATCAGATGCTTTGCGAAAAGAGCATTGAAATGAGTAGAGATTTGGTTAGACTCTGTACCTGAGCTGTCTAGTGTTGTCAGTAACCACAGGTGGGTATTGAAATCAAAATTAATAATTCCATTCCTCAGTTGCAGTAGGCATATTTCAAGTCCTAAGATAGTCACAATTGGCTAGCGGCTACCGTATTGGACACTGTAAACATAAAACATTTCTGTCACTGCAGAAAGTTCTGTCGACAGTATTGACCTGAAGGAGAATGAAGTGTTTCCAAGAAAGGGAGGCCCATAGACTCAGACTGTTGTAGCAAGTGATGAGAACCACAGGGCAGTGTCTTCATCTTTCTACTCCCCCTCACATACTACAGTCTTGATCCACTGTGTTGAGGTGTACTCCAGATAGGCTTCTGGTGGCTTTTGCTGTGTGCTTTGGCTGAGAACCAGAGTCCAGCTAACTCAGCTGAGGCACAGCTTTCCTTGGTTTGTGTTTTACTCTGGTGTTACTAAAACAATCACTGTTGGTGGTAGAGAATAATTTAAGGAAGCAAAATGTAGAGCAGTTGGATTATCAAAGTAATTTTATTTTTTAAATGCTCAAAATCAGGTACGTTACAGGAATATCAGAAGAGAATGAAAAAACTAGATCAGCAGTACAAAGAGAGGATACGAAATGCAGGTAAGGCTCTTCTAAACTTGCAGTTATCTTCAAATTTTCTACCATTTGTTAATCATTGATGTAACATGGCCCCAAAAGCTGTTCTCCAAAGTGTATCCCAGGTATTCCACTGGGGAGAGAGTTTTGGAGACCTCCTTGGGATGTCGTTAAAATCTTCAGCTATCAGTTGGGCTTGGTGGCTCAGCCCGTAATCAATAAGTCAAAATGAGACCTCATCTCTACAATAAATCAAAATGAGCTGGGCGTGGTAGTGCGTGCCTGTAGTTCCAGCTACTTGGAAGGCTGAGGCGGAAGGATTGCCAGAGCCCAGCATGTCGAGGCTGCAGTGGCCGGGAGCGGTCACTGCACTCCAGTCTGGGTGACAGAGTGAGATTCCAACTCAAAAAAGCAATAAATAAATCTTCAGCTATCTTCCTGGACTTCCCCTTTAGTAGGTAAAAGAGGTGGCATTGTGGAAGGAGATGGTCCTCAGTTCAGATCCTCCCTCCATTGCTTTAGATCTGTGCCTTTAATCATGGCATTTGCTTTTGAAGCCTCAGTTTCCCTATCCATAGAGGGGAATATTAATACCTTGTAGAATGGGTGTAAGATGTAAGTAAGGAAAGAAAAAAATTTTTTTTTTTTTGAGTTGGAGTCTCACTCTGTCGCCCAGACTGGAGTGCAGTGGCCGGGAGCAGCCTCGACCTGCTGGGCTCCGGCAATCCTTCCACCTCAGCCTGCCAAGTAGCTGGAACTACAGGTGCGCACTACCACGCCTGGCTGATTTTTTGATTTATTGTAGAGATGAGGTCTCGCCTGTCCAGGGGGGTCTCGAACCCGCGGGCTCAGGCAATCCACTCACCTCAGCCTCCCAAAGGCACGAGATTACAGGCTGAGCCACTGAGTCTGGCTAGGAAAGAAAATTGATGTGATCCATTTTCTTTAGTTGGAACAGCAGGTGAGTATTGAGTTGTTTTTCTTCATTTGACTTGCATACTCAATCCTGTCCTCATATGTTCTTTCATAAACATTTCTTTCCCTCAGGTAAAAATGCAGAAGAGTGCCTAAATCAGTCACGACTTGAGCTTTAAAAAGCACTTTCTGTGCGTGGATGGTCCACCCGCTTTAGTTGTGTCTGGTATCTGACTGCTGTAACTGAAACAACTTCCTCCCCTAAGTGCCAATCGTCATTTTGACTTATTGCGCAAGACATGATTTCTCAGAATGGCACAGAGCTTCACATCTTGGGCCATTGGTGCATCGTACTTGTCTAAAGCAATCATAGGAGTGATGGTGTTGGGCTGGGTGTGCCTGGGTTCCTGTGCCCAGCGATGTTCAGTGCCAAAGTGGGTAGGGCTTCTGGAGGTTAGAAAATAATGAGTGGCTTGTTCTCCTCAGTAATTTTCTCTTGCAGCAACTGTTAATTGACACCCAGGCTCCTAATCTGGGGTTCCTAGAACTGTCAGAATCCCATGGAGTATGTGTAGATGTGTGTATGTGCTTTTTTCTGGGGAATGAGTTCATGGGATTTATTTACTGGGTTTGCAAAGGGGCTTACGGTAGACTGGGCAGCACCCTACAGAGTTTTGTGGACCGTGTGCAGTAGACTCACTGCTACCCAGAAAAGAGTAGAAGGCATGGACCTATTTTTGCTTCAAGTACTGGATTTGTAGAGGGGATTGTACTCTCATATATTTAGTGGCTGGGGGAGCTGCTAGGTGAACAGTTATTATCACCTGGCACTCCATAGGTGTTGAGTACTGTTGGGCAGATACTTTAAGGTGTCTGAAAGGGGCTTGATGAGTGATGAGTCATCAGAAAAGGCTTTGGGGAAGGGTCTGCGTTTCGTTGGAAACTTGGGGACGTGATCAGAGAGAGCAGGACATTACAGGCAGAGGCATCAGTGCGAGCAGGTCTTGGTGGCCTGACCGTAAAGCCCAGAAGGACCAAAGCCTCTGTCCTCTGTATTCTCTGGGAGTGTCCCTTCCTTACCACACAGAGCCCTTTACACAGTGCTTTAAAAACAGCAGCTCAGCCGGGCTCGGTGGCTCAGCCTGTACTCCCGCGCCTTTGGGAGGCTGAGGTGAGTGGATTGCCTGAGCCCGGGGGTTCGTGACCCATCTGAGCAACTTGACGAGACCTCATCTCTACAATAAATCAAAAAATCAGCCGGGCTTGGTAGCGCGCGCCTGTAATTCTGGCTACTTGGAAGGCTGAGGCGGAAGGATCGCCGGAGCCCAGCAGGTCGAGGCTGCGGTGGCTGGGAGTGGCCACTGCACTCCAGTCTGAGCGACAAGAGTGAGACTCCAACTTAAAAAAAATAAAATATAAAAATAAAAATAGCAACTCGGCGCCTGGGGCAATTGCAGTTTCTTCTTGACTCCTCCTGCCATTTAGGGGACTGTTGGAGGGTGTAGACTGAGTTATTTTGCCAGGGTGGTTTCGTTCCTGCTTTTTTTGGGGAGGGTGTTTTTTGCCCTCAGGCAGAATTGCCAGAACTGATCTGTTCAGGGCCAGATTTTAACTAGACACAAGTACTTCGTGCATCCTTTTCTTTCATGTATATCAACACTTTACTGATGAAACATTTGCTCCGAGTAACGTGCTTTCAGAAAGCAATTACTGCTTCTAAATGAATGCTAGCGTCACTGTCTAGAAAGGTGACACAGCCTAGCGAGTCTAATTGCTCTTTTTCTCTCTTACAGAACTCTTCCTCCAGCTGGAAGTAAGTACTGAGGTTCTTCTGGGTTTGTAGGCACTTCCTGAGACAGAATCTTGCTCTCCTGATCTGGTGGTCTTTCCTTCTATCACCAGATAGATAGTTTGAAGCCTTCACCTTTGTCCTGTTTGCCTAAAGGACATTTGGTCTCAATTCAGGCATTCGGTCTATTCATTTGTTGGGTGGGCAGCTTCTGCTTGTCACAGGGAATTGAAGAATGCACAGCCTACACCGCTTTCTTGTTGATTGTTGTCTCACGTTAAAGTGTGTCTGAATTATAGTGGCGTGATAATCTGATATTGGTCCTCGAAGTAGCCCAGTCTCCCAGTTGGCTCAGCAGTTCTGTTTTGCAGCTCAAACTTTCTGGACCAATAAGAAAGATGAATTTTTAATTTTTCTTTTCATTCCATGGTGCTGGTTCTATGTCAGGCTCAGTGTTATGGTTCAGAGATGAGGGCCTGAATTTTGAATGATGTCCTACTCCCAGTGTGGCCTGGCTAGTGTGTGTGTGTGTGTGTGTGTGTTTGTGTGTGGGGGAGTACTTTTTGAGAAGGTTGTGACTTTTCAGAGCCACATTATTGGAACCCATTTTAATTACTGAAGTCAGTTCAGCACCCAAAGTCACTCAGCCTGAATCCATATCCACAGCCCACCATAGGTCCCTTTGTTTGTCACTTAATTCAGTGGTGAGATTTGACACTTAATTCAGTGGTGAGATTTGAAAAGTGGATGCACTTTTTTTTTTTTTTTTTTTGAGTTGGAACCTTACTCTCGCCCAGGCTGGAGTGCAGTGGTATGATCACAGCTACTGCAGCCTCACTTTGCTGAGCTTAGGCGATCCTTCTGGCTCAGCCTTCCAAGTAGCTGGAACTACAGGCTCATACTACCATGCCCGACTAATTTTTTCATTCATTGTAGAGATGAGGTCTCGGCAAGTTCCTCAGGCTGGTCTCAAACCCCTGTCAAGTGCTGGGATTACAGGCAGGAGCCATAGTGCCTGGCTGCAGTTTTTTTTGTTTTGTTTTTTTGAGTTGGAGACTCATTCTGTTGCCAAGGCTGCAGTGCAGTGGTGTACTCACGGCCACCGCAGCGTCGACCTGCTGGGCTCAGGTGATCCTACCACCTCAGCCTTCCAAGTAGCTGAAACTACTGGTGCATACCACCATGCCCAGCTAATTTCTTTGATTTATTGTAGAGACGAGGTCTTTCAGTGTTGCCCAGGCTCGTCTCAAATCTGTGGGCTCAGGCAGTCCTTTCACTTCCACCTCCCAAAGTGCTGGGATTATAGGTGTGAGCCACAGCACCTGGCCTGTGTTTTATTTTAATATAAAAGCTAAGAATATGAGATGTGGAAGCGTCCGGGCGTGGTGGCTCATGCCTGTAATCCCAACACTTTGGAAGGTGGAGGCAAGAAGATTTCCTGAATCCAGAGGTTTGAGACTAGCCTGGGCAACTTGGCGAAACCTTGTCTCTACAATAAATAAAAAAATTAGCTGGGTATGATGGCACATGCCTGTGGTTCCATCTGCTTGGAAGGCAGTGGAAGGATCACCTAAGCCCAGCAGGTTGAGGCTGCAGTGGCCGTGAGCATGCCACTACGTTCTAGCCTGGGCAACAGAGTGAGACTTCTACTCCAAAAGAAAAGAAGAAGCCAGGCATGGTGACTCACTCCTGTAATCCCAGCACTTTGGGAGGCCCGAGGTGAGAGGATTGCCTAAGCCCAGGCATTCAAGGCTCACCTGGACAAATGGCAAGATCTCATCTTTACAATAAACCAAAACATTAGCTGGATGTGGTGGTACACACCTGTAGTTCTAGCTACTTGGTAGGCTGTGGCGGAAGGATTGCCTGAGCCCAGCAAGTTGAGGCTACGGTGACCATGAGTGTACCAGTGCATTCCAGCCTGGACAACAGAACAGGACACTAACTCAAAAAAAGAAAAGGATGTGGAAGAGAGAAAAGACCAGAGTAGTCAGTGAAGTATACTCAAAAGGTATGTGACTTGATTTTATGCATTGTTGGAAAACTTGCTCCCAGATACCCTGTGACTGCAAGTGTGTGTGAGTGAAAGTGTGTCTCGTGTTTCTTGTAAGGGTTATTGAGGACAGAGCTGGACTTTGAATTGGAGCCCTGCTCCCAGGGCTGTGTACTCCTAACCTGTGTTTCTCTTTTGCTCAGACTGAACAAGTGGAAAGAAATTATATTAAAGAAAAGAAGGCAGCAGTGAAAGAATTTGAAGACAAGAAGGTGGAGCTGAAAGAGAACCTGATTGCTGAGCTGGAAGAAAAGAAGAAAATGATTGAAAATGAAAAACTAACAATGGAACTGACTGGAGGTATGAAAGCCTCCTGGGATGGGATCCTAAAAGTCCTGAGGGGGCCCTGAAGGGCTGTACTAGTTGAGAGCAGAGCAAGGTGAGTTTCAGCTCTATCCTGTGTTGGCTGTGTGACCTTAGTCAGACTGTTTACCTTCTTCTCTGGGTCTGTTTCCCTCTCTATAAGACGGGCTAATCCACCCTTGTGTCTCACAGGATTGTGGTTAGACATATGTTTGCCTATTACAGTGTACTGTACATAACGAGTGTTCAGTAAGTGGTGGGCCTTTAGTAGTAATTGCAGGTTTTGGCTTATCCTTTGCTAATTCCTAGGTCATCTACAGTTTGTGTCTTGGTTAGATTTCTGAGTTACTTACATAAGTTCATCTGTGGTGATGGGAATCCTGCTTTGTTTTCTTCCAGTGTGCCTTAATTACAGGAAAGTTATTGTCTCCCTTAACCTAGATGTGAGAACAAAGGCTTTTGGCTGTATCATCTGTTCTATTCGATGTCTTCCACCAGGTGCTATTGCGAACATTTCAGAAAAACTTGATAGGATTCCAGCAGGGTAGCTAAACTTAACTGTTTTCCTATAAAAGGTAGCAAAGTTACACAGACTCAGAACCAATCTCTTCCTTCCTAGCCCTCTAGGGTTTAGTAATCCACAGATGGGAACTCAGCAGGTTGTAGTCAAGTTTAAGGGAGAAGCAACATGGGCCGGCTTCTCTGTTGCCATATGTAGACCAATGGATCCTAGAAGAATACAGGGAATTGGCTTGAACTTGCTGTTCTGGAACTTGGCAAATACTGCCATGCAAATCAGTGGTGAGTTCATCCCTTGGGTATGGAGGTGGCGTGCCTTTCTGTATACCCAAGAATTTAACTCTTAAAATTGTGTCCAGAAGGTACTAGGATTCTGGCATGCCTGATTTTAGCAGGATTCCATGGGAAATACAGTGTTTTTATAGATGTTCTTGGGACTGACTTTGAAAGTAAAAGTAACCAGTTAAGGTCTGTGTTTCCTCCTATATGTTTCTGGTGCTGTGAACCAACTTGGCCCTCTGACGTAGGCTTCTGGCTCCAGTCCCCATGATGTGCTGAGGAGAATGTGGCTGTGCCTGCCTGAGGCGGGGTCTGACTCTTGAAAAACCTCTCCTCTGATAGCTTCCTCATTGAAAGATTTGGCAAGAGAAGTGAGTTTCTTGATGGCCTCTGAAAACGACTAGAAATGGTTTTTTTGTGAGAATAGATGCAAAAACAGCAGCTTGCCCCTTGCTCTTGAGGAAATGCTCTTTTAATTAGACTGATAGCACTGTGGTGTCTTGTTGGTACCAGTCTGCTGCCTTTCAGGCCTCCACATGTTTTCTTTGATGGTGGCTGGGACTGGCATTGATGCCTCATTGCTCTCCGCGGGAACCACCAGATGTTGAGGAGCCTTCATGAGGCTAGTGGGCGATATTGTCAATGTATAGCTGTTCTCTTTCCATCTGTGGGGAAGGGTATCATCACCTCACCTGTGGTTTGGCATCCTGATTGTTGACAAGCGATAGACATTGGCCAGGCAGTTTTACGGCCAGAATCTTAACTGGGACAGGAGGTATCCTCAGTGACTTGAGGCTGAGCCTGCCAGGCTAGAAAAGACAAATACATGCAGGGAAATCATTTGTAGTGCAATAAAATAGATTACAGAAGTGTTTACAGCTAGCCATGGGCATTAAAGGTACCGATGTCCTTCCTCAAGCCATTTGGTACCCTTGCTATGGAAAGCACTGCCAAGGTAATGATAGAGTATTGGAAGAAAAGGCACTGGAGCTAGAAGGGTAATTAGCATTTCCACAGATGGTGCGGCTATGGTGTTGGATTAAAGGCCTGAATTCATTCCTCTAATTGAGTGACTTATTTCACCTTTGTGGATTGATGCCCAATATCAGTGTAGCCTAGCCTTGCCCTGAAAAGCTATTTTTTAAAGTCTTCTTTTCTGGTTCAAGGTGAAGAGTTCTTGAAAAACAAAGTAGATTAAGAGGCTGATGAGAAGTTTAGTCCAAAACCTGTTGGAAATGGGTGTATTCAGTGACCTTCTCTTTTTGGCTGACTTAAAGCATTTACACATTTCCATGGGAATTGACAGGCTGTACTCTTCACTACCCACACGTCTTGTGGGAAGCTAATGAGAACTGGCTTGTACAGGTAGAGAAGTGTACCATAGATAAAGAAGTTAGGTTGAGCTAAGTTAGAACTTCTCCAACTTTAATGTGTATGTGGGTCACCCGGGGGACCTGGTAAAATATAGATTCTGTTTCAGGGGTCTTGGGTGGCAGCTGAGATCCTGTATTTCTAGTCACCTCCTGGGGACTGCTGATGATGCTGGTCGACCAGACTTAGGGTAGTAAGGATAGAGACATAATTACCTGAGTGTCGTTTTTCTCTGAAGTGGAGGCCAAGATTATAAGTAACCCAAATAATCAATGAGAACTTGAAGATCTTTAAATTGTGGGGTGCTTTATTATTTTTTATGTGGTTTTCATTTTGTTGTCTTACTAGCAGCCTTCTTTGCCCCTTTCTTCCAACAGTGCAGTAACTGCTACTTCATTTTCTTTTGTAAGTTCTTGCTCACCAGGGGCATTTTCCAACCCTTAGCTAACCCTGTGGAAGTTATTCATGACCTCAGGAAAGCCTGTGAGTTTCCTTTAGAAGATACTGGGTTCATAGCTGGTACCATGAATCATTAAAATGTCAAGATAGAAGTCTGTTTCCTGAGCATTTACACTGAGCCAGGCATTATAGAAAAATGCTAGAGCTGCCTCTGCAGGCCAACAATCCTGGGGGAATCCTGGCTCTGTCACAAGCTTAGTTCTGAGGTCGGTTTTTCTCACTTGGCCAGGGGATGATAAAACCTATTACGGGGGGCTGATGTGAAGATGAGATGATGTAATGCCTACATGGTGCTTCAGAAAGTGGCTGATGCACAGAGTAGACACTCAGGGATTGGCAAGTTGTGACCTCATTTAGTTCCTGCAGCTTCCTTTGACCTAGGTGTCACTATTCTGATTTTACAGATGGCAAAGCAGGCTTAGAGAAGTGGAGCGATTTGCTCCAAGTCCCCCGGTGAGATTGTGGTTAAGCCAGAATTTGACTCCAAACTGTTCTCTTAACCACCAAATTATACCAACTCTCTGCAGATAGCGTGCAGCACTGAGTAACTTAAAGAATTAGGCTAGTAGGTAAGGTCTGTGTCCCCAAGGAGCTTATGTTCTGATAGTTTGAAAGCTGACACAGCTTCTCCATTTACCCCAGTGTAATGCATTGTTGAGACAGTGGGCCCCTAAAGAGTTGACGGGCTTGTTCTCGCTGATTCTGAAACCTTAAGGTTTATGTGGTTGTACTACTGTAGGAGTAATAGGTTTCACGCAGTTAATAATAGATGCCAAAATGAGCAGGGGAAGTCAAGGTGGGAAAAAGTCAGGGCAGGGTGATGTCAAGGTGGGGAGAAGTCTAGGCAGGGAGAAGAGATTCTGCACTACTGTTGGGAAAGGGAGAATGGAAGAGGTGACCTGGATTTGGGGTGGAGTGGGCTTGTCCTCCAGTTGCTCTTTCCTGTTTCCTGTGGAATCCAGGCCATTTAATGTGGTTGACAGTGCAGCTAGGAAGGCTAGATTGGCTGCTCTTTAACTGTCATTCCTTCATTTTGGACAACGTTGGCCTAATGGAGATTGGTCCCTTCATTCCTGCCCTGATTGGGCCTCCAGTGACCTGACCTTGATTCTTCTACCCCATCCCATAGTCACTTGTTTGTGGTTGCCACTGCAGTCTTGGTATGTGACAGCATTGATCAACCTGCCACCCCACTAGAGAGAGGTGCGGGGTGTCCTGGGGATGACTCCTGGCCTCTGGTCCAGCCCCATGTTGCTCTGCCCCTGGTTTGGAGGTAATTGACAACATGCTACAGTGTTGTCAATTATCAAAAGTCTGAGGTGGCTTTTCTTTCCATCACTTATATCCCATTTCTTAAGGGTGCTTCTTTGAATCACTGCAGCTAGTTTTTTTTTTTCCAACAGGTAAACAAATATGAGCTTGTTATAATGGTTAAAGTATATTAAAATGAAGCTTTTATTGCAGTTGTACTGTAGACAGGTGAGCTGTTGGAAGTGAATGAATAGGCCCAGGGAAGTGCAGAATAAAAGGCCAGCCAGTAAACTGGTTATTGTATGTTAATTGCAGGTAATTAATTTATCAGGAATATCTCTACATGGGGATTGTGCTGTAATGACTCTACCAAGCATAATTCAACCTGCTCCCATTTCTTAGAAGGCAGACCCAGTGCTACCTGGGGGGTGCCTGTATCTAGCAGGTATCCTGGTGAGTAGAACAATAGGATGTGCACTATTCAAGGTCTTATTGCAAGGTGGTTTGGGGAGAAGTTGTATACCTAGTCTTGTTGCTTGTTCGGTGTTTTTTCTCACAAATACTCTCCCAAGTCTGTTTTAATTGTTAGATATTTAATGAGAGTCTACAAATAGTATCCCCACTGAAGCAAACCTATGAAGAATCCTCTAGCTCAAGGAGAGGCTTTCCAATAAACTTTCTTTCTTTTTTTTTTGAGTTGGAGTCTCACTCTGTCACCCAGACTGGAGTGCAGTGGCCGTTCCCGGCCACCGCAGTCTCGACCTGCTGGGCTCTGGCGATCCTTCCGCTCAACCTTCCAAGTAGCTGGAACTACAGGTGCATGCTACCGTGCTAAATTTTTTTTTTTTTTTTTGAGTTGGAGTCTCACTCTGTCGCCCAGACTGGAGTGCAGTGGCCGCTCCCGGCCACCGCAGCCTCGACCTGCTGGACTCCAGCGATACTTCCGCCTCAGCCTTCCAAGTAGCTGGAATTACAGGCATGCGCTACCATGCCCGGCTGATTTTTTGATTTATTGTAGAGATGCGGTCTCGCTGCCCAGGCGGGTCTCGAACCCGTGGACTCAGGCAATTCACTCACCTCAGCCTCCCAAAGACGCGGGATTACAGACTGAGCCACCGAGCCCAGCTTACCATGCTAATTTTTTTTTTTTTTGAGTCGGAGTCTCACTTGGTCGCCCAAACTGGAGTGCAGTGGCCGCTTCCGGCCACCGCACCTCGACCTGCTGGGCTCCGGCGATCCTTCCGCCTCAGCCTTCCAAGTAGCCGAAATTACAGGCATGCGCTACCACGCCCGGCTGATTTTTTTTTTTGATTTATTGTAGAGATGAGGTCTCGCTGCCCAGGCGGGTCTCGAACCCGCGGGCTCAGGCAATCCACTCACCTCAGCCTCCCAAAGGCGCGGGATTACAGGCTGAGCCACCGAGCCCGGCTACCATGCTAATTTTTAAAAATTTATTGTAGAGATGAGGTCTCGCCAAGTTGCCCAGGTGAGTCTCGAACCCACGGGCTCAGGCAATCCACTCACCTCAGCCTCCCAAAGCGCAGGATTACGCTGAGCCACCGAACCCAGCTACTTTTCTAATTTAATATAATTTGTGTTTGGTGCACAATGTCTTGAGAGGAAGACTGACAGAATCCCTACTCAGGTGTCTTCTCCAGGGTTGCCACACTCTAAGGCCTGAGCTTCAGTGCTGGACGTTTGATTTTTGTCATTGTTCCCAGATTGAACTTCTTTGGACTCTTACTGGCCAAACTCACAGGAGGCTGATATTATAAACTCAGAATACCAGCTTGTTGCTTACAGTGAGAAATAGAACTTCCCAGGCAGATCAGACCCAGGTGGCAGGCTGTCCCATTCTTCTGTGAAGAGTCTGCCTTAGAAGCCAACTAGGCAAGCCTGGCACTGGAACAGGTGACAAGTGTATAGCCTTACTGTGTCTGTTGGGGCTGTGGCACACATGTTGATCCCCTTCTCAAATCACATCTTCCACCTGGGCCACTGGCTAGGACTGCTCCCTGCTGCCTCTGCTTTCCTAGACGGTGGTGGAAACATGCTGTTGAATTCTAGGGCTTTCTCCAGAGTACCTTCCTTCTGCAGAAGCAGTCTTTTGGATAAAGTTCATTAGGTTGCTGTTACCAGGCTAATAAAATGAATTGATTCTCACCATTTCATAAGAAGGGTTTGATTATATTTTCTGCTCTGTAAGTGAAGCGATTATGATTTTCAGAGTTTAGTGGCTATGTTCAGACTTAATTTTCCCCAGATCCCCTCACCTTTACATGGCATGCTTCCATCATGTATTGCTCACCTCCCACTCCCCAGTCTCTGCAGCCTGCAGAGCAGTGTACATGCAGCCATCCTCTTTGGTGGACAGAACATTCCATAATAGTTCACGGCTACATGGCTTTTTCTCTGGTGCTCTCTTGGACTGAATGAGCTTAACCCAAGAAGTATTACACACCTCCATGGGAAGTGATGCTCAGGTCAGAAGAAGCTGCAGGAACTAAACGAGGTCACAGCTTCCCAATCCCTGAGTGTTTACTCTATGCATCACCCTCTTTTTGAAGCACTGTATAGGCTTTCCATTGTCTCATCTTCACACAAACACTTTGTTTTCCAAATTCGGTATGAGTGTTGGACAGCCTCACAGTTGATATCAGCTGCCTTTAACTATGGAGCTTCTTTTTGGCTGTTTGTGTACTGACTTTTAAAAAGGATCTTTGTAGGCTGGACGTGGTGGCTCACGCCTATAATCCTAACACTCTGGGAAGCCCAGGATAGAGGATTGCTTAAACCCAGGAGTTCAAGACCAGTCTAGGCAACATAGTGAGACTTCATCTCTACAGAAAATTTGCTGAACCTGGTGGTGCATACCTGTAGTTCCAGCTACTTGAGATTCTGAGGTGAGAGGTTCGCCTGAGCCCAGGAGGTAGAAGCTGCAGTGAGCCATGGTCATGCCATTGCACTCCAGACTGAACAACAGAGAGACCCTAACTCAAAAAAAAAAAAAAGAAAAAGCCAAGGCTCTTAGTATAGTTTTCTTCTGCCTGAAAAGTAATAAAAACCAGCATTGATGCAACTCTCATTGTACCAGGTACTGCATTAAAGGCTGTACATGTATATTACTGATACTTCCATTCTCTACACAAGGAAACTTGAGATGTAGAGCATTTACGTAGCATGCCTTAGGTTACACAGCTCCTGCAGAGATTCAGACCCACGTTTGTGTGACACCTGGGCCCTTAGCCATGGTGCTGTGCCACTGGCCAGTAAATAACTGGAGAACAGCAGCATTTCAACATAGGAAGAAATATAGGGAGAAGTCCCCCTCGCTTTTTTTCCGGGGTGTGTGTGTGTGTGTGTGTGTGTGTGTGTGTGTGTGTATGTGCTCTTTTGCTTTTTTACATTTCCAAGTACACCTATACAAATATTTATCAGGTCTTTGGTTCTTATTTTATCTTCGTTACATTCATGGGGGGAAAATCCAGTATTACACATTTCTCTCCCTTTTGGGGGAGTGCTCAAGCAGTCCTTCCTCCTCAGCCTTCCAAGTAGCTGGGACTACAGGTGTCTGCCACCACCACTCCCCAGCCCACCCCGGCTATTTAAAAATTATTTTTGTAGAGACAAAGTCTATGTAGCCCAGGCTAATCTTGAACTCCTGGGCTTAAGGTATCCTCCAGCCTCAGCCTCCCAAAGTGCTGGGATTGTAGGCATGGCTCCTAGCCCCCGTTTCTCTTCTTAAGAGCAATATGCAGCAACTTAGACTTCCTGTGGTGTGTTTATGATATATGCTGAGATTGTATATACTCTGTGGGTAGAATTCCCTGTTGCTGCCCTGCCCACCCTCCTTATGGTGTGCATAATTTAAAATAAACTTTATCCCGTGGTCAGGCTTGACCTCATCTAGCCATTCTTCAGGAGATTTTGTGAAACCCCCCTACTGTGCCAGACTATTGCCAGGTGCTAGGGTGGGATTCAAACGTCCAGTGGGGGTAATGTCCTGTACAGTGTGGCACTTGGTATAGTAGAGGCTTGCACAGATGCTTTGGTTACTTGGAAGATGGAATGATCCTCTGCCTTTAGAAGGTGTCGCAGAAGGAGGAGAATTGAACTGATTCTCAAAGGATGTTACGTAGGAGTTTACTGGGAGAAAAGAGGAGGCTAGGCAGAGAACAGCTGTGCAGAGGTTTGAAGGCATAAAGTCTGGTACCTTTGGGTAACAGAATAGCTAAAAACTTGCACACAGGGTAGATGGAATGAAAGAGAAGGAAGACCAGAAACGAGGCTTGACATTTATCCCATGGAGAATGGCAAGCCACTAAAATATTTAGAAAGAGTGGTAGGCAAAATGATCTGGTTTGTATCTTAGGAAGATCTCTTTGAGAGAGGAGAGGATGGACTGGACATGGGAGAAACCACTGACGGTTATGAAGGTAGGTCAGTGAAAAGATAAGGGAATGGAGTTGAGGCAGAACTAACATCATCTGGTGAATTTGATGCCTGGGTGAAGGAAGACAAGTCACAGATGACAGTTTTTGTTGTAGCTTAGAAGGATGGATAGATCTGATGTCCCTGAGATGCAGAAGAGGCAACTTTAGGGTAAACAAGGAGAAGAAATGAGTTTGCCTGGAGTGTTGAGAGAATGTGGTGTAGGATATTGATTGCCAGTCAGAGTACTGGGTAGAACTAGAGTTGGTAAGTGGAAGTTCGTTGGGATACAAGCTGAGGACTGACTGACTGGACCCTAGAAATCTCCAGTATTCAGGGAGGAGGCAAGCTCAAAAGGACCCCTGCGATGCAAGTCAGCCTCCTTGAGCACTGGGGCTGCGGCTGGGCAGGAGTGATTTTAAGGTGGAGGAAGTCAGTATCAGTGTCAGACTGCACAGAAGAGTAAAGAAGAATGAAAAGAGGCTTCTATTGTGAGCCTGCATTGTATCATTCTTAATAGTCAAGTAGCTACAAAAGGTTATAAAAGAAAAAAGAGTCTGAGTCTGTCAATGAAGACTCAGTATAAAAGTGTGGGCACTGAGGCCAGTGGCCTCTCAAAGAGCCCTTTATACCAGTGGGCTTCAGCATACCCACCCTCCATGGGAACAGGAGAAATTAGCTGACTGGAGATGACCTTAAGGTTCCTTCCTATCCCACGAACCTACAACTTTGGGGTTTCTTAAGGGAGAGGAGGAGTAGCCCCTAGATTTTGAGGGTACTGGAGAGCAACCTACAGTGGTTATGGTGCTAGATTGTAGGGCTGCATTTCTGAAAGGGGGGTGCTCCTAGGGCAGCTGATCTGAATCTTACAAGCTTGGATGCTTTTTAAAGTCATTTAGGGCCATCTGGCTTGGGCCATGTGTAGACCAAACATTCCCAATATGACGGTTTCAATTGGATAGCCAATGGGGCATATTCTTCACTGTAAAAATTCTTACTGGCTTCAGATGGGGGTTGGATAGATTTACCCATTCCATTCTCATCACAGATTCTATGGAAGTGAAACCTATCATGACCAGAAAGTTGCGGAGGCGCCCAAATGATCCTGTCCCCATCCCTGACAAGAGGAGGAAGCCTGCTCCTGATATCCATTTGTATTGAACGTTAGTTGCTTTTTTTCTTAAGACTGTTGAATCCTTTGCTTATCCATTTGATAGAATATACATGGCCATTGTCCTACAGAATAGTATTATTTGATTGGAAGGCACATAACATGTAGAGTATTTGTCCACAGGATAGGGGCTAGCCATTTTATTATTGGAGTTCTCATTTGCTACTGCTTTTAGTGGGAGAGACTTACAGAGACTAGTTATTTGGAAAGGTGCTTTGTGTGGGAAGTTCAGCCTGGTTTTAACACAAACTTCAAGATTCAGGGTTATCTGGAAACTTGATGTGCCTTAATTTTTCCACTGGAATTTTCTACTGTCAAGTAAAGACAGTACTGTCTGCCTCTATGTACCTCAGTTATCTACAGATAACTAAAATAGTGGATTGCAGACTGTTTTGCTGTTTTTTTTTTTTTTTTTGAGTTGGAGTCTCACTCTGTTGCCCAAGCTGGAGTACAGTACAGTGGCACGCTTACGGCCACCACAGCCTCGACCTGCTGGACTCAGGCGATCCTTCTGCTTCAGCCTTCCTAGTAGCTGGAATTATAGACGTGTGCCCAGCTAATTTTTTGATTTATTATAGAGATGAGGTCTTGCCATGTTGCCCAGGCTGGTCTCGACTCAGGTAAGTCCTCTCACCTCCACCTCCTCAAGTGCTGGGATTACAGGTGTGAACCACAGTGCCCAGATGCAAACTGTTTTTTTTGTTTGTTTGTTTGTTTTTGAGTTGGAGTCTCACTCTGTCGCCCAGACTGGAGTGCAGTGGCCGCTCCCGGCCACCGCAACCTCGACCTGCTGGTCTCCGGCGATCCTTCCACCTCAGCCTTCCAAGTAGCCGGAATTACAGGCATGCGCTACCACGCCCGGCTGATTTTTTTGATTTATTGTAGAGATGAGGTCTTGCTGCCCAGGCGGGTCTCGAACTCGCAGGCTCAGGCAATCCACTCACCTCAGCCTCCCAAAGGCGCGGGATTACAGGCTGAGCCACCAAACCCGGCTCAAAACTGTTTTTAACTTAAAGCAAATGAGATTTCAGTCACACATAAAGAAACCCCTTAATCATAAAAGTGGTAACAAGAACAGGACACATGGAGAAATGTTTTTTCTATTCTTCTTGAAGAGATAATAGCTGTTTGCCTAGAAAGGTTCAATTGTTTGTGCACCACCAGGAAAGGGCATCCCTTCACCTTCACAACTGAGGATTTAGTTGCTGGAGAAGATTAACCTTATGTTGTGTGTGTGTGGAAGGCTTTAGAACTGTGGAACAAAAACGCCCTATAAATTCTGGATGAAATTCTTACTTTACTGTTTCCTGTGCTCTGTTATTGTAGATACCTAATGAATCTCATCATAGTAGTTTGTAAGATGGGAGATGTGAATTCTTTTATATACCTAAGCACATGATGTTTAGTAGGAAAATCATACATTTCTAAGCAGCAGACTATTGTAAAAACATAATTTAACATAGTCATGCTTTGTAAAATTCTAAAATACTGCTTCCATTTTGTTGATTACTCTTTGCTTGAAAACCATACTTTTCAGATATATTCCTTTAACTCTCAACACCCCAGCTAAACTATTTGTTAACAGATGAACAGATCATGGAGGATCTGAGAACATTAAATAAGGTACAGCTTGATTTTTTAAAAAAAATTTATTTGAAAGCTCAGGCTTGACATGGTTTTCAGCTTCCCTTTGTTAACATGTTACTTGTTAAATCATTATGATACCTTTGACATCTGAAGTTGCCTCTGAAGTGATTTTCTCTAAGATTTTTTGTTGTTGTTCTTCCTACAGCTTAAGTCACCCAAGAGACCAGGTAAGTGCATGATGTATTGGCATTTGTGCAATCTTTTCATCATGTTGTTGGAAAAGCATGTGAATACCTGTCAGGGAATTGTTGCAATTTTCAAAAGGAAAATGTTCATCATTTGCCTAACAGTAGTCATCACGAAAACTGAAGGGCACCTTAAGTGAACCCCTCCCTGATTTTTTTAACCCTAATATGTTATTTTTGTCTTTTCCTCAGAATTTATTGTAAAAGAGACGTTTGATTGGCTGGTAAAGGTTTCCTTCTGTTTAGGTGTCAGGCATATGGTTTAAATACACATCCATTTTTGAAAATGAAACCAGAAGGATTTTTCGTGTTTCTCATTTTCTAGAGTTAAGCCCCAGCAATACTGTTCCAGTAGATTTTCATGACCCGGCTCTGGTAAAGCATTCACAGGCTGCTCTGAGTCGTGGTTTATAGAAGAGACCAGCTCAGTGTTCATAGTCGCTCCTTCCAGAACAGCACTTGACAGTCAGTGCTGGGTTGCAGACTAGAATTCTGAATTGGTAATGTCTTTTCTATGTTTAAAGACTATGATTACTTACACATTGCTCTACTCATTGAAACTTGTGGAGGAAGAAGATGCCTTTTTCTCTAGATAATGTCTTCTGGGAGCCGCCATGGTCCACAGAGATGTCCTGAACTTCTGAGGCGTGACAGCAGGGGGCGGGGGTTATATGAGTGTGGAGTGTGTGAATGTAGATCATTTTGAACCTACTGTGGTTCTTGAAATGATTTCATTTGTAAAAGAGATTTCATAATACTTGCTCCTTTGGGCTTCTGATGGTCACCAAAGTTTTAGTCCTTCTCTGAGAGACCTTGTGCATTTACACAATCGACCTTAACCTTCCTGAGCCCCAAGTTTCTCCTCTGTTTAAGTGAGGTTTATCTGTGCCTTGCCTACCTCACAGGGTTGCTTTGAAGATCAAGTTAGATGTACTATACAAGAATTTTGTTGACTTTAGCTCACTGGAGGTTGGCCATGATTATTACCACATTCTGGTAAGCATGTTAAATGATGGACTCGTGTGTTTGTTACATTCTTAGCTGTGTAAGTATCTCTGTTTCCTCCAGCCTCCCCGTCCTCTCCTGAACACTTGCCTGCCACACCTGCAGAATCTCCAGCTCAGAGATTTGAAGCTCGGATAGAAGATGGCAAACTGTACTATGATAAAAGATGGTATGTTACAGGAAAACCTGGACTTGTAAGTCTCAAAAGGCCCACTTGAAAAGAGGGCCCTGCTATCTATGGCTGTTATTTTAGAGCATGGCTGCTTCTAAGCTTGGATAGTGCTAGAAGTAGAAGCCCATTTAAAAATGTATAAGCAGTCATTTGATCGATGCTTCTGTTAGATCTCTGAAAGCAGCATTTCCCAGAACCATGTTCTGCGGATGGCGGCCCCCTTCCCTCTCCATGCTGCTGTCATGGAATTTGCAGGCTGATGTTTTTGGTGTTGCTCTTGCCAACTGGGCCTGGGGTATATGTTCCCTTCTCCCCTCCTCTTAACTCTGCCCCTGTGTGCTAAAGTTAATACTTCAGATAAAAGGATATTGTGGTAAAATCCATTTAGGGGATGATCATGTTAATTAAAATAAGAGGGTTTCTCCCTCGTAGTGCTCTTTGGATCCTGTGATATGCTGATGTGCACTGTGAATTTCTGAGATGGTATTAGATAGTTTTTATTTGACACCACATACCCTTTTCTCTTGCATCATCCCTCTGCAAAAGTGTTCCAGGAAACTTACTCTTTCAGGGCAGTTATATCCTAATACATTCCTAGTTTAGAACGAAAACGAAACCTTCAGACCACCAGCAGTTTTCATTGGAAAGGAAATGGCAAAACAACATGAAAGAACCTTGAAAACTCATAGATTTATTTGTTCTACAAACATTTTTTGATCTGCTTTGTATTAAGCATTGTATTAGGTATTAAATCACTCTGGATATTCATATATATATTTTTTTGGTCCATATGCAGGCATACTCTCTATTTTAGGTCATAGTGGGCACATGGTTTGCTCTGCCATTCCGAAACTTGGTCATATTGAGAATGTTTTTCTGGGTTGCTGTATGGTCTCTGTAATTATTATTTATAATGACTATCTAGTGATCCCTTGAATTTCATTGCTTTTGTTTAGCTGAAAGTTTCAAAATTCAGGTGATGGTTACTTTGAATTTTTTGAGCTTTCTTAAGGAAAAAACCCAGTATTGTGTTACTTGGTTACTTTATGATATTGTACTTGCCAAAAGATGCTTAGTGATCTATTCATGCCTGAGACAAATCATTTTCACCTATTAAGTTACAGTAAGTTAATTACCTAGTAGATAATTACCTAGCAAACTGGAGCCTTGCTTTATCTATAAGCCTTGTCTTAATGACTTCTGCCCCTTTGATTTGGCTATTCTTTGGCATTCTGTAAAATGGTCAGTTTAGTATTGCATCTTAACATTGCTTATCAGACATATCACCACTAGGTGGCAGGTCGTAATAGCTCAACACACTGAGAAGGGCAAAATAATATGAAAAATGTTTCTAATAATGAAAACCAAATAACCTTTAAAGATCAAGCCCACACATAAGAACCATCTTTGAAAATGATGAGATTTATCACTAACATTTTTACGGATCTGTGAGTCTTAAAGCCATGTGATATTTCAGATGATGTTCATTTTGTAATTGTGTTGCTTTGGATCGTCCTCTTTCTAGGCTTAATCCTCAGACTTTATGAGACGTGTCTTGAAGGTGAAAATGCAGTAAAATAAAATTCTTGTTTTTTAGAGGAAGGATCCACAGTGACTGGTGTTTTATAATGTAAGCAGAATGGTCAGGTTTGATGTGTTAGAACTAAACATTTTAAAGGAACTCTCACCATTTTTCTCACATTAGCAGCAGGCATTTAAAGAATAACGTCTCTGGAAACATTTTACTTTTTCAGTGAATTTATTTATTTATTTATTTATTGTGAGTTGGAGTCTCATTCTGTCACCCAGGCTGGAGGGCAATGGCACGCTCCCGGCTGGCCACCACAGCCTTGACCTGCTGAGCTCAGGAGATCCTTCCGCCTCAGCCTTCCCAGTAGCCGGAACTACAGGCGCACGCTACCACGTCCGGCTAATTTTTGATTTATTGTAGAGACGAGGTCTCGCCAAGTTGCCCGGGTGGGTCTCGAACCTGTGGGCTCAGACAATCCTCTCGACTCGGCCTCCCAAAGTGCTGGGATTATAGGTTGAGCTACTGGGCCTGGCCACTTTTTCAGTGAATTTAAAGTTGCATTCTTGTTTAAATATACTTTGAGAACATTGTTCTCTTCTATATTTTGTACATTTGCCTTTGTTGGCCTTGGCAATGAGAGTTCATAATGCAATTGTTAGAAGGTGATTGCTGATGATCATTGAAAGGAGTTCTTGGGAGTCCTGGCTGAGGTTTTCACCAGTGCAGAGCCAGCCTCTCCCATCTCACCAGCCTCTTGTTTGGCCTTGTCAGTTGGAGGCTTCATTTTTCTTTCTTCTTCAGCAGACATGGCCTGTGGCTCAGAGGTCAGCCAAATTGCCTTATGCTCTTTCTGGTGCAGTGGAGCATTTTGGTGCAACAGTATGGCAAAGCGTGTTTTACTGAGCTTCAAATGACTTCAGCAAAACGAATGGGATTCAGGCTTCCCATCTTGGTGTTTACACTTGTAGAACTCCCTTTCATTTTGAAAGATAAGCATCTTCCCTGTGTTTGGTTTTATACTGCTTTTAAGACATTTTATATCATGCTGTAAGTTTGTCTCACATTTTGATTTGGACTAATGACCCCTCAAAAAATACTGTGAAAGTAACTGATATTTTAAAATAATTAACTGATGGTGCTGGGGGACTATGTTTTCTCTTATCACTTTAAATCTGGGGCTGCTAGTGAGAATCAGAAATGAAGTCACTAACTTACTTAAGTGGATTTAACCCTCCAGCCTTCTATTGATACAAAAGACTGTTATCTTAGTGAATACAACTAGAATTGGGACTCTCTGAATTCTGTGGCTGTAAAGTGGCTTCATTTTATGGGAAATGAAGTGTTAATATCAGGATTCCTAGTTGGATACAAAATTAAATGAATTCTTCTCCTTCCTTGCCCCTCCTTGGTGGGCTTTTGAGTCCACCTTCTCAAGAAATTGCCTTCTTCCAAAATAATACAGTAGTGGTAATTCTAGTTTGTTAGTTTTAATAGTAGCGGTGCACAGCTTTAAGAGCTTAATTGTAGAGGTTCCCAGGACAGAATTTCCATTAGTAATGAAGTGAATTTGACATTTGAGGCTTATTCTCTGAGGCTGTTTAAAGTGATTTTGTTTTTCTTTCTTAGCAGTTGAGCTGCAGCTAGTAAAGCAGGTTAATTGGCAAAAAATTGATAATACACATTTTTATTACTTTAGCCCTATTGATGTTGCTTCCTAACATATTTTATATGTAAATGTTTTTTTCTTTTTTTCTTTTGAGTCAAGGTCTCACTCTGTCACCAGGCTTGAGTGCAGTGGCACCATCACAGCTCACCACAGTCTCAACCGCTTGGGCTCAGGCTGTTCTTCCACCTCAGCCTCCCGAGTATTTGGGACTACAAATGCACTCCACCAAGCCTGGCTATTTTGTTGGTTTGTCTTTTGTAGAGACAGTGTCTTGTTATGTTGCCCAGGTTGATCTCAAACTCCTGGGCTCAAGCACTCCTCCTGCTTTGGCTCCCGAAGTACTGGGATTGCAGGCATGAGCCACTGTGCCAGGTCTGTGAATGCATTTTGAATTCATCTCTTTTATTATTCTTTTGAAATTGAAAAGTAAATTTGTATGTGAAAGTTATATATTTTTTGGTTTTATCTTACAAACCCGCCATATGAGCACTTTTATTTTTTATTTTTTTGAATTGGAGTCTCACTCTGTCGCTCAGGCTGGAGTGCAGTGGCACACTCATGGCCACTGTGGCCTTGACCTGCTGGGCTCAGGCTATCCTTCCACCTCAACCTTCCAAGAAACTGGAACTACAGGTGTGTGCTACCATGCCTGGCTAATTTTTTTGATTTATTGTAGGGACGAAGTCTTGTCAAGTTGCCTGGGCTGGTCTTGAACCCCTGAGCTCAGGCAATCCTTTTGCCTCGGCCTCCCAAAGTGCTGGGATTATAGACTTGAGCCACTGTACCTGACCTTATATGAACGCTTTAATTTCTGAAGACTTTTCAGAGAATTTAAATAATTTAATAGATTTAATAGCCAGGGATAATGGTTCCCCAAGACCATTGTATGGTGCATGGGAATCCCTTAAAAGTCCCAGAGACAGGATCAGGAGGAAGCTGGGGTCAGTAGGTTTGGCAGTCAGCTGTTTGGGGAAGCCCACTGGTCAACTTTCCTGTGGCGCAAGTGCAGACCAGTGGTGGACATTCAAGCCACCACTGTTGGTGATCCCATAGGAGGCAGGTCTGGGAGGTGGTCAGATGCCCAAGTTCCAAATCATTTCTCAAAGGTAATAGACTGATTGTGTTGTTTATTCCTGGTGTTCACTTTTTAGTCCGTCAAATGTGTTTGGGTTTGGGTTCTAAGTACAATTGAAGGAAAATACCATACACCTCATGAGAATTGTCTGAATAAGCTTCCAGAGTCGACTGTTTTTTTTAACAGACCTTTATGACATTTTCTTTCTACCTCATGTTTATCATTTGGGTATTTTCCAATACTATGACTTGTGAAAATATTGTATACTTGTAAATAATACCTATTTACTCTAGAAAAAAGGAAGCTGTGTAGTAACAAAAGTACCATTCTTAAATTTTTGTATAATCTCAGTATAGAAATTTACTCAGTTTTTTCTGTGTGTATATATAATATACACGTAACATGCATATATTTATCACAAACACAGGAACAAGGTGGGCATAGGTTTTTTTTTCTTCTTTACTTAGCAGTATACTGAGCATGATTCCACACTGGTAATATACTTGTATACCACATCCATGACCTTTCTTTATTAAAATGTTTAGAAAGTAGTATCAGAATGACTTGAGGCTAGTTGCATTTTGTTTTGTGTCCTTATCTCTTTAATAACTCATGATCCCTGTAGAATGAGTGTTCTCTCTCGTATTTTTATTCTGACAATTACTCAAGACTACTTGGGATTCTTTTATTTTAACAATTACTCAAGACATTGCTTGGGATTTTTTTGTTCTAACAATTACTCAAGACATTTACCTGGGATAGTTGTCCTAGACATGAGAGAGAAACCAAGGGAAGTGAGTGTTGCTGTGAACTGATTCAGCCTTACCTCATGCACTGTAAAGTTGGGACCTTGTGATGTTCCATATTTAGCATAATGAAGGCCCCGTTACCCGGTGCCTCAATGTAGGGCCTAGAGTAACTTTATAACTTGAGCCTAGACTAATTTTGTTCTACTTGCATTTCAAATTCGATTTCTTTTTACAGTATTTTCAGAAAGTAAATTGACTTGGAAACCTGAGTTTTCAGCTCTTAAGTATCAGGCTAAAGAGCACTTGGAACCCAGATTGGAAAAAGCTCATTGTGGGAGTGAAGTACATCCTTTAGTGTGGTATATTGGCAGTAGGTTATTTCATTATACCAGCAAAAGAGTCTGTATTGTTCCCCCAGAGAAATAAGAAGAGGATGCAGTACTTTGCTGGGAGATATGTTTTGGTGGAATTTGCATGAGTTTATGGATCTGTTTAGCCAGATCTGTGTAGCCAAAATGAACCAAAGGTTACATTCTTAACTACACTAGGCTGGCCCAGGCCAGGGCTGCTAGTGGCAGCTCAACTGATGTTTCCAAGTCTTGTAATCCAGCAGCTGCTTCTTCATCCCTTGGCAGCTGTTGTCCCATTTGGGCTCAGGCCCTGGCATGCTCACTTTCATCCTTGGCCTTACCCCTAAACTTCCAAAAGTTAGACGTGGTCCTGCACTACAGGCCAAGAGAGTAGATGCAGAAGTTGAAAGGGGACTGTCTTCCTTGGCTACTCTGTTCATGACAGCTTTCTTGATTGTTCAGGTCAAATAGATACCCTTTGGCGTATGTCATGAACTTGGAACTTGGCCTAATTAGCACGTACCAGGTGTGACTATTTACTGTTCTTCATCCCCACTATCTTTGAAGCTGTGTGACAGCAGGCCACCTTGTAGCCTTGTTTACTGTCTTTCTCCAACCTCCAGCATAGTTAACTCTACACAACAAGTACTGATTGAGTATTTTTGAATGAGTGACTAAAGTGAGGGCTGATGTCAGCTTTTTTTCTTGTTGGTGACTCATTTGGACAAATCAGAAATTAATAACAACAGTTGTTCAAGCCTTTCTATTTGTTTTGTCTGTCTGACTTTCTTATTATGTTCTGAGGTGGGGCCAGAAAGTGGGAACAGAGGTTTTACTTTAAAAATGTAAATTTACTTTTTTGAACTGGGTTATATAGTCCAGATAAACAGGAAAAACCATTTTCCAATATTCTCCTTAGCTCCCCTTTTTCCCCTCTTCTGACAGACCAAGGAATATAAGCTTTAGATTGAAAAGATTAGGAGGTTATCTAATCCAGTCCCAGGATGGAAGCCTTTAAATTAAGTCCTCTGAAATCCAGGTTATTCCTCAAATATAAATTATTAAGACTTCTTTAATTATAAGATTTGTTGTGGTGTGTTTGTTTTGGTTTGTTTTTACTTCCTCCCTCCCCCTCTTCTTTTTAAAAATGTATGCCCTGTTTCTGGCAGGTACCACAAGAGCCAAGCCATCTATCTGGAGTCAAAGGACAACCAGAAACTGAGCTGTGTGATCAGCTCAGTTGGCGCCAATGAGGTAGGAACCACATTTCCTCATCCTGTGCTCTGTGGAAATGTGCTCTGTGAAGTGTTGAAAATATGACAAACCTGAAATGAAAGTGCCACCAAGAAAGTACAGGGAAATCATGACTTACATGTGGAGTAGATTCTAAAGTCAGCACTTTCAGGCAGAAATTGCACATAGTCAGAATCACCCTTGAAAATTCCTTCCATTTGCTTGGCTACGGTATGCAGATTTGTCTATTCCTTGGGATATTTGTGAACTGCCTGGTCAGCAACCAGTTTGTGAACCACGAGCTAGACTGCAGGAAGGAATAAAAGGCAAGTCTGTGTGATGTTTGTACGTTCAAGTCCTGCTTCTTTTTGAGGTAACCGTCTGCTGAGAAGGGAGCGTACTCCATCTTGGTTATTTCTCTAGAACTCTCACACATTCCAATAGATTTCTTTCTTGCTCTGAGGATTTAATGTGGCACAGGGTCTGGCACCCACTAGGTGCTCACTCAATGGATGCTGACGTCATGTGACCCACACGCCACTTTTTGCCTGCTGTCTTTCCTGTCTGAGGTGTCCTCTTGTGCCTCTGAAGAATGAGCTGTCAGGCGCATGCCCTTAGGTATTGGTCTCTTTGAGGCACTCCTAGAGGATGAGGTCTGATTTTAAAGTCAGCTAAGAGGGGGATAACACCTGAGGATGAGTGAGACACGGCCCCAAGTGTTCTCCAAGTGACCCTTCATTAGAAGCATGTCATCAGTGGATAACTTGTATTGTTAGTAGTTTTAAAAAGTTTAAAACTTTAATAGCTGGATTGGCTTCATCTTTTATCAGTCCACAAATGTCTGCAACGAAATGGATTTTTACGTGTCTACCCTCTGTAACTTATTCGTGCCAGTGCACAGTAAATCTAATGAAACTGGATTATGAAATAACTTAAGCCTCTTCTATTCTCCCAGCTTCCCGAATTGAAAATGCCCTGAAATGTGACTAGTTTGCAAAATGATTGTTTACTAGAAGTTAAGGGGAGCCTTCCAGATAAATGAATGTCGTTCTTCTCTGGGCTCAGGGTCTTTGTGAGTCACCTCTAGCCATGTCAGAACCAGAACAGGGGATCTGATAGACCTGCTGTTCCTCAACCAAGAGGCACCGCAATTTCTTGGTAGAGCATTTGCTCCTGATTGTGTGGGCAGCTTCACAAAGCACATGTAGCCTTCTAGAAACTCATCCTGACTTCAGAACCAGTGCAGCATTCTCCTTTGGGACACCTCATGATTTTCAGAAAAACAAAATGCAAGTCAATTTTTTTTCCTCTCTCTTTCTGTTGAATATTGTCACGTTTTGACATAATAGAGGGTCAGTGAGATCTGACAAGGAATCATGCCACTGTGATGTGTCTCCTGGGGGGAGAAGCCTTAGTGTATTGGAGGTATGCAACCCTGGGAATGGGGAAGTAATTCTCATTTCTTGGAAGTGTTCCAGCTCATTTTCCAGATGAATTTCTAAGTGGCACTGGAGATACTTGGCTTTAGCACAGCTTGACTATGAGCAGGTTTGGTGAGTGAGTCTGAAAGTTTTGGTGACTCCTTGATGCAGCCCTCCTTGGGGTCAGTTTTCAGTTTAAAATGGTTCTACTGGGTCCTCTAGAGGCTTAGCTTCATGTGAGGTCTTTAACTTTTTTTTTTACTTTTAAAACAATGTATTTGACTTTAAAGTCTCTCTATTGTTAAATAATCACATTAAAGAAATTTAAGATGAAACAGAATAAGCTTTTTAAAAACCTGAATAGATGTCTCTTGAGTGTTGATAATGCTGTAATCAAACCAATTGAGTAAACTTGTTTATATGGGTGAGGCACAGACCTTTCAAAAAAACCAAGGTTTTGGCTCCACATAGTTGCAATTTACAGAAAGACAGGTGAGAAGTCAGGCTGTTTTAGGAGAGTAGTCGGGGGCTTTGGTGTCAGGTGCCAGAGTTCACACTGGGACAAGTGCTTTGCTGGGCTTTGGTTTCCTCTTTAAAATGGGACTGATGGTAGGTAGCACTTACTTGATAGGGTTGTCCCGAGGGTGAACAAGCTCACTGGATGTGGCACGAAGAGCTCAGTGACCCTGGTTCAGGGGACTCCGGCAACTGTGGCAGCAGCTCTCCTTCCCACCCCTGCCCGCAGGATGCCACTTATTGAGCGCACTTGTCAGATCTGGCAGTTGCCCCTCCTCCTCCACTTGCAAGAGTTCATTCTTAGTTCCACAGAAGAATGCATCTACCCTGTAAAATGCATGGAATCTGATAGCATCTGTGGGAGAGGGATGAGGCGAGAGGGAAGGACTGTCCTAAGCTCTTCAACCTTCTGGTGATCCCAACTGGGCCTTGGCTCACTCGTGGACATTGTTTCTGTTGTTGGTATTTTTTTCCTTTTTCTGCACAACCGTTAGTCTTCATTGCCAGAAAAGCAGGGTATTGAAAGGCTATATAATATGCAAGTCTCTTGGGATAAGGAAAATATTGCCAAATTTGATTGAAAGTTTATGTTCGACTGGGCATGGTGGCTCAGCCTGTAATCCCAGCACTTTGGCAGGCAGAGGCGAGAGGATTGCCTGAACCCGGGGTTCGAGACCAGCCTGGGCAACTTGGTGAGAACTCGTCTCTATAATAAATCACAAAAGCTAGTGGGGTGTGGTGGCATGCAACTGTAGTTCCAGCTACTTGGAAGACTGAGGCAGAAGGATCACCTAAGCTCAGCAGGTCGAGGCTGCGGTAACCTTGAGCAGGCCGCTGCACTCCAGCCTAGATGACAAGAGTGAGACTCTAACTCCAAAGAGAAAGAAAGAAAGCTTATGTTCATGAATAGCTGTCTCTTGCGTGTTGATAATGCTGTATTCAAACCGAATGAAAAAGAATCTTTAAGATCAAGGCAAAAATGGAACCCAGAATTGCTGTGCTTTCTGTTTTTGTAATCACAGGTGTGAGAGAGATGGCTGGGAGAGATGCTTTCAAGGCTGGTGCCTGTTCTGGCGGCATGCCTTTGGGATGGCCCAAGGTCAAGAGGGGTTTGTGGGGCTCTCACAAGTTGAGATGACTCATTCAAACAGGAGGTGGCCAGCTTTCTGCTCTCATTTAACTCATGCAACTATTTTGATACTCTGGGAGATTTGCTCTTCAGTATTTCTTAGTCTCTCTCATCTTGTTCCCTTTCCTCTCCCTGCAGATCTGGGTGAGGAAGACAAGTGACAGCACCAAGATGAGGATCTACTTGGGCCAGCTGCAGCGCGGGCTCTTTGTGATTCGCCGGCGGTCAGCGGCTTGACTCTACAGTGTTCTTCTTCCTTTGATCCTTTTTCTGGAGTGGTTTTTATTTTTGTTTTGTTTTCTTTTTAATAGAACATTTTTAACTTACTGGGAATAGCTACTCGGCCCTGGAAATGGAGAACACTGTCATGGATTCCTCAAGACATGTTTGTGGCCGGCCACTTCCATCTTTTTGTCAGTCTCTTCTGCCTCGTCTTCTTCCAGACATCATTCACCATGGGACTTTTTTGCTTTCAGGAGTTTTGGGGGTTTGATATACCTCTCTTTTATTTAGTTATTTTTTGCTTGTACTTTTTAACCTCTTTTGAGTTTGAAGAGACAGTTCTTTTTATTAATTATCTTTAGGTCTTTCTGCCATGGAGAAGAGCAGGAAGGGGGATACACTCTACAATACATTTTCATGTTTTGAATCTGATTAATGGATCACCTAGCTACTTTGCTTGTCAAGCCCAATTCTCTGTTTCCCCAGAAACTTGGGGCAGAGGGCCTAGTAGAAGGAGATTAATTCTCCTGGCTCTCAGCCTTTTCAGATAAATGCCTTGTGTAACATCTGGCACATGCCATCCATTCTGCTGGCCGAACGACAGAAAACTTTGCCTGGGAGACTGAAGTAAATGGGGTTGGGGAAGGGGACATTTCATATTCATAATATGCTGAAGTTGCCATATTTTAAATGTCATTTAATGCAGGTGATCTGTTCAAACTCACATTTGTTCTAGCTCAAGCTGTAAGAAGTAGTGGTCATATCAGAAGTTTTCGTTTGTAATTCTTTTTTCTCTCCTGTTCCCAAGTAGATAGAAGTAATACATGCCACAGGCTGATTATCTGGGTAAAATCTCTTGTAGGTGGGAAGATGAGACTGATAGTACAGTAATCAGTGATCTACAGAGTGTTATGCATAATTCAAGTTTCACTCTTTTTGCTGTACATTTATTGTACATTGGCTATTCCAAAGCTGTGGAACCTTGTCAGGCCTTGGATACTCAACCTTTCAGGAGATTAGACCCAGGTTGAAGACAAGGAAAGCTCTGTCATACCACTGAACCTACACTCTCCCTCATGAGTTCTGATGAAATAGCCTTCCCTACATTCTCTACTTCCATCATTCCCATGTTTGAAGAAATGATTCATTGGGGATGGAGGGTAGGATTTTCTATACTGTAGGTGCCATCTTGAGATGTTTAAGGAATTGGAACTGTTAGTGTCTCGATGGGTAATCAGTAGACCTTACACGTCCTAGGAAATCTTGGTAAGTTAATTCCCTTGGCCTCAAGTGAGTCTCTTCATGTTGTCTCTTGATGCACGCGCCCCAAAGCTAGTTGGGGGGCTGTGATGACAAGCAAATTACCTTCTCCCAAGTTGTGGTTTCTGCAGAGACCAAACCTTACCGATTTGGAATAAGACTTATGCAGATTGATTTTTGTTTTAACTAATAGTAATTCATTTTTTCTCTCATTTTTTTTCTGGTATTGGAGTCTGATTAGAAAAAGGATAAATGATGCTGTTATCAGAAATTGCCTGGGCATTCTGTGTTTCCTCTGCCCTCTAGCTAACAGTTCCATTATTATGTCTTTTACCACAGTGAACGAACGTATCCTGTGGTAAACAGGCTCACCATTTGTTTGTCCTTGTTGGTCTTTGCTGTGATGGAGGAGTCCTCTTGCTCAAATTGTCACTGTGGTGTGTGGAACTTCGCATTATCAGGCAGCTGTAGGATGTTATCTGGTGCCCTGTGGTGGAAGTTTATTTAGATCTTTAGTATGTTTTGCCATCAATGGTGCTTTTTTTGTTGTTGCTGAAAATTTTTTTTTTTTTGCGTCGAAATCTCACTCTGCTGCCCAGGCTGGAGTGCAGTGGCATGCTTATGGCCACTGCAGCCTTGACCTGCTGGGCTCAGGCAATCCTTCTGCCTCAGCCTGCCAAGTAGCTGGAAGTACAGGCACGCGCCACCATGTCTGGCTAACTTTTTGATTTATTGTAGAGGCAAGATTTTGCCAGGTTGTCCCTGGGTTCAGGCAGTCCTCTCCTTGGCCTCCCAAAGTGCTAGGATTACAGGTGTGAGCAGCTGTATCCTGCCTAAAGGTGTTTTGTTTGTTTTGCCTTATTTTTTAATGATCATCTTCCTTGTCCTCCTAAACAGTATACCAAAGTTTGTTTTTATTGCAGAGGTTTATATTCATAACCACTGGGGTTCCGCATCAAAGCAGCAACAAGTTGCCTTTTTTTTCTCTCCTTGTCTGGGTGACGAGTTGAAGACCAGGGTATGGGCACTTCTGCCTTCTCTCCTCTGGGACTTTTGAGAGTATCTGAGACTGAACTTAGACATGGTCTTGACCCCACCACTACCTCCTCCTTTTCAGTGTCCACATAACCCTTTATCATGTCCTGGAAAAATGAGGGAAGTTGTGAAATAGACTCGAAACACAGCAGAATGAATTATATTCCTATTCCCAGAAGACTTAATTTTTTAATTAGTCACCCCAGAGGTGAAAAATCCTCAGTTGAACCATTGTGACAGGCCTCGGTAGTGACCAGGGGCAGAACAAGACCTCCTTGTTAGTACTTCTGGGATGGACAGGAGCTTAACTAAAAGGGGAAAATGGATTTTGAGTTCTTAGAATAAGAGGAGTTTGGCTTTTAACCTAGGTAGCCATTCTTATTCCAAAAGGTCTTTGTCTCTCACTAGACCCCAGGGCACCAGATGAATTTCCATATTCAAACTATTTCCTACACATGATACTTTGGCCCAGACCATTCCGATCAAGAACCTTTGCGTGTGTTTTGGTAGAGGCATCTGCCTCGAGCGTATGTTCAATGCTTGCTGTGGCTGTGTCCCAGTATTTATTTTAGCTCTGCTTTAGAGTTTCTGTGTGCTCCCCTCCCCCATCCCACTCCCTTCTCCCCAAGCCAGCCTCCTCTTGAACAATTTCCAGATAGGTTTCTGTAGCCATACCAAAGCCAGAATGTTTGCATTTATTTGGATACAAGTATTTATAGATGTCTAATTACCTAACAGTTTTCTTTTTAAACTTCTACTTGGGGCCAGTATAAGATCTCAGAGGCTGATCTGCAAATCAAGCTACACATATTTGTGTGCAAGACTCTGTGTTCAGGACTTTTGGTGGCTTTTCTAAGAGAACTATTGGAGGTAGGGTGGGATTGATTGCATTTTTTACCTAATTCAAGAGGGGAAAATCCTATTTTTTACAATATTTTTGATTTTGGTTTTCTTTTAATACTTCCTTTTAGCCTTGAATTTCTACTAAATAATTTCCTTCTGATTTAAGTTTTTTTTCTTATCTGAGAATTTGAAATCTTGATATTTAATATTACACCAATTTTTCCAAAGAGTTGAAACCACTTTAATACCAGAACATGTAAATTTGCAGTCATTTCAAGCAACTGGTGGGCTTTTTATAGAACATCATTAGCAGGTACCATGAAGTGTTCTGAGAGGTGAATGTAAAAAATACAGAGTTTTTGTTTTTTGTTGTTGTTGTTTTTTAAATAACAATAAACTTTCAAAGAGAAAACTGGCCTGTGTTGTGTCCATTGACTTGATAAACAATTGAATTTTATTCATTGATAATGGGAAAAGGAAGTTGGGGTAGAGGAAGGGCTGTTCTGGACATTTGTTAAGGAGAATGTTGTTCCTGGTTCTTCAGATCAGTACCTGCCAATCTTAACCAAACCATGATGGCATTTGTCCTACTTTCTGGGATCAGCTGGCAAGGCTGGCGTGCTTGTGACCTAACTGTGGCAAACCCATGGAAGGGCTGCTTTATGCTTTAGATAATGGGGAGGGGTGGTTCCTATTTTAAATATTTTTTATTTTTATGAACATTTATACAGAAAGTGCATAAATTTTAATTGTAAACATTGAAGTTTACAATTAAATTGAAGTTTCTCAAAGTGAACACATCCGTATAACTGGCATCCAGATCAAGAAATAACACTACCAGAACTCACAAACCCCTTAGGCTTCCTTCCAGCTACTGCTGCTCTGCTCTTATTTCCTCTACTTTAATTGTCTTGACCTTCAGTCTCTTGAGCTACTGGGTTCTTCCATAATTCTAGAAGAGCCGGGTACCTGGTATAGGCTAGGGACTGACCAGGGAAGCTAAGAACTGGCAGCAAAGGAGTGGCTTAAAGAGGAGGAGAAAACATTCAGGCCTTGTCCTCGATGTAATAGAATCTACTTTCAGTACTTTGCATATGCCAGGCACTGTACTAAACCTAGCTCATGGCAGGCATCTCCTCATTTAATCCCAAACATTCCCAAATTTAAAACTGGCATATTAATATAATGAATCCAAGCCTTGACTTAATTCTAGGAAACCCAGAGCTCACACTGTGCCTCGGAAATAGTAAATACTCTGAAAATGTTAGTTGGCCAATAATGTTAGTGTATGTTGTACAGATACAAACTGGCTAATTAAGTAAAAATTCACATTCCGAGTGCTGTGCCCTTCCCTTGTATTATCTCATTGAAGCCTCATGCTGTCTTTAAGGACCGTAATGTTTTCTTTTTTTTTCTCGAGTCAGAGTCTCACTCTGTCGCCCACGCTGGAGTGCAGTGGCATGATCTTGGCCACTGAAGCCTCAACCTGCGAGGCTCATGCAGTCCTTCCTCTCGGCCTTCTACATAGCTGGGACTACAGGCACGCACTACCACACCTGGCTAATTTTTCATTTATTGTAGAGATGAGGTCTCGCCATGTTGCCCAGGCTGATCTCAAACTCCTGAGCTCGCAATCCTCTGGCCTCAGCCTCTCAAAGAACTGAGAAGGCAAGCGTTAGCCACCATATCCGGCCGAGGACCATACACTTTTTTTTTTTTTTTAGAGTTGGAGTCTTACTCTGTTGCCCAGGCTGGAGCGCAGTGGTCTGCTCACGGCCACCACAACCTCGACCTGCTGGGCTCAGGTGATCCTTCCGCCTCAGCCTTCCAAGTAGCTGCAACTACAGGCATATACCACCATGCCTGGTTAATTGTTTGATTTATTGTAGAGATGTCTCACCAAGTTACTCTGGCTGGTCTCGAACCGTGGGCAGGGACAGTCTTCTCACCTTGACCTCCCAAAGGGCTGGGATTATAGGTGTGAGCCACTGCGCCTGGCCAGAACCATACACTTTATTTATTTATTATTATTATTTTTTTGAGCTGGAGTCTCACACTCTGTCGCCCAGACTGGAGTGCAGTGGCCGCTCCCGGCCACAGCAGCCTCCACCTGCTGGGCTCTGGCAATCCTTCCACCTCAGCCTTCCCAGTAGCTAGAACTACAGGCGCGCGCTACCACACCCGGCTAATTTTTTGATTTCTTGTAGAGATGAGGTCTCGCCAAGTTGCCCAGATGGGTCTTGAACCCGCGGCTCAGGCAATCCACTCACCTCAGTCTCCCAAGGCGCGGGATTACAGGCTGAGCCACTGAGTCCGGCGAACCATACACTTTAAAGAAGAAAACTGAGACTAGATCTATGGGAGGTAGTTCCTTAACCTCCAAGGTCACACATCACGTCTCCCATAGCCACGACACTTTGCAGTCCTTTTCCTCTTCACTTTGTTAAAATCGCATTCAATATTTCCATCTTTCATCAGTGTTTCTCAGGGAGGTTGTTTTTGTTTTTGTTTTTTTCCCCCCAACATCTACTTTCACTTCTCTTTTTTTTTTTTGGTAATGGTTTTTATTTCTCTGCCATCCAATGAGATATGGAAGGTAATAAGGAAAACATGGAACCCAAACCCAAAGAATTGTAGTGAGAGCACAAAGATTGTAGGGATATTGCAAGCAAATGGGATGGAGGGGTGTTCTGAGCTACAGAAGAAATGGTCTGGTGGTTTAAGATGAACCAAGTCAAATTTATTAGAGTTGTCCACAGACAGCAAGGGTGATCTTCTTGCTTATCTTGCCATCCTTGGGCCCACAGCCCTCCATCACTTGCACAGCATTCATGCCCTCTTTCACCTTGCCAAAGACCACATGCTTGGCAACCAACCATTCAGTCTTAGTAGTGCAGATGAAAAACTAGGAACCGTTTGTGTTGGGTCCAACATTTGGCATGGACAAGATGCTGGGACCTGTATGCTTCAAGATGAAGTTCTCATCATCAAATTTCTCTCTATAGATGGGCTTCCTGCCAGTGCCACTGTGGTGTGTAAAGTCACCACCCTGGCACACAAACCCTGGAATGATTCTTTGAAAGCAGGAACCCTTATAACCGAATCCTTTCTCTCCAGTGCTCAGAGCACGAAAGTTTTCTGTCTTTGCAACTTTGTCTGCAGATAGCTCGAAGGAGACATGGCCCAAGGGCTCACCGTTGGTGGTGATGTCAAAGAACATCGTGGGCTTGACCATCGTTGATGGAAAAAGGCTCAAGGCGGTGGCGTCTGCAAAGTGCTACTTTTACCTCATATACGTGCTATTATTTGCCTGGGCCCTTTCCCCTGCCAGATAACTCTGGATTTCTCCTCTGGCAGCATAGTTGAGAGAGTCACAGTGACCTGCCAAGAAGTTGCTTTCTGCTGATCCTGCATGAGTATAACCATCCTAGAAGGAGGGAACCACTTTGAATGGAAGCGGTGAATTGGTCTCGAAGGAAACAGCTCTGTCCAGTACAACTTGAGAGCCTCTGAAGGAAAACAAGTGTTGGTGTTTTTCAGATCATCTACCTCCTGGCTGCCTTTCTTATCGTCTGTGGTGGAGGAACCATTGAACTGGTTTCTAAAACTGTAGATGGGAAACTGGGCATTCTACATCTTGGTGCTCTGATGTCAGTGGGCTTCTCACATTTTGCCCTTCCGTGGAGGCAACGCCAGTCTGTCGCTCGTGGAGGAACACCAGTCTGTGTCAGCCGCTCAGTGCGCATCGGTGAGCTGCCTGACAACCTCACCTGGGGCTTGCAGTCTTGGGGCAGAGGCAGGCCTGGAACCAGTTTCTGTTCTCTTTCACTATTGCCAGAGGCCCTTCAAACCCTGTCCTTGGTAAGGCAGGTCACCTTTCCTGCTTTCAGAAAGAAGGCCCCAGGTGGAATGAGTTGGAAACACAAACATCATTTCACCCTCTTTGGACATAAAGTCATAGTGAGGAACTGGGGTGTTACATTCGCGTCAGAAACTGGGGTGTTTACTGGAATACGTAGTTTTGTGAATAACTGATTATTAAGACAGAAGGATGTGTCCAGGAGGATCCCAGAAGGGGGCAGTAGGCGAGATACAGCATAGGGTCCCAGATGCTTCATCCCTTTATCCATTTTCTCTAATCTGGGTTTGCTCGGATCCCCGAAAGATACAAATCTGTAAAATAACACTTATTTTACTGATGGGGAAGACCAATAACCAGAAGCTTAAAGAGTCCTGTGTTTCAGAAGTTGGAGACTCAGCAGTGTGTTGGGTTTTCTGTAGGCTGATGGTGTAGACGGGCAGGGAGTTAGAGGGGTTGACATTCTAGAGCTACTCAGGAAAATGGTGCCCCAAGTTCTGGGACTCAGCAGTGCTGGCAGGGAAGAAGCAGGCCCTGAGGGCAGGAGTGCAGGACAGGTTAGCAAACCTTTGCAGACAATCAAGAACAACCTTTATTTCACCACTGATTATTTTAATAAATAGTTGAGTGTTTTCCTGAGGTGCAGCGTATATTGCAGCTAAGGGCAAGGCTTTGGCATCAGGATTTGAATCTGGCTTTGCTGCTTAGCTAACTTGGTGTGACCTCGGGCAGATTCATTTCTCTGAACCTCAGTTTCCTCATCTGTTAAATAATACTAAATCCAGATGTGTTTTTGATAATTCTAATAAATATTAACACATATACCACTTACTATGTGCTAGGTATTCTATGTATAATAGCTCATTGACTCCTCATAACAACCTTATGGCATAGCTACTATTATAATCTTCATTTTGTCATTGAGGCAATTGAGAAACAGAGAGGTTAAGTAACTTGTCCAAGGTCACACAGCTTTACTATGGCAAGCCAGGATTCTGGGCCCAGGTGGTGTCTCCAGAGTCCCTGCTTTCATTCACCATGCTGTGCTCTGAAGTGTACACAGCACAAGGCTGGACATAGCGACTGCCCCCACCTGTGGAGGCTGTGCCCACAATGGCAGTCGCTGTTGCCATGTGTCTCCTTCCTGTCTTTGGATGTTGGTCAGAGGGTCAGCCAGATCCTGAGAGGTCAGGACAACTTCAGGGTGCTCATTTAGCACCCACAGACTACTCAGGTCAAGCTGCCAGCCTTAAGGAGCATGCAGAGCGTCAGCTCCTGCGACTGGGTTGTGACTGCCCACGCTGCAGAGGTGAGAGAAGGGCTCTGAGGCCCAGGTCTGGGGAGTGCAGGAAGGAGTGGCCTAATCAGCTTTATCTGCCTCAGGCAAAGGAGCACATTGATTTGCTCTTCCGGGTGTTTCTGGATGTCTTTTGACCCCTTCATTTGAAGATGAGAACGGCAGAGGCCCAGAGACGTTAAATGACTTTGCCCACAGTCATGTGGCATGTGTAGGCAGTTCCACAGCGTGGTCAGGACAGTCGTGTGAGGACCTGCTCACATCAGGCTGTGTGCTGGAAAGTGTGGACAGCCCATCCTGTGACCTGGCTTGCCTGTTGCCTCAATGGGTTTGTATTCGCCTCCGTCTGTGACTGTACTGGAGGTGATGGAAGCCCGGCCACTCGTTAACCTTGGGAAGTTTCTGGAATCTCTGTGTGCCCAGGTGGCAAGGTACACGCATCCCTGTGTGTCCAGAACTCTCTGGTTTTGGCATTGAAAGTCTTGCATCCCGGGAACTCCAGGCATGCTGGAATGGTTGGTCACCCTACTCAGTTTCCTCCTCTGGAAAATGGGGATGAGAATTGCGCCTTGACCATAATGTTGATTTGAGGACTAAATGATTTATTATGGATAAAGTATTTAAAGGGACTTGATGAATGCAATTAATATTTATTGAATGTATTGCATGTTAGGTAGTGTTGTAGGTTCTTTTGGGAGGATTCAGAGAAAGTGAGGCAGGCCTTGAGCAATGTCCATGACCAGGAATGGAAATTCCATTCAGAGGGAATGGCTTGAGTGGGAGTCAGGGGGCGGAGAATGGGACTTGTTTAAATATTGAAATAGGGCCGGGTGCAGTGGCTCACACTTGTAATCCCAGCACTGTGGGAGGCTGAGATGGTAGGATCACTTAAGCTCAGGAGTTCAAGACCAGCCTGGGCAACACAGCAAGACCTCGTCTCTACGAAAAATAAAAATGATTCGCTGGCACGCTAGTGCGTGCCTGCAGTCACAGCTACTTGGGAGGCTGAGGCAGGAGGACCACCTAGTTTAAGAGGTGGAGACTGTGGTGAGCTGTGATCATGCCACTGTACTGCAACCTGGGCAGTACCCAGGTTGAGACCCCAACCCTCCCCTCCCCCCCGCCAAAAGAAGGTGAAATAGGAGTGTGAGTTCAACAATATATTGCAAGCTTTGAACTTCAAAATCGACTCGCTCCCCAGCCAGTATCTTTTTGTCCTTCCACATCTAGGACTCACTTTCCTTTTCCTTTCTGCCTGTCTCCTTTCTTCTCCCTTTTTCTGGCCCATCCAGCTTGCTCCTCCCGGTCTTTGTATCGCGGGTGCAGTGGCTCCTGGCTGTCCTGCGGTGACGCTTTCCAATTTCACACTTACATGCTCCTGAAAGTGTTCGTAAACTAACCCGTATGTAAAACCAATAAAGGGCAACAGCACACATTCCTGTCCGACAGTAATTTCGTCTGGCTGCCTTTCTTCCACTTTGATCAGTCCTCTTCTTTCCAACATGGTGCTTTGACCTTGCCAGAATGAAAGCTTACAGGAAGCCCAGCGTGGTGGAAGAACACGCTGTAAGCGTATTAGGAATAACACAGGCCCACATTTATTGAGCACTTACTGTGTTGCTTGGGTGAATACTGAGTACTTTTTACACGTCATCTTATGTAATATGCTAATCCTAGCATGATTTATGTCTTTGGGATTCCCATTTTACAGACGATGAAATTGAGGCTTGGAGGAGAAAAGAGGGTTCACCTCTGCACGTTTATCTGTTTCCTCTTCCCGTTGGCTTTCCCCATCCTAATACAGATGGCCAAAGCATAAATGACCCTTAGTTGTGATCTGAGCCAATCCCTTCTGTTTTCTGTACCTGGAAACAGACACCGAGAAGGAAAGGAACTTGCCAGAGACCATACAGCTGATTAAGGGCACAGCAAAAGTTAGAACTTCAGGACTTGCAACTCCCAATCCAACAACATTTTTTTAAAAAAGAGAGAGAGAGACAGGGTCTCGCTACATTGCCCAGGCTGGTCCCAAGCTCCTGGCTCCTGCCCCAGCCTCCCAAAATGCTAGAGTTACAGGCATGAACCACCACTCCCAACCCCAATCCCTCAATCTAAATGGAGAAAAATTCCAATTCAAGCACAAGGGCAGGGACTTGTGACTTGGATTTCAGTTTGGGTTTGCAAGCTCTGCTGTTTACAAGCTGTGACCTTAGGTAGATCACATAGCCTCTCTAGGCTCCAGTTTTCTCATCTAGAAAATGGAAATAATAATATTGAGGCTTATTTTCAGAGTTAAATGAGGTCATGCAAGCAAAACAGCACAGTAACTATAATGCTTCAAACAAACTAGGTTCCTCTGGTGCTTTAGAAAATGTAACCCCTACTGCTGACTGCCCACACTAGCTGACCATTGTTATCTCAGGGGTTTCCTATCCCAACTCTTCCCCTGCCTTCTCAGGTCCCATCATGCCTTGAGGCTAAGCCCATAGCAATCTTCCAAGGGTACCCCACCCAGAGAAAGCCAACAGAATCCACTAGTCACACATCTTGGAAAATTCCACACAAGCAGATATCCAAGCCTTTGTTCTGCATCTAATTAACATTCTCACTAGCGAAGAATTTGAATTTCTACCACAGAGAAACCCACTGGACCATGAGCCAGCAAGGACAGGACCTGGGTCCTTTTGTCTTTCTTTCAATTTCCCAGAGACAGTACATTTTAGGTGCCCATTAAATGCTTGTTGAATGAATGGGTCGTTGGCTACTGCCTCATCACTTCTCATTGCAACCTACTAGTCATCTCTTTCTTTTTTTTTTTTTTTTTTTGAGTATAAGTCTTACTCTGTCACCCAGGCTGGAGTGCAGTGACACACTCACAGCCACTGCAGCCTTGACCCGCTGGGCTCAGGTGATCCTTCCGCCTCAGCTATCCAAGCAGCTGGAACCACAGGCGTGTACTACCACACCAGGCTAATTTTTAAATAATTAATTAATTGATTTTTTATTATGAAGATGTGGGGTACAATTCAGGGTTAGGTATACAAACGTTGATTATGCAGGTTCCCTTGTTGATGAGGTATGCCCCTTCCTTCTCTGGCAGTTTCCCCTAGCTGCCAATTTCACCCCCTCCCCTGACAGTTTCCCGCTACTGCCAATCCCTTTCTTGTATATAGTATTATAATTATTCAAGGTCCGCTTATGAGTGAGAACATATGGTACTCTGTTCTTGGTTTCTGTGATAGATCACTGAATATGATGGACTCCAAATCCATCCAAGTTGCTGCAAAGTCCTTATGTTTGTCTTTCTTTATGGCTGCATAATGTTCCATTGTGTATATGTACCACATTTTAAAAATCCAGTTCACCTTCAATGGGCAGCATGGTTAGTTCCATGTTTTTGCTATTATTAATTTATTGTAGAGATGAGGCCTTGTCAAGTTGCCCAGGCTGGTCTTGAACCCATGGGCTCAGGCAATCCTCTTGCCGCTCCCTCTCAAAGTGCTCACAGGTGTGAGCCACCACACCTGGCTTCTTTTTCTAAAATCATGGTAATATATGTGCAGCGTAGAAAGTCAACGGGTTCCACAGAGTTGGCCATAGAATATAGTGGCTTCCCACTCTCCCTTCATTTATCCCTCCCAGAGATCATTTTACCTCTTATAGCTGATTTTGTTATTTAACATCTGCCTCTAAATAGTCTATTGATTATTAAAGCTAGATATGCCTGTTCTAGGAATGATCTACTAAATTCCCACTGTGGAGTCATCCCTCATCCTTGTTTCATGACTTTGATTAGGTTGGTATTCAGTGTTTACGTTATTATGACTATGTAAACACCAGTCGCAGCCGAGCCATGTTGTGGACTCTGATTGCTTTATCTTTCCTTGACAGCTTTTCCTCCCAGGAGTTCATAACTATCTTGTATTTTTTTTTTCTTTTTGTTGTTTGCTGAGTTTCTATGTGCTTACTACTAATTCGACCTCAAGTCCTTCACCAAGAATCCAACCTCCCCCCAAGGCATTCTGATGCACCTATATTCAATTTTGTCCCACTGAAAAAGCCTCCCCTGGGGACCCCAGTCTGCTTCATGCAGGACTGGCTCTCCCCCTTCACCCCCACGCGGGAGCTCTCCTTAGCCCTTCTTTGGGATCGGTTCTCCCATTCCTTGTTTGCCTCCCTGTCTCTTGCTTTATTTCCCCATTTTGGTAAAGGCCATCTTCCGGTGACTTCCCAATCAAGGCAGAAAAGACCTTCAAAGCAAAGCTGTTGATGAGACAAGGCCACCTGGAACACAGCTGTGATTGTACAATGACGCATCCCAAAGAATCAGAGTCTCACGCAAGGCTGGAAAGAATATTCAGAGGTGACTTGAGTCCAGCCCCCTGCTGCCACTGTAATAAAAACTAGTTTGATTTGTCATGCCCATTATTAGTGAGATTAGCTTAGTACTTCTAGAAAGTATCTTGCCAACTTGAAGATAATTGTGTTTGGGGTCATACAACTTCTTTGGGATAGGTAGCAACATTCCACTGGTATAATATCCTTCCTAATATGACATGGTTTTGAGGGATGGCAATTATGTGGCACACTCATCACTATTCTCTCCTCTTATGCCCAAGATAGACATTACTACTTAATCATGGCTTCCATTCTCTGTAGGCTCAGATGTGAAACCTCAGAATTCTTTTCCATATGTTGTTCTTGGCAGCCACTGGGAATTGATTGGGAAGTGGGAGCACACTGGATGAAACAAATAAACTATTTCTGGTGGGTCTTTAATCACTGACCTCAGTTGAACAGGCTCCAGATCACATTTGCTTTACCCAGAACTGACCTAGGTATGGTCTTTCCTGAACAAACTAGGGTAGAATTTTGGGTTTTGTGCCTAAAATCACCTTAGTAATTTTATTTTGGTTTTGGCAATCCAAATCTCATGTTTTTCCTGAGTTTTGATTTAAATTCCAAGAGCTTGTTGTTATTTGCTTGTTTGTTTTGAGTCAGGGTCTCACTGTGTTACCCAGGCTGAAGTGCAGTGGCATAATCACGGCTCAGCTCAACCTTGACCTCTTGGGTTCAGGTGATCCTTCTGCCTCAGCCTCCTGAGTAGCTGGGGTTATAGGCACAGGCCACCACACCTGGCTTATTTAAAACATTTTTTTTGTAGAGATGAGGTCTCACTATGTTGCCCAGGCCAGTCTCGAAATCCTGAGCTCAAGCAGTCCTCCTGCTTTGGCCTCCCAGAGTACTGGAATTATAGGAATAAGCCACTATGCCTGACCTTAAATTCCAAGAGTTCAAGTGCTTGTGAGTTGGTTTCTGGAACTGTGTGGCACACTTTACATTTATCCTGTTGCATTTCATCATCTTTTTATTCTAAACTGGGGATCAGCAAATCACTGCCCAAAGGTCAAATCTAGCCCACTGCCTGTTTTTGTGAATAAAGTCTTATTGGAATCCAGCCACACCTAGGACTTTATGCATTATCTATGACTGCTTTTGCACTGCAAGAGCAGAGTTGAGTAGTTGCAATAGAGACTGGCCTATAAGGCTGAAAATATTTACTGTTTGGACCTTTACACAAAAAGTGTCCTCGTCTGGTTCTAAATTATCATTCAGGCATCTTTGGCTTTCATCTTTCTCCAATATTTTCCCCCATGTATGTTTGACTCTTTTACTAACCCACTTAATTATACTTCCTTCCAGCCTACTCTTCTCCATTATACTCACACAGTTCTCCTGAGCAATGTTAAGTACCCTGTTGGTATTCGAATATGCTAATAATAACACTCCTGACTATTTGTTGAGCACCTATTATAGTCCAGGCAGTGCTAAGCACCCTACATAAATTAAGTGAATGAAAGTAAGTAAATTGCTTGGCATAGGGCCTAGCATATGATTAAGTACTCGATTATTATTTTTAATTTTCACAACAGCTCTATGAAGGGGTAGGAATTATTGAACAAAGAGTTTAAGTACCTTACTCAGGGTAGCTGAGCTGGTGAGTAGCAGAACTAGATCCAAAATCAATTTGGATGAGTTTTTAAACTTGTGATCTTTCCAGGAAACCTCATTGTCATTTTCTAGTACATTTTCTTGATTTGCCAGTCTAGTAATATGTCAAATAATTATAATAATGGCATTATATAAGTATATAATATACACAGTGTATATGTGTGTCATGTAGTTTATCTCAGATCCTCCTAACAAATGGTCCAGTTAGATATTGTTCCTGTTTTACAGATAAACTGAGGCTAAGAGAATATAATACAGCTAGTAAGCTGCTTGTTGGTGTAATTCAAAGTTGGTATGATACAAGATATTTTATACCCCACTGCTGTGATAAACAATCATGCTATGTGACTGAGCTGATGTTTGTTCAGCAGTTTCTACGATATACACATAAATATAGAGCACCCACCCTACACCAGGTACTATGCTCAATCCATGCTGTCTTTTTTCTACAGTAGTTCCCCCTCATCTGTGGTTTAACTTTTCATGGTTTCCCTTTCCATGGTTTCTGTTACAGTCAACTGTGGTCCGAAAATATTAAATGGAAAATTTCAGAAATAAACTATTCTTAATTTTAAATTGTGCACCGTTCTGAGTAGTGTAATGAAATCTCATGCTGCCCTTCTTTTTCCAGCCAGGGAAGTGAATCACCCCCTTGTCCAGTGTCTCCACGCTGCTGACACTACCCACCCATCAGTCACTTGGAAGCCATCTTGGTTATCAAATTAAGTGGCGTGGTGACTGGCATTGTATTGTAGGGCTTGTGTTCAAGTAACCCTTATTTTACTTAATAAGGACTCCAAAGTGTAAGAGTAGTGATCCAGCACATACTGTAATAAGTGTTTTATTTATTATTGTTGTTGTTAATCTCTTAATGTGCCTAATTTACAAATTAAACTTTATCATAGAAAAAAATAATACATATGGTATTCTGTATGATTCGAGATTTCAGGCATCCACTTGGGATCTTGGAACATATTCCTGTTGGATAAGGAGGACTATGTTATAGTGACTTCCTTTTCTAAGTGCTCATAGACTATCTAATTGTCTAGTGTCTGTTCATTTAGTGTACTTGGTAGCAGATGTTTGGGGTTGCATTATCAACTCTTCCAATGAATTTGAAATACTAGATGCTCTGTACCTCAATTTCCCCGTCAGTCAAGTGTGAAAGAGAATACCTGTTTTTACCTCTTCTGTTCTCTGAGTTTATGAGATCCTGAACAAGAGGGTTTGCATTAAAAAGAGGTTGCAAAGTGGCAACTGGTGGGTAGGATCCAACCCATAGATGTGTTCCCTGGCTTACACAGTGAATTTTAAGAAATTAAATTAATGTAAAAGCTTAACATTGAGCTTTTCTTGAGTAATTAAATAACCTTGCAAGACTGGACTTTTTGTCTGACATGGACACAATGGACTAGAGTTAAGAGGAAGCTACTTCCTTTGGATGAAGCACGCACTCTTCCTGGTAACCCATCTCCATCTGCCTGGTATTGTCTCTTCCACGCTAAAGCCATGCCAGTTGCTATTTTAAATGTCCTATTTTAATAATTTACTTTGCCTTCGAGTCTTTGTAGACATATGAATTTGAACCTCCATGTTCAATCAAGAGAAATTTCAACTGTGCATAAGAAAGAACATCATCAAGAAGATGAAATGTGCTTTGCAACCATTTGAATCAAATCAATGGAAAACTTGAACTCCCTTACTCTATGTATTTTAAAGAACTTATCTTTAAACCAGAATAGGACATTTAAAATAAGAATACATGAAAGGAAAACTTTTTTAAAGCATATATCAGTGTAGACCATAATGCCCACCTACTTATTGAGGGCAAAATGTTACTTCTATAAGGTTCTGGAGGAGTTTTGTACAAATTCCAGCTGGTCCCACAGAGACAACCTTGGGTACCTTGGACAGTACCCCCCATACCTTTGCCCAAGTTTGGTTTTTTACAAGGGAAGCCTCTCTCTCTCTCTCTCTCTCTCTCTCTCTCTCTCTCTCTCTCTCTCTCTCTTCCCCCCCACTCCCCCCTTCTCTCTCTCTCTTTTTTGGTTGATTTACTGCCTATTTTCAAAGACTGAATGGTGGCAGGGGTTTATTTCTTCTTCCTGAAAGCTACAAAGCATTTTCTCTTTGCTTTCTGCACTGTAATGAGCAGCACTTTGTACTTTGTGAGTTTGGTCAGGAATGCTCATAGAATGCATGCTTACTCTCCTATGGTGACACAATTTCACATCGAAATCACAGAAGTGCTATGCTGATGGGAAAAGGGTAGAGCATTGGATTCCTTTCTGGGAAGTATGTTTTGTTTGGGTTTTCTGAAATAAGCCACCTCTACTTCCCACTGCCAGCTTTGTTTACAGTGGGAATGAGTGAAACAAGAGAATCAGGCCTTGCATCCTCTCCCCTCCTCAAAACACACACCCACTGCAATTCAAAGTGTACTTCCCACAAAATACACAGCTCATCCCATTCACCAAAGTCACTCCTTGAGTCTAGGACCTTGCTCAAGCTTCACTTTTCACAACTGTTCTTTGGCAGCAAACCAGATAGCAGTTAGACCTTGTGGGGCGGAGCAGAAATCTTCCCCAGCCACACCACTCCATGTTAATATCACTTCTCTTTCTAGCTCTTAGCACTTGCTCTCTGTACTACTCACTTGGCAGGTAATCATGCACATCTCTGTGTTGTTACTTAAATCTGGTATTTAACCTTTCCTCTGTTGATGTCTTTATCTCCCTACTGATCATATGCAAACTGAGTATAAGGAAAGGTAAATATTAGCATGATTTTCTGTACATAGTCTGTTTCTTAGCTTGGGTAACAATTCAAAGCATCCCTTGAGATAAGTTTTGGGCCCAATTAATTGATTTGGGGGGTGATCCAAATTTGGGGGGTGAGAGAGTAGGAAAGTGAGACAGGCAAAAGGATTGAAAAAGTTGTGGTAGAGGGTGGGCTACCCCTGCCTTTAGGATGGCTCCATTCAATAGAAGGACAGTCATGCGTTGCTTAGTGAGAGGATGTGTTCCAAGAAATGCATCCTTAGTGATTTTATCCTTCTATGAACATCATAGAGTGCACTTACAAAAACTTGGATGATAGAGCCTACTCCACACCTAGACTATATGGTACAGCCTATTGCCCCTAAACTATAAACCTGTACAGTGTGTCACTGTATGAATACTGCAGGCAGTTGTAACACAATGGGAAGGATTTGTGTATCTAGACATAGAAAATCTACAGTCAAAATATGGTATTATATTCTTATCGGACCACTGTTGTATATGAGATCTGGCAATTAAGTTTCTGAAATTGTTCTGGAAAAAGAACTACATACCTCATTGCTGAATATCACTAAAGTCACCTTCGAAGTACTCCCCCTGGGAAGCTATGCATCAATGCCAGCGCCTAGTCCACCCGTAAAAGCAATTTTGGAACTCTTTTTCTGGGATGGCCATCAGAGCCATCATTGTGAGAATGTCGGAGTTCGAATTAGAGCAATGAAAAAACATTAAATATCTTGTTAAACTTGGCAAGAGTGGAAGTGAAATCAGGGACATATTAGTCCAAGTTTATGGGGATAATGTCATGAAGAAAATGGCAGTGTACCAATGGATTAAATGTTTTTCTGAAGGGAGGGAAAAATGTCACTGATGAAGACAGGTCAGGATGGTCAGTAACGAGCAGAACTGATGGAAACGTTGCAAAAATTCTTTGAATTATGCACCAAAATCATCAGCTGTGAGAAGCATAGCAGACCAAATAAGCATCAATAGAGAAATGGTTAGGAAAATCTCAAATGAAAATCTTGGCATGAGAAAGGTGTGTGCAAAAATGGTTGCGGGCCAGGCTTGGTGGCTCAGCCTGTCATCCCAGCACTTTGGGAAGCCAAGGCGAGTGAATTGCCTGAGCCCACGGGTTTGAGAACCACCAGGGCAACTTGGTGAGACCTCGGCTCTACAATAAATCAAAAATCAACTGGGCTAGGTGTTGGGAGCCAACATCTATAGCTACATGGCTGAGGCCTGTAAAGGCCCATCTGGAAGATTGCCTCTGACATAGGATATCAGTTATACCTATAATATTGGCGTGTGATTAGTGACCAGTGTGCATACGTGGCAGTAAAGCCTGATGGAAAGCTGCTCAGCAGAATTATCTTATATGATTCTAAGTTGTATTTCTTTCTAGATATTTTTCAAACTTCTATTCTCTGGTGAGTCAGTTCTAAAGCAGTTTCCCTAGAGCTAAGATTAGAGACTAAATTACCATCATAGTCTTATTGCCCTGTTCCTGGCCAGGCAGAAACATTGCTTTTGTCCCATTACAGGCTATGCATTTCCTTGTCTTTGTTTTGTTAAATACCGAAAACTGTCTGCAGCCCAAAGCCATTAACTTGGTGACTATGCCTTTGTTTCATACCAAAACTCTGTCTGCCTCTGTTTACCTCAGCCCGAGGCCATGTGGCCATGCATTTCCTTACTCAGGAGTATGAAAGCTACTATATGATTTCTAGAGCAGACTTGTTAGGATAAAATATAATTTATACACTTATAGTTACGTTTTAGAGTATATTTGAGTAAATTTATGCTTGCTGTTTTGTTTCTTTTGGCTACATTATTCAAATATAATAGTTACTATACGATTTATAAAAGAATTAAAGATAATAGGATATAGCATAGTATTAAAGGTCAATCATTACAAAAATTAAAGTTTAGACATAGGAAATTCATTTAAGTCATGGTAAGGTTTTATAATTTAAGAATAAGTTTTGATCGTTGTGGAATTACAGGACACTACATTAAACCATAATAGATTAATAGAATAACTGAGTCATTTAAGTAAACTTAGTATAGTGTTAAATTGATAATATTAATCGTTGAAAATATCAGGAGTCAGTAAACTTGGATTTAACTTAGAAAAGTTTTTGTATTAATCAGGGTCTGGAACAAAAAGTATAGTGTGAATGATTTATTGAACATTGTGGAGAACACTTTGAACAATCTGTATTAAAATTGTATACCTGTAAATTTAATGTAAGTTTTGTGAAACACGTCATGTATCATGGAATTGTAATTGTTTGCTTGGAACTTGCAAGTCTCATGATGCGTAATTTGCATAGGAATGTGTACGCCCCCAGCAAGTGATTGTCACACTGCTGGAGGGTATAGAAAATGGTATATAAGTTGGAAGGAGTTCAAATAAAATTTGGCTTCAGTCCTGATCAGACAGTTCCCAGAAGAATGGCCTCAGAGTCATTTTCTTCTCTCCGTCTTGATCCACTGAAGCGGTCTAACCTTACCCTCATATAAGTCGGGGCTGGCAGAGACCCCGACAGCTAGGTAGCACATGCCTGTAGTTCTGGCTACTTGGAAGGTTGAGACGGAAGGATTGCTGGAACCCAGCAGGTCGAGGCTGCGGTGGCTGGGAGTGTGCCACTGCACTCCAGTCTGGGCAACAGAGTGAGACTCCAACTCAAAAAAAAAAAAAGAAAGAAAAAAGAAAGAAAAAAAATGGTTGCGAAGGAACTCTTACATCATGGCAATGCACCAGCTCACACAGCACTGTCTGGAGTTTTTAGCCAGTAAACAAATAACAGTATTGGAGTACCTTTCCTACTTACATGATCTGGCCCCTGATGACTTTTTTTCTTTATCCAAAGGTAAAGGAAACTTTGGAAGGAAGATATTTTGATGACATTCAGGACATCAAGGGTAATACAATGATAGCTCTGATGGCCATTCCAGAAAAAAGAGTTCCAAAATTGCTTTGACAGGTGGACTAGGTGCTGGCATCAGTACATAACTTCCCAAGGGGAGTGCTTCAAAGATGACCCTAGTGATTTTCAGCAATGACATATGTAGCACTTTTCCTAAGATGAATCCCTAAAGGTAATTGTCAGACCCCACATGCAGTCCCTCGACTGACAAATCCTTATGTGGTACATAACTGTACAATGAAAGTCACAAACATAAGCCACACATGTAATTCTAAATTTTCTAGCAGCCACATTAAAAAAGTAAAAAAGAAACTGATAAGATTAATAATGTGTTTTATTTAGCCAGGTATATCCGAAATAGTATCACTTCAGCATGTAATCAGTATAAAAATTATAAATGAGATATTTCACATTATTTTTTCATACCAAGTCTCTGATATCTGGTGTGTTTTTATTTTACACTTGCCAATTTGGACTAGTCACATTTCAAGTGCTCAACAGCCACCTGTAGCTAGTGGCAGCCATATGGGACAGAATCGCTCTAAGACATGCTATAGAAAACTCAGCTCAGAAGTGTCCGCAGTAAGGAGTGTATTTATCAACAATTCCTGTTCATGATTGGTTGTGTCTCTCTTAGGAACATTATTGCCTAGGTCCTTTTAGCCCACCCTGTGGCCAGAGAACATCCTCAGGTAGAGACACAAGAAGCTATAACTAAGTACAGGAAATGTCTAAGATGGCCTTCTGGGCTATGGGCAGGGCACCTACAGTGTCCAGTATAACCTTAAATTAGTATGTGTTGGTTGATTGAAAGATTTCTGGATTCCAGCCATGGTAACCTTTTTACCTTAGTTTTGGTCTTGGCATTAAGGACTGCCATACATGGTTGTACAGGTTGAGCACTATATAACTCTAGGGGGCACCACTCGTCTAGGCTTCCTAGACTACAATATGCATGGCACCCCCAAAGTTCTGCAGTACCCTACCTGCACAACTCTTGTTGTGAGGGCTGTCAGCCTTTTGCCTGTTACTGTGCTCATTGCTTTGGGGAAAGAGTAAAGGATTGATAGAGCACGTATATTCACTCAGGCTTAGCTGCAATATTCTGTCTTTTAAGGGTCACTAAACATTTTAAGCACCTGACACCACTTTCTTGCAAGCCAGCATCATGAGTAATCAGCAGGAGCCAGCACCTCCATGGCCCTGCAATCACTCTGAAGAAGTCAGCTTCATACCCACTGCTAATTTTAGCTCGCAATCTGCAAAGGGTATCAATGAGTCTTTTTTTTTTTTACCAGGCACACTTACAGATATGGGTTGGGAGTGTCTCTCCCAGGCTGGAGCTGGGAGCTGGATAAAAGCAGTGCCTGTGGTCTAGAGTTCCCCCCCCAGAGGTAGGATTCCCTACTGCCCCCAGCCCAGTCTTTCTACCTCCACGAGTCTGCCCTACCAAGGTCACCCACAAGGTGTCTGGGCTGTGAGAGTCAGTGAACTTTGGATGCCTAAGTTCAGTCGTGCAGTCACAGCTCAGAGGGGCTCTGAGTTGACTTCACTCCTGTTTAATTTGTTCTTCTATGGTGGTGACAAGCCATGCAAGTAAAATCAAATTGGCGTGTGATTGATAGCATCTAGAAAAAAAAATTCAAAGCAGTTTGTAGGAAGGAAGTCATAGCATTAATTGAATACAAAATTAGGATGCAGCTCAGAAATGTTTCCAGCCGTTTCCTGTTCCAGATGATGAGTTGGAGAATCTGAGAGACCAAGGAGCTCATTCAGGGTCACATAGTAGAGTAGTGGCAGAGGACCAGCGTCCTCTATGAAAGAGACTCTACTTCCCCAATACGTGGTATCTGGCACACGGCTGGCATTCAACAGGTGTTTGTGGAATGAGTTGATGCATTTTTATACTACTCAGCTTACCTAGGGACCAAAAATACTTTTTATCCTGTGTCATGCAGGGTGCATTTGCTGTTTTTGCAAATCCAGCACTCATTGCCCTTCCTGCTTATCATACTGTACATTCCTTCCCCAGGCTGAGGGGACTATGATCCAATTACAGCCAATCGGAGCCTTCTGTGCCCTAGTCACAGCGATTTCTTCAGCCACTGATGTGTGACTCAAATCAGACTGGTCAAAGCCAATGAGACTTACTTCTTGACCTTGTTTCAGTCATGTAAGCAACAGGGGAGAGCCTGACTGAGAAGGAAGCCAATACCGAGGAGGGCAGAACTGAGCTGGCGAGGACAAGGTCAAGCTTTGCAGATGGTGTTTGACCACCAATGTCCAGGTGTGTCTGAAGCCCATGTCTATCCTTGGACTTTTCAATTGTGTGAGTCAATAATCCCCTCATTTAAAATACCAGCTAGGTTTTTATCATTTGCAACTAAAACCAAATGACAAGGAAACTAGCCTTGAAGCACAAGTAAACAACCTACAGATTAGCTGTTCCCTCAGTATCTCCTATGGTTTGGTTGTTCACCCCCCCACGAGCTCAGGACAAGTGGTCCTTCTTTAGCCCGAAGGACTAAACTTTGATGAGCCTATACCTAATAGTGATTTTATTCTCTTTGCCAATGATGGCTTTAAGCATGAAGATGTGATGCAACTCTCATGAATAAGACCTACAGGGAAGGTGATGTGTGGATTCTGGGATAAGTTTTCCTCTTGGGTATAAAAAGGAAAATTGCCCTTTTTTGCCTTTGTACTTCACTGTGTGATAATGTGGTGTCTGGATCTGCAGCAATCAGCTTGAGACCATGAGGAGTTAAGTCTGAGGCTGAGCCAGCATGCCAGGGCAGTAAAGTAGAGAGATGGAAAAAGCCTGATGGCATTATTGAACTACTGAACTTCATTATTTCCAGGCTCTTAAAAACTTGAGATGTCATTATTTTGAAGCCACTTTAAATTTGAGATTCTGTTGCTTGCAAATTACCTTTGGAATCTTGAGACTCTATAGAGCCTAGTTACAAGACTAGCTTGTAGGCTAATTTTTTAACTTTAAAAAGTTATCCTGGTTGGGCATGGTGGCTCACACCTGTATTCCCAGCACTTTGGGAGGCTGAGATGGGAGGATCACTTGAGGCCAGGAGTTTTGAGACCAGCCTGGACAATAGATCTTGTCTCTACCTAAAATTTAAAAAAAATTAGCTGGGTGTGGTGGTGCATGCCTATAGTCCCAGCTACTTGGGAGGCTGAAGAGGATGGATCCCTTCAACCCAGGAGTTTGAGGCTGCAGTGAGCTGTGATTGTGCCATTGCACTCCAGCCTAAGCAACAGAGTGAGACCCTGACTTAATAATAATAATAATAATAATAATAATAATAATAATAATAATAAAAGCTATCTTATCCTGGGCACTACTGATATTTTGGGCCACACTTCTTTGTGATGGGGGACTGTCAAGTGCATGCAGGAATTTAGCAGCATCTATGGCCTCTACTCACAAGATGCCAGTAGTACCCTGCTCCCAATTGTGAAAACTAAAAATGTCTCCAGACGTTGCAGATAGTTCCTGGAGTAAGGGATAGAGGCAAAACTGTCCCTGGTTGAGAACCACTAAACTAGAATGAACTACTTCCCAACTCTTTTAGAAAAGTAAGTCTACTATATTGTGACAGTTAATTTTATGTGTTAACTTGATTGGACTAACAGACGCCCAGATAGCTTAGGAAACATTATTCTGGGTGTGTCTGTGACCTTGTTTCTGAAAGTTTAGTATCTGAATTAGTAGAACAAGTACAGAAGATTGCCCTCCTCAATGTGGGAGGGCTTCATCTAATCTGTTGAAAGTTCAAGTAGAACAAAATGGCCAGAAGGAAGGTTGAATTCGCTTTCTCTTTGATCTGGGACATCCATCTTTTTCTGCCCTTGGATACTGGCCTCCTCGCTTTTGGACCTTTGGACTGGGACTGAATTTTACCATTGGGGCTTTCCTGGTTCTGCAGCTTGCAGGTGGGCAGATTGTGGGACTTCTTGGCCTCTATAATCACATGACCAACTCCATAATTAGCTAACTAACCAACCACCTAACTGACTAATTCATTCCATTCATTCAGTTTCTCTAGAGAACCTTAATACATATACTGTTGAGACAATCTTGAGGTGCCATTAAAAACAAGTGCTGGAGAGGACACAGAGAAACTGGAATCCTGCATTGCTGGTGGGAATGTAAAAATGGTGTAGCCTCTGTGGAAAACAGTTTGAAGGTGCTTCAAATAGTTAAACATAGGATTTCCATATGATTCAGCAATTCTAATCCTGGATATATACCCCAAAGAACTGAAAGCAGATACTCAAACAGATATTTGTACATGAAAGTTCATAGCCGCTCCCTTCACAATAACCAAAAGGTGGAAGCAAGCTAAGTGTCCATCAGTGGATGAGCGGGTAAAAATTCAGCCTTCTTTTTTTTTTTTGAGCCAGTGTCTCCCTCTGTTGCCCAGGCTGAAGTGCAGTGGCATGATAACAGCTGACCACAGCCTTAACCTCCTGAACCCAGGCAATCCTTCTATCTCAGCCTTCCAAGTAACTGGGACTACATACAGATGTGCATCACCACACGTGGCTAATTTTTTTTATTTTCATTTTTGTAGAGACAAAAAAAGCGTTGTCTAGGCTGGTCTTGAGCTCCTGGGCTCAAGCAATCTTCCCACCTTGGCCTCCTAAAATGCTGGGATTACAGGCATGAGCCACTGTGCCCAGCCATCACTCAGCCTTAGAAAAGAATGAAGTGCTGACACACACTACAGTAGATGAACCTTGAAAATATTGTGCTAAGTGACTCCTAGGGGAAGGAAAGAAGGGGTAAGGGATGAAAAACTTCCCACTGGGTGCCATGTCCACCATCTGGATGATGGGCTCAGTGGAAGCTCAAACCTCACCATCACAGAAGGTACCTATGTAACAAACCTGCACAGGAATCTAAAGAAAAGAAAAGAGAATATTGTGCTAAGTGAAATACAACAGTCACAAAAAGATAAGTATTATATGATTCCACTTGAAAGATCTAGAACAGGCAAGTTCAGAGACAGAAAGGAGAGTACAGGTTATCAGGGAATAGGAGAGGGGGTAATGGGGGAGCAAATGCTTAATGAGAACAGAGTTTCTGTTTGGGGCGACAAAAAATTTTGGAACTAGATAGTGATAATGATTACACAACATTGTGAATATAATTAATGCTGTGGAACTGTACGCTTTGATTAAAATAGCGAGTTTTATGTTACATATACTTTACCATAATAAAAAGAAACAAAACTCCCAAATGAGTTAAAATCATGAACTTCTGCCAGGCCCTGTAGTGTTTGGTGCAATGCATTACTGAGATGCCATGGCATGTGGTAGATTGTTTGAAGGGAAGGAGTAGGTGGTGCTTGGATACCCTGTTTTCTGGCTGTGAAGATTAGAGTCTGTTGACTGGGCATAGAGACTCATGCCTGCAATTCCAGCACTTTGCAGGGCCAAAGTGGGAGGATTACTTGAGGCCAGGAGCTTGAGACTAGCCTGGGCAGCATAGCGAGACCTCATCTCGATAAAAAATAAAAAAAATTAGAGTCTATTGAGTTCTAAGATGTTGATGTATTAGTTATGGGTTTTATTTAGTACTTGCTATGTACCAGGGGCTATGCAAAGATCACTTCTTTTGGGGGGGGTGGGGGTCTTGCACTACAATCCACACTGGAGTACAGTGGCAAGAACATGGCTCACTGCAGCCTCAACCTCCTGGGCTCATGCAGTCCTTCCACATCAGCCACCCAAGTAACTGGAACCACAGGCACGTGCCACCATGCCTGGCTAATTTTATTTATTTATTTTTGTAGAAACAGAGTCTTGCTATGTTGCCTAGGCTGGTCTTGAACTCCTGGGCTCAAGCCATCCGCTCAGCCTTGAACTCCCAAAGTGCTGAGATTACAGGCATGAGATACCACACCTGGCCTCCCCTTCTAACTCTCACAAGAACCCTACACAGTAGCTGTTCATAGTGTCCCATCATATATTTGGATAACCAGGCTCAGAGAAAAGTGGAGTCAGCATTCAAAGAAGCCCACATATGAACCATGTGGACTCCATGCTTTTAGCCACTGGACTTTTTTCCCTAAGGGTTTTTTTTCCCTAAGGGTTTTTTCCCCTAAGGGTTGGAGTCAAAATGCTTAACTCTGGCTTTAAAAAAAAACAAACAATACACCTATTTTGAGAATTTTCTTAGTTAAACCAGTAGTAAGGGAGAATTGAAGTTGTCAGCGGCTCCCAAACAATTCTGGTCTTTCTGACTCTGCAGTTTAAAATAAAATCTGTATTCTACGGAAGATGCATTTTTCTCTAAACAGTGTCAACTGGGTGAGAGGAACACTTTTCCTGGGGGAAAGCTGAGGCACATGTGCTTTTCTGGGGTCCAGAATGCTTCTCAGAGTTGAATTTACAGTTTCCTGCTGGGGCTTATACGGCTATATCCAAATTCTCTTGTCTATCTTTCTGTCTTATCAGGGGGTGGATGATGGCACTTGATGATTTAATCTGTGTAATCTCTAGACAAAACACGTCTCCACTTCGCTGCTAGGAAAATGTTAATTTATTCTGCTTCTGGAGCTAGAGAGGTAAATGAAGTGATTGAAGATGCAGTGTGTGTGTGTGTGTGTGTGTGTGTGTGTGTGTGTGTGCGTGCGTGTGTGTGTGTGTGTGTGTGTTTGTGTTAGTACACAAGGGTCTGTGCAAAGCGAAGCAAACAGGCCTAAATTCAAGGGATTTTCAGTGCCAACTTTAGGGGAATGTAATCTCCCACCCAAAATCGCATGCAAAATGCGTCTATGGTATGATGATTTTCCCAAAGAGGACATAGTGTAGTACAGTTCATCAGAATCTCTCAGGGGTTTGGGGAGAATGTCTGTAATTTTGTGGTTCCTGTTACCTGGCGCATCTTTCTCTTTGAAGAACCACAATCATCCTGCGTATAAGAGGCCCTTGATATTTAAGGAGCCCCTCAGGGACTGGGGGCAGAGAGCAGCGATGGGAATTGTCATTATTACGAGCTTGTTAAGTTTGAAGCTTGAAAACATCCAGGCAGATTGAAATAAACTTTGACAAAACAAGCCTGAGCATTTGAATCTGTTCCATTGCTTCCCTCCCCTTCCACTTCCTTCTAGTCCTTCTGCTCCGCCGTGTGGGGCCTGCCCACCTTATGTGCCACAGGCCCGCCACCAACATGGGAGTGTAAAGACCAGACATTTCTGCTTTATTCAACTTGGATCTGGCACATAGCAATTCAATAAATGGTAGCTTAAAAAGCCATCACTATCCAGATCTCCGAGAAATGGCAATTTGTTCCAAACATAGAATGAAACGAGATTCCTGTTCTTCTTTTATGGCCGTGGTAGACAATATAGACACACTCAGAGATGACACATTCACAACAAATGGGAAACCATCTGAAAGTGAGTTCATTTAAAAATAAGCAAATTCTATCTGCTGAATGTTCACCACATCATGCCATGCTCTGTGTGCGGTCCTTCATGTGCATTATCTCCAACAGTTATGACAGCAACTTGGGCACTTGGCACTCTCAAACCCATTTTACAGATGAGGAAACAGAAGAGGTCCAAAAGCAAGCGGGTGGATGACAGAAGTCAAGAGCATGCTCTCTGGCCAGGCATGGTGGCTCACGCCTGTAATCCCAGCATTTTCGGAGGTCAAGGCAGTCGGACTGCTTGAGCCCAGGAGTTTGAGACCAGTCTGGACAACATAGTGAGACCTTGTCTCTACAAAAAAAAAAAAAATAGCTGAGTGCAATGGCATACACCTGTGGTCCCAGCTACTTGGGAGACTGAGGTGGGAGGATCGCCTGAACCCAGGAGGTCAAGGCTGTGGTGAGCCATGAACACGCCACTGCACTCCAGCCTGGGTGACAGAGTAAGACCCCGACTCAAACAAACAAACAAACAAACAAACAAGCAGACATAAAATAGAAGGAGTGGTATATATGCTATCAAATTCTGTGGAGAGGTGAGAAAAGTCAGAATTATTCATTGAATTTAGCAGCGTGGATTTGGCCTTGAATTCACAGCACTTACATGCTAGAAGGAAACCCATAAATGCGTATTTAACTACAAATTGCAATAAGGATTGGGCAAAAGGAACAGGGAGCTATATGAGGGAATAACATGGGGATAATTAGTGCTTTGGGCAAACCAGCTCTTGTGGAGTGGAGGAGGCAGTGGCAGACTGCAGTGGAGTGGAGTGAGAGGGAGTTAAGGATGTGGCGACAGAGAGGACAGACGCCTCCTTCACAAGGCCTGGGTAAAGAGGGCGGATCATAAAAGTTAGCCACTAGAGGGCTGGCGGGGTCCATGGCGAAGTCATGGAAGGTTTATGGAATGACCGACGGGGGCTTCAGGGAGGGGAAAAGGGAGGCTCTACACCAAGGAAACAGGGATGGCACTTAGGGAAAGGAGGAGTATTTGAGAACGGGAGAAGCTTGGTCCATTCAGAGCATGGAATGTGTGTGGGCAGGTGATGGAGGGCAGCTGAGGAGGCAAGGGGGGGGAGATCTAGAACCTTACTTGCCAAGCTGAGCACCTTAGCTTTTTCCTGAAAGAGATTCAACCTCTTGTCTTGTGTCTCAGTCACCAGATGGCAGGGTGGGAACCACAACCTTCTTCCAAAAGGTTCCCCCCCACAGGAACATGTATTTAATGAAGTGCTCCCAGGTATTCAAGCCAGAAGTCAACAAGCCATATTTGCCGCCTCCTGTTCTTCAGCCCTCACTCCTGAATATCAACAAAGCCTGTCAGTTCTGCCTTCTAAACAGATGTCTGTTTACAGCTCTCTGTCTCCATGGCTACCACCCTGGTCCAGACACCTTGCTCTCTCTCCTACCCTTGACCCTGCTACAACCATCCACCAGACAGCATGATATCTAACAGTGTCAGCTGAACCCTGTCATCCCACCTCCTGCCGATATCATTCTTTTACTTCTTTTTTATAATTCAGGAGAAAAGGTCACAGTCTTTAGCACGACTGTCAGGCCCTATGTGTTTTGGCTTCTGACTGTCCCCAGTCTTACTTTGTCCCATCCTGCTCCTTCTTTATTCAGCCCCAACCACATAGGTTTGTTTTCAGTTCTTTGATGGGGCAAAGCTTTTTTCTGACTCTGGGTTTCTGCACCTGCTCTTCCCTCTGCCCAGACCTCTTTTCCCTACACTGATTCTTTGCCTGTATTAGTCAGGCAGGGCTGTTGTAACAAACTACCACACACTGTTTCTCCCCCAGTACTTATTCAACTTGGTAATTGCATATTCATTTATAGGTCTCCATCTAGAATTGAAGTGTCATGAGTTCAAGGACTATATAGTTTCTGATCACTGCTATATTCCCAGCATTAGCACACTTTCTGACCCACAGTAAGCAGTCAATGTAAGTTTGTTGAATGAATGAATGAAAAGTCTGGAAACTGAACAGAATCTAGCAACTTGGCATCTAGTTGGACTGAGAACAAAATCATTGATGGGAGAGGTGATTCTTACCTATGTTTAAACATCTGCAGAACAAATGATTTCACACCAACCCTTATTACCCCCCACTGCAGTCTTTTGGCATGAAATGTGCAAACTGTTACTGGAAATTGGTTCTAGCTCAGAGGTAGGCAGCCAGGAAGAACACATTTAAAAAATTATTGCTGGTGTGTTCCATGACACAGCAGCCCAGCATGGCACCGGGAGCCCGTGTATGACCAAAACTAATAGCTCAGGGCTTTGCGATAAAGCGATAAAAAAATTCAGCCTTAAGGAGGGACTCAGAACCAATTTCATTCTTGTTCAATTGTTTCAGAAGATGTTTAGAATTACTCAATTTTAACTGGGTGTTTAGGTGGATCTGTTTTCAAAGTGTAATATTTGAGATGTTTAGTGCATCAATGCAGGTTCACTCTAGCTTCTGTTCATATAGTTTCTGGAAGGTCACTAAGAATCTCAGCCATTCTCAGGCAAGATTATAAATCCCAGGAATCCTCTTGCTAGAAGGTCCTGGAGAGTTATTTTGTCCAACCCTCTGTGTGCAAGAGGGTCATTTGATTTGGCCAAGAAAGATTGTTCATTTAGTTGTGTTTGTTTAGCAAACATTTATTGAAAATTTGCTCTCTGCTAGGCACCATGGATTAGTGAAGTAGAATATAGTCTCCACTCTCAAAATTGCTCTTTGAGAGCAGAAGCCAAATCTTGTTCTTCTTGTTTTTCCTACATAGTACCTGGCTCAATTGTTGTGGCAGGAACAACTGTGTCGGTGACATTTGTCACTTTCTGGTTGCCCAGTCCATCCTATCTTTAGAAAATTTGCCATTATATGAGTCTTGGGGGGAGGCAGAACTCTATTCACACAAGAGGAGCTCCAAAGATGAGGTGCAGCTCAGGTGTCACCATGTGACCTAGACCTGGCCAATCAGATGCACACATGTGAGACTTTGAAATGGGAGCCGTGTTATGCAGTAAGGGCAGAGGAAGGTCTATTTTGGAGGTGGCAGGAGCAGCAGCGAGTTTCTAGAGGCAGTAATGGTGTCAATAGCAGCACTCAGTGCCCAGGGCTAACGGGCTGAGGTCCGAACTGTAGCCCCCTCAGTTCAGTGGTTGCTGCAGGCCTGTCTCCTTGAACTGCTCTTGCCACCTGGATCTGGTAGAGGTCCTGGCTGCCGGCCAGATTTGCTTTTTGCCTATCCACTCACCAGTCATTGCCTTGCCGGTCATTCCACGAGCTCCCCACCATCCCAGAATGCTTAAAAGAGCCAAAGTTGGTTTCTGCTGCTTGCAGCTAGGAAATCTAACCCGTGCAAACTCTTGTCTACCAACCCGGGAAAAACAGTAAAGTCACTTTCTTACATTTCCATAATTTAGTTTTTATTCTGACTTCCCTTTGTGCTGTGTGGCAGATACTTGATCTCAGCTAATTCAGGATCTCTTCTCCCCACCCACCTTTTTTTTTTTTTTGAGTTGGAGTCTCATTCTGTCACCCAGGCTGGAGTGCAGTGGCACACTCACAGCCACCGCAGCTTCCACCTGCTGGGATCCGGTGATCCTTTTGCCTCAGCCTTCCAAATAGTTGGACCTACAGGTGTGTGCCACCATACCCAGCTAATTTTTTTATTTATTGTAGAGACGAGGTCTCACCATGTTGCCTGGGCTGGTCTCGAACCCTTGGGCTCAAGCAGTCCTCTGGCTTCTGCCTCCCAAAGTGCTAGGATTACAAGCGTGACCCACCGTGCCTGACCACACCCACCTTTTTAAAGGTAAAAATAATTTTAATATTATAAAGTACAAAAAGATACAAAATACAGGAAAATGCCACAGATAACCCTACCAATAGTTGTTCTAATTCAACCACTATTACTTGCACCTTCTCCACCTTTTCATGTCTCTTTACAAATTTATGAATACACTTAATGCAAGCCATTCTTTTTTTTTTGAGTTGGAGTCTCACTCTGTCACCCAGACTGGAGTGCAGTGGCCGCTCCCGACCACCGCAGCCTCGACCTGCTGGGCTCCAGCGATCCTTCCGCCTCAGCCTTCCAAGTAGCTCGAATTACAGGCATGCGCAACCACGCCCAGCTGATTTTTTGATTTATTGTAGAGATGAGGTCTCGCTGCCCAGGCGGGTCTCGAACCCGCGGGCTCAGGCAATCCACTCACCTCAGCCTCCCAAAGGCACGGGATTACAGGCTGAGCCACCGAGCCCGGCAATGCAAGCCATTCTTTACGTTACTTAAAGCATAACTAGTATTACATCAACTTTTCTTTCTCATGACTTCTAGCACTCATAATTACAATTTCGAGTTTTGTTTGCTTGTTTTATTTTGTTTCTTTGAGGAGTTGTCTCACTCTGTCGCCCAGGCTGGAGTACAGTGGCATGACCATGGTTCCTGCAGCTTTGTCCTCCTTGACTTAAGCAATTCTTCTGCCTCAGTCTCCTGAGTAGTTGGGATTACAGGTGCATACCAACACTCCCGGCTTAGTTTTTTTATTTTTGTAATCAACGAGGTCTTGCTGTGTTGCCCAGGCTGGCCTAAATTCCTGGACTCTAGCTTTCCCCCTGCCTTGGCCTCCCAAAGTGCTAAAATTACAGGTGTGAACCACCATACCCAGCCAATTATGTGTTTTATTATAAAAATTTATTATGAAATATTTATTAAAAATAAAAACAAATGGAAGTTATAAGAATAGTACAATAACATTCCCTGGATTTGCTTTCTCTCTTTGAAAGTAATTTGCAGAAATTATGATACTTTACTTCTTAATACTTCAACATGCATTTACTAAGTGAAAGGACTTTCTCCTACACAATCACGTACCATTATTATGGTTCAGAAAATTAACAGTAATTTCATAATATCATCTAAAATTTAGTCATTATTTAAAATTCCCCGATTGTCCCAAGAATGCCTTTTATAACTAGGTTTTTAAAGCCTGACTCTTCTAAATTCCAGGGAATTTTAATAATAATAATGCCTAATAATAATAAAGTATTAGGGGGGTTGGAAAGATTGTTTTTTGTGCCCGTATTGTAGTCATTTACTCTCTTGGTTTCTTGCTGACTTCTTGGGTGAGCACTCAAAACAGAGCCCAGATCCTCATCTCTCAGATTCCCTTCTGGAGTTTCCATGGCCCCAAGTGGGGTAGCAGGCAGGCATTCCCTAAAGCCCAAGCTCTCCTCTCCTCCCTTCCTTTTTAATCTGGTCTTGAAGACAGGAAACCCTGGTCTGACTCATTGTGTTTATTTCCCTCTGACTGTAGTCCCTTTGGGGTTCAGGCTTCTGCAACTCAAAAGTCTTTCTTCTGCTTTCAGCTACCTCTGGTCCGACCACTCACATAGAGAAGGACCATGGGATAACATGACATACCGGTGGTAAGAGGAAAGAACACCAATTAATCTTTCAAAATATTATTTGTTTATTGCAGACATTAGGACATACACTAGGCCGTTAAGCCCCGGGATGGCCATACGGGTTGTCAAAACATTAAAATACTTCTGAACTAGAGATGAACCCTAGCATCTGAAAAAACAACTTCTGCTTTGTAGAGTTTCCTTATCTTTTTCATGTGTGTATTTTTAGATATAATTAATGCATGGGCAAGTTATTAGCATACACTACACTATCCCGAGATAGTCCCTCAGAAACCTCCCCATCCCAGGATGCTCCCGACCTCCAGCAACCAATGAGTGACCCTCTAGAAGAACAGGTGCCTTCAGGACTCTGTCTCCATCTCTTCTGATGGTTCAGTGCCAAGACTTCCAGGATACTAAGTGTTTTGCATATCCCCACGAGCAAATGTAAATCGGATCATATCACCCTCCTGCTTAAAATCCTTCATTGACTCCCTGCTTCACTCAGATGAACTTCTAGCTGTTTCACTGATCACATAAAACATTACAGGAGCCGGGGATGGTGACTCAAGCCTATAATCCCAGCACTTTTGGGAGGCCGAGGCAAGAGGATTGCCTGAGCCCAGGGATTTGAGACCAGCCTGGGCAACTTGGTGAGACCTCATCTCTACAATAAATAAAAAATTAACTGGGGTGGGTAGCATGCACCTGTGGTTTCAGCTACTTCGAAGGTTGAGGCGGAAGGATAGCCAAAGCCCGGCAGGTCGTGGCCGTGAGCGTGCTACTGCACTCCAGCCTGGGCAACAGAGTGAGACTGACTCAAAAAAACCCCCAAAAACCAAAAAAACTCCCAAAACCTCCAAAAAAACCACAAAAAACCAAAACCAACAAAAATTACAGGCTCTGACTGTTGCTTTCATCATTAGCTTCTTCTCTGACTGTTTGCCTACTTGCTTCGCACCCTGCCTTCTGGTACCTGAGTTCTAACTGAACTGGACTCTTTTACTCCTTGAAGTTTCCATACCTTTCTGGGATTCTGGGTCTCCTCACAGTTGTTCCTCTGTCTGAAGTTACCCCACTAATTGCCATCACTCTTTAGGTCTTAGGGTGAATGTCATTTCTTCTGGAAAGTGGTTGCTGAATATTCTAGGCCTGGGTTCAGGCTCCCTGTAGCGTTCTGAACTTACAGTCACAGCAGTTACAATAATTACTTCTTATTCTTCCTCTTCTCCCTCCTCCTCCTCCTCTTCCTCCTCCTCTTCTTCTTTATTTATTTATTTGAGTCAGAGTCTCACTCTGTCACCCAGGCTGGAGTGCAAGAACACACTGGGCTCAGGCGAGTATTCGTCTCAGCCTTCCAAATAACTGGAACTACAGGTGTGTGCCACCATGCCCAGCTAGTTTTTTGATTTATTGTGGAGACGAAGTCTCGCCAAGTTACCCAGGTTGATCTCAAACCCCTGGGCTCAGGCAATTCTCTCGCCTCCACCTCCCAAAGTGTTGGGATTACAGGCGTGAGCCACTGCACCTGGCCAATTTCTTATTATTGCTGCTTTCTTCCTGTTAAGACTCTGAGCCTAGAGGGCCAGTATTCATTCTTATCTTTCTCATCATTTGACCCTAAGTGTCTAACGTTGAAATAATGTTCAACTGGGGCCAGGCACAGTGGCTCATGCCTGAAATCTTACCACTTTGGAAGGCCGAGGCAGGAGGATTGCTTGAGCCCAGGAGTTGGAGACCAAACTAGGCAACATAGCAAGAGCTCATCTCTACAAAAATAAAAGAAATTAGCTGGATGTGATGACGCATGCCTGTAGTCCCAGCTACCAGGGAAGCTGAGGCAAAGGATTGCCTGAGCCCAAAAGGTTGAGACTCTGGTGAGCTGTGATCATGCTACTCTACTCCAGCCTTTTTGACAGAGAGAACCTGACTCCAAAAATAAATAAATAAATAAACAAATATTCATCGAAAGAAATAATGACATTCACGTACATATTCATATGCATCTGTGTCTGCAAGAGGACCACAAAAAACTCAGAATTTATTTATTAAAAATTTGTGTATTGTCTATCACAGAAACAAAGAACAGAGCACCAAATTTTCTCACTCATAAACGGACCAAAAACAGACCTGGAGCAATTATAATACTATAAGAAAGAGATTGACAGTAGTTGGAAACTGTTAGGGGAGGGGGTGGGATTGACAGTTGAGGGAAACTGCTAGGGGAGGGAGGGGCATACCTCATCAACAAGGGGACCTGCATAATCAATGTTTGTATACCTAACCCTGAATTGTACCCCACATCTTTATAATAAAAAAAATTTGTATTTATTCTTACATGCTTAAATTACAATCACCTTCAAAATACTTTCTGTTTGGTGCAATACAGCTATTGAGACACTTTTTCCACTGCTCGAAACAGTTGTTTTTCTTTTTTTGAGTTGGAGTCTCACTCTGTCGCCCAGACTGGAGTGCAGTGGCCGCTCCTGGCCACCGCAGCCTCAACCTGCTGGGCTCCGGCGATCCTTCCGCCTCAGCCTTCCAAGTAGCTGGAATTACAGTTTTTCTTTTTTAAAATTTTATTTTATTATAAAGATGTGGGGTACAATTCAGGGTTAGGTATACAAACGTTGATTATGTAGGTACCTCAAAACAGATTTGAAACAAATTTTTAAAAAATAAATAAACTCATCCATTTTGATGTTTTTTAGTGCTTCTGTCATTTTTTGTTTCACCTCTTCCACATTGGCAAAATGTTTCCCTTTAAGAACTTTTTTCATCCAAGAAAACAAACAAACAAACAAAAAAGGTCACTTAGGGTGGGTGCATAGGGAGGGTGGGGCACAGGGGTCGTGTCATTTCTGGTAAAAAACTGCTGAACATTCAGTGCTGTGTGGGCATGTATGCCCATAAATTACCCATCATGAAATGGGCAAATGTTTTAAAAGAATCTCCAAAAAAAAAATTCACCGAAGCCAAATGCAGCCTCTTAAACAGCGCTAGCTGGTACACCGATGCCGATGGGTTTCTAGAACACTTACCTAGAGGGGGATGCCTGTTCTACAAGGGGACCACCCTCCAAAAAAAATTCTGTTTTGGGGAGTCTCCCCTTGTATATATGAATGTATACACACACACACACACACATATAAGAGTATGAACAGATAAGAATCAGAACACATGGAAGTTTTGGAATGTGGCTAAAATTAAAATGATGCCATCTTAGGTTTCCAAATAGGAACACCAGTGTTTATGTGTAGGAAGAGATCATTTAAAATCTAGTAGCCCAGTGGAAGGAAGCTAGAAGAACCAATACTGATTGGGACAGGAGATTGTTTTACAGATAATTTAATTCCTGTAATCCTAGCATTTTAAGAGGCTGAGGTGGGAGGATTGCTTGAGCCCAAGAGTTTAAAACCAGCATGGGCAACATAAGGAGACCTTGTCTCTACAAAAAATTAAAAATTAGCTGGGCATAGTGGCACATGCCTGTAGAACCAGATACTTGGGAGGCTGAGGTGGAAGGATCACCTAAGTCCAAAGAGGTCAAGGCTGCAGTGAGTTGTGATTATGCTATTGCACTCCAGCTGGGGCAACAGAGTGAGACCCTGACTCAAAAAAACCACCACCACCACCACAACACACACCACTCAAAGAAAAAAAAATGATACTTTTACAATGCAAGGAAAGCAAGAAAATAAATGTGAGAAATCTACCCTCCATGTCCTTGAGTCCATCAACAGAGCGGAGAGACTCCTTTTTTGTCACTGTGGGAGACAAGGCATTCGAGATGAATATTGAATCCCTAGGCCGTTAAAAGCATAATAATGACACTGCACCCCAACAAGTTTTTCTACCTATCAGTTCCTCTTTCCTACCATGGATGCTGTCTCCTTTTTCTGTGGAGTCCCATCTGTTTCGTAAACATTGGTCAACCTAACATTAGCGATGGTTGCTCAGTCACTTGGGGGCACACGTTTCATTTGAGCCTGCATGGAAGTGTTGTCCACCCCTGATGGAGTGGTTCCTTGGGGTGGGGCTAGTCCAGGCAAGGGGTCCCAAGAAAGGCAATGAGTGATGAACGAAGGTTTGACGTGAGAGGATACATCTCAAGGAACTAGTGTTTATTTGTGCTAAATATACAGAAGCATTTGTTCATTTACTCACACGTTCTTTCCTCAACTCCTACTAAAGGTATTGAGGTACTCTAGCAAGAGTAATGACTGAAGAGAAATGTGTGTTAAACTAGAGAGTAAATGTCCTCCCTAAAGAGAGCAGCTGCTTTTCAACTCCAGGTAATTATTTCTCTAGGATAAATTTGTATTACTGCTTTTCAGATATACCAGTTCCCTCCTGCAGGAGGATATATCCCCCTGCTGTTGACTGGCCAATGAAATGTGGATGGAAGAGGTGTGTGTCACTTCTGAGAGTTTTAAGGCTGGGGCATGTTTGCTTGGGTCTGATTTCCCTTGAGCCACAATAACTGCTGCTGTTCCAAATAGAACTCAAGAGATAGGAACAGAGCCAAAGTCTACCCACAGCGGACATGCTGTGTGAGTGAGAAATTCAAGCCAGGCTTGGTGGCTCAGCCTGTAATCCCGCGCTTTGGGAGGCTGAGGTGAGTGGATTGCCTGAGTCCACGGGTTCAAGACCTGCCTGGGCAACTTGGCGAGACCTCATCTCTACAATAAATCAAAAATTAGCCGGGTGTGGCAGTGCACGCCTGTAGTTCCAGCACTTGGAAGGCTGAGGCCAAAGGATCGCCAGAGCCCAGCAGGTTGAGGCTGCGGTGGCCCAGAGCGGCCACTGCACTCCAGTCTGGGTGATGGAGCGAGACTCCAACTCAAAAAAAATAGGAAATCCATCTGAGACTTTTGTTACTGCAGCATTGCTCTCCTATCCTGACTAATATGTAGTTTTTCCAGATCTTTGGATTTTTTTCAGAAATCCAGATTTTTAAATGAAATATATATTTTAAGTTTTATAATGGACTCAAGTTGTAGGAAAAAAAATTGGGAGGATGGGCACAAAAAGGATTCACAGACCATTGGTTTCCTACCTCTGGGTTAGGTACTAGGTTCATTGTGGAAAAAAAATAGACCTGCTCCTTACCTCATGGGGCTTTCAGTTAAATAGAGGAAATAAACACTAGATAAGAGAAACACAAAGATAATATTTAATTTTTCCTTGTGGCAGGCACTATGAACCAGAAGTACAGGGTACAATGAGAACTATCCAAGGGATGTTAACCTAAAAATGATTAGAAAAGGCTTCACTAGAAGATGAAAAGAACTTAGCCCGATGAAGATGATAGTCATAGGGTTGGAAGAAGTGAGATTTGGCCAGGTAAAAGGCCCTAGGTAAAAGACCCTCTGATCCTAACCTGAACCCTGAACTTGAGGATCTGAAAGAAGTTCAATGTAGCTGGAGCTCCGAGTGGCAAGAGATAAGGCTCAAGTGCTAAATTGGTCTTTGTAGGCCATGCAGAATAGTTTGGGCTTTAGCCCAAGGGTAATAGGGAGCCACTGAATGATTCTTAGGAAGAGAATGTTATATCTGAAGTTGTGGGAAAGTGACATTCATTTAATTATCTATTCTTTTGTTGATATATTAAACATACATTTGAATGTCTACCCTATGGCAGGCATTGCGCTAAGCACAGGAAATGCAAAGATAAATTCTGCTCTCGAGGAACTCATAGCTTAACTTAATAAAGTTGGTGGCACATAGACATGACCATAAATAAACGCAGAAAGTGATGTATGCCATCATCCATTCATTCACTTATTTATTCAACAAATGTTTCTTGAGCAGTTATACATATGTGCCAGGCACTTTTTGTGTATCTTGTTATATGGTGCACAAGACATCATGGACTTTACAATTTAGGCCATCCCGTAAGACAAAATTTTGTTATTTCTGAAATGGGGCAAGTATCCATATCACAAAATTGTTGTGATGTTTTTATCAGGGAAAGTGCTCAGCATAATGCCTGGAATATAAGCACTCTACAAAAGGCAGCTATTGTATTAGATTAAATAAAATAATGATTTTATTTACTAGAAGGAAAGGAAGAATTCCTAAAATCAGTATAATAAGAGGTGTTGGATATAAAAAGGAGTCAAATCCGGGGAAAATGTGAGTGGTTCCAGAGAGGCTAAAACTAATCAGTAGTGGCAGGTGTTTGTGTGTGTGCACATATGGGGGGGTGGGGAATTGTAGCATGACTTGAACGTGGACTGTAGAGATGTCAAGATTATGATTGATAGGCAATATTACTTTTCTGGAGCTAGAAGAGGAAAGGAGAATATGGAGAATCAGATTGAATGGTAAAGTTGATGCATGAAGAGATTTATGGGGGAACACAGGAAGTACATATGCAGCCATTTCATGTGTGATTCAGGAGGTCTGGTCATTTGGAGTGCATAACCATTGACAGGGTGGCCATAATCCTTTCTAAATTAATAAGGTAAAGAGAAAATATAAGAACATTCCAAGGGATTTGTCATCTCCGCCAAGGCCTCACAAAAACAGACTAAATTGGCCAGGCAGACAGGTGCATGCAGACTGAGTCAAAGGACACTACCTGCATTGGAAGTAAAGACTTCAGATGATAGAGTCAGTCATTTTAATCAACATTAAAAAGCTGGCAAAGGACCAGATGTGGTGGCTCATGCCTGTAATCCCAGCACTTTGGAAGGTCAAGGTGAAGGTTGCTAGTGCCCAAGAGTTTAAGACCAGGCTGAGCAACATAGTGAGACCCTGTTTCTACAAAAAAATTTTTTTAAAAATTGGTTAGGTATGGTGGTGCATGCCTATAGTCTCAGCAACTCAGATAGCTGAGGCAGGAGGATGACTTGAGCCCAGGAGGATGAGGCTGCTGTGAGTTGTTATCATGCTTCTGCACTCTAGCCTGAGACCCTGTCACTAAAAAAAGGAAAAAAAAAAAGAAAGAAAAGAAAAAAAGAAAAAAAACCTTGGCAGACATTTTGACATTGAACAAGTCGTTCTAAGTGTTTGGTAATAATATGGTGAGAGATGCTATATAAAGATGCTACATTAGAAACCAGATTATAAATATAACGTTTATGCACACATGTATATACATATAATACATTGCCAAAACATAGAGAGCCCAACTACCCAATAGGCATATGACAGTCACATATGTAATTTTAAATCTTCTAGTAGACACATTATAAACAAGTTTTAAAAAGCATGTGGGCTGGGCTCTGTGGCTCAGCCTGTAATCCCAGCACTTTGGGAGTCTGAGGCGAGTGGATTGCCTGAGCCCGCAGGTTCGAACCCGCAGGTTCGAGACCAATGGGCAACTTGGCGTGACCTCGTCTCTACAATAAATAAAAAATTAGCCAGGTGTGGTAGTGCCCACCTGTAGTTCTGGCTTCTTGGAAGACTGAGGGGCCCAGCAGGTCGACGCTGGGGTGGCCATGAGCATGCCACTGCACTCCAGCCTAGGCGACAGAGTAAGACTCCAACTCAAGGAAAAAAAAAACAGCACGTGAAATTAATTTTAATAATGTTTTCTTTAATTCAGCATATTAAAAATGAAATGTTATCATTTTATCATGTATTCAATATGAAAAATTATTAGTGAGCTAGCCTACATTTTTTTCATAGTTAACTTTGAAATCCAGTGTGTATTTTATACTTACAGCACATGTCAATTCTGATCAAGAACATTTCAAGTGCTTAATATCTACATGTGGCTAATGGCTCCTGTATTGAACAGAGCAGAATATAGAACAATGACTTTCAAATGTTTTTGACCAGAGTAAGAAATATATGTTTAATCCAAAAAAGTATATATGCACACACAGTTATAAAGAAGCAAAAGTTTCATTAAAAAATACTTCATGCGCCCTGATATTTTCTATTCTGTTATGTTTCATTAAAAAAGTGCTGGTCATGACCCATTAAATTGATTTCATGGCCGTACAGGGTGGAGGCCTGCAGTTTGAAAACCAATTGATAAGAAAAGTGTGTGGGGTTACATCTTGAATGGGAGGTTAAAGGGATAGGTTCTAATGTTAGTGCTTAAAGGCAAACTTTTTTTTGTGGCCAAAATTATCTTAAATTGTTCTGGGTCTTTATAAGGTCAAAAGGCAAGAATTAACTATCTTGTTTCTTTTTGCATTTTGATTGTGACCTTCCTTTTCCTGAGGCATTGGGGTCAAATTCTAGCATGATTACTTTTAAGAGATGGGGTTGAATTTTTCTCTTTTTCCTAATCAAGTTTAAATAAAGTTGCCAACACACTGGATACAATATATGTTTAATTGATTCATATATATTATGTTTCTACATATATGTAAAATCTTATAGGATCTATGAAATGGCTTTGGGCCTTGAAGTTCCCTGAAAATGCATGCAACTTAAAACATATTTTTGTTTTAAGACCCTTCTGAAGGGTCTTTGATCCAACATAAACTACTGGGGAGGAAAAAAACTTTTCTCTTCTCTCTTAGGTTCTGCAACTGGGGCCCATGAATTAGACTGACAAAAGACAGATTAGCAAGCGAAAAGACATACAAATTTTATTTGATGTTAATATTTTTATTTTACATACTTGGAGGACTTCATAGCAAAGAAATGAAGATCCAAAGAAGGGGTTAAAACTGAGGTATTATATACCATTTTAACAAAGATTGATAAATGTTTAGAGCAGTAACAAAACAAAGGAAAAGGAGTTTGGGCTTCTAGGTGTAGTAAATTGTGGGAAAGTAAATGAGATAAATTAATGGAACATAAGTGTTATTTTAGTAAGGTTTATTTGTGTAGATCCATCTCTCTGCTGAATTTTTGTCTCCAGGAATAATAGTTGTTTTTCCTCTTTCTGGTGTCAGGAAAGGGAGAGGGAAAATCTTGACAAAGGGAAATGTTTGACCTCCTTTAAGGCAGATATGGAGAGAGCAAAGAGCTCTTTCTGTATTTGCTCTGTCTTAATTCCTTTTAGCTCCAAACACTCCTTATGCCAAAATGGCATATTTGGGGGTGATATAGTCTGATCTTCTTTAATTCCTACAGGGATATTTCACTAATTTTTCCTTATTGATTATTTGCATCATTCTTAAGAATCCAAAGGGAGTTAAGAAAGGTCTCTTAAGAAGCAAAATACATATCTTGACATTACCTGGGATCCATATTTGGAGCCGATTTATTCTTCAAAGGCAGTATTAAAAAGCCTGTAACAGGGCTGGGTACAGTGTCTCATGCCTATAATCCTAGCACTTTGGGATGCTGAGGCGGGGGATTACTTGAGGCCAGGAGTTCAAGATCAGTCTGGGTAACACAGCAAGACCCCCATCTCTACTAAAAACTAAAAAAGAAAAAATGCCTGGGACTGACCAGAAGCAAAAAATTGATAGAAGCAGATGGTGGAAGGCTTGTTGGCAGTGAGATGTATTTGAGGAAAAGAAAGAAGTTACATATGATTGAAACAAATTTGGGGATGAATGATATGGCCATACCCCTCCCTTGGAAGCACCCCAGTACCACGGCTGAAAAGGTGGGGTCCAAGGATCTTATGTTCATTCCAGGTTTCAATTCTCCGCTGGTCACAGCTGATTGGACTAGAGGCTGACTCTTGATCCTCGTTTAGCCAGTCAGAGTCTTTGTTTCTCAAGAATCTGCATAAAGAAAAACATAAATCAGTCATTGTGGCTTAGAGAGACTTATGTCATAGGGGGAGTAGAAAAGTGAAATTTATAGTGAAAGTTACTTGCAGAGGAATTTAATGAGTAGAAAGAAGCCAAGAGAATAGAGCGGTGTGGGTCAATGACTTTCTGAGTCTTATGAGGGTAGACCAGTGGTTCTCAACAGGAAGCTATTTAATTTCCTCCGGGGGCCATCTGGGAAGTCTGGCGATATTTTCGATTGTCACAACTGGGTAAGAGGATTGCTATTGATATCTAATGGGTGGAGGCCAGGATGCTGCTCGAACACCCCACAGTGCATAGAACAGCTCCACAATGACAGATTATCTAGCCCATGTTCTGGCACCACATTAAGCACTTTCCAGGGGTTATCACATTTAATCTTCAAAGCCAGCCTCATCATTCAGAAATTATTATTGACTTGTTTTATAGTTGAAGACGCTGGGGGCTTAGAGACTCAGTTAGCTTGCCCAAGACCCATCTCGGTGCTGACTTTCTGTCCCCATTGATAATGGCTGTTTTTCCTCTTTCAGCTATGGGAGAATGGAGAGGTTATGAGGTTATCAATCCAGAAAATCTGGCTTCGGAGCTTAGACTCTTAACCATTATGTTTAGGGATTACGGCCAAAAGCTATAAAAAGCAGCTATAGGTATCCAAAAGGCCCAGCAGCTTTGGGAGAAGGACATTTAGTTTGAGAGCAAAAACCTTACATACCTTAATATCAAAATAAAATAATATTGCTTTAGAGTCTCGTAATCACATTGATAATTAATGTTTTCAAGTGTTTACCGTATCTAGTACTTATGTGTCTTACAAATGTTGGCTTATGAGGTTGGCTTTATTATTGTCCCCATTTTACAGATGAGGGAACTGAGGTACAAGGTAGTAAAGTAACTTACCAAATGTCACAGAGCTAGTAAATGGCAGTGAAGATTTTATGGCAGAGGATCTGGTTCAACATCTGTATAGTTTTCTTTTTCTTTTTTTTGAGTTGGAGTCTCACTCTGTTGCCCAGACTGGAGTGCAGTGGCCACTCCCAGCCACCGCAACCTCGACCTGCTGGGCTCCGGCGATCCTTCCGCCTCAGCCTTCCAAGTAGCTGGAACTACAGGCGTGCGCTACCACGCCTGGCTAATTTTTGATTTATTGTAGAGACGAGGTCCTGCCAAATTGCCCGGGCAGGTCTCGAACCCGCAGGCTCAGGCAATCCACTCGCCTCAGACTCCCAAAGTGCTGGGATTACAGGCTGAGCCACCGAGCCCAGCCTGTAGTTTTCTATCATGGTAGGCTACCTGTCAGTACAGTGAGGAGGAATCATTTATAGTGTTGTACGTTGTCAGGCATCTTGTGTTTTAAAAGTTGGGAATTAAAAGAAGGGGTGTCAGGAGGGAGAGAAGAGGTGTTGTAGATTTAAAGGCATGAAAATTCAGATTCAAATTCAGGTGGTCCACTAAAACCACCATTTCTGGGATGGAGGTGGGGTACAGTTGCCTTGGGTACCTAGCTTCAGCCTAAAATAGTAAGGTGATGGTGTTAGAAGGAGTAGTCTCTGGGAGGTGATTAGGGCATGTGGGGCCAACCCTTGTGAGTGGGATTAATGCCCTTATCAAAGAGGCATCAGAGAGCTGACCTTTCCTTCTGTCTCTTCTGCATGTTGAGGACACAGCATTTGCCTCTTCCACAATGTGAAAGAGGCCACCTTGGTAGAAGAGAGCGCCAGCCCTGACCAGACACTGAATCTACTAGTGTCTTGATCTTGGACATCCCAGCCTCCAGAACTGTGAGAAAACACATTTCTGTTCTTGATAAATTGCCCAGTCTCAGATATTTTGTTATAGTGGCATGAGCAGACAAAGACAAAAGTTCAAGGTAAAAGTTTGAGGTGTATTCTGTGGGTTTAGGAGAGACAAAGGTTTTTGAACAGAAGGATGAGGAGATTATGATAATGTATATTAGAAAGAGCTCCCCAAGACAGTGAAGAGACTGGGACAAGGAGGAAGGGGAGCAGGGAGACCTGCCAGGTGACGCTGAGCTTGGCCAGAGGGAAGATCATGGTGAAGGTTTGAGAAATGTCTCAGAGGTGAAAAGGCTTGACTCAGCAAGTGCCTGGATTTAGGGACAAAAGAAAGAAAGGCAGTTAAAATGAAGATAAGATTTTAGATGGGGCACTAGGTGGTTGGTGAACCTGGGAAAGGAATAAGGCAAATGAGACAAATAAAAAATGAAATTAAAAAACGAAAACAGTACAACATGTCTTTTGCACATGAGATATGGAGTAAAATTCTCCAATTCTTAGAATTAAGATCCTTAGAGGTAATCCACTTTTATCTGAGACATAAAAATATGCTTTTACAAAAATGTATGTATGTGTATTAATCTTGGATTATCATCATTGTGCATCTTTCCTACCCCCCACAATATATCGCATGTATCTTTCTAAACTAATTCATATACATTTACAACATTATTATTAATGGCTGTATAGTATTCCATTCTGTGGATGTATTAAGATTCATTTAGCCATCTGACTATTGATGAAAATTTGGATTGTTTCCAGTTTTTCTTTCTTTCTATTATTACCAACAAAGTAAGGAATGACTTTGTATATCTTTGGATTTTTGTGCCAGTGAATTTATAGAATAAAAATTTTAGAGTAGCATTGCTGGGTCAAAGGCTAGACACACTTGCCAGATTTTTAGGATAGGATAATGAGTTCTATTTTGGTCAAGTAATATCAAGATCCCAAAGGCCTAAGGTCCCTAAGAAGGCCCCCAAATCAATCAGTAATGATTCTGAAGCTCTAAAGAGAAGGAACGACTGAAGGGGTGCCCAAACCGAGATATGAGACCTCTAAGTCTTGTGATGATTTAAGATAATAAACTATTCTTCAAATACAAATAAAGATATATGGGAAACACTAATTATGAAAGGTTCTCAATGCATCATGAAAGCAATATGTACGGCACATAAAAACACAATTCCATCTTAAATCTACCATAAAACTAATACATTAGCTATGATAAACATTAATTACACATTCAAATAATAATATGCCTTGCCTCTTTATATTTAGAAGTGCTTTTGGAGGCTGATTTGATTCCTTAGATCTCTTAAAAGCTTTACAAGTGCCAGGGCCCTATAGTTAAAGACCACCAGGAGCACACTGGCAGCTGAACAAGTTGGGATTATTACTCATCAGAGGGAGGGAGAACAGGCACCATGGGAAATGTGGCGCATCTTAGTACAAGGGTGGGGTTTAGAAAGGATTTATGACAGGATTTGGACTTGGGTTGGGGGATCTGGGGGAAGATTGAAAGAAATGGGACTTTTCTCTGGATTGGATACTGGCAAGAATTGGGAGGGATTATATGACTGGGCGTCTTGACAAATCTTATCTAAAGGGAGACAAAATCCCAGGGAGCTTCCATCTGTAATTGGTAAAGAACCAGTGGCCACACATATTCAACAGGAGATGTGGCATTTGATAATTTTTGTGGTTTGGACAGCGTTCATTTTTGTCTGTGTGCAGATGTGTTTGTTTTTGTCTTGCTCCATCGTGGTCTCAGAGTGACCTTGTTTGATGCTGATGTTTTATGAAATTGTTTATGTTCAACAGTAGAACACCAAGCCCTAGCTGTAAATGTTGGCAGATCAGCTCTTCGCAACACCAAGGCCAGGCTGAAGGTACCAGGGCGGCTTTTCTCTTTCTCGCAAGTAAATTTCCAACATCTTTGCCTGGCTGATCCCTACTGATTCTTCATATCTCACTCAGCTTTGATCTAATTTCCTAAGGTTGATCTTTCCTGACCACCTTCCTTATCACCCAAATTAATAGGTCATGTCTTCCTGTTATAAAATCCTTAACAACTTCTGCTGCTTTGCAGCCCTCGTCAGAATTGTCATTGCTTGATTGTGCCATAAGTTATCTAACACCTGTCTCAGCAGCTCATGTGTAAACTCAGAGAGAGCAGGGGTCATGTCCATCTTTCTATCTCCATGACTCACACAGCAATGAACACTCAGTAGATGCTCAAAATTCGTTATTTGATGAGATACTGAATGAATACAAGACAGTGAGCTTCTTGAGTCCATTTATCATGCCCCACTTATGTCTGTATTCCAGGGCCTAGCACAGTGTTTGGCACAAAATAGTTGCTCAATAAATATCTGCATAATGGATTGTGATGGCTAATTTTACGTATCAACTTGACTGGGCCACAAGATGCCCATATAGCTGGTTAAACATTATGTCTGGGTGTGCTTGTGAGGGTGTTTCTAGAAGAAATTAGCATTTGAATTGGTGTACTGAGAAAAACAAAGAGCCCTCCTCAAAGTGGGTACGCATCATATCGTCCATGAGGACTGAATAGAACAAAAAATCAGAGGAATGTTGAATTCACTCTGGTTAGCTGAGTGTGATGGCATGTGCCTGTATTTCCAGCCACTCAGGAGGCTGAGACAGGAGGATATCTTGAGTCTGGGAGTTTGAAACCAGACTGGGTGACATAATGAGACCCTGTCTTACAAAAAGAGCCGGGGAGAATATGAAAACAAAACTCTGCATGACCACTTGAGTTGGGACATCGATTTCCTTCTGACCTTGGTGCTCCCAGTTCTTAGTCTTCAGATTGGACTGGAATCTACGCCATTGGTTCTCTGGCCCTTAGGTCTTCAAACGACACCATCAACTTTCCTGGGTCTCCAGTTTGCAGGCTACAGACCATGGGACTTCTCAGTCTCCATAATTGTGTAGGCCAATATTTTATAATAAATCTCTTTCTATCTATATCTGTATCTAGGTCTCTATCTATGTCTATATCTATATTATATAATGATATATACCTTTTATCCATATATGAATATCTACCTATATATATATAATTTATATAGCTAGATATATAAATAAAGAGAAATATGTCAGCCATGTTGAATGCTAGACATTTTAAGGACAAGAATATGCATGAGGGCCAGGGTTGGTGTCGTGTCAAGCTAAAGCCTGGATAGACTTAAGTTACAGAGGAGAAGGAAGGGTAAAATTTATAAAGTGATTTGCAGAACAGCTATACATATATATAGACATGATACATACATTATATAGATATGTAGAAATATAAAAGTATATATACTCTCAGTTCTGTTTTTCTGGAGAACTTTGACTAATATGTGAACTAATGACTTCATTCTTTTCCATTTATTTTATTCTATCCAAGACATCATTCTCGTGGCTTCAGAGTCATCCCCAATAATTGAGTATGTTCAGTGTTAATGTGTGGAGGGTGTTAGCTGAGAAAGTCATTTTGAAAAGTAGGATTTGGCCCGAATTTTCTCCTCTTTGCCTCACACACCTTTTTATTTCATCAGGAGCTCTGCGGAGTCTCAGATCAAATAAAAGCCCTCAAGAAAACAGTGACAGCCATCAGAGCCCTGCACACTTCATTGGAAAGCCATAAACACAATTACTAGATCATTAAGGACTGTAAAACAGGAGCTTTGAAGCAACACGCACAGAATTGCCTAGTTAGGCATGAACAGTATCGTGCACATGTCAGTGCCTCCCTGCTGGAAGCCACCTAGGAAAAGACAACGGACTGCACATTGAAATGACTTAGTGGCAGATATGAGGATAGAGAGCCCTGGGTTCTACTCACAATTCTAATGATCCTCAGCTGTTGACCCCTTGGGCAGTACAGGAAGTCCCTAACATATGAACAAGTTTGGTTCCGAAAGCACGTTCGTAAGTCCATTTTTTTAAAGTCCAACAAAGTTACCTTCAGCACCCAACTAACACAACTGACTATAGATGGTACTGTATATATTTGGCAGGGTATAACGACACCTGGGGGAGAGAAATGACACACACAAAAACGCATGTGTGCATCATTAATGTTGGTAACTTGAAGGTTTATATGTATGGGACTTACTGTATATCAACTTGGATTCTCTGTGCCTCAATTTCCTCACCTGTAAAATAGAATATTGAGGACTGGCTGTGTATTACCTTAATTCTTTTTTTTTTAATTGCCTTAATTCTTTACCCATTGTATTCGTGTGTTAGAGTGATGACTTAAACAATAGAATTTTATAGTCTCACTGTTCTGGAGGCCAGAAGTATGACAGCAAGCTATCAGCAGGGTTGGTCCCTTTTTAGGGCCCCAAGAGAAGAATCTGTTCCAGACCTCTCTTCTTGGCTCTTAGATGGCTGTCTTCTCCCTGTGTTTTTATATCATATTCCTTCTGTATGCTTGTGTCTAAATTTCCCTTTCTTATAAGAACACCAGTCCTATTAGATTAAGGGCTCACTCTAGTAACCCCATATTCAACTTATTCTACCTCTGTAAAAACCTTGTCTTCAAGTGATTTTACATTCTGAGATTCTGAGGGTTAGGACTTCAGCATATGAACTTTGGGAGGTTCAACCTATCACACCCCTCCTGTCTCCCCAGCCCTTGCAGTTCCTCTCATAAAAGAGGTGAAGCCAATTTTTCCATCCTTTGAACTTGTGTTGGCTTTGTGGCTTGATTTGGCCAATGGGATATTAGCAGAGGTGATGCAAGCAGAAGCCTGAAAAGAGTGCTTACACATGGCTACTTTCATTCTAGTTCCTCTGCAACTGTCATGGGGAAATTTCCAGAGAGGCCTGTGCCGTGGAGCCAAGTTTTCCCAGTCACCCCAGCTGAGGCCACCATAGGTCAGCCAACAGCTACCCAAAGCCCAGGCATGTGAGTCCAACCAAGATCAGCAGAACTGCCTGGGTAACCTGCAGCTAACCATAGACACGTGAGCCAGGCAGTGAGCTCAGGTGAGCTCAGCCCAGATGAGCTGAATCTCATGTGTTTATTGCTCTGTGCCCTGGGGTTTTTGTGGTTGCTTTTTATGCAACATTATTGGGGGAAAATGTGACTAATACAAGATTAGCAATACTTACTGAGTTGATAGTACAGAGAGCACTTTTAGTAAAGTTAAGTGAATTGTGGCCATGGTATCCTGGTGTTGCACAAACTCTTGAGTACAATGCAGAAGGAGTCACCAGGATACAATAAGGAGCTATATGATAATACAAGAGGATTGGATTAAACAAAACTAACAAACTGGGCACTGGTTATCATGTATAAATCTGAGCCTACACTTGTGCTCATAAACCATTCATAGTATTATATGATGTCTGCTCTGTGCAGATTCTTAGGGACCACTTATGAGAAAAATTAAGCTCGAAAAATCAAAATGACTCACTCCAGGTCACATAGGTAGTAAGTGGCAGAACCTTCACCAGACTTTGAGATATTTATAATTTTTCTAACTTGGGGAACATGGTGTCTTAGTCCATTTTTTTACTCCTATTACAGAATACCACAGACTGGGTTATTTATTAAAAAAGACATTTATTTCTAATGGTTCTGGAGGCTGGGGAGTCCAAAGTCAAAGGGGAGTTGCATCTAGTTAGGACCTTCTTGCTACATCATAACATGGCAAAGGGTATCACATGGGGAGAGGGAGAGAGTGTACCTGTCAGCTCAGGTCTCTCTTCCTTTTCTTATAAAGTTGCCATGCCCATCATGGAGATGCCACCCTGAGAATTTTGATCCCAGTTATCTCCAAAAGCCCCCACTTCTAATCAACATATGAGTTTGGGAATTAAGTTTGCAAGACATGAAATCTGGGGGACACATTCAAGTTATAGCACATGGACTTTTCATATTTTTTTCTAAGGAAGCGATTGACTTTTAAAAAAAGAATGAGGCCAGACACGGTGTCTCACGCCTATAATTCCAGCACTTTGAGAGGCCAAGATGAGAGGATTGCCTGAGCCCAGGGTTTCAAGACCAGCCTGGGCAACTTGGTGAGACCTTATCCCTACCATAAATCAAAAAATTAGCTGGGTGTGGTGGTGCATGCCTGCAGTTCTGGTTACTTGGAAGGCTGAGGTGGAAGGATTGCCTGAGTCCAGCAGGTTGAGGCTGTGGTGACCATGAACGTGCCACTACACTCCAGCCTGGGTGACAGAATGAGACTCAACACACACACACACACACACACACACACACACACACACACACACACGCACACAAACACGAATGAATTGAGATGATTACTTCCTCTCTGGAAATCTTATGTCTTAATTTAAAGTCTGAAATGTGGGCGGAGTAGAAAATTGAGTATTTATTCATTCACTCATACATTCATTCATGCATCCATTCATTTACTGATTGAGGAACTACTGTGCATCAGGCACTGTACTAGGCAATCTTCTATTTCCAGTTTGACCTGCTTTTCTTTTTCTTGTCCCATTCTTTTTCTCATCAATGCTTCCTCTTTTATTCTCTTCTGTAAATGTTGACAAGAAGGAGTAAAACGCTTTCTTGGCAGGGCAAAACTGTGCAAGACTGATGGTTTTAGTTCATTTAGAATGGTCACACCTTGATATCTCAGTTTTGTTTTGTGTGTGTGTGTGTGTGTGTGTGTGTGTGTGTGTGTGTGTGTGTTAATTTTTTTTTCTTTATTTTAAAGATGTGGGGTACAATTCAGGGCTAGGTATACAAATGTTCATTATGCAGGTACACTTGTTGATGAGGTGTACCCCCCTGCCCTGGCAGTTTCCCTCAACTGCCAATCCCAATCTCCTCTGGTAGTTTTCCACTACTGCCAAACCCTTTCTTACAGTATTATGAAAATTGTTCAAGATTCGCTTATGAGTGAGAACATATGGAACTCTGTTCTTTATTTCTGTGATAGATCACTGAATATGATAAACTCTAAATCCATCCAAGTTGCTGCAAAGTCCATATATTCATCATTCTTTATGGCTGCATAATACTCCATTGTGTATATGTACCATATTTTAGAAATCCAGTCCAGCTTCGATGGGCAGCATGGTTGGTTCCATGTTTTTGCGATTGTGAATAGAACTGCAACAAACAATAAGTGTGCAGGTATCTTTTTTGTAGAATGATTTGAGTTCCTCCGGGTATATTCCCAAAAGGGGGATTGCTGGGTCATATGGAAGGTCCATTCCTTGTTTTGTGTTTTTAAAAAACCATATTCCAAATGGTTGAGAGCATGCTGTAGTGCTTGAGAGCATGCTGAAAAGCATAAATACTCTGCTGCAATTTTCCAGATGCCCAAACCGGAAGCTAATCATTACATTTCCAAAATTCACGGTTATTTCCAACCATTGTCAATTCATTCATCCACTCCTTTAGCTACTTTTTAATCATCCAGTGTGGGTCATGACTACACTGAATCTATGGGCAGACACCAATCATTCCGTCTCATCAATAACGATAATAGCACACAATTATGTAGAGCTTATCACATGCCAACACTGCCTTAAATGCTTTGCGTACATCAACTCATTTAGTCTTCACAGCCTTATGAGGTATGTAACTATTATTACCTCCTTTTCCTGATGAAGACACTGAGGCACAGGGAAGTCACATGGATGCAGGAATGATAAGTCACAAAGCTGGGATTTGAATCCTGGCACCAGAGTTTGTCTTTCACTGACAAACCTCTCCAAAATTTATCCTGGCATCACTATTGAAAATGTTACCCTCCTCTGGGCCACAGCTGGGTAGGTCTGCACTACCCCTCTTGAGTATGCCAGGTGGTGACACTAATAGGGATGTGAAGACGGCATTATCTTTATAACACATCCACTGCATATCCCAGCCTGGAATTTAAATCCAGGTCATCTCATTCATGGATCTGATCACCAATTCCACAGCCTTTCTGGTCTCGCCTTTCTTCTGAAGCTCAAAACATCAGTTGTTGCCCATCTTTAGACTAGAAGGTCAGTAGAAGGAGGAGAAAGAAAGACATCTAAAGACATTTCATTTAGGCCTCAGTTTTCTCATGTGTGAAATGGGAGCAAGTAAATTGAGTTAGGCAATCTCAGACACTGACTTTTATTGAGCACTTAGTGTGTGCAAGCACTGTGCTAAATACTTTGCTGTTTGCATGAGCTCATTTAATTCTTAAAGCAATATTATGGCCCGGGTGGCAGTGGCTCAAGCCTGTAATCCCAGCACTTTTGGGAGGCTGAGGCGAGAGAGGAGCTCAGGGGTTCCAGATCAGCCTGGGCAACTTTGTGAGACCTCGTTTCTACAGGAAATCAAAAAATTAGCTGGGCGTGGTAGCGTGCATCTGTAGTTCCATCTACTTGGAAGGCTGAGGCAGAAGGATTACCCGAGCCCAGCCGGTTGAGGCTGTGGTGCCCTGTGCATGTCACTGAACTCCAGCCTGGGCAACAGAGTGAGACTCCAACTAAGAAAAAAAGCAGTATTATAATTAAGACAGGCTCAGAGAAGTTCAGCAACTTGTCCAGAGTAGCACAGCTAGTAAGTAGAAGGCAGAGCCTGGATCCAAAGTCAGACCATAAAGCATCAAAGACTTCATTCTAATACAACACTGATGGTTCTCACAGGAGCAATTCTACCTCTTAGGACTCCTTTCAGAAATTTGTGGGGACGATTTTGGTAGTTACAATGATGGGGAAGGTGTGACATTGGCATGATTTATTTTAGGAGGCTGAGTGAGCTGGACACATAACCATGTTTGGGGAATATTTGTCCTGTATCCTGCTTGATTTTCCAGTGTCCTGCCAGACTTTCATGTAAGTGTGAAATCTGTTATTGGAGTCTAATTTATGTATAAATATAGAGTGTATTTTGCATGCTGTTGCATATTTTGCTTTTTCTAGGAATGCAACTTACAGTGTATATCAAGAATGTAGTTTATTATGTTAAACACTTTATCTGTAGTAATACATCATTTCAGAGAAATCACATCATCAGTGGCAACACTGTATAAGCTAGTTGAGGGTCCAGTACCACACCCCTGAATCAGCTTGCATTTGTAGCTGTTATGCAAACAGTGGGTTTTTTTTTTTTGTTTAGGTGTCAACATCAGACCATCTCACTATGGCTTTTAGCATTTACATATGAAATTGATTTTTGAAAGTCATACATACATATGTGTGTTTGTGTGTGTAGGTTATACTATCTCTGAATTTCATTTCAGCATACTAAAAGGCACACTATAATATATTTGTTATAAAATGATGGGTAAAATGGATCATTGCTTCCAATTCTTCATGCTCTCCCTTAATGGAATTACACATCCACATTCTTCGCCATGCGACTTTGTAGTACCTCCCATTAGAATAGGTGGAGAATATTTCCCTGCCTCACTGCCTTTAGGCTTGGCTGTGATTCCTGGCTTTGGCCAATGAAATGTGGACTGAATGGAAATATGTCAGTCCTGAGTCTGGCCCTCAAGAAGCATCATGTGTTTTTATTAGTCCTCTTGTATTCTGACAGTTTGCTTCAGAAATTGGTCCAACTTCTCCACAGAACTAATGGCTACAGTTTTTTGGGAATAAACATAGCCATCGACCTTCCTGACCTTAAAGACTGAAAATTACATTTGTCTTATTTGAGTTCCCTTCTCGGGAAACCAACCTTATAGTATTAAGAAACTTTAACTCAGCAGATCACATCATCCAGACAATGAAATGCTAGACCTCTCCTGTTTTCCAACTTTTCTTCCTTACCCCTCCCAAGTGCCTGTTTTCTACATTTCTTCCCCACCATATAAAACCTTGACTTCAGTGAGTCAGGGAGATGGATTTGAGACTGAGTCTCTTATTCTCCTTGGCTGATATCACCTAAATAAAAAGCCTTCTTCCCTGGGAATACTCATTGTCTCAGTGACTGGTTTTCTGTGCAGTGGGCAAGAGGACCCCAGTTGAATCCCTGGGGTTTGGTTACACTATGAGAAGAACATGCCTTGGAAGCTTGCTGGTCTGAGGAGAATGGGAAGACCCTTGGAACAGACCTGAACCCATCCTGAAACCTGATGTCAAGACTGTGGGATCCCAGATGAGCTCAGCAGAATGACAGCCAACCACAGACCTATGATTAAAAAAATAAATACTTATTCTTTTAAGTCATTGAGGTTTTTGATTGTTACACATCAGAAACTGACTGATACAATGCCAAATTGGAGCTGATAGACTTGATAAGCATTGCACACTTCTATTCCTCCTGTAAACAAAGCAACTAGCTTAAATCTTGACATACATAGAGTGATTGCTTTATAGACAAATGTTATTTGATTAGCATTGTGGAATGAATAAATGATATTCTGATACTGTGTTAAAGGGGATTATAGAAACATAGCTTTCACATCTTTAGATTTGGGGGCTCTGCAATGACTATTGAACTCTCTAACCATCAGGGTAAGTGTTGGTGGTTTGGGAGGGTATAAATTCACAGAATGGGCAGGTCACAGACTGACGAGTTCTCTTCCTTAAAAAGGGATCTGGCACCATGGAAACAAGTGCATTCAGCTTTGTGACTGTGGATTATAATTACCAAGTTAACTGGAGCGTTATGTGAAAGATTGATGGTTCTTATTCAATGCAATGTGTCCTTTAAATGCTAAATAATAAGTTAAATGCAAGGAATAAATAAGTTCGGTGGCTTATTTATGGGGTAATTATGGGATATTTTCAGTCCATAAACTAGGACATCTGTGGAAACCCAATGCTAGGGAGGAGAAAGAGCCCTAAATTAGAAATCAGGAGACCTGGATTCTCCGCCACCTGCCAGCTAGTGACCTCGAACAGGTTACATCATAACTTTGAGCCCCAGTTTCTTCATTTGGAAAATTGGAGAGGGGAATAAAAATACCCATCTCACGAGTGATTGTGAGGAGCCAATAGCACGATTATATACATGGTACTGAGCACAGTGTCTGACACATAATAAGTGGTTACAAAATGTTAACTGTCATTATATCATCATATTTGAAATAAGAGATTTGACCTGTTTAGTAAGAGATTTCCTACTTTATATTTTTAGTCAGTAAGTAATTGGTACAATTTGCAATAGACCATCAATGAATTCTTATTTTTTAAAATAACCACCCTTTAATTATCCCTTTCTACTTAAAAAATAATCAGAATCTTCGGTAAACATAGGTAAGAGTAAGGACAAAAATAAAAATTGCCCAAATAATTCCACCATCTAAATATAACCACTCTTAACATTTTTATGTAGACGCTTAGTCCTTTTTTTTAACCCATGTGTAGAGTTTCTTTTTAAAATCTGAAATTAGAATCATGCTGTACATGCTGATTTGCCACCTGCTTTTGAGATGTTTCCAATGTCATTAAATATTCTCCTAACACACACTTTTTTAATGGCTGCAGAGTGGGGTGTTCCTGAGAACACTAAGTGGAAGAGTTATTCGTGGAAGCCTACTTAGCCCATTCACTTAAATTATACTTTCAGACTTTCCAAAATCTTCATTTCAAATTGGTCTTAAATGGGCCAAGTCTTGGCTGTAAGACTCCTCTCCACCTTCTTTTTCCTCCCTCACCTGCTCCCAAGCGCTCTGTCAAGTAGTTAATGATTGTACCAGGCACTTATTCAGTAGGGGAGCTCTCAGTTTAAAGGGTCTCCGTGGTGAGCCATTTTGTAAAAGGGAAGAATGTCATTCAAATAATCACCCACTAATTTCTCTGGTTGGCTAAGGTTTTATTTTTGCCCCCTTAATTGAGTTTTTTCTTAAAGTAAAGTCCATCTACAGGTAAAAAATTCCCTGCTAGCCTTAAACCATCTTACTTGATGCCACGTAGCACTTTTTCTCTAACAAGAAGAAATATTTGTTCGGTTCTTTCCGGTTTATTGACTTCTACTGGTAGTGTTTGAGAAGAGTTTAGGTGATTTGTACATAAACACTTAAAAAATTAATAGTTATGCACTTGTTTAATGTGGATTAGAAATATATATCAATATATCTTGTGAACCAAACTTGTGATTTCATGGATATTATTGCATTAGCGGGAGGCAGAATTTAAGCACAAAACTTACCTCTGTGAAAATTGTGTGGCAAAAAGTCAGAGATGGCATGGAAATTTGACATTTGGTAAATCTGATGATTGCCATTTTCCACTGTCATTTGGTAACTGATGTTGGGTAAGTGCTGGGTAAGTGTCCTGGTTCAAGCCATTATCATCTCCCTGGACTTATAAAGTCTTGTCTCTAAGGTCTCTGCTTGTTCTCTTCCATCCCATTCTCCACACAGAGCCAGTGTTTTTTTAAAAACGTAAATGGAAGAACTCTCCTCATTCACACCTGTAAAGGGCTTCTCATTGTTCTTGAGATAAAAACCAAAATTGACTCTAAAAAGCCTGTGAGGTGGATATTTAGATCCATATTTTACAGATGAGGACGTTGAAGTTTAGAAAGGGTAAGCTCAAGGTCATTCAGCTAAGTAGTAGAAGAATTCAAATCCAGGTCTTCTGATTCTTGGTTTCTGTTTATTATACCGAAGCCATCTCCTAAAGCTATTCCCCAGGGCATGTGACTGCAAAATGTCCTTTTCTCAGGAAATGGGAAGACACCAACTATGTCTATTGATAGTGTTTGGTTGGAAGTCAGAAATAATACAATTCAAGTTGGCTTAAGCAAAGAAGGGAAGTTTTTGGACTCCAGAAACTAAAAAGTCCAGGATTAGTACAGGCTTCAGGCATGACTGGATCCAGGGGTCTAAATGATATCATCAGAATACATTATATCTACTTCTCCCTCTTTATGTCTTTGTTCTGCCTTTTGAGTTGTACAGGCTTCAGGCATGGCTGGATCCAGGGCTCTAAATGATATCATCATCAGCCGGGCTCGGTGGCTCAGCCTGTAATCCCGCGCCTTTGGGAGGCTGAGCTGAGTGGATTGCCTGAGCCCGCGGGTTCGAGACCTGCCTGGGCAGGTGAGACCTCATCTCTACAATAAATCAAAAAATTAGCCGGGTGTGGTAGTGCGCGCTTGTAATTCCAGCTACTCGGAAGGCTGAGGCGGAAGGGTCGCCGGAGCCCAGCAGGTGGAGGCTGTGGTGGCCGGGAGCGGCCACTGTACTCCAGTCTGGGCCACAGAGTGAGACTCCAACTCAAAAAATAAATAAATAAATAAATAAATAAAAATAAAAAAAATAAATGATATCATCAAAATGCATTATATCTAATTCTCCCTCTTTATCTCTTTGTTCTGCCTTTTGAGTTGACCCCATTCACAGACAAGTTTTCTCTTTATGGTCTTACAAGAACTTCCAGTGGAGCCTGGGAATACATCCTTTTAGGTCTATATCCAATAGGAAAAGTAAGGTAGTCTTTGTTCTAGCATTCCCAGTAAAAGTCTCACTGCATCTCTTGGGCTTAATTGGGTCACAAGATTATTCCTGAACCAGTCATTTTGACCAAGGAATTGAATGTACTGATTGGCTTAAGCCCAGGTCGCTGGTTTTTATTCTGGGTTGTGTTGGAGCCCTACCTGCTGCACATTGGCTGTGAGTAGATAGATGATTTTGCTCAGAATACCATCTAATTCAGAGTACTTTGCCAGGAGGAGAATGAATGAACTCAGGTGTCCAACACTCTGGTCCTACCCAGGGACACGAGCCTGAGCATTAGTGTGGAAAATTCAAAGGCTTGTGAAGGAAAAAGGAGAACTAGGTAGGAAAGGAGAGAAGTGAGTGGACTTGGTCCATCTGGAGAATGGCTAGGTGGGGTGATGATGAGTAGCCACTTGGGGTGACCGTGACTCTGGTCCTGGGCAGAAGCAATGCTTAGCTCCCCACTTGCTCCCTGTTTCCTTTAAGGTGCCTCAGGTCTCACGACAGTGTGCTCAAGTCAGATGCAAACAACAGGTCAGACTTAGAGGATGTAGAGCGAAGCTGGTATTTCATTTCACTGGCAGAGATCTTTCTTTTAGTCCTTTAAAATGAACATTTATTGCACTTTTTTGATTACAAAAATAAAACATGTTCATAAAAAGAGAAATACAGGGCAGGGCAAGGTGGGTCATGCCTGCCATCCCAGCACTTTGGGAGGCTGAGGCAGGAGGATTGCTTGAGACCAGGAGTTCAAGACCAGCCTAAGCGATATAGTGAGATCTTGTCTCTACAAAAAATAAACATAAAAAAAATTGGCCGGCCATGGTGGCACACGCCTATAGTCCCAGCCACTTCGGAGACTGAGGCAGAAGGACAGCCTGAGCCCGGTAGGTCGAGGGTGCAATGTGCTGTGATTGTGCCACTGCACTCCCGCCCGGGTGACAGAGTGAGACCCTGACTCAAAAAAAAAAAAAAAAAAAAGCCGGGCTCGGTGGCTCCGCCTGTAATCCCGCGCCTTTGGGAGGCTGAGGTGAGTGGATTGCCTGAGCCCGTGGGTTCGAGACCCGCCTGGGCAGCGAGACCTCATCTCTACAATAAATCAAAAAATCAGCCGGGCGTGGTAGCGCATGCCTGTAATTCTGGCTACTCGGAAGGCTGAGGCGGAAGGATCGCCGGAGCCCAGCAGGTCGAGGCTGCGGTGGCTGGAAGCGGCCACTGCACTCCAGTCTGGGTGACAGAGTGAGACTCCAACTCAAAAAAAAAAAAAAAGGGGAGATACAGAAAATACTTAGTAGATACACAATACCTTTGAGGTTACTGGAGGGATAAACATTAAAATTCTGCATCATTTTATAACTTGGAGGGTATTCCTTGAATATTTTAGTTTATCCATTCTGAATTTCTATCCATGAGAATATATTGGTTGTATATGTTACACATGCATGCACACACATTTTAAAGCAAAAATTTGGATCTTATATATATAATATTCTTTATTTTCCTTTTATTTTAGTTTATTTAAAAAAAATAACCATTCCATTGCCCAGGGGTGCAGTGGCATAATCATACTTCACTGCAGCCTTGAACAGCTGGACTTAAGCAATCTCCCTCCTCAATCTCCTGAGTAGCTGGAACTACAGACGGGAGCATGCCACCAGGACAGGGTGCTTTTATTTTTTGTAAAGACAGGGTGTCCCTATGTTGCCCAGACTGGTCTGGAACTCCTGGACTCCAGTGATCCTCCCACCTCAACCTCCTGAGTTGCTGGGATGACAGGTGCAAACCACGCAACTCAGAAATGCTCTTTAAGTTTTTTTCCCACTTCATATATCATAGGCATTTTTCTAGTTCTTAAATGATTTTTGGAAAATACGAACTGTAAAGACTTCATAGTGTTCCAACATATGTACGTAGCATAATTAGCCAGTGCTCTGTTATTGGATGTAGTGGACATTTGAAAATTTCCCATATTATAAACAACATTGAGACAAACATCCACACGCACAAACACAGCTCTACTAATTTGCCTCAAGGGTAGTTTTCAAGTGTGTAACGCATATTGCCAATTTGCACGAGGACTTTATTTTTTCAGAGTTCCGCTCTATTGAACACATTCTAAAAGGTTTAGTCAAACAGACCAAAGCCCGTGCCCTCCTCAGACTCCTCAGATTCTTCCTTCTTCACTTCCACTTTCGTCTCCCCGGCTGGGACAGCAGTGGACGGGGGCGGGACCCCCAGCTGGGGCAGTGCCAGCTGCAGATGCGGGCCCCCTCAGCCCCCACAGAGCAGATGAGGCTCCCAACTTGGACACTGGCCAGGGCCTTTGCAAACAAGCCAGGCCAGAAAGTTCCCACGGTCACACCGGCGGCCTGAACGAAGGCTTTGATCTTCCCCTCCATGACGGTCACCTCGTCGTTGTGCAGGACGGGGGCCGAGTATAGATGCAGGCGAACTTGGACAGGGTTGGAGCTGCCGGGAGCGGTGCTGGTCGCTGGGGGAAGTGAGGGCCTCGCCCCAAAGCGGTCTTAGCTCTCTCGGGAGGACCGAGCACCTTGGGCCGAGCACCTTGGCGACAGCTGGGGATAGGGCCAGGACTTTTATTTTAAATTGTTTTTAATTAGAAAGTCCTTATATATGCTTTAAAATATTCTAAAGTTACAAAAGGGTATTATGTAAGCAGTGAAAGATCCTAGTCACTCCTTCTAGAGGTAATTACTGGTAGCAATCTTAATATATTCAGAACTTTTTCTATGTGAGCACACATCTAGGATGCGTCCATACATTCCTCCTCTCTTCCCTCCCTCTCTCCCCTTTCCTTGCTTTCTTCCTTCTTCCCTTCCTTCTTCCATTCCTTTCTTCCACAGATATTTCCAGAATGCCGGTCTTGGGCTAGACATGGGGCCTGGACATAGAGTTGGTGATTGTTTCTAGGAATTTTCAGTAGACAGAGCGAATGAGTATGTATTTCAAGGAGCAAAACACATGATAAATTCCTACTGATACTCTCAATTAAACTATGGCTCATGGAGTCTGGATTTAACCTCAGTACTCTTACATCTGTGTCTCCTTTCCCCAATGCTGAGAATTTGGGCTCCCAGAAATATCAACATGTTCTTTGCTTCATTCCACAAAATCTCACAACACACACACAACCGCCTGGCAATAATAGTACCACTTGCACCATCAATATGATGAATAAAAGTAGTTTAAGATTTTTTTCTTACTGGGCACAGTGGCTTACGCCTATAATCCCAGCACTTTGGTAGGCCGAGGCGAGAGGATTGCCTGAGCCCAGGGGATCGAGATCCGCCTGGGCACCTTGGCGAGACCTCGTCTCTACAATAAATCAAAAATTAGCTGAGCATGGTGGCACGTGCCTATAGTTCCAGCTGCTTGAAAGGCTGAGACAGAAGGATTGCCTGAGCCCAGCAGGTCAAGGCTGCAGTGGCTGTGAACGGTGTGCCGCTGCACTCCAGCCTGGGCCACAGAGTGAGACTCCGACTCAAAAAAAAATTTTTTTTCTTGATCGAGGAAAAATTCACTTACATAAAATGTACCTTTTTAACCATTTGAAAATATACAATTCAGTGTATTAATACTTAAGCACATTTACAATGTTGTGCCACTAGTACCGCTATCTAGTTCCAAAATGTTTTTCATTACCCCAGAAAGAAACTACATACCCACTGAGCGGTCACTTCTTGTTCCCCCTTCCCTCCAGCCTCTGGCAACCACTAATCTACTTTCTGTCTCTATAGATTTGCTTATTCTGGTCATTTCGTATAAGGGGACTCATATCATATGTGGCCTTTTGTGTCTGGCCTCTTTGAGTGAGTATCATGCTTGCTTTTTCTTTTTGTAGAGATGAGGTCTTGCTGTGTTGCCTAGGCTGGTCTCAAACTCTTGGGCTCAAGCAATCCTCCTGCCTCGGCCTCCCAAGGTGCTGGCATTATAGGCATGGGCCACAGCACCTGGCCATGTTTTCAAGTTCATCCATGTTGTAGCATGTATCAGTACCTCATTCCATTTTACAGCTGAATCCTATTCCATTGTATGGATAGACCACATTTCGTTTATCCATTCATCAGTTGGTGGCTATTTGGGTTGTTTCTACTTTTTCGCTACTGTGAATAATGCTGCTGTGAGAGTTCATACACAAATTTTGTCTGAACACCCTTTTGAAATTCTTGTGAGTGTACATTTTTTTCTTTTTTTTGAGTTGAAGTCTCACTCTGTCACCCAGACTGGAGTGCAGTGGCCGCTCCCAGCCACTGCAGCCTCGACCTGCTGGCTCCGGCAATCCTTCTGCCTCAGCCTTCCAAGTAGCTGGAATTACAGGCATGCGCTACCATGCCCAGCTGATTTTTTGATTTATTGTAGAGAAGAGGTCTAGCCACCCAGGCGGGTCTCGAACCCGTGGGCTCAGGCAATCCACTCACCTCAGCCTCCCAAAGACGCGGGATTACAGGTTGAGTCACCGAGCCCGACTGTGAGTGTACATTTTTTGCAGTTAATTTTTATTCTTTGGGTAAGAGACTCAAATTTTATATTTTACAGATACTTGAAAATGTACTATATGGTTATGATACTAACTGAATAACACATTTAGATTCACTTATTTTATTTTACTTTGAATATTTAGGGATCGCTTTTAAAATTTAATTTTGCTTAAAGATTAGGATAGAAATCCTTAGCTCACATTGTCTTTCTTTGAGAATCCTAAATATGATACTTCATTGCCTTCTAGCATAAAGTGCTGCTATAAAAAGTATAATGACAATCTGATGTTATTCACCTTGTAAGTGAGTTTTTCTCATTGGCCTGGTGCTCAAGGTATTCTTATTATTTAAATCCAATCTATTCTTTTTTTTAGAACATGTTTCAGTGTTAGCCATTCTGGATTGATCTTCCAGAATACAGTCTTTAGGATTTGTTCTGTTTCACTGTTTCGGAATTATTCTTTAGGGACTTTTATTATTTATTTATTTATTTATTTTTGAGTTGGAGTCTCACTCTGTCGCCCAGCCTCGACCTGCTGGGCTCCGGCGATCCTTCCGCCTCAGCCTTCCAAGTAGCCGGAATTACAGGCATGCGCTACCACGCCCGGCTGATTTTTTTATTTATTGTAGAGGTGAGGTCTCGCTGCCCAGGCGGGTCTTGAACCCATGGGCTCAGGCAATCCACTCACCTCAGCCTCCCAAAGGTGCAGGATTACAGGCTGAGCCACTGAGCCCGGCTTCGGGACTTGTATTATATAAATATCCTGTAGCTTTAATTTTCTTGATTTCTTTTAGCCTGTTTTGAAATATTAGGTTATAGTTATCTTTTTTTTTTCTTTCCTTTTTTGTGGGCTTGTATTTCTGCATGCTTTCATTGTCTGTAAATTCTCTTTTTTCTTAGAATTTTGAATGGAATTTGACAGTGATGCTTTTTGAAGTATTTTGAAGTGATATGAGTTTTCCTATATTTTTATGTGGAGAAATAAGATTAGAAGAACTTTTCAAGCTTCCTGTTTCTAGAGCTCCATCTGCAGTTCTTTTCACTAAGTGACCAAAAATACGGTCTGATACGTTCAGATATGTCATTTCTTTTCTGCTTGCATCCAGACATTTCTGTCCTGTGCCCTTGTTGTCCCTGTCCTGTTTGGATTCCTTTTTTTTTTTGCGGGAGGGAATTGAGTTGGAGTGTCACTCTGTCACACAGGCTGGAGTGCAGTGGCAAGCTCATGGTCACTGCAGCCTTGATCTGCTGGGCTCAGGAATTCCTTCTGCCTCAGCCTCCCAAGTAGCTGGAACTACAGGTGCATGTCACCATGCCCGGCTAATTTTTTGATTTATTGTAGAGATGAGATTTCACCAGTTTGCCCAAGCTGGTCTAGAGCCTGGACCAGGCAATCCTGTCGCCTCTGCCTCCCAAAGTGCTGGAATTAGAGGCATGAGCCACCAAGCCCAGGCTCTGTTTGGATTCTTTTTTGTGTGTGTGTGGAGTCTCACTCTGTTGCCCAGACTGGAGTGCAGTGGCCACTTCCGACCACTGCAGCCTCGACCTTCTGGGCTCCGGCGATCCTTCCATCTCAGCCTTCGAAGTAGCTGGAATTACAGGCGTGCGCTACCACGCCCAGCTAATTTTTGATTTATTGTAGAGATGAGGTCTCTCCAAGTTGCCCAGGAGGGTCTCGAACCCGTGGGCTCAGGCAATCCACTCACCTTAGCCTCCCAAAGGCGCAGGATTACAGGCTGAGCTACCAAGCCCAGCTTTGTTTGGATTCTTAACAGCTTCTCCTTAGTGCAGGCCTGGAAGAGAGTTTTACTTTGCTGGACTGGAGAATTCAAGGTGCTGTGACCCTCCAGCAGTCAGACCTTCTCTCGTGGTGGTCCCCTGGCACTCACCAGCGAGCTGCAGTCCACAGACTCCCTGCCACTTTCGGCTGGAGCTCTCAGGTTGGCCTGTCTTGCTTTCCCGTGAGCAACAGCTGGAGGTCTTAGGGGAACCCCAAAACTTTTCTTCTCTCCTTGCATCCTGTGGGACCAGTAGCTGCAGATGAATCATCCCCACACACTCCTATTTGGGGATTTGTGGGGGCACCTTGTCACCCGCCTTTGTTGTAGATGTCTGTGAGGTTCTGGTGCTGCTCTCTGTTTTGGGCCAGGTTCCCTGGAAGCAGAGCCTGAGATGGGGAGTCTTGTGCATGTGATTAACTTCAGGAGTGCTCTCAGAGGAAGAGGAGAGCGGGAACAGGGAGAGCAGAGGAAGAAGCTGAGTAGAGACGTGGTCTCAGCTGGAGAAGAGCATCAGCTGGAGCCCAGGGGGAGCTCTGGCATATGACCGCTGGCAGGTCCTCCCTTAGGTAAAGGGGGTGGCGTTCTTCCCCATGTAGGTCACTGTTAGTCAATGCTGTGGGCTGCTTACTAAGAAGTGTAATGTCCTGGACTAGGACCTCACATTTAGCAGAGAGCAGTTATCCAGAGAAGGGGCAGGTGCGAGCCTTCAGTCGAGGGTGGGTGCATTGGCCTGCTGCAGGGGGCCTGGGGGCACCGATAGTGTCCCATACCATCTTCTGCTGCTCTCCTAATGATTCTCTCTGTTTGTTTGTTTGTTTTTTGAGTCGGAGTCTCACTCTGTTGCCCAGGCTGGAATGCAGTAGCATGCTTGACCTGCTGTGCTCAGGCGACCAGCTGTGCTCAGGTGATCCTTCTGCTTCTGTTCCTTCCAAGTAGTTGAAACTATAGGTGTGTGCCACCATGCCCGGCTAATTTTTTGATTTATTGCAGAGACGAGGTCTTGCCATGTTGCCCAAGCTGGTTTCGATCCCCTGGACTCAGACAATCCACTAGCCTCCGCCTCTCAGTGTGCTGGGATTACAGGCATGAGCCACCGTGTGCTGCGATTGTCTCTGTTTTTATGGGGGGAGTTGGGTGATTCTAGAACCATGTCACTGCTTTTGTCACCTTTCCAGAATCTGGCTTATCCTGTATGTGTGGTCTTTCTTCCTCTGGTAAATACCCAGTCCCTTCTTTTTCAGAGTCTGAGTCTGAGAGAAACAAAATCCTACAATACAGTTCAAGTATCCCTTATCCAAAATGCTTGGGACCAGAAGTTTTTCAGATTTTGGATTTTGGCATTTTTGCGTTACACTTACCAGTCGACGATGCCTAATCTGAAAAATCCAAATGCTCCAACGAGCATTTCTGTTGAGTGTCATGTCATGTCAGCACTCAAAAATTTCAGATCTTGGAGCTTTCCAAAGGTCAGATTTTTAGAGTAGGGATACTCAACCTGCAGCATATTAGGAATCATATAACCATTTCCTGGAGGCCGCTTTGAGTCCTCAGTTTCTTATAAAGAGCACATGGTGAGTTCAGGTAGACTCTCTTGGATAGACTCTTCCTACTGTCCATGGATTTTTGTCTCCCATTATTAGATGAAATCTCTGACAGATCCCATAGCAATGAGGAATCATTCAGTTAGAAAGACTGCCTCCTGGTTGGGCACGGTGGCTCATGCCTGTAATCCCAGCACTTTGGGAGGCTAAGGAGGAAGGATTGCTTGAGTCTAGGAGTTCAAGACCAGCTTAGGCAACATAGCAAGACCTTATCTCTGCAAATAAACAACAAAATTAACTGGGGGTGATGGAGCACACCTGTAGTCCCAGCTACTCAGGAGGCTGAGGAGGGAGGATGGATTGAGCCCAGCAGGAGGTCAAGATTGTGGGGAGCTGTGATCTGTGCCACTGCACTGCACTCTAGCCTGAGTGAAAGACAGACTGGCTCCTTGCAACTATAAAGCTGGGCCTGTTATCTCATTTAAATTTCCTCCTCCTTTCTAGTAAGAAGGGGTGCACACCACCTCCTGCTATCTTCATTGCCGGCTGCAGCTGTTGGTCCCACAGCATTGGAGGAGGATGTGGGGTGGCCTGGGAGGCAGTGGTGGGGAAGCAGTTACAGTAGGCGCGGTTGCCATGTGAGATTGCTATCCTGGGGGTTGGGGGGAGGGCAGTCAAACCTGATTCTCTCCCATGGGCCACTTTTGTGGGTTCCCAGGAGAGCCTCTCGCTGGGGTCTCTGACTCCAGAACTCTTTCTGTTTCCAGCCCCCTGGCTGCCCCTTGATCCCTTCACTTGTGGGCAGGATGCCCTTTGGGAGGATGCCAGCCAGCTCCCTTCTGTGGAAACCTTGTATGTCCTGGAAACTCACTGCTTTGACCGCCCCCAATCCACGGAGTGGCAGCTTGCCCCCACTGACACCTTCTTTTTACTCTGTTCCCAGGTATGGACAACTCCAGACACACACAGCCTCTTGTCTGACTGGACATCTCCTGGTGATGTTCCAACATCCCCTTGAATTCACCAGACCCCAGAAGGCAAATGTTAAGTTCTCTGAGACCTCCTCTGCTTGGCTTGAGGTGAGGGGACATACTCCTTTCCCCTTGTGGGAGAGTTTAGGGAGCAGAGCTTATGAATACCCATCACCAAATCCTGATACCACCCCCATCAAGCCCCAATCTCACTTTTGTAGCCCAGAGGTGTGAGGTTGGCGAATGCTTGCCAGTCCATACGCTGATCCCTTTGCCATGTCCTGCTCAAGTGGTATAGGCCTTACTTCAGGATGTGGAGGTGTTGATTCAGCTTCAAGAAATTATTTTAATATCCTGCTAATGGTTATATAATTCTTAATTTGTTACAGGTTGAATATCCCTACTCTGAAAATCTGACCTCTGAATATGCCATTCAGTAAGTATTTGTTTGGTGGCTAACTTGTACAGAATTACGATTTTGTGCTTAACAGAGGAAAACTAATCTGTTTCTTTGTTCTTGCTGGGCAAATTTAGGGTACAATCTGGCCACTGTCCTGGGATTAGTGTTTAGGACAATGTTGGGACTCATCAAGATTCCTTCCCCAGTAGCTTGATGTTTCAGGAAAATTCTCAAAGTGTGATTTTTCCCTCTGTTCTCACACCACAAAGCAATCATCAACACAGAAGACTTCTGTGACCAAAGGTGTGGGAGATAGTGTCAAATCACACAGGGTGAAGGCTCAGTCCCCAAGACTGCCCTCCCCTGTCCAGGTACCAGTTCCAAGTCCTGGCCTCCAGAACTTCTGACTGATCAGCTCCAAGCTGGGGGTCCCAAGACCCCCTCTTTGGATTAGATTAATTTGCTGAAGTAGCTCACAGAACTCAAGGAAATACTTATTGTTAGGGTATGGCAGACAGGGTGAGGGTGGAGAGGTGCAGGGAGGCATGCAGCACTGCTGGGCCTGCAAGTCGGAGGTGTGTGCTGGCAACCCAGAGATCTGAGTAAATGCAAAGAATTGCGACACACAAAAAGGTTAAGAAAGAAAAGTTTATTTAAAAGTAAATTAGAGAGAGAAAGAGAAGGAAGAGAGAAGATTCATCTCCCCAAGGTGGGGGAGGGGGACCAAAGCCAGGAAGCATGGCGATAGCCATGGCTCAAAGAGCACGTGGCCACACCAGATTCTAGCAAGGCGATGGCCGCTGATTGCTTGTGGTTGAGTCCTTTTAACCATTCCCCTAGATGGAGGGGGGTGGGGGGGTGGGGGGGTGGGGGAGGATCTTTAAGGTGATTGGGTGGTGGTCTGCTTCTACGTCACCACAAAGGGGCAGGCAAGTGCAGGTACTGATGATGTCAGGTGATGGACAGCAGGCAGATGTGTGTGTTAGTCACATGATTGCTGCCACGGTGGGGCTTATCTGTGTCGTAGTTCAGAGGGCTGATGAGGTTAACCCTAGGGAAGTACTTTCCTGCAAGAGACTTGTCAGACATTAGCAATTCACAAACTCAGGCATTTGCAACTCACAAACTCTTATGACTTTGACCTTGATAAGGAATCAAAAGTTTACTAGAGATTATTATGCTAAACCATGAACTGTTGGGTTGTCCTGATCTTATATCTGAAGGGGATTTGCCAAGGGGGATGGGATAGGCTGCTGTTTGTCCTGCAGTAGAATGTCTGAATGCTTTCTAATGGTTACGCTGAGGCAAAAAGACTAAAGAATAAGCTAAGTTTCTTCTAGGTTTCTATAGGTACCTATCACTTATATTTACTGGTTTATGATAAAGGATATTACGAAGAATACAGACGGAGAGATGCTCAGAGCGGGGAATGGGAGAGGGGCGTGACCCTTCCAGGAACCTTCACAGCTTGGCTATCAGGAAGCTCTCTGAACCCAGGCCTCTTGGGGTTTTTATGGAGGCTTAAGCACATCAGCATTCCTTTCCCCAGGGTGCAGGGCGGGCCTCTGTCTGGGAAGGGTCTGAAGACCCACGATCAGAAGGGTGGGGGAGAAGATGAGAGTCCTTCCTTGGGGTGAGTGAAAGGAAGGCAGGAAGCTGTCCCAGGGGTTGTTCCCTGAGACCTGTCCCTGAGGCACAATACACCCAACATTGTTACTAAAGCCTGTAACAAGGGCTATGGAGGTTATAAGCCAGGAACCCTGGACCAAAACCGTTATCTGTCACAATATCACACTTGGTGGCAAAGCCCACTAGAGGGGAAAAGAGGCATCAATTTGCAAAAGGCTTCTGGGGCTTGCTGAGAAGAAAGGAATCAATACACCGATCTCAAATCTCCCAGATTAATAGTTAGAGACACCCAGGGGGAGGGACTTATGGAGCTCTTGACCAAAACCCAGTGGCACAGAGAAGATCTTCCGGAACCACGAGATAAAATCGAGGTGAAGAAAAGGGGAATGGAGTCTGATGACCCAGGCTCAACCCGAAACTGTTAAAATTTTCTCCAGAATTGAGAGCAGACACTCCAACAGATACTAGTACACCAATGTTTATAAGCAACATTTTTTTTAAAGTTGTGGTCTCACCCTGTTGCCCGGGCTAGAGTGCAGCTTCGAACTTCTGAGCTCAGGTAGTCCTCCTGAGTAGCTGAGACTACAGGTGTGTGCCACCATGCCTGGCTAATGTTTTTAAAAATTTCTGTAGAGACCAGATCTCACTATGTTGCCCAGGCTGGTCTCAAACTCCGGAGCTCAAACAATCCATTCACCTTATCCTCCCGAAGTGTTGGGTTTACAGGCTTGGGCCACCGTACCAGGCCTATTGCAACATTGTTCACAACCCAAATGTCCACCAACAGTTGAAGAAATACACAGATGTGGTATATTCATACCATGGAATATTATTCAGCCTTAAAAAGGAATGAAATTCGGATACATGCTACAACATGGATGATCCTGGAAAATACTGTGCTGAGTGAAAGAAGCCAGTCACAAAGAACATATATATGATTTCACTTACATGAAGCACCTAGAATAGGCAAGCGCGCATAGAGACAGAAAGTAGGACAGAGGATAACAGGAACTGGGGGAAAGCAAAGGGAGAGAGAGTGGAATTCAGTTGCTTAATGGACAGAGTGAAAGGAAGGTGGGAAGTGGTCCCAGAGGTTGTTCCCTGAGGCCTGTCCCTGAGACGCAATGCACCCATCATTGTTACTAAAACCTGTAACAGGGGCTATGGTGACAAAAGTGTTCTGGAGACAGATGGTGGGGATGGTTACACAACACTGCGAGTGAACTTAATCCATGGATACCTAAAAATGGTTAAAATGGTGAACTTTGTGTTATGTATATCTTATCATCCACACACAAAAATTTCCTCTGGACTCTGGTCCCATCCAGTTGTCCCCTAGAACAGTGGTCCCCAACCTTTTTGGCATCAGGGACAGGTTTTGTGGAAGATAATTTTTTGTTGTGGAGGTAGGGGAGTGGGGTGACGGGGAAAGGGAGGGTGATCACCAGGCATTAGATTCTCATAAGGAGAATGCAACCTAGATCCCTCGCACACGCAGTTCACAATAGGGTTGGCACTCCTAGGGGAATTGAATGCTGATCTGACAGGAGGCGGAGCTCCACTAACCCCACCCACCTCTTGCTGTGCACCTGGTTCCTGACAGGCCACTGACCCGTACAGGTTTGCGGCCTGCGGGTTGGGGGCCCCTGCCCTAGAAGACCCTGTTCTGGGATTAGGTGAGTCCTTGAAGAGGGAGCTCGCAGGTGGCAGGTGAGAAGGGAACTATCTTCCTTAGAAGAGGGTTCATAGCCTTAGTCTGGGGCTGGCCCAAAGAGGGTCCATTGCAGAGTGACTGGGTATTACCAGGCAAGTGACGACATTTTGTTTTCTCCAGGATGTCCAGCAGCAGAGCCCATTGAGCCGTGACACCCCCCCCACTTTGAGATGTGAATGTTGGACAAGATGCTTCCCTGGACTGCTTCATGTCCCTGGGTAATTCAGACAATTTAGAGGCTAGGGTAAGTTCCCACAGGGACATGTTGACACCCGGCAGTCTTGCCAGTGGATTTGTTTATTTATTTTAGAGATATGGTCTTGCTCTGTTGCCCAGGCTGGAGTATATTGGCACAATCATAGCTCACTGTAGCCTTGAACTTCGGGGCTTAAGCGATCCTCCTGTCTTGGCCTCCTTAGTAGCTGGGACTATAGATGCATGCTGCTATGCCTGACTAATTAAAAATTTTTTTTGAAGATGCCAAGCACGGTGGCTCACACCTGTAATCCCAGCACTTTGGGAGGCGGAGGCGAGAGGACTGCCTGAGCCCAGGGGTTCAAGACCAGCCTGGGCAACTTGATGAGACCTCATCTCTACAACAAATCAAAAAATTAGCTGGGCATGGTGGCATTTGCCCATAGTTCCAGCTATTTGGGAAGCTGAGGTGGAAGGATCACCTGGGTGACAGAATGAGACTCTGAGTAAAAAAAAAAAAAAAAAAAAAAAAAATATATATATATATATATATAAATATATATATACATACACATATACACATACATATACCTATATAGATATATCACCCAACCACATGCCTACCCATCCCTTTACCTATATAACTACCCATTCACCCACCCACCCATCTACCTATCCGTTATCCACCAGTCCATCCATATATATGTATATATTGTAGAGATGGTTGTCTTACTGTGTTACCCAGGCTGGTCTCACACTCTTGGTCTCAAGCGATCCTCTTGCCTTGGCCTCTCAAAGCACTGGGATTATGGGCATGCTCCCAGCTGGAATTCTTGAATACTATTTAAAAAGAGATCACCAGGTCAAGAAAGGAGAATAATTAATGCAAAGGAATGTACTGATAATGGGGAGGCTTCAAGAACAGATTGGGAAGACACTGTTTTGGGGTGAGGTTTTTTCCTTAAATTATATTAATGTATTTCCCCCACTCTAGCCCTGAACGTAGCAGGGACTGTGTGCATGAATGCTTTCAAGACTTAGGGAAAAGGTGGGGAGGAGGGGCTGAAGAAAAAGAAAGAACAGATCAGATCTGTCTATGTGGTAACTTTAATAAGACGAATAACCCAACTGGGATTTTTGATGGCTGGATGTCTGTTTGAACTCCACTGGACAGGAATCATCTTTCAAAGCCCCTCTGAGTTGCCTTTAACACTCTCCCCAGAATAGCTTCGCATCAGCAGGAGCTTTTGCAGGTCGGACCAACTCTGTTTCCCTGACAATAAGATCATCCTTGCTAGGCTCACTACTGCTTAACCAAGTTAGGCACAGAATAATTTACAGCCTCAGCACTCTGGATTCAGAAAACAGCTGAAGGAATGACAGGCTAAAGGCTGATTTATGGTTTATTTGACTTGGAGGGGTAAAAGGAAGAATAACTGAACACGTGGGTCTTGGAAAAAATTGGTATGAAGGCATCTTGGAGAGGATTGTTACATTTCCTGAATCTCATGGTGTTACAGACTCTGTCCTTATCATCTAGACAATATATTTTTTTATATCCATCCTGGTTACTGTGTGTAAAAATTGCTATTCTGTGAAGAAAATGAACCATGAAAGGGCACTAGGTGCCTCTGAAGATCTATGAATCTACTCATTGTAATCCACTCACCCATGTTTCCAGCAACCCATTCATCAACTTACATAACCACTCATCTACCCGTCCACTCACCTACCCAACCACCCACCTGTTTGCCCACTCACCCATCCAGCCTACCCATCCACTTAACCACCCACCTGTTTGCCCACTCACGCATCCATCTACCCATCCACTTAACCACCCACCCGTCTATCCATCCATCCCTCCGTCCATAATCTACCCATTCATGTATCTATCTGCCTACATAGCTGCTCATCCACCCATCCATTCACTTACTCATCCACCCACCTATTCACCCACCCACCCATTTAGTCATCCATCCATCTACCCATCCGCCTAACCACTAACCCATCTATCCATCCATAATCTACCCGTCCATGTATCCATCCACCCATATGGCTGCTCATCCACCTATCCACTCACCTACCCATCCACCACCTATCCACCCACCTATCCATCCACCCACCTATCCATCCATCCATCCAATCTACCCATCCATGTATCCATCCACCCACTATCCACCCATCCATGTATCCACCCACCTACATATCCACCTTTCCATTCACTTACCATCCACACACCCACTCATCCAACCACCCGTCCATCTGTCCACCTGTCCACCCATCCACCCACCTATCCACCCACTCATCCATCCTTCCAACCATCCATTGATCCATAATCTGCCCATCCATGTATTCATCCTCCCACCATCTGCCCATCAATAATCCACCTGTCCATGTATACGTCCATCCAAATAGCAGCTCATCCACTCGTATATTCATTCATCTACTTGTCCATCTACCCACCCATCCACCTGTCCATAATCCACCCATCCATCCACCCGCATAGCTGCTCACCCACCCATCCCCATGCCTACCCATCTACCTACATAACTACCAATCCACCCACCCACCCATCTACCTATCCATAATCCAACCATCCATCCATCCATCCATCCATCCACATAGCTGCTCATCTACCCATCTACTCACCTACCCATTCATCACCCATCCATCTATCCATCCACCCACCTCTCCATCTACCCATTTATCCATCTACCTATCCATCCGTCCACCTGTCCACCCATCCACCCAACCATCTACCCACTCACCCATCCATCCGTCTGTCCATCCATTCATCCATCCATCCATAATCTGCCCATCCATGTATTCATCCACCCACCATCTGCCCATCAATAATCCACCTGTCCATGTATATGTCCACCCAAATAGCAGCGCATCCACCCATATATTCATTCATCCACCTGTCTATCTACCCATCCATACACCTGTCCATAATCCACCTGTCCATGTATCCATCTGTCCACATAGCTGCTCAGCCACCCATCCACCTATATAACTACCAGTCCACCACCACCCAACTACCTATCCATAATCCACCCGTCCATCCATTCACCCACATAGCTGCTCATTTACCCATCTACTCATCTACCCATTCACTCACATATCCATTCATCACCCACCCATGTATCCATCCACCCAACTTTCCATCTACCCATCTACTCACCTAACCAACTCACCTTCTTAAAATCTCTCCAATCTAGCAATTTCTCTCCATCCAGTTTTCTTTACTTCACGTCTGGAATAGCCTTCTCACTAGTCTCCCTGTCTCCAGCCATTCCCATCTCACATGTGCCCATACTTAGCCTGAATACTCTTTCTACACTTCAATTTCCTCATTTGAAATAATCAAGGTAGAAAACTTATTTCTCTAGATTATTGTAAATGGGATCATTATTTCTTCATTCCACAACTATTTATTGGACTCCCCCTTCATCTGTCAGTCTCCATTTTAGGCACTGGGAACACAGAACAAACAAGGCAGACGAATTTCTGCTCTTATGGGAGCTTTCAGTCTAGCAAGAGAGACAGGCAGTAACTGCATAATCAAATAAATACATGATGCAATTTCAAGTTGTAATAATGTTTAGAAGAAAAATAGAAATGCACATAAAGCACTTAGCACCATACCTGGCACATCTAGATGTTTAACTAATGGTAGTTGTCATATTAACAGTAATTGTTATTACTATGTTATTAGCCTCCCTAAAACCTTCCAATAATAAGTATAATTATTAAACACTTACCTAATATGAACCAACCACTATGCTAAACACTTTAATCTAACAACAACCTTATGAGGTAGACACAATTATTTCCCTCACTTTATTTTGTTTTTGTTACTTTTAGAGATGGGGTCTTACTCTATTGCCCAGACTGGGGTACAGTGGTGCAATCATAGCTCACTGCAGCCTTGACTTCCTGGACTCTAGTGATCTTCCTGCGCTGACCTCTCCTGAGTAGCTGGGACTACAGGCACATGCCACGATGCCCAGCTAATTTTAAAAACTTTGTTTTTTGGAGAGGCAGGGTCTCACTGTGTTGCCCAGGTTGATCTTGAACTCCCACACCAGCCTCCCAAAGTGCTGAGATTACAGGTGTGAGCCACTGCTTCCAGCCCTCCCTCACTTTAGATGTGCAAACTTTAGATGAGGGCACAAGACAGGCATTCGCTGTCTTCAAGGAAATGCCCAAGCTCCTTACTTGGGATCTCAAGCTTTTCGTGACCTGGTTCTGCCTGGCTCTCCTGCCTCGTGTCTTGCTGACCTTTCTGTCTGTTACCCTTTTATCTGTTCAGGAATCCCTTCCTTTTTTCAAGACTCAGTTCAGGAATCCCTTCCTCCATGAAGTCTTCCTTCACCTCTGCTCTCCCCATTCCCTGGCACCTCCAGGCAGGATTATGTGCTTTGTCACTGGGCTGCCACTGTTCCCGTATCATGGGACTCAGCCCAGAGTTCTGCATGCATCCACTGTGTGTCTGCTGCCTCGGAGAGAATGTGAGTTTTTGGAGTAAGAATCTTGCTTTCTTTCTCTCTAAACAGAGTCTAGCCCAGGGCTGAGCACATAGTAGGTATTAAATAAACGAATGCCTGAAGATATTTTGTTTTAACCTTTGTCTCTCTGGGGGAAAGGCTTTTCTTCTCTGAAAGGGTGTGTAGATCAGAGAGGCATTTCCTTGGGACCTGGTGAGGATTGGAAAACCCCAGGAAGGGGTTACTCAACCTCCTAGCGAGTGACTCAACCTCCCTGTGTTTCTGTTAGATGGCACACACAGCAACAAGGTTGGTGGGAAAGTATTTTGTAGGCAAACAAATAAACAAACATCCAGTTGTTAGACTGATGAAAGTATATTTGACTAAGTCTCAATTTCATGTCCTGGCTTGATATGTTTGCCATAAGAAAAAAATCCAGATTTTGCAAAATCAGAATTTATATACTGGAAATAATAAAGAACGAAACAAAAAAGCCTTCTTGCTATGAAAGGGACCCACCTACTTGACCTTCCTAAGTAGCAACTTCTCTACAACAATCAAGTATGCTAACAGCATAAATTTTATAACTAAATTCTCTGGTTTGAATTTCACCAGTGTGAAATCCTGATCAGTTTTAACTTTTCTGGTCCTCAGTGTCACCATCTGTAAAATTAGGAAATAAAAGTCCTTAATTCATATGCTTGTTGTAAGGATTAAATTGGAAAACAATATATGTGAAGTGCCTGACAGTTTCTGGCACACAAGAAACATAAAACAAACCATAGTTATTATTACTTATGCATAAAATGATTTTAGTTGTTAAAAAAATGTTGCTTTATATTCACCTTTTAAAACCATATTGAGGGAGGGACGGGGGAACAGGGGGTGGGGGGGACCATATTGATTTGTATAAAGCGGGAGCATCCTGGTGGCCCAGGTAAAAAGAGAAACATGATTAAAGTATCATATTTCTGGCTAGCTACCATGGAGCTGTGGATGGAAAGAGTAGAGCAGTAAGTCAAGTTGGGTCCTCTTGCTCTCTTTCCAAAGCAAGTCTGTCGTGAGGCTTGAACTTGGTGAAAAGTGATAAACTAATTGGCTGGGGAGCACTTCTGGTTAAAAGATTTGCTCCTCAGGGCTGGTGGGTGTCTGTCTCTAAGCCCGGCCAGGTCTCCAAGGAGGACTCTAAACTGAATTCCTACCTCCATTCTGTATTTCCACACTGTAGCCAACTGAGCAGGCAGCTCCCACTGCACCCATGAGAAAGTACTCCCTTGGCGAGACTTACCAGCCTGGCCTGGTCTGGTCTTGACTCCTCAACCTCATTCTTGCTTCTCCCCACTTCTCCCCAGTCAGAGCGACCCACTTGCATTTCCCGCGTTGCAATTTCCTCTAGCCGTTGTATGCCTCTTCCCTGGCTCCAGTCTCCAGCAAGGCCCTTGTTGGAGAAAACCAGGGCCCCTGTCTGAGCCTTGAGCTTGTTGTAAGGATGGCCCCATTGTGGCTCTCCTCTGACCATACTCTTCTGCACGGGGCGAGGAATCCATGGATCCAATGGGACCTGCCCACCCGGAACAGATGCTCTCCTTCTAGATCACACTTGAAGTAACCTGGAACCCCCAATTCCCTGCTCAAACAGCTGTCAGCCCATTGCCGAGGCCTGCCCAGACCTCCTCCCTGGACCCGTCTTCCCGAGAGTGGGTGGCGCCACTGTGTGTGTCAGCAAGTCCTTCTGGGGGCCTAGAGATGGCTATTGTGGGCGTGTGGGCGGGGCTTGGCTGTGTAGGGTGGGGAGCCCATACACATAGGCAAGGCGCAGGAAGGAGACTGGCGGGGGATGGAGCTTCTGTTTGTGCTTGTGTTAGTCAGCTAAGGCTGCCATAACCAAACACCACAGACTGGATGGCTTAAACAACATAAATTTATTTTCATACAGTTCTGGTGTCCAAGATCAAGGTGCCAACAACAGAGTTGGTTTTTCCTGAGTTCTTGCTTGTGTCCTCACTTGGCATATCTCTGGTGTCTCTTCTTTCTCTTACAAAGACATCAGTCCTGTTGGAATAGGGCCCCACCCTTAGGATCTAATTTAAGCTTAGTTACCTCCTTAGAGACCCTATCTGCAAATGCAGTGACATTGGGAACTGAGGCTTTAGCAGAGGACTTTTGGGGGGATACAAGTCAGTCCATAACAGTACTCTTGCCCTTGGGGCCCTGTAAGTGCCAGGAGTGTCTGATCGCTATGAAGTCAACGCTTAGCCCAGTCCCTGGCATGTAGGGGACATTCCTTAAGTGCTTGTGGAGTGGGACAGTCTGCAACCTTGATGGACCGCCTCATCCCAGTTAACCTAGGGGAGTTCACTGACCCCACCGATTGGGTCATCTCCTGCTCCCAACCTGGACACATGGAATTCTTTCATCTGTGAGTTTCCAAGTGTGGCTCTTCCTGCCCTCCAGCCTGGGCACTCGCTGCTCCCTTTGCCTGAAATACTCTTCCTCCCTCTCGTTCTCTCCTTTTCTGGCTGTGACTCATCCATCCTTCAAGGTCAATGCCAGGGAGGCATCAGTCTCTCTGGGTCAGGTTCTCACCACCTATCCTCCTGCACCATGATTTGTGTCAAACTTTGTTGTTTGTGCTTGTCTAATGATCTGCTCTCCCTCTAGCTCTATGAGTACCCTGAGGACAAGGAGTCAGGACTGCAGGGGGATAATCAGCACCTAGGACAGTTGACATCTTGTATGTGATCGAGAGTGAAAAGAATCCAAGGAATGAACGAGTGAACAGAACATAGCCCTCCAAGCTAGATTCTCAAACAGAAGTTCTATCTTAGCTGAGCCATGTCACCTGAAACTACATTCTACCCTGTTTTTTGTCTAGTGCTAGGCACATAATCACTGACCAATCACTCCTTGCTGATTAACTAGCAGAGTTATTATTATTATTTTGTTGTTGTTGTTTTGAGTTGGAATCTCACTCTGTCGCCCAGATTGGAGTGCAGTGGCCGCTCCTGGCCACTGCAGCCTCGACCTGCTGGGCTCCGGTGAGCCTTCCGCCTCAGCCTTCCGAGGAGCCGGAATTACAGGCGCGCGCTACCACGCCCGGCTAATTTTTTGTTTTATTGTAGAGATGAGGTCTCGCCTGCCCAGGCGGGTCTCGAACCCGCGGGCTCAGGCAATCCACTCACCTCAGCCTCCCAAAGGCATGGAATTACAGGCTGAACCACTGAGCCCGGCCAGCAGAATTATTTTGATGAAAAACTTTGGTTCAAGGACACAGAGCTGGTAAAAAGCTGTCAGTGACTTGAGTTCCTCTGATACTCAGCCTTCAGTTCAAAACTCTTTTTGATATCTTTGGTAGGTCCCATCAAAAGTGCATTTCTGTGTTTCTCTTATACCTGTCATCAATACACAAGCTGCTGCTATGCTGTGGGAAATGCGGCATCATCACCTCTGATGGGGGCAGTCTTTGTCAGAGGCGAGGCAGATGGCCGTCTACACAGTGTGGTCTTGGAGGTCATTGGTGGGGCTCTTGGGGGTCACACATACTACAGTGTTATCTAGCTATCTATCTATCATCTATCTAATTCATCTATTATCTGTCATCTATCTACGTATATGGGGATCTTACTCTGTCGCCCAGGCTGGAGTATAATGGCAAGATCACGGTTCACAGCAGCCTCGATTTCCTGGGCTCGGGCAGTCCTTCTGTCTCTGCCTCCCGAGTAGCTGGGACTACAGGCAGACGCCACTATGTCCTGCTAATTTTTCGAGTTTTTTTTTTAAGTCTCACTATGCTGCCTAGGCTGATCTCAAACTCCTGGCCTTGAGCGATCCTCCTGCCTCAGGCTCCCAAAGTGCTGAGATTACAGGTGTAAACCACCACGCCTGGCCCCCTGACTACTGAACACTTGAAATTGACTGGTCTAAACTGAGAAGGCTGTGAGCATAAAGTACGCACTGACTTTCAAAGGTTTAATAGGAAAATAATGTAAAAACACTTTTTGGTATTGATTACATGTAGAAATGTTGATATTTTGGGTTAAAGTATTAGTACAATTATTTTGATCTGTTTCTTTTTACTTACTTGAATGTGGCTTCTAGAAAATTTCAAATTACAAATATGGCTTGTGTTCTATTTCTTTTTTGTTTGTTGGTTTTTTTTGTTGTTGTTGTTTGAGCTGGAGTCTCATTCTGTCACCTAGGCTGGAGTGCAGTGGCATGCTCATGGCCACCGCAACCTCGACCTGCTGGGCTCAGGTGATCCTTCCACCTCAGTCTTCCAAGTAGCTGGAACTACAGGCATGCACCACCACGCCAGGCTATTTTAAAAATTTATTGTAGAGATGAGGTCTCTCCAAGTTGCCCAGGCTGGTCTCGAACCCATGGGCTCAGGCCATCCTATCACCTCGACCTCTCAAAGTGCTGGGAATATAGGTGTGAGCCACCGTGCCCAGCCGGTGTTCTATTTCTATGGGAAAGCCTTGCTCAAGACAGCCTTGAAAGTTTGGACTGTACTATCCCCATCTCTCTGTAGACTCTAGCACATAGTCAGGGCCTGTTGGCTGAATATGTTCAAGTGAAGTGTTGGGCTTCACTGTGATCTTGCTTCATCTAGCAGTTTTCTCTCTGCAAAATGAGACTTGGAAGAAATCAGTTTGTTGAGCTCGGAATCATCATTTCATCGATTCTTAGCACAGCTGCTTAGCTGTGGTTCAAATGGAGGTGGACCTTTTGCCAAAGGCTGCAGTGTGAGGAGAGTGGATTAGAAACAGCAGTCGCAGAAGCTCAGCACCGCCATCCTCCATCCTGTAAGGGCAGCTTGGAAACCCAGGTGATGGCCTCCAGAGAGACACCTCCAGGACAGATTTGGCTCCAGGAGGTGAAAGGTTCTGGCTTCCAGAAAGAGAATCTATTCCAGAGGAAGTCAGAGAGAGGAGATTTTATTCCAGGGAGAAGTGTTGTCCCAGGTGCTTCCAGGAAAAAAAAAAAAAAAAAAAAGCAGAGAAGCAGCAGATGGGGAATATTGGCCAGGATATGATGGTTCTCATTAATTAAAATATCAAATAGGTAAGTAATAGGAACAAGGCATTTAGTGGTAGCCTTCTGATAACTTAAACCAGGTTGAGTGAGCAAGGGCATCAAAGTCACATTATCACCAGTGGCAAAGAAATGGCCATGCATTTTTTTTCCACTTAAAACTTTTTTTCCCCTTCTTAGTCCTCTTTGAGAGTTGATATTGACATTTGTTTGACAAGTCTAGTAACCACCTACAGTTACTATTAAAAGGAACCTTTAAAATAACGAAAAAGTCAGGTACTATTTTCCTGCCTAGGTTTCTTCGTTTTTAAGTCTTAAATGTCATGTTGTGTCTTTGAGTCTGCCCAACTTCCTGCCAAGTGGGATGGGACTCCCTGTGTAAGTAAGATCAAAGGAGAGAGAACCTCTTAGGCAAATATTTGCCCTGTCCCTGAGAGAGGGTGTCCAGTAACTCAGTGGGTCTCATTTCCTCAGAAGTCCTTTGGTTCTAAGGAACAGAAACCCATTTGGACTTGTTCAGGAAAAAGGACTTATTGAACAGACACTGTGAAATCTCATAAAACCCTGGGGCATCATGGGACTGGATTGTTGCAAGCTGCCATTTTTCTGTGTCCCCTCAGAGGACGCACCGTTTTTGTGCCCCTCGTCATCATTCCTTTGATTCTTTTTAGTGAGTAACTTCCTTGCTTACTGCTTCATTTTTTTTCTCCTTTGCTTTCAGAGTGACTTTGGCCTGCCACAGAACCAACGCCAGGCCTAACTCTGAGTTTTGTGGGCTCAGGACTCATCGCTCTCTGGTGATCATTTCTGTCTCTTTGTATTTGGAGTTGAATGGGGAGAAAGTCTCATTTCCTGAATGGGAGGTCCAGGGCTTCACACCTCCCACCAACTTAAAAATTGTGTAAGGCCTAAGTTTCTAGTTTTTGGAAGAAGTTCTTAAAGGGAAAATAAAGTTGTGTTGGGAAAACCCCTGCTGAGAGCTATGGGATATGATGAGAACTTCAGAAGTAGACTTTGGTAGTATTTACTGTTTGTTACTTCTCAGCATCAAATTTTCTCCTAATTTTGTTCACATATTCTCCTCATGTCCCACTTTAAGAGTAGACTCAGACCAGGGGCTCGCAAACTTTATCAGAAAAAAGGTAAGAGAGAAATATTTTAAGCTTTGAGGTTGAGGGGTGAAGCACCTGTAAAACCTATAATAGCTTGTAATAGCTTGTTTGACACAAGTAACTTTTCTTTTGTAACAGATCCTCCATTTTAGCTGTTTTAACCTACAGATGACCCCATACACAACCTTCCCATAATCATAGGTTGCAACCTTTCTGTAACTAGGAACCTATACCCTTGTTTCCCCTGAACACAGGAAACTCCCCATCCACAAGTTCCACATTTATTTGAATATGTTTGCACATTTTGCTCTCCTCTCAATTTTAATGTTCCTTGTGTTTGTGCCGTGTGCTATGTAGCCTAATGTACCCTATGTTTGTATCCCATGCCATGGGCTGTGTCATGTAACCCACTTGCGGTTTTTGCCTGTATAAACCCTCTCCCTGCCTCATTCAGGGCTGCCAGTATTTGGAGGCATGAGCCCCTTCTCGATTGTCAGCTGATTAAAGGACTCATAATCTGACCCTCTGCGTGTTGACGACTTCTTCCTCGCACTCTGGTCACAACAGTGGAGGTGGTCTCTATCACAATTAGTTGTTGTGACAACTCTGCTGTTCTAACCTGAAAGCAGCCATAAACAATGTGTGAGTGAGTGTGTGGCTGTGTTCCAGGAACTCTTTATTTATGAAAACAAACTAGTGGGCTAAATTTGGCCTGTGAGTTGCAGTTTGCTAACCCTGATCTAGATTGATCAAAGCCAGGGTTTCTCAGCCTCCGTCCTCTGTATTACTGACATTTTGGGTGATTCTTTGAGGTGGGGGCTGTTCTGTGCATCCCTGGCCTCTACCTGCTAGAAGCCAGTAGCACCCACAGCCCTCACCTCAATTTGTTAAAACCAACTATCTCCAGACATCACTAGATTCCCGCCCCCCCACCCCAGGGTGGGGGGCATTTCACTGGACTGTTCTTGGTCTAGGTACAGTCATGTGACCTGAGCTGGTCAAATAGACCAATGGGAAGGGTTTATAGTCCTTGATTTGAGGAGAGAGTCTCAGTCTCTCTCTTCTTGAACATACACAAGAAAGCATCAGCGCCAGTTGCCACTGACAGCCATCCTAAGACCAGGACAGGAATCCGACATGGAATTGGGTCTGCACTGTGGATGGCAGAGCAGAGAGACAGCCAGAACCTGGGAGCTTGCTGTGCAGCTGATCAACCAGACCTGAAGCCTTCCTCACCTATGGACTTGGTGGAGAAGAGATGACACATTTCCTTATTGTTTTAGATGAAATTTCTTGAGTGCATTTGGAAAGGTAATCTACCAAGGTGCACAGAAGGATTTTAGTGTTTTCTTTTCTTCTTTTTGATTTGGGGTCTCACTCTGTCACCCAGGATGGAGTGTAGTGGCATGATCATGGCTCACCACAGCCTCAACCTCCTGGGCTCAAGTGATCCTCCAGCCTCAGCCTCCTGAGTAGCAGGGACTACAGGGATGTGCCACCAAGCCTGGCTAATTTTCTTTTCTTTTCTTTTTATTTTTTTTTGTAGAGATGGGGTCTTGCTATGTTGCCTAGGCTGGTCCTGAACTTCTGGGCTCAAGCAATTCTTCTGCCTTGGCCTCCCAAAGTGCTGGAATCATAGGCGTGAGCCATGATCCAACCGAATTTCATCCGACCGAATTTCAGTATTTTAACCTCGAATATGGCTGTATTTGTGTGTAATGGCTGAATATCAGTCTTGAGCCAAACAGGGCAGCAGGAGCTGTGATTGGGGGCAGATCTTCTTGGCAAGAGGGTGGGGGTGGGGAGGTGCTTATTGGGGTGTCTCAGTATCTTTTTGTTTCCTTTTGGCTTCACAAAAGCCTGTGTGAATTAATCTTATTCCCTTGCTCCAGGTAAATGTGGTGGTGCTTTGCTGATCGGGGTTGGAGTCCTGTGTGAACTTGTTCGGTAGTCTGTGTCTTTCAGAGGTGCTCAGACTGCCTGATTGGTTACAGAGAATTTTAAAAACAGTATCTTCCCAGAAAGAGATTTGACCAGAAAGCAGTGGCAGTGTTTGGCCTGATACATGGGCATCAGGACCTAAATTGCAAATGTGGTAGCTGCAAAGATAACAGGAAACCAATTTCTACTCAATTCAAATCACAGTTTCTCGTAGGATCGTGTCCTTGCGGTTTTCAAGCCGCTTCCTTCTTCCCACCTCCTTTCACCTGTCTCCCGGTCCAGTTCCTGGTGGATACCGAGATGGCAAAAATGCACACAGAACAAAAATCAATAGAATCAAACTTCTAAGAAGGTTTTCACAGCAAGTCACTGAGTGGGGCTAGAAATGTTCCTGGACTTGGGCTGAGAGGCCCTGGCCTCATAATCTGGCCTCATAATCTGGTTCTGAGCTTGCAAATCACTCCACTTTGCTAAGCCTCAGTTTATTCATCTGTGGGAGTGGGTAGAATGATACGCACCCACCTTCATGCTCATGAAGATGTAATGACTTCATGTGCATGGAAGAGCCGTGCGGAAGGTGAAGATGGTGGCAGCCGGCGGGGGAGGGAGGGTCCTGGGGATCCGGTAGCTGCAGAGGGTGACCCAGAGTGGGGCACCGCCAAGGGCACAGACAGCCTCCCACATGACCCCGGGACATGCTCCCAGGGCCCTATCCCAGGACCCCGGGGAATGAGCCACTGCCGCTCAGAAGTACAACATGGGCATGGAAGGCGACGAGCCTCACCCGGACAACCTCCTGGGGTACAGCGACTACCCAAAGCTCCCTGACTGCTCCCAGCATGAGAGGGATCCATGGTATAAATCAGACCTGAGGTTGAACTGGGGTGAACCGGGGTGAATCGATACACTGGCATCTGGACGAGTACATCAGGAGCCATGTGGACACATGACCCGGGACTATTTCTTGGAATGTCATGTGTAAGCAGCTCCTCGGTTTCGTGGCCTTCATGGGGTTCATGCTCTGGGTGGGGGAGAATGACCCCTCCTACCAGCCCATGGGGCCAAAGCAGGACCCTTAAAGTGACCTGTACCTGCAGCGTGGTGGTGATCCCACCAAAGAGCCAGAGCCGGTGGTTCACTATGAGATCTGAGGAGGCTTCCTGGGCTTCTGTGCCCCCTATCTAGGGCCCCTCATTCTAGAAATCAAACTGTAAACAAATCCCTAATAAAATCTAGAGCTGTGGGAAAAAAAGAAAGAAAGAGTTTAATGAGTCGGAGGGTCAGAGGAGAGCTGCTTGAACAGGACAAGGGGATATTACCAGTGGATATTTTAGGCCTGCATTCTCCCTGCCATTTTGGTGATGCCTGGTGACATCCTACATCTTTTTATACCCTTGGTGTTTCTCACCTGTGGTTGAGTTTCCTTAGTCTGGGCTGACAATTGCAGTGTTTGCTGGGTATTGGTGAGCACAGATGGCTCTAGGCAGTAGTCTCAGAGCCAGGTGGTCAGGGTCCCCGAAAGGCACTTTCCCAGGTTTCATGGGCAACTGCTGACATTCCCAGGATATGAAGGGCTCACAGGAAAAAGAAAAGCTCATCAGCTGGTCCTTCAAGGAAAAAACCCCTCCAAAGCGGGGCTCGTGGGTGGGCTATGCCTTTACAATCTGCGAGTCCCGACTTTGAACCACTCTCTGTTACATGACCCTTGGGCAAGTTAGTTAAGCTCTTTTTATCAACTTCATTGGTAACGTGGTGATCATATCATAGGCCTGATATTGCAGGATATTTGAGATAATTACATGAGATGTATGACTGACACTGAATGAGCATACAACCAATGCCAGCGTTGAGTCTTACTATTATTATTTGGAGGCCGACTTCTTCCATCTTTCCTGAAAATGCACCAATAGCTTGTTAAGGAATGTGCTCATTATGTGAAGGCAGGGATTGGGAAATTTGTTGCCTTGAGGACAGTAGAACTGCCTGGATAAAACTCAGTGAAGCTAGTTCACTTGGACCAGACTTGGGGCATCCTATCACCCGCTCTTTTTTAAAAAAAATTAAGTTAAATCATTTAAAATTTTTAAATTTATTTTTCGAGTTGGGGTCTCACTCTGTCACCCAGGCTGGAAGGCAGTGGCACGCTCATGGCTACCACAGCCTCGACCTGCTGGGTTCAGGTGATCTTTCCACCTCAGCCTTCCAAGTAGCTGGAACTACAGGTGTGCACCACCGCATATGGCTACTTTTTTTTTTGAGTTGGAGTCTCACTCTGTCGCCCAGACTGGAGTACAGTGGCCGCTCCCGGCCACCACAGCCTCGACCTGCTGGGCTCCGGCGATCCTTCCACCTCAGCCTTCCAAGTAGCCGGAGTTACAGGCATGCGCTACCATGCCCAGCTGATTTTTTGATTTATTGTAGAGATGAGGTCTCACTGCCCAGGTGGGTCTCGAACACACGGGCTCAGGCAATCCACTCACCTCAGCCTCCCAAAGGCACGGGATTACAGGCTGAGCCACTGAGCCCAGCGACTTTTTTTGATTTATTGTAGAGATGAGGTCTCACCAAGTTGCTCAGATTGGTTTCGAATCCCTGGGCGCAGGCAGTCCCCTCGCCTCAGCTTCCCAAAGTGCTGGCATTACAGGCCTGAGCCACCGTACCTGGCCATCACCCACTCTTGAGAGTCAGCTTGGCTTCCTCTGTCTCCTGCAATCCTGACAGCCAACCCATTACTCAGGTCTGCTGGCATTTTCTCCCCTCTCCCCAATATATGTGGAACTTATTTCTCCATCTTCCCCATTTCCAGCTGTCATCTCTCACCTAACCATGGTAGCAGCTTCTTAGTTGCTCTCTCTGTTCAGGATCCTGTCTCTCTGACACATACTCTTCCCCAAACAGCTGGAGTGAATGTGGAAATTGCAAGCCAGACCACACTTCCAGCTCCTTAAATCTCCATTTGCTTCCCAGTGAGCCTAGAATAGCCACCAACTGCAGTCTGGTGGGCAGTGTTCTCCCCTGTCCCCTCCAGAGTGATTAAATTCTTTTCATTTTTCTGATCTTCATTTAAATATTCTCCTTGACCTATTCAAGTTAGGTGCCCCGCTCCCTGAATATATAGTAGTTACGACAGCTGGTAATTATATGCCTATCCGTATGTTTATTCATTCAATGTCTGCCTTTCTTACTAGACTGCAAACTTGAGGAGGGCAGGGACAGTGTCTGTCTTGTTTACCCCTTTCCCTTTTTGACTGGCACATGGTAGGTGCTTTATAAACAGTCATTTGAATGAATGAATGGCATCAGTTTCGTGAAGTCCCCAGAGGTTCTGTTGGTCTTTCTTCACATATGCCTTCTGAGCTGGAAAAGCCCTATTTACAGGAACTGTGAGACGCTCTGCAACTGAGGTTTCATTCCAGCGAGGTAAGAGGCAGAAGAGTCTTGCAGGTAAATATGGATACTCTGGTGCCAGACTCCGTGGGTTCAAATCCCAGCTCTGCCCCCTTTTACTGTGTACCCTTTAGTAAGTTACTTAACCTCTCTCTGACTCTGATTCCCCCTTCGTCAAACAGGGATAACATCGGTATCAACCTCCGAGGGTTAATTGAGGTGATGCTTGTGCAACCCTTGGCAAGATGCCTGGCTCACTGGGCATGCTGAGTGATGGTGACTGTGATTATCCAATTAGCATGTGTTGAACATTTCCACATCTGGGCAATTTTACACTTTTTTCTTTTTCTATTTTTTGAAGTGAAAACACCATTTATTCAACGTTATGTTGAGCATCTATATTGTGCTCCACTCTAGGGATACAGAAATGAGCCCACAAGCACAATCCCTGTTCTTGGCCGGGTGTGGTGGCTCACGCCTGTAATTCCAGCACTTTGGGAGGCTGAGGCAGGAGGATTGCTTGAGCCCAGGAGTTTGAGACCAGCCTGGGAAAGATAGCGAGATCTTGTCTTGAAAAAACAAACAAAAAAAACCCCTCTTTTCCACGGGGTTTATATTTCAGTGGGGATACAGGCTCTGAACAAATAATTACAGGTAGGATAAGTGCAATGAAAGAGATCTAGAGTGAAAGGAAGGCAGATTCCAAGGGAAATGAACCTTTTGGGTGTGGGTGGGCAGGGGGAGGTGTGGTGAGGCCAGAGAAGTTCTGTGTGAGAAGTGCAAGCACATAGATCTGAGCTATGAGTAGAGCTAAAGGGAGAGCAAGACCCATCTAGGAGATGGAAGGGAAAGTGTGGGAGTGATGGAAGGTCACGCTAAGTTGAGAGGACAGCTTGTGCAAAGGCCCAGAGGCTGCATGGGACACAGCTCATTCATCACTAATATGTACAAATACGCATATAGCTGGAAAACCTGGTTATGAAACGGACTGATTTTTCAGGGTCCATCCCAAAGAAGACCCCGAGATAAGGATTTGACTACAAGAGTTTTAATTAAGAAGTGATCCTAGCCAGGATCAGTGGCTCATGCCTGTAATCTCAGTACTTTGGGAGGTGGGGGCAAGAGGTTTGCCTGAGCCCATGGGTTTGAGATGAGCCTGGGCAACATGGCGAGACCTCACCTCTACAATAAATCAAAAAATTAGCTGGGTGTGGTGGTTTACACCTGTAGTTCCAGCTACTTGGAAGGCTGAGGTGGAAGGATCGCCTGAGCCCAGCAAAGGTTGAGGCTGCAGTGGCCGGGAGCGTGCCACTGCACTCCAGCCTGGGTGACAGAGTGAGACTCTGACTCAAAAAGAAAAAGAAATGATCCTGAAGACCAGCAGAGGAATGAAGAAGTTAGACAGGGAAGAGAAGGAGCTGGGAAAGGATGGGTTATCAACCACGATGGGCAGCTGGGGAGCTCTGGGACCACTGTCAACATGCACCTGTCATCCCACCCAAAGGCGATGGAGCTGGGGTGTTTCTATTCCATCTTGCATCAATCATTGTTTTGAGTCCTGCTCCTGGGGGTCCTTCGTTCCCTGCACCTCCATCCTGCTATGTATAGCAAAGTGGATGCCGGTCGCCAGTGAAAGCCATCAGGCCAATGAAAGCAGGTGCTGGTGGCTGGAAGTTGGGACAGTGTGATGAAGGCAGGTCACCAAAGCATCTGCTATGCGCCCCAGCCCCCTTGGATGCTGGAAGCTATCAGGGCGGGGGCCGAGATCTGTCTGTGAAGATCCTTATGAGCTGCTGGGAAAGATTTTGGGCTCTATCCCTTGGGAAGTCAGAGCAGAAGTGAGGCATAATTACTTAGGAACTTAGATCACTCTGGTCACTGAGTGGAGAATGAACTGTTATGGCCAAAAAGTGAATAGAGACAGAGCATTTGGGAGGCAATGGCCGTTTTCCGGGCAAGCGATGACGATAGCTTAGTGCAGGTGGGGTGGGAATGGTGGCATGCGAAGAGACTGGAGAGAGGTTCATGAGATGGCACAGGCTAGATTTAGTGAGAGTCTGCATCTGGGGAAGGTGGCAACCCTTTTCCATAATATCTTCCTTATGCTAAATTAGACGCAGGTGTCCCTGAGTCTTGGCAAATGCTCCCCATGTCCCCCACTGTCACCCCTCACCTGATAAAGCTCTGTCATCTGCTGCAGTCTCGGTGCCCACTCTTCCCGGTATCTTCCCGGCTGCCGGGGCCAGCATAAAATAAATGGCCCCTACTTCCCTCCTTGCCAACTTTCCTTCTGCCTTGCCCACCCTGCTGTGCCTAGCAAGGGTTGGCTCCAAGTGCCAGCTTCTGAACCAGCATTATTGTCAAGGAATGTGGAGGCAGCCGGGCAGGGGAGCAAGGGGCGGGGATGAGCATTCCATTTGCCATCTGTGGCTCCGACGAGAGCCGTGCTGATGAGAGCCAGGGCCGTCTCTGTGTGATGCAGAGAAATGCATTTCAGCTGAGCTGGTGATGGGATGTCATCTGTAGGCTCACGTGAGTCTCCCATGGGGTCTCTGTCTTCTTTGACAGCAGGGCTGGGAGGCCAAGTGTGGAGATAAGAGACTGGTGGTGAGGGGTGTACAGGTAGGTCTGCTTTGTCCTCAGATCTAGCTCCTCTTCTGAGCACAGAATGCTGCCGTGCAGGGCTTTGCAGCTCAAGAATGGTGCCAAACATATCATCACTGTTAAAAATCATTGTATTAGCCATTTTTCAACCATAAACACTTTATCTGGAGTACAGATTAAGATTGTCAGAATCTGAGATTACTCAACAAATATTTATTTATGGAAAACTTCTCTTTTCTTCTGAGTAGAGCCCACATCTACCCAATCTAGGATTCTATTGGCGAGGACAATAGAGAGCTGTTAGCTCTGAGAGACTCTCCCTTTGCCCTTAGATGATTGGTCCAGAAGTAGACTCCAGACCCAAGCTAGACCAATTAGAATGCTTCCCTGGGAGTCTGGACTTAGAACTAAGAAAGAAAAGTTGCAAAGTTCCTAGTGCCTGAAATTGTAACATATGAAAAATGTTGGGTGGCTGCTTTTCTCCCATGAAGACAGGAAAGAGAGAAACTGGTCTAGACAGAGAAGGAAAAAGAGAGCAAGAGGAAGAGAGGGACTGAGGTAGAATGGGAGAAAGGGAAAGAGAGAGAGAGAGAGAGAAAGGAAGAAGGAGGAGGAAAAACATACAGATTGTTTCTAAGGTTTGGCTATTTTCTACTTTTTTTTTTAGTTCCATGAAATACACCAATATTCTTCTTATAATAAATTTTCCTTTTTTGCTTATACTTGGTCTAAGTGAGTATCTTTTTTTACATAGATGAAGAAGAAGAAGGAGGAGGAGGAGGAGGAGGAGGAGGAGAAACAACTCTTCTCACAGACTGCTAAATCTCTAGAACTCTTTGAAGGGTTAAAGAGAAAGTTTGACTCAACTCTTGATCCAGGTCATTTTTTGGTGTTTACAGATTCTCCCTGCAGCAAGTTCCCCTGGGAAGTATAGGCTGGGTGGTTAATAATAAATTTTTAATTTTTTTTAGAGACAAGATCTCACTCTGTGGCCCAGGCTGGAGTGCAGTGGCACACTGTAGCCTCAGACTCCTGGGTTCAAGTGATCCTTCCACCTTAGCCTCCTGAGTAGCTGGATATAGGCACACACCACCACACCCAGTTAATTAATTTTGTGTGTGTGTTTAGAGATAGATCTTGCTATATCCAGGCTGGTTTCAAACTCCTGGCCTCAAGTGATCCTCCCACCTTGGCCTCCCAGAGTGATGGGATTGCACATGTGAGCCATTGCGGCTGGCCATTAATGAGACATTTATACACACACACACACACACACACACACACGCGCACACACACACACACCACACATAACACACACACACACACACACACACACACACACACACACATATATATATTTTAGTCAGAATCTTACTCTGTTGCCAAGGCTGGAGTACAGTGGCATGCTCAGGGCTATCGCAGTCTTTACATACTGGACTCAGGTGACCCTTTTGCCTCAGCCTTTCAAGTAGCTGGGACTACAAGCATGCACCACCATGCCCGGCTAATTTTTTAATTTTTTAAGATGTATTGTAGAGACAAGATCTCGACAAGTTGCCAAGGCTGGTCTAAAACCCCCGGGCTCAGGCAATACTCTCTCCTCCGCCTCCTAAAATGCTGGGATTACAGGCGTGAGCCACCAAGCCTGGCTCATTAATAATAATTTTAAAAGGAGGGCTGGGGGAAGTCTGAAAAAACTCTTAGTGAATGAATCTCAGACATCCAAATTAGAGGCCAGAACCCGTAAGAACTCCCAATGCAGTCTGCATTTTGGGGACGAGGATGTTTCTTTTCCTCTTTCCACCCTCTATAAACATTCAAGTGCCCCAGGACTAGTCCTGGGCTTCCTCTTTTTCTCTATCTACACTCCCTCCCTTGTGGGGTTCATCCAGTCCTGTGTCTCTGAATTACATCCATATGTCGATGACTGATGCTTAGTTCAAAACATGCAGCCAGGACTTCTCCCCTAGTCTCCAGACTCATACACCCAATGACCTAGTCAGCATCTCCCATTGGATGTCTAATGGGCAACTAACATGTAACATGGCCCCAAACAAATTCCAACCCCACGCCACACCTGCTCTTTTTCAAATGTTCTTCATTTCATAAATGGTGCACAATTGTTTGTGCCCATTCTTGACTTCTTTACTCACACCACACATCCAATCCATTAGCAAACACTCTGCTGTAGCTTCAAAAGAGATCTCAGATGCTACCAGGTATCACTGTCCTGGCTGCTCCCGTCCTAGTCCAAGCCACGGTCACCTCTAGCCTGGACTTCTGCAGCAGATTCCTAACTAGTCTCCCTTGCCTTCCTACCACCTGTTCCCACAAAGTGACCAGAGAGTTACTTGTGTGTGTGAGTGTGCATGCGATTTGAATGTCCTTTTACTTTTCATTTTTTTTTCTTGAATCGGAGTCTCACTCTGTCACCCACGCTGGAATGCAGTTGCATGCTCACAGCGACCACAGCCTCAACCTGCTGGGATCAGGTGATCCTTCTGCCTCAGTCGCCCAAGTAGCTGAAACCACAGGTGCACACCACCGCACCAGGCTAATTTTTTTATGTATTGTAGAGATGAGGTCTCACCAAGTTGCCCAGCTGGTCTTGAACTCCTGGACTCAGGAAGTCCTCTTATCTTAGCCTCCCAAAGTGCTGGGATTATAGGTGTAAGCCACCATGCCTAGCTGTCCTTTTATTTTTTTAAAGCAACTTTATTGAGATATAATTTATATACCATGCAGTCTACCCATTTAAAGTACATAATTCAATAGTTTTATTTTTTTTTTTTGAGTTGGAGTCTCACTCTGTCACCCAGGCTGGAGTGCAGTGGCATGCTCACGGCCATCCCAGCAACGACCTGCTAGGCTCAGGCAATCCTTTTGCCTCAGTCTTTCAAGTAGATAGAACTGTAGGTGTGCACTGCCATGCCCTGCTAACTTTTAAAAACATTTATTGTAGAGATGAGGTCTCGCCAAGTTGCCCAGGCTGTTCTTGAACCCGTGGACTCAGGTAATCCCCTCACCTTGGCCTTCCAAAGTGCTGGGATTACAGGCTTGAGCCACCGCCCCCAGCCAATAGTCTTTAATATAGCCACAGAGCTGTGCAATCATCATCTAATGATGGGACATTCTAATTTTAGGACATTTTTGTCACTCTAATAAACTGTGTCCATTCAGTCAATTCCCCACTGCCCCCCAACACCCCTGCCTCAGACCCTGGTAGCCACAAATCTACTTTCTGTATGTGTAGCTTTTCCTATTCTGAACATAAATGGAATCATAGAGCATGTGACTTTTTGTTCTGGCTTCTTTCACTGAGCATGATATTCTCAAGGTTCATACATGTTGCAGTGTATACCAGTACTGCACTCCTTTTGATGACTGAATAATATCCCCCTGTACAGATAGACCACATTTTGTTGACCCATTCATCAGCTGATGAACATTTGGGTTGTTTCAACTTTTTGGCAATTATGGAGAGTGCTACTGTGAACATTTTAGCTAGTAGGTCAAAGCACATCACTCCTGTTCAGACGCTCCCATGGCTTCCAAACTCAGAATAAAATCACAAGCTGTCACCATGGTCCAGGAGGCCTTGCCCGACCTGGCTCCTGCCTCCCTCTGCGACTCCCCTCCTCTCACTCTCTCTCTGGTTTCCTCTTGTTCAGCAGCAGAAGTCTCCCTGCTGTTCTTTGGACACAGCAACCTTAGTATAGCCTTTCCCCAGTTTTTCCCAGAATTCTCTTTTTCGCTTTCCTAACATCCCTGATCAAGTATCACCTCCTCAAAGAAAACCCCTCCTTTCTCACTCCTGACCCTACTGTCTTTTTCTCCATAGGATTTTCCATAAGTGATGTTGTATTATTATGTGTTCATCTTTTTCTTCCTCCTCCTAGAACGAAAACTCTGTGACAAGTGAAACTATTTCACTGCTGTGTCCTCTGTGCTTGACATAAGGCTGGGCACATGTTAGGGGCTCAACAAGCATTTGTGGAAAGAATAAATGAATGAATAAAAACACTGAACCTGGTAGATCATCAGTGCCAATCCCTTTATATGGCAGATGAGAAAATGAGGCTCAGGGAGTGGAAGGATCTTCTTAAGTTTATATGAGCCCTGGGTGTGGCAACTCATGCCTGTAATCCCAGCGCTTTGGGAGGCTGAGGTGGGAGAATTGCTTGAGCGCGGGTTTGACACCAGCGGGGGAAACATAGCAAGACCTCATCTCTACAAAAGAAATACAAAAATTAGCTGGGCGTGATCATGTACGCCAGTAGTCCCAGCTATTCTGGAGGTTAAGGCAGAGTATCACCTGAGCCCAGGAGGCTGAGGCAGTGGTGAGCCAAGATTGCGGCATTGCACTCCAGCCTGGACAACAGAGTGAGACCCTGTCTTAAAAAAAAAGTTTACTTGAGTCTCCTGATTTCAGTCCTGTGTTTGTTCTTCACAATTCCCCACCCTCAGACATTTGGGAGCTGTGGAGTTTATGCTAATTCTAGTCATCTCACCTTGGGAAGTTATCATCTTGCTAAACCAATAAGCAAATCAAAATCTCAAGTTCTTCAGATTGGTCACCTCTCACATTTTCTTCACCTCTTCAGCTACCTCTTCCACCATTTTCCAATGCACCCTATCCCTCCATCTCCCGGAAGGACTTACAGTTCCTTGAGCACTGGCTGCTCCCTCAAACCTCCATACCTTTGCATGTACTGTTTCTTTTTTCTGAAACACTCTTCCCACAGCCACCTTCTATAGACGATCAACTTGGACTCTTTTTCATGACTCAGGTGGACTTCTATTCCTCTAGGAAGCCTTTCCTGCCACACCCTTCCAGCCAGAGTCAGTGAGATGTTCGTCCAACCTCTTATCAACAAGGGTGCCTGAACGAAGCATATTTGTATACCTAACCCTTAACTGTACCCCACAATATCATAATAAAGAATATTGATTATAAAAAAAAGAGATGTTCGTCCACTGTATTCTCAAAGCCCCTCTGTGATAGCCACATCACTCTGTTGGGATGGACTGGGTGTCCTCTAGATTGTAGATTCTGTACTCTACAGTGACCAGAGTCATACCTGCTATGTTCAAGGCTGTGTCCCCATCTTCCTGCATTGGGCCTGAAACATAGAAAGCACTCCACAATCGTTGGTCCATGTGAGTTTCTTTGTTTAGATTAAAGGAGGCAACGGGGATGCAGCAGACAACACCAGCGTCACACCCTCTCCCTCCTATCTTTCCATGGGTTTTAGCCAACTTCCAACTACCAGTCAGTATCTGTGTTAGTGTCAGAACTTCCAGAATTCAATCTGCACATGAGTGGTAGACCAGAGTGCCAAGGAATTAGCAATCTCTGCTTCAGAAACACCTCTTGGCCCATCACTTTTGGGAATTGGTATGTAAATACCCAAATCTCCTCGCTCCTTCACTCCTTGACTGGGTTATGTCAGCTGAGACTTGACGAACTAGTAGGAGGGAAAATGTGGGTTTTGTACATTTCCCCAGAGTCTCCTGAAGGCATTAAGCTCCTGTTGCCCTCTGTGGTAGCTCACTTAATAGTAGACCCTTTATTTGCTATGTCTTCTCCACTTCCGTACTGATGTTTCCTCCACTTCTTAATTATTCCATTTCACCCAGTTCCTTGTCCACTATGGTGAAACCATCAGGATGCCAACACCCTAGCCAAAGATCCCAGCATGCATAGCTTCCTTTTTAAATTCAAGACAATGATGACAGCAGCCCGAGTGTACTAGCCAACCAAACAAACTCGTAAAACCAATTAGTTATATTGATGAGCAGTGTTTATGGGTTCCTACAGATCAATTCATAAATATTATAAATTGCAACAATTTCTAAATAATGCCCTGTGACTAATGGCTCTGGTTGTAGTGGATTTTATCACTTTGTTGAGTACCTAATTGTCCTCAGCCTCACTGAGTATTTCTGTGACCTCCAACAACATGAAGATGATTCAGAGCCCAGCAGCTTCAAGGTCAAAGAACCTGCATTTCTAGCTTCTAAGGTGGGTGACAGGAATCTTGGTATTTCATTTTTAAAACCAACTAGTGGTCCAGTATTTTTTTTTTTTGTAACAAGTTAACTTTTAAAATCCCAGACATTTAACACAACCAAGGTTTTTGTTTTTGTTTTCTTATTCATGCTACACATCCAGTGTGGGTGGACAGAGGGCACTCCTCCATGTAGTAACTTGGGGACCCAGGCTGATAGAACATTGTCCATCACTGCAGTAGGGGAATTGATAACTGCTGAGTTACCATGCCAACTTTCCTATGCTGCAGCCCAGAAGTGACATGTGTCAGCCCATGAGCCAGAATTAGTCACATGGATCCAATTAACTGCTGTCCTTGGAGAGCCTGCATTACAGCTTGTATCCTAGAAGGTGGGGATCAAATAAATTATTGCATAAATAATAACAATAATAATTGAGGTATAATCACTTAATAATAAAAAATAATAATTGAGGTAAAGCTACAAACGGAGTTCAGGGTCTTGTGAGAGTATAAGCTTGGAGACCCAATGCCTCATAGGAGGTCTGAGATGGCTTCCCCAGGGAAGGGCTAGTTCAGAAGGTGAAGAACACACAGGTGCTAGTCAGGCAAAGAGAGAGAATGAGGCACCCAGCTGTCTCACAAAGACAAACCAAATCAAAGACCTCCCAGTATAGCTTGGGAGACAAGAAATATACAGAAAGCATAATAACACCACATAGTCAACAACAATGACAGCCTACATGGTTGAGAATGTGCAGTGGCAAGCACTTTCTGTGTATTATCTCATGTAATCCAGCCTCACAACAGATTTAGAAATGTGCTGCTCAGCAAGTATCTGGGAAAGACTTAACTTGTATGCATGCCTGAAGTTCATGCTCTTTTCTTTTTCTTTTTCTTTTTTTTTTGAGTCAGAGTAGTCTCACTCAGTCACCTAGGCTGGAGTACAGTGGCATGCTTACCACTACCATAGCCTCAACGTGCTGGGCTCAGGTAATCCTTCTGCCTCAGCCTTCCAAGTAGTTGGAACCACAGGCATGTGCCACCATGCCTGGCTAATTTTTTGATTATTGTAGAGATGAGATCTCACCATGTTGCTCAGGCTGGTCTCAAAACCCTGAGCTCAGGCAATCCTCTTGCTTCCGCCTCCCAAAGTGCTGGGATTGCAGGCGTGAGCCACTGTGCCTGGCAAGTGTATGCACTTGCTACCAGTATGTGCTACTCTCTTGGAAGGATTGCTTAGTGACTGTCTGGCTTAGCTCAGGAGCTTAGTAACTGCAGGGGTATAAGAGAAAGATCACTCGCTTTTAAGCTGATCTTCCTCTGTCTTGCTAGAGAGTCATTGAATCTGCCTGGACCTCAGTTCATCATTAAAATGAGAGTATTTGGCTGATCAGAGCTTCTCAAAATGTTGTAACATAGCAAAATATTTTTGAAAAGTGCAATCCAATATATAAAGCCAATAGGATTGTTGGTAGCTGATGAAGATTCCCCAAACCTAACCATCCCCCTAAGTGGTACCTGGGTCCTCTTTGGGGAGCCTGGCCTATGACAAATGCTTGATAAACTACTGGACCAACTAAGGTTACTTTTAGTCTTCAAGTCTGCTGAGTGTTACCAGTGTTATGAATGGTTACTTGATGATAAGGTTGGGATCCTTATCTTTTGTGGTGGGTAGAAAAATGCCCCTCTGAATATGTCATCTTAATCCTTGAAACTTGTATGTTACCTGCCACAGCAAGAGGGATGCCGCAGATAAGATAGTTAGGGATCTTGAGATGGGAAGGTTATACTGGATTACCTGGGTGAGCCCAGTGTAATCTCAAGGGTCCTCAGAAGAGGGCCAAATGGATCAGAGCAGGAGATGTGAGGGTGCAAGCAGAGGTCAAAGGTCAGAAGTCAGAAGTCAGAGAGAGAGCGACCGAAGATGCCGCACTGCTGGATTTGAAGATGGAGGAAGAAGCCACCAGACAAAGAATGGGAGCAGCTTCTAGAAGAAACAGAGCTCTGCTGACACCTTGATTTTGTCCCGCGAGATGACTCATTTTGGACCTCTGATCTCTAGGACTGTAAGATAATACATTTGAGTTTAAAACCACCAAGTTGTGGCAATTTGTTTCAACAGCAGCAGAAAGCTCACAGGGACCCTGAAACAAGAATCTACCGCACACCGCATCTACACCACAAGCTGCTTGTGTTCCCACTATTGGTCAGACCGTCAACTGTTGCTACCCCCCCATTGAGGGCCACCGTGTGTCAGCCACTGTGCTTAGCACCTTGTTTCTCTGATCTCGCTTGACACTCCAAGCAGCCCTGTGAATAGAGGCTGTCATGTCCATTTAGTGAAAATGGGGGGGTGGTGACGCTGGGGCTCTGAGAAGCTGCCTTATCAGCTCAAGGTCACACAGGTGGAAAGTGGGTGTGGGTAGGGCTTTGAAGCAAATCCAAGTGTATATGGCTCTAAAACCTTCACTTTGCTCTTTTGCCTTCAGAGGAACCCGTTTCCAGAGGGTACTGGGAAGGCATCCAAACCCCAAGCTTGCAAACAGTGCCTCATGCAAAGTCAGACTCCAAACCCACCCTAGCTGGTATAGGACATCGGTGTCTTTGTGGGGGTTCTGGTGTGCATGGAGGGAGAATGCACTGTGTTTAATTGTATCCAAGCAGCGCCTTCCTTGGGAAGCTCAATTTTCTTCCCTGAAAATGGAGAGGAACAAACCTCCCCACTGCTCCTTAAATTTCTTCTGGGACAATTACTGAATCCTTGTCTGTTCAATGTGCAGAGTTCACCATTTGAAAGGAGGAGACAGAGAGAACAGAATGATTGCTCCTAGCTGGAGCACAGAACCAGGGTTATCAGGAAATGAAGCAACCCGATTTAGTTCTTATGAGTGTGGGGTCTTGCTGTGTGAATATTCATGGAGTTTGGAAAATCAGCTACTGAACAAACAGATATAATGAAAACATACCAAAAAGTCACAATGCCCCTTTTCCAATGTGCTTTTCTAGTTTCTTTTAATATAATTTTAATATTTATTGAATGTGTCTGATGACAAAATCATAGGATGCTCATTATGGGAATGTTGGAAAAGACAGAAAAGGATCAAGGAGGATAGTTGCCCTAAATCCCACCAACCAGACCAAATCATGGTCAACGTTTTAGGGTGTTTCTTTTCACTGTGACTCTTGCTTTGAGATCATTCAATTTGGGGCCCAGATTTTTTTCACTTAATTTTATATATCATCGTGGATATTTTCCCGACATTATTAAAAATCACTTTAAGTCAGAGGCAGACAGTGTAGAGGTAAAGAGCTTTGTCTCCAACAGATGCAGGTGACTTGGAATCCCAGCCCCACCTCTTGCCAGCTGTGTGCCCACAGGGAATGAGTGGTTCTCAACTTGCATATCTCTCTGAGACAAGAATCTACCCCACACCATGCGTCTGCCCCCCTGCCCAGGGATATTTGGGACTGTCTGAAGATATTTTGGTTGTCACGACTAAGTGTGGTAGGGGAGACTGCTACTGGCATCTAGTGGGTAGAGGACAGAGATACTACTCAATACCCTACAATGCACAGGTCAGCACCCACAACCCCCACAACAAAGGATTATCTGATCCCAAATGTCAAAAATCTGAGGTTAACTCTGACTTAACTTTCCTGAGCTTCAGTTTCTCCATCTGTCAAATGGGAATGACCTGTAACAGCCACAGATTGAGTGAGCAGTTTAAATGACAATCCCTTTAGTGGACTTGGCAGAGTATTAGACATGCACTAATACATTAATAATTTAAATATATCCTAGATCCTTATTTAGGCACAAGAGGTATAGAAAACAGTATACACACAATCCTTGATTTTTACTTAGGGATGTGCTTAGGAATTTCAGGGACACAGGGAATAAAATATAGCCAGGCTTTACAAAAACTGGAACACAGAGATTGCTAGGAACAAAGCATTCCCATCTGTTTCCCAGGTGTACATGTTCTCTCTTCTCTGTTTTCTATATCTTCTTTCTCCAGTGACCTTCTCTGTCTATTCATGACTCACCATGGCTGCCAGCTCCAGCTCTATATGAACTGATTATGCCATTGTCCATCACAAATGACAGAGAGAGAGAGAGAGAGAGAGGAGAGAGAGAGAGAGAAAGAGAGAGTGGCTCAGCCTGTAATCCTGCACCTTTGGGAGGCTGAGGTGAGTGGATTGCCTGAGCCCGTGGGTTCGAGACCCGCCTGGGCAATGAGACCTCATCTCTACAATAAATCAAAAAATCAGCCGGGCGTGGTAGCGCATGCCTGTAATTCCGGCTACTTGGAAGGCTGAGGCGGAAGGATTGCCGGAGCCCAGCAGGTCGAGGCTGCGGTGGCCGGGAGCGGCCACTGCACTCCAGTCTGGGCAACAGAGTGAGACTCCAACTCAAAAAAAAAAAAGATTCCAGGTCTGAACCACATCACCTCTTTGTCATGTCCTCTTTCCCTTTCTTTTCCTTCTCTTCCTCCTCCTTTCCTTCCTTCTAATGGATGCATATTCCACATAGTACCTTTTCGATTTAACAGTACACTAGGGGCCTGTTATTTCATGACAACAAATGTAATTGTATATCATTGCATCATTTTTTTGGAGTGGGGACAGAGTCCCGCTCTGTCACCCAGGCTGGAGTGCAGAGGTGTGATCATAGCTCACCCAGCTTCAAACTCCTGGGCGATACTTCTGCCTCCCAAATAGCTAGGACTATAAGCATGAGCCACTACACCTGGCTAATTTTAATAGTTTTTTTTGTAGAAATGGGTCTCATTATGTTGCCCAGGGTGGTCTTGAATTCCTAGCCTCAAGCAATCCTTCTGCCTCGACCTTCCAAAGCGCTGGGATTACAGGCTGAGCCACGGTGCCCTGTCACATTATTTTAAATGACTGTTACTTCCTGGCACATTACACCAGGATTTATATAAGAAATCCCCTTTAGGTGGACATTTAGATTGCTTCCAGTCTTTCTTCATTATTTTAAAAAAAGCTTTGATGAGAATCCTTGCAGTTAATTCATCATGGAGATACATTTTTTAGAAGAGGCATTGCTGGTGAAAGGGTCTGCCCATTTAGGAAGTCTGATGCTTATGCACAGGCATGCTTTCTAAAAGAAGACACTGAGCATTGTGATTTCATTACCCAGAGCCAGAAAATTCTTCAGGGTTTGGACATTGCTGTTGGCCGCTGTTCCCATGATGCTGACCGGCTATGGCCTTATCCCAAGCAGATGTTGCTACAAAGGTCAGCTCACTGACTCCCACCATGAGCCTGCCAGGTCCCTGCTGCTGGGTCTAGGGGCCAGGTGGAGTCAGATCCTTCCCAACAGGGAGGAACCAGAACACAGTTAGTTCCCAGCCTGGAACAATTAATCATCCACAGACAGACTTCGGTTCAGGGAAAATGGTTTACTTACAGTTCAGGACTTCTTTCAGCCCCAGATACATTTTGCAACTGTTTCCTCTTCTGTCCTCACACCTGGCCTCTCTTCTAAATGCTATCTGAATCATGAGCAGAAGGTCAAGTGCAATGCCTTGGGTTTCTCCAGGTTTGAGATGTTTGTGTGCTGGGTTGGCTTTTGCTTTTGTAGCTTTGGCTTTGTGGCTGGGAGGAAGGCGAAAAGCCCATGAGAGGTGAGCTGTGAAATGCTTTACCTACCCTCACCCCGGCTCCTGGAAGCTCCTGTGTAGTAGAAAGCTTTTAGTGGCAATGTACCCAGACTTTAGAATAGCAGAGAGTGCTGATAACAGGTGGAAGGAGGACTTCCCTTGACAAAAGATCACCTATTGGGTACAGTGTGCACAGGTGGGAGTGGTGGGTACTCTTAAAACCTGGACTTCTCCACCACCCCAATGCATCTATGTAACTAAAAACTATAAAGAAACCCCCCCCACAAATGAGACTGGTAGAGTTTGCATAGAGAGCTCCCCTCCCCTAAGCAATCAATCAATCAGTCAACCAACCAATCAATATTCAACAAGTGTATATTGAATGCCCATGAGCCAGGCACTGACTAGACACTGCAAATGCAGTTGCATATGATGCACAGAAATTCCTCCTAGGAAGCAGACTAAGGCAGGGAGCAACATGCAGCAGGTTTATTAGGGAGAGTTCTTGGATGCTCTTGGAGCCAATCTGGTTGGTGGAAGGGACTGAAGCTGGACTGGGCAGAGGGGATGTTGAACTGTGATGCAGTCTAGATGGAGGCCTCAGGCAACCTTACAGGAAGTTCTGAAGCTGGGTGATCATTTAAGAGTGTTCCAGAGTGGGGGGTGAGAGGACCAAGCCAGCCAGTCATTGGATATGGGCAGCTCTGGGAAGTTAACTTGGGTGAACAGCAATCCCTGTAGGGGACTGAGAGCGGAGGGTGGCATGCCTGGAACTTGGAGAAATAACTCCTTGAGTCCTGAAGAACCCAGGTGGAGTAACACTGAGTCTAATACGGCCCTCATGGAACTCATAATGTAATGAGCTGTGTCTTGGTTTGGATTCATTTCAAAGCAGGGTCTGAAGAAGGGCGTGGACATAGGAAGTTTATTCATGAGGTAAGCCCAGAAAGCAAGACTGAGAGAATGGGAAGAATGAGTCAGAAAAGGACAAAGAGATGATAGATGGTGATTACTGAGCAGGCTGATACTGGGGGCAATTCCTGAGGACCTGAAGAGAGTGCACTTCAGAATGATTCCCTGAAGGACAGGAGGTGAGAAATGTACTCGCTGAGTTCTGTGCCCCACTGGTCGAGGGTTGCTTTTGGGCCTGAACCCCTCTGTATTTACAGAATGCACCTGTGAAGCATGTGCTTGTAGCTTTGGGGAAAGCTTTGAGGCAGACAACCAAAGAGGCAAGAGGAATTTGATGTGGGATGTTGACGGAGGGCAGGGCACTGTCCCCAAAGATGAGGCTGAATTCAGATGTGGATCACGTGGTTTGGGCTCTCATTTCATTAGAAAAGGTAGAGTCTGCAACAGAACTCATGAGAAAATTAAACTTGTATGTGATAAGTGCTCTTAAGTGGGTGTCTACTCTGGCACCATCCCTCGGTGGCCCTTTAATGAAGACACCTAACTTTAGAAAATTACATCCTCTCCTCTTAAAACTAACTAACTGACTAATCAACCATCAATTAACCAAATATATGTATTATACCAAGTGGTAGCCCTTATACTAAAACTGACTGACAAACAAGGAATGTATTATACTGTCAGGCATTGGATAAAAACTAACTAACCAACGAACCAATCAACTAACTAATGTGTATTATACTAATAAGTGCCGGGCGTTAAACTACAATTGGCTTACTAACTAACCAACCAACCAACCAGCTAACCAATTAATGTGTATTATACTAAGTGTCAGACACTGTACTAAAACTAACTGATGAACTAACCATCTAACCAACCAACCAACCAACCAACCAATGTGTATCATACTGAGTGCCAGTCATTGTGCCAGGAACTTCCGAGAGTTCTTTTTCTCTTTTCCTACTTTACTCAAGCAGATAATCTTGGCTTTTACTTTGATTCAGAGGTTGGGGTTATCACAACTGAATTCCTTCAGATGACCTCTCCATCTTTAAACGTGTCTTTACCACCATTTCTTCCGTCTGTCCAGCCTTGGAGGGAGAAGGAATTCTTTCCTTCTAGAAATGAACCCACCTTCCTCACACCTCCAACCTTTTCAGGCTTCCCTCCAAGAATTCTCCCTTCTCTCTAGCATATTTGCTCTCTTCCTCTTCAAAGGTTCTTTTTTGCCTACAATCTTGTTCATCCATACATACTCTCAAAAAAGGAAAGAAAGAAAAGACATTTTTCTTGAATTGACACCCCCTTTTGACTTCCTTATTCCCATTTTTCTTTTTCCTTTTCAACAGACATCCGCAGCCTCTCTCACACTCCCACTCAACCCTACCCCTCACAAGTTTGCTTCCATGCCCCCCCACTCTACTGAATCTGAGCTTTTAAAGGCTTCTAAAGAGATCTTGAGATTATGATTCTCCATTCTCCTTGTCTTCATTTCTCCATTTTCTTCCCTCCTCCAGCATGCTCCATCTGCTGCTTCAAAATCCTCCCTTTCTCCAGCTTTTATGACACTGTTCTTCTATGACTAGAGCCTTTCTTTTTCATCTTTTTCTTCTAAAAGTCACTTCATCTCTCTTCCCTTTCTTTATTCACCTTTCTCTTCCAAAACTCCCTTCTTCATATCTCTTCCAAGATTAAGTGCTCTTCAAGGTTTAATTCTTATAACTCTCATCTTGTTGAGTAGAGTTGTGGTTCTCAAGCTGGATTGAGACCTGGGGGGATTCAAGAAATACTGAAGCCAACAGAGGATTTTTAGGACAGGGAAGCTACCATGTCATGACACTATACTGGCAGATAAATGTCATTATACGTTTGTTAAAAACCACAGAATGTACAACACAAAGAGTGGACTTTGGGTGATAATGATGTGTCAGTCAATGTTGGTACATCAACGGTAACAAAGTTACTACTCTAGTGGGGGATGTTGGTGGTTGGAGAGGTTGTGTGTGGGAAGGGGAAGCAGGATATATATGAGCACTTGCTGTACTTCATGCTCAATTTTGCTTTGAACCTAGAACTGCTCTTAAAAATAGAATCTAAGAAGCCAGGTATGGTGCTTCATACCTGAAATCCTAGCCACTCTGGTACCTGAGGCTGGAGGATTGCTTGAGCCCCGAAGTTCAAGAACAGCCTGGGCACTTGTAGCAAGACCCCATCTTTACAAAAATAATAAAAAGTCTATGAATTAAAAAAATGCTGATGCCCAAGCCCCACGCCCAGAGATTCTGACTTAGTTGATGCAGGGTGGGCCCAGGGCATTTGTGTTATTTATTTATTTATTTATTTTTGAGGCAGAGTCTCACTCTGTTGCCCAGGCAGTGGAGTGCAATGGCATGCTCACAGCCAACTCAGTCTCTGCCTGCTGGGTTCAGGGGATCCTTCTGCCTCAGTCTTCCAAGTAGCTGGAACTACAGGTGTGCGCCACCACACCGAGTTGATTTTTTGATTTATTGTAGAGATGAGGTCTCGCCATGTTGCTCAGGCTAGTCTTGAACCATGGGCTCAGGCAATCCTCTTGCCTCCACCTCCCAAAGTGCTGGGATTACTGAGCCACTGCACCTGGTTATTTATTTATTTATTTATTTAGAGTCAGGTCTCACTCTGTCATCCAGGTTGGAGTACAGCAGCGCGATCACAACTCACTGCATTGTCGTCCTCCTGGGCTCAAGCGATCCTTCCACTTCAGCCTCCCGAGTAGCAGGGACTACAGCCGCATGCCACCATTTGATTTTTTTTGTAGGAATGAGGTTTCATTATGTTGCCCAGGCTGGGCTTGAACTCTTGGGCTCAAGCAACCTTCCCACCTTCGCCTCCCAAACTGCTGGGATTACAAGAGTGAGCCATGGTACCCAATTCACATTCAGGTTTTTTTTTTAAACTTTCCAGTTGATTCTAAGGTGCAACCAGGGTTGGGAAATACTGAGGAAAACTGTATCCCTGAGGATCTTTTCTCTCTGTCAAGCGTCACTAATCACTTTTAAGTAGGACTCACCCCCCACTCAGATTTAGCTTTCCGACTCTGCGCTTTCCCATGGTTCTTTTTTTTTTTTTTTTTTTGAGTTGGAGTCTCATTCTGTCGCCCAGACTGGAGTGCAGTGGCCGCTCCCGGCCACCGCAGCCTTGACCTGCTGGGCTCTAGTGATCCTTCTGCCTCAGCCTTCCAAGTAGCTGGAACTACAGGCGCGCACTACCATGCCCGGCTAATTTTTTGATTTATTGTAGAGATGAGGTCTCAGCAAGTTGCCCAAGCGGGTCTCGAACCCACGGACTCAGGCAATCCACTCACCTCAGCCTCCCAAGGAGTGGAATTAGAGGTTGAGCCACCGAGCCCAGCTTTTCTCATGGTTCTCAACTTTACAACCCCCACTTGTATGGATGCATCAGAGATTCTATCAAACTCAGCATCTTTCTTGTTTTTTTCCAGATGCTTTTTCTTTTTTTCTTTTTTTTTTGAGTTGAGTCTCACTCTGTCACCCAGACTGGAGTGCAGTGGCCGCTCCCGGCCACCGCAGCCTCGACCTGCTGGGCTCCAGTGATCCTTCTGCTTCAGCCTTCCAAGTAGCTGGAATTACAGGCACGCGCTACCACACCCGGCTAATTTTTTTAAATTTTATTTTATTTATTGTAGATGAGGTCTTGCCAAGTTGCCCAGGCGGGTCTCGAACTCGTGGGTTTAGGCAATCCACTCACCTCAGCCTCCCAAGGCGCGGGATTACAGTCTGAGCCACCAAGCCCGGCCAGATGCTTTTTCAAGTGGTCCCTGTTTCTGCTCAGGGCACCCTTCCCGGGTGTGGCTATTTAGGCAGAAACCTCAGAGTCCCAGCATCAAGGATTCTTTGGAGTTCAAATCTCCGACCTCTTCCCCAAAGCTGGCATCCCCCTCTTGCTCACTCCCCCTATCTGCTTGAATCTGCCTCTTCATGAAGCTCAGTCCTCAGCAAAGATCCTCTCCTTTCCAAGAACACCTTAATGGTTTCTTACTGCATTCATGTGAATTGTAGGAAAAAAATTAAAACTATAGAGAAGCATAAAGGAGAAAATAAAAGCCACCCACAATACCATCCTCTACTAGCTTCCCTTAATGTTTTGGTATATAAAAATAAATGTAAAAGAGAAAGAGATTCCGTTGTGATATTTCTTGGTGTCATTTTTCACTGAACATGACATCATGAGTATTCCACCATCACAAATACTCTTCCAAATAATTTAAAATAATTTTTACCTTAAAAACAATTTTGTCTACAAAAGTAGTATGTGCTCATTGTATAATAGTCAAACAAGGAGAAGCAGTGAGATCCTCCCTCTTCCTTCCCACTTCTCGTTTTTCTTGTTGATGGGGAAAGAATTTGATATTTCAAAGAGGACATCTGTTGGCATTCTCTATGCTTATTTTCTGGATTGGGGCTTTTAAAAATTGAATTATAGAACCTTTTCAGTGCTCAAGGCATTCAGAGGTTTTAAGCTGACTCTTTGGGGCCATTCCATCCCCTTCTGTCGCCCCCTCCCTGGAGCTAACGCTCTTAAGAATTCCAACATGCTTTTGAGCGGCTAAGGCAGGTTTTTTTTGAAGGGCAGTCTGAGGGTTGGAAAACTCTTCTTTACATTGTGGAAAACTGCTTTCTGTCTTTTACTCTTGACTTCAGGCTTTCTTTATGGAGCTAGTGAAAAACAAAGCAAAATAAAACAATAAAAATAGACAAAAAAGCAAACAAAACAGAAACAAAAATCCAGACAGACAACCCTTTGTCTATTTTGACATGTCCACCCCTCTCGACTGAAGCCTGATCTTTGGCTGTCTTCAGAGGCAAGATATTTCTCTCTGAGTCTCAGTTTCTTCATCCGTGAAATGGAGATAAATAGCAGTACCTACCTCACAGTGTTGCTGTAGGGATTACACAGGTAATAAGTGTGAAGCCCTTCCGTCAGGCCTGGCATGTGCTGCCATCAAGTATCCATGGGTCTGGATTATCCACAGAGAAAGGGAAGGTGGTAAGATTGTCAGGCTCTGGATGAAGGAAACGTGGTACGTATGTACAATGGAATATTATGCAGCCATAAAGAAGAACAAATATATGAACTCCGCAGCAACTTGGATGGATTTGGAGTCGATCGTACTCAGTGATCTATCACAGAAACAAAGAACAGAGTACCATATGTTCTTACTCATAAGCAGACCTTGAACAATTATAATACTATAAGAAAGCATTTGGCAGTAACGGGCAACTGTCAGGGGAGGGGAGGTGGGATTGGTAGTTGAGGGAAACTGCTAGGGGAGGGAGGGGCATACCTCATTAACAAGGATACCTGCGTAATCAATGTTTGTATACCGAACCCTGAATTGTACTACACATCTTTATAATTAGGAAAAAAAAAAAAAAAAGATTGTCAGGCTCTGAGACTCCCACGTGCAAAACTCATCTGGGTGCAGGGACCTTGTATTTGCTTGCGCCTTTGATTTTGAACTCATTTCAGTGATGAATGTGGCATGTCTACCTGTGGCTGCAGGGCTCCAAAACGGAGATTGTGTGACTAGTAGGAAGCACCCAGGGGACAGACACGGGACCAGGGTTGGGGAAGCAACCAGGGTTGCGGAGTGCAGAGAGAGGGTGACAGAAGCAAGTGATTTCTGACCGGACAGCTACTAGACCTGTCCCTCAGTAGCTGGGGGAACTTGGACAAGCTGTTTAAGCTTCATTTTCTCACCTGCAAAATGGTTCGGTAATGGGAGGTGAGGAATAATATGTCCCTACCTCAGAATTATTCAGCTTTTATTTGGTGGTCCCCACCTTCCCTCCCTTCACCCTTCGGACAACACTATAAGGCACACATTAGCATCCCCATTCTACCGATGAGGACGCTGAGGCACAGGGAGGTGAGCCATGTTCTCACCTCAACACACTGAGAAACTGGCACAGCTGAGACAGGGAGCCAAGTGGGTTCCAGAACCTGGGCTCTTTCGGGCTGATTAAATGAATGACAAGCACACCACGGACTGAGTTTATTTCGGTGCCGCTTCTCTCCTTAAATTTGTTCAACAACTCTGACTGAATGACTGACCTCAAAACTCACCAAGGAGGGGTTCAAGCACTCTGTTCCCTCAGGTGGGAGCTTGCTTTGTTTAAAAGCAGGAGTTTGCCATGCAGGGTCTCCAAAATCTCCAAAAGGAAGAAGGCACTATGTCCCAGGGGCCGAGGAAATGACCTGGAGACAACGGATGAGACCTGGGCTTTATTCAGGAACTTACATATAAGGAAAGTAGTCCAGGAGCGGCTGGCTGGACGGGAAAAACCCGCTCCACTTGCAAAAGGCCCAAGGGTTATACAGCATTTTCCATTGGGCAAAGTGCAAGGTTAAGCGTGAAAAGGGTGGGGTTTCTAGTGCGCAGACGCAGTGTGACAAGGCGCTTTTACGTATGTCACATGCCCATGGAATGACGGTGAATTCTCCCTAGATGTGGGGTTGTTGGTATTATGGTGAACTAATGGCATTGATCCAGGCGTGCCCGATCTAGTCTGAATTAGCCGGTGGGATCGGGGGACGGATTGCTTCCAGGAAGGATGCACGATGCACGGGAACATTTATTATGCATAGCTGCAAGATGGGGTCGGAGAACACTCCCACCATGGCCTCAGCATGACCCGCGTGTCCAGGCTGGAGCCCGAGGGAAGAGGACATCCTAGGTTGGTCACTGCCAGGACCACCCCTAGGATCCAACCTCCTGCTTGGGAACATATCAAGGATGTGCTCATTTGTCAGAGTGTGTAGGGGAGGGCATGGGGGAGGGGCTCAGTGTGGTGGCTTACTCCTGTAATCCCAGCACTCTGGGAGGCCAAGGCAGGAGGATTGCTTGAGCCTAGTAGTTTGAAACCAGCCTGGGCAACATAGTGAGACCTCGTCTGTACAAAAAAATTAGCTGGGCATGGTGGCTTGTGCCTGTAGTCCCAGCTACTGGGGGCTGAGGTGAGAAGATCACTTGTGTCCAAGGAGTTTGAGGCTGCAGTGAGCAGCGATCGTGCCCCTGTACTACCCCTGCATGTTAGATTCCTGCAGGGAACTTGTTAAAAAGAACAATGCCAGGTCCCATACCAGAGTTTCTGATTCCGTTAGTCTGGGGGTTTTTTAAAAGTACCCTGGATGATTCTGGCTGCAGGCAGGGGTGAGAAGCTTGGCCTGGAGAGGTTTTACCCTACTCCCGGCATGGTTCTCAGCCTGTGTATTGGAACCATCTGGGAACTTCTAGGTTTTGAAGTCGTTGGTTTGAGATGGGACTTGGGAATCTGCTTTGCTCACTGGGCTAATTAATGCCTGTTTGGCCTTAGTAGGTGCCAGACACTGCATTAATTCATTGAATCCTGGAGTGACCAACTCAGCCTGGTTTGCTTGTAATTTTCCACCCCAAGACCTTAGGTCAGATGCGGGAAGACCAAGATGGTTGGTTACCCTATCAAATCCTTCCCTAAACTTAGGTTTCTTATTGACCTCATTTGCTTATTTTACAACAAATTTCTTAGGATAGTTCTACTGTTAAACCCATTTTTAACACAGAGAAATGAAGACTCAGAGAGTATTGATTACAGTTAGTCAACTATGGTAACAAAATACCTCCATAACCATAACTTTGTAGGATTAGGGGGGATTTTTTTCTGGTCCCCACTTTACAGGCAGGGAGAATGAGGTTCACAGGGGTTAATGGCTTTCCCATGGTCAGTGGCCACTGCATGAGATGGGAAATCTGATCTTCTGACTCCAAGTTCACTGTGTGGCTTCTGTTAGGCTGTGTGGGAGGATAAAAAAAATGTCTTCTTGCAGAGGTTTGAGGTTCACCGACTTTGACATGCTTTGCATCTGTCAGCAGAACGTGGGCGGCCTCCCAACCTTCCGTCCTTTGGGAGCCAAGTCTCACTGTGACCCTTTTTCCCAGGGGCGTTGAGAGTTGCGTGTTAGAAAAGGCCAAGAAGATTATAGGCAGTGGGTGCTGTTCATTTAGAACATCTGCCCTCGGTTCCCCAAGGCCAGCTCCATCCAAGGACATATACCAAGGCACTGTCAGACTCCAAAAACAGCCACTTGCCCTCTGGGGAGAGATCTAGACAGGGTTGATCAGGTTGGTGAAATGTCATCCAGGTGTGGAGTGACGGGGGCGGGAGGGGGGTATGTGGGCCGGCTTGTACAAAGGTGTCTTCTAGCAGAATCTGGTATTCTTGGGATGGATGTGAGGAGTGAAATGTGAGCTTAGAGATGGCCTGGCTTCTCAATTCAAGCAGCCAGATTTTTTTCTTTTAAGCTCCAGGAGAGTGACCAGCCGGGTGCCAGCAGTTCAACAGCCTGCTGTGTGAGAAGATTTGCATACGTGAAACATCAGTGCAAGGATTCTTATTGTACATAAGCTGACTTTAGGAGGTACAAGGACACACTTTAAAAATGTTAATTTTAGGCTGGGCTTGGTGGCTCAGCCTGTAAGTCCAGCACTTTGGGAGGTAGAGGCAAGTGAATTGCCTGAGCCTGTGGGTTCAAGACCAGCCTGGGCAACTTGACCAGACCTCATCTCTACAATAAATAAAAAATTAGCTGGGTGTGGTGGCGCATGCCTGTAGTTCCGGCTACTTGGAAGGCCGAGGTGGAAGGATCACCAGAGCCCAGCAGGTCGACGCTGGGGTAGCCATGAGTGTGCCACTGCACTCCAGCCTGGGCATCGGAGTGAGACTCCAACTCAAAAAATAAATAAATGAAAATGTTAATTTTGGCTGGGCGCTGTGGCTCACACCTGTAATTCCAGCACTTTGAGAGGCCCAGGGCTGGAGAATTGCTTGAGCCCAGTAGTTTGAGACCAGCCTAGGTAATATAGCAAGAGTCCTGTCTGTACAAAAAATTAGCCAGGCATGGTGGCATGTGCCTGTAGTCCCAGCTACTCAGGAGGCTGAGGCAGAGGATCGTCTGAGTCCAGGAGGTCGAGGTTACAGGGAGCTGTGATCCTGCTACGTACCGCACGCCAGCCTGAGTGACAAAGTGAGGCTCTGACTCAAAAAAAAAAAAAAGTTAATTTTCCTGTAGTTGTGTCAATATAATTAGGGTACTACATTTAAACTATGAACTAAATGGGGGTTCCATGAGGGCAGGGACTTTGGTCTATTTTGTTCGCTGAGATAGCTTCACACCTAGGACAGTGCCTGGTGTATAGCAGGTGCCCAATCGATGTGTGAATGACTCTCCCTGCACATGTGTGGTTTTATCAGAATGTGGTGTTTGCGGGGTTTTTTTGTTTTGTTTTTTTTGTTTGAGTTGGGGTATCTCACTCTGTCACCCAGACTGGAGAGCAGTGGCATGATCACAGTTTACTGCAGCCTCAACTTCCTGGGCTCAAGAAATGCTCCTGCCTTGGCCTTCCAAAGTGCTAGGATTACAGACGTGAGCCACCGTGGCTGGCCTGTTTTTTGTTTGTTTGTTTTACGTTGGGGTCTCACTCTGTGGCCTGGGCTGGAGTGCAGTATCACTATCACAGCTCACTACAGCTGTGACCTCTTAGATTCAACAATCCTCCTGCCTCAGCCCGGTTGATTATTATTATTATTATTTTTTACTTTTTTGTAGAGATGAGGTCTCACTATGTTTCCCAGGCTGATCTTGAACTCCTGGGTTTCAGCGCATCTCCCACCTCCGCTCTCCAAAGTGCTGGGATTACAGGCCACTGCTTCCAGCCTTGAAAATGGTATTTGAATTTAGGTTTATAGGTCGGAGGAAACTTAGTCAGAAATAAATAAATGAGATTGTAGGGGAATGGCGGTGGAGGGGGGTGCAATCCAGGTGGAAAAAACAGCCTAAGCAAAGGCTCAGAGCTAGGATAAACATGCCCACACAATATTGGCTAACATTCACTGCAAGCTTACTAGAGTGTCTTACTACCAAGCATGCTGCTAAGCGTTTTCATGTATGAATTAACTAAAGCCTCATAACCGCATTTGTAATATTGCCCCATGACAGATGGGGAAACCAAGGCCCAGAGCAGTGAAGTACCTTGTCCGAGGAAAGGCTGTAGCCCTAACTTGGGCTACTTTCCAGAGTCCTGCGAGGCTATGGGATCGGAGGCCCGCATGGGGGTCTGCGGCAGGTGGAGCATGTGTCCTGGCCTGTCCAAAGCCTGCTGCTGCCTCCGCTTGGGTGGTGAAAGCCTGGTGTCCCTTTTGCTCTCTGGCCAGCAGGAGCCCGCAGGAGCCAGATTTAACCCAGACACCATTTTCTCAGGTTTCCATTTTTAGCTCCCTGGACTGAAACTCTGTGTTCAATGCACTGTAAACCTCCATGTCAGTTTGATTATACGAAAGGCGTGTGTGGGCCCCCGCTCTCTCGTTTCCATGTCTAATAATAACCTTCCAGATTCTCTCGCTTCTTTTCTTCCAAGGCCCTCGGAGCGTTTTGTATGCAGTATCCCATTTAAGCTTCCAGTTCTCCGGGGAGGCAGCTGGTGGCTATTATGTGAAAGGGCTTCCGGGACTACTCAGTTCTTTTCTAACGGGAAGGGTTACAGTCACCTCTGTCTTAAATATGAGAAAAATGGAGTCACCAGACAGTGGAGAGATGTGCTCAAGGGAGCTGGTGTTTCATGAATGCCTACTATGTGCACCTTATCTTACCAACTCTGGGAGGCGCATCTGTAAACTATTCTTTTTAATGGATGACATGAAAGGCTCAGAGAGACTGACTTGTTCAAGGTCACATAGCTCATAAGTGACGGACTGTGAATTTGACCCTGGATTTACCTCCAAGGTCTCTGGTTTTGCCATTGTATCATTAAGTAGGATGGTCCAGAAAGAGGCACAGTCAGATCTTAATTCTCTTGGTCCCCAGGCCAAGCCAGTCTTTGTTTCTTTTCTTAGTTTTTTTTGAGTTGGAGTGTCACTCTGTCACCCAGGCTGGAGTGCAGTGGCATGCCCATGGCTACTGCAGCCTCGACCTGCTGGGCTCAGGCGATCCTTCTGCTTCAGCCTTCCAAGTAGCTGGGACTACAAGTGTGCACCACCATGCCTGGTTAATTTTTTTGATTTATTGTAGAGATGAGGTCTCACCATGTTGCCCAGGCTGGTCTTGAGCCCATCGGCTCAGGCAGTCCTCTCACCTCAGCCTCCCAAAGTGCTGGGATTATAGGCGTGAGCCACTGCACTTGACTCTTTTCTTAGATATTTACATGAGGAGATTACAGATTGGAAGGATTGTTTCTCATCAGTCATGACCATCTCTCACCCTCTAAACAATATTGAGAGTGGGAAGCTACTTGTTTTCTTTCTATCCCCATCATTCATTTATTCAACCATTCATTCATTCAGCAAACATTCACTGCTCTCTCTCCTGTGCTAGGTACTCTGGACATGCATGGGATAAATACTCAGAGTCTTTTTTGTCCAGGGCCTTGCTAAAGCCCCTGTGGGATCTGGAACAAGTGACTTTACCTCTTTGAACCCCAGCGTCCTCATCTGTAGAATGAGGATAGTAATGGCTTCTATTTCATAGAATCATTGTGAGATAAGAATGTGTGGGTAGCAAAAATATTTGAAAGTGAGGGAATGGATCAGTCTCCAGAGCAGACTTGAAGGCACTATGAGGAGTGTATAGGGAAATGTTTTTGGGCAGAAGAATGTGCCTAGTTCAATGCTGCTGGCATAGTTCTATGAGGGTGGTGACCTCTACTGTTTGGCTGGCCAACTAGTGCATAGTATCCATGTCCTACACATTGGCTGTCTTGGGGAGGTTGGAATGTTGAGTCAATTCAAATGAAAAAAGCACCGACTGAGCACTTACGTGGTGTAGAGAGGCTATGGTGACAGACATGCCTGGATTCAAGTCCCAGCTCTGAGACATGACAACTGTGTGACTTTGAGACAGCTATTGCACCTCTCTGAGTCTCCATTTCTGCTGCTGTCAATGGAAAATGGAAATGTCTGCAGGGTTCTTTTGAAGATTAGATGTGATATATAGATAGTACTTAGCATAGTGCCTTGCACCCATGAGTGCCCAGTAAGTGAAAGTTATTGCTATGCTTATGGGGTGCTGATTAAGATTCTGAAGCATCAAAAAAAAAAGCCCTCAAAATAAGAGGGTTAGGTCTTCAGGTGTAGCTGGATCCAAGTGCTCATATGATGTCATGACTTTGTCCCACTCTATAACTCTCTCATCTCTGCTATCATTCTTGTTGGCTTCATTCCCAGGAAGATCCTCTCCTACTGCTGGCCAGATGGTCTTAGCATCTCAGGTACTACTCCTAAATCAAATGAACGATTTCTTTTTCCTTATAGTTACAGCCAAATCTACGGACATGAGTCCCATTGGACCGTCTTGGGTCATGCACTCATCATTGAACCAATCACTGAAGTCATGAGTGAATGAAATAAATTGATTGGCCAGATCTGGACATGTCTATCCCTCAAGATGGGGCATGGGGTTATCAGCTTTAAACAAAACACAGGGATAGGAATGGGAGTGGGCAGTTTCTCCAAAGGAAAAGCTAGGTTCTGCTGCTAGAAGAAAGGAAGTGGATTTTGGACAGGTGTGTTAGTCTGGGTTCTACCATAAGTGGATTAGAGATGAGGAATTGCATGCAAGTAGTTTAATGATTAAGAAATGCTTATGGGGAGAAATTGGTGGGAGTGGGGAGGCAGGATAAAGAAAGGGGCTTGGTGGCTCAGCCTGTAATCCCACGCCTTGGGAGGCTGAGGTCAGTGGATTGCCTGAGCTCGCGGGCTTGAGACCCATCAGGGCAACTTGGCGAGACCTCATCTCTACAATAAATCAAAAATTAGCTGAGCGTGGTAGCACGCACCTGTAGTTCCAGCTACTTGGAAGGCTGAGGTGGAAGGATTGCGGAGCCCAAGAGGTCGAGGCTGTGGTATCTGGGAGCGACCACTGTGCTCCAGTCTGGGCGACAGAGTGAGACTTCAACTCAAAAAAAAAAAAAAAAAAGAAAGGGGAGGAAGTCAAGTCAGGGTGTGGTTTCAGGTGCAGTTCTAGCCTCAGCCTGATCCCGTGGGGAGCTCTGGAAGAGAAATCAGACCTTGGAGTGTATCTCACTTCCAGGCAAGGGAACTTGGTGTTTGTACCCAATCACTAGTCACTGGCAATGGGTTTCTCTGGGTATATACATTCCCCGAGACTTCTGGGTCTCTGAATGGATGACATAGCTCAGTAGTCTAAGGACGGTGCTCTGAAGAAGGTCACACATGTCAAATTTTAGCAGCAAAGCACATAGAAGCTCAGGGATGTACAGAAGTGGTAAAAAGGGTTCCAGGGATCTGGAGGGGCACTGGTACTGCCTTCTAGTGGGGAAGGTCACATCCCTTTGGAACAGAAAGAGATGAAGGAGGAGGGAAGGAACCAGTGAGGAGAAGGGACAGGTGAGATGGTCTTTTGTCCTCATCAGATTGAGGAGGGGGAACCAAGAAGCATGGCACCATCCCCTGCCTCCCCTGTCCCTCTGCCACACTACCGCTGACAATACCTATCACTACCGTGTCCCTCACGGTCCTCAGTAACATGCTGAGACCTCACTATCCAGAGACAAGTTAGGAGGTGATTCAGCAAAGGACAGGCAGAGGGGAAGCAAAAGGAGCTGCTCAGCGCCTTGCTAGACGGATGAGGTTGGCATGAGGTCACAAGGCCACGGGATCCTGGGGTACCTGCCCACGCCAAGGCTGACCCTCCAGGCTGACGTTTGGAAGCTCAGATGTCTCTAACTGCCTCCTCCCTGCCCACCTCTCACCCTTCCAGTGGCTTCTCTATCTATCACGAGCAGCTATCCTCTTCCTGTACCAGCTTTCATCTGTCCCCGTCTTCTCCAAGCCATCTGGCACTGGAGCTTTCTGCAGGAGGAGCAAGAGGAAGCAAATCAATGCGTCAGGCCAAGTCCGCAGCTCCATTCTCGGTGTCATGGCCGCTTGCTCCGCTAATCGTTTTGAGGGTAATGAGGTGGTTCAGGCCAGGGATGACAAAATAGCAAGTCATTTTTTGAACCCTTCCTCTGTGCTAAGTGCTCTACAAGCATTAGCTCATGCCTCCACATCCAGCAGTCACAGAAACCAGCATACTAGGACTCTTTTAGTTACAAATAATAGAAACCCAAGCCAAAATGGTTCCTGGGAAAAAGATGTTTTGGCTCATAAAATGGCAAGTCCAGGGGAAAGAGAGGTTCTCTTTCCCAGTGGCTCCATGTTTAAATCATGCCATCAGTCTTTTCCCACCTTTCTATTCTGCTTTCTTCTGTGTTGGCTTCTCTGTCCCCCTTCCTGCAGTGACTTTGGCCTCTAGCAGTTATAGGGGTGCCTATGACCAGCTCAGCAAATCTACTGGGAAGAGAGGTTTTCTTTCTTAGTGGTTCGTACCCAGTGTCTCCAACTTGAATCTTTGTCAATCTCTGAACCAATCACCGTGTCTGGGTGTAGAATACTCTGGCCAAGCCTCAGTCATGTGCCCACATCTGGAGCTGGGGGTGAGTTAGAAACACATGGACTAAGAATGGAGGAGTGGTGATTCCCCAAAGGAAAAATCTGCATATTCTTGCCAGTAGAGGGGGACCAAGTCATGGGAAGGAGGGATAAAAGACGAGCGATCGCCAGGAGTTTGTGTTATTATTATTCTTCATTTGCAGATTTAAAAAAACGAAGGCTCGGACAGATAACATAATTTTCTTAAGGCCACACAGCTAATAGGTGATGAAGTGGTGACTGGAAACCATGTCAGTCTGGTTCCAGGGTCTGAGCTCTTGACCATCACTCAAGGGTGCTGCTTTGATGATACAAAATGTGGTTCTATTCTGGGGATCTCTGAAGTGCTGCAGAATTGTCTGTATCAATAAATACTGATCCATTTATTGGAGATGAGTCTTGGGTCAGGAGTCAGAGGCATGGGCTCTACTTCTGGGCTGCCAGTTATTAAATATATGACCTTGGGCAAGAAATGTAATTCTGAAGCTTGTTTTCTTCCTCTATGTGCAGGACAGAATGGTGTTCCCTGTATCTCACAGGGCAGCTAATTGGGTGTGAGAACATTTCTGCATCTGATGTTCAATTGTTTGGCCTGACTTCTCCTCCAAGTCGAGTTAGATGTCCCCTTGCACCCCCAGTGTTACTGCAATGATGTATGAATGAGTCTATTTTCTCCTAAGGTTATGGAAAGACTTCATTCATTATTTCAATAAAGATTGTGAATACCATACCTATGTGCTAGACACTGTATATGTACTGGTTGATTCATCTGATGCCTGGCCATAGTAGGTACCCGGTACATTTTCATTAAACTGAACCTTCTTCTCTTTCTTCCAGTTCAATGATGAGTGATGCTCTCGAGGACCTCATGCCTTCTGCTTCTGGCTACTTTTAACCAACCCCTAGGGATGTGTCCCAATCTTCATGGTATAACTGAAAAAAATCACAATGTGGATTTTCGGAAAATAGACTTAAAACCTCTGGAATTAGGAGAGAATTGGCATCATCAATAAAAGACTGGCAGGAAGACAATCTCACTTATAGGCTTTCAGTGAAGCTTGCTGGCTTAGACAGCTTTGGGGAATAGAGTTGTTGGGAGCCCCAGCAGGGTTCATATCCCTGGCTGGGCACATCCCTCAGCTAAGACCTAGGGCTCTTTTGCAAAATTGTCCTGAAATGTTGCATGTTCTTACATACATGCTTTTTTGACTTCAGCCAGCCCAGCTCTAGGGCTTGATGTCATCTATGCCAGAGTGGCTGTATGGAAGAGCAAGAGGAATGCTGATTCGGAGGTCAGGGATCATGTGTTCTGGTCTAGCACTGCTGCTTTCTCATTGTGTAACCTCAGGCAAGTGTTTTCCTTTCTCTGGGTCTCAGTCTGCATCTGATTCTCAGATATTCTATCTCTGTAAAATAATCAACATCTGTAAAATAATCAACATAGCTTCTGGCATGGCTGGATCCAGAAACTCACTCCATTTATTGATGTTTACTATGACATTTATTGATGCTTACTATGACTGGCATTTATTGGTGTCTACTATATGCAAGACACTGTGCTAGCCTCTTTACAGTAACTTTATGATCTATGCACTATTATCAGCCCCTATTACAGATGAGACAATGGAGACACAGCAAAGTTTGCATTCCCATCCAAAGCCATGCACCTAAGCTCTTAATGACTAAGCTATAACTGCCGGGACCAAAGAGGGAATTTGGACAGGTGAGCTCCAAGCCCCCTCTACTCACCCCCTGCCCCCCAGAAAAGGGAGTGGACTTGCTCTATGACTGACTATATTTACTTGGTTGTGATGTCAGTGTTCTTTTTAATGGATATTTTAAAAAATTACGGCTCAGCCTGTAATCCTGTGCTTTGGGAGGCTGAGGTGAGTGGATTGCCTGAGCCCGCGGGTTTGAGACCCGTCTGGGCAACTTGACGACACCTCATCTCTACAATAAATCAAAAAATCAGCCAGGCATGGTAGCACATGCCTGTAATTCCGGCTACTCAGAAGGCTGAGGTGGAAGGATCGCCGGAGCCCAGCAGGTTGAGGCTGCGGTGGCCGGGAACAGCCACTGTACTCCAGTCTGGGCGACAGAGTGAGAATCCAACACAAACAAAACAAAACAAAAACAAGTTATACAAGTAGTAAAGTACATTTAATGCATTTCCTGCCTAACATCCATACCCCTTTTCTCTGACTGTAGAACCTCTATTTTCCATGGGTGAAACACCTGTCTACCCCCTTAGTCTTTGGCATTCTGAATAGGCTAATCCCCCTCCAAATTTCAACCAGTTCTATAAAAATAAAAGGTGACTCAGTTTTGACTAATGATAGCACTCCTCCCTCCCTCTGGCTCTCAGCTATTGGTCCAGAAGTGAGCATGAAACCCAAGGCAGACCAACTCATCTGAAGCTATTGAGAAAGAGGAACTCCTTCTGCACTGGAAGCTCCTGAGCTGGTAGAATATAAACCCTGAGTTGCTGGGGCCATCTTGTCACCACACCAGAAAAGCCTGTCCAAGAATGGAACCCTGTGCTAGGAGGAACAGAATCCTGTTATAGTTACAGTAGTGTGAGTTTCTGGATCCGATCATGCCAGAAGCTAGTTTTACGATAGTATTTTCTATTCTATGCACCAAAAATTGTCTTTCTTGCTCAAGTCAGTTTGAGTTGCATTTTATGTCACTTTCAATGAAGATGGGGGAAAAGTACTCCAGGTACCCAGGTGAAGAGTGACGACAGATGAAGCAGGAGGTTTTGCCTGGCCTCAAGCCATGTAGGCTCTTGTGGTGATGGTAAAGGATGTGGGCTTCTGCCATTGGGTGGCAATTTTTGTCTCACCAATTGATATATGCTCTTCTTTACACCCCTTATCCCAATTGAGAATCACTGATTGAGGTATATGTGTGTGTTTTAGTAGGCAATCTTCTGCTAAGCTAAGAGGCAGTATGGTCAAGTGGTTAAGTGCCGGGGCTTTGGATGATCAGTGGGTTTGCTTTGGTCCTAGTCACAGCTCTAACACTTAATGTCTGCATAAAGCATTATTCATACCTTCACTCAACTGATATTTATTGAGTATATTCATACCTTCACTCAACTGATATTTATTGAGTGTCTTCTTGAGTCTAGTCACTGGAGAATACCACTGTGAATAAAAAGGACAAAATTCCTCACCTTATGGGGACAAACACTAAACAACTAAATAACTTGTATAGTTATGTCAGGAGAGTGATAGATACTAAGGGGAAAATTAAGGCAAGTAGAGACCAGAGGGTGCTGGGTAGGCATGGGCGATGATGGTGGTGAAGGGTGGGTTGTTCTTTAAATAAGGTGGTCGGTCGGGGAAGGTCTTTCTGTGAAGGAGACATTTCAACAGAGAGCTGAAGGAAGTGAGGTCATTTACCTTAAGCCCATTGTTTAACTTCTCTGGACCTTCCCACATTCCACTGAATCTAAGATGTCATTGATAATTGTAAGATGTGAATTTATATCTAGTTGCACCAAGAAAGAAAATATGTAGCCAATTAGGCTATGGCACAATGCTGTCTTAAACCGTGTGATATTTATTTTATACTTATTGAAAGAGGCCTTTTAGACTTATTTAATTATGGTTATTATATGTTATTCCTGCACATTCATAAAAAAAGGTAGAAAAAACAAATTGGTTAAGACATTCCTAAATCCACTGTGTATTTAGAACTCATCTCTTTTGAATAATTTGTGACTGTTATCATCAAAATCCATGCCTTCCCACCAAACAATATCATCCCCTATGCCTACCATGACTTTATACTGTGTCAGCTTAGCTATGTTGGAACGGCACTTCCTAGAATTGCTTTCCCTCTGCGATTCTGAGCTAGGCTCAGAAATCTGAGTGAGAGCTGAAATGCTGAAGTGAAGCAGCTGCCATGTCTATGTTCAGAAGGTTGAGTGCAGGGTCAAGTGCGACTGTGACTCACACACATCATTGTGGATCTGCTGACTCACCTTGATGGTGTGAGGCAGCAGCCAGACCCGTGGTTCCTCCAGCTGTTTCTCGATCTTCTCCTGGGTCAGATATGTGTTTAGCTCCATGGTGAAGGCTTCCAGCTTCTCCTGGAGGTCACCTGTGTCACTGAAGTTAGAAGCTTGGAGGTGATGAGGCACAGATAGGGGTTTCTGTGCATCTTCATGGGTTCCAGTTTGTCTTTGCTCTTTCCCACTTTATGTCCGTCTTTTCTTCTGGATCACCTGCCCTGCTGTCTTCAAGTGCAGCACCACATCCAGAAGAGAAATTTCACATGTACCTCATAAACATGTACAAATTAAAAAAGCTATATGTATACCGTTTAGGCATTCCCCAACTTGTATGAGATCAAATCCATACAATAAATCTCTTATTCTGCATCACTCCTCGTGCTTCTGCTTCTCTGATTGAATCCAGACAAAGTCATATTTTCGGGGCCTGGAAGTGGGGGACTGCCGTAAATATGTGGATGATGAACTAAAGATAGGCCTTGGAGAGTCTGTTAGTAGAAGTCTGACGACTCCCAAGGAGGCTGTTGGTGAGGGCTTAGAGAAGAGTTAGGAAATGCTTTCATAAGTGGAGGAGCTGTGGCTGGGCATGGTGGCTCACGCTTACAATCCCAACACGTTGGGAGGTGGAGGTGAGAGGACTGCCTGAGCCCACAGGTTCAAGACCAGCCTGGGCAACTTGGTGAGACCTCATCTTTACAGTAAATAAAAAAATTAGCCAGGCGTGGTGGCACGTGCCTGTAGCTCCAGCTACTTGGAAGGCTGAGGCGGAAGGATCGCCGGAGCTCAGCAGGTTGAGGCTGTGGTGGGCGTGAGTGTGCCACCGCCTGGGTGACAGAGTGAGACTCCGACTCAGGAAAAAAAAAAAGCGGAGGAGCCATCGTTTTGTTAAGCACTGGTCAGGCCATGGGTTCCTTGAGCTGGGTGTTCTTTGGCCCTTCCCCTACCTTGGGAAGGTGAATCTCTCTCACTCTTTCTCTCTAATGTTCTTTCTAAGTAAATGATTTTTTTTTTAAATTACAAAATTGGAGCAAAGGGGATCTTTGTTCTATAATGGTGGAAAGCGTAAAACCAATATTGCCTATGGCGATATGGAAAGCAGAAAGTGTGCCTAATGAATCAGTGGATTTAGCTGAGGAAACTTCTAGGAAGAATGTCAAAAGTGTCAACTGGTTGCTTATACTTATATATGATAAAATCAGCTTAGATAACATAGCAAGACCTTGACTACAAAAATTTAAAAAAAAATTAACTGGGCATGATGGTGTGTGCCTGTAGTCTCAGTTACTTAGGAGGCTGAGGTGGGAGATGGCTTGAATCCAGGAGATTGAGGCTGCAGAGAGCCATGATTGTGCCACTGCACTTCAGCCTGGGTAACACAGTGAGACCCCCAACTCAAAAACAACAAACAAAAAGCAAAAATAACCCTAACACTATATATGGCAATATCAAAGATATAGATAAATGATTTTAAAAAGAACAGTTTAATTTTCTGCTTTTTTTTTTTTTTTTTTTTTAAGTCAGAGTCTCCCTCTGTTGCCCTGCTGGGCTCGGGTGATCCTTCTGCCTCAGCTTTCCAAGTAGCTGGAACTACAAGCGTGAGCCACCATGCCCAGTGAAGAACAGTTTAATTTTCAATAAAAATTTGGAAAAAATACAAAGAAATCAGGGCTTACTGGATTTATAGATGACAAACAATTCTCAAATTAAAGAGAACCTCAGGCCAAAGATCAAATCCAGAGTGAGAGTATAAGACCCATTGTTGAGACTCAGAAACATCAGAGTATCTTCTGGAAAGTCAGAAGACCCTTTGGGATCTTGAGAGTATGTCTTATAAATACTCTCTTTTGAACAATACAGTGTCTAAAATTCTTAAAGATATTGCCCCTTGGCAGTCTTGTAGACAGCAAGGTAGAGAAATATTTCTCTTGAATATATTTGTAGCTGTGATTTTGTACAATGGAGTGACCCAATAAGACTAATAGGAAACCCAAAACGTTTTGAAGATAATCATACCTGTGGAAACACCATCAATTTAGACTAAGTGGTACAGAGACAGTATAAAGTATAAGGAGGTGTTTGAATCTCCAAACTACTTTAGGCAGGAAGCAGGCTAAAAAAATTACTCAGCTGCAAACACTAGATATTTCTTATGGAAAAGGGATGATGATTCAGAAAACAGAGCCAAGAGCCCAGGGTGTAGAGCCAAAAACTATGGAGAATCATTCCCAGGCAGCTGAATTGAGCCCTGACCAAGGCACTGGCAACATATGCCCAACTGGATTTCAAAATGGCTATGGGCCGTTGAGTACCTCTCACTTCCCTCCTTTAAAAATGATCAGTATTCTTGCCTCATTATTGTAGACTGGACTAGTTAGGGGGAGATACATTGCCACTTGAATCACAGGTCTTCAGATCAAGGGAAGCATACTCAAGGAGCTGTACTTGTGGAGTTTCAGCTGAGGAGCCTGACCTACACTTGGACTTGATTTAGACAACAGGATCCTGAAACAGCTTGATCCTGTTATAGATGATATTTACAGGGGTCCTTGGGGGGTTAGAGATGAGTATTTGTTGCTTGTAGGATGAATGTATATAATTTGTGCCACAAGCACAAGCTATAGTGGTTTTAAAACACATCCACACTTTCTTTCACACTCCTCTAGTCAAGAGGTAGAGTTTGTATTTTCTGTCCTTCCGAGTGGGCCATGTGAATAGAATGCAAGGAAGATGACTCTGTATAACTTCCAAGACTAGGTTAGAAGAGAATGGTGATGCAAGCTCTTCCAGTTTCTTTTGGGACACTTACTCTGGGAGTTTTCAGCCACGGTGTAAGCAGTATGCTGTCCGGAAGGGACCACATAGACCAGATAAAGAAGAGATGTTCAAAGAACCCCAGCTGTTTCAGCACTCAGTTGTCTGAGTCTCCCCAGCCCAGGCACCAGATAAATGAGTGAAGAAACCTTCGAGATGATCAAACCCCAGCCACAATGATTGCCACTGCATGAGAGGCCCCCAAGCAAAAGCTGCCTGACTGAGCCTTGTCAACCCACAGAGTCAGGAGCAAAATAAATGACTGCTGTTGTTTTAAGCCACTGATGGGGGGAAGGTTTCTTATGCAGCAATGTACAACCCGATCATGTTATCAAAAGCATTGTTGATGCAGTAGTTTTTGAGATGTGGCTCTAATCATTGACTCCAGGGTTTGCAGTCAAGCCTCTGACACGCATCCTGCAAGTTTCAATGCTAGTACTTTCTTGGTCTTATCAGAATCAAAGGAAGATTCTCAGACAACAACCAGGACCCGTGATCCTTGCTCATGTGGTCCTGGTATGATTGCTGACTGCAATGTTGAGAGGGTGCAGTTGTTTATTCAGGCCACAAGGAAAACCAGTCGGGTTTGCCCATCCCCAGGTGACATCCATTACATCACAACTGCCATCTGTTCTACATGACAGTGAGATGTCATTGATTCTAAGACCTATCCCAGTTTCATCAATGCAACAGGTTGCTTCTAGCAAAGATGATGTCAGCCATAAAATGGCTATAATAGTGTCTATCTGTGGCATGGAGTAAGTACCCAGCTCAGCGCAGGCCTATGATATACTCTTAGGAAGCAGTGGCTGCCAGCACAGAAGCATATTATTGCATCGACTCCACATAAGGTAGTGAATGCTGGGTAGTGAGTTGGAGTTCAGGCATAGAAACCCCAGGAAAAGGAATCGAGAGCCAGAGCAGAAAGAAGAGACCTGAGGAAATGGCTTAGCAAATGCAGTGCCAGGACCTTATGAAAGGCAATGCGTCAGACCTGTCTTGGTTACTCAAGTGAAAAAATCAAATTAAACTTTGCATCCAGGAATGAGACTGCTACAGCTAGGAAATGATGTCCGCTTCATGGAGAAGGACTGCTGTGCTCCTTAAGCCCCGGGAAAGCCAGGAATGGCCAGGGTGGCATGTTGTGTTCTCCTGGGGCTAGTCTCTCTTCAGGACGTGGTGTTTAAATAGCTCAGGTGGTTCCATGTGATAACAGCTGTCCCTTTATCTTTGGATAAAGCCCCATTCTCCTAGAGGACAGGCCTTGTTTATTCCAGGCCTCCTCGTTCCTCAGAGAGTCAAGAGAGATGGAGAACAAGAGAGTTGCAGGAAAAGCAAGCAAAGGAGGACTGTGATTAAAATTTTTAAAAGTAAGTTTGTAGCTGCAGGATGCTTTGATCACGTGAAATCTTACTGCAAACTCTAACATGGAAAACAGAGATTTAAAGGACTTCCTTGATACAACAATTTTGGAGAGCTTTTTGGCAACATCTAATAAAGCTAAAGAAACATGGGTATTTTATATGACCCAGCAATTCCACGCATTGGGATATCCCTAAAGAACTAACTGCTTCTCAAACTCTAATGGGCAGAATAAGAACGTGGGGATCTTATTAAAATGTAGATTTTGGTCCAGAAGGCCTGAGATGGGCCCGAGATTCTACATTTCTAACCAGCTCCCAGGTGATACTGATGCTGCTGCTTCTCTGATCACACTTTGAATAGCGAGGCCCTAGAGAACTATTTTCTAAACTGTTTCTTTTGGCTGTGAGTGCCAGTAAGAAATATATTCTACATTGCAATCCAGGCCATACTTATCTATAATTGAAACAAAAGTTTTATGAAGCAATACTAATTCTTTGTACATGATGTATTCTAATATTTTATCTTCTCTTTTGAAAACAACAACAGAAAACAACAAGGCAGTGCTGATCATAAAGTCACCAGAATGATTTCATTATTCACTAGTGGGTCTCAAGTCACACTTGAGAAGCAGAACCCTAGAGAAATTCGCATATAGCGTAGACCAGGAGACATGAACTTTCACTGATGCATTGTTCGTAATAACAAAAGAATTGGAAAAAACAAAATGGAACAAAAACCAATAACCCAAAATGTCTATCCACAGGAGTGTATATCAATACATCTGTGATCTATGCACACAGCAGAACAGTGAATTTTTTAAGTGAATTTGAACCATGTGAATCAGCATGTATCTTGAAAACAATGCTAAGTAAAAATACAAGTCGCCAAAGGATATGTGTTATAGGACACCATTTATATACAGTTTAGAAACAGGTAAAATAATTCTGTGACGTAGGAATTCATACATATGTAGCAAAGGTATAAAAGCTCACAAGGGAATGATTCACACCAAATTCAAGAGCGTGTTTGCCTTTTGGTGGGGGGGGAGCAGAATGGGATGGAGGTGCCTTGGGGCTTCATTAGAATATGTAAAGCTTCATTTCCCAAGATGGGTGATGAGTTCATGGTGCTCATTATATTAGTCCCTATCCTTTTTTGCAGGCTTGAGGCATTTCATAATAATTACAATTAAAGAAAGGAAGAAAAAGAAAGGAAGTTCTCGGGTTGAAATTTGTAGGGGGTTGTATTTATTTCCTAGAGCTGCCATATATTACTAAAAACTTGGTGGCTCAAAACAATGGAAATTTATTATTTCACAGTTTTGAAGCTCAGAAGTGTGAAAGCAAGGTGTTAGTAGGGTTAGTTTTCCCTGGAAGCTCTAAGGGAGAATCTGTTCCATGCCTCTCTTCTAGCTTCTGTTGACTGCTGGCAACCTTTGGCATTCATTGGTGAGGGTCTTCCTAACTTCAATCTCTGCCTCCATGTTCTCATGTTCTTTCTGCTGTGTCTCCAATCTCCCTCTCTTTTATTTTATAAGGGGAACAGTCATTGAAGATTGAGCCTACTGTAAATCCCGTATGATCTTATCTGGAGGTCCTTAACTTAGTGGCATCTGCAAAGGCCCCATTTCCAGGTATGTTCACATTCATGGGTACTAAGGGTGTAGGTCTTGGACATATCTTTGTGGGGGACAAAAATTCTGCCCACTCTCAGGGTATAAAATCCTACCCATTCAACTCTTTCCCCTCATATTATGATATTGTCATATGTTATATTGCTATGATATGAAATAATATGATGATTTAATATCATAATAAATATGATTTATTGCTTATTGCAGGGTTTCTCGACCTCAGCACTACTCACATTCTGGTTTGAATAACTCCTTGTCATGGGAAGTTTCCTGGGCCCTGAAGGATGTTTTGTAGCATCCCTGACCTCTACCTGTTAGATACCAGTTGCACCACCCACGCACCAGATGAAGCAATCAAAATGTCTCCAGACATTGCCAAATGTCTCCTGGGGGTAGAATCTCAAGATAAAATATGGGACCCCCAGTTAAATACAAATTTCAGGTAAACAATGAATGCTTTTTAGTACATTGCAAATATTGCATAGGACATCCTATATTAAACTAAATCATTGTTTGCACTGGGCATCCTGTAATTGTTTTGCTAAATCTGACAACTCTACTTAGGGGCCCGAATCACCCCTGGTTTAGAACCACTGGTTGAGAACCATCATTACAAATTCATATTCATCAAGTGCTTATTCTGTTTCTATCACCATACCAAGTCCTGTCTGTGACTGATTGCATTCACCCTTTGCAACAACCCTGAGAAATAAGTGCTATAATTATCTCCAGCAAGTAAGTAGAGGACTTAGATTTTTTTCTTCTTCTTCTTCAAGGGGTTAGGTTTTTAACCCAGGTCAGTGTTTTCATAGATACTCTGAGTTGCGGGGGAGGGTGACTGCTTGGCAAATTGTGGATGCTTTATGAGCTTGAGGGGAATTGGTGCTGATGTCTAGACCACCATAGTGAAAGACACTGGATTAGAGAGAATGAGAACTGCAAAAAGGGGATGTCTAGAAGAGAAGGTGGGAAGGTCGAGGAGGAGCTGCTTGTTGATGATGGGATATTCTGGATGATCCTGGGTTATAGGTTCATTTGTCAAGAAGAGAAGCATTGAGTTATGAGTAATGGTGGGAAAGTCGCAGTGTTTGGCAGACCTGGATAGGAATGTTGGTTTCACCACTTTGCATGGCCTTGGGTAGGTGTTATCGTGACAACGATATCTGACAATTTTTGCACTCTTGATTCTTGCCAGGTTTTGCTCTAAGAGTTGGCTCTACATTATCTCATTTAATCATCAGATTATACTCTTAAGGTAGGTCATTTTATAGATGAGGATGCTGAGGTTTAAGAGTGATTAAGAATCTTGCCCCGTATTGCAAGACAGTTCTTTGGGTGGCCTTAGACTGACCCATTTATCTCCCATTTCTCAGTTGTGTAGTTCTCAAGAATAACTGTGGAATGTGCTGGGAATGCAACATCTTGAGACAGGGAGAGAATGGTTGGAACAGCCTGTGTTAAAACAGCCTGCCTAAAAACAATATATCCTTCAATGCCTCAGCCCAGTGATTGCTATTACCCCTGGAGTATAAAACCCAGGGCAGGAGGCTTCCTGGTGTCTCTCAGCTGTAGCATAAATGGGGTGTGCACAGGTAAGACTCCATCTGCCCTGGGTAGAGCTCTCCTAAACCTTGGAGGACTGGCCCATCATGAATCCCTGACTCGTGTAGTCCCCCTGCTGCCTATCTGTAAGTAATAAGCCCGCTTCATTTAACATGATGTGTGTGTGGGTGTCCTGTAAGTAGTAATTAGCGCACAAAGAACCTGCCTCATGTATGTCATGAGCTAGTGAGGGGCAGAGCTGGGACTCCCACCAGGGAGTGCTGGACTCCAGAACCCATATTCTGAAATTACTGTTCTCTATTTCTCGCATCTATATCTCTGAAGTCTCAATTTCCTTCTCTTTCCAATAGACATGACAATCCTTGGATCTTAGGGTTGATCTTGCAAGTAAATGAATGAGTCTAAAGCATAGGGTAACTGAAGCAGGGGTCTCTCAGGCTATGCGTATTTATCTTTGCCTTGCTCATCTTTGTTCACCTTATATTTAGACTAATGTGAAGTGATCACTTACTATATGCCAGGCACTGTTCTAGACCCTATGCATGCAGCTGTGACTAAGACACAATTCCTATCCTTAGAGTCTAATATTTCCCCACCAATCTTGGAGCCCATAGTAGGCCCTCATGATATGCCTGCTGAATGAGTGAATAAATAAATGCAGAGAACAAGAGTCCCGCTTCCCAACAGAGGTGTGGATTCAGCTGTGAGAATTGCCAGGGCTGGTCCTGGGATGATAGATTAGCATTGTCTTCCATCAAGGGTGATTTCATCCTTCTGAAGGATGGGGTAATCATGTATTCCTTGCAAGGCTGTTGGGTGGCTTAATTAACTAATACGTATAAAGTACTTCCAAAGCCACAGATGCAAAGCAAGGTAAAAATGCCTTGTGCTATTGGTATTAATAATTTACTGTACCATTCCACTGGGCCTTTCAGAAGTTTCTTGAAACAGGAAGAAGTAGTCCGTAGTTTTGAGATAATTGAACCCTAGATAAAGAGTATCTACTTCTTGATTAGAGCAAAAACAAGCCTTTTTTCCTCTTTGCCGAGCTGGACTATTTTCCTTGTACTCTGTTGAGCTGCCTTGTTTGGGATCATCTGTTGTTGAGATGGTAACTTTCTCTCTTTGTGTCTATCACTTAATGAAGATAGTTCAACTAAAATCTTCCTGGGCCTAATCTGGGCCTATAAAATTGTTAGAAGGGCCACGGAGTATTAGCATAATCAACCATTGATTTGCATATTGTTTGCATATCATCTACATGTCATTTGCATAGCCTGTGTTGGTCCACGCAGTTATATATTGTTTGATTTCCAAAAGCTTTGTCATTTCTATTTATGCAATCATGGAAGTAGCAAAGCTCTTAGTTCATAAAAGGGACTAATTTCCCCAGAGCCATATTTTAGGGTTTGGCGGAAAGGACATTTGTTAGCATTTACTATGTGATTACAAATGTAATTTCATTTAATCCACTGGTTCTGAAGTTTTCTGCACATTGGCATCACCTAAGGAGCTAAAGAATACGGATGCCCGGGCCCCATGCCCAGAGATTATGTTGGGTGGGCAGCCTTAGCATCAAGATCCTTACAACTTCTCTGGGTGATTCTACGATGCAACAAAAGACTAAGAACTACTTATTTAATCCTCACAACAAATGCATGAAGTAGCGTTCTCCAACCCATGTTAAAGGTGTGGAAACTGAAACCTGGAGAGTTAGGGGAAAATCATTCATCATTATTAATGTTCAGAGCTGGTCATTTTGGTACGTATTATGTGCCAGATTCTGTACTAAACGCATTTTGTGTGTGTGTGTGTGTGTGTGTGTGTGTGTGTGTGTGTGTGTTTAATTCTTGCAATGACTCTTTGAGGCAGGTATTAATATACTCAGAGAAACAAACAAAAGTACAAAAAGAACACAATCTGCTCAAGTTTCCTCAACTAGTAAGAGATTACCTACAGGGAAGAAAAAATTGCTTGGATCAGGAGTAGAATGTACTGGGACTTGACCTTTGGTTTGAACCTCTGGTTTATGCAGGATCCAGCTGTTCCTTGAGGATATTACCTTTGCCTTTTCCAGTGTTCTGGGCTTAGCATAGTGCTGGGCTCTTAGAAGGTACCTGGAAAATATGAAGGAATGGCGTGAAGTCATTGGGGCCAAGGAGTAGACTTTCCATGCAATGAGGAGCAAGACTTTTGACTTGGTAGGCCAGTTTTTCCCCCACTTCTCCCTTCATCCCTCAAATATTTACTGAGTTCTGTGCCAGAGACACAAGACAGACAAGGGCTGTTAGGTAGCATCTATCATTTGCCAGCCAATATTGGAGCTTTGAATTAACCTGCAGAAGTCGGGCTGTGCTTTTTTTCTCCTGTAAAATGAACTGAAGGTGTCGGAGGAAATTGTCAGTTTCAGCACACTGAAGGGAAGGTTGGTGATTTTTTTATTTGGAGAGTTTTTTTCCTTTTCTCATTTGGGAAGTAGCAAGAGGAAGGACATTTTATCATCTTATCTAGCCAAATGTGTTCTCAAACAGTGAGTGTTTGGTGCCTTACCATTCAAAGATAAATTCATTCATTCAGTGTTTTTTGAGCTCCTGCCTGGTGATTGGTACTACTGTAGATGATGGGGACACACTAAAAATGAGGCAGAGCCGCTTTATCCTTGGCGACCTGAATGCTGAGAAGCGGCAAGTCATATACAGAGCTGGAAGATCTGTGTTCTGGATGAAGGGAACAGCAAGTCTGAGATGGGAATGAGCTTGGTGAGTTTAAGGAACAGCAGGACATAGTGTGGTTCACAGAGGATAAAGTGGGGAGAGGGTCAGAGGGGTGGGCAGGAACCGGATCATGGATCATGCCACGCCCTGTAGCCATGATTAGGCATTTGAATGTTACTCTGAAGGAGACAGGAAGCCACTGGATGGTTCTAAGCAGGGCAGTGAAATGATCTGACTTCTGTTTCATGGGATCACTCTGGCTGGAAGAGCAATTGGTAGGGGCAGGAGTGGAAGCCTGGAGCTGAGTTAGAAGGTATTGAATCGATTCAGGTGAGAGATGATGACGGTTTGAATCAGGGTTTAGCAGTGGAGATGGTTAGAAGTGGTTGTATTTGGCATCTATTTTCAGAGTCGAGCCTGCTGGATTTCCTGATAAATTTGCTGGGTTGGGTGAGGAATAGGAAGGAATCGAGGTTGACTCTGACCTTTTTGGCCTCAGTGAATTGAGGCACTATCTCCTACAATGGGAAAGACTGAAGAGATGCATTCCTTTTTCAACTGGATTTGAAAAAACATCAGTGATTGTATTTTCTTGCTAGTAAACTCACAGTAGCATATTAAAGGATGTGAGATGTCCTGCAGTAAACATATCTGCTTAACTCTGGTTAACCTAGTGTTTCCTGAAGTTATTTGACCAAGTAGTTTTGTCTCCCTGTACCTGCAGATCACGTGGTAAGATTCTCCAGACTTTCCTTGAACACCATTAGCATTAGCATGTCAGAATCTTTTGTGTGTGTGTGACTTTGTCTGCCTAGGTTGGGGAGGTGACTTGCAGGTATGCAGTTTCTAAATTTTAATGGATAGGCTTTTGCTCTTTCCAATTGTAAATACTTCCCCAGATTAAGCCACCATCTTCTTTCATTTAACTAGTATTCCTGCCTCTAGTAGAATCTAAGCATATCTCCACACCCATCAGAGAGCTAATAGGAACATCTGACTGTGCCACTCCCCTATGTAGGACTTTCAATGGCTCCCCATTGCCTCCGGAATGAATACCAAATGCTTTACTATACAGTTAGTAATAAGGTTTCTGCCTACCTTCCCAGATACCCTTTTGCGCTATGTTCTTACTAAACGGAAACTTTTAAAGCTTCTATGTACTCTCTTACCTGTGAGGTATTGTGCATGCTCTTTCCTTTACCTGGAATACTGTCCAACCTTCTTTTACTCAATCTTCAGGTGTCATCTTGGATAGCACATCTCTTGAAAGAATCTCCCGACTTCTTATGCTTGAGGTAGGCATCTCTTCTTTGCTCTCATGGTCTCTAGTTTTTACAGCATCTGTCACATGACATTTAAAAAATTTTTATTTTAAAGAGATAGGGTACAGTTCAGGGTTAGGTATACAAATGTTCACTATGCAAGTACCGTTGTTAATAAGGTGTGCCCCCCCCCGGCAGTTTCCCACTACTGCCAATTCCATCTCCCCTCCCCTGGTAGTTTCCCACTATTGCCAATCCCTTTCTTATAGTATTATGATAATTGTTCGTCTGCCTGTGAGTGAGAAATTGTGGTACTCAGTTTTTTGTTTCTGTGATAGACCACTCAGTATTATAGACTTTAAGTCCATCCAAGCTCACATGACAATTTTGTTTGTCTCTTTCCTGCCAAGGGTTGAGTTGCATGAAGACATGACTGATTGGTTTCCCATTGTAACCCTCAGTGCCTAGCACAATGCCTGGCACAGAGTAACAAATGCACCGTCACTTTTATTGGGTGAGTGGATTTTATTTAAATTTATTTAACGAGTGAATATAGCTTCCTGGATCCTTATCAAACACAAGCTACTAACAACTCTCTGTTCTTTGGTTTCTTAGCGTTGGATGCCAGTATCCCAATCTGCAAGTCTTAATATTGTCACAGAGCTCGAAGGAGGCTCAGAAGGTCATTAAATCCTTCTCTTTGTCTTCAGGTTGAAGCCTACTCAGAGGTCATCTGTGATTTGATGGTCTCCTTTTACAAAAGGGTAAGCTGGCGATCATGGACCACGACCAAGACAATGATTCAATTCAGCAAATTTTTGCTGAGAATTCAGAGATGACTAAGACAAGTTCATGTCTTGGGGGCATGCAGGCATGGAGACAGACCTACAAATAAAGTTGAGGGAAGAAAGTGCTGAAATGGAGATTTTTGACATGTTTTATGGAGAAGGGAACAATTGACATGGTCCTGAGCCAGGGGATTGAAGAAACTCTAGGAGAAAATGCAATGCTTAATCTAGAACCTTAGAGGTGACTAGGAATTCACCAGCCAGGAATTTAAGGATGGCAGTGTGGAGGGAGGATGCTCAGGGCAGAGGCAGGATGTGGAGACGTGGGTGTTGGTGGCACATTTGGGAACCGATGAGTCATATGCCTATGGGACCCTGGCACAGTTGAGACTAAGTCTCTATTGGTTAGGATGCTTTGGCCTATGAGTAAAATAAAGCCCTGTTAGAAGGGATTCAAATATTAGGAAAAAATTGCATCACATGATAAGAAGCCTGGAGATAGGTAGTGCCAGAGTGACTAATTCAGCAGTTCAGTCAGGTCACTGAGAATTCAAGATTTTGCCATATGTTCGCACTATCATTCCAGTGAATGAATTTGAGGCCATGTCCTTCCCTGTTAATTTTTCTTTTTTATTCAGTGAGGGAAATATTTCCCAGAAATTCCACCAGCCCTCTTTTCCCTAGTTCCCATTGGCCAGGATTGAATCCCATGCCTAAGCCCAAGCCAGTCCCTGGAGAGAGACATGTGCCCATCATGATTTACTTGGGTTAGTCAAGATTCACACCTGAGGAGGGTTGGGGAGGGACACCCGAAGCGCATGGCTGCTTGATAGATGGACAAAATCAGGCTGGGGGCAGTGGCTCACACCTGTAATCCCAGCATTTTGAGAGGCCAAGGCAAGAGGGTCCAAGAGTTCAAGACCAGCTTAGGCAACAGAGTAAGATCTTGTCTACATACACACACACACACACACACACACACACAGACACACATCAGAATATTAGCTGCGCATGAGACAGAAGGATCACCTGAGCCCAGGAAGTTGACACTACAGTGAACCATGATTGCACCACTGCATTCCACCCTGGGCAGTGGAGTGAGACCTTGACAAAAAACAAAATCAAGTTTCCATTAACAAGACAGAAGGTCAGTAAGATACCTGCAGACGCATATTTATCGCAGCATTGTTCATAATAGCAAGAACATGGAACCAACCATGCTGCCCATCAAAAGAGGACTGGATTAAAAAAAATGTGGTACATATACACGATGGAATACTTTGCAGCCATAAAGGACAAAATCATGAACTTTTGCAGCAACCTGGATGGAATTAGAGTTTATAATACTGAGTGATCTCTCACAGAAACAAAGAGCTGAGTATCACATGTTCTCACTCATAAGTGGACCTTGAACAATTACCGTATTACTGTAAGAAGAGGATTGACAGTAGCGGGAAACTGCGGGGCCGGGAGGAGGTGGGATTGACAGTTGTCAATATCTGCCTGGGGAAGGGGGGGGACACCTCATCAGCAAGGGTACCTGCACAATGAATATTTGTATACCTAACCCTGAATTGTACCTCACAATTTAAAAAAAAAATTAAAAGAAGAAAAAAAAGACCGCTAGTTTTGGAGACCTGCTCTTTGTCTGGAACTCCAGGTCAATGTTGCCACATGGGAGGGGCCTAGCATTGCCAGACCTTGTCATTCTTAAAAAATAAATCAGTAACTCAGAAAACAACAGATTCTGGAGAGGATGCAGGGAAAAGGGAACACTTCTACACTGTTGGTGGGAGTGTAAACTAGTACAACCTCTGTGAAAAACAGTTTGGTTATTCCCAAAAGATCTAAAAATCAGCCTCCCATGTGACCCCACAATCCCCCTACTGGGATTATATTGGAGGAATTAAAATCAATCTATGAAAAAGATACCTGCATGTGTGTGTTTATTGCAGCACTATTCATGATAGCAAAAACATGGAACCAACCATGCTGTCCATTGAGAAAGGACTGGATAAAAAATGTGGTACATCTACATGATGGAATATTATGCAGCCATAAAGAAGGGCAAAATTATGAACTTCGCAGCAACTTGAATGGACTTAGAGACTATAATACTGAGTGATGTATCACAGAAACAAAGAACTGAGTATCACATGTTCTCACTCATAAGCGGACCTTGAACAACTATCAAAATACTGTAAGAAAGGGATTGGCAGTAGTGGGAAACTGCCAGCGGAGGGGGGGACACATCTCATCAACAAAGGTACCTGCATAATGAACAACTGTACACCTAACCCTGAATTGTACCCCACATATTTAATATAAAAATTTAATTAAAAATTCAGAACTGGAGATTTTCATGTGAAATCTTGTGATTTCTAAATGTTGACAGCCAACTCAAATAAAAAACAGTCTGTTTTGTCCAAATAAAGTGTGTGTGATCAAACAACCAGATACACACAGAATCTGACGAGAAGAAGGACCTCCTTCAGCACGATTTTAGTTCCCTTTCTCGCTCCAGTAACGAACACTGTTAGCAGTGTATGTGTCACTCCACACTGTTTATTTTTCTGTGAACTTACATACACTAAGTACACAAAGACAGTTTTGTTTTTTGGTGTATATTTAACTTCAGGAGGATCTTACGGTACATAATGCTTTACAACAAGCAGTTTTCAGTTAACAATAGATCTGAGATCTTCCTGTGCATAGAGATCCAGGAAGAGGGAGGGGGAGGAGGGGGAGGAGAAAAGATTAATTTATGGCAGCTATGCCTGTTTAGAAAGCACTGTTCCATAGCAGTGCAAAGCGACATTCCCTGCCACGCCAGCGTGAAAACCCTTTCTGGGAATTCTTTTGCATTTGAAAGGTGTGAGTGGCTTTGTACCGCATCAACTTGGCTACTGTGTACTATGTTTCCCACAATCCTTTTCTTGTGGGCGTCCAGTCAGGTTGAGCCTTTTGGGTGACTCCTGGGAGAATGGAAGGCAGCAGTCCTTCTGCAGCTCACACAAGTTATGGTGGATCTGCTTAATCATCTTGGGGGCTGTGAGGGGCAGCTGGTCCTCCGACGGCTCCACCTTCCCCTGGGTCCCCATCAGCACCTTCAGCCTCTGGGTTCAGCCACTTGAATTTCGCCCTGGGATGAAGGACTCTGACTTCCTCAGGGCATCCTTACCACGAATGCCAAAGGCAACAAGGATGGGCATGTGTTTCTGGCCATCCTCATGGTGTTCCTGCATGTTTTTGCTCTCCCTCCCCTGACGTGCCTCTTCCCTTCCCAACTGCCTGCCCTGCGGACTTCGAAATCCAGCGTCAGATGTGAAGATGACAGCCTTATAGAGACTGCTAACCTACCATTGCACAAGGCCAATTGTTTTTGTACTTACATATCAGCATAATTATATATCATGTGTATTTATTTTTTAAATATGTTACATCTACTTGTAAAATATATATGTTAATTATGTTATATATAAACTATATGAAAATCCATCTATCTTCCTATCTATCTACCTACTTACCTATCTATCTTTCCAACTATCTTCTACTGCTTTTGCTTCTCTGTTTGCACCCTGATACAGGACTTTCATCAGAATAACAGCAGCAACCGCAAAAACAAGAAGAAACACTTATAGAGCGCTTAAGTGTAAGCACTGGGCAAAGTTCTTTAGGCATATGATCTTATTTAATCCCCACAATAATTTTACTCTCCAAGACTATTACTATCTCCATTTTACATATGAGGAACACAGGTTTAGAAGCGCGAAGTCACTTGACTATAATCCTAGAGCCAGAATGTAGCAGAGATGGATACTAGTCTGAGTTGGTTTGACTCCAAAGCCTGGTCTTTAAACCATTGTACTGTACTGCTTCCCTGAAAAGTGAATTCCAACAAGACTTGACATTAGGAATACATTTTGTGGATGTTATGGAGCATGAACACTGGAGTACCCTCCAGCAGTAGAGAAAGAAAAGAGAGTAGGCCTGGAAACAGGATATACCTTGAAGGTCATGTCTTCGAGGGTCTAGTTTATAAGCAAGGATGGGGGAATTCTTTATTTTTAATTTTTTTATTTTAAAGATGTGGGGTACAATTTAGGATTAGGTATAAAAGTGGTCATCGTACAGGTAAAGTTTGGGCCTACCCTTGGTCCCCACTTTGCCTGGTTTGAGATCAGGTACTCTTATTGATGTTGTGTTCCCCTCCAACCCCAACAGTATCCTGCTACTGCCAATCCCTTTCTTATAGCATTATGGTAAATGTTTAGGGTTCACTTATGAGTGAGAACATGTGGTACTCTGTTCTCTGATTCTGTGATAGATCACTGAGTATGATAGACTCTAAATTCATCCAAGTTGCTGTGAATTCCTTATGTTTGTCCTTCTTTATGGCTGCATAATAGTTCATTGTGTATATGTATCACACTTTTTAAATCCAGTACACTTTTGATGGGTGGCGTGGTTGGTTCTATGTTTTTGCTATTGTGAATAGTGCTACAATAAACATGTGTGTGCAAGTGTTTTTTTGTAGAATGATTTGAGTTCCTCCAGGTGTGTTCTCAGCAGGGGGATTGCTGGGTCATATGGAAGGCCAATGTCTAGTTCTTTTAGAAATCACCACACTGTTTTCCAAAGAGGTCGCACTAGTTTGCATTCCCGCCAGCAATGTAGGGGTGTTCTTTTCTCCACATCCTCGCCAGCATCTTTTGTTGTTTGTTTTATTAATGATGGCCATTCTTACTGGGGCTAGGTGGTATCTCAATGTGGTTTAAGGGTGGGGTTTTCACTGACTTGTAGAAGAGGCTTGCTTCTTGGCCTCCTTCGGAAACCATGCACAGCACAAACGTGCTGTTCTTTGAATAAAGAGATGACACCACCATTCCCAGGAAAAGCATATTGAGATTGTCTGGGCCATACACACTGCCTCTCTGCCAGCCACCTCAAACACCCCATGGTGTACATTTTGCAGGGGCTGAGCCAGGCTAGAAGGTGCAGGTTCTGGCTTAAAGTCACCCAATTTAGGGGAAAATTCTCTGACCCAATGTGCACAGAATATGGCATGTGTACCACTAGTTATGCATAGGATGACTTTAGGCAACACTGAATATTTAATATACCTGAATAACATAGGTATTCTTTTAACAATGCCTGCTGGTCATGGCTGGGAGAAAATATTAGTTTGGTGCCAATATGTTTTAACACCTTTCTAATGTTGGACAATCTACCTTTGAACAAGGAAGGAAAGCAAGTCATAGTATGAGATTCTTCAATGGACAAGTTATCTGTAGAGAATTTAGAAACATCTGGTACATTGCATTCATTATTTACAGTTGCCTTCTAATAATGGCAAAGGATAATTATTTTTTATTTATATGTTAAATGTTAGAATTTTCCTAAATAAAAAGACGTGAGTCAATTTAGAGAAATACATAGGCCGGCTCGGTGGCTCAGCCTTATAATCCCAGCACTTCGGGAGACCGAGGAGAGTGGATTGCCTGAGCCTGTGGGTTCAAAATCAGCCCGGGCAACTTGGTGAGACCTTGTCTCTACAATAAATAAAAAATTAGCTGGGCATGGTAGCGCATGCCTGTAGTTCTGTCTACTTGGAAGGCTGAGGTGGAAGGCTCGCTGGAGCCCAGCTAGTCGACACTGGGTGGTCATGAGCATGCCACTGTACTCCAGCCTGGGCGGTGGAGTGAGACTCCAACTCAAAAAAAGAAAGAAAGAAAGAAAGGAAGAAAGAAAGAAAGAAAGAAGGAAGGAAGGAAGGAAGGAAGGAAGGAAGGAAGGAAGGAAAGAAAAGAAAGAAAGAAAAGAAAAGAAAAAAATAGTTGTGCAGCTGTGTTTTGGTGAAAATTGTTAAGGTGGTAGGACTAAGCAGTATTTTACTGTTCTAGTTCTGTTGACACATCTAGGCCCAGTTCAAATCCCTCATAGTAATTGTTCAATAAATATTTGTTGAATGAATGAATGAATGAATAAGTCCCCCCAAAAGCCTTCCAGCTATAGGAATTCCTCCCACTTGGAAACTCACAGCACTCATTGGGCCTATACTCATGCAATAAACATTTTTGATACCTACTGTGTGCACGGTACCAAAAATGCAGCATCCAATAAGATGCCAAATATTGTACAATTAAATAAGTACATCATGTGACAATGCTTATATTTTTATTAAACATTTTTATGGTATTATGAGCTTTTTTGTGTGCAGCCCGTATTTTCCATATTAATTCTATACTCCTCGAAACCAGGGTCCGGATGAACTGCTGAGACCATTAGAGAAAATAAGAATGAAAAAGAAAAAACAGAAACACAAACGAGATGGTGAAACAGTTAGACCTGGGTTGTCCAACCTGGGAGCTACTAGTTCCATGTGGCTGCTGAGCACTTGAAATGTGTCCTGTCTTTTTTTTTTGTCAGTCTCACTCTGTTGCCCAGGCTGGAGTGCAGTGACATGTTCATAATCACCCCAGTCTTGACCTGCCGGGCTCAGGCAATCCTTCTGCTTCAGTTGGAACTACAGGCATGCACCACCATGTCCAGCTAATTTTTTTTTAAATTGTAGAGACAAAGTCTCACCATCTTGCCCAGGCTGGTCTCGAACCCATGGGCTCAGGCAATCCTCTCACTTCTGCCTTCCAAAGTGCTGGGATTATAGGCATGATCCACTGCACCCAGCTGGAATGTATCTTAATCGAGATGTGCTATAAATGTAAAATACACACTGGGTTTCAAAGACTTAGTCTGATGTAAAAGGATATAAAATATTTCATTAATACTTCTTTATAATGTCACAGATCGATGTTATATTTGGGATATTGGGTTAAATAAAATAAATTACTAAGACAAATTTCAACAGTTTCTTTTTACTTCTTTAATGTGGCCAGTAGAAAATTTAAAGATGTGGCTAACATTCAGTTACTGTTAGGCAGTGCCAGTAGCTGGACTGTGAGGCCCAGGAGGGCAGAGACCTTGGCTTTGTGATTTACCCCTGTACTTTTAGCGTCCAACCCATCACCTGTCATGTAGCAAGTGCTCACTAAGTTTATATTTAATCAGATTGAACATGTGACTAATTCAAAGGTTTGTAAGTGTCTTCAAACCTTGGTTGGTTCAGTATCCAATGATCATTGTTATTTCTTGGACTTTACTATTTTTTTCTGAAAATCTTTAAAAACTCTCCTTTTTAAAAAATAAGTGGTCTCAGATAATGATTTAATTTAGATTTAACTAGCCAGGTATTACAGGTCTATTAAATGCCACTTTATGATTTAAAACCTATTTATCTAGATTAATGGTCATTAGATGGTTTTTAGCACACCTCTTTTTGGTTGATATTGTTTAAAAATATTTTCAATTATTTAAAGCCTCATTTTGTACCCACTGACACTTAAAATAAATTCTTTAAAGTTAAGATAATTTTTTAAAACTCCTCGGTCATTTACGAGGATTTATTATGGAAGAATAAATAGATATAATTTACTAAGAAACAAAATTAACAAAATACATTTATGGGTTCTATAGACAATTAATATAAGGTAATGAGCAAGTGGGCAGATAAAGTTGACCGAACAATGAGCTCACATTTAAGTGTTTATATATATATATATATATATATATATATATATATATTTTTTTTTTTTTTTTTTTTTTTTTTTTTTTTTTTTTGAGTTGGTGTCTCACTCTGTCACCCAGACTGGAGTGCAGTGGCCGCTCCCGGCCACCGCAGCCTCGACCTGCTGGGCTCCAGCGATCCTTCCGCCTCAGCCTTCTGAGTAGCCGAATTACAGGCATGCGCTACCATACCCGGCTAATTTTTTGATTTATTGTAGAGATGAGGTCTCGCCTGCTCAGGCGGGTCTCGAACCCGCGGGCTCAGGCAATTCACTCACCTCAGCCTCCCAAAGGTGCGGGATTACAGGCTGAGCCACGGAGCCCGGCTACTATATTTTTTAATAACAGCTTTATTGAGATATAATTCACATATCATAAAATTCACCCTTTAAAAGTATACAGTTCAGTGATTTTTGTTATATTCAGAGTTGTGTGACCGCCACCACCATCTAGTTCCAGATCATTTTTGTCACTCCAAAAGGAACCAGTTAGTCCCAATTCCTTCCTCCCCATAGCCCTTGGTGACCACTGATCTACTTTCTGACTTCTTAAATTTGCCTATTCTGGACATTTCCTACAAATGAAGTCTTATAATACATGACCTTTTGCGTCCATCTTCTGTCACGTAACATAACGCTTTCAAGCTTCGTCCATGTTGTAACATGGATCAGTACTTCATCCCTTTTCTATAGCTGAATAATATTCCAAATAAAACCACATTTTGTTTATTCACTCACTGACTGATGAGCATTTGGGTTGTTGAAAGTAATACTGCTTTAAAATTGCACAGCTCATATAACATAAAGCCCACGTGAAATGTATGTATTCTAATAATAATCACTAGTATCTGTTGACTACTTATTATGCACCAGGTGTTGTTCTAAATGCGTTGTGTGTTTAATCTATTTAATGCTCACAACAACCCTATGAGAGAGGTGTTCCTGTTATCCCCCATTACTCTTATGAGGAAACTGAGAAGTAGGGAAGTGTATAAGTGTTGAACAGGGAAAATTTAATATAATTTTTTTTTTTGCCAGTGCAACTAGTAAAAAGGTGAATAGCTACCTAAAAGCATAGAGGATTCTAAGGGGTGCGGAAGGAACAACTGTAGAAAGCATCTACTGAGGCCGAAGGACAGTAAGTGAAGATGTGTAGACCCCACTGACAGGACTGTCAGGCCTCTTTGGAGAAAAAGTGACTACCATAACATATGCAGCTCATCAGCGGTGAAGAAATAGGAGAGTGTGGGCCATAGCTGACTCATAGGAGTGGCCTACCCTCAGGTGATGGAGAAAGTTACCTGAGGGCATGGGTTGACTACTGGTCTGCATGGTTTCTGATCCGGTGAGTACTTAAGTCACTCAGAAACTCAGAAAATTAATATTTCTTCATTACATAGGATGTTGGCTCTAGGTTTTTTGTAACTATCTTTATCAAAATTACTCCTAGTTTGCTAAGGATAATCTGTAAATGGGTATTGCATTTTTTCACGTTTTCCTCATCTACTGAGATGATTCTATGATTTTTTTGGTTCTTTATTTCATTAATGTGTGAAATTATATTGATTTCTTTTGAAACATAAAACCAACTTTGTATCTTAGAATAAACCAAACTTGGTCATGTTCCAGAATCTTTGTTATGTATTGCTGCATTGGATTCAATAATATTTTGTTTAGCATTTTTGCATCTAGGTTCCCGAGGGAGATTGGCCTATAATTTTCTTTCCCTTGTAATTTTGTTGTCAGGTTTTGGTATCTGGGTGTTTGTATCAAGGTTATGATGACTTCAAAAAAATGAATTGAGAAGTGTTTCATATTTTTCTATTTCTTATTAGAGGTTGTGGAAGGTCAGCATTATTTCTTTTTTTTAATGCTTGGAAGAATTCACCAGCAAACATATCTGGGCCTGGATATTTCTTTGTGGGAGAATTAATTACAGATTCAATTTCTTTCATAGGTATGGAAGTATTCAGATGTTTTACTTCTTCTTGTGTCAATTTTTGTAAGGTGTGTTTTTCTGGTTTGTATGCTTCATCTAAATTGTCAAATTCTACTGGCATAAAGTTGTTTATAATGTTCTGTTATTATCTTTTCAGTACTCATAGGATCTTGCTTGGCATTTATCAATTTTATTAGCCTTTTCAAAGAACAAATTTGGGGCTTTATTGATTTTCTCTATTGTAAGTTTGCTTTCTATTTTATTATTCCTGCCTTTATCTTTATTATTTTCTTCTTTCTTTGAGTTTGAATTTGTTGTTCTTTTTCTAGTTTCTTGAGATGGTTATTTATATCATTGATGTCCATCCTCTCTTCTTTTCTAATATATCCATTTAATGTTGTAAGTTTTTGTCTGACCAGAGCTTTAGTTACATACCACAATTTTTTGATATATGTCTTATTTCAGTTCAAAATATTTCCCAATTTCCTTTGTGATGTCTTGTTAATTTTCAAGCAGAATTAAAAAAATTTTTAAGTTATTTATCATTATTGATTTCTAACATAATTGCATTGTGGTCAGAATATACAGTCTGAATAATATTAATCCTTTGAAATTTGTTTAAATTTGCTTTATGACTCAGTGTTTGATTAATTAGGTAAATGTTCCATGTGCACCTAATACAATGCTTCTTTTGCTATTGTTGGGTGCAGTGGATATTCATCTTTTGTTTCATTAGTCCTTTGAAAGTGTGTCCAATCTACTGTTAAATATTCTATGGAATTCTTAATTTCAGTGATTGCACTTTTAGGTTCTAGGATTTATATTTGGTTCTTTTTGTAGACTGCAGTTCTTTGGTAATAGTCTATATATGTCAATCAGGTCAAATTCAGTAATTGTTTTGTTTAGATCTTGTATACCACTACCACTTTTTTTGTCTGCTTGTTTTATTAGGTAGGTAGTTAAAATAGTCAACTAATTATGGATTATCTATTTTTCTTTTTAGTCAATTTTTTGACATATATTTTGAAAGTATGCTATATGTGCATGCAAGTATAAAACTTATATCTTCCAGGTGTATTAATCCTTCCACTAAAAATTTCCTCTTTGTCTCTAGTTATATATCTTGCCTTCGAGTTTACTTGCCCTGATGTTAGTGTAGCTATACCAGTTTTCTTTCATTCAGTGGGTGCTTCTCCCTTTCCTTTCAGCTTTCTGTGTCCTTAGATTAGGGTATATCTCGTGTAAACAGTGCATGACTGTTTTATTCTAATGTAGTCTGACAAGCTAGGTCTTTTAAAGGAACTATTTAGTTTATTTTTAGTTGGTATAATTATTGATATATTTGATTTCATATCTACAACACTATTTTTTTCTGTTTACCCCACTTGTCTTTTGTTTTCTTCTTTTCTTGCATTTATTTGAACCAATCAACTTTTAAAAATTAAATGAGTGTTTCTTCTATTAACATATTAGTTATGTCTCGCCTGGGCATGGTGGCTCATACCTGTAATCCCAGTACTTGGGGAGGCTGAGGTGAGAGGACTGTTTGAGCCCAGGAGTTTGAGACCAGCCTAGGCAATATAGCAAGACCTTGCCTCTACAAAAAATCAAAAAATTAGCTGGGTAGGGTGGTGTCTGCCTGTAGTCCCAGCTACTCGGATGCCTGAGGCAGAAGGATTGCCTGAGCCCAGGGGGGTTGATGCTGCAATGAGCTGTGATTGTGCCACTGACTCCAGCCTGAGTGCAGAGTGAGACACTTACTCAAAAAAACAAAAAATCATGTTAGTTATATCTTCTTTTAGTAATTACCACGTAAATAAAGACAAGTCTTCTTTATTTGTTGGACTCCAACATAAATCAATATTTTTACCACTTGCCAGGCCTATTGACACAATCAATTAATTCATCTTTCTGCTTTTTATGTTTTAAATTTTATTTATTTAGATTTACATACATTTAAAAACTCATAAGAAATTATTGCTATTTTTTCAGTATTCATTTAGATCTACTTACATACCTTTTCCACTGCTCTGCAATCTTTTCTGTATTTCTTTCTGGGATCATTTTCCTTTTATTTGTAGAATCCCCTTCAGTGTTTGTTTTTAGTTGGCTTTGATTCTAAACTGCTCACTTTACACAGCATAAATAAGGGGAAAATTGGTACAATATTTTTTTATTATTCATTATTTATTTATTTATTTTTAAATTTTTTCACCTTTATTTTTTTTATTGTAAATATGTGGGGTACAATTCAGGGTTAGGCATACAAATATTCATTGTGCAGGTACCCTTGTTGATGAGGTGTGCCTCCCCTTCCACAGGCAGTTTCCTACTACTGCTGATTTCACTTCCCCACCGCCCCACACTCCCCTAGCTTCCCACTACTGTCAATCCTTTTCTTATAATATTATGATAGTTGTTCAAGGTCCACTTATGAGTGAGAACATGTGATACTCAGTTCTCTGTTTCTGTGAAAGATCTCTGAGTATTATAGACCCTGAGTCCATCCAGGTTGCCACGAAGTTCATGATTTTGTTCTTCTTTATGGCTGTGTAATATTCCATTGTGTATGTGTACTACATTTTTTTTATCCAGTCCTCTTTTGATGGGCAGGACAGCTAGTTCCATGTTCTTGCTATAGTGAACAATGCTGTGATAAACATACATGTGCAGGTATCTTTTTTATAGAGTGATTTGATTTATTCCGGGTATATTCTCAATAGGAGGGATTGCGGGGTCATATGGAAGGTCGATTTTTAGAACTTTTAGGAATCGCCACACTGTTTTCCACAGAGGCTGCACTAGTTTACACTCCCACCAACAACGTAGAAGTGTTACCTTTTTGCCACATCCTCTCCAGCATGTTATTTTTTGAGTTATTGATGATGGCCATTCTAACTGGAGTTAGGTGGTATCTCAGTGTAGTTTTAATTTGCATTTCTTGGATGACTAGTGAGGCTGAACATTTTTTCTTATATCTGTTGACTGCTCAGATGTCTTCTTTTGAGAACTATTTATTTCATTTGCCCACTTTGTAATGGGGCTGTTTGTTTTTTTCTTTTCAGCGTGTTTGAATTCCTTGTAGATCCTACATATTAGGTCTTTGTCAGACATAGAGTTGGCAGATATTTTTTCCTAGAAAAATAGGATGGAACATTAACACAGAAGTCTGAGAACACCAGGGAACAACCAGAACTTGGGGTCCAAAAGTCCTGGAAAGCAAAGAAGTTCATTGAGAAGAGACGGACATTTTATGCACCACTTTCTCCCTTGGAGCACTGACGACTCTTCAGCATCATGGAGTGAGAGGCTGAGAAGCAGAACAGAGGGTTCTACCTCCCTGCTCTCTTGATGGTTTCTTTGGCTTTGTAGAAGCTTATCAGTTTGATAAGGTCTCACTCGTCTATCTTGTCTCTTATGGCTTGGGCACTTGGGGTTTTGATCAGGAATTGATTGCCAGTTCCAATTTCCATAAGAGAGTCTTCTGCATTTTCTAAGGTTCTTATAGTTTGAGGTTTTACATTTAGGTTTCTGATCCACTTAGAGTTGATTTTTGTGTATGGAGATAGGTAGGGGTCCTGTTTCAATCTTCTACATGTGGTCAGCCAGTTTTCCCAGCACCCTTTACTGAATAGGTTCTCCTCTCCCCAGTGGTAGGTGGTGGAGGCTTTGTCGAAGATGAGTTGGTTGAGAAATTGAAATTTTGCTTCTGGAATCTCAATTGTCTTCCATTGGTCTATATGCCTGTTCTTGTACAAATACCAGGCTGTTTTGATTATTGTAGTTTATAATAAAGTTTAAAGTCTGAAAGTGTGATACCTCTTGCTTTGTTTTTTTGTTTTTGTTTGTTGAGGATTGTTTTTTTGCTGAGAATTGTTTACTCGTGGTCGTTTACGTTTCCATATGAATTCCTGTATTGTTTCTAGGTCTGAGAAGAATGTTGCTGGTAATTTGATGGATATTACATTAAATCTGTAGATTGCCTTAGGTAGAATGGACATTTTAACAGTGTTGATTCTTCCAATTCGTGAGCATGGAATATTTTCCCACTTGTGTGTGTCTTCTTTGACTTCTTTGAGCAGAGTTTTGTAGTTTTCATTGTAAAGGTCTTTCATTTCTCTGGTTAGGAAGATATCAAGGTATTTCATTTTTTGTGTGGCTATTGTGAATGGGATTGTGCTTTTTATTTGGGTTTCTATTTGTTTATTATTGGTATAAAGAAATGCAATTGTCTTTGCACGTTTATTTTATACCCTGAGATTTTGCCAAAGTCCTTTATTAGTACACAAGGAGGTTTTTGACAGATTCTCTTTGGTTTCCAAGGTATAGAATCATGTCATATGCAAAGAGGGATAACTTGATTTCCTTTTTTCCAATTTGGATACTTCTGATCGCCTTCTCTTCTCTGATTGCTCTAGCTAGAACGTCCAAAACTATGTTGAACAGGAGGGCTGAGAGTAGGCATCCTTGTCTTGTTTCAGTTTTCAGGGGAAATGGTTCCAATTTCTGACTGTTTAGCAGTATGCTGGCGGTGGGTTTCTTGTAGATGGCTCTTGCTATTTTGAGGTGTGTTTTGAAGTATGTTTCATCTATGCCTAGATCTTTGTTTTTATCAAGAAGGGGTGCTGGATTTTATCAAAAGTTTTTTCTGCATCTAATGATATAATCATGTGGTTTTTGTTTTTACATCTGTTGATGTATTTAATTGCATTTATGGTCTTATGAATATGACCAAGTAGGCTTCATCCCTGGGATGCAAGGCTGGTGCAATGTTTTTGAATCACTTCTCATTACCTCCTTCTTTGAGGAAGAATATTATTTGGACTCTCAATTCCTAGATGTTTTAATACCCTAACATACTAATTTTTGTCTCTGCTCTGGTGAGGCTTCCTGTCATTCAGTCATGACCTCTCTCTTTCTTAGAAGAACCCTCTGTTCTGCTTCTCAGCCTCTCACTCCATGATGCTGAAGAGTCGTCAGTGCTCCAAGGGAGAAAGTGGTGCATAAAATGTCCGTCTCTTCTCAATGAACTTCTTTGCTTTCCAGGACTTTTGGACCCCAAGTTCTGGTTGTTCCCTGGTGTTTTCAGACTTCTGTGTTAATGTTCCATCCTATTTTTCTGGTTACACTTGGTGGGAACATTGGTCCGCCTGGAACTACTCCATTACAATTGCACTTGAAAATTTCATAATTTATTTTTTCTTCTCAATGCTTTTTCTTACACATTATGCATTTTATTTATGTTCCTAGCCCCTTGAAATTTCTGTTTTCTGTGTATTGCCTACCAGGACTGCTGGTTCTGTCACACAGCCTGCATGTTCATTGTCATTGGTGTCTCCCATAGTTGTATGATGTGGCAGTTCTTGTGTTTTATCCTGTAAGGCCCAACATGATCTGACATCCTGCTTACTGTCTCAGTGTCACTTTGGGAAATATGACCACAATTCAGAATGAGCCAGAGAGACCTTTTTCAGGGAAGCCTTTCTTTTTCAGGGAAGGCTTTCTTAGCACCTCAGCCAAGTCCTCTTACGTGATTTCTTCCCTACACTTATGTGATTTCTTCCCTACACTCTCACAAGTGGACTTTTCTATTGATCTGTAGAAATGGCTGAGTAATTTATCTATTCCTCTGCAGAATACAGACTGGACTGTGAAGATGGTGACCTTGTCATTCTTTTTTTTCCTTTTTGCTACTACATCACCAGTGCCCACCACACTGCCCTATACATATCTATTGAATTAATTTGATGGGTATTGACAAGGAGGAAGCTAACATTCATTAAAATTGTACTATTTATTATCTCTCTTAATTTTCACCTTCACTCTTTAAGGTGAGTGGTGTTTGTACAGAGGAAACCATGGCTTGGAGAGATTATGTCAATCTTCTCAAAGTCACACAGTTAGTAAAGGCCAGATCGAGAATTCAAACTCAGAACTACCTAGTTCAAAATTAAACCTGACTATATGAATTGTTAAATACTTCTTACTCTTCCACTATTTTTATACCTTCCTTCTTTCTTTATTAACTTTTCAATCTTTATCTGATACTCACAGAATGCTAGGTTAGTGTCTTAGTCCATTCAAGCTGCTATAAGTCTCACAAAATACCACAGATTGGGTAGTTTATATGCAGCATAAATGTATTTCTCACAGTTCTGGAGGCTAGGAAGTTCAAGTTAAAGGTGCTGGTAGAGTCAATGTCTGGTAAGGACCCACTTTCTGGTTCATAAATGATTTCTTCTCACTGTGTCCTCACATGGTAGAAGGGGCAGGGTAGCTCTCTGGGGCTTCTTTAGTGCTCTATTCTCACTCACCTAATTGTCTCCCAAAAGACCCCCCCCCAATACCATCACCTTGGGGGTTAGGTTTCAACATGAATATCTGGGAAACACAAATATTCAGACCATAGCAATAAGATCATAGGATTCCCCTGAAGAAGAAGGAGGAGGAGGAAGAAAGAAAAATAAAGAAGAGAAGTGGACCACTTCTTTCTTTTACCTCAAAACCAAAATGACATGCTTTTTATTTTGGGGTGGAAGAATTATGTGGATTGACCTAGATTGGCATCTAAACTTATTTCCCTCAAATGACCCAGTTGAGGAGGGGCGTTAATTTGTTAAATGAACATATGCCAGCTTCCATTAAAAGGAGGGACTTATAGTCATAGCAATAACTATTATTTATTGAATACCTACTGTGCACCGTACAACAAGTTAGGTGCTTTGCATACTTTTATCTTCAACCATCAGAGCACTCCTAAAGGGAGACGTTATTATTTTCATTGTAGATATTTGGAAATCAAGACTCAGAGAAGTGATGTAACTTGCTTTAGGAAAGTTATTTAGGAAAGGTGTGTGCCTTAGGAAGTTTCAGATCCAGATTTGAACCTCATTATGCACTGTCATAAAAATTGTTTGTTGCTGTATACGTTGCTTAAGATATCAAGCCTGGAACACAAAAGGAGCTTAATAAATGTTGTTTGCATTTCCCAGATTAGTAATAACATAGTGGCTTCCCAAGAAAGATTGGCAAAATAATATAATGAGGCTTCTTCGTGTCTTGCCAGGAAATGTAAATAGTGCCTCCAAATTGACCCCAAAGGTTCTGAGTCACTACAGCTTCCAAGTGTCAGGTAAGGATGATATCAGTCTCAATTGCAGGCTCTACTCTGCTATTTGTTCCAAATATTTTCTGATCGCAAATATTATTGATCTGACAGTTTATTTCCCGAGACACACTAGTTCCAAATGGCTGTGATATGAAAATCTCATCCTAAGGAAATTGGCCTTGTGAATGGTTATCCCCTGGGAAGAGTATGCTATTCTTATGGCTGTACTAATATGATGAAGAAGCTGTAAATACAATTAGTGAGCTTGGTTGGTGATTTTCCAGTAATGATGTTTGGGGTATATTATTGGTTTAGCTGTAATTGAGCTTAAGATGATCTGGAAATGTCTAAGCTGGTGTGAAAGTCATTCATGACTTTGGCTCCAGCGTGGATGTTTCATGAAGCAGGTGGCCTGATGACATTTGGATGTGCTGAGACTGGGGGAGTGTTCCAGGATTGGCTGTGACTTGTGTCTCCAATACTGTTTGTTTTTTGCCCTGTCGCTAGTAAGGTGATGACTTTTTCATAATCTTCTATCCTCTTCCAAATTCCACCCCCATCATTATTATTTAGAGCTTACTACATATTATTTAGTGCTCTTATTCTCATACAAATATAATTTATTTGATGTATGTTAAAGTTATCCTTATTAGTCCGAATGGTTAATGCTAGCTGCCACAACAAAGACTTGAAATCTCAGTGGTGGAACAGCACAAAAGTTACTTTTTTCTCACATAAAGTCTGATGCAGGTCAACAGGGGCTCACCTCCATTGGGTGACTCAGGGATCCAGGTTACATCCATCCTGTGGCACCATCATCTCAATATATATCTGTTGGGAGGCAGTTTTCCCTGGCGTTCTTGTGTTCTGTGGTCAAGGCCTTCCCAACTAAAGGGTACTGACAAGCTTTGTTCAGGGATGATTAAATAGCAAGCAGAAGATAGAGAACCTCTTCTTTCTTGTAGACATTTCAGAATAATAAAGCCCTCTCCTATTCCAAAAGGATGTGTGCTTACATTCTTGGGTAATAAACCTAGAGACATCTTCCCCCATGCCACATACATATTTATTTACTTTATAGGGTAATGAATCATCTGTTTCCACAAGGGAGGATGGGCAGGTCACTCACAGCTTGCTTGAAGCTCAGAGTCTCCTAAGTTTAGTGTTCTTTTGGGGTGCCATCCACTGCATAGATGACTGGAAGGCTGGGGTGTGGGGAGATGGTGTTCTCACCATTATTTCTATTGTGATTAACAGTTTGTTTCCCTAACCTTGTGAATGGTTATCCTCTGGGAAGAGTATGCTGTTCTTATGGCTGTATTAATATGATGGTTTCTTCAGTCATTGTGTATGTATGGTATATGTGTGTATATATGCAGTATGTGTGTGGTGTAGAGGTGTGTATATGTATGCGTATATGTGTGCAGTCTGTGGTGTATTTGTGTGTATATGATGCATGTATATGATGAATGTGTGCATGTGTGGTATGTATGTGATGTGTCTGTGTCTATGTGGTGTATGTATGTGTGTGATGTTTGTGTATGTTTAGTGTGTGGTGTGTATGTATGGCAGAGGAAGAGAAGGTAGAAGAGGTGCTCTAATTCTTAGGAACCCTGGACCAGAAGTGATGCATCATTCCCACTCACAGTTCCATTTTTCAGAACCCAGCCACATGGCCCCAGCCTAGCTGCAAGGGAGGCTGGGAAATACAGAGGAACATATGAATACTCTATGAGTTTTAATTGTGTCTACAACATCACCTAAACTGTCTTATGTCTTTTTCATAATCTCTTTGTGAAAGAAAGGTACCTTGAATCAAGGTAACACAAATCTGATTGGTAATAGTAAATAATAGTAAGTATATAAGCTCGCTTTTGTGTGTTGTTTACCTTTCCATTGTAAGTTAATAAATACAAGCATTGTAAATGCTTTGCTTGTATAAACTCAATCCTTATAACAATTCAGTGAAGAAGGTAACATTCTTATTACCTTCTTACAGATGAAGTGTCCAGAGAGGTCGAGTGACTTGCTCTCAAGGCAGCTCATAAGTGGCAGAGAAATGATTAGAACTCAGAATTGGCTCCGAATTTTCAGTTTTAACCACCATATTATACTATCTCCAATAAGTAAGTACCAAAGTAGTGCTAGATTTCTGATTAGGCAATCTTTGTCCAGTCTTACCCTTTTCTGACACATCACATTATGCTTAGGGTGGGGTGTGGGAAATTGGAATAGAATAGGCAGCTGGATGTGGTAAGGTGAAGGGCACATTCTCTAGACCTGTAGTCCTCAACTGAGGGTGCTTTTGTCCCCCAGGGAGAAATTTAGAAGTGTCTGGAGTCTTTTTGGTTGCTACAACTGGGGTTCTATAGGTATTTAGTGGATAGAGACCAGGCATGCTACTAAACATCCTACGATGATCAGGGACAGTTCTAATCACAAAGAAGCTGGGTCCCTGAAAGGTCCATAGCACTGAGGTTGAGAAACACTGATCAAAAATACAGCTTTAACTTGCATAAGGATGGTCCATAAGTCCTTTCCTTATAATGGCTGTTGGAAAGTTATAGTACTTCCTAGACAATGGCTCTTTTTTCTTTGATTCAATAGAATGACACCTTGGCTCCTACATACCAAATAAGTATGGCCTAAGAAGTGAAATTTTGACATTGTAATTTTAGTCAAAACATACCTACCAATGTACACAAAACAGTTTCTAGTCAGAGAATATCATGTGGAACAAATTTGAATTGTGTGCAGCCAAAACCTTTTGCTTTGCATTCATGGAGCAAATGGAAGACATGAAGAGGTAGCATCTTTTACAACTCATTTAGACTATTAGGTGCATGTGCTATTCTCTGTGCTGTGGAGTGGAGTTCTCACTTTGATTTAGCCCTGAAGGTGTTTGATTTATTATGATTTGTCTTTTTAATACTAGGAGTTGGCAAACTTCTTCTGTAAAGGGCCAGATAGTGAATGTTTTAGGCTTTGCAGGCCATGCAAATTGTCTCTGTTGCAATTACTCAGCTCTGCTCTTGCAGTGCAAAGGCAGCTGCAGACAATATGTAAATGAGTGGGTGGGTCCTATTTGGACCATGAGTTGTAGTTGCCAGTGTCTTTTTTATATTGTCACTTTTTATTTTTATATGCAGCTTGAGCATAAGATAGGCAGGAATCTCCAAAGGATTGAAAAGTAGGTAAAGAAAATGCAAAAATAAGAATGCATCTTTCAAAGAATGAGTCCCCTGCTCTATTTTTCTGCCAAGATTCACCCACTCTCAAGCCTTCTCTTTGTCTGGGCGTGGTAGCTCATGCTTGTAGTCCCAGCACTTTGGAAGGCCAAGGTGGGTTTATCACTAGAGGTTAGGAGTTTGAGATCAGCCTGGGCAGCACTGCGAGACCCTGTCTCTACTAAGTGAATGGATAAGTAAATAAATAAATAAAATTAAAAATAAATAAATAAGCTGAGTGTGGTGGCATGCACCTGCAGTCCTAGCTACTTGGGAGGCTGAGATGGAAGGATCACTTGAGCCAAGGAGTTGGAGGATGCAGTTAGTTATGATTGAGCCATGACACTCCAACCTGAGCAACAGAGTGAGACCTTATCTCTAAAAAACAAAAAAAGTCTTGTCTTCTTTCTGTGGCAAGTGCGTAAACTCCCATCATACTTTATGTACAAACAGTATTTATTTACTCTCAGATTGTTGCTTATTACTCATATGAACTTATTTTCATTGTTCAATGGATCCATTTTTCTATCTATGAGGATTGTTTGAGTGGGAGCACATCATAATTTTTTCCCTAAAAGTGAATATAGAATATATGTTTTTATTTAACAGCTTTTCACTTGGGCTAGGTAGAAGTCCACAGCTTGGCAAGCATATGGCGTGTTTTCATTTTCGGGAAGAATGAAAGTTGTTAAGTGAGGGAGACGTGTGCAGGATGAAGCCATGTGCCACCTTCTCCTTTGTTTCTCGAATGTGTCTGCCATCACCAAGCAGAGTAATCTCTCTTGTCCAGGGATCTTATTTCCTTTGATTACCCAAGTAGTGTGAGGCCAGATTCTTCACACTTCATGCTGTTAGCCAACATAATAAACTTATATCCTTCTCCTTCAGAAGGGGCTATAATGGGTCTTAGGCAAAGCAGTTCCAGATTGCATCAGAGAATTATAATGCAATTTATGGATAAAGATAGGGCCAGTTACAGGTTAGCTAAAAGTGAGAGGACACATTTCAAAGTTTCCTCTCTGAGTTATTAGACCTCATTAAAATTACTACTCAGCTACTCTATGATTATCAACATAATTCTTAAACAATGAATATACTGGGAATTTGCAAATATAATACCATGGCAAATTAATTATTTAAATATCTGTGTTGAACCATAAAATGCAAAAGATTTTTTAACAAGCCCATTCAAGTTCACAAATGTTTTTTGTATGCCTATTTCCTGCTAGGCACTAGGAATCCATTGCATCTGAATAAGTCACTGCTGCTGCCTCCAAGAAGCCCATGGTTTAGTGAAGAACCCCTTGCTTTAACCACTATGTAGAGATGGCAGATTTCCTTACGTCAGGCTGAGGTAAAGGGAGATTTATCTGCTCTGAAATCTATTCTGATTCCTGTATGATAGGCTCCTAATTATCCACCCAAGTAGTTCTGTAAAAAATGCCTGCCATTTTCCAGCTCTGTTTTTGATCCTCTCCTATTCTTCCTGCTTTCTTGGGATCTGCAACCTCCCTGAGAATTAAATGGGGGCTATACTAGTCAAGATTTCTTTAGCTGCAAATGAATGAAACCCAACTCAAGATGTCTCTAGTCACAAAAGAGGGTGTTTGGTGGCTTATATGAGTGAACTATCAAAGAAAGTAGGACTTTCTTTGGGCTCAGATGATGACATCAGGACTCAGTCTCTCTCTTTCCATTTCTTTATTTTGTTTTCTTCTATTTTTTTTTTTGAGTTGGAGTCTCACTCTGTCGCCCAGACTGGAGTGCAGTGGCTGCTCCCGGCCACCGCAGCCTCGACCTGCTGGGCTCCAGCGATCCTTCCGCCTCAGCCTTCCAAGTAGCCGGAATTACAGGCATGCGTTATCACGCCCAGTTGATTTTTTGATTTATTGTAGAGATGAGGTCTCACTGCCCAGGTGGGTCTCGAACCCGCGGGCTCAGGCAATCCACTCACCTCAGTCTCCCAAAGGTACGGGATTACAGGCTGAGCCACCGAGCCCGGCTGAGACAGGGTCCTTAAACAGGTAATCAAGGTAAAATGAGGTCACTAGGGTGGGCCACTCATTCAATATGATTGGTGTCCTTGTAAGAAGAGAACATTAGGACACAGACACATACAGAGGGAAGACCAAGTGAAGATACAGAGAGAAGATAGCCATCTGTAAGCCAAGGGGAGAGTCCTTGGAAGAGACCAACCCTGCCAATCTCAGATTTCTAGCTTCCAGAACTGTGAGACAATAAATTTATGTTTAAGCCCCCCAGTCTGTGATGCTTTGTTATGGTAGCCCTAACAAACGTTAGGTTCAGTCCTGGAAATAAAGATGGACTTATTTAGGTACCATTTGAACCAGCCTATCAATAGAAGTAGAGTGGTTCCTTAAAGGAAACCCATGGGCCTGTTACCACAAGGAAGGATAATGGATGCTGGGAAGGAAAAAAAAATGACAATGTTTACCACTGGTTTGGAGTTATAATAATAATAATAATAATAATGATTGGACATCCATTATCTGTTGGGTTTTGAAACTCCCTTATACTTAATACAGTGACCCCCATAAGGTAGATACTAATATTTTCCTCATTTTATAAGTGTGAAAACTGAGGTACATACAGGTTAATTGACTTACCCAAGGTCATGCAGTCAGTAAGCAGAGAGTCAAGATTTGTGTCCATACCTGTTTGGCTCCAGAACATCAGCATTTTACTACTATATGCTTTTTTTTTTTTTTAGTTGGATTCACATTCCGTTGCTTAGGCTAGAGTACTGTAGCATGATCATGGCTCACCACAGCCTTGAATTCCTGGGCTCAAGTGATCCTCTTGCTGTAGCCTCTCGAATACCTGGGCCTTTAGGTGCACACCACCAGCCCAGCTAACTTCTTGATTTTTTTTGTAAATAGAGATGATGTCTTGCCATGGTTGCCCAGACTGGTCTCGAACCCCTGGGCTCAAGTGATCCTTTCACCTCGACATCCCAAAGTGCTGGGATCACAGGCGTGAGCCACCGCACCCAGCCTGCTATACTCTTTTGAGTTTAGCAGCTTAGGATTGTTCTTTTATCCTCAAGACTGAAAAAGTTCTGGTTTGAAGTATGACAAGGATATGTGTTTCTGCGTTAATTAAGGAAAATTCGCAGTCTGCAGAATTCACAAGTTCTCGGAGCTGTTTCTGATCCAGGCAAACCTTTGACCGATTTGAGTTACTTAGCACAGCAGAACATGAAGTAATCACTGTTGTTCCTCAAAATTGAAGGTGGAGAGATACCCGGTGACTTGTTACAACCCAGCCCTGACTCCGGAGTCTGAAGCTCAGAACTTCAAATCCTTAGCAAGGAGACAGCATGAAGAAATTAATCAGTTCCTCTGCTTTTTCCTTCCTGTATGTTACTATGTTTTCTGTCACATGATTAGCAAGGTGAGCCCTACACCTGTCTGAATCAGTGGGCTAAAGTCTGTACAGCTGAGGAGCGGGTCTGTCCTAAATTTTAGAAACAGGATTTTCAGTTTGAGGCATGCAAGCCAATATTTGAGCATTTTGCCTGGGAAACAAATTCAGAGAATATCAGACCCATACATGGTCCTCAGAGTTTCTCCAAGTGGGTCTGATATTTCTGTGGAAACCATCCGGTGACCCTATTTGTAAGCCCTGGTTGTCTTTGGCAGGACTTGCTGGTTGCAAGAAAGGGCAACCCATGCAAGGTAGTTCAAAAACAAAATTCAGAGGATCATTACTGAGTATTTATCATCTGAGTCCTTGTGGCTGGGAAAGTTGTGTAGAGAAGCAAAACTTGTTATAATTTTTTCTTCAACAATTATGCAATTTCAACGATTAACATTTTAATAATTTTTTATTATTTATTTATTTATTTATTTTTGTTTATATTCATGGGATACAAGTGCAATTTTGCTACATTGATATATTACATTGTGGTGAAGTCAGAGCCTTCAGGGCATCCATTACTGCATCACCAGAGTACTGTACACACCAAGTGGAGCCCCCTTTCTTCCTCTACAATCTTTTTTTTTTTGAGTTGGAGTCTCACTCCATCGCTCAGGCTGGAGTTGCACGCTCACGACCACCCCAGTGTCGACCTGCTGGGCTCCAGAGATCCTTCCGCCTCAGCCTTCCAAGTAGCTAGAACTACAGGCACGTGCTACCACAACCGGCTAATTTTTGATCTATTGTAGAGACAAGATCTCGCCAAGTTGCCCAGGCTGGTCTCAAACCCATGGGATCTGGCAATCCACTCGCTTTGGCTTCCCAAATTGCTGGGATTATAGGCTGAGCCACCAAGCCCGGTCATACAATGTTTTTGGGTTTTTAAAAAAATTTTTTTTTATTTTAAAGATGTAGGATGCAATTCAGGGTTAGGTATACAAATGTTCATTATGTTGATGAGGTATGCCCCCCCACAGCGTATTCCCACTACTGCCAGGCCCACCCCATAATGTGTGATGAACGTTTTGGCTCTGGATTAAGAGTTACTTTATTTGTTTTTAATTAATTTTTTTCTCCCATGGATAGGTGTTCTATTTCAGAGTCATTTTATCACTGTACACACCAAACAACCTCCCACCATCCACTTCCTCCCATTCCCCACCCCTCTGAGTCCCCACTATCTATTATGCCACATTCTGCTTCCATGTGTACACATTATTTAGCTCCCATCTATGAGAGAACATGTGGTATTTGCCTTTCTGTGACTTAGTTGTTTCCCTTAAGATAATGGCCTCCAGTTCTATCTATGTTGCTGTGAAAAGACAGGATTTCATTCTTTTTAATGGCTGAATAGTATTTCACTGTCTATACCACATTTTCTTTATCCAGTCCTCCATTGGTGGATACTTATGTTGATTTCATGACTTTGCTATTGTAAAGAGTGCTGCAATAAACGTATGAGTAAAGTTATCTTTTTGATATGATGATTTCTTTTCCCGTGAGTACAAACCCAGTAGTGGGATTGCTGGATCAAATGGTAGTTCTATTTTTAGTTCTTTGAGAAATCACAATACTGTTTTTCTTTTTCTTTTTTTTTTTTTTTTTTTGAGTTGGAGTCTCACTCTGTCGCCCAGACTGGAGTGCAGTGGCCACTCCTAGCCACTGCAGCCTCGACCTGCCGGGCTCCGGTGATCCTTCCGCCTCAGCCTTCCAAGTAGCTGGAATTACAGGCGCGTGCTACCACGCCAGGCTCATTTTTTATTTATTGTAGAGATGAGGTCTCGCCAAGTTGCCCAGGCGGGTCTCGAACCCGCGGGCTCAGGCAAATCCACTCACCTCAGCCTCCCAAAGCCGTGGGATTACTGACTGAGCCATCGAGCCCGGCGTTTTTCATAGTGGTTGCACTAACTTACATTCTTACCACCAGTGTATACGAGTTCACTTTTCCCTGAATCCTTTCCAACATCTGTTACTTTTTTCTTTTTAATAATAGCTATTCTGACTGGAGTGTGATGGTATCTCATTGTGCTTTTTAATTTGCACACACATTTTAATGATTCATGATCCCTCCGGCTTATCATTAAAATGAAGCCTTTTCCATCACATCAATTTCCTTGTGGCTCCATCTCTGAATTTTGAATGCCTATTATATGTCCTTGCATGGACTGCGTTTCTTACAACCAGTGAGTCCTGTCAAAGAGAATCAGTCTGTCACTGACTATCTGACCCTGGTCCAAGGACAGCATAATCCAACTGCAAATGTTTGATTGAAAATCTTGCCTAAGATGCAGGATGCCATGAAGTTAATGAAAGCGATGTTGAAACGCGCTTAAAGTACAGACACATTGCAGATGATCCACAAGAATATAGCAGCCTTAGAAGAGACAGTGCTGATTTTCACCTGGCATGCACAAGTTCAGCCATACTTCTTGTTATCATGACTGTTCTGATTGTTCGATGTTTGATGTCCGTATCATACTGGTTATTCCAGATTTTGAATGCCAACCCAAGAAGAGTTAACAGTTGAACAACAAAAAAGAGTGACAAGGAAAATGCCTCAATGAGCACTTCAAAAGAGAGATATTTGAATATCAAACGATTCGAGAGGCCTCAGGAAAAGTTGGTAAAGCCCTTGAATATTTTTTTAAATGACCTTTTTGTTATCATGCTATGAAAGCCAAACCTGAAGTGAAGGATTTTGTCAGAACAATTATACCAAAAAAACTACTACTTAATTAATTCTCTGTTCTTTTTTATTTCTTTTTCTTAAATTTTTATTATTAAGATGTGGGGTACAATTCAGTGTTAGGTATATAAACATTGATCATGCAGGTACCCTTGGTGATGAGGTATGCCCCTCCCTCCCCTAGAAGTTTCCCTCAACTGCCAATCCCATCCCCAATTTTCTGTTCTTTGTAAGAATTCATCCATGGTTGAAATGGTCACCTCAGTTTTGTTATTTTGATAAGGTATAGTTTTATTTGTTTAAGATAATGTTTCAAATGGAGACCTCTCCTTTATCCACAATTTGTGATGAATGTTTCGGCTCTGGATTAAGCATTACTTTGTTTTTAACTTTTTAAATACAATTCTTTTCTTCCATAATCAGGTGTTTAGAGTCATTTTATTTATTTTTATCTTATTTTATTTTTTTGAGTCAGGGTCTCCCTTTGTTGCCCAGGCTGGAGTTCAGTGGCGTGATCATGGCTCACTGCAGCCTCAACTTCCTGTGCTCAGGTGATTCTTCTGCCTCAGCCTCCCAAGTAGCTGGGACTATAGGCATGTGCCGCCACGCCTGGCTCATTTTTTTTTTTTTCCTGTGGCGATGTGTGGTCTTGCCGTTTTGCCTAGGCTGGTCTTAAACTCCTGGGCTCAAGCAATCTTCCTGTCTTGGCCTCCCAGAGTGCTGGGATGGCAGGCATGAGTCACCATGGCTTTGAATGTCTTCCATCAGGATTGTGTTTCCTCCCAGGATGGAAATAAGAAAGTCAGATAAGAAGGCCCTTCCTCCTTCTCTCACAGGGCTGCACAGTCTTTGTCTTCCACTTCTCACCATGGTGGCTGTATTTCGCTTCCTCTTTCTTTACATCTGTGCTCTCTGCTCACTCATGGTGTATCTGCCAAGACATTCATGTTTTATACTGTGCATTACACCTCTCCAGTCAGAGGATACTGGATCAGGGATGGGCCATGACCAAAGGGCAGCCTATTTTGTAGGCTGTCCAAGGACTCGACTTGATGAGAAAGATGTGAACTGGACCAATCACATTCATTCTCAAGAAACTCTAAGAAATATAGTCAGAGTTAGCCAGATACTATGATGACCTGATAGCTAAATAACACAATGTAAAGGGAGCCTCCGAGGACATGGTGGGTCAGAGCAAGCTTCAGGAGCAAAATGGAGTAATCCAGCAGGACCAAGATGTCAATCAGGCTCCAAAGTTCTCACCCAGTGTTATTCTCCCATGTCACATACATGTCACATACCCACTTCTCTTGGTGATAATACTCCTGATTTTCTCAATCCATGTAATGTCGTTAGAACTGACCCTATCTCCCTTCCCCTCTTCCCCCCCATAGGTTCCCACCACTGTCAGTCATTTTCTCATGGTAATATGTTGGATGATCAAGGTCCACTATATGAGTGAGAACATGTGATACTCAGATCTTTGTTTCTGTGAGAGGTCACTCAGTATTATAGACTCTAGTTCCATCCAGGTTGCTGCGAAATTCATGGTTTTGTTCTTTTTTATGGCTACGTAGTATTCCATCGTGTATGTGTACTACATTTTTGGAGATGGGATTAATGGTAGTAAATATCTGTCTGGAGATGGGGAGACACCTCTTATCAACAAGGGTGCCTGAACGAAGCATATTTGTGTAGCTAACCTTTAATTGTACCCCACAATATAACAGTAAAAAATATTGATTATTTAAAAAAAAAAAACTGACCCTACCCTTAGATCTAGGGTCCTCATGTGACCTGTGACCCAGTCCTGGACAGTCAGCTCATTTTGTGCCCTTAGACATAGTGGTTAGTTATGGAAAGAGCACATTGCCCAACTAGAGCCAGTAGCAGTCAGATGAAGGACTTTTGCTTAAATGTGTTAGGACAATAGAACCCAGAAGGATCTGTACCTGAAACTACTGGTAGCCATTTGTTAAAAAAAAAAAAAAAAGCAATCTGGAGGACATCAGGACCCAGAGGCAGAGAAAACATAGGTCCTATTGATGATGTTCATGTTGCTGGATCCAACTATGCCTGAAACCGCTATCACAGACTCCCAGCCAACATTTCTCTGTTTGCCTAAGCTAGCTTGAATTGGGTTTTGTGTTGTTTGTTACAGAAAGAGCCATAACCAACACAACATACTTATTTGATTATGATAATAATAATCCTTCTTAACCTTTCCAAGATACTTTTTAAGCTATCATTCTCTCTGATTCTCTCAGCACCCTGTGCGTCAGACAGAGCAAGGATTGTCATCTTGGTGAAGATTGCTGCCGGATCTAAGGAGCTACAGAGATGTTTTCTCAAGTACTCAGAAAACACAGGGAGTAAAGACTGCCATCTGAGAGTTAAACCACGAAGTTAATATATTATAGATCAAAGCAGAGTAATGCAAAGTCACCTTAAAGAGACAGGATGGTTTCCAGGCCTGCAAGGCTGTCGCACAATAGAATGTATTAACATATTTAAAGGAAGACTGTCCATCATGATCCACCAAGGAAGCCTAGAGGAGAGAGAGTTGCAAAGGCAGTTTGTCCAGACTGAGAGGGAGTCTCAGTCTTTGAGTATTTCTCATTCTGGTGATAAGGCAGATCTAGGAAATACCTTAAGCAATAAGTCATATACAAGCAGATTGGTAATCATGGTCAATTAAAGGTGGTTGAAGCTTCTTTGTCAACCTTCTATGAGAGCCAGGGTCTCTTTTTCTTCCCTTGAATCTGGACTCACCCTCTGACTTTGAAAAATAGAAGCCAGGCACAGTGGCTCAAGCTTGTAATCCCAGCACTTAGGGAGGCTGAGGCGAGAGGATTGCCTGAGCCCAGGGATTTGAGACCAGCCTGGGCAATTTGGTGTCAAAAAAAATTAACTGGGTGTGGTAGTGCATGCCCGTAGTTCCAGCTACTTGGAAGGCTGAGGCAGAAGGATCGCCTGAGCCCAGCCGGTTGACGCTGGGGTGGCTGTGAGCATGCGGATGCACTCCAGCCTAGGCATCAGAGTGAGACTCTGACTGGAAAAAAGAAAAGAAAAGAAAAATAGAAAGAATAGAAGTGATACTGTATTATTTATGAGACTGAACTGCAAAACATTCGCAGCTCCCACTTTTGCATACTTGGAAGACTTCCCTTTGGAACCCAGCTACCATGCTATGGGACACCTAAGCCACATGGAGAGGGTGAGCTCTCCTCTAGCTGTCAGCACCAACTGCCAGTCATATGAACAATCTAGTTTGGACATTCCAGCCCACTGAGGCTCCAGATGACTTCAGCCTCAGTCAACATCCTGCAGAACAGAATAACCACCCAGCTGAGTCTAGTCAACTTGCAGAATCATGAGAGATAATACATGGTTTAAACCACTAAGTTCTGAGGTGACTTAACAGAGCAACAGATAACTGAGATGACAGCTTAAACAAAAAGGATATTTAATGGTCTTCTTTAATGGGAAGCCTGGGTGTAGGAAGTTTTCAGGTTTTGTGCAGCAGATTAACAATGCCATCAATTGTCTATGACCTTTCTTCCTTTTCATTCCACAGTCCTTACGCTTTTCATCTTCCTTGTGGTGTAATGTCATGGTGACAAGATGGCTGTTGTGTCTCTAGGTGCTTTAAATATCCAAGTTCAGAGCAGAAATAAAGGAAAAGAGGTTTTGACAGTTAGGTCTTCTCTTGCCTCTGTCCATTTCATCAGGAAGCTGAATGTCTTTCTAGAAGCCCCTATGATATCTTGACATTATATCTTATTGGCCAGATGTGACTCCCCTCACTTGCAAGGAAAGTGAGAATATGTTGATCCAATCTCTATCCAATCATTCCATGGGGAATGAGATTGATATTAGCCTTTTGGCAGCAACCAAAAATCTCTGCCATAAGATAAATGCAGATATTATTGCCAGTTGTCTTGTGATAGTTATGGTCCTAACTGAACAATTCTTGGTGCATGATGCTTACTCACAGACATCTCATTCTAATGCCATTAAATGTTCAAGGAATGCATCCCTCTCTCTTGTCCCGATTTTATTCATTAAGGAACCACACTGTTATTTATTTCTCCAGGCTGGTCTTTTTACCAGGAGAGAAAGCGCTAGTTGTGTGAACTTTCTGAACCAATCTCTACAATAGTAATTTCTCTTTGTAAAGGAATAAATTGTCATCTGGTTTATACTTCAGTCTCAAGGTGTGCCTAATATGAGTCTAACCCTGAGATACTATTACTCTCAGCATGTTGTTGAGAAAGTCAAGTTTCAATGTTTGTGAGAATCTGGGTGAAATCATCTATTCTTCATGCTGTTGTATGAATTTCTGTGGAAAATAGCTTGTTGGTTCTTTCTTTTAGTGGAGACACAACTTATGGCTGAGAGAAACATCTGGATTTGCTACAGAGATGAGAATTAATAGACCCCAGGAGTCATTTGCTCTGCTTTCTATCCTCTGGAGTACACGGGGACCCTGGTGACTTTGGGCTCATGAAGGTGTTTGACCTCAAGTCCCAGATTGTATGGCTCTATTCTGTTTTTAAACAATTTGCCTGCTAGCCTCAAGAGGTCAGTATCATGATTAAAAACATCAGCTCAGGCTTGTCTCAGTTCTTCCCAATACTGACTTCGAGCAAATATTTTCCTCTCTCTGAGCCTCAGTTTCCTTGTCTGTAAAGTGGAGACAATATTCAGACCTCTACCAGCAAGGCTGCTGTCAGGATTGATCGCTTTGATGTATGCAAAATGCCTCGCAGAGTGTCTGGCTGGAGATGGTGCTCTCTAAGGGATGGCTATTTTTATTTTTACAGGCCTTGTGTATCAACTAGAGGTCAGAAAACCTGGTTACCCAGAGCCATGCTGTCTTCATCCTTAAAGGCCCCGTTCATAGGTTCTGTAATTATTCAGTGAATGTCAATGGTGCGCAAAACACTGCACTCAGCATTAAAGAGGATAAAGAAAAGAAATGTAAGACATGCTCCCTGGGCTCAGGGAAGTTATAACCTGGTTGGAGAGGCAATATATAAAAACATGAAATGGTTAAGTAACCGTGCAAGACATAACAAGATGATGGAGTAGCCACAAGTGCAACGAAGGTTGCTTCAGCACTGTTGGTCCTGTCTTCTTGCAGTGGAAGTAGCCGTGGACTTGAAGTTAGACAGCCTTCCTGGACACCCCCCTACCCAAGGCTGGGCTAGAGACCACCCACTGCCCCTGGGTAACCCTTTGGCCATGTCCACCGTGCTGGAGTGTCATTGTCTGTTTACTGGTCAGACTCCCTACTAAATTGGGAGCAACGATAGCAGACACACATTTATTTATCCATTCATTGAACAAATATTTATTGGGCACCTACTGTGTGCCAAGCACTGTTCTAAGCTGTGAGAACAAGGCAGTCATTGCCTATATCCTTGGAAAATTCCTAGTCTAGTTGTGTAGAGAGACAATGAACAAGGCAATATGTAGACATACACAGTGTGGATGGTGCTAAGTCTTGGGAAGAAACATAAGGCAGGATAAGGAATGTTGTAGACTTGGAGACGTGTTACCTGCAGCCCCCTCAGGGAAGGCTTTGCTGTACAGCTGCAGAAGCATGGTCAGCAGACAGTCCCCACCTGTGGCCTCCTTCAAGGTCTTGCTTCAGAGAGCCATCTTGCTCAAGCTCATATTGGTTCCAGGACAACTTGCAGCCAAAGACTAAGTGAGGCAGGGTTACAAAAGCCCAATCATTTCAGCCTGATCAGAACACTAATGGGAAACATTTGCTGCAGTATTTCCTCACCAGGGTGGACGAAGCTCTGAGGAGCCCATCACAGTGTATTTTTCCCTCTGCCCAACCCTGCCTCTTTTCCTTTTCTTTGACAGAGACTGATCCCTAGAGAACATCTTACACCCCGTACCCCACCTCTGTGTTTGCTTCAGGAGAACCCAACATGTGGCAAGGTGATGGAGCATGATGGCATGGGGAAGGGTGCCTGCCATCTTGGATAATGTGGGCAGGGAAGGCCACCATGAGAAGGTAACATCTGAGCAGAGATGAGCAGGGGAGAGAGACAGCCATGCAGAGGTCTGGAGGGACAGTGCTCCAGGCAGAAGGAACAGCAAATCCCAGAGCCCTGGGATTTAGGAATGCACTTGGTGCATTTGTGCATCATCAGCAAGGCATCCTGGTGGGCTGAGGCCCAGTGATGGAGGCCAGCTGTTGGGATGCAGCTGGAGAGCAAACCGGAAGGTCACATGGGCAGGGGACTTCCTCCATGTATCCCTAGTGCTGGCACTCAGTCAGTGCTCAACACATGTCTGCCAAACCTCACTGGGTTCTCATTCCAGCTCCTTTCTTCTCTCTCCATGTGACCTTGGACAGGTAGTTACTTAACCTTTCAGTGCCTCAGTTTTCTCCAACTGTAATGAGAGGTGGGAGCGGGACTCCCAGGCTCTGGTGTAGAGCTCTTGCTGCTCCACTATTTTCTCTTCTTGCAATCTCTCTTCTCTATCCCTCTTGGGATCTGGTGCACACCTGGTCCCAACCCCAGCCTCTCAGCGATGGTTCCCACTAGTAAGGTGGATGCTCTTGGCAGCTCATCCCCACATCCTGGAGTCCCTGAGCTGAGAAGCAGCTGCATTGAGGCGGTGGTTGGGGGAGGTGGCAAAGCCTGGAGGGAAAGTCTGGTTTCTCTCCTCTGATAATAAATAAGCCCGGTTAAGGTGTCCCCACACCCGCAAGGCAGGGTGCTCCTTTGGTGGGCCTTATTGCTTTGATAAAAACTGCTATCTGAAAATTGTCTCGGGCACCTAAGAACTCCCATTTTATGACTTGCACGTGCTTGGAATAAATTGCTTTTGCTGCCTTGTTATATATAATTCAGATCCTTATAGATACTGGTGGGATGCATAACACTCTTCTGTAATGATTTATTCATTTGGGGGGAAGCAGAATGCACCCACTGAGTTCTGCCCAGACTGTCTGACAGCTCGCAAGGCTGGCATTGCAGGTGTATGTTGGATTAACCTTGAGAGGGAGGAGCCGGTCTGGGCTCTTTAGCTGTCTGGGAAAGCTGTCCTGGCTGGGTAAGGGCCACCTATCAGTACAAGGCTTTCTCTAAGGCAGTCGCTGGCTGAGCTGGGGATTTTGTAAGTGTCATTTGAAGCTTCCTTGCTGTCACATTGGGGATGAAATCTACATCTAACTGAAGAGGAAATGAGGCTCAGAGAAGTTATATAAGTTGCCTGAGATCATTCAGCCAAGAAGTAATGGGATTTTCCTATCCTATTGAAATGAGATGGTCTTCACTTGCCTATTTGCACCTGAGTCAGGTGCTTAATACACATGGATTCACTTCCTCTTTGGTGCCACCCAGTGAGAAACAGGTGATTTACTTATGTTACACACAAGAAAAGAAACTCAGAGGGATGAGGGGGATGCCCAGGTTTATTCCTCTAGAAATTGAATGCCTGAGATCTTTTTTTTTTTTTGAGTTGGAGTCTCACTCTGTTGCCCAGACTGGAATGCAGTGGCCGCTTCCGGCCACCGCAGCCTCGACCTGCTGGGCTCCAGCGATCCTTCCGCCTCAGCCTTCCGAGTAGCCGGAATTACAGGCATGCGCTACCACACCCGGCTGATTTTTTTTTTTTTTTTTTTGATTTATTGTAGAGATGAGGTCTCGCTGCCCAGGCGGGTCTCGAACCCGCGGACTCAGGCAATCCACTAACCTCAGCCTCCCAAAGGCGCGGGATTACAGGCTGAGCCACCGAGCCCGGCTGCCTGAGATCTTAACTTGGGCAGGTCAACATTCATTCACTCCTATGTTCATTCGTTTATTTAAACTCTCCATGCCTCAGCCTTCTTTGTCAACTGGGGATAAAATTAGTACCTACCTTGTAGGATTGTTGTGAGGATTAAATGAAGGATTAAAAAAACAAGTTGTGAGGATTAAACAAGGATTAAAAAAACTTTAACACAGGTAAAGTGCATAGAACAGTGTCAGGTTCACAGAAAAGTACATGATAAATTTTAGCTACTATAATAATTATTTTATCATTCAGTTATTCATTCTTTCATTGCACAGATATTTTTAGGTAGCCTACTATGAGTCAAGTACTTTCCCAGATGCATCACACATGTGAGCCCATTTTTATTCTTACCACTGCTCTAATCTCGCAGATGGGGAAACAGTTCTGAGAGATGTTTCCCTGGTTAGGAGGTGAGTTCCATTTTCCAAAGTAAGTCACTCATTCAATGTATTTTCATTAAGAATACATTATGTGTGGTACAGGTGCCGTAAACATATTTGTTGATTAAATGCATGAGTGAACATAGTGGTGGACAAGGCTGGTTTCTGTTCTGAAAACACTTGTGATTTCTAGCATGGGATATAGGCAAGTAGCAGAAAATGGTCATATTCTAAGATGCACAACCCAAACACTATAATTACAGATGCAGTGACTCACGCCTGTAATCCCAGCACTTTGAGAGGTTGAGGTGGGAGGATTGCTTGAGCCCAGGAGTTTGCAAACAACTTGGGCAACATAGTGAGACCTTGTCTCTACAAAAAAATAGAAAAAAATAAAAAATTAGCCAGGTGTAGTGGTGTGCACCTATAGTCACAGCTACTCTGGAGGCAGAGTCAGAAGGATAGCCTGAGCCCAGGAAGTCAAGACTGCAGTGAGCCATAATTGTGCTACTGCACTCTAGCCTGGGCAACAGCATGAGACCCCAACTCAAAAAAAAAAAATTCACATTTTTCACTTTTTAACCTCACTAAGATTGAAGTGTATCTTACAATCAATAGTATTGCAAAATCATTGTAGGCTAGTAGTTGTCAGGATGAGGTTGGCCTTGCTAGGAGACAACAGTGGAGCTCTTTTAAGAATTATTGTATCTTTAATGTTCTTAATGGCACAGAGGGCAATATCTTATAGGAAAACACAGACGTTGGCAACCGTGATCTAAAAAATTATTCAGAAGGCCCAGACTTTGTATCGAACACTATAATTACAGGTGCAGTGGCTCACGCCTGTAATCCCAATGCTTTGGGAGGCTGAGGTGGGAGGATTGCTTATTTTTAGAATATCTATTAGAGACTACTATGTACACTTGTATGGAAACAAACTTGAAAACCATAAGGAAATGGAGGACTTTCTGACATCACACAACCTACCTAGGTTGGAACAAGAAGAAATTGAGACCCTAAATAGACCAATAACAATCAAGGAAATCGACTACGTAATAAGAAAACTTTCCTACAAAAAAAAGCCCTGGTCCAGATGGCTTTCCAGCAGAATTCTACAAGACATTCAAGGAGGAGCTGATACCAATCCTACTGAAGGTATTCCATGCGATTGACAAAGATGGAACTCTCCCCAAATCATTTTATGAAGCCAACATCACATTGATACCCAAGCCAGGTAAAGATCCAACAATGAAAGAGAACTACAGGCCAATATCTTTGATGAACATAGATGCTAAAATTCTCAACAAAATCCTAGCAAACCGGATTCAGCAATACATCTCAAAAATCATCCACCATGACCAAGTAGGCTTCATTCCTGGCATGCAAGGCTGGTTCAACATTCGTAAAACCATAAATGTAATTAAATACATCAACAGATGTCAAAACAAAAACCACATGATCATATCATTAGATGCAGAAAAAGCTTTTGATAAAATCCAGCACCCCTTCTTGATAAAAACCCTTGAACATCTAGGCATACGGGGAACATACCTCAAAATAGTAAAAGCCATCTACAAGAAACCAACAGCCAGCATACTCCTAAATGGACAAAAATTGGAACCAATTCCCCTGAAAACTGGAATTAGACAAGGATGCCCACTCTCTCCCCTCCTGTTCAACATAGTATTGGAAGTCTTGGCTAGAGCAATCAGAGAAGAGGAGGCAATCAGAGGTATTCAAATAGGAAAAGAGGAAGTCAAGTTATCTCTCTATGCAGATGATATGATGGTGTACCTTGAAAACCCAAGAGAATCTGTCAAAGGCCTCCTTACATTGATAAAGGCCTTTGGCAAAGTCTCAGGATACAAAATAAATGTACAAAAGACAATCACATTTCTCTACACCAATAATAAACAAACAGAAACCCAAATAAAAAACACAATTCCATTCACAATAGCCACAAAAAAATGAAATACCTTGGCATCTTCCTAACCAGAGACGTGAAAAACCTTTACAATGAAAATTATAAAACACTGTTCAAAGAAATCAAAGCTGACACGAACAAGTGGAAAAATATCCCATGCTCATGGATTGGAAGAATCAACATTGTGAAGATGTCCATCTTACCTAAGGCAATCTACAAATTCAATGCAATACCCATTAAATTACCAACAACATTCTTCTCAGACCTAGAAAAAACAACACAGGAATTCATATGGAAACACAAATGTCCAAGAATAGCCAGAACAATCCTCAGCAAAAAAAACAAAGCAGGTGGTATCACAATACCAGACTTAAAACTTTATTATAAAGCTACAATCATCAAAACAGCTTGGTATTGGTACAGGAACAGGCATATAGATCAATGGAACAGAATTGAGATTCCAGAAGCAAAACCTCAATTCCTCAACCAACTCATCTTCGACAAGGCCTCCACCACCTACCGCTGGGGAGAGGAGAACCTATTCAGTAAATGGTGCTGGGAAAACTGGCTGACCACATGCAGAAGATTGAAACAGGACCCCTATCTATCCCCGTGCACAAAGGTTAACTCCAAATGGATCAGAGATGTAAATGTAAAACCTCAAACCATAAGAACCTTGGAAAAGGAAGGAAATACTCTCATGGAAATTGGAACTGGCATCTAATTCCTGTACAAAACCTGAAACCCACAGGACTTAAGAGAGAAGATAGACAAATGGGACCTTATTAAACTGACAAGCTTCTGCAAAGCCAAAGAAACCATCAAGAGAGCAGGGAGACAGCCTACAGACTGGGAAAAAGTATTTGCCAACTCTAGGTCTGACAAAGGCTTAACATCCTGGATCTACAAGGAACTGAAACGTACTGAAAAGAAGAAAACAAACAACCCCATTATAAAATGGGCAAAAGATATGAACAGACACTTCACAAAAGAAGACATTCGAGCAGCCAACAAACACATGAAGAAATGCTCAACCTCACTAATCATCAGGGAGATGCAAATCAAAACCACACTGAGATACCACCTAACTCCAGTCAGAATGGCAATTATCAACAACTCAAAAAATAACAGCTGCTGGAGAGGGTGTGGTGAAAGGGAACACTTCTACACTGTTGGTGGGAGTGTAAACTAGTGCAACCTCTGTGGAAAGCAGTGTGGTGATTCCTAAAAGCTCTAAAAACTGACCTTCCATATGAGCCTGCAATCCCCCTACTGGGAATATACCCTGAAGAACACAAATCACTCTATAAAAAAGATACCTGCACACGTATGTTTATCGCAGCGTTGTTCACAATAGCAAGAACCTGGAAACAACCATGCTGCCCATCAAAAGAGGACTGGATTAAAAAATGTGGTACATATACACGATGGAATACTACGCAGCCATAAAAACGAACAAAATCATGAATTTCGCAGCAACCTGGATGGAACTAGAGTCTATAATACTGAGTGATCTCTCACAGAAACAAAGATCAGAATATCACATGTTCTCACTCATATAATGGATCTTGAACATCCAATGTAATACTATAAGAAAATGACTGACGGTACTGGGAAATTATGGGGGGGGAATGGGATTAACAGTAGCAAATATCTGTCTGGAACCGGGAAAACACCTCTTATCAACAGGGTGCCTGAATGAAACGTAATTGTACACCTAACCCTTAACTGTACCCCACAAAACCATAATAAAAAATACTGATTAATTTTAAACAAAACAAAACAAAAAAACAAAAAACAAACAACAAAAAAAGAATATCTTAGCCAATTTTCTATTTTACCTATAATATATTACCTATTTTCTATTTTTTTAAAAAAAGTATGTGCAGAATGATAAGATATGTTGATAAAGAATTGATGTCTAAATGAAACTCAAAGTGCATTTTAAATAAGTAGAAATAAAAATTCTAAGCGATAAAAAAGCATTATGACTCCTAGGTATATATACCCAAGAGAATTGAAGATGTATGTCTGCATAAATCATATACACGAATGTTTATAACAACATTATTCACAAATGCAAAAATGTGAAGCAACCTGAATATCCATCAACGGATGAATGGATAAACAAAATGTGGTCTAACCATATAGTAGAATATATATGACCATAAAAAGGAGTGAAGTACTAATACAGCCTACAAGGATGAACCCTGAAAACAGTATGCTAAGTGAAAGCTGTGCTGATCATGATCCCAAAAAACACAACCCAAACACTACCATTTTGAACGTTGAAATCCCTAAAGATCAAAATGTCTAAAGTCTAAGGCCTGAAAGGTCAAAATTTCTAAAGATCAAAACCGCTAATGTTAAAATCACTGAAGTCTAAAATGCCTAACATCTAAAATCCTGACATCGACATTAGTGTGTTTTTGATTGCACATGGGATAATTGCATCATCTTAGGCGGAACTGTGGCCTTGTCATTGTCTTTATTTGGAAGCTAAGTATGTTTCAAGGAGATGCATGTGGGTGCCATGTTGGAAAGGGGTGAACTTGTGGACTTAATTTGAAGTGTCAACTTGACTGGATTAAGGACTACATAGAAACTTGGTAAAGCATTATTGGGGGTGTATCTGGGAGTGCTTTCAGAGGAGATTAGTGTGTGAGTCTGAGCGGACTGGGTGGGAAAGATCTGCCCTCAGTGTTGGTGGGCAGAGTCCAGCCCAGAGAGAACAGTATAGAAGGCGGATTAGTCTCTCACTGAGAGCTGGGACAGACTTGTTTTCTGATGTTTTTGACTGATCTCATCAAAAGACTTAGGTTGCCTGTTACGATATGTCCGATGACCGCAGTTATATAAGCTATTTCTTCATGAATACAGTTTGTCTGCTCATAACTGTCATACTCGTGTGACTTTTGTTAGTATTTATGAGGGTTTATGCTTGTGAAAAGATGTATGTTATTATTGCCTATTTTATTTTGCAAAGTGTCCTATGAAGTGTTCTGTCATGTTTTCACCTGTTTCTAACATCGATCCCTTAAAAATGTAAATAAATGCATTTTGGAGAATTTTTAAAATGATTTTTTCTGGAGTTATATTTTTTGGATTTTGATCTTTTGGGATTATGATTTTCAGAATTTTAGACTTTAGGGATTTTTATTTTTCCGTATTTCAATATTCAGGATTACGGCACTTGGGATTGTACCTTTTAGGATGGTGGTTCAAACCCAGGTGAAAGAAGTCAGACTCATAAATCCACATATTATGATTCCATTCATGTGAAAAATCCAGAACAGGGAAATCTGTAGAGGCAGAAAGCAGATAAGTGGTTGCATATGGCTGGGGATGTTAGGGAGATGGGAGGTGATAGTGAACGGATACAGGGTTTCTTTTAGAGTTGATGAAGATGTTCTAACATTGACTGTGGTGATGGTTGCACAACTCCACAACCAAAACCCATTGAATTGCACACTTCAAATGTGTGCATTTTATGGCATCTGAATTATATCTCAATAAAGCTGTTATAAAAGAGAAAGCATGTGTCAGGGTCTTTCTCACACAATACTGATAGTGGCTTAGATTTGATGAAATACAGTATAATGTAATGTCATTAATGTTACATTGGGTGTTAAGATGGGACTGTGGAGGTGCCAAGGAGGGACCCAGGCCTGTCAGGGGTGGTAGGGAAGACTGCCTGGAGGTGGTGGTGGTAGGAGGTTTCAAAGATGAAGTTGTCAGGACAAGAAAGAGTGAGAGTGGAGCAAGAGTGACCCAGGCAAAGGATGCCACATGTGCAAACTCTGGGAGGGGCAGATCTACTTTAAGGGAATGGCCTTTAATGCAGGTGCCTGCTTTCATCCCCTGGGAATTGAGGGACATTAAAATGAGTGAGACTGTGGTCTAGCACTGAGGATAAAGCATCTGTCCCTCTTCTCCCAGGTTGGCTTCAACAAATAGTGCATCAGGTATGTCCGAAGAGAGAAAAGACGATGGAGGGACACTCTTGGCTGAGGTTTTGAAAACCAGGAGGGTCATGACAATTTCTGCACTGCTGGTGGAAGGATAAACGACATAACTTTCCCAAGGGCAACAACTCATTTGGCAAATGGCTTACCTTCCCACCCAGCCACCCACAACTATGCATGTATCCTAACTTAAGGAAATCCTCAGGGAAATCCTCTTCCATCTATTCACAAGGATGCTCTTCAATGCATCCGTGTAACAAATGGCAAACCATGGAGTCAGTCTGGATACATGGTGAAGGGTCTGTGGATTCTAGACCGCACGGCACTGTCATCAAAGGGTTCAAGTGAGTGGGTGAAGGGCAGACCTGAATGTCAGGCAAATCTGCCTTAAAGACAAGATTGTGTCCCGAACTTGGGCTACTCCTGTGTAAGCCTCAGCTTCCTTATGTGTAACATGGAGATGATCATAAGGGAACTTACCTCATAGGGTTAAGGTAGGGGTGAAATGAACACAGACACGAGCAATGCTTAGAGCAATGTTCAGCGCAGAAATAGTAGCTTTGTTGATTATTAGTTTATTACGGAACTAATAAAATGGATAAGCGTGAAGGTTATTCCACGATTTTGGATTTTGGATGATTATCAAGATCTATTGTGAGGTGAAAAAAGGCAGTTGAGAAGGGACTTCATGTTCACAGGTGTGCATGTAAATATAATTATTTTTTCTTCTGGTGTTTCTTAAACATTTAAAAACATTTCTAAGGGAACAAGAAGGAATTTTGTAATTGAGGAAGGGTGAAGTTTTGTTTTGCTTTTCTAAAGACATACATTGAAGATGTGCATCTCACTGCAAGAATATGAAACACCTCCCAGACCCTCTTCCAATGGCCACCAACTGGACCCTTTCTGGAAGCTTCCCTGAGCAGCAGGGCTCCGACCTGCAGTTCTGATGTGAGTTGCAACTCAGTGCAGGCTGCTTGATCTAAAAATAGGCAGAAAGACTCAAGTCTGTGGCTGCTCCAGTTTTTCTAGTTTGTTGAGCACTTTGGTTGGTGGAGACCAAAAGTTGTTTAAAATTAGGCTGAGCTCCTGGCGGCTCCAGGGGAGTAGGGGAGCTTCTGTGCATGCCCAGAGAGCTGGAGCTCACCATCTGGACCGTCTGCTGGAGGTTTCATCACTCGTGGGAAACTCCGTCTTCTGGAGCTGTGTGTGCCACAGGGTCAGCCCCAGTCTGTGGCGACAGCCTCGGCTATGAAAGAGCGCACTGCTCACAAGTTTCAGAGGACCCAGAAGGTCAATGCTTCTTCTGAATGGCTTAATGAGGAACCAGGGCTCAGGCTTGTTGATTTCACTCCCTTTTCTCTGTTTCTCTGCTAGCCTGACCCATTATGTCATCACATTTTTCTTTTTGTATGCTTTTTTCCCCTTTAAAATTGAGGTATAACATAAACCATAAAGTGTCTAGATCTTAAGTCCACAGCTGGATGCATTTTGCATGTGAACACACACCTAGCACCACCACACCGATCGAGAGATGAGATTTTCTCAGACCCCAGCAGGCTGTCTTGTGTCCCCTCGCAGTCACCATTGCCCCAGGGGTAACCGCTCCCTGGTCTCCATCACGACAGATGAATTCTGCCCGCTTAGAGCTGCCTATGAATGGAATCAAACAGCACGCACTGTTTTGGGTCTGGCTTCCCCACATTACATCTGGGAGATTCATCTGTGTGTTCTTGTGGATAGTGGTAACTTTTTCTTTGTCGTTGCTGTGTTTGAAGTACTGCAATTTGTTCACACATTCCACCGTTGATGAACACGTGGCTGGCTCCTATTTGCATATAGTGCTGCTGTAGGCATTCCTACATGTGTCTTTTGATGGATGTAGTTTTTATTTCTACCATCATTTATTGCACAGGCAACTACAAAAGTCTCTTCCTTGATATCCCAGCTTCTATTCTTTTCCCCTTTTCATCTAATCTGCACTTAACTGTCAGAGTGATCTTAAATAAGATTGTGTGATGTAATTACTTACATCTCTAAAGGCTTTCTATTGCCCCTGGAATAAACCCCAAACTCTTTACTCTGGCCTATAAAAATCCTACATAGTCTGGTCTTCTTCTTGAATTGGGGTCTCACTCTGGAGTGCTGGAGTGCAGTGCACAGTGCACCTCAGTTTCGACCTCTTGGACTCAGGTGATCTTTCTGGCTCAGCATCCTGAATACCTGGGACTACAGGTGTGTGCCACCACACCCAGCACATTTTTTGATTTTTTTGTAGAGTGACATCTCACTGTTTTCCCAGGCTGGTCTCGAACTCCCGAGCTCAAGTAATCTTCCTGCCTGGGCCTCTTAAAGTGCCAGGGTTACAGGTGTGAGCCACAGCACCCAGCCATTCTTGCTTTTTCTTCAACCTCTCTTCCCTTTATGGTGCCTCAGTCACCCTGGCTTTCTTTCTGTTCCTTGAATATGCCAAGCTTGTTCCCTGCATGGGCTTGGTAACAGCTGCTCCATCTTCCTGGAATTTTCTTTCCTAAACCTTCCCCCAGATCGGTCCTTTCTGGCCACTCATGGCCCACCTTCAGAGAGATCTTCCCTGACCAGCCCATCAGAAAGAGCCCTATAGGCTTTCTTTTCTTTCCTTTCCCTTCCCTTCCTCCCTCCCTCTTTCCTTTCCTTTTCTCTTTCTTTCTTTCTTTCTTCTTTCTTTCTTTCTTTCTTTCTTTCTTTCTTTCTTCTTTCTTTCTTTCTTTCCTTCTTTCTTTCTTTCCTTCTTTCAGTCAGGGGGTCTCACTCTGTTGCCCGGCTGGAATGCAGTAGCATGATCATGGCTCACTGTAGCCTTCACCTCCTGGGCTCAGGCGATCCGTCTGCCTCAGTCTCCTGGGTAGCTGGAAATATAGGTGCATACTACCATGCCCGGATAATTTTTTGATTTTTTTGTAGAGATGAGGTAGTCTCGCTATGTTGCTCAGGCTGGTCTTGAACTCCTGGGCTCAAGCAATCTTCCTGCCTCTGCCTCCCAAAGTGCTGGGATTGCAGGTGTGAGCCATTGTGCCTGGCCTTGTTCTTTCTAATACCATTGTCTTCCCTACAACAAAAGAGCAGAGAACTTGTTCAGTTTACTCACATTTGTGTCCCAAGTGACTATCCTCGTGCCTGCGCCCAGTTGATGCTTGTGAATGTTTGTTCAGTGACTGAATGAAACACTGGTCATAGATACCCAGTTCCTTTTCTAAAGTGAGGCAGTATAGCCTCATGTGGATGACCTTGGAGCTCAGTAATCAACCTGCCTGAGTTTGAGGCAAGACTCTACCTCTTACTAGCAGTCTGATCATAATCATCCTACCTCCTCATGCCTCAGTTTCCCCATCTGTGCACTGGGGATCATAGCTTGTTGCAGGCATCTGAGATCTACTATTCTATAGAATATCCGTTTTGTAGGGCAGTTGTACTATCCCTATTTTACAGACATAGAGAACAAAACATTGGCTGATTGAAAATAAGGTTCATGGGAGGTTAAGGCAGGAGTATCGCTTTGGGCCAGAAGTTTGAGACCAATCTGGGCAACATAGTGAGACTCTATCTTTATATTAAAAAAAAAAAAGAAAGAAAGAGAGAGAGAGAAAATAAGGATCAGAGACTCACAGATAACAGAGGTAACAAGTGGCAGCACCAGGACTTGAACCCAGGTCTGGCCAACCTCAGAGCCCACAGAGACTCTGGTGGAAAGCATCCAGTGTGTGAATGAATTGAGGTTCTTGCTCTGGTCAGGTTGGGTGGCCTGCTGCGTGTTTACATAATAATGGAATTTTACTACCAGGATGGGGGTGGCGGGGGTGGGGGACACAGCATCAGTAATGGTAACTGATCTCAAGCCAGGCAAAGTGGGGAACCAAAGGGAGGCCCAAACTTTACTCGTGTGATGACCGCTTGTATATCTAATCCTGAATTGTACCCCACATCTTTAAAATTTAAAAAAGAGGCCGGGCTCAGTGGCTCAGCCTGTAATTCCAGCACTTTGGGAGGCCGAGGCGAGTGGATTGCCTGAGCCTGTGGGTTCGAGACCCACCCTGGCAACTTGGCGAGGTCTCTACAATCAATAAAAAATTAGCTGGGTGTGGTCATGCGCACCTGAGGTTCCAGCTACTTGGAAGGCTGAGGCAGAAGGATCACCAGAACCCAGCATGTCGAGGCTGTGGTGGCCGGGATTGAGCCACTGCACTCCAGTATGGGCGACAGAATGAGACTCCAACTCAAAAAAAAAAAAAATAAAATAAAAAAGAGTTTTATCACTATGTCAGTAGCTCTTGAAGGTTCATAGAATAGTTCTTCTTGGTTAATTCCTTGGATCTCCCAGGAGTCCTGGGAGGTGAGCAGGGCCAGTGGGGAATCCCTTATTTTATAGGTGAGGGCTTTGGGACTCTGAGACTTACCCCGAGTCACTCTTTGGCTTCCAGGCCCACTGCTGTCCCTGCTACCAGTAACTCCTGACATCCTGGCAGCACCATCAAGGGATTTTAGCATTGCTATACCAACAGTCTGTAGTTCCCTGAATTTTGGGCATTTGCATACCACTCTTACCAGTTTAAAAATCTGCTTACTCACGCATGTTTGTTGCAGCTCTATTCACAATAGCAAAAACATGGAACCAACCATGCTGGCCATTGAAGCTGGACTGGATTAAAAAAACGTGGTACATATACACAATGGAATATTATGCAGCCATAAAGAAGGACAAACATATGGACTTTGCAGCAATTTGGATGGATTTAGAGTCTATCATACTCAGTGATGTGTTGCAGAAACAAAGGACGGAGTACCATATGTTCTCACTTATAAGCAGACCTTGAACAATTATCATAATAATGTAAGAAAGGAATTGGCAATAGTGGGAAACTGCTAGGGAAGAGGAGGAGTGGGATTGGCAGTTGAGGGAAACTGCCAGGGGAGGGAAGGGCACACTTTATCAAGAAGGGTACCTGCATAATGAACATTTGTATACCTAACCCTGAATTGTACCCCACATCTTTAAAATAAAATTAAAAAAATTAAAAATCTGCTTACTTAAAAACCCAACCTGAAAACCAAAAAACTCGAGCCAATCCTAAGCAATATTATCAGTATACTCATGGTCTGACATTTATTCAATAAATATTTATTGAGAACCTACTATATACCAGACACCAGACACAGGGAGTACATCAGTGCACCCAAAAAGAAAACCACCGATCATATACTGGGAGGGAGACACACAATGAATGAATGATTAAATGTGTGCAGCTTCAGATGGTGTTATCAATACGAGGTAGACTAAAGCAGACGAAGGTAGTAGAGACCCACAGGGCAATGCAACAGTTATATACATAAATTTGCTGTGTACATGAAATCAGTGCATAACTGTTAGAATAAAAATGTCCAGTCCAGGCACGGTGACTCATGCATATAATCCTAGAGCTTTGTTGTTCAAGGTCAGGAGTTTGAGATCAGCCTGGGTAACATAGTGAGGCCCCATCTCTCAAAAAAAAAAATTAGCTGGGCATGGTGGTGCACACCTGTTGTCTCAGCTACTTGGGAAGCTGAGGTGGGAGGATCGCTTAAGCCCAGGAGTTCGAGGCTGCAGTGAGTTATGATTGCACCACTGCACTCCAACCTGGGTGATAGACCAAGAATTTGTCTCTAAAAAACAAAGTCCATTCAAGTGCCATCTGGATTTGCCTTATATCACCAGGATCATGCAAAACACACACCATCATTTGGAAAGACTTCAAACAGTGCCAAGAAGACAAACCAGGTGGGATCATCCTCTTTTTTTTTTTTTTAACTGAGCTGAAAACAGGTTCTGAGAGGTGTAGTGATTTGCCCAGGCTCACATAGCCAGAGGGTGCTGGACATGGGCCCTGTGGTTCCGTCTCCCACCTCTGTCATTTCCCAAGTTGAATACAAATTCTGCTCCCAATAAGAGCTTGAACCTGCAACTGACCTAGTTTCCCTGTGGAGACGCACTGCCCATCCACATCCGACCTGGTGTTTAGCCTCACAGGTGTGGCCTGGCGATGTCTCCCAGCATCCTTGGGGGGCAGGAAGGGTTGCAATTGATTGCCCTGTTGCTTTTGCTCCGTTGCCCAGGCTGAGCCACTGCCAGAGACAAACTGGCAGGTATTTCAAGGGGAGATAGCATCTCTCCGGTCACCCCTCCTTAATAAGCTTCCAGTCACTGCAAATGATGATAACCATATCTCCTTTTACAAGTGTTTCTACCTGCCTCCTAGCCCCTCACTCAGTTGGGTTCCCTAGGGGCCGAAATCCCACCCAACTGTTCAAGATAAAAAGCAAAGCAGAGCTCCCCACTCACAGAAAGGGCATTGGTAATATGCTGTGTCTTTGAAGAGTGAATGCCTCATTCAAGGATGTTGTCTTATTTGACTTCAAAATATCTTCCTTTCACGTGAGGTTATCCAGGTGGATCTATTTCAGTTGGAAACTATAAAGCTCAGAGAGGTCAAGTGACTTGCCTAAGGTTGCACAGCATAGGGGGAGAATGACCTTGAACGAAGATAGGCAGGATAACCTCAGGGATGTTATGCAGATGAAATTAACACTGGTCATGTAGAAGAGCCTGGCAACAAGATATAGCTAAATATTAATACACTTATTCCCTTAGGTGGACCCTACTGTGTCAGACCTAGGGATGGTATGTTGTTGTTATCTCTACTAATATTAATAATAGCAGTGATATTGTCTTCAAATATGAAGGATTAGGAGATCACTGGAGCCTGTCGTGTCTCCTGTGGTGATGCAGGAATTATCTGTTGATGGATTGAGAAGGCCGTCCCAGTAAGGTCAGGGAAATAATAATCCTCGCTGTCATTTATTAAGAACTAACCATATACCAGTCACTCCACTAAGTATTTTATAAGTTTTTTTTCTTTTCCTTTTTTTTTTTGGAGACAGCTTCTGGCTCTGTCACCCAGGCTGGAGTGCAGTGGTGTAATCGTAGCTCACTGCAGTCTCGACCTCCTGGGCTCAAGCAATCCTTTTGCCTCAGTCTCCTGAGTAGCTGGGGCCATGGGCACATGCCGCCACACCCGACTAGCTTATTCAGGCTGGCCTTGAACTCCTGGCCTCAAGTGATCCTCCCGCCTCTCAAAGTGTTGGGATTACAGGTGTGAGCTGCTGTGCCTGGCATATGAAATATTTTTAAAAAATAAAATCACATGGAGAGTTTGGATCAGTGGTTCTCCACAGAGTCATAGGAAGGCAATGTGCAAGGACATTTTCAGTGTTCACAACTATGGGGTGGGGATGGGGTTTGCCGCTCATCATCCAACAGTGAACAGGACAGCCCCCCTAACCAAGAATTTTCTGGTCCCAAATGCCAACGGTACTGAAGTGGAGAAAATCCCAGTTTAGATTCAAATAGTTCTGCAAAGAATATTTTATAAAATAGCAACATCTCAGGCCCTATCTCTCCTCCCCCTCCCCTCCTCTCTTTTATCTTTCTTGGTGGGTTATTTTATTTACCTACACGTCTCCAAAGAGCCTGCTTTTGTGTGGCTTGTGATTACTCCATTCTAGACGTTATCTATTGGTTCCTCACAATGAAATGTGAGGCGTTAGCTCCCCCTTCTCCATTCCCATCTGCCTACACACATGACTCCGCCCCTGCATAGATCTGATATAATTTCTGTTGGATCAATATTCGGCATTTACCTTACCCTAACCGTAAATGGTGTTTGCGGCGGATGTTGCCGTCAACTCAGATGACTTTTCTGTCCTGCAAAACCTTTTGTTCTCTCTGAAGTTAATAATTGCCTTGTTTTCCCCTTGGCTTTGTTTTCTGTGTACTTTCTGCTAACTCAACCCTCAAATCTTTGCCAATTGTCTAAATCTCCTTTCAAGATATTCAGAACCATCAGGGAGAAAAATCTATCAAGTGTGCCTCCCAGAAGGAGTCTCTAAGTGTTTTGCAGGAATTGTTTTTATGTAAGACTCACAACAGCCCATGAAGCGGGTACCATTATCATCATCATTTGACACCTGCGGAATTGGCTGTCAGAGATGTCCTTTGAGTTCTGAAGTTTACCCAACTCTGGGATTCCTTACGTACCAGAAGGTCACCCTAAGACAATGCCCTTTAAAATGCCTCCAATAACCAGACCTTCATCAGTCTCAATGAAACCAGGGTAGCTTATTCATATCTGTTTCTACAGTGTGCCCCATAGAGATGTATACAGAAACAGAGACACACAGACACAGACCCACATGTGTATACCTACAGACACACACAGACACACAATGCCAGGCATGGATCAGGACTCTGGTTACTGTTTGTTGAATGAATAAGTGAGGACTTTTGAGAGGCAGTGGGAGGTGTGCCTAGTGCTCCCGGGCTGAGGATTAGAGCGGGTGGGGCTTGGTCAGACCACTGTGGGCGAATTGCCTAACCTCTCTAGCCTCTGTTGCCCCATCTGTAAAATGGAGCAGAACACACCTGCTTTACAGAGTTGTTGGACATAGGGAGAAGTAACTGGGAAATGCAAATACTCAGGAACCTAGAAAACACCACACAGATGACACAAGGACATTTTTGTCACAATGTGGGGGGAGCAGATTTCTGCAAAGCTTCTCCCTTTCTTCTTCTCTTCCTTCTTTTCTTCTAAGTGAGACATGGCATAATTAATTTAGAAAGGAAAAAGAAGTGCCTCACGGTGGAGAAAAGACATAGTTCAAGCTAGTTCTAATATGATAAAATATTTATATTAGTGTGTCATAAAAAAGGATTTGCTCTTCTCTTGCCTGGTATCATTAGTGGGTAGATACGTAACATCTTATTTTCTTGCCTTTTTTTTCTTCTCTCTTTTCTAGCAATGTACCGTTTCGAGTCGTCGACTAACTACAAGGAAATTTTTCCTCATGATAATAACAATAGATGATATTTATTTAGTGCTTACTGTGTGTCATCACGACCACAAACCCTTTTAGACACTGGCTTATTTAACTCAAACCACAACCCTAGGAGGTAGGGGCTATAATTTTTCCCATTTGAAAGATGAAGAAACTGAGGCACACACGGGTCACTGGTTCCCACTGTCCATTCTGACTTCGAAGCCCTTGACCTGCCCTGTTTCCTTCTGCCTCCTCTCTGTGCGGTGCTACTTTGACCCTACAGCTTTCAAATAGAGGCCAGCTGTCCAGAGGCTTTTTACTGGGGAAAGACAACCGATAATCAAAGCCTTTTCAGCTTGCAGTAAATGGAGATACCAAGAACTCTGAATTGCTGAGGTTCACATTTTGGGTGATGATGTAGGTATTCCAGCCTACAATGGAGAAATTCTGGAAGTCCATTTTCAGTGAGATTTTGAGTCTTGGAAACACAACATTGGAACCAGCTCAGCTATCGTGAATAAAAGAGCCCCTGGAGGGGTCTGGGACAGCTCGCCCCGGTTAAGCCAGTTTTGCTGTCAAAGGAACACGATTTATGGTCTCCAGACCTTTCCTTCCTGCATCTTCCTTCCCTGCCTTGTAGCTTCTGTGTCAGCTCTTCCTGATCACAAAGTGCACGATCCCCTGGAGATCTCAGTCAGAGTCAGGCTGTGGTGGACCCCAGACAAGGGTTGACACATGCAGACACACAGATACACACACACATACAGATCTACTCAGAAGCAGAGGGACACACCGATATATACAGACACACGCACATATACAGACACACACACACAGACATGCATATAGACACAGACACACACATGCAGACATACGTAGAAACAGACAGAAAAACATACATGCATATAGACACACACATACAGACACACAGACAGAAGCACGCATCTGCATATACATACAGACACACACACAGACATACAGATACACATATATACACATAGACACAGACACATGCATACAGATATACACAGAAACAGAGAGACACACAGATACAGACGGACACACAGAAGCAAACACAGAGATGCACACCCACACAGACACACAGACAGACACACACACGCATAGAAACACACACACAGACACAGAAACACACACATACAGAAACATACCGACACGCACACCCCTCTGCCCATTTGTTTCCTTCACCATCTTTAAAATCACAGTATCCCCAGCCCTCAGTTTCAGGTCCTGGCATACAATAGGTGCTCAGCAAATGTCTATTGAATGAATAAGTGCATCGATGACTCGATTATTCTCTCTTTGCCCTGTTCCGAATGTTTTGGTGTTTGTTCTTTTGGCTTGCCTGGATACTACCGGAAAAGACTAGTGGAAGGGATTCCTGTCTTCATTTTGGACAGATGCCAAGCTCCTCAGCATGGATTGTAAGGTTCTCTGTGGTGTGACTTCTGCCAACTTCTGCCTTATTCCCCGCAGCCCTCTGGTGTGTCCAACTCCACTCTCACTGGTTTTTAATCTTTTCTGAGTCACAGAATTCTTTGAGGAGCTGATGAAAGCTACAGACCCTCTTCTCCTATGTATAGATATCTCCTCATTCAAACAATGTTCTATAACTAATTTCTAGGATTCCTGAGGCCTATGTATGAATCTCCAAGAGTGGCATAGGATGCAGGCTAAGAACCCTTGTCCTTTTCTTATTATTTGAGGCTGCAGGGCCAGGGAAGCCCAGAAAGAAGCGGTGGCTTGCCCAGGGTCATGAATGATAGAACTGGAACTGAGAACCCAGGTCTCTGGATCTCCATTTCAGGGCTTTCTCCCTCTCATCATCCTGTGTTGATGAATGAACACCATGTAATCAGTTAATACAATGAACAATTAAATCGGACATTCCCTTCAGCCTTCTCCATCCATCAAGTCCTCAGCTCTGGCAGCTCTGTCAGATGCTCAAATACCAATGGTTTCTGGAGCAGAGCATTCTTCCTTGTAGTTTGGTATTTCCTTGATGATTATAAATGGGAGTGATTACAGTTGACTGTTCCACTGGGCATCTGCCACATAACTGAACAGCTCTTCCTCTAACTTGCAAAATGGAGTCAAGAGAGCATCCCAAATTAGCTATTTGTCTCAACTGTTGTGATTTGCCATGATCTTGGGTCAGGGTCACATGGTCAGCTCATTTCTCAGTGTTCTATGTCTCCTTTAATGGGTCCACTGACTTTCCCAATTTCCTAAGGCAGAATCTAACATATAACCCAACACATCTCTCTCCTCATCTCTTCAGTCAAATCTATTACCAAGACTTGCTTCTTTTCACTGTGCATCCAATTCATTTCTGTCTGTCATTTCTGCTGCCACCACTTTTGCAAATGAGGGCAACATTATCTACGGCATGGAGAATGGCCATGACCTCCCCCAGTTGGATGACCTGCTGAGATATTAGCTAGGGGTCACTTGTCTTTCACTTCTCACCATTTTCTGTTTGGGCCAGAAACATGGTACATTAGCCAGGATGGGAAGTGCTATGCTGCTGTAACAGACAACCTGTGGGTTCAAAACAAAATGGTATTTCACACTCATGTGAAGCTAGCTAAGGTCTCACTACACTCTGGGACTGCTGTCCTCCAAGATCAACTCAGCACTCCAAACCTCTTTGATCTTATGCCTCTACCATATTAATACAGGCTTCTTCAATGGCTGCATGGGGAGAAAAGAGTTGTTTAGCAGCTCTGAAATGCTTCCACCTGTCTCTTCTGATCCCATTTTATTGGCCATTGCAGTCATATGTCCACGTCTAATTCAAAAGGGCGCTCATATCGAATCACTTCCCCCAAGGAGTGGGTGGTAGAAGAGAAGCTGAAAAAGAGGTAGTGGTTTATCAGCTTTTTAATTCAAAATAGTGATCCAACTATGAGACAGAAAGATTCAGGAAATCAACATTATCCAGACTAAGTTCCCCTCCCCACACCTCTGACTAGAGGCCAGGTAGGAGGGGCATTTGAGGAGGAGGGCGGGGAGTGTGGAGAAGAGGGGAGAGGAAAGGAGAGGAAAAGAAGAGACACAGAGAGAAGAATGGAGAGAGAGAGAGGGAGGAAGGAAGGAAGGCAGGAAGGGAAAAGAAGAGAAAGAAGAAGAAAAGGAGGAGGAAGAAAGGGAAAGGGAGGGGAGAAGAGGAAGACAGACGAGACGAAAAGGAGAGCATGGGAAGGGAGTAGAGAGAGATGACAGGAGAAAGGAAAAGAGAAAGGCAGAGAGAGAAAAAGAGAAGAGGAGGAGGAAAGGGAGGAGGAGGAGAGTGAAGTAAGAGGGAGAGGGAGGAAGGAAGAAAGAGACAAAGCAGTTCACTTAAGTGTACTTGTTCCACCTCCTGGAGTTGAATACTGGGGCACCATTTTGAGTATAGCGATCCAAGACAAGAGACACCCGTGTCTCCTTGGTCCCCTCTGATCCTCTGATCCTCTGATCCTTGGCAGACCTGCTCTCTTCAGTGATGATGAAACCCAGGTCAGGGGTGGCTGCGAGGAGTGTTGGGCAGAATGAAGGCAGCCCCCAGCGGGGGGGGGAGGGGCTATCTGAGGGGGAGGAGAGAGGGAGGAGAGAGAGAAGTCTGGTCCCAGGAGGAGGGGACTTGTGCGTGCGGCAGAGGATGTGTGGAGGAGCTGAACAGATGAGAACCAAAGGAAGATGTCGCTCCATCTCATGGACCAGCGGAGAAGGCCAGCTCAAGGATCAGAAGGGACATGCTACATCCAAGGCAGGGACTGGCACAGGCAGCACAGAGGTAGATAAAGACGAAAAGGATCACTGGGCTGGTGTGTGCGTTAGCTCCCTGGAGTGGAAGGGGATGAGAGATGGAGAAGAATTAGCACCCCGAATGTATGTGAGTTGTAACTTGCAGGCTTATCTGCATGGGCTGAAAATATGTTTCCCGTAGCAGGCAGAACAGAGGCTAGGGGCCAGAAATTCAACTGGGTTCTAGAAAATAAAGAAACTTTTTATTTTTTTGAATGTTCGAGACTTTCTTGGGGTCACAAATATGCTACACCGGTGCTACTCAAACTGTCATGGATAGACTAGTGACAGCCAGCAAACAGTTACTGGGCCTCACCGAGTAAGTAATTGGGAGTGTTTAGAAACTTTTATAACAATTTGACATTGCTGTGACATCCAAGTAAATTTTGCTGTATTTTACAAAAGTATAGGTACGTGATGGATTGGGGGAAAAATGGTCCTTCTTGACAGATCGTCTGAGAAGCATGACACTGGGTTGCTAAGAGGCTTTTCTCATTCCGTGCAGGTCTCCTTCTAAACTGTTTTCCATAGTGGTTGTTGTAAAATGCACATGGGGTCCTGATGCACCTCCATCGACAACCCTTCAGTGATGATCTCAAGTCCTTTTGGATAAAGACATTTTTACAATAGCCTGCCACACTCTGCATCATCTTGTCCCTACTCGCCTCCCCCAAGCTCCTCCCCTCTTCTCTCTCCCTGACCCTGCCTGCTTCCAGGTCACACTTCCTTTTACAGATTCTCATAAACACCAAGGTCCTTTGCCAGTGCTATACCTTTGCCTGGCATGCTTTCCCCATCATCTTGGTGGAGTTCACCCCTGTTCCACCTCTAAATCACAGCTCCAGAATCACCTCCTCAGAGAGGCCCTCTCTACCCCTGGGCTAGTTGAGGCCCCGGCTTCTTGTCTCTATAACACTCCGCACTCGCTTGGATGTGTCTGTAAGGAACTTGTAACGTGTCTACTTTCTCTACAGGTGTGTGAAGTCTAAGTGGGCAGAGGTCTTTCCTCTTTTGTTCACCACCCTGTGCCACAGCCTAACCTACCTCTAGGTCATCAGGAAATATTTGTTGAGTGAATGAAGGCAACATCCAGAGCTCCGGGGACAGGAATTTGAGAGTGTGAAGTATGTTTTTAGGAGGCGAGGCCTTTATTTAGTAAAGTGGTTCCCATGCCTCCTTCCTCTGCCCAAAACCTGGCAGCCCGTCCCAAGCTCCTGCTGATAAATCATTTTATTGGCACAGCTGGACAGGAAAGGACAGAGTGAGTAATGGGAGTCAGGCACCGTGTCATGGACAAAGGCCCGAGTTGACATGGTAACAACAGGCAGACGGATGTGGCCTGGGCAAGAGTCTGGCCTCTGGACACATCTGGGAACAGTCCCCAGGTCATTTTTCCTCTGTGCTGGGGAGCGTGAAAAGACTAGGGAGGGGAAGGAGGGTGGACGCTGGTGGAGCCTTCTAACTCCAGCAGCAGGATGAAAATAACTTTGGTCGACAGTAGTAAAGAGTCCTATGTTGGGGGCATGAGGATGCCTTTTGATCTTTATTTTTGACATGTAATGTATATTTGTATATTATTTTAGATGTTATTCTGAACCCTATTTTTAAATTGCAAAAGTAACCGAGTGCTTTAGCATGAGTCATAATGGTTGGTCGTGTATGGTTAGACATGAAGACCTAGGAACCCGGTTCAAAACCTGGCTCTGTCCCCTATCAATTTGAGAAACATGGACGCGTTACTTAATCTCTGTGTGCTTTCATTTCCTCATATGCAAAGTGGAGATAAAGATGGTACTTAGCAGGGTTGCTATGAGGTTTACATGAGAAACACATATCAGGCATTTAGTACATAGTAAACAATAATGTCTGGTTTGGTAAGAACCATCAAAACATGTAGAAGTAAGTAAAGATGAAGTAACATCTCTATCTCCCAGCCCATTGCTGGGATGCAAGTTCTCTTAGCTGTGTCTGCCTGGGTATTCAAGCTGCTGCAAATGTACATAGGTCAGGACTGGGATAAAGGGAAGGCAAATGAGGTGCCCTGAGAGTAAACGGTGAGGAAGCACTTACTCTCAGGGGCCAGCCCTGTATGTGCACGGACCTGCAGGGGAGAATCACCTTCAGTTCTATACTCTGGGTGACTCACTCATGTCACCCTACTCCAGGACCTGACATAGATCATGAGGAGACTTATGCTTCTGATAATGGCAGACAAAGTAATTTGGACCATCCTTTCACTAGACAGACTGAATAATAAAATATGTATATTTACATACACATATATGTATAAACACATATATGCATGTATACACACATGTGTACACACAGACACAGAGACACACACATACAGACACAGACAGACAGATGGATGTGTGCGCATGCACACACATACACACAACTTGAAGGCATCAGAGAGCTAACAAGTAGTAAAAATTCACCAGGATTTGGTGAGGCTGGAAGCCTAGAAAGATGAGACTAGTATTTGGTGAGTCTGGTTGAGATGAGAGGCTAAAAGGCTGAGTGGTAATTCTGACATCTTCAAAGGCCTAGGGCACAGGGGTTGGAACTCATGGCTTGCCAGGGACAGAGGGCCTTGCCTGATGACCTTCCTTACTTTAGGTTGGAACCCCGAAGAACTGCACCCTGGAGGTAAGGGTGAAATGGAAGTAGACTGGCTCTGGCAGAGACTATAGCTCAGCTCTGACTTATCACAATCCCTGACTTTGAATTGAGGGGACATCAGATTGCTAGTTCCTACAGGGACCTGAAAAGAGAAAATATAAATACTCCCTGCAGAAAAATAATATCATTTTAGGCCTCAAGTTATTTATACAAACAAATTTACACATGCAACATCTGGCATGCAATAAAACAACAGTCAGGCACATGAGTAGACGAGGCAAAATAAATAATAACCAGCAGAAGCAATAGACAAATGAAACAGACCCCCAGGGCTCCAAATATTGAGGTTATCAGACAAAGACTTTATTTTTATAAATTTAAAAAGTGGTTTTTATTTTTTGTAGAGACAGGGTCTTGTTATGTTGCCCAAGGTGATCTTGAACTCCAGGCCTCAAGTGATCCTCCCCTCTTGGCCTCCCAAAGCACTAGGATTACGGATATGAGCCACCACACCTGGCCAAGACTTTACAATACCTCTGCTTTTACCGTGAATCGTAATAGTAAAAGAAGCACCAGTCTTCTTTTATTATCGTGTTCAAGGAAATAAAAGAAAAAAATTGAGAATTTGGGTAGTTAACTAAAAATAATAAAAAGCAATAGGAAATTCTAGAAATGAAAAAAAAAGAGAAATTAAGAACTCATGTATGAGCTTAACAGCAGATTAGATAGAGTCTGAAGAGAACTTGGCTAATTAGAGTATGAATCACTCTGAGGTAGGTGTCTGACCCAAAGTTCGATGGCTCTTCTTAAAACATAGAGGTACTTAAAGCTAGGCATGTTGGCTCACGCCTGTAATTCCAGCAGTTTGGGAGTCTGAGGCAGGAGGATCACTTGAGGCTATGAATCAGAAGAAAATAGAAAGTATTCAGAGTCGAGAATGGAGAAACAAAAGGCTAGTAATTCAGATGAAAAGGAAGAGACTTGGAGCACATGGTAAGGTCTAATTGGAACCCCATTAGTCTCATAAGAAGAGGAAGAGAATGGGGCAGAAGGAGGTATTTGTAAAAATAATGGCTAAAATGTTTCTGAAACTGATGAAAGATATCAAGCCATAGACAGGATAAATATAAAGAAACCAATACCTGGGCACATTCTTTAAAAATTATAGAATACCAGAAAAGAAACAGCTCTCCTTTTTTTGGCCTCAGGGTGGAAAAAATATCCCCCTACCAGTTCTCCCTGTAGGGAAGGTTAGGAATTACCTGTCACCACAAAACTTTTCTCATGATGCTACGGCTGCCTTATTTTATTGTCTGGGAAAAGGCAGAGGTATGGGGTGAGAATTGAAGGTCGTAGTGTCAGGATTAGGTCCCTTGGAAAACCTCTGAGGTAGGTGTCTGACCCAAAGTTCGATGGCTCTTCTTAAAACATAGAGGTACTTAAGGCTAGGCATGTTGGCTCACGCCTGTAATTCCAGCAGTTTGGGAGTCTGAGGCAGGAGGATCACTTGAGGATAGGAATTTGAAATCAGCCTGGGTGATATAGTAAGACCCTATCTCTACAACTTAAAAACAAATAAACACCATAGAGGTACTTAAGATCTTTTTGCTATTAGCTTTGGGCTCTAGTCACAATTTTGGAGCACTGGTTCCTTCATGTGACATATATTTATTGACAGTCTACGAATGTATCAGGCACTAGGGATACATCAGTGAATAAAGTAGACTAAAATCTTAGTCTTCATAGCATTTCCATTATAATGGGATAAGACAACCAAAAAGCAAAAGAAATAAAATATTCATTATGTCAGACGGTTATATGTGCTATAGGGAAAAGTGGGTAGAAAGGGGGACTAGGGAGTGTTGCATTTTCAAATAAATTAATCAGAGATAACCTTACTGAGAAGATAGCATCTGAGCAAAGACCTGAAGGGGAGGTGAGGAGAGAGCCAGGCAGATATCCGGAGAGGAGTATGGCTCTTACATTTATTCTAAGTACATAGTTTAATCAAATATTACAAATCACGGATGAAATATGAGAGTCAAAAGGGAGGAATTGTTTCTGTGAACATTAAGTTAAATGCTTTAAACGCACTTGAAAAGATGAGTTGCAAAGAAATGCTGTCAAATTAGGGGACAAAAACTGAGAATTTGGGGGGGAAATCACAAATTGGGAAGAGTGCTACACTCAGGTTACCTCACATGTACCTTTAAAGTGCTCCACTCTACAGAAATTGGAACTGGATATCAAAAGTAATGTATTACGATTTTGATTTATGTAAGAAAGAGAAAAGGGAATTCCATCAGGGCTCCTCTGCTCTCAGACAAGATCTTGCTACATCAAAAGATGGGTGAACAAATGACATTGCTTTGTTTTAGGTTAAATGAAAACATTTAAGAAACGAATGCATTCTGTTTTATGATTCTTAACTTTGCTTTCTTGAATAACCCACTCACTACTAGTTCTGATATTGGAAGCAGGCCAATTTGCTGAACATCAATGAGCTGAAAGCTATTTTTCTGAAAATCAATGTGTCAAACTGACATTCTCCCTCCCTGCCTAAATCTATCTTGTCTTTTTTTCTCCCCTTGGAGCTCACTGCAGAGAACAGGCAGGAGAAGGAGGGAATCTATGGGAAAGAGGCGATGGTGTGAAGTTGATAAACCATAATCAGAAGAAAACAGGTTCAAATGGTAACTTATTGTGAGATCTTGGGCAAGTCATTTTACAACTTAGAACCTCACTCTCTTCATCTGTAACATGGGCACTTAATAGAACCCACCTGCCAGGCTCGGTGGCCCAGCCTATAATATCAGCATTTCGGAAGGCCAAGTCAAGTGGCTTGGCTGAGCCCATGGGTTCGAGACCCGTCTGGGCAACTTGGCAAGACCCTGTCTCTACAATAAATAAAAAATTAGCCAGGCTTGGTACCGTGTGCCTGTAGTTCTGGCTATTTGGAAGGCCGAGGCAGAAGGATCACTGGAGCCCAGCAGGTTGATGTTGGGGTGGCCATGAGTGTGCTACTGCAATCCAACCTGAGTGATAGAGTGAGACTCCAACTCAGAAAAAAAAAAAAAGAGCCTACCTGGTAGAGTTCTTGTAAAAGTTAAATGATTTGTGCATGAAGGTGTTTAATACACTGCCTGGCATATTGTAAGTGCTAAGGAGTGAGGCAACTATAATTCTTTTACTTTTGATATTCATTGAAAGTCCAATTGCTACAGCTGTATTTGGTATCAGATTCTTTCTTATAAAGCCTGGAGTAGACAAATTGGAGTAGACTTAAAGAATAACAGGGCATTGTACTGACAGAAGCAGAATAAACCCCACAGGGAGACAGAGAAGCATTGACCTCGAGTGCTGGTTATAATGGTTGTCTGAGAGTCCCACGTGGTGTTCAGCCAGCCAGGGCTTCATTTTGCATAAAGAAAGGTCAGTCCCAAACTCCACAAGTCCTGCCTGCAATTGGGACTTCCTGATCAGAGGCCCAGACAAAAATTTGCAAGTGGACTTGCAGTTGTCACCATCTCCAGATGTATCATTTTGGATTTTGAGAGATGGGTAAAGAGACCATGGCTGTGATGATGAACTCCTGGGTGTATCCCCTCTAGGTCCTGTAAATCTCCTGTGGTCTGCAGCCTTATAGGATGCCCTCTTACTTAGCACCTCTTAAACTTAATTCTGCAGGGTTCCTTAAGATGATAATGGAATGTTTTCTTAAAAGATTCCCATGTCATATAAATCTGGAATCTATCATATGCTATAGTGACAAATTATGGCTATTTTTTTTTTAGATGGAAGGTGACAATTGTGTCACCACTACCAAGTATGGTCCAGAGTTTGTCTCATTCAATTCCCTCAATGTCTCAGTGAGGCCGATACTATTATTCTCCCCCTTCCACATATGAGGAAATGGAACATTAAGAGACGCCCAGAGAGGATAAGTTAACTTATCCAAGGTCGCACACCAAGTGAGGAAAAAAAGATTTGAATCCAGGTTTTCTGACTCCAACACTTTTGCTCTCAGCTTGAATCAAAAGTTAATTTTAAACCCTTGATGTACAGTGGGGTGACTGGGGGATGTATCTAATATCCCATCTAGGAATATTTTGAGCTGAGCATAGGCCTTTTCTTCAAACTCAGAAGAATGACATGTAGGTAAATGCGAAACATCTATTGCTATTGGCGTCTTATGTCTATTTGAGGGATGGCAGCTGTTTCTGTCTCCAGAGTCAGCCTGTGCCCCAACTCCTATATTTAACCTGGAATTAGCATACCAAAATATCTGAAAAATCCTGCAGTAAGGAAACCTCTTTATCTGCCTCTAACCCAGCTTATTTTTCCTCCAGAGTCCCTTCCTTGCCTCCTATTTTCTTTCTTTCAAACAGTTATTAATATCCATAGGACGAGTATTCCATGAAACACAGTTTGAATAATTCCTTTTTGTAGGGGCGGCACTTAAAGCTGTGTGTAATTTATTTCCCAAATGGGGGGAAAAACCATTTCTTCGTGCATCCCTTGTCAGTAGTGAATAGGGCAAGAGTTCTTTCTTTACATAAAGGGCAACATAAAATAAACCAAGACATACCCAGTAAAAATCTTGCAGAAGATATTGTTCTAGGGATTAGCTACTTGGAATTTCACAGCAGGGAGGGCTTTGGCAGGAAGAGGCAAATCATGATTTATTGATATACCCTAAAATTTTCAATGTATCATAAAGGGAAACTTGACAACAGGGAACCTTTTAAGAGTCTTGGATGACATTTGCTTGAAATTGGCTTATGGTATTTTCATATCTCCTTTCCAGACCTAGTCCTGGATGACTACGTGAGTAATATCTTCCTTTTTGAAAGCTTTTCACTCTTTATATCATTTTCTTAGTCCTTGGCAAGATTGCTTAGGGGACTGTATTCATTTTTAATCCATGGAAAAGAAAGCATGTCTCTCCCTGAGACTCTAAGTTCTGCAAAGAATGCAGGATAATGATAGTGTCAAGCAGTTATACAGACTTTAAATAGCTATCAATGTAAATATAAAACTGTAAGGTGCAGGAATAAAAAAGCTCCTTAGACACTCCAGAAGGGAAGGTAGGCTTGGGGGAATGTTTGAAGGCACTCAAAAGATACAAAAGTTATATGGCAGGAGGACTAGCTGATCATGAAACCAGATTCCTTTCTTTTTAGGCACACTACATTTCCCAGCCTCCCTTGCAGTAGGTGTCCCATGTGACTGAGTTCTAGCCAATGAGATATGAATAAATAATATGGACCACTTGACCCATAATAACCTCCATCCACGATCCTTCTTGTTTTTTTTTCCCTGGCAACCTTGAAAGCTCTTTTGGTTTTGAAGATGGTGAAGCCAAGAGATGGAAGTGTTCTGGGTTCTATTTGGAGAAAGTTGCCCACCATTCATGAATATCAGCTTTGGGGCCAGGTTGAGGGGTAGGGTCATGTCTGTAATCCCGGCACTTTGATAGGCTGAGGTGGGAGGCTTTCTTGAGCCCAGGAGTTTGAGACCAGCCTAGGCAACATAACAAGACCTTATCTCCACAAAAGAAAAGAAAAGAAAAGAAAATTAGCCATACATGGTGATGTGTACCTGTAATCGTGGCTACTTGAGAGGCTGAGGTAGAAGGATCACCTGAGCCCAGGATATTGAGGATGCTGTGAGCTGTGATCATGCCATTGCACTCCAGCCTGAGCAAGAGAGTGAGAACCTGACTCAAAAAAAAAATCTGCTTTGGAATATTAAGGTAGTGAGAAATACGCTTCTATTACATTTGTGGTATTATACCTTTGAGGAATTGTTAGATACTGTGACTGCAAATCTGGCAGGGAGTTTGTACTTGGTGATTGGTTATCATGCTTTCTGAGAAAGAGCATTATGTAAAGATTACGGGCTGTAGAGTAAGACAGTGGGGTTAAAATCTTGACTCTGCCATTCACTTGACCCCCAATCTTAGGCAGGTTTCCTAATCTCCTTCAGCCTTAGTGTTTTTCCTTTAGAAAATGAAAATAATATTTACCCTGTAAGCTTGTTTTGAAAGTTCAAGAAAATGCACTTAAACATATCTGGCATAGTGACAGGCTCAGTGTAGGTGCTCACTAAATAGGTAGCTGTTGACATTGACTTTTCCAATCACTTTTTAAAATAATTCTATTTTCCTGTTTTGATTCTCCAGATTACAATAGTCAGCCCCTCCACAAATCTCCATCTTCAGCCAAACTAAAGAAAAATCACACACACACAAAAATCTGGGAGAGGAAGAACTTGCCCTGTCTTCTTTTCATTTCACTATCGTTGTAATTAAATATTTGAATAAGGATCAGTTGAATGTCTCCCTCCCTTTTTAGGCAGGCTCCATGAGGACAGGAATTATGTCTGTATTGGTCTCACAGGTGTGCCCAATTTAGCCCATAGCCTCACAAAAAGTAGAGGATCAATAAACTCTCTTAATGCATGAATTGTCAAAGGACACGAATTCTCCACCTGTAAATCTTCACAGGGCCCCATTAATACTAAGCCCACACGTGGGCAGAGGAGAGGCAGTGCAAGGTCAGCTGGCTTAGAGACATCTTTATCACAGGCCTGCCAGAAATGATGCCTCCGAGGGTCTCAAGTAGAGGTGAAAAGCTGATGGTCTGTATGGCAATTCTGGTTCATCAATGTATTTTGTCTATTCTGTACTGTGTTTTAAATATTTGAATTTATTGCCAACATTTTTTAAAAACTCAGGATAGTTCACACAGCAAGCCGTATTTTCTGCTTCTATTGAAAAATCAGTTTTATTGGCAACTCTGGACTTGATGATGGCTGACTGGAATTGACTAGCAGTGACCTTACTTACGACATGCCCTGCAGTTCATTCAAGACTCCGTCAGGCCCACTCTGGCCTGCATTTATATTACTAGCCTGGCTTTGGAGTTTGTAATATCCCTATTATTATACTTAGATACTTAGATGTCAGTGAAAATGGGTGATCTAAAAAAAGTATTGCACATGTGTCCTAATCTTAAGGAGTTTATAGGATGGTTGAGTAAGAAGAGACATGCACATATAGTCAAACCTTAAAAAAATTAATTGATTGATTACATAGTTCAATTGTGGATGGACAAATTCATGTCCATCCAGAACCTTAAAATGTGACCCTATTTGGAGATAGTGTCTTGCAGATATAATTAGTTAAGATAAATTCATGCTGATTAGGGTAGACCTTAAATCCAATGACTGCTGTCCTCTGAAGAGGAGTGACACCCAGATAAGAAGGTCGTGTGAAGGGAGAGGGAGAGATCAGAGCCAAGGGACACTTGGGAACACCAGAAGCTAAAAGAAGCAAGGAAGCCTTCTCCCTTAGAACCCCCAGAGGAAGCATGGCCCTGCCAACACCTTGACTCTGAAATTCTAGCCTCCAAAATTGTGAGATAATAAATCTTGGTTGCTTCCAGTCACCAAGTTTGTGCTGATTTGTTATGGGAGTGCTAGGAAATTAATACAGCAATAACATGATGTCATTCATATATATATATTTATGCATATATATATATATATATATTCTGACATTTAAAAAGGAGCTGGTTGAAGTTTGCTTAAAGACTTCATAGAAAAGATTTGAAGAAAGTCTTAAAAAGCAAATAGGAAAGAGAAAAAGAAGGACTCAGTCAGGAGAGACTACATGGTGGTCATGAGTGTGGGTGTTGGGGTGAGGCAGATCTGAGTGTTAATCTAGCTGTGTGACTGTGGGCAAATCATTGAACCCCTTTATGTCCCTTTCCTCATCTGTAAAATGGGGAATGGTAATATTTACCATTCATGTTCGTAATGAGAATTAAAGTATGTAAAGAACTTAATACAGTGATAGTAATCAGCACATGCTCAATTCATGGGATATTATTGTTATTTTGAATGACAGGCCCCTGTTAGAGACAAATACCCCATAAGCATATCACTTAGCTATACTTCCCATATGCACAACATTGTGCTGGAGTCTCTAGTGCCCCTCTGCATTCACTTTCTCTCTCTCCTCACTCTGTTCCTGGGGAGGCTGAGCGCCGTGGACCACATCAGCCCAGCGCCCTTGCCCTCTGGCTTCTTGCTGAATTTGGCCACTAAAGAGACAACGGGCAGGAGATTAGAGGGAAAGACGAGAGAGGGATCAGCCATCCTCCCTGCCTCTTGCCAATTCTATTCCAGTGTATTAAGTGTGTCTTTTCATTCTGATGCTTTTGATATCTTGGGGTCTTGCTGATCCTGAAGAAAATGCCCCTCCCAGGGTTAGGTGCTTCCTAGAGAGAGAAAGCAACTCACTCTAGGAGTGCAACTTTTCATCCACAAACCATCCAATCCTAAACTCCTGCCCCCAAGCATCTCCTTTATTAGCCTCTCACAGGCTGGACCACTGTCCACCTGCCCTCATCACTCCAGTGTCCCAGAGAACTAGGGAGAGCCTTTATGCCCCAGACAGAACCTGCTGGAATTAGTCAAACAAGCCAATTCTGGAAACCACAATAAAGACTCTTGCCCGTGCTTTCCCCTTGCCCTCTCGGCCTCCTGACTGACCCTGGTGCTGCCCCCATATGGCCCTGCATGGCGTGGTGTGCTCCCTCTTCATAGGAACTGTGAGAAACAAACTCTTTTCATTGGCGATTGCTTCCAGATCTGTTGGCTTCACCATACCTGAATGTAATGAAACCTATATTTTAAAATACTCTGTTGGGCTGGGACTTGATGATGGCCACATTCTTCTACCTGTGGCCACAGCTTCTGTTGGGCAGTTCCTCTATCCTGTGACAGCTCTCCCCAGGTCCTGGTCTTGTCACTCCTTCTTGTCACCCCTTAAGTCCTCCATGGTGGTAACTGCTTTCTGCTATTGCTAGTCCCTGGGTGCCTCTCCATTCCTAGCTCGTTTCATTAGTCATTCCCATACCTCTGTAAATAGCCCTTTCATTAGATGTTTTTCAAATAACTCTTGGAGTATGCCAGCCAGGAACTTGATTGATAAGCACTTTGGCGTTTCCAAAGCATCTTCATATCCTTAATCTCTGACATGCATAATATCTTTGTGAAATGGGCAGGATCATCCTTATTTTGTCAATGAGGAAACTTATGTTCTGAGGGGTTAACCAACCTGCTCAAAGTTAATCTTACACCTCTAAATCTGGCCGTCTTTCAACATATCTCACTGATATCTACATGCCTGGCATGTAGTGGCAAGTTAACTAACATTTCTTGAATGGAATAAAGCAAGTGACCAAAAAGCAAGTTCTTGAAGGACTGATGCAGAAGGTGGGGCAGGTCTTTCCTTATGGGGGAGTCTGAGATTACTGCTGGCAAAATACTTAATGTATAATCGGCGCTCAGTAAGTACTCGTTAAATGTTGAATAAATCAACAGGACTTTGGAGGTGGTCTTTTGGAGGCACCATAGCAATGACCTGTGAGTGTTGGGTGTTTGATATGGAAGTCTCCAGAAGGAAACTGCCAGACACTTCTGCTCCCTAATCTGACTGGAGCTTATCCTACATTTTCTACTCTACCAGTGTCCAGAGTAGAGAACTTGACCAAATCAAATTATTCTAGCGTCATCCTTGCCTGGCATTCTGCCCATTCCCTGATTCCTATGCCTTATTAAAAATGAATACTGGTTTGCAGATGTCAAGTATCTGGATCTGTGTGAGACTGGCAGATTATGGCTAATAGGGCTGAGGTCTTCAGTGGCTGAGCTGCCCCCAGGAGATTTGCATTCCTGCGGGGGTAACTCTATGCGCTTCTGATTGTGATACTCAGTGTTGTGCAGTGCTCTATTAACAGCAATTTCACAAGAAATGGCAAAGAGTGATGAAGGAATGGGTGTCAACCTCATCTCACATTTACTTTTGTTATAAAATGGGTCTTTCTAAGGTAACACACATCAGAGGATCTTTGCACCATGCTGCTTGGGTGACACTTCATATTTTGTTGAGCAGATACTCTCTTGGTGCCAATGGCCCCACTGCCTGATTAATGACATCTCCTTCAACCTGGCTCTTTCATGTTTCCCGGGGTCCCCTGGAGCTGCCTGGCTGGCTTTTCACCATAATGACAGCTGACACGGAGCGACTTTATTGTGAATCACAAAGTCACTCCCTCTGTTACCACCCCTGCCCACACACATGTATACCACTGAGACTGGTGCACTTGCAGTGGCTTCAGGATACAGCCTGCGAGCTGAAAAACTCAAGGACATCTCCAGAGAAAACCTGCATACCAGCTTTTAAAGATACCCCAATATTCTGAGAGGACTGGCGTTGGCTCTAAGAACATGGCCAGAAAATGGTATGGGAAGAAGATATCACTGGATTCCCAAGCAGTAGGGGAGGATGATGAAGAATGTGAAATCAGATGTGCCTGTGTTTGCTCCTATTAAATACATCACTTGAATCTCTGAGTCTAAAGTCATCATCTGCCAAATGGGGGCAATAAGTCATCAGTTTACACTGGAAAGTAATTTTCACGAAGGGCATGTAGAACTTTGCATGTAGTAATTGCTCAATAAATATTAGCTCCACTATTTTTACTCATAAAAATAATCATTAAGGCGTTTCCCCAAACATCAAACCACATGAAGCAAACTGTTCATACAATCTGGGGGGACAGGACTTGAAAATGGACATGGTGCTGGGAATGTTGCCCTTGGCTCATGGTCTTGGAAGAGAGTTATTCCTAGCAACCAGTCAGGAGGCTGTACAAGGAGTCGGGACTTAGGGTGCAGGAGTCAGGGTTTAAGCCCGGATAACAGAAACCTTCTGAAGTTTTAAATAAAAGAGAGATTTAACACAAGGAATAGGTTTTACAGATGAGCAGAGAATGGAGAAGCCAAAATGAAAAGGTGAGGTGACTTAGAGATGGACAACAGAAGGAAAATGCTACCAGTGCTAGGCCAGAGGAACAGAGAGAGGAAGTCATCCTTTGAAAGCTGGAACCAGCCAGCTCGGTGGTGGCTCAGCCTGTAATCCCCGCCTTTGGGAAACTGAGGTGAGTGGATTGCCTGAGCCCGCGGGTTCGAGACCCGCCTGGGCAACTTGGCGAGACCTCATCTCTACAATAAATCAGAAAATGAGCCGGGTGTGGTAGCGCGCGCCTGTAGTTCCAGCTACACGGAAGGCTGAGGCGGAAGGATTGCCGGAGCCCAGCAGGTCGAGGCTGCGGCGGCCGGGAGCGGCCACTGCACTCCAGTCTGGGTGACAGAGTGAGATTCCAACAGAAAGAAAGAAAGAAAGAAGGAAAGAAGGAAGGAAGGAAGGAAGGAAGGAAGGAAGGAAAGAAAGAAAGAAAGAAAGAAAGAAAGAAAGAAAGAAAGAAAGAAAGAAAGAAAGAAAGAAAGAAAGAAAGAAAGAAAGAAAGCTGGAACCACAGAGAGCTTTCTAGCAGGAGTTGGGGTTACAGAGAAAAAACAGCTGCTACTAGAGATGTTATCTGAGGCAGACAAGGGACAGAATGACCTTGATTTTTTTCTTCCTGTCTCTCCCTCTGGGTTTCCTATTGGCCAAACTCAGCCAAAGCCAGTTAGCAAAGGGTTCTGGGAAATGCAGTCCACAGAGGTCAGACCCCTATGATACAGAGCTAGGAGAGGAAGGTAGGCATGAAGCTAAGCAGCAAAGAGGCCCTGGCTTGACACAGGAGTTGGAGTAGGGCTGCCAGATAAAATATAGGTTCCCAAGTCAAATTTGAATTTCTGATAGTAAAAAAAAATTAGCGTAAGCATGTGAAAGTTTTTATTATGCTATCTGAAATTTGAATCTCACTGGATGCCCTGTTTTTTTATGCACTAAATTTGGCAATTTTAGGTTGAAGGCAATCTCGAACTATTGGAGGGTCCCGATTCTCAGGCCAAATTAGGTGGATGGCAGGTTAGGAGGAAGAAGGAAAGACTCTGTTTGTCTTAAAGGGATTCATTCATTCATTCATTTAGTTATCTGCCTATCCTTCCATGCTACATCCATCCATTCATTCATCCATCCATCCTTCCCCCTCTACCTCTCTTCCTCTACTGATTCATTCATTTCCTACTTATTGAATACCTGCTGTGTCCTGGCAGTATGTTGGGAGTGTATCATTGAGAAGACAGGTTATCTTCCTTTGGGCAGCTTACATGCCAGACAAGAATGCAGGTATTAAATTATAAAGTACATGATAAAATACTTACTACAACTTTAGGTCTATGGATGACTGTACAGAGAACCTGGGCAATCAAGAGGCTTTCTTGAGGAAGTGTCATTTAGACTGAGACCTGGGAGATTAGCAGGAGATAGGTGATGGGGAGTTGAGGGCAAGTGCACCTAAAAAGACAGAATGTCATAGGCAAAGTTGGGAAGGAGCCCAGTGTGTTTAGTTGCCTAGGAGAAGGTCCATGTGAATCCAGTGTGAGGAGCCAAGGAGGAAAGTGGTGCAGATGAAGCTGTGAGAGAAGCAGAGGCATGACCGCTGGGTATGGTTGGTCAGTATGTACAGGGCACGACTCCACAGCACAATAGTTAAATCATAATTTAGGGAATGTTGTGTCCTAGAGTTGTTCAGGACATGGTAGCATGACTATAGATGGCATTGCTCAGCCGGAAAATGCAGAAACTTATGAGCCATGGTTAGAACTTTATTTGTTGTAGCTCAGGAGGTGGGATGACTAGATTTACATTTTAGAAATAACTTTCTTTCTTTTTTTTTTTTTTGCTAAGTAGAACACGGATGGCAGCGGGCCTAGAATAGATTAAGATCAACCCATAAGGATGCCTTTGTATGCAACAAAGTGAGCAATGATGGTGGATTGAACTGGGGTGTTTGTAATGAAGGGACAGAGGTGTAGGCAGATAGGTTAGATCTTTAGGTGGGAGGAAGGATCCCATCTGGACATGGATTAGATGTGGGGGTCAAGTTTCTGCTTTGGGCATTTGGGTGGTTAGGTGGTGGTGGTGTTCCCCGATGGTGAGCACAGCTATTGTAAAATGATTAGAGAAAGAAAACATAAAGGCTCAAATAACTTTTTTTTTTAGTTGGGGTCTCACCCGGGCACAATCACAGCTCACTGCAGCCTTGACCTCCTGGGCTCGGGTGATCCTTCTACCTCAGCCTCCTGACTAGCTGGGACGACTGGCATGTGCCATCATGTCAGCTAATTTTTGATTCTTTTGTAGAGACAAGCTCTTGCTATGTTGCCCAGGCCAGTCTTGAACTCCTGGGCTCAAGCGATCCTCCTGCCTTCTTACTGTATACCAAAGAAAAGTAAATACATTAAAATATTACTGTCTTTGTTCTAAAATGCACATTAAAGAACATTTCATTATCTCATAATTGGGATGCATGTTGGAACCGCTGACCTCATACAATCATTGCCAGCTAAACAGTCATTTTTATGTGCTTGTCAGTGTCTGAACATTTGTAAATTTGGTTCTTATTCCTGGTGACCTGTCTGGACAAGTTGACTCCATAATGTGTCAGTCAACAAAGGTCAGACCCCTGTGATACAGAGCTGAGGAGAGGAAGGTAGGAAGAACCATTTGAGGAGGAGCTATGAATTCTGACTGTTGTCTGAAAACTTTCCATTGACACTTCTGGCAGGATTAAGAAAGTCCCAGCATCAAAATTTGCAGATTGGAGTCACCACATGGAAGAAAACTCTGGTGACAATAGTGGGACACTCTATTAAAAAAAAAAGTTGTCTCACCAGCACAATGGTACAATGGATGACACTGTGTAAAAAATGAAACCAGACATGAACATCCTTGACTGTGACTCAAAAGTGATTGAGAAGAATGAGGTTCTCAACGTAAGAAAGTTTTAGGAATATGCTACCAGTTTCTTTGTTTTATTTTTAATGAATGCATATGAATAATGTGATATAAATCTGAACAAATTTATCCAAAGGAGATATTTGAATAGGTATAAAATAGAAATTTTAAGTGATAAGAAAGCCTTGTGCTATAATCTGATTGGTAGTGTTTCTCTTAGGGCTACATAAAGGAGTGGTGAGTCAAAGATGAATCTCACCAATATAATGTTGAATGATAGAAGTCATGAACAAAACATTATAGGATGTATGATGCTACTTACATAAAATTTAAAAAAAGCAGGCAAAACCAAGATACATTGTTAAAAGTCAAGGCGGGTGCTAGCTTCTGAGAGGCTGGCGTCAATCTGTTTCTTGACCCAGCTGGCGGTCACACAGATGTCTGCTTCGCAATTCTTCCCTCAGCTGTGCGTTTATGTTTTATATACTTTTTTCTATATGTGTTATGCCTCAATAAAAATTTTTAAAGCGGTGTGCCATGTCATCTTAGCTTCTTAGATGTGATGGAATGCAGAAACATTTGTGTGTGTGTGTGTGTGTGTGTGTGTGTGTGTGTGTGTGTGTGTTAGGGGGATGTTTGCTTTTCTCTATTTCCTTGTAGTATACTCTCTTAGTCAGAGATATCCATTTTGCCTTGAGGAGAATTAGGATTGATGTAGCAGAAATATAATAACAAATATATGTACACAGTATAACAAATATATGTACATATATTATAACATTATGCAAATATATACAGATACACCTCAACTTACCATGGGGTTACCTCCCAATAAACCCATTATAAGTTGAAAATGTTGTAAGCTGAAAGTACATTTCAAGACACCCAACCTGCTGAGCATCATAGCTTAGCCTAGCCTACCTTAAACATGTTCAGAACACTTCAACATTAGCCTGCTGTTAGGCAAAGTCATCTGGCAACAGAGTGCACTGTGAAGTATGGCTTGTTTACCGTATCACATGGCTGGTTGGGAGCTGGAGTTCGTGGCTTCTGCCCAGCATCCTGAGAGAGTGTCATAATGCATACTGCTAGCCTGGGAAAAGATCAAAACTCAAAATTTGCAGTAGGTTTCTACGGGTATTGCTTTAATACCATCATAAAGTTGAAATTCTTTAAGTCAAATCATCATAAGTCAGAAACTATCAGCATATTATAACAGATGTGCAATAACAAACATATATGTTAAAACAAATATGCATATATAATTTTTGACTTACAAAGTAGGCTTTTGCGAGGGACTGAGGGGAGTGGGCCACAGAGTTTAGGACAGAGCTGCAAATATAAGAGAATGGAGAGGGAACAGCAGACAATGCCTACTGTCCACTTGAAGCAAGAGTCACCAGGACTGGAGGGAAGTGGAGAGATGTGGGTACATAAGAGACATTGAGAAGAAGACCACACTTGGCAGAAGCCATGCACAACAGAGTAGAATTAGCATGAAGGTACAGCCACGCACTGTCTGAGGCCAGGACTAGGGTTGGTATAAACAAGTTTAGATGTTTATTTCTAGATACTAGTATTATATATATATTTAAAAAATTACTTTTGCTTCCTTGTATTTTCTAATCCTCTCACAATTAGCACATATTATGTTTGGATTGATATAAAAAGCTATTTTTAATTTTAAAACATAGACTGGAATTTCATTTCATGTTAGGTTATGTATGGTAGTGGTGCCTGGTGGTACTTATGGGTACTCTTGTGGTCTAGAGAATGTATTTATAGCAGCTTAAATCTTCTACCCTGAATGTAGTATTCTTAACTCTAAAGGCAGGTCAGGCACTGAAAGTCTGCAGTTGACGGAGCTATATGTGGACCCATTTTTTGAAATGGTCCCGGCTTTCAGTTGCCCTGGTTCCTTTTGGTTCCTTTTGTCTTTTGTAGTGTAAGTATGACCATACAGAACTTTGGACAGATGCGGTCTGTTGGAGGCAAACATGAATTGGGTTTGAGATGCTCTTTTTTCGCCAGTGGCAGTAGTTTTTCTTTCAAGGACTACTCAGCAGAGCACTTCGACATATGGTGCCCACCTCCATTTCTCTGTGAGTGCCTTGAGGACACTTAGATGTAAAGAAAAATAAAACGCATTCTGTGCCCTCAGGGAGCTCGCAGTCTCTTAGGGGAAACTGATTGTATATAACTAATCAAAATACAGTGTGATGATTATTATGATGGAGGAGTGGAGGGACATATTTTTTCTCCTTCCACTCCCACCTTTCTGTGGCATATATTAAGGCTAATATAACAGTAGGAGACAGATTTTCTTTTAGCATAATAATGCATAAAGGATGAGCTAGCAGGAGGTTAATCTTGGCAGTGTGATAGATCTGATTGCTTTTTTGATAATCCACTGTGAGGAAGGCCAGGGTGAGTAACTTTTCTTTTCTCCTCAAATGATGTGGGCTCCCTTCCCAATCTCCAACCTCTGACCCAAAAGTGGAACAAAAGGAGGATCCAAATGGCTGAAAAAATGTCCCGGAAACTGAGAAGAATGAGTTATGGCTTGAATGAGAGGAAGGCCCAGGAGGGAAAATAATTTAAGAATGAGAGTCCAAGTGGTAGAGGCTTCCAAGTTGGTAGCATTCCTGAGATTCAAGAAGAAAATCCCTGTGCCCACTGGAGTAGCTTGTAGACCTTGGCATAGGGATATAACAGAATAAGAAACAATTCCAAAATCTTTATTCTCTTTGGAGCCTGTAAGGATTGTGACATACTATCCACATCCCAAATAAAGGACTGTTTGTATAGACTTCTGGACTCGGTTCTGGGGAACTGACTGTTTAAGCACACCTCAAGTGGCCTCTAAAGGCATTTCAGTTTGTAGCTCATTACCTATGATGAGTTTTAAATTTTGAAACATTTTAGTAAAGTATAACCTAAATAGAGGCAAAGCACAAATCATAAGTGCATGTGGTGCAGCAAATACTTAAATCTGAACATACCCACATAACCAACACCCAGATCAAGAAGTGGATCATTGCTAGAGTACCTTCATATCCACTGTAGCCCATCCCCAAGGACATCTACTCCCTGTCTTCCAACAGAATATTTTGCCTGGTTTTGAACTTTACATAAATTGAACCAGATATGGATATTCTTGTGCCTGGCTTCTTTCACTCAACATTATATTCGTCATGTTCATCCATATGGTTGCCTAGAGTTGTTGTTTGTTCATTCTTATTACTATGCTCCATTGTATGACTCTGCCACAATATATTTATCCGTTCAGTCTATCCTATCATTGATGGGCACCTTGGTAGTTTCCACTTTGGGGCCCTTGTAAATAGTGATGCTATGAATACTCTTATACATGTCTTTTAGTGAACATATATGCATATTTCTGTTAAGCATATACCTAGGAATGGGATTACTGGGTCATCCAGTGTGTGTAAGTACAACTTCAGTAGTAAAGTTTAGTTAACTCCCAAATAGTTTTTCAAAGTACCTGTACAAGTTTGTATTTCCACCGTCAGCGTGTGAAAATTCCTATTTTTCCATATCTTTATCTTGTCTAGAAGCTCAGCTGGGCATGGTGGAGAAAGAGGAGAGACAAAAGTGGAGAAACTGATAGCAACAAGATGTTGCAAGATTTTAAGAAAGAGTGCTACACCATTTTTCTTTCTCTTTCCTTGTTTCTTTCTTTCTTTCTTTCTTTCTTTCTTTCTTTCTTTCTTTCTTTCTTTCTTTCTTTCTTTCTTTCTTTCTTTCTTTCTAATAAACAAATGAAGATTTGCTACATATTTGGCATTGTGAAAGCCCCTGAGGAGGTTATATCTGTAAAAGGATAGACAGAATTCCTGTCCTCATGAAGCTTATAGTCTATTGGAAAAAGGAGTATTCACTGAAAGAAGAGTTGTTGCACCAGTGCCAAGCCCTTGTTTTCTGACTTCCATTCCAATTGTGGCCTGCTAATCGATTTCCTTTAGACCCCGTCCAATTTCTTCCATGCCACAGCCTGCTGGGCCCCAGCTAATTTGACTGACTTCCCTGGGGATTATTGATTGCTTGGACATCTGGATGCGTTTGGATTCTAAAACTCCAGTGTCACTCCTGGAGGTCAATTAGTGTGTGGACTGAATCTCTGCAGATTGATAATGATTCCAGATTTCTGATTTATTGTCTCCATTTCTCCAGCGGAAGGCAGCTGTAAAAGATGAGACCTGCACCTCAGCCACTGCAGAGATCTCATTAAAATTCACAGTCCTCCTCCTTGATTAATCAAACTGTTCTCTCTCTCTCTCTTTTTTTTTTTTTTAGGAATGTCTATCCCTCCACACACTTCACTTCCATGGTTTTTTTTTAAAGCCTTTTCTTACTTGAATTATTGTTTCCTTCCTCTTGAGATGCCAGATTATCAGGGTTCTCATAATATCCAGGCATGAAAAGTAATGATCCCGTTGGCAGAAGGGTAGACCACACGGCAAATACTTCCTCTGTGGCCCACAGGGAAGTTGTCTACATTGTGTCAAAGAGACGGCTGGAACTGGAACTGGATCAACTTGGGAAAAATTTAGGACATAAGGTGATGTGGGTGTGCACTAAACTTTACCTCACATTTGTTCAACCACAATTTGTTGAGTAACTACCCTCCGATGGGCATTCGTGCTGGACACTGACAATGTATTGTTCAACAAATCATGGTCTTTGCCCTTGCAAAGATCAGAGTCTAGTGGGGGAGAAAGATGTTTCACAAAAAATATAATGCAGTATGTAAGTACTACCAACGAGGAAGTCCAGGGTGCTATGGGATTGTAAAGAAGGGGCATCAAGCCAACTCAGGAGACAAAGAAGGCTTTCTGGAAAAGGAGTCATTAAACTGAGACCTGAGAGAGCTATAGGAGAGTGAGAGAGTGGGGGAAAAATAACACAAGCAAGGGGGAACAGCACATGCAAAGGCTGAGAAGAAAGAGAACATAGAGAGTTTGAGGGACATAATGAGTGCAATAAAACTGGATGGGGCCCACAGGGTAAGGTAAGTAGAGATCATGGTTTAGAGAGGGGCGGGGACCAGGTGGGCCTTTTAAGCCAGTGTAAGAAACTTGAACTTAGGGTGGGTGCAGTGGCTCACACTTATAATCTCAGCACTTTGAGAGGCTGAGGTGAGAGAATTGCCTGAGCTTGGGGGTTCGGGACCAGCCTTGGCAACCTGGCGAGACCTCATCCCTACAATAAATCAAAAAAATTAGCTGGTCGTGGTGGTACGTGCTTGTAGTCCCAGCTACTTGGAAGGCTGAAGTGGTAGGATCACCACAGCCCAGCAGGTCGAGGCTGCAGTGGGTGAGATGGTGCCACTGCACTGCAGTTTGGATGACAGAATGAGATTCCAACTCAAAAAAAAAAAGCAGCAGCCTGGCTGGGAAACCACTTCAATGGGCAATTAGAGAGAAAGAGGTAGCTATCAGCATTTGCTAAAGCCAAAAAATAAAATAATATATTTTTAAAAAACCTTGAACTTCTTATATCAGAGGGGAAGGCAGGATGGGGGTTTAAGTAGCAGGAGAGACATGTTCGGTTTTGCACTTTAGGGAGCTCAGTCTAATCACAGTTTGAAAAATGAATGGTTCTCTGAGTGCTCTTGTAATTGAGCAGTTGAGAGACTGGTCGGAGCTGTCTTACGTGGTAGAAAAAAATTCTTTTAGGGTTGTTCCTGGTTAACAGTTTGGTGCTTTAGCAGATATGCTCTGTGCCCCACCCTCCCTATATGTCTTTGGCCTTCACCACTCTGTGCACGCTTGGTGGAAGGTTTCTAGCAGTCAGCACTGGTGTTTCTGACTGATAGCTTTTTCTGGTGACTGCAGTCCAACAGGCCTGCACCCAGGAAGTGCCAGGGAATCAATGCTCCTAAGGATTAGCTCTAAACTGATAACTGATGAGAGCTGGTGGGTAAGTACCCTAGCTCCCTTACCATGAGATCACTCTGATTGCTCACAGTTCAAGAACACACTGTTTATTGTCTTATTTCCTATCATTGTCTGTCTTATCCCAACCCCTACTATGTTGGATGCTGTGATACACCATCCAGATCCCCAACATGAGACTTGTTACCCAAGATGCTGAAAGTGCTGTTGGCAGATGATTGTCAGCTGTTAGTCCTTTTAGGGATTGCCTCAGGCTGCAGAGAGCTGCCTTGTCCAAGGACACATCTTGTTGGGGGGGGGAAGCCCACCTCCAGTGACTAGTTGATGAGGGGTTATAAAGGTTTAGCCATCCCAGCCAAACTTGGGACAGCCCTGAAGGTGTCTTCTAGCTTTAAAACTTCCTATAGGATTGGTTGAGGCTGTGGCTGGGCCTGCATGATGGCTCACCTTCTTCCTCTGCTCGTCTCTGCTTCCTTCCCCTTCCTTCCATAAGTGTTGATTCCGAGGTCATTCCTGCATGCTAGCTTTATCTCAGAGTCTGCTTCCTGGAAAACCCAACCAGTGACATCCACCTTCCTGAAATCACCTCTCAAATAAACTACTGTGTCAACAAAGATGACACAGCCTGAGTTCTAGGGCAGTAGGAAAAAGACACGAAAGCCCAGCGGCTTTGGAAGGATATGATCAGGGCAGGAGATATTTTGTTGGATATGGTTACCCCTCAACTTCACTGTTGGAATTTCTAATCATTACTCCATAAATAAATTCCTTCTGCGTCTTCTCTAAAGCACACTACAAAGAGTTGCTTAAGTAAGAAGTGGATTAGCCGGGAGTAGTAGCGTGTAACTATAGTTCCAGCAACTTGGAAGGCTGAGGTGGAAGGATCACCTGAGCGCAGCAGGTTGAGACTGTGGTGGCCATGAGCATGCCACTGCACTCCAGCCTGGGCAAAAGAGTGAGACACTGACTCAAATAAATAAATAAATAAATAATAAAGAAGCCAATACATCCCAAGTTAGTGCTATATTTTGGAGTCTCTACCCTTTGGACTTACATTCAGAGGCTCATTTTGGAAACCACTGTGTGTCTTCTCTGTCCACAATTTTGTCCTATACCACATGGCACTACTGGACAGTCACATCAACTTCTCATACCCCCATTTCACCTACTCTGGGGATGGCTGCAGAAGCAGCTATATTGATACCTTATCTTATACCCCCCTCAGCCCATCTGAATTCACCTGCAGCCATGGGAAGTTTCCATCTACATCTTCTCTGCCCAAGAGCTTTCTCTGATACCAGGAAGAAGGGTGCTTGGAGTTAATGCCCAAGGGGCAACACTCAGTCACTGAGAGAGAGAGAGGTGGGAATCATCGGATAAATGCCCCTCTTCATCCTTCAATGAAACCATTTTTGAGGTGTATCTTTCTTGACTTCTCAGAAGACTTCTCACAGGATTGAGCCCTAGTAGTTCACAATCAGCTCATTAACATGTACAATGTCGGTTCTTAGATTTCCCAGTCTCACTATTCCCACTTCCCTACGCACATTTCCTGGGATTGCCTCCCAAGTAAACTACCTGCATGCAAGTCCAGTGTCTGATTCGGGGGCAACCCAAACTAAAACTAAGACAATGGACTAGATCTAAAGTGAAATTCATCCGTCTCACATAGATTTTTTTTCAGCAGAGCAAATATATTTCTCCCAAATTTAGTGAAAGCTTGCCCTGATTTTACTGGTATAATGTGGTAAGTAAACAGAAAAAATAATAAGCTTACTTATACAGTTTTTTTTTTAAAAAAAACTTTACCTGCAAAACTAATTTAAACTCTTTGAACCAAAAGTCCAGTCTTTGGCCTGAGTATTGGGCTCATGAGTATCTCTTTTCATCCACACGCCCATTTTCCAGCCGAGGAGAAAAGAATAGAGTTTTGACTTTTGTGCTCTGTCATGCATGTACCAGGAAGGAAGCATCTGGCCATGCCTGAGTTTGGAAGAAAATCTGTGCAGAAAGTCACCAGCTTTTTTTCCCCCTTGTGCACTTTTGGGGGCTGCTTTTTCATTCCACGTCACAAATTCAGGAAGGCCCATCTGCCTGTTTGATTAATGAGCCTTTTCTGCAAAAGCAACGAAGATAAATGTCCTCTAGGAGTCCAGCAAAGAGAAATGAAGAAATAGGATGGCTAATTTTCAGCCATTATTTTGGAGTCTGAACTCCCTCCCTGCATCAATTTAGCTATTATTTCAAAAACTAATTAATCTTCACTCAGGCAGCTCTAAGGGACCTGTGTTTAGATAATTAACAACCCGTGGATTATGAAAAGTCTCACTTGCAAATTTGGCTACAGCATTTGGGTAGAAGAACACTTTCAGTATTATTCCGTTTAAACCCTCTTCTATCCATCCTTCATTTCCTGACAATTAAGAGCAAATAATTAACCATGATGGATTTTGCTTGCTTACTTGCTGCTCAAATAATGTCCTACCTTCCTCTTTGTTCTTCAACCACCTCCATCTGAATGTTTTTGACCGACTTTGTAGATAATTGCATGGAACCAGGTAACAGTAGGCTTCATTTGCAATTAACAGGCATGGAGAACATTTGGGTTTGCCTTGAGTAAGGAGTGGGAGGAAATTCCAGGGCTCCTTCAAAGAAGCAGCTTGTAAATTCTTCTACACTCTCAAAAACTACAGCACTCAGGTATAGCTCTATTCATAAAATGTTTTCTCTGCTGAGAGTAAGGAAGAATTTAGACAAGATGTTAAAAACAATTTTGTGACTGAAAGGTTGAGACATCATAGAACAAGTTCTATGAAATTTCAAAGTTACTCCGTCCTGGAAATTTTATTCATTCAACAATTAGGGCACCTACTGTGTTCCAGGCACTATAGAAATTCCTGGAAATACAGTGGCAAGGAAAGCAAAGGATATTCCTGCCTGTGTGAAACTTGTAGTCTATTGAGAATGCCAGACATTCATGCAGTGATCCCTCAAATTAAAGAAAAATTACATACTGGATATAGAATGATATGGAAGCATTTAAGAAGAAGACTTGACCTACGGTACAAGTAGTGGGAAGAGGTTGAAAAAGACTTCCCTGAGCAAGGAAGCTCTGAGCTGAGATATGAATGAATATTTGCCATTGCTGGCAGAGTGTTGCGAACAGAGAGAACAGCACATGCAAAACATCTGAGCTTTCCAAGGAGCTTGGGTAGATAGGAATCTGGGGGTAAAAATCAGTAGATTTGGAGTACAGAGAACTAAGCAAGAAAAGAGAGTGGTTCAAGAGATATTTATTTTCAAAGCTTATATAGGTTTTACCTCATTCTAAAATTAATACTCAGAAAATTAAAAGGTAGAAAAGTTGGTTAGAAATGGAACAGAATCTTGAAAAATCCAATTACCCACACATATCTCTGGAATTTCAGAATCATAGCTCTTTAAAGATGAACTGGGTCAGGAAACTAAAGTACAGAGAGGTAAATTGACTTGGCTAAAGTCATACAACCAATTAGTGGCAGGTATCTTACCAAGAGTGTGACTATGATTGGGGGTACTCATGAGGGTTTTAGGATGTGCATCTACAAATTTTTTTATTTGAATAGTTAATTTTTAATTAAACATATCAAAAATGTAACTAGTTTGCCAAAATTTTGATCTCATGAATCATATTGCTTACAATGAGGCTATGTGGATAAAAGTTAGTTTAAACAAAAGCTTAATAAATAATAGTATAGTTGACACATAAATATGGTAAAACACAACCAACATATTAGCAGATGGGAAATGTATGCACCACACCATGCTGACAGATGACCTGCCTAGAGTAGTTTAGGGTAAATTACTAGAGACAAAAGATTTCCCAGCTTATCTTTCATAGTTCCTTTAGGGCATCTGGTTCCAAAGAACTCAGGGTCATTTTCAGCATGTCTCTTTCTCTGGTTTTTCTCTGCATAAAAACATTACCTTTGTTCACCTCTCTTGAAACTCTGGAGAAAGAAAGTAAAAGGTTGCTGACTTCATGTAATCCTAAAAATAATAGCCATGACTTTAACTTGGGTTATGGCAAGTGAGGAGTGTGTGAAGGGAACTGTGCACCATTAAGAGCCTGGGCAGTTAATGCTTATGAACTTTGGAAGCAGATGAAGACACTCTGGCAGATAAACCCCTAGCAGGAAGATTATGCTTATTAAGAGGCTCATAATTCTCTCTTCCTATTCTCTAGGTCAATTCTTCAGAATGGGCTGTCGCTTTTCATAAGCTCTCAGGACAGCCTGGAGGATGCTACAGAGGGCAGCACAGGAAGAATACTTGCTGACCAGTAGGCACAAGTTTCTGCTTCAAACATTTCCTTCTGAGAACAGGTCTGGTCAGGGCTGACATATATTGGGACAGTAGGCACATGCCTAGTGCCCACAATTCTTCCAGGGCCCCACAAAAATGTTTTAATTCCTTTTAAAAACAAGAATAAAAATATGAATGTTATCCAACCTGGATTATATTTGTCTTTATACCAAAACAGTTATAACTATATTTCTTAATGGAGGAAGAGACTTATGAAGGTAAAGGTGCCTAAGATGCATACAAGTCATAAGATGGAGCTAGGTGTGGTGGACACCTGTATTTTTGTCTGCCCAAAATATATTCTCCCTTCTGATCACAGGATCTAAATTTTCCTTTGGAGACCCTTTTCCCATACTATCAGTCCTGTGAGATTCAGATGTATTTTTGTCAAGCCTGGCTCCAGGAATGGTCTTGTGACTCAGGCCCAACCAATCAGAGTCACACATCCCTTATCTTCTGTGATGGGCTCAGGATGAGTAAGTTTTCCAAGTAGGGCCAGTCAGGGCCAAGACTCAATTCTGGGACTTTTCCTGGAATTGTAGAAAGTGAGAAATAACATATAGACCTGGAGATATTGGTCATTTTCTATACCAACACATGGGGAGACTTTGAGAAAGAAGCTAGGAGTGGAATAGTTTCTAGGTCTCCAGCAGTAAAAGTTTAGGAACTTTAATTTGAGAGCTGGGACACCTCTAAGCTAGAATTTTCTCTGGAGAGAATCTAGTTGGTTCATCCTGTTAGGTGTTCACCTCTGGTCCAGTTAGCTGTGGGTAAAGTGTGGGGTTGGGGGACAGAATGAAGTTATGCAAACACGGTTGTCAAGACTCAGCACTGCCTGGGAGGGTTGGCCTAGGCAGAAAGTATCAAGTATAGATTATGTGCTAGAAAGAGATTTTTTGTCTTGCTTTGTTTTGTTTTTGGTCAGGTTGGGCAGCTGTGGAATGTCCCATGACATGGCTTGGCTTCTGATTTTGAGTGGAAGACTTAAAGAAGCTTTAATTTAGTTCAGAGTTTCTCAAACCATGTTCATGAGATACTAGTGTCAATGGGGTGATTTAAAAGAATTTTGTGGCCAAGTATGTTTTAAAAAATGCTAATTAAATAACACAATGTAGACTTCTTTCTTACAGGACTTCTCAGAGTTTTGATATGTGCCAATGGAGGGGGAGATAGAAGGTCCAATGTTTCTCAAACTTGTATGACCACCAAATTAGGAATTTCAAGAAATTTCTACCTTTGACAGAAACTACTATTTTGAGGAATGCAATGTAAGAAACCCTGGTAAAGTTCATTACATTGAGAGCATTTAATGCTATAAATCAGGGGTCCCCAGCCCCCAGGTCACAAAGTGGAACCAATCTGTGTCCTGTTAGGAACCGGGCCATCCAGCAGGTGGTGAGTGGCAGGTGAGTGAGCGTAGCTTCATCTGTATTTGCAGTCACTCCCCATTGCTCTCATTACTGCCTGAGCTCCGCCGGTTGTCAGATCAGCAGTGGCGTTAGATTCTCACAGGAGGATGAACCCTATTGTGAACTGCACATACTAGGTATCTAGGTTGTGTTCTCCTTACGAGAATCTAATGCCTGATGATCTGAGGTGGAGCTGAGGTGGTAATGCTAGCACTGGGGAGCAGCTGCAAATACAGATTAACATTAATAGTGAGGTTTGACTGCACAGAGACCATAATAAACCAATTGCTTGCACACTCCTATCAAAACTCTATCTGGGCCGGGCACAGTGGCTCACGCCTGCAATCCCACACTTTGGGAGGTGGTGGTGAGAGGATTGACTGAGTTCACAGATTCACGACTAGCCTGGGCAACTTGCCAAGATCTCGTCTCTACTATAAATCAAAAAATTAGCCAGGCATGGTGGCACATGCCTGTAATGCCAGTTACCTGGAAGGCTGAGGTGGAAGGATCACTGAGCCCAGCAGGTTGAGGCTGTAGTAGCCCTGAGCGTGCCATTGCACTCCAGCCTGGGCAACAGAGTGAGACTCCATCTCAAAAACAAAACAAAACAAGAACTACTCTACCTGTGAGTGGCAAGTGAGTTGATGTACTTCAGTTGTACAGCTGCATCTGGTGGCAGGCTTTAAGTCAGAATCCAATACATTTTAGTCTGTCCATGGCCTGTCTATTATTTTATTTACCACTTCCATTCACACCTCTTTTTATAAAATGGTTAGTTGTACAATTAACTCATTATATATGACAATGTAGTAATAATAGAAATAAAGTGCACAATAAACATTATGCACTTGAATCATCTCAAAGCCATTCCCCTGCCCCAGTCTGTGGAAAAATTGTCTTCCATAAAACTGGTCCCTGATGCCAAAAAGGTTGGGGCCACCACTTTCTTAAGGATGCATCTGAAAATGAGACTTGGATAAGTTCACTTTTTTTTCCCCACTAAGAGACCTGAAATTTTGTATCAGCTCATCAGTGTTAAAAATAATAAAAAGTTAAAATAAAAACATTAAAAGAAAAAAATAATAAAAAGCAACTTATCTAATGTTTATTCTAAGCCCCTGGAACTGTGGTAAGACATTAATGTTCACTGTCTCATTAATTTTCTCCACAGTATAAGGAGATAGGTGCTACTATGAGTATTATTTTATAGCTAAGAAAACAGAGGCACAGAGAGACAAAGTAACTGGAATGTGGTGAAGCTAGAATCTGAATCTAAGCCATCTAACTCCAGAGTCCTGCTCTCAATCTCTTGTCTAACACTAAGGTAGTTGCATATGACATTAGGCAAGTTTCTTTTCTCACCAAGTCTCAGTTTTCTGGTCTGTAAGTTTAAGGTGTCAGACTAGTGACTTTTAAAGCCATCCAGCTCCATCTAGATTTTCCACAGTTTCGTGAGTTGATGCCTGTGAACCTCATCTTCAGAGAAGCGGCCATTGTTAAAATGTTTACCTTGTCTACAAGATGAAGCGATTTAAGACATGAGGGAGCATGGAGGTAGAACTGGGAAGCTTCAGACAGCTGCTTAACAACAGGAGCTGTAGCTTTGAATGAAGTTCTCACCACTGCAAAATGACATGTTGGTGAGCTAAGAGGGCCCGTGAAAATGAGGTCTCTGGAGAAGTCTCAGTTGATTGTCAATCTGAATTTAGCTGAGATATCAGATGCCCAGACAGACATCAGTGGCTGCTCCAGAAGCGCAGGCTTCTTTCCTGGCATGTGGCAGATGGGCACTCAAGCCAAACTCAGCACTTCACTGGTTTGCCATCCATCAACCGGAGGCAGGCAGGCAGGTCTTGAGTCATCTCATATTCTTCTGGCTCTGCACAGCTCACATGGTGCAGATATCATGTGCCAGAATTGATGCTGCCTTTGGAAGCAAGAGGACATAATGGAGGAGGTAGTGTCAAGGAAACTGTTGGTGGTGCTACGTATCTCTGGATCACTTGATACTTTTAATCTCCTGAGGGCTTCACACGGACTCTAAGATGCAGGTTATAATAAAAACAGCTAGACTATATTGAGCACATATTATGTTTCAGGCATGGGATAGATGCCTTAAAGACATTATTTCACTGAGGTTCATTTATCTAGAATGGTTGTATATTCTGGTTCATCTAAGACAGTCCTCATTCACACCTGCTGTTCTGGCCTGCTCATGAATGGTACCCAATTTCACACTCAGAAGAATGCTATTTTCTTTTCAAAAATTTTAATTTATTTTTTATTGAAGTAAAATATGCATATATATTTTACCATCTTTACAGTTTTTAGCTGTACAGTTCAGTGGTAATAAATTCATTTATATTCTTTTATTTCCCTTCACCCTCTCCTTCCCCCTCCTTCCTTTCCCAGCTTCTGGTAACCACCACTTTCTTTCTTCATGAGATCCACTTTTTTAGCTGCCACAGACGAGGGAGAACATGTGATATTTATCTTTCTGTGCTTGGCATGTTTCCCTTAACATAATGATTTTCAGTTCCGTCCATGTTGCTATAAATGGTAGGATTTCATTCTTCTTTATGTATATATGCCACATTTTCTTTTTCCATTCATCTATTGACAGACACTTAGGTTGATTCTATATTTTGGCTATTGTGAATAGTGTTGCAATAAACATGAGACTACAGATATCTTTTTGATATACTGATTGCCTTTCTTCTGGGTATATACCAAAAGAAATAGTATTGTTGGACCACATAATAGTTCTATTTGCAGTTTTTTTGAGGAAACTCCATACTGTTTTTCACGGTGGCAATACTAATTTACACTTTCACCAACAGTATATGAGCATTCCCCTTTCTCCACATCCTTGCCAGCATCTGTTATTGTCTTTTTGTTACAAGCCATTTTAACTAGGGGGGATATCTCATTGTAATTTTGGCTTTCATTTCTCTGATAATTAGTGACGTTGAGCATTTTTTCATATACCTATTGGCCATATATATGTCTTCTTTGAGAAATGTGTGTTCAGATATTTTGCCCATTTAAAAAATTGAATTATTTGTGTTTTTGCTGTTGAGTTGTTTGAGCTCCTTGTATATTTTGGTTATTAATCCTTTGTCAGATGGATAGTTTGCAAATATTTTTTCCCCATTCATGGGTTGTCTAGGATGCTGTTTTGCATAGTAAATTGAATAGTCAGCTTAGTTATGGTCAGACTGCTGGGACTGAATTCTGGCACTGCCATTTAGTATTACCATTATGTATTATCTGCCTCAATTTCTCCACATACAATGGAGCTGATACCATAATTATCTCTCACTATCTAAATTACTTTTACTCAAATTCAAGAACTAAATAGATCCATATAGCAAAGTATAGCAGTGTAACTTCATAGAATTGTGGTGAAGAGATTATATGTAGATAATATACATATAGTTTATCTATAGCTATTCTCTAGCAGAGTGCCTGACATTTAGTAAGTGTTTAATGTGGTAGCTTATTATCCCTTTGTTTTTTCATATGTAAGATGACAACAATATCTTACATTCCTGGGTACATACCAGGTACTTAGCAAATGGTTATTGTTATTGACTTAATCTTGCTAAATATAAGCATTTTCCCCCAAGCTCCCTCTGAGAAGGACTGTCATATTTTAGGTAAAAGAAATGACTTTCTCATGTTAGCCAGTGGTTTAAAAAATTTTTTAAAAATGTTTATTTGTCTAACGTCAAGAAGAGGCAACAACAGCCCGGAGGGTGCTCTCCAAGGTCCTGAATCACTGTCTCATTTTGTAACCAGAAGGGTATTTAACCACTTGGGTACATTTTGTGGTAGACGAATAGATGGTTTGTGTTCCATGAGTATCATGGTCCTGTAATTGAAAAAAAGGAGCTGGAATATTAATAGGTCTTACCACCTGCTGGGTGACTGCAAAGTTGAAACGGCACCGGAAGACTTTGAGACAGAATTGCTGTATACTTGAACAGAAATGATAGCAAAGGAAATCCTGTGGGCTGTGAGGAGTGGCTGCCCAAATAAAGCAGGGCTATTATTTGAGGGCAGGTGCCACATATTCTCTCTGCTGTTAGGCAAGTTGTGCCCCTTAGAGTTATCAACAAACCACTTATATCCACAATGGGGGAGGGTTCACCAAAGATTGGGTTGAGTTAAATTATGGTCACGGGTAAAATGATGAAGAAGAAGTGGTTTCATTTTAGTACTCTCTTCACCTCATCCTTCATATCATCCTCACAACCTGGAGACAAGAAAACGCCTTCATGTGGGCTTGGAACCTACTACCTGGATCTGTCTGCTACAGCTCCATACCCTGTGGAAGGACCTGTAGAGTTAGGACTACACTGGGCTGCAAGTAAAACTCATCTGTAGTAGCTTATAACAAGGAAATCAGGAGGTAGATGGTTACTGGTGTTGGTTCAGTGAGTGGCTTGGAAATGCCAGGACCAGTGTATTTGTTTTCCCTCAACTTTTCTCTCATATGGATAATCTCAAGGTCCATGCAATGGCAGCTTTGGTTTCTGACAGCTCACATATGTTCAAGATGGAAAGAAGAGGAACAGAGAAAAGATACCGCATTAGCTGTTTCTGTCTTCTCTATTCAGAAATGAAAATGTTTTCTTTCTTTTTTTTTTTTTTGAGTTGGAGTCTCACTCTGTCACCCAGACTGGAGTGCAGTGGCCGCTCCCGGCCACCACAGCCTCGACCCGCTGGGCTCTGGCGATCCTTCCGCCTCAGCTTTCCGAGTAGCCAGAATTACAGGCATGCGCTACCACACCTGACTGATTTTTTGATTTATTGTAGAGATGAGGTCTCGCTGTCCAGGTGGTTCTCTAACCCGCGGGCTCAGGCAATCCACTCACCTCAGCCTCCCAAAGGCACGGGATTACAGGCTGAGCCACTGAGCCCGGCTCTGAAAATGCTTTCTTAAGACTTCCCCCTCAGGAGACTTTTGCTTATGTTCATTGACTGTACCTGGGTCACATAACCATCCCTAGCTGCAAGAGAGACTAGGAAGAAGGAACAAGATTATTATAATTAGCTGAAGCAAATCATGACCCATTGCCTGGAGTTGGCACTTTACTCTTCCAAGTAAAATTTGGTTTTGCTATCAAGAAAGAAGGAGAATGGATATTGATGAGGTGATTAACAGTATCTGCCATTGTCCTTTTTCTTTAAATTTGGAGCTTGCAGTCTTGGGAAACTTTCTTTCTTTCTTTCTTTCTTTCTTTCTTTCTTTCTTTCTTTCTTTCTTTCTTTCTTTCTTTCTTTCATATATTGAGAACCTTGAGCCATGCTTATAACTGTTTCTTAGAAAATGTTTAAATGAATAAATGACTGAGCAGATTTCTGCTGAGTTTTCAAATAAGTCAAGCAACTTCATTTGCTCTTAATATATTTTGTCTTGGGGCTAGGATTTTTTTTAAATGAAAACAAACCTTAATTTGAAGGTGCAATTCCAATAATGAGGATTTCCGCCAAAAGCAGGTCATTGAGTGTGAATCTAACTTTTCAACAGCATTGTTACTACAATATGCATTACCCTTTGGTTGAGACTTCTGTTACTTTTTAGTATTGTGGCGAGTGGGGGTGAGGAGGATTCTTAAAACATCAGGTTAAGATGACATCTTCTGAAAGAAGTCTTTGATAATAATAATCAAAAGATAACATTTATTGGAATCTTGCCATCTGCTAGGCACTCTACTAGGACTTTAAAATTATCAACTCTTTTAATCCTTATGAAAAACATTTGAGGTAGATACTATCTATTTCACAGAGGTGAAAATTACAGGAGATTTAGTTACCCATCCATATACATAGTGCATGTGGAGAATCTTGGATTCCCACCCAGTCTGCCTGGTTCCAGAGCTCATGATAATATCCCTTAGGCAAAGCAGCTTCTCTAATAATAGCATCTATCCTTGATTAAGAGCCTAAAAAAGAGAGAGAGGGAGCCTATATAAAATATCACCTATCACATAGCATGTATGTAAGCATTTACAGAATATATAAGCATGGTTTTTAGATAATACTTTAATTTTTTTATAACTATTTTATTATAGAGATGCGGGATACAAGTGAGGATTAGGTTCATAAGTAATCTACATGAAGGTGAAGTTTGGACCTCCAACTTGTCCTCACTTCCCCTGGTTTAGGACCAGGTACCCTTTGTGTTGTTGTGTGTCTCCTTTGTAAGCATATTACATACATTTTCCCATTTGATTTTCACAACAACCCTATAAGGCAGCTCTAGTTTTTATCAACATTTTACAGATAAAGAAACAAAAGCATAGAGAAGTTAAGTGACTTGGTCCTAAATTGCGGAGCCTGTATAGCGTTAACTTGGGTTTATCTGGGTGCTGAACTCGGGATCTTTCCTCATGTCATTTTGCATCTCTTGAGATCAGTCCTTTTCAAATCTCTCATTCTAGGGATGAGATTCAATAGGAATAGGGTGAAGAAAGGTTCATGGAGGGTAATTTGATGTTAGGAAGTTTGTTGATATCTTTTTACATATATTGACTATGATAACATGCAAAAATGCTACAACTAAGAAGCCCCCAAATACAGTAGCTCAAACAAAGTAGAAGCTTAGTTCTCTCTTGTTAACTGGAAGAATTTGGTGGTCTGAAGCCGGCTTCCATTTATGGATTCAAAGCAGCTGTTCCACTCCTCCAGAAAGGAAAAATGAAGTGTAGAGGGAAGACAGGCTGTTTTTAAGGCACAACATAGAAGTTACATAGATCATGTAGTTTCTCTTATTTACATGTCATTGGCCAGAATATGGTTGCATGGCACTTAGCCACAGGCAGGCTAGGAAATATCTAGATGTTTGATCATATACTGTGGGAAGGGAAGGAGGGAATAGTAGATATTGGGAGGTAATTGGCAGTCTCTTCCACAACATAGCTAAGGAAATGGAAGCTTGGAGCGTAAAGATGTTCCCAATGCTACATGGTAGTAAACATGGAACATGCACGTTTTGAGGAGGACTTGATTGGACGAAGTGTCAGGATGTGGGGCAATAGCTTGGTAAGCCAGATAGTGGTGAAGAAAAAGCATATTGCAGAACCCTGAGTGGCAATAACAAGCCACAGTTGAAAGCATCAGGTACCTGGAAGGACCAGTATAGTCTGGTATAGTAAATAGCTGGGTGCTCACTTATGCAAAAGAGGACTATGAAATGAAGGTTGGTGTGTGGAGGTTTATTCAAGAGATTTGAGATTAATACTTACCAGGGGAAGGGAAGAAAGCAGGATGGAAGAGAGGAGGAAATCAGCTGCAATGTAATCTCAACAGGGAACTCAGCCAGTCTTTTGGGGAGTTCTGAAGATGAGATGATCTTTCAGACTGGTCTCTGAAGTTGTCTCAGCCAAAAAACTGGGCCTGTGTATCCTCTGTTCATCAATGACTACATGCAAGCTGCCCAGGAGTGGGGGCAAGACCTTGGGCATGACCTTGGATGAGCTCTCTTCAGCTGAGGCAATAAGGGGCTGGTTGCAGAGGACTCTCTACCTAAAGTACCTCAGCAGTCGGGGTAATAAGTCTTCCATTTCTGAAGGGAGTCTTGGCAGCCCCCATATTTGTCACTCACCGCACTACCTACCATTCCTCCATCATAAACTCTTGGTACCTTAAAGAATTTGGGCACTTCAAGGGCTTTCTTTTCAAAATCTCAAATATCTTTGGATTGGTGAGAAGGGGATATCTACAGCTTATATTTTGTTATCATTTAATGAATAGTTCGTTTAGCTATCAGTTAGCTGCTCCTAGGGAGTCAGTTGCTAGCAGCAGAGAACAGTAATGGGACAGATAACACCAAGATCGAATGGGACAAGTCAAAGGAGAAGGAAGGAGAAGGAGAAGCAGACAGGTGAAACCAAGTTCCTCTTTTATTCACCAAACTCAAGGTAGATTCTGCCCAGGGCAGGAAGCAGAGGGGAATATGAGGCACTGTGGGGTTCTGAAGTCAGACTTGCCAACCTTGTAATTTTGCCCAAGGCCAACTCTACCTCAGACATCCCCTCTTCCTTTTGTTTGAATTTCTAATTTTCCATTTACCAAGATGACTGCCTGTTCAGATGAATGAAGGATCACAGGTTGATCGGATTCAGAGTTTGATTTTTTTTTCTCCCTCCCTCAGCATAATAGCTCATGCATCTGAGGACTGCAGCTAAAAAGTGATTTTTGAAGACTTCTCATTGGCAAAAAAAAATCAATGGAAAGAAATTTATCTTCTCCTCTCTCTCCACTCTGCCTTTAATTTTCTCTCTCTCAAATCCCCTTCTAGGAAAGTTTTGTCTAAGGCCATCTAAAATACTTTGTCAGAAAGTTGCCTTGTTAAGGGTTGGGGTTAACTGAGGAGGTGGGTGTGATTTCCCCCACAGCCTTGGCAATTAACTCAGCTTGAGGGAGGGGTGGAATCAAAGAATTCCTCCAGGGAGATAGAATTTCAAGACAAAGTCATCTGTCAAGGACAGCGTTGTTGCTAAAAGGAACTTCATGGCAACTTCCAAGGAACAAGTCCCCAGAAAGGGTGATGGTGAGGGGGTTGTTAACTAACCAGACAGATCAGAGACGAAGAGCCTTTCAAAGAAGATATGACAGAAAGATCTTAGGCAACCCATCCCCTCCATACACCAGACTCCACTGTGCCACTCAATGGCTGTGTCCTCTTGGGGCAGTCAGTTCATGGTTCTTCATCTGTAAAATGGGTGAATATTATCTACATGTTTTAGTGAGGTAGGGCAGTGCGAGAACTGGCAAGGGCCATTACACGAGTATAAATTAAAGGGGCTTAGTCACAAGGTCTCTGAAACTGGAATGGAAAGTTCCTAGGATCTGAAATAGCTCTAATGACTGTTGTCTCCATCCTTTTGTTATTCCTTATCTCTGTTTTATTTTGATACTGCTCCATTCGTCTCCCTGCAGATCACCAGCCTCATCTCTAACTCATAGTTTCTGCTCATCTAAATATCAGCTTGCATGCGATTCTTGAGATGGCTCCAACCATACCCTGTCTCACAACCATGAATGGATGTCTTCTTCTATTTCTTAGTTCACAATGCTGAAAGAGTGAGTCTGATTGGTTAAACTTAGTTATATGAACTAAGTCTCTGGATTAACTTCCTTTAGGTCAGGTGATTAAACCCAAGTCAATCAACTATCCATAGAAGGGTAGATTCACATGATATGTATCTTATAGAATATGATTGCTTAATACTCTCTGTCAGAAAGGGTTGGGGTAGAGCATGGCTGCCTACATAGCACCTGAGGTGCGTATTAGCTAGTTTTCATTAGTGAACAAATATTTTGTCAAAATTTCCTAGTCTCCAAGGCAAGGCAGTAGTGGCAAACAGCACAGTCTTTGGGATCAGGAGACGGTTACAAGTCCAGGCACCAACCCATTTGATTGGGTTCACTTCATTTCACTTTTCTGGGACTCCATTTTTACATTCCTAAATGAAGGGTTGAACTTGACCACAGTATTTATGACACTCTTTTGTATTCTCTCCACCCACCCTTCCCAGGACCACCTCCTGCAAACAACCAGATGAATGGAGACAAATTCTCTGAAACCAGCAGATTCACACATAAAATTCAAACCAATTAGGGAGTGGACATGGAGTAAGCTCAATGTCTTTGAGGCTCCTGGCTTGACTTTCTTTAGTTCTAGCCTGACCAAGGCTGTTTGGGGAAAGTAGCGAATTCAGGTGGAATGCTTTACTTGAGGGTAGGATGTGGGGGGAAGAGAGAAAATAGCTAAGTATGATAGAATGTATTTTCCAAAGATGGCCACAACAATCCTACGTGCTTTTCTAAAGTCTTACCACTCCTCCATTAAGAATCTGTGTCACGACTAGGCCCGGTGGCTCAAGCCTGTAATCCCAGAATTTTGGGAGGCCAAGGCAAGAGGATTGCCTGAATCCAGGGGTTTGAGACCAGCCTGGGCGACTTGGTGAGACCTCATCTCTACATTAAATCAGAAAATTAGCCAGGCATGGTGTTGTGTTTCTGTAGTTCCAGCTACTTGGAAGGTTGAGGTGGAAGGATCACCTGAACCCAGCAGATTGAGGCTGCAGTGGCCATGAGCATACCACCACACTCCAGCCTGGGCAACAGAGTGAGACTTCAACTCAAAAATAAAAAAAAGAGTCTATGTCGCTTTCGCACAAATCTGGATGGACTTTTGAGATTACCTTGAGCAACAGAATATCATGGAAGGGGTGTTATATGTTGTCCCAGGCTAGTTCATTAAAATGTTATGAACTTCCTCCTTGGTCTCTTAGGATGTCCACTTTTGGAATACAACCACTGTGCTGTGAAGAAACCCAATCGGCCTGTAAAGAAGCTCGGGTAGAGAGAACTCAAGTTCCCCAGTCCATAGCTTTGACCAAATTCCCAGCCTGAAGCTAGTACCAACTCTCCCATCATGTGATTGAGCCATCTTAAAGCTGATCCTCCACCCCACAACTGACCTTCTCACTTGATGCTGCATGGTGCAGAGAACTGTCATTTCTGCTAAGTCTCGATTAAATTTCAGCTTCATGAGCAAAATAAATGATTGTTGTTGTTTTGGGCAACTAAGTTTCAGTGGTGGTTTGTTAGACAGAAATGGATAGCAGACTACAGCATTGATTAAACACTCTCATGAACTTTCTTAGTACTGTGTGCAAATGGGGAGTGAGGAGGGCTCAAGGTCAAGTAGAGAGGGAAGGGCTGAAAATGGTCAAGGGAAGCTTGTGTGCTGTAAAGGGAAGTTGTACTCCAATCCTTATAATAACTACTGATTGAGCACTTGCTGTGCATCAGACCCCAATCCCTCCAGAGCAGTAGGGTCTGTCATTGTCTTCATCTGACAGCCGAGGAAACTGATGTCTAGAGAGCTCAAGTCTCTCATCCAAGGCCACAAGACCATTATATTGTAGAACTCATATTGAACCCAGGCCTGCCTTCCCAGCTGCAGCATGATGCCAGACCAAATTTATCCTTGACCAGAGACCTAGTCTTAAAAGTTATAAAACCATTCAGTCAGGAAAACTGAGTTTCCATTGTGAGTCATTGTGAGTTTAATAATTACTTTTAATATAAATTTAGCGCTTACCACGTGGCAGGCACGATTCTAATCACTTTATTTGCATATTTTATTTAATCCTCACAATAAGCCTCATTTTCAGATGAAGGACCCCAGGTTTTGAAAGGTTAAACCACTTGCCCAAGGTCACAAAGGCAGTAAATGGCAGAGTTGAGTCTGACACTAAATTTCTAGCTCTTAGCCACTCCTGCTTCCTAATTTTAGATAGATAATAAAAGGAAGGAATAGGAGAGGAGGAAGAGATCTGGAAATGGGAGGAAAGGGGGAAAAAACTAAGGTAAGATCAGAGGAAGGAAAGAAGGAGAAACATGGAAGATGGGTTTTGTTGATGTGGGAACTAGTCATTTCCAAGTGGATACATCCTCCATGGGCTGAGATATGCAAACTGTCAAACTCTTGTGACAAGCATACCAAGCCTGGGGGTGGAAACAGGGTTGGGGAGGACACTGGTGGGCTGACCCTGGAGGCTGCATTCCATAGAGTTTTTTTCCTGTAATGTCATAGAAATATATAGAGTGAAAAAAGAGAGTACATTGGAATGAAATAATGTATAATTCATTTGTCTTCTTTACTGAGGAGATCTCCTTATAATTTATCAGCAGGAAAGGTTTAAGTGAGTTTTGGAGTTCTTTTTATATGCCCTTAAGAGGGAGGTTCCACTTTGCCAATGGCGGCTTTTTCATCATTCCCTGAACTGCATGTTGGGATCACACTTTAGAATAGGGAGAGGACTTCTAAGAAAAATAAACAGGCAAGAATTCTCACAACCAAAAGCTACATGCCCAAATGCAAAGCAAATGCAAAATGTGACCCAGAATGTAAATTTCTTTTTCTCTACCCAATACAGTGTGAGCACGCACACATACAGACTAACACATGAATAAAGCCACACACATAGACACGCACATAGAACAGTCATATATACAGCCACATACATAGCCGCACACCTAGATACACATAGACACACAGCCACATAAAAAGACATACACAGATAACATATTTAGCCATGTATACAGATACATGAACAGTCACAGATAATTGCACACACTCCTAGACTCATGCAGTTTCATGCATTTACGCATATTCTAACACATGTGTATGGTCATATATGTAATCCCACCTACAGAGTCAAACACACAAATAAATGTATCCATATAGTCATGCACACAGACATACAGACAAACACTCAAGGCACTATGATTCCCTGAGTACTGGGTTTTTCAGGAGTCTTTATGTCTAAAATCAAGTTCTTGGCTCTGAGGCCAGTCTACCTGGGTTCAAATTCTGTTTCTTCCATTTGTTGGTTTTGCAATCTTGGTCAAGTTGTTTAATCTCTCTGTGCCTCCATTTCCTCATCTGTAAAGTGGATACAATATTATGTCTACTTTATAGAGATAATGTATCAAGTGAAGTCTTGAATTCTGGCACGTGATGGCTTTCCATAAATGTTAGTGACTATTGTTGTTGCTGTGAGTTGGGCAGTATTGCCACCCTCACTATCATTATCATTTGTCATCATCAGAAACTCCCTTTTATTGAGCTCTGGTGTGCCGGACCCTGTGCCAAATGGATTACTTGCAGTATATCTTATTTACTACTCAAAATGGCTACACGAGACAGGTCCTATATTATCTTGGGAGAGGGAAATGGAGGACTAGAAAGAATTGATAGCTTGCCCCAAGTCACACACTTGGTAAGTGGTTAAAATGGAACTTGAACATAGGTCTGTGTGGTTCCAAGTCCTGGTTGTCAACTATGTACAACATGTGACCTCAACTATGAGCTACTTTGTACACTGAATTTCTCCTCTACTAGGTTATTGGCTCCCTGAGGTACTGTGCCTGTCTTGTTCATTGCTGTGTCTCAGCACTCAGAACAAGGTCTATCTCCAGGTCTGCTTCTGCTTGAAAGAAAAATGGGTTCATTCACCTGCATGGGAGAATAGGGGTGATAATATCTACCTCCTAGTGCTGCAAAAAGTTAAATAATGTTTATGAAAGTGTCTGGCACATATCAGGGGCTCCATCAATGGTAACAATAAGGATTTTTGATGCATTAAAGAATGAAGGATGACTCAGAGGCCTAAAGCTTCAGAAACAGAATAGCACTGCCATTAGTAGAACAGGGAAGGCAAACTGGGTTGCTTTAAGAGAACACAAAAAAGTTGGTTTGATGTAGGTAGAGCGCGAAGTAGCAGCAATCCCCTGTCCACATGGAATGACTGAGCAGGTGGTTGGAATGATCAGCAGTGGAGAGATGGAAAGGTCATGGCAGAGGTGAGGATTAGCCTTAAAGTTGATGGGAGAGCCCCTAACATGGCGCATTGGTCTTTGTCTCCTTGTATTCATGCCCTTGTGTAACAGTCTCTCCTGTCCCCTTTCCCCCCATCTCCTGCAGTCCCTGTTGAGTGCGGGCTGCACCCGATAACTCATTTTGATTGCCTAGAATATGGCAGAGGTGATGGGATGTCAATTCTGAGTTAGGGAATAAAAAGATTGTGGTTTCCATCTTGGATGCTCTCTCTTGAATTGCTCACTCTGTGAAAGCTTGCTGCCATATTGTTGTGTAGCCCTGCAGACAGGCACACATGGTGAGGACCTGAGTGAGCTTGGAAGTGGGTGCTCCCCTTGTCAAGCCTTGAGGTGACTGTAACCATGGACAACACCTGATTACAGCCTTGTCAGGGACCTTGAGCCAGAACTACTTGGTGAAGCCACTCCTGGATTCTTGAACCAAATAAACTGTGCGTCAACAAAGATTGATTTTTTTTTAGCCACTAAGACTTAATACACCTGAAAATGGCTGAGATCAGGAGGAAAGGGTATAAAGTAGACTGTGTGTGTCTATGTGTGTGACTATACACATGTTTGTAAGTGTATGTGTTCACGTTGTATTGGGTAGAGAAAAAGAAATTTACATTGTGGGTCACATTTTGCATTCTCTTTGCATTTGGGCATGTAGCTTTTGGTTGTGAGAATTCTTGCTTGTTTATTTTTCTTAGAAGTCCTCTCCTTATGCTAAAGCATGATCCCAACTTGCAGTTCAGGGAATGATGATAAAGCCCCCATTGGCAAAGTCAGAGCCTGGGAAAATCCTCATTGTAGGGTTAGGAAGAGGTAGAGGTTCCAGTGACACAGAGGGGTTGAGAGACAGTGAAAGACAGAAAGAAAGAAGAAAAGAGAGGGACAACTAGTGGGGTGTAGGAGTCCAGAAGGAAGTAGACCGGACCACTGTGGAGGGGAGGAAACATGTCTGCCATATTATATTCAGCAGATAGGTCTGGACTGAGAAATGGAGAAAGGTAGGTCCACAGGGCAGGCTAATAATGTTACACCCTTTAAACTGGTGTTTTTAAAATATTTGCTTGGCATTGATTTAGAAGGGAGCCTGAGCACGGCATGGGGCAAAGGCCTGACCTCTAATGACCTAAACAATTAGCCCTGACTCTAAGCTTGCATTCTATCTATATTCAGCAAAACAAAAGTCCTGCAGTTAAAGAGACCAACCTTCATGGGGGTGATGGGAAATCATTTGTTGTTACTCAAGCATGCTTCTTGGGGAGACCTCTCAGTCCTCCCCCAAGTAACTTATCAAAGTTTGTTTTGCAACTTCACACAATACTATCCCCGAGAGGAGGTCTGCTAAACACAATTTTCTTCCTTTTGTTGCATTCCCAGTGAGGTTTTAGAGTCCCACATAGACTGGAGCCCTGGGCAGTTGCCTGACTGCTCTGTTGATTAATCAGGTCGGTAAGGGGAAGCATGGGGAAAAGCCATTTGGTTGGCTATCACGAGGTGGCAGATAACCTTGGGCAGAGCAGTTTCGGTAGGGGGATGGGCAGGATGCTAGATTAAGCCAATGGGGCGGTGTGTGTGCTGAGATGTGGAACCTGTAAGTGTGAAGATGTTTTGAGACGTTTGATAGATTGAGGAGAGAACAGGGTGAAGAGAAACGGCTCTCGTTTTTCCTTTAATCATAGGGAAAATCTGAAAATGCTGCTAAGCAGAGGGAAAGGATGAGTCAGACAAGGAGAATTCTACTATGTAAAAGAGAAGGATCAAGAGGGGACGGGGCGAGAAGTACCAAGAGTGTCTGAGAACTTGGGCTTTGAAGTTAGATATACTTCAATTCCAATCTTGGCTCTGCCTCTTTCTAGCTGTGTATCTCTGGGCCAATTGCTTAACCTCTTTGGGCCTCAACTTTCTCAACTCTAAAATGGGTGGGACAGTGTTTATCTCACAGGGCTGTTGTAATGGCTAAATAAGATAATGTTTGTAGAGTGGTTAACAGAGTACCTGGTGCTTAGTAATTCTCAGGAATGTTGCTAAAATTAAAAATAAAATCAGAAGTGAGGGTAGGGATGGCATTTAGGAAAGGAGCAGAGGGTCAGTGCTTGAAAAGTTTTACTTCTGGAAGATTTAAGAACTTTTTGACTGGTGAAAATTTAAGGAAAATTCTACTGGAGGCAGGAGCTTCTAAAAGAGTCCTCTTAATGCCTTTGGGTGCTGCTGTGTGAGTTGTGATGCTTGGAGCTGTGGCAGCTATTTTGCCACCCCAAAGGTGGTCAAACCTGAGGATAAGGCCAATAGGAAGAGGGTAGAAAGAAAAGATAAAAATGCCCCTTATGTCATTATTGAATTACTGAACAAACTAGCTTCAATTTCTTGTTATTTAAGCCTTTTTTTTTTTGAGTCAGGATCTCACTCTGATGCCCAGGCTAGAATGCAGTGGCACACTCACCACTCACTGCAGCCTTGACTTCCTGGGCTCAGGTGCTCCCTCTACCTCAGCCTCCTGAATAGCTGGGAGTACAGGTGCATACCACCATGACTGGCTAATTTTAAAAACTTTTTTTTTTTTGGTAGAGATGAGGTATCACTATGTTGCCCAGACTGATCTTGAACTCCTGGGCTTAAGCGATTTTCCTGCCCCAGCCTCCCACTGCACTTGGCAGTTTAAGCCATTGTGATTAGTGTGTTGTAATTGATAAAGTGTTCCTGGAGGAGGGCACAGCATATGCAAAAGTGAGGAGGCTGGAGGGAGCAAGCTCGGGGAGCTGTAAATAGTTTGGCTGCAGAATAGGGTGGAAAGTAGGGAAGATAATTCTGCGAAGGACAGCAGAAATACAACCATGGATGTGAGAAATTGTGCAGCATAAATGACATTTATTAAGAGGAGAGCTTTAAGATTGCATGGGCAAAGGTTTCTCCTTCGCTGACCCAAGCAATTAGCTCTTGCAGTGTCCCCAAATTCCTTGATGCTGAAGTATAAAGTAAGAGGCAAAAAACAGTGAGTGACAAGGGCCAAGATACTGGCAGTGGGCAGATCATGAAGGACACCAAGTTAAGTGTGTGGCTATCTTGTTCTTCCTTTGTGATGAGATCCTTATTCATCCAGATGAATGCGCACCTTATTCCTCTTACTCTAAGTCACAGATCCCAGGATAAACAGGGGCCCTGGTTTCATTATGAGGCCAGACTAGAACATGTGTTCATCTTCAACAGTGTGATATTTCTCATGTACTTTCATTTAGCAATCTTGTCGCTTATTAAGTCTAATTAGTTTCTCTGCTGCTGAGAGATCGAGGGCATCCTCAAGATGAAAATGTGTAGCCTGAATCTGATGTAGCAAAGGACCGTGTCCAGGGTTATCTACCATCTTCTTCAGAGGTTCTAGTGTTGAGCCTCAAGCTTACCCCCCCACCTGCCCATTGTCAATTGTTTGTAGAACAGTGGACTTAGATGTTGAAGATTCTTGGAATGTATACAAGTACCCTCAGTTTGCAGTTGAGGAAACTGAGGCTCAGAGAGGGAAAACGACTTGCTCAATATTAAGTAAGTCAGGGACAGAGGTGGAACTAGAGTGAAAGGACACAACATGGAGTCAATATACCCAGTGAGCAGCCATTTTAACATTGCCCAAATCTCATGTTTTTCTAGCAGTTCACTTAACTTATCCTCTAAACACTAGCCAAGGACAGTACCAGTTTCTCAGGGAGCTATTGATAGTTGTTTTACAACCCCTGCCCCAGCTTGTTTTGCATTACTGAGCTTTTCTATTTCAAGTATTTGCTTTCACCCATGAGACCCAGGTTAACCTGATCAGCCCTTCAAGACCTTCGTGACACAGACAGACCCCATCACCATGGCAACAATCATGTGACTAGTCCACCCATCTGCCTGCCGTCCATCACCTGACATTGGTACCTATGCTTACCTGTCCTTCGTGATGATGTGGAGCAAGCCACCACCCAATCACCTTAATGACCTGCCCCCATCAAAGGGAAGGGTCAAAAGACATTCAACTTCAAACAGCAGTTGCCATTGCTCTGCTAAGCTATGGTCTGGCTACGTGGTCTTTGAGCTGTGGCCACCATGTTTTCTTAGCTTTGGCCCCCGTTCCTACCTTGGAGAGGTTAATCTTCCTTCCTCGCTCCCTCTCTAACTTACTTTCTAGTCATTGCTTTGTTAAACTCTGGTGTGTCTGTGTGGCTCTTTGAGAGATAGCTGCCATGTTTCTTGGCTTTGGCCCCCTTCCCTACCTTGGGGAGGTGAATCTCCTCTCTCTGCTCTCTCTCCAATTTACTTTCTAAATAAACTATATTTTATAATCTAACTTCTGTGCAGTTCTTTGCAATTTTCAAAAGGCACCGGATCGCATAACCCCACTCCTGGCAGATCTGACCTAATATTTTAGAGGCCTCGCTGGGATATATTTTAACCTAACAAAGAGCATAGGTCTTCTGACACCCAATCTATTGCCTTTATGGCTACATCAAGATGAACATCAGCTACATCAGCTGTGGAATTTTGAATGCCATCACTAATATTCACTAATTAATTATCCACTTAAAAAGTTAAGCCCCGTGGAAATACATCATTACCCTGAAGGGTCATCTGCCCCCACTCATCTGGTCAGTGTCTCCTCCAGCCACCCCCCTCAATGATCAGATGTTGTGAGCACCACACAGTGTTAAGGACATATAATGCATACTGGCTGCAAGGTGAACTGCAAATCTTGCCTGAAACGCGAGATTTCATGAAGCCGATGACAGAGATGTTGGAGAACTGCTCAAATCTCATGTAATGCCATTAACAACTGAACAGCTGGCAGAGTTGGGCAATTAAGAGAAAAACGTACAAGGATGACCTCCCAATGGGTGTGCAAAAGGGAGTGACGAGAATAGCAGAGGATGAAAAGAGACTCTTGGGGAAATGGATGAAGCTCATCTTAATGAACTTGCTATAAAAGTCAAACATGAGGGGATACATCTCCACAGGATGTTGGGATATAATTTGGTTAGAAGAATTATACTCTGTCTCAAATAAATCAGTGATATATTCTTGATCTTCAGAATTAGAGCATGGAATTATAGCTACTTAATTATAACTTAAACTTGTTTACTATGAGACATAAACATATACTCATAATTTTAGGTTTGGTTTTCAAGATAAAGTCCTAATTAAACCTTTTTCCCCCCTACTATTTTAATCATGTAGGATTTTATTTATCTGCAAGGAGCATGAACCTAAGTGTAGTAGCTTAATTTTAAAAAAAGTAACATGGAGGTGTGGAAAGGTGATTTCTGGCTCTGGTACATTGGCTCAGCAATTCCAGAATGATGCCTCTACAGTTCTCTTGTCTCTTCCCTCAAGGTTGCGAGATGGCTGTTGGTGTTTCAGCTATCTCATCCATACACAAGTCAAGAAGAAAATGGAGAAAAGGTTGGGCTAGTCTTGCTTGACTCTTTTATTTTTAAAACCAGACTGGAGTGCAGTGGCATGATCATAGCTCACTGCAGCCTCGAACTCCTGGGCTCAAAGGATCTTCCCACCTCAGCTTCCTAAGTAGCTGGGAATACAGGTGTGTACCATCATGCCTGGCTAATTTGTTAAAAATTTATTTATAGAAATAGGGTCTTGCTGTCTTGCCCAAGCTGTTCTCAAACTCTTAGCCTCAAGCAATCCTCTCACCTTGGCCTCCCAAAATGCTGAGATCATAGGCATAAGCTATTGTGCCTGGCCTATTTTAAAATTTTAATTGGCAAGTAAACAGTATGTATATTTATGGTTTACTACATGACTCTTTTGACATAGGAGGGGTCCCCCAAAAACCTGGAAGTTATTTATAAAAAGCTGTGTATTTTTCTTACATGTTTAAACTCCAGTCAGCTTCAAAGTACTCTTCATTTGATGCAGTACACCTATCGAGATGCTTTTCTACTGCTCAAAAACCAGTTTGTGAACTTGTCGATTTTGTTGCCTTTTATTGCTTCTGCCTTTTTTTTCATCTCTTCCACATTGGCAAAACATTTGCCTTTGAGGATATTTTTCATTGTGGGGAAAAAAAGTTTCTTGGGGTAAGATCAGGTTAATAGGGAGGGTGGGGCATGGGGATCGTGCCATTTTTGGTCAAAAACTGCTGAACACTCAGCATGGTGTGAGTAGGTAAACTTGTAAATCACCCATCATGAAATGGGCAAATGCATTGAAAGAATCTCGAAAAAAATTTCACTGAAGCTGAAGGCAGCCTCTCGCAACAATGCTAGCTGGCATCACAACAATGATGCCGTTGGGTTCCTATATTACTTACCTAGAGGGAGAAGTCTGTACCACAAGACTTCCGGATTTCTTGGGTCCCCCTCATATGTAAACATCATGGTATGATTAAATCAAGTAATTTAGCATATGAATTATCTCACATACCACTTTTTTCCTGTGGTGAGAACACTTAAAATCTACCTTCTTTGCAAATTTCAAATACACAATATATTGTTATTAACTATAGCCACCATTATGTACAAAGTCTGATTCTTTTTTAAAGCAGAAAAATCAAAGACTTTTTCAGAAACTGTCTTGCAGATGTCTGATTATACTCCATAGGCCATAATTCCCCTAGCTGCAAAAGAATCTGGAAATCAAGGATTTGACTGTCCAGTCCTTTGTGGGAAGTGGCAAAGGATAAAGAAATTGTGGGCTGGGTGCGGAGGCTCATGCCTGTAATTCCAGCAATTTGGGAGGCCTAGGTGGGAGGATTTCTTGAGCCCAGGAATTCGAGACCAGCCTAGATAACATAGTGAGACTTTATCTCTACAAAAAAAAAAAAAAAAAAAAAAATCAGGGCAACCCCTGCGGGTCCCCTCCCACTGTGGGAGCTTTTCTGTCCTTTCAATAAATCCCACTTTCTAAAACAAACAAACAAACAAACAAACCAGGTATGATGGCATGCACCTGTAGTCCTAGCTACTTGGGAGGCTGAGGCAGAAGGATCACCTGAGCCCTGAAGGGTCACCTGAGCTCAGGAGGTCAAGACTGTGGTGAGTCGTGATTGTGCCACTGCACTCCAGCCTGGGTGACAGAGTAAGACCTTGACTCAAAAAAAAAAAAAAAAAAAATTGTGAATAACCAGTGTCTACCACAATGGTTCATGTGGCCTTTAAACAATTTTTTTTCCTGCAAGCTCATGGCCACTGCAGTCTCGAACTGCTGGGCTCAGGCGATCCTTCCGCCTCAGCCTTCCAATTAGCTGGAACTACAGGCATGTACCAACACACCCAGCTAATATTTTTGATTTATTGTAGAGACAAGGTCTTGCCAAGTTGCCCAGGCTGGTCTCAAAGCCGTAGGCTCAGGCAATCCTCTCACCTCCACCTTCCCAAAGTGCTAGGACTACAGGCGTGAGCCACCACACCTGGCCTCAGGTGTCAATTTTTTTATGATAATAAGACCCACCTAAATCTGAACATTTATTTTCAAGATCCAAGAAACTCCCAAAGATCAGACCTTGGTACATCTTTAGCAGGACCTGAAACTGAAATAGAAACTGCTTCAGGCAATGTCAACTTGACATGTTTCTGGCTTTTAAAAAATACTCTGGCTTTTAGAAACATCAACAAACAACTACAAAGTGCAAACATCCTACTTTCCAAGTGTAGTATCTCATCTGACTCTTGTAGCAACCCCAGGGAGGTACATCAAGGAGGTGTTGTTACAATGTGCAGATTATAGGTGAGGAAATGGAAGCTCTGTGGGATTAAGTAACTTGTCCTAGGTACCCAGCTGGGAAGTGAGAAAGCTGGGATGTGAATTGTGGTTTGTCTGACTCAGATTTCTTGCTTTTTTCACTGTGTTGTAATGCCACCTATCAGCATTTTCCAAAGTATGTGTCACAGAAATAGAGTTGAGGCATTCCAAAAAGGTGGGGGATAAGATGGTCAAATAAATTTGAGACCTTCTGTGTCAAACAGAGTTAGACAAAGATTTCTCCGATATCACATTGCGATCCTCCAAGAGAGGGCTGGAGTCTACATAATTCCCACAAGTATTTGTCTTTGAAAACGTTTTAAAACACAATGTTTCACACAACTGTCTACTTATTTGTTCATCCAACAAATAATTGTTGGGCTCTGATCATGTTGCAGGCATTTTTTCAACTCTTGGGAAGCTTTGGTGATCAAGATCAAGATCAATATCAAGACTTGGTCCCTGCCCTCCCAGATCTACTTGTTCAGCTTACAGACCACTTCTCTAAATATACTTGGATGAAAACTGGAATTCTTAGCAGGGTTCACCCAGTCCCAGGAAAGAGGTGACCCAAGGGGAGCCAGTGACTAGATCCTAGTACTGACCATGCACAGCAGCCTTGACCCAGCTTGATTTGCTACCTGAAGCCTGCCTGTTGGCTTCCCAGGTATATAAAGTCATATTCTCTTCCTTTTCTGACACATAGCAGAGATAGGTGTGTTAACAGCGGTACAATGCTCTAGAAAGTGGAACAGTAGAAGTGTGGTCAACCAGATAGTCTGGTGATGCCTCTAGCTCACAGAGCCTTTGAAGGCAAGTGCCCCAAGATCCTCAACTTTCATTGTGGAACTGACTGTTTTCTCCTCTGTATCCATTGCTCTGACGCATCCCCTACTGCTTCCCTTTCCTGTCCTTGCTTTGAGTTGCTTGATCTCCCCAAAGACAGCTGGCCTCTCTGTTTCTAAAGCATTGCTACAGTGAGCAACTGGCTATAAAATATTAACTCCTAGTACATATTAATGCCACTATTACTGTCACATTAATGCAGCCTTGTGAATTGGGAGGTCAAGACTGGGCTAATGAGAGGGTCGACTATGCTTCCACATGACCACAAATGCCATCACCCTCACCACTCCCACTACTACCACCATCACAATTGCCTCTATTAGCAACTTTATAAGATCTTTTTGCAACTGAGAAACCATACCTTTGGGCCCTTCAAGGACTTTTCATTCTGCTTATTCTCTTCACCATCTACTTCCTAGGGCACAGAAAGTCTACCCAGTAGGACCATTAAGTTTTAAAGAGCTGTTTCTGAAAGGGGCATCTTAAAATCCCAAGGCAAATTATCTGGATGGTGAAACATGTCACTCTCTCTCTTCTGCCTTTACTATTTCATTTCTCATCACTATCAATATGGTCAATATAATTCATAATAGTGTAATGAATTGTTAAACTTAAAAACTATTTACCTCAATGTAGGGAGAAGTTGCTACATTTCCAGCTACTTTTGTTTCAAGAGACTGAGACTTTTTGCTTGAGTGGATTATGAAGATGCAAAACAAGTTAGTGCTCATTGTTCTAGGGGAAGAATATAGCATACATATTTTTGGACAGATAAAGGCGTTATTTCCCTGTAGTTTTTGTTATGTGGATCTTGATGACTTACGGGGGAAAGTTGGATAAATTTTCACAGGAATCTCAGAGATTCTTGGGAGAAGAGAGATTGAGGTCCTAGTCTTTGCCTTTTGAAATGTAATATTATGAGAACATCTTTAATGGACCGGAGAAACCTTGACTAAAGTCAGCTGATTAGACTCTGGGGACTGTGAAGGTAATCTCATTAAGAGGGAAGGATGGATGAAACTGGAATGGTGAGTTGGGTTCATCATCAGAGCTTGGGTCTTCTTAGGAAATGTCACAGTGTATGGTTGATGTTGAAATGACTTCAGACCTAACTATCTTGGTACTGTGGGTGTGCTGTGGGAGTTATTGCTATGCATTTTCATTTTTGATGAACATCCTTTAACTTGTGTTTATTTATATAAAATGTCATCCACCATATATCTATGAATATGTGTGTTTGTTTAGTATGTGGTTCTAGAAATGAGAATGCTAGGTCAGGCCAGGCGCAGTTGCTCATGCCCATAATCCCAGCATTTTGGGAGGCCAAGGCGAGAGGATTGCCTGAGCCTAGGGGTTCGAGACCAGACTGGGCAACTTGGTGAGACTTCATCTCTGCAATAAATCAGGAAAAATTTGCCAGGTGTGGTGGCCTGTGTTAGGGTCCGGACAGGTGGATGAATGGATGGAGAAGGGAGGGGAGGCGCAGCACCGGTAACCCAGAGATCCGAGTAATTGCAAAGAATTGCAACACACAAAGAGGTTAAGAAAGAAAATTTATTTAAAAGTAAATTAGAGAGAGAGAGAAAGAGAAGGGGGAGAGAAGATTCATCTCCCCAAGGTGGGGGAAGGGGCCAAAGCCAGGAAGCACAGTGACAGCCATAACTCAAAGAGCACATGGCCTCACTAGAGTCTAGCAAGGCAATGGCCACTGGTTGCTTGTGGTTGAGTCCTTTTAACCATTCCCCTAGATGGGGGAAGATCATTAAGGTGATTGGGTGGTGGTCTGCTCCACATCATCACGAAGGGGCAGACAAGCGCAGGTACGGATGTCAGGTGATGGCCAGCCGGCAGATGGGTGGGTCAGTCACGTGATTGCTGCCATGGTGGGGCTTATCTGTATCATGTAGCTCACAAAGGGCTGATTAGGTTAACCCTGGGAGGGGTTTCCTGCAAGAGACTTGTTAGACATTTGCAATTCACAAACTCAGACATTTGCAACTCATAAATTCCTTGACCAAAGGTGGGTTGGTCGTATTATTGCTTTTATGACTTTGGCCAGCCAAAGGGTGTCCTTTGATCTTCAGCCTTGACAAGGAACCTAAAAGTTTACTAGAGATTATTATGCTAAACCATGAATGGTTAGGCTGTCCTGGTCTTGCATCTGAAGGAGATTTGCCAAGTTGGGTGGGATAGGCTGCTCTTTGTCCTGCAGTAGAATGTCTGAATATTTTCTAATGGTTATACTGAGGCAAAAAGACTAAACCCTTTCAGCCTGTAGTTCCAGCTACTTGGAAGACTGAGAGGGAGGATTGCTGAACCCAGCAGGTTGAGGCTGCAGTGGCTGTGAGCATGCCACTGCCCTCCAGGCTGAGCAATAGAATGAAACTCAAAGAAAAAAATGCTAGTTAAGAGTGTATTCGTTAAGATAGGTAGGATGTGATGCAGTTACAAACAACTCTAGAAATCTTAAAAAAACAAAGTCTTCTTTCTCACTCATTCCACATTTCTAGCTGGGTTATGCTATGTCTTTTCACTGTGGGACCAAGGCTGATGGAACTTCCACCATTTCGAACATTGCTAGTCACCACAGAGGAAGAAAAGAGTTCTCTGGACGTTACATTGGCAATACAATGCCCAGGCTTGGAAGCAGTACCTCACCCCTCTTACAACTCATTGACCAGAACCAGTCACATGGATAATATCTAATAGGCCATGAAGTTTAGTTCTACCACGTGTCTGGAGGGTAGAATGCCAGATCATTTGGTGACCAGTATTCATATCTATTTCAAAGAATGTGAACATTTAAAATGTTTCTGGTACATACTTCTAGTTTATCTTTCAGAATGGTTGTGCTAATTTATACTCTCACCTGTTAAACTGCCCAGTACTTGTTTTAATAACTATGTCATGCTGCACAGCATGGATGCAGCATAAATTATTTCATTAATTCCCTAACCATGCACACTTTCACTTTTTCTATTTCAGTGATGTGATGATGAACATTAGTGTGCACACATATATTTGCCCCCTATTTCTTTAAAATGAATTCATAGAGATTAGACTGCTGAATAAATGTATATGGGCATTCTTAAGGGTTTTGATACATGCTGTCCTACTGTCCTCTCCCAAATTTTGCACCATCATCCTATGGTCAGAATAGAAGAGTTTCTGTTTCATTGATTTGTGAGAGATATGCCTAAGAGGTGTGAGCATCTTTTTTTTTTTTTTTTTTGTGAGTTGAAGTCTCACTCTGTCACTCAGACTGGAGTGCAGTGGCCACTCCCGGCCACCGCAGCTTCGACCGGCTGGGCTCCGGCGATCCTTCCGCCTCAGCTTTCCAAGTAGCCGGAATTATAGGCATGCACTACCACGCCGGCTGATTTTTTGATTTATTGTAGAGATGCGGTCTTGCTGCCCAGGCGGGTCTCGAACCCGCGGGCTCAGGCAATCCACTCACCTCAGCCTCCCAAAGGCACAGGATTACAGGCTGAGCCACCGAGCCCGGCTGAGGTGTAAGCATCTTTTAGCTTCCTTGAATCCAGTCTCCAAGTCCAGATGCTTCTGATCTTAAGTAGTCAGAGCTTGAGATCAGACACAAGGATTTGCATCAGGTAAGGGGAGTGTGTGTGTGTGTGTGTGTGTGTGTGTGTTGTGTGTGTGTGTGTGAGAGAGAGAGAGAGAGAGAGAGAGAGAGAGAGAGAGAGGAGAGAGAGCGCGAGAGAGTCTTTGCAAGGATCATTTTCAGCCTGGACAGGCACTGAGCATTCTAAGTTGCCTTTGTCTGCTGTTACGTTTACCTTGAAACCTGGTCTCAAATCAGCCAAGCTAATGGAGGAGGCTCACCAGATGATAGAAAAACTAATGGGGCACTTGTTCAACACACCGCATCAGCAGACTGTTCAGTTTTCTCTGTGACAATGACCAAGTCAGCCCAAACCCTCTGATTTCAGTGAAAGGGGAGAGGGCAACTGGCAAATTGAATCCATTAATGGAATGACTTGGCAAAAGGACAGATAAAGGAGAGAGTGAGAACAAGGACTTCTAGATGCATTTGCTGACAGTTGATTCATAACTTTGGGGAAAGTTAAAGAGCTACATGCACAGAGAAGGACCAGAGTTTTGCTCCTGGATACAATAGTGAAAATATAGTGTGTGGAGGTGGGGAAGTCACATTTTGTTTTTACGTTAAAAAAAAGAAAAGTTTATTTAAGAGTAAATTAAAGAGAGAAAGAGAAGGGAGAGAGAAAATTTACCTCCCCAAGGTGGCAGAGGGGGCCAAAGCCAGGAAGCGTGGTGACAGCCAGAGCTCAAAGAGCACATGACCACACCAGAGTCTAGCAAGGCAATGGCCCTAGGGAAGGACATCTTAAGGGGAGACACTGCTTCAAAGATTCATGGGAATCTGGAGAAGAGGAATTCTCAGATTATAATGTCACTATGTGTTTCTCTCTCATGTTCTTTTGTGTTTCCACAATAATGATGTTTACTAAGGATAAAAGAAAAGAACATCTTTTTTTGAGTTGGAGCCTCAGTCTGTCACCCAGGCTGCAGTGCAATGGTACAATCACAGCTCACCAAAGCCTCAGCCTCCTCGGTTCAGGCAATCCTGCGTCAGTCTCCTGAACACCTGCATGTCACCATGCCCAGCTAATTTTTTTCTTTTTGGTAGAGACAAGGTCTTGCTATGTTGCCTAGGCTCAAGCAATCCTTCTGTTTTGGCCTCCCAAAGTGCTGAGAATACAGGCATAAGCCACCATGCCTGGCCAGAAGAAGTTTTAAGTAGAGGTTAAATACTGTAAAGCATTCACTCTAAAGTTTAGTATATTTATGCATGTGCTTTTTGTTTTGTGTATAAATATGCTCATGCATGTACACAGGCATATCCTTTGTATGTCTCTATAGCCCTGTAATAAATAGGATGTTTTAGCTACATATAATAAACCTAACTCAAAGGGAATTAAATAATGACAGTTATTATTAATAAGAAGACCACATAATTTATCAGCCAAACCAGTACATTTTTGTTCAGGATAAATGCTATATCAACTAGTATGCTGGCCCAAATATAAACTGGAATAGTTCCATCAAAACCAGGATATACAATCACCATATTTATTCTGCATATCAAGATGTCTCTAAGCAGGCTAGTTCCAGTTTAATTCCGGTGCTCAGAGTCATTGGAGCTCTCAAAGTGTCAGTGGCTAGCTGTTGTGCATATAGTTTTTCCCTTTAAGCTCAGAGATGGCAGCAAGAATTCCAAGCATCAAGACATCAACATTATCCAAAGGCATTGGCTTTGTAAGAGGAAGGAACCCATCTCCTGGAAGCCCTCAGCAGACTTTCCATCACATTCATTGGTCAGAATTGGGTCGCATCCATGCTTCAGCCATCAATGACAAGGGCAGGTGGAATTACTATGATTCGTTTTGACCAGTCAGGATTCACTCCTCCCGTGGGTTGAAAGGCACAGTCCCACTTCACACAGCTGTTGGAAGAGTGAATAAAACTGAAGTTCAGTTGAAGAGGAGGGGGATGAATGGATACTAGGTATGAACTCAAGAGGCCCACCACTCACCTTCTCTGGCCAGATCTCCTATCTGGGATCAGTGAAGAAGCAGAGTGGGGAGACAGCCATAGATGGTCAATGAAATGTACAAACTTTTGCAAATAACAAAGGCCCAACAGTATCTATGTATATAACAATTTAATGTCAAGAGAATCTTTGTATCCTTTGTCTCTCTACACAATAACTCTGTGAGATTAGCAGTATATGTAAGAGGTCACATGTCTCAGCAGCAGCCAGGGTCCAGAGGCTGAGTTGCCAACGGCTGTATCTGGTGGGGAGGAAAACTAGGGCTCAGAGTTGTTTGGTAACTTGCTGCTGGTCCCAGAACTACTAAATGCCCATGGGAACTCAGTTACATCTGAGCCCAAAATCCACTGTCGGCCTGTGGTATGCTAATCTCCAAAAGTCAAAACTTTTTTTCTGTTGGGAGGGATGGGGGTGAGTATAGGAAGTAATATATGGAAATCATGTATAATTGGGTTGGGAAGATGAGATGTGTTGTGGTTGTGAACTATCCTGGAATCTATATTTTTATCTCCCGCCTAAGACTGGATATTGGAATATAAATGCCAGAGAATGACATTATTAAAGAGACAACTTGAATCTATTTACACAGTATTTTTTTTCAAAGGACTGAAGAAAGGTATGGAAGGAAGGGAGAAAACTACTGTCAGACTTACAGTATTTTAAAAACTGTTGTTAATTTTTAACCACTGTGTGGTAACTTGGACCACTTCTCATAACCAATTTTTATACATTAGTGGGTGCCAACCTAACTTGTTGAGACCCGGTACTCTACAAGTCACCAGTGGGTGAGGTGGAAGGGAGAGGGAAGAAGTAAAGAAAATCCAATTTTTTCTTTTTTGAGTTGGAGTCTCACTCTGCCACCCAGGTTGGAGTGCAGTGGCACGCTCACCGCCACCGTAACCTCAACCCGTTGGGCTCAGGGGATCCCTCCGCCTCAGCCTCCCAAGTAGCTGGGACTACTGGCATGTGCCACCAAGTTTGGCTAATTTTTAAAAATGTATTTATTGTAGAGTTGACGTCTCGCTAAGCTGCCCAGGCTGGCCTCGAACCCCTGGACTCAGGCAATCCTCTCGCCCTGGCCTCCCAAAGTGCTGGGATCACAGGCCTGAGCCACCGTGCCCGGCCAAAAATCCAATTTTTAAAAAAATACCCCATCGTGTATTTGTGGGACCCATGGTTAACTGCCACCCACCTTTTCTCTTCCTCTCCTTCCTTGCCCCACCTCCTGCCCATTTCTCTTCTTCCAATTAAGCCTACTTGGGATCCATTTCTAACAAAGAGCTGTGTGTGAGTGTTTCCTAATGATTGCATTTTCAACATGTCACGAGTCAGGAAGCAGCTGGGAGCCAAGCGGCTCAGATATGAGCAGCCCTGGCTAATTAGGTTTCTGGCTGCCTTCTTCCTCTGCCCACCCCCCACAGGCCTGCCGCCCTGTCACGCCCTCTGTTGGATTGCATTCCGTGGCTGTCTTGGTTAATTTGAAGATCTCATGCAGAACTGCACCATCTTCTACATTTATTAAAGGTTTCTCTGCTGGGGCTGATAGTGCCAGAAGTAATTAGCAAATTCCTCATCCCTGAGGGTATCTCCTCAATAGATGACCTCATAGTAGTCAGGGAGGGTGGACATCACCAAAGGGTATTTAATTTGTGGGGGAGTTTTTGGCTGACAAAATGAGTGGAGGAGAGATGTTAGTATATGGTTGAGGAGGCCAAGAATGATAAACTTCCTACAAAGTCTGTCTTGCACACTGAAGAGTTGTTCTGCTTAGTATGCCAATCAAAAGCCATCACCAAGTGCAAAGAGCAGGAGGGAACTTCAGCTTCAATTCAATCGTCTTTAAGAGGCTTCTGATCTAGGCAGGGAAGTGGGAAAAGGGGAGTTTTACTCTCTGGTTTTTTGTTTTTGTTTTTTGCATCTGAGTCTCACTCTGTTGCCCAGGCTGGAGTGCAATGGAACACTTATGACCACCACAGCCTCAACCTGCTGGGCTTAGGCAATCTTTCTGCCTCTGCCTTCCAAGCAGCTGGAAGCACAGGCACGCATCACCACACCTGGCTAATTTTTTGATTTATTGTGAAGAGGAGATCTCGTCGTGTTGCCCAGTCTGGCGTTGGAACCCTGGGTTCAGGCAATCCTCTCACCTCCACCTCCCAAAATGCTGGGATTACTGGCATGAGCCACCACACCTGGTTCTACTCCCTGTTTGAAGGTGTTTTGAGCCCCCCTGCATTATTCTGTTACTGTTTTATCTCTAGGCCTCCAGCATCTAGCGCAATGCCAAGTACATCATAGATGCTCAGTTATCCAGGTTGATTTGATTTGAGTTGTTCATGCCATGGAATGGTTTCTAGCATCAATGAAATATTAGTTGAATGTCTACTATATCCTCAGGGTCCAGTGAGGAAGATAGAAAAGCCATATTAGGTATTTGAATGGAGAGAATTTAATTTTGGGAATTGGAGGAACAGGCTATGAAGGAAGGAAAAGCAAAGGCAGAAGAAAAACATCGCTCAGATGTAGTAACCGAGGGAAGCAGCTACTGCCCCTATAGCTGAAGGCACAAAGGGAAGAGCGTGTGGTTATCAAAACCTAGATGACAGAAGGAGGGGCTTATGGAGCTGGGTTTAGCCTACTGATAAAGGACACTCCTGGTTTGTACTGGTACCCATGAAGGAGCACAAACAGGCTAATTCTGGGAGTGCTGAAAGAGACTGGAGCTACTTGTCCAAGTGGGGTGGGGAGATAGGGGAAGTTGGGGCTTGGAGAGAAGGAAATGGAGGGCTGGGAGGAATTGCTTTTCTGGGGAGGTGCTTAAAGGGGCAGGATGCAAACAGGAAGAAAAAGCAGGTCCCTTCTCTTTCCTCCAGCCTTCTCATCTCCTCCTGTTGACAGAACCAACAAAGACATCCAGTTGGCAAAAAGCAATGTGGTTTGCAGACTTGGCACCACTAGCACAAAGGAGAATAATGAAGGGTGGAGCCAGAGCTGGAAGGCAAGAGTGGAGAAGTGGCAAACCACTTATGTACTGCATTTCATCTAGGTTATTTTGTTTGAATTATTTCATCATGTTATAGACTAGATTAGGGCTTGGAATCCCAGAGGCAAGAAAGACAGTCTAGGCTGTCAGAGCTTACAATCTATTCAGCACTCACAGACTGGAAATAATTACAGACACACTTAATTATTGCCATAATGATATGTTCTTTAAAGCAGAAGTACAGGATACAGTGAGGGTATGTAACAGGGAAACATGAACTTGTTTGGGGTCTGAGAGGCTGTTCTTGAGGAAGTAGATGTTTAAGATATAGTCAGGAAGGTGAGAAGGAGGACTTAGCAAAACGAAAGGGAGAGATAGAGGAAACAGCGCGTGCAAAGACTGGGACGTAAGAGGACCATGGAGCCCTGGGGGAACAGGAAGGAACAGAGTGTGTGAGGGGCACCTCCCTGTGGTTCAGGGCTCCAGTCCCACCTTCTCCTTGAGGTCTCACTGTCAGCTCCAGGATAGACAGGCACTGAGCCCCTCCCCCCTGAATGGAACCTTGACCTCCTCTGGCACTCAGTTCTGCATCAGCTCATGCTGCCCCTGGGTTTCTGTCTTCTTTTGCTATGTGGTCCCGGTGTTTATAAATAACTTTCTCTGTGTTACTCCTTCTCCCAACTCTCCTTCTCTTTGCTGAACTTGGAGCAGTTACTCAATAGATGATTGATTTAACCTTACTTGCAATCAAAATTAAAAATCAAACTAACCTTGAGACATCATTTCTTAAGTTGAAAGACATGTAAAATACGATAGCACCCAACGAGGATATAGACAGGAAGCAGCAGGCACTCTGATAAAGTGGAGTTTGGAGGGTAAATTCATACAAGCTTACAGAAACAGACCTGGTAAAATAAATCAAAAAGCCTTATACACATGGCAACTCCTAATACTGAAGTTTCACTTCTAGGAATTTATCCTAAGAAAATTATCACAAATGTGCCCAAAGATACAGTGATGAAGATTTTCTTGGCAACACTGTAACACTGAGCTAGCTTAGTGTTTTGACAACTGGAGACTGGGTGAGTACACTTGTGGTATCCACACACAGTGGGTTTTGTTGGTGCTCTGAAAGTTCGGTTCTCCAGAAACTCAGACAGACCTGATCCAAATTCTGGTTCCCCAACTTATCAGTTTTCCTTCTCTGGAAAAGTCATTGAGTTATTTGGAACCCGGGTTTCCATGAACAAAGGGAAGGACTGCGTCTTTCTCAACTGGGCTGTTGTGAGGTTGAATGTGATAATGTGGTTGTGGATGAGGAGTGAAGCTTCCATCTTTGTGGGGCTTTTTTGGACCCTGAAATATTCAAGTTCTCTTGTCACCTTAGGCTCTGTTCAGGCTCGGTCTTGGCCTCTGCTACCCTAAGGTAAGAAAGGGAAGTAGAGCTACAGTGACATCTGGAGCTGTGGAAGTCCACAAGGCTAAGGTCTTGACAGGAACAAGAGTTTAGGAAGATTTCCTGAGAATCATTTATCCCCCAAACTCCCTACACTCCAGACTGGAGGAAGGGCAGAGAGTCAAACACTGAACAGTGGCTCTCTGAGGGCACAGCTATGGAGGGATGTTAGGGAGCAGGATCCCACTTTTAGTTTTGGATTCTGTGGGGATTCCACTGCCCTGTGTATGTTCAGCCATTAGAATTGTTACTGAAAATGCTCGCTATGTTATTACAAAGAAAAAAAAAGCCTAAACAAGATGCCAGGCCCCGTGAAGATGTCTCCAGTGTCACCTTGGTACACTAGCTGGAGGAAGCATAGACAAAGTGGGTGATATGGGTGGGTATGTGAAATCCAGAGGGTTGTGGGAGGGGGAGAGAGGGAGAGAGAGAGAGAGCGCCTTTTCAGCAGCCTTGGCCTGCCATGGTCTCTGGCCCTTAAATGGGACTTAGAGATTAGTGAGGAAGATGGGAGAGGGTGAGACGGGAGTTCTGTAAGGCTTTCTATGGTTCAGATGAAGGTACTGTAGCAAAGGATGTGAGGATTAAAGGTGGTATATCCCATCTCTAAGGTCAGCCAATGTGGAGGGGGAAACTGGTATAGGTTACATCTAAGTGGATGCCAATAGGGACACGGACGGATGAAAATACAGACCTGGTCACTGCTTCCCAATGATGGTGTGAGAACATTGGAACACACCCGGAGCTTGGCATCTTCACTACTGAAAAGAAAGGACAGAAAATTCAAAATCTAGCCATGTTGCAGCTGGACGCAACGGCTCATGCTTGTAATCCCAGCACTTAGGGAGGCCAGGGTGGGAGAATTGCTTGAGCCCACAAGTTTGAGACCAGTCTAGGCAACACAGCAAAACCTCACCTCAGCCAGGCTCGGTGGCTCAGCCTGTAATCCCGCGCCTTTGGGAGGCTGAGGTGAGTGGATTTCCTGAGCCCGCGGGTTCAAGACCCACCTGGGCAGCGAGACCTCATCTCTACAATAAATCAAAAAATCAGCGTGGTAGCGCATGCCTGTGATTCCGGCTACTCGGAAGGCTGAGGCGGAAGGATCGCCGGAGCCTAGCAGGTCGAGGCTGCGGTGGCCGGGAGCGGCCACTGCACTCCGGTCTGGGTGACAGAGTGAGACTCCAACTCAAAACAAAACAAAACAAAACAAAACAAAACCTCTACAAGAAAATAAAAAATTAGCTGGGCCTTGTGGCATGTGCCTGTAGTCCCAGCTACTCAGGAGGCTGAGCCAGGAGTATTGCCTGAGCCCGGGATGTTGAGGCTGCTGTGAGCATTGTTCATGCCACTGCATTCCAGACTAGATTACAGAGTGAGACTCCAACTCAAAAAAAAAAAATCAAATCTGACTGTTTAACCTGAAAAAAATTAAAATAAAAATCACTAAAGTGATTGAGTTTACCTGGAAGAGACAAGATTAAATGTTCTACTTCAGTGAGTTTAGGAGATTCAAGACAGAAATTAAGTTGAGTGGTAAAAGAAACCTATACACAGCTAACATGTTTTCACCCCTGAGAAGGTTCTGGGAAATTCATGGTTACTATGTTTGCAAAGGGCTTGCCATGGGGTAAGTGTTCCATAAATGAGAAATAAACATGTACCTGTACTATATAATAATAATTTTTAAAAAATCTAAATCTGCCTGTGGCCATGACCAGTGCTTCAAGTTCACAGAAGGGATGAGAACTGAGAATCAGCCCATTTTCTCCCTCCTTCCTCCTGACAGTTTTGCTTTTCTTGGGGAACACCTCCTCCTGAGTCTCAATAGCAGAGCACAGCAAAAGGCAGTGGACTCTGAGTGCATGCCACACTATAAATACTTCCAGTGGGAACAGAGATTTATGGTGTTATAAATGCCAGCGGCAGGCCCAGTTTGTGTTAATAGCCTTGTTAGTTACATTGCTGTAAAATCCAGATCTCCACACTGTTTAACAGCTACAGTTCTGCTCAGCAGCATTAATTCAATAAATTGAGGCCCCTTGACATAAATCTTAAAGCCCCTGGAACCTGATTAGGAAATCCTTCCTGATGGGCTTGAGATGGACAGATGGAGTGAGGCCAATGAGTTTCTAGCAGAAACCATGAATCACATGATGCAGCTGTCTCTCTGACTGTCACTGTGGGTCATTTCCTACCTATAATCTCAAATGGGTTCAATCTTGACCTTGATCGCGGAGAGGCCAAGAAGGACTGCTGGGGATCCAGGGCAATGCATTCTGGTTCCCCAACACTCCCCATCGTACTTTTGTGCAAATTAGAAGAAGAAAAAGGTACCCTTTCCAGGTGGTTGCAGCCTCACACGTTCATGGCTTGGTGGAAGAATGGCACCTTTACACTGATTAGAAAACATCCAGAGGAGCTGCAGGTTGGATTTTAACACCCCTACCCCAAAATGCTCTGCGGGAGAGCCTGGTACACTGAAGAGACCACGGAGTCAAACATGATGGCCTGGGTGAACTTGGAAAATTCAACTACGGCAAAAGAAGTAAGAGCCTATAACTGAAAGACCTAGAAATTATAAAGTTAAAAACAAGCAAGATGAAACAATGTATTGTTAGGCATATACACGTGAAAAGAACTCAAGAAAAATATTAATGGAATGATGGAGCCAACGTTTAGGATCATGGTTATCATTAAGAGACAGGCAGGAGGTGGGATAAGAGGAGAATGTCGGTAGATACAATTATTGCTAACATTTAGGTTCTTGATTTGGATGGTAGTTTGTGGTATTCATCATCTTATTTAATTATTTTTATTTGTAAACATTTATGGAGTACAAGAGTAATTTTGTTACATGCAGAGATTGCATAGTGGTCAAGTCAGGGTTTTGGGGGTATCCATCACCCAAATAGCATACATTGTATCCATTAAGTAATTTCTCATCTTCTTTTTTTTTTGAGTTGGAGTCTCACACTGTTGCCCAGACTGGAGTGCAGTGGCCGCTCCCGGCCACCGCAGCCTTGACCTGCTGGGCTCCGGCGATCCTTCCGCCTCAGCCTTCCGAGTAGCCGGAATTACAGGTGTGCGCTACCACGCCCGGCTGATTTTTTGATTTATTGTAGAGATGAGGTCTCGCTGCCCAGGCGGGTCTCGAACCCGCGGGCTCAGGCAATCCACTCACCTCAGCCTCCCAAAGGCGCGGGATTACAGGCTGAGCCACCGAGCCCGGCTCAATTTCTCATCTTCTACCCCCGTGCAACCCTCTTACCCTCTCAAGTCTCTATTGTCTATCATTCCATGTGTACACATTTTTTTTTAGCATCTACTTATGAGTGGAAGCATGTACTGTGCCTGGCTGGTTTCACTTAAGATAATGACCTCCAGTTTCATCCATAGTGTTCATTATATTATTTTAAAAATACATTAGCTACAATGAAACAAAAGGGCTAATCATTAGCTAGTGATAATTTCAATCCCATGTGCCTGGAGCACATCACAAGGGCAGTCACAAGAACGAAACTTAGGCCAGGTCTGCCGTTGTCTCTGTTTTCCCTCCTCCCCTCCTCACTCCTCAGAGCAGTCCTCACATCCCGAGCCCCGTGCTAGGCACTTGACGGCTGTCATGCCATTTAGTTCTTAGGATCAACCTGTGTGTCAGCAGAGGACTAGGGTTGAATCCGGACTCCACCATTAACCAGCTATGTGATCTTGGGCAAGTGACTCCATTACGCTATGCTTTAGTTTCCTCATCTGTGAAATGAGGTGAAAAGAAAGTGAACTGCAAAGATCACCATAAAACCAAGTGAGATTGAGTTTGGGGCATACAAATAGACAACAAAAATAAACAATTGTTTGTAGCTATTTTGTAGGCTATGAGGATTAGAGGAGATACTAGGTTTCAACTTGTGCTTGGCATGTAGTAAGTATGCAGTAAATGTTAGATATCTGTATGTCATTATGCCCATCTAACAGATGAGGAAAGTGAATAATGGCATGAAAAGTTAGGTAACTTACCCAAGACAGCACAGTTGTCACTAAGTGATCATTCCTTTCCTCTCTCTGTCCAATTCACTCTCTTTCCTCTCTATCTCAAACACAGATTACTTGAGTATTTAATGTGAGCTAAGGAAGTGCTAGGTGCTGAGGTACAGAAATGAAAGGACACTGTGTACACTCCTTATCCATGAGGATCCCATAGTCTTTGAGGGTGGGTGTCTGATGAAGGTCTGAAGGGGGTGGGCTTCTGAGGATGTGAAATCTCCAAGAGACTGAGGAGGTGTGGCCTGTCCTGGTGGCAGAGGTTGGCTTGAACTCATTACTGACAAATTCCTTGTGTGCTTGGGCAAACATGTCCTTACTTTACCTTATGATTAAGTGGCAGACCTGAGAGATGAATGGGGTTTTAAAAGCCCATGGAGAGAGAAGAACTCTTATTTCTTCTGCTACATGTGCAGTTGATGAGCACATGAAAGGAGACCTGGTTTCTCAGGTGTTTCCACCAAGCACAGTTGTATTGGGAGTTCTCCAAAGTCACCTCCAAGTTACACTATAAACTGTGTTGGGTAACCTGGGCTTCTTTACACAGTGTTCCCCTCTGAGTGAAAGCAGAAGAGGCTTTGCAGTCTCTTAAGTCCTGGACTCTGAAGCCCACCCAGATGACTACTGCCTCATTCTATTGCTCAAAGTAAGTCACATGGACAACCCAATTCAAGGGGTGAAGAAACAGACTCCACCTAGTGGTGGGAAGAACAGCATGGGTGCATACAGAGATGAAAGAATTGTTGGTGCCATTTTTGCAGACAATGCAACACAGGCACCTATACTAATCTTGAGGGTTGGCAGTCAAGGAAGGCTTCCTGACTACAGTTACAACACCTACAGTTTACAGATGAGTAGACTAGAGACCATGGGATGTTGAACACAGAGGAACAGCATGTTTGAAGGCCCAGTGGCAAAAAGAAACATGGAACTTTCAGAGAATTAAAGAAGATCAGCGAGGAAAAAAGTGGGGAGTGGTAAGAAATGAGGCTGGGAAGACGGGCAGGGTGGATAATAGAGGGTCTCATGGATATAGTGTTTTATGCTGAGAACAATGAAGATTAATTGGACGAGTTTCATCCTGGGAGTGACAGGACCTAATTTAAGTTTTAAGAAAGTCCCCGTGGCTGCTGTAAGGGGAATAGAGTGTAGGATGATAGAATGAGTGTTCTGAGATCAGTAAGAAGGCTGGTCCTTGGAGTTGTCCAAACAAGAGATACTGGTAGTGGTAAGGGTGGAGGTGGTGGGATACCAGTGAATGAGGAAGATTTTTCAGAGATCAGTATCATGGTGGGAGAGGGCCAGAGCATCCACCCAATGCCCTGATGGGCTCCAGCTAAAATGAGTCACCTTCTCCATTTACCAGGTCCAGTCCTCCTTCAGATACACTAAAATGTCTTCCTTTTATTTTTTCCTTTGCTTTCCATGGCAACCACCACCCTTCCCACCCCATGCATACGTGGCTTCAATAATCTACTAATTAGTCTCCTTGTCTCCCGGGTCTCCCCTTTCCAATCCATCTTGCATGCTGTCATTAGAGTAAGTATTCTAAAATATAGCTTTACATCATGTCAGTTTTCTGTGGAAAACAACAAAACAGTGCTGGGGTTCTGATCCTTACAAGGAGAAAATGAAGTCTTCCACGTGAAATTTTAGGTATTCCTCAATGTCATCTTCTAAAATTTACCCTCCACCGTAATCTAATAGGATCTTTCCTGCCAGATATAAAAATGTTACTGGCGGGTGGAGAATTATTGAATGACAATGATAACAGTGACAATAGTGTAGTGTGGTCATAGCTATCAAAATTAATTAATTTTATCTTTTGATTTAATGAGGTAGTCGTGGAGGTGTCCCTCTCAGATCCACCTTTAAGGGAGGACTTGCTGCCCAGCTGTGGGAAGTGTGGGAAGTGTGGTCAGCAGATGGCCTCCAGCTGTGAACTTCCTCTCCAGTAACAAGGAACTCCTGCTCCGAGGTCATGCCCTTTTGGGGCAGTTGACAACCAGTAACTGAGTGAGACATGGGTATAAAGGCTTTGCTGTTTTGGTCCTGCCTGGTTGGCTGGCTTCATTGGGCCTGCATTGCCATCTTGACCTTTTTCTCTGACCAATTCTGTTTCCTACCTCTTCTCTTCCACATTTAATGCATAATACCATGTAATTCACCCATTGCCAGTGTACAATTAAATAGATTTTAGTATATTCACAGAACTGTGCAACTGTCATTGCCATCAATTCTAGAATGTTTTCATCACACCCCAAAGAAACTCCATACCCATTAGCATCCACTTTTCATTTTCCTTCAAACTCTCGGTCCTAGGCAACCACTAATCTGCTTCCATCTCTCAAGTTTTGCCTGTTCTGGATATTTCATATAAATGGAATCGTATAATGGGTGATCTTTTATGTCTGCCTTATTTTTATTTAGCATAGTGTTTTCAGTGTTCATCCATGTTGTCCCATGTATACACTATTCGTTTCTTTTTATTGTCTCTTGGATGAAAATACACATTTTATTCATCCATTCATAAGTTGATGAACATTTGGGTTGTTCTGCCTCTTTTTGGCTATTATGATTAATGCTGCCATGAACATTGAAGTACAAGTTCTTGTGTGGACATATGCTCTTCATAAACATTTTGTTACCTAAACTCCATCTCAGCATCTGTTCCTGAGTATCTGTGACACTTGGCAGTTTCCTCTTTAGGAATGCATCTGACAGATAAACATGCACAGTACAAGATGACACATGTGCATCATTATTTACAGCAGCATTATTTGTATTGGCAAAATGTTGGAAACAACAGGATTATTGTCTCAGGATGGTCAGAGAGGTTAAGTGACCTCTTAAGTAGCACAGCAAAGAAGTAGTGAACCAGGATTTGAACCTGAGTCTGTGGCTGCATGGCTTGTCCTTTTTCTGTCTCCCTCCCTCCCAACTAGATTTTAAATGGGTTTTGTACACACACCTCAAAAACTAAGTGCCCTCAGCTTAGAAATGGGCCGGCCACACATGGGTTTAGTTTGTACTCATTTGTGATTTTAAAAAATCTAGGGATTTCACATGAAAATGTGGATTGTGGGCTTTTTTAAAAATGAAAGGGCACTGTCTGCCAACACTTGACTTGCATGTCTGCATGGCAAGGCTGGCTGGTGCTGATTAGTGACTATGACAACTGTATGGGTTCTCAGCCTTACCTCTCCCCTTTGGAGCATACCCAGCCATATCACTCATTCTGTCCAACTTTTCTCGTCATTTGAGTTTCAGACATTTGCAATTTCAATGTTTCATTCATTCTGAGTATGTGTGGTTCTGAGAGACCAGATCCATCTGGTAACATAGCCTTCATGTTAGGGAAACCATTTCTAAGTTTTCCCTGTGTTGATTTTCTTTGTTGGGAAGGGAAGGGGGAGAGACAGGGAAGGGAAGGGAAGGGAAAGGAAAAGTGGAAGGAATGATGTCTTAGCTTGCTTAAGGCACCATAACAAAATGCCATAGACTGGGTTGCCTAAGCAACAGAGATGAATTTTCCACACAGTCTGGAGGCTAGAATATCCAAGGTCAAGTTTCTTGCAGAGTTCAGTTCCTGGCGAGGGCTCTCTTCTCAGCTTGCGGATGGCTGCCTTCTCACTGTGTCCTCACTTGGTAGAGAGAGAGAGAGAGAGAGAGCTCTGATGTCTCTTGCTCTTCTCATATAGGCATCAGCCCTATTGTAACATTGGGGCCCCACTGTTATGACCGCATTTAACCTTTATCTCCACTTCATAGATCCTATCTCCAAATACAGTGCCAGTGGAAGTTAGAGCTTCAATGTTTGGATTTTAGGGAGATATAACTATTCAGTTCATAACAGATGGGTTACTTTGTTGTTGTTGTTTTTATAACTAATGTCTAATCCCAGGTGATCCCTCCATCTCAGCTGATTTCTTGCTCATTTCTTATCATAAGCCCCCTTTGTGCTTAAGCTAGCTTCAGTGGGTTCGTGTTGCTTACTACCAATGGTGACAACAACTAGAATGACAGGCACCAATGCACAATAGATATGAGCATTAATCTGGAATCAGCTGGCTTGATTCACTCACTCACTCAGTTGCTTGCTATTCACAGGCAAATGACTTAAACTCTGGCATCCTCAGCTGCTTCTTCTGTAAAGTGGGGATGAAATAGTACATAGTAGGCTGGGTTATTTGTGAGGATTTAATGACATGATGTATGTAAAGTCTTAGCCGAGTGCCTGGTACGTAGTAAGTACTTAATAGATTATTGTTTTTCATAATAACAATTACTATTGTTATTATTATTCAGTGGGCCAGCTTAGATAATTTCTAAGAGTTCTTCCAGGGCTGACATTCTTATCCCTGGGTTTTGAGACTTTTTGCATATCTACCATGCTCCTGAAATTTTGTAGAATCCAACATTTTGTATAAAATATATGTATTTTTTCTGGCTAAAAGAGCTCAGAGTTACGACTTTCCAACAGAATTCTACAAAACGTACAAGGAGGAGCTGATATCAATCCTACTGAAAATATTTCAGGCAACTGAGAAAGATGGAATTCTCCCCAAATCACTTTGCTAACATCACACTGATATCCAAACCAGGTAAAGATTCCACAGAAAAAGAGAACTACAGGCCAAGATCCTTATTGAACATAGATGCAAAAATTCTCAGCAAGATTCTAGCAAATTGGATCCAACGACACATCTCAAAAATCATTCACCATGATCAAGGCTTCATCCCCAAGATGCAGGCCTTGCTCAACATCTGCAATACATAAATGTAATTAAATACATCAACAGATGTAAAAACAAGAATCAAATGGTTATACCATTAAATGCAGAAAAAACTTTTGATAAAATCCGGCATCCCTTCTTGATAAAGACCCTCAGACACCTAGGTATAGAAGGAACATACCTCAAAATAGTAAACACCATCCACGATAAATTCACAGACAGCATATTGCTAAATGAACAGAAACTGGAAACATTTCCCCTGATAACCAGAACAAGACGAGGCTGCCCACTCTCACCTCTCTTGTTCAACATTGTGTTGGATATCCTAGCTAGAGCAATTAGACAAAAGAAGGAAATCAGGGGTATCCAAATAGGAAAAGAGGAAGTCAAGTTATCCCTCTTTGCTGATGATATGATCTTATACCTCAAAAATCCAAGAGACTCTGTCAAAAACCTATTTGCACTGATAAAAGACTTTGGCAAAGTCTTGGGGTTCGAAATAAATGTGCAAAAGACAGTTGCATTCTTATTTGGGTCTCTACCAACAACAAGCAGGTAGCGACCCAAATAAAAAGCACAGTCCCATTCACAATAGTCACCAAAAAAAAAAAAAAAGAAAGAAATATCTTTGCATCTTCCTAACCAGAGAAGTGAAAGATCTGTACAATGAGAACTACAAAACACGGCTCAAAGAAATTCAAGTGGAAAAATATTCCATGCTCATAGATAGGAAGAATCAACATTGTTAAGATGTCCATCCTACCAAAGGCAATCTATGGATTCAGCACACTACTCATTAAATTACCAACATCATTCTTCTCAGACCTGGAAATGACAATACAGAAATTCAAAGAGTTTCATCAAGATTCTTAAAAGGGTCCGTGACCTCTGCCTCAAACAGTTATGGATCACTCTACTGTGCTAGAAGGATTCCACAATATTTAAGGGGAACCCTGAAGAAGTAGAAGTTGACCCTTCTGAGGATTATGTCAGTGCTAAGACAGACTTCAGACTTCCAGAAACGATCGGCAATCTAAGGTCCACAATCAACTTTACCAAAACGATTTGGTGGGAATGTAGCTATCTCTCAGCAATATGCAGCCCCACAGGGAAATACTACTTGATGGGAGTGGCAAGAACTCTTGTGTTCCCAGGAAAGGTCAACTCAATGTGTGAAGGAACCTTCTGGTATGAGTGAGTGGGGTAACAGGAACATCCCAGAACAAGGTAACAGGCTTGACCTCTTGTCACATTTCATGTGGTATTGTAGGGACATTTGCTGAAACCCTGACCGTGGACAAGAGGTATCATATCCCAGAGTTATCTTCCAAGTGTATAATTAAGATTAGGCTACAATATCCCACAAACATCTTTCATAGCTGCTTCTAATTTAAAGCTATATTTCTCAAACTTGGGTACCTGTAGCCCCAAAGATACATGGCAATGAACTAGGAGAGCCAAAAAGCCACAGGTTAAACAGGGAGAATTTCCTGGAATTCACAACTTTATGATTTTTTTTGGATGTAAAATTTATTAAAAATTAAAATAAATAATTAAGGTATATACACATACATACAAGCTAAGACAAGAATAGTTGGGTAAATTTTGCAGTTGAAATCATAAGTTCAGCACTTCAGAATGAACTACTTAATTTGTTCTTTTCTTCTGTTTGTTGATACTTTGGTGAAAAAAAAAATTGGACATGCCCTTGACTTCAGGGTTAAGCCTTGATACTTCTTAGCATAACATAAAAGGCTGTTCACAGTTGAACCCAAATCTTATGAAGCAGGATGCCCCCAAGCATCCACAGACTTCTAGCCTACTGGCTGAGCCAACCAGTGAAAAGAAACGCCTTTTCCCGGTAGTTTGAGCAAAATTCCAGGGTTGATGTCCATTGACATTAATTAGGTCACTGCACATACCCAGACAAATTACTGTAGTTCTGATTGGCCAATTCAGGGGGTGGGTTAGTGCATGGCTGGAGGTGGGGGTGAGGGAGGAGCGTCCCTTAAAGAAAATCAGAGTGCTGTTATCAGAGGAACGTATGGATATTGGACAGGTCAAATCACATCTGTTCATTTTCTACATGCAATCTGCTCAGTCCCAAAGCTCACAAGTTACACTCTTTGCATCCCTTTTACAGAGATAGATGTTGTGATCAGAGAAGGGTAGGGACATTCTGAAAGTCACATATTACATTGGCAGCAGAGGAGGGTTTGGAACTCAGGTCTTCTGAGTTCAGTCAAGACTGCACTGTAAGTTGTGTTGGAGACCATGGAGTGAATTAACTTGGCAATCAGGGGAAATGGTCATGGTGCATGCCGTCATAATTCCATTGATTATTTTGCGGACATTAAGAACAACAAGAGGATAAACAGCAATGAAAACAGATCGGATGCTTAAACCACAAAATAGGGCTGCTAATGCACCCTTGCAGGTGGGTGTTAGGACTCTGCTTGGTGAGTGGGTGAGAAGCTCCTGTAAAATGTGTGAGTCTGGCATATTACAGCCTCTTTTGTGGCTATTCTTTTTCCCGGCTACTCTGACTTGGTCCCCCCTAGAGCTCTCTCAAGTAGTGTTTTTCCTGCACATGCTTCATGCTCTTGGGCCTGGAGGTGAGGGCAGTGTTCTTTTTGCTCCTGCTAGCCAGTTCCTAATCCTTTCTTTCTCCCATCTCTGAATCGCCTGTCACCCCTCCACCTGTCGCAATCACCTCTCCCTCTCACTGTAACTCTCCTTCATTGCTAGATAACTTAATGGCATAGTCACTGTCAACCCATGGATGTCTAATGAGCAAATCAAGCTTGTCTCACGTTTCAAACTTTATCCTTTCAGTGGCTTGAAAGAGAAGTCCTGACTCCTTTCTTTCTCTCACACTCCATCAGCAAATCCTATAGGTTCCATCTTGACACAGAGAAACACTATAGAGCAGTAAAAAAGAGCAAGCTACAGATATATGCAACAATGCAAGTGAATCTCAGATTCATATTAACAGGTGAAAGAAACCAGTTACAAATGCTTCCATCTATATGAAATTCAAGAACATCTAAAACTTACAGAAGCCAGAATAATAGTTACCTCTAGGTGGGTGGGTGGCATTGATATAGAAGGTTTACAAATATTTTATAAGATGTTCTGTGTGGTTGTTACATGGGTAAATGCAAATGAAAAAATTCATTGATGAAGAGAAGTTGATTGATGGGTAAAAATATACAGTTTGATGGAAGAAATAAGACCTGGTGTTTTATTCAGTAGGGTGACTGAAGTTTACAATATCCTATTATATATTTCAAAATAGCTGAAGGGGAAGAATTAGAAGGTTTCTAGCATAAAGAAAAGACAAGTATTTAGGGGGATAGATATCTCAATTACACTGATTTGATTGATCTTTATGAATTATACGAATGCAGTAAATTTTTACATGTACTCCAAAATATGTACCTCTATTATGAATCAATAAAAATTATTTTAAAAATTCATTGAGTGATACACTGAAGGTCTGTGTATTTTACTGTTGGTGTTTTATACTTCAGTAAGACATAAAGCATGCATATACCCAGACTCTAGGCCTAGCTCTTAAATCATCCTGTGTGATCCTCCAGGTTTCCTTCCACTGCTGTAGCAACTGAAGGAGGATTCTTCTCCCTGCTTTGTCCTCCACACTGAGAATATAAATAAGTCTCGTCAGCTCCACTATCAGAAACATCTAAAATTTGCTTCCCATCTCCATCCTGCCTTTTCCTCCCTAGCGCAAGTCATCATCATCTGTCACCTGGACACTGAGACGGCCCCACTCTTTCTGATGACTGCATAGTATTCTGTACCACACAATACATAGTGAGCTGAAGGGTGGCCCCCAAATATGTGTCCATGTTCTAATCCCTGGAACATTACCTTAGTCTCCTTGGCTGCCACAACAAGATACCGTAGATAGGAGGCTTTAAAAAAAAGCAGAAATTTATTTCTCACAGTTCTAGAGGCTGGGAAGTCTAAGATCAAGGGACCAGCAAGGTGGATTTTATTCTGAGGCCTCTTCTCTTGGCTTGCAGGTGACTGTAATCTTGCTCTGTAATCATATGATTCTTTGTGTGCATGGGGAGGAGGCAGGGGTAGGGTGGTGGTGGAGAGGAAAAAGAGCTATCTAGTTACTCTTATAAGAGCACTGATCCCATCAAGAAAACCCTACCCTCGTGATGTCATCTAACCCTAATTACCTCCCAAAGACCTCATCTCCAAATACTATCACACTGGGGATTGGGTCTTCAACATATGAATTTTGGAGTGGGGGGGAAGCACAAGCATTCAGTCCATAACAAACCTATATGTATTACCTTATTTGGAAAAAGAGTCTTTGCAGATATGAAGAAATTAAAGATCATGAGACAAGGAGATAATCTTGGATTATCCCATGGGCCCTAAGTGCTATCGCATGTATTTTTTTTTTTTTAATTTTAAAGATGTGGGGTACAATTTAGGGTTAGGTATTCAAAGGTTGATTGTGTAGGTACCCTTGTTGATGAGGTATTCCCCTCCCTCCCCTAGCAGTTTCCCTCAACTGCCAATCCCACCCCTCCTCCCCTGGCAGTCACCCACTAATGCCAATCCTTTTCTAATAGTATTATGATAATTGTTCAAGTTCCGCTTAGGAGTGAGAACATATGGTACTCTGTTCTTTGTTTCTGTGAGAGATCACTGAGTATGATGGACTCTAAATCCAACCAAGTTTTTGCAAAGTTCATGTTTGTCCTTCTTTATGGCTGTATCTATTCCATTGTATATATGTACCACATTTTTTTATCCAGTCCTGCTTTGATGGGCAGCATGGTTGGTTCCGTGTTTTTGCTATTGTGAATAGAGCTGCAACAAACATACATGTGCAGGTGTCTTTTTTGAGGAATGATTTGAGTTCTTTCTGGTATATTCCTAATAGGGGAATTGTTGGGTCATATGGAAGGTCAATTTCTAGTTCTTTCAGAAATCGCTACTCTGCCTTTCAAAGAGGTTGCACTAGTTTGCATTTCCACCAGCAGTGTAGAAGTGTTCCTTTTCTCTGCATCCTTGCCAGTGTCTGTTGTTGTTTGTTTTATTAATGATGGCCATTCTTACAGGAGTTAGGTGGTATCTCAATGTGGTTTTGATTTGCATTTCTCTGATGATTAGTGAGGCTGAGCACTTCTTCATGTGTCTATTGACTGCCCATATTTCTTCTTTTGAGAAATGTCTGTTCATGTCTTTTGCCCACTTTTTAATGGGGCTGTTTGTTTGTTTCCATTCAGTGGGGTTGAGTTCCTTGTCGTTCCTAGATGTTAGGTCTTTATCAGATATACAGTTGGCAAATATTTTTTCCCATCCTGTGGGCTGTCTTCCTGCTCTCTTGATGGTTTCCTTTGCTTTGTAGAAGCTCAGTCAGTCTGATGAGGTTCCACTTATCTATCTTATTTCTTATGTCATGGGCACTTATGGATCTGATCAGGAATTGGTTGCCAGTTCCAATTTCATAAGGGTGTCTTCTGCATTTTCTAAGATTCTTATAATTTGAGGGTTTACATTTAGGGCTTTGATCCATTTAGAGTTAATTTTTGTGTATGGTGGTAGGTAGGGGTCCTGTTTCAATCTTCTGCATGTGATCAGCCAGTTTTCCCAGCACCAATTACTGAATAGGTTCTCCTCTCCCCAGTGGTTGTTGTTGGAGGTTTTGTCAAAGATGAATTGGTTGAGAAATTGAGGCCTTGCTTCTATAATCTCTCTCCTGTTCCATTGGTCTATATGCCTATTCTTGTGCCAATACCAGGCTGTTTTGATTACTGTAGCCTTACAGTAAAGCTTAAAGTCTGGAAGTGTGATACCACTTGCTTTGTTTCTTTTGCTAAGGATTGTTTTGGCTATTTGTGGTCATTTATGTTTCCATATGAATTTCTGTATTTTCATTTCCAGGTTGGAGAAGAATGATGTTGGTAATTTAATGGGTATTGCGTTGAATCTGTAGATTGCCTTGGTAGGATGGACATTTTAACAATGTTGATTCTTCCTATCCATGAGCATGGAATATTTTTCCATTTGTTTATGTCTTCTTGGATTTCTTTGAGCAGTATATTCTAGTTCTCATTGTAAAGGTCTTTCACTTCTCTGGTTAGGAAGATGCCAAGGTTTTTTTTTTTTTTTTTGGTGGCTATTGTGAATGGAATTGTGGTTTTTATTTGGTTCTCTGCCTGTTTGTTGTTGGTGTATACGAATGCAACTGTTTTTTGCACATTTATTTTGTACCCCAAGACTTTGTCAAAGTTCTTTATCAGTGCAAGCAGGTTTTTGACAGATTCTCTTGGATTTTCGAGGTATAGGATCATATCGTCAGCAAAGAGGGATAACTTGACTTCCTCTTTCCTATTTGGATACCCCTGATTTCCTTCTCTTGTCTAATTGCTCTAGCTAGGACTTCCAACAATGTTGAACAAGAGAGGTGAGAGTGGGCAGCCTTGTCTTGTTCTGGCTTTCAGGGGAAATGTTTCCCATTTCTGTCTCTTCAGCAATATGTTAGCTGTGGGTTTATCGTAGATAGCGCTTACTATTTTAAGGTGTGTTCCTTCTATACTTAGGGTTTGAGGGTTTGTATCAAGAAGGGATACTGGATTTTATCAAAAGCTTTTTCTGCATCTAATGAGATAATCATGTGGTTCTTGTTTTTACATCTGTTGATGTATTTAATGACATTTATGGTCTTGTGAATGTTGAATCAGCCCTGCATCCTGGGGATGAAGCCTACTTGGTCATGATGGATGATTTTTAAGATGTGGTTTTGGATCCGATTTGCCAGAATCTTGTCGAGGATTTTTGCATTTATGTTCATAAGGGATATTGGCCTGTCATTCTCTTTTTTTGTTGGATCTTTATCCATTTGGGCATCAGTGTGATATTAGCTTTGTAAAATTATTTGGGGAGAATTCCATCTTTCTCAATTGCCTGGAATACTTTCAAAAGGATTGGTATCAGCTCTTCCTTGTATGTTTTGTAGAATTCTGATGGAAAGCAATCCGATTTAGGGCTTTCTTTGTAGGTAGTTTTCATGTGTCAGAGTCAATTTCCTGGTTGTTATTGGTCTATTTAGTGTCTCAGTGTCTTCTTGTTTCGACCTTGGGCGGTTGTGTGATGTGAGAAAATCCTCCATTTCATTTAGGTTATCAAGTTTGTTTCCACTTAGGTGTACATAGTACTCTCTGATAATCTTTTGTATTTCTTTGTGGTCAGTTGTTATTTGATCTTTTGTATTTCTGATTGTGTTTATTTGGGCTTTTTCTCTCTTTTTCTTGATCATTCTGGCTAGGGTTCTATCAATCTTGTTAATTCTTTTAAAGAATCAGCTTTTTTTGTTGCTGATGTTTTCTATGATATTTTTGTCTTCTATATCCTGTATTTGGGCTCTTATTTTTGTGATTTGGATTCTTCTGCTAAAGTTGGGATTTTGGTGGTCTTCTCTTTCCAGCTCCCTTAGGTGATTTTTTAGGCTCCCAACTTGTGATCTTTCCATTTTCTTGATGTGTGTTCACAGAGATATAAATTAACCTCTTAGAACTGTTTTCATGGCATCCCAGAGGTTGTGGTAAGACGTTTTTTCATTTTCATTTAATTCCAGGAATTTTTAAATTTCTGCTTTGATTTTAGTTTTGGCCCAGTAGTTGTTCAGCATCATGCTGTTTAGTGTCCATGTCTTTGTGAGCTTTGAGAAAATTTTGCTGGTGTTGGACTGAGAAGGTACATGACAATATTTTAACCTTTTCAATTTGCTTATGCTGGATTTATGGCCACGGATGTGATTGATCTTGGAGTACATTCCATGTGGTGATGAATAGAATGTATATACTGTGGTTATTGGGTGGAATAATCTGTAGGTATCTATTAAGTCCATTTGGTTGAGTGTCAAGCTTAGGTTCTGGATCTCCTTGTTAATTTTTTTGTCTTGATGCTCTATCTAGGGCTGTTAGTGAGGTATTCAAGTCCCCTGCTCTAATAGTGTTAGAGTCAAAATCTTTTTTTTAGTTTACTTAGTAGTTGCTTTATAAATGCTGGTGCTCCTGTCTTGGGTGCATATATGTTTAGGATGGATATTTCTTATTGATGGATTGAGCCTTTTATCATTATGTAGTGTCCTTGTGTATCTTTTTAGATTTTTGATAACTTAAAAGTGCTTTTTCTGATATTAAGATCATGACACCTGCCTTCTTTATGATCCATTTGCCTGGAAACTCATTTTTCATCCTTTAACTTTGATACCGTGTGTCCCTTATAGTGAGATGAGTTTCATGGATGCAGCAAATAATTGGATCATGGTTTCTTATCCAGTTTGCCTTTCTGTGTCTTTTCAGTGGTGCATTTAGTTCATTCACATTCAGGCTGATTATTGAAATGTGATTGTTTATCCCTGTCATGTGGTTCTTATAAAGTTTTTTCTTTATTTGCTTGTTTTCTTTTGGCTTTGGGATTGATGTTATGTGTGTGTTTTCAAGTTTCTTGCTGTGCTGTATTCTCTGTTGATTCTGTGCTCTGCTGTTCTCTTGGGAAATGTGTGGTCATTCTTTATTTTCTTTCTTCTGTGGTTAATACCTTTTTAAGTAGAGTTTCCTGTGGAGCTGGTCAGGAAGCTGCATAATCTCTTAGGGATTGGATGTCTAGGAAGGCTTTTAATTCTCCATCAGTGATGAAACTGAGCTTGGCAGGCTAGGACTCTTCACTGAACTTGTTTATCTTTGACGACTTTGAATATTGAACTCCAGTCCCTTCTTGCTTATAGTGTTTCTGCCAATAGGTCTGCTGCTATTCTGATTGGTTTTCCCTGGTATAGGTAGTCTGATCTTTCTCTCTTGCTACCTTTAAGTTTTTTTTCTTTTGTGCCTACTTTGTGTAGGTGAATTACTATGGATCTAGGGGTTGATCTCATTTGATGTCTTGTGGGTGTTCTCTGTATCTCTTGTGTTTGGCTGGTCACATCTCTAGTGAGATGGGGAAAGTGTTCTTGGATTACCTCCTGGAATACTTGCTCTAAGTTGTTCTCCATTTCCCTTTCTTCTTCTGGGATACCATTCGGGCATAGGTTTGGGCTCTTAATATAATCACACATCTCTTGTAGGCTTTGGTCTTTCTTTCTAAGTCTTCTTTCTATGTTTTTTACACATCGGGTTAACTCCATGTTCTGGTCTTCAAGTTCTGAGATTCTTTCTTCAGCTAGATTAATTCTGCTTTCTGTGCTTGTCATCTCATTATTTTTTGCCTGGATGAAATTTTTTATTGGCAAAATCTCTGTTACAAGTTCTTTCAGTGTTGTATCTTGTCTTTCTTGAGTCTTTTTCACTCTTTTCATCCATTCCCTTATCTCTGTCATATTCTGGGGTCAGTCATTGGTGACTTCCATTGTTTGGGCTCAAGGTCTGATTTTTCAGGAGTTTTCTCTTTGTTACACTTGAAATTACCTGTGTCTTCCTTTGGCTTTTTTCCTCATTTGTGTCAGAGCTCTTGTTTTTCTTTATAGTTTTGTTATTCAGTGTCAGTGGGGGAGGCTTTCCCTTCTCGTGTTTTTGCAGCCCTCTATTGTCCCCTGATCCAGGCTCTGGATTTGTTCTATTTCAAAACAGAACTGTGGGTGGGCAGCTTTGCTGACTCTTGTAGTTTTGGAAGTCGAATAAGGTAGGGGTTGGGGCACTAGGATTTAGAAACTGTTTGCGGATTACAATGTTCACTGATTGTGGTATGTATTCCCTGAGACTCACTCCCCACTGCCACTCTATATGATGATGAAATGGGTGCATGTGCATACCCCCGAGTCTGAGATACAGTGACAACAATGAGGAGCACAAAGAAAAATAGAATGAAATAAGACGGACAAGAATTTTTAAAAAATAAAAGAAAGAAAGAAAAAAATTCCACAGAACAATGAAAGCAGAAATCAATGCAAAAAAACAATTGAACACACAGACATACACCCCTCCCCCAAAACAAACTGGAATAACAACAAAGTGAAACAAAACAAACAACAGCAACAAAAAACCAAGAAAACCAAACACACACACACATGCCTAGCACAAAATGAATGGAGAAGGAAAACAGAAAGACCAGGAAAAAAAAGGAATTCATATTGAACTTTACACATATATTGACACACCTTAAACTAAAAAAACACACAAAAAACCAGAACAAAAGAACAAAAACAAACCAACAACAACAACAAAATTGAAAGATGATTAAAGATGAACACTCAACCACTCACATATATACATACACAGAAAACAACAAACAAAAGAAGAAAGAAACAGAAACAGAAAAGAAAAAAAAAGAAAAAATGGGGGGATACAGATCAAACCCTCACATACACATTCATGCACAAAGGAAAAATATTTTTAAAAATAGGTGAACTAACAAACAAACAGGTAAAAAAAAAAAATTTTAAATTAAGAAATAATTAAAAATTAAAAACCTGCCCTCTTGTGGCAGGCTCTGTAAGTGTTCCTCTAGTCTGTTCTCTCCTGCAGAGCTTCCACCTCTTTCACTCTCTTCCCAGTGTCTGGAGCAGGGAAGGAGGAGGAGCAGTGGAGATGGTTGGGGATGCAGTCCTTCCCTCCCACTCTCATATAGTCAGGGAGATCTCCTCTGGTAGGGAGGTGCGGGATTGTCTCTTCCCCAGATATGCACCCATGGGGGGTGCCCCAGTCAGGCCTATCCTGAAATGGGGTTCTCCTATTGCAATTGACATCCAGACTCTGCCTGGGTTTGTCCCTCTCAGTTGTGGACCAGCTGTGTGGATCTGACATTCAGAGGATTGCTGGGGAGGAGGGAGTTTGGGTCAGCCCCAGACTCACCACCGATTTCTTTGGAGTTCTTCCTCCTCTTTTTCTGGCCACACCCTTTGTCCCATGGCTGGATCAGGGCAGGGGGTGGGGCACCTGGGACTCTGCACTCATCAGGTCCCTCTGAAGTTTGTGCTTTTAGGATATTCCCTCTGGTTCCTGATCAGCCCCTGAGTAGTTGATCCGGCAGTCAAGAGATTGAGTCTGTTTCTCTGTGGTGAGCAAGTCGGAGCACTTTCCTGCCCCACCTTCAAGGTGGTGGTGGGGTGCCTCTCTTGTCCTCTTCAGTGGGACTCTGCCTCTGGGCACCCTCTGCAGCCCCTGCTGCCAGTGCCCAGCCAGGTGTTGAAGTGGTGAGGCAAAGCCTGGAGCCAGCAGTCTCTCCTGCTTCAGTGGTGAGGCAGAGCCTGGGTTGGTAATCTCTCCCTGCCGCTTCTTCACAGGAAAACTTTTTTCCGCTTAAAAAAAATGGTGCTCAGCTTCTGTGACCTGGAAAGAGCCAGGGACCAAGCAGAGAAGCTGTAGCACCAGCTGTTGCACAAAGGTCCTGGCCACTTGCTCATGAGCCCCCAGTTAGTCCGTCTCTCCCACCATTTTCTTCCCAGGAAGGGTTTTGTTGATTAAAAAAAATGGCACTTGGCTTCAGCGTCCTGGGAATCACTAGGGTCCAAGCCCAGCAGCTGCAGCACCAGAAGAGCCCAGGCTGTTAGTTCCCTACCCCTCACTCATTCAGTCACTCACACACCAACTCACTCACGAGCATGTACACAAAATTTTCCATACACTCACTCACTCACACAGGGACTCACATAGTCTGACTGGCTCAGCTGCCATCTTCCCGACCTCTCTCGTGTATTCTTATAAAAGTGCTGCAGAGGGAGATTTTACACACAGACAGAAACACGCATAAGAGGGGTGCATATGAAGACCACCCAGAGAGATATGTGGCGACAAGCCAAGGAATAATGACAGCCACCAGAAGCTGGAAGAGGCTCTGCTGACACATTCGATTTCAGACTTCTCCAGAACTGTGAGAGAATATGTTTCTTTTGTTTTCAGCCACCCAGTTTGTGGTAATTTGTGACAGCATCTCTGGGACTGTAATTTATGTGGCCATCCCCTGTTGATAGACACTTAGGTTGCAGCCAGTTTTTCTTTATTTCAAACTGCATTGCAATGAACATTCTTGCACATTGTCTTTTCACAGCTGCACCACATTTTCTGAGAAGCTCCTGGAAATAGAATTGCTGGACGAAAGGGCGTGAACAATTATACATTTGGGAAATGGCTAAGTCAGGATATAAATCTTGTCTCTCTGAGTTTTTTGTTTAAGATAATGAATGTGAATTACTTAGCACTCTACTTGATACTGAGTCAATGTTGACTAAATATTTCTGTTGTTATTATCAAACTTTTTGGATTTTTATCAAGTTATGTAATGAAAGCAGTATCATGTATGAAGAAATGAACAGATATTTATCAAGTACTTACGATGCACCACACATTTGGCTTGATGCTAGGGGTATAGCTATGAATACATCAGATATGGTCCCTGTCCTACTGAAGCTAATAATCCATCAGAGGAGACAGATTTTGGCCTAATAATTCCAAATGTGATGAGTACTCTGGGGGAGAGGTGCCAATTTGAGGAGAAATTTGTGGGGAGGGGAACTGTGTGGCTTCTTAAATCTGTGCCTAGTAGGTGAGGCAAGTCTGGTTCTTTCCTCTGGTTTCTAGCACTCTTCAAAACTCCACATTTAGTGGAACAGTCCTGGGAAATGGTGATTTGTCAGTACCAGGCCTTAGGGGCCTTTAGTGGGATCTAAATCAAATTCAGAAGCTAAAGAGCCAGCCCTGAGTTTAGTGTGGATTTTACAGGTCAGTGAGGCTGAACAGTGGCTCCCAGGCTGGTGATAAATGTGTTGGAGTCTCTTGCTGATCTGCCAATGCCATTGTCAACTCAGTGTCTTCATTTCTTTAGATGCTTAAGGAGAAGCTGGAAATAGTTATCCAGACTGGAATCCCATCCTCCAGCAGGGATCTTCAGGAGAACTTTCTGGGGGGCTGAGCATCTGCTCCTGGCCTGGGTCCTAGATGATCTGGGGCATTCTCTTTCCTGGGAGGTGGCTAAGACAGGAGGAAATGAGGGTAAGCTCCTAAAAGCAGAGATCATGAGTCACCATCCTCACACCCCAGTGCCAAGAATTGTGCTCAGCACATATAAATATTTGGTGAGGCTGTGTGCGGCAGCTCACACCTATACTCCCAGCACTTTGGGAGACCTAGGTGAGAGGATTGCCTGAGCTTACAGGTTCAAGACCAGCCTGGGAAACTTGGTAAAACCTCATCTCCATTATAAATAAATAAAAAATTAGCTGGGTGTAGTGATGTGTGTCTGTAGCTCCAGCTACTTGGAAGCCTGAGGCAGAAGGATCGTCTGAGCCCAACAGGTCAAGGCTGCAGTATCCGTGAGCATGCCACTGCCCTCCAGCCTGGGCAACAGAGTGAGACTCCAATAACTCTAAATAAGTAAATAAATACATAAAAATACATAAATTAATGTGCATGTATATATATATATATATATATATATACATATACATATGTATATACATATATACACTCACAGAACCATACCCTGTCATGTGGCTACATCAAGTTCTAGCTGTTACACCTTAACTGGACTTACTGTGGGAGACTTTGTGTTGAGTCTCCCCAGTGCTGGGCTCCTTTTCCTTTTAAGAAGAAATTTTCCTCAAAACCTCAGCCATCCCCCTCTACAACCAGGCTTTCATTGCCTGCCCTATTTTCTTTCAGATGATGTTTGAACACATACACATCCCAACTATGGATAGGATTTGAGGTTTTTTCCCTCAGTCTTATAATTCAGTGAGATATAAATAAATACTTGCAGAAAGGAGTATTACTCATCTTCACAGGTATAAGTCTATAAATCCTAGCTCTGACCCTACTGGGTTCCTCATGAGATTTTTTAAAAGTTATATGTCATACTGTAAGCAGCCTACAAGCAGAGTTATTAATAATGCCTGGATTGTAAACAACAACTAGGATCTGTGGTGGAAGCTTTGGGGTGGAATATTTAGTGTGTATATATGGAATCTGGGATAGACACATGTGTACCCAATATCTAAACCCCCTTCTTGCTTGACAAAAGAACTTTATTTTTGTTATGGCAGTGGTATACCAAATCCTACACTATGAGTCATGAGTAGTCAAAGTCAATGATGACAATCTTGTTCCTCACTTTGCTGGGCTCCCTTGCAGCTAGAAATGACACAAATTGGGTAGATAAGGACCAAATGAAGTGTGTTGCAAATGCTCCTGAGAAAAATGGTATTTCCTAAGAAGAGGGAGAAGACAGAGCTGTCACCATCTTTCCTCCCATTTTCTGCTTGGAAAGTGAATGTGATATCTGTGTATGAAGTGGCCAAGTATGAGGGAGGACACCTATATGGTAAGAATGACAAATGGTCCTGGGTCCCTGTTGTCTGAACTGATGACAGCAGCCATCTTTTTCCAGACATCTTGTTAAAATAGAAAAACATCTTCCTTTCCTTTTTTTTTCCTAAGTCACTGTTGATGAGGTTTTCTGTTATTTGCAGCCAAATGCATTTGAATTTGGTGTAGAAGTGATTTCTCTCCTTTTACTGACAACTAATAAGGGTTCATTTTAGAAAAATTTTTTATAAGTGGGCAAGCAAAAAATATGACCCATAAATAATCACCATTGACATTCTTTTGAACCTTTTCTATGATTAAAAATATTCAGTTAACATTTATTGAGTATTTACTATAACATGACAGGCCCATGTTAAGTATTTTACTTGATTTATCTCAACTTACCCTCACAACAGCCTCTGAGACACGTATTATTACAATTCAGAAAAATACAGTGTGTGCTAAAAATATGTGTACATATTTTAAGAGATGTTATCTTCGCATATAGTATGACGTTTGCTTAACCATGCTTCCACCTTTTTCTTTGATTGCCTTGCCTGTTGCATGGTGATGCTAGTATTCATTTGATTAATGCCATCCTTTGAGAAAATGTCATACTTAAAATGTGCATATATATTTTTGGCATCTCCTGTACATGCTTAATCCCTCTAAATTTTTCTCTCCCTGTTAAAGTTAACCATTGTTATTGATTTGTTTTTATGATTCTAGATATTTTTTCCTATGCAATTTTACACACATTTAGAAGGCTTGCATAGAAATTAGTTTATATTAGGCCTATAGTCCTTCACCTTACTTTTTGCTCTTAATAATTCATCTTGGCGATTTTTCTGTATCAGTTCAAACAGATATATCTCTAAATTCTCAATAACTGTGTAGTAAGTATGAAAACCCTTTTAAAGAGTCAGAGCAGTTCAAAGGTGCAGTGGGCTGCTTAAGAGCTAATGATCTCCCTGTCCCTGGAGAAACCAAGCAGAAGGAAGATAACCACTTGGGGAGGGGGTTAGCATCAGAAGATAGGTTGGACTATGGTGGGCTTTAAAGGATATATTCATTCTAAGATACTATTATTTTCATGCTTGACAGGAAGTTATCTCTTTTTCTACTCCTTGATGTAAGGTTGCTTGGTTACTTGACAGTAGTTTACTAAGCTTTGTCAAAAATCATATTTAAGCCAATAATGTTGTGTGGATGACTAAACAGTGGAAAATTAGATCCATGCAATGCCAAACAGTTTTGTAAACCCTAACCCCATGTACTGGGATATTTCCTTGAATGCTTGCAGTCAGAGCAAGACACACAGCTCCTGGGCACTGGGGTTGGCAGATCCTTCAGCTACGAGTGGAACTGCCTTAATAGTGAGAAAGCAGGAATGGTAGGCAGAATAATGACCTCCCAAAGATGTCCACATTCTAATTTCTGGAACCTGTGAGTATGTTATATTACCTGGCAAAAAGGAATTAAGGTAGTAGATGGAATTAAGTTTGCTAATTAGCTGATCTTTAGATGGAGAGATTAGCCTGGATTTTTCAGGTGGGTCCAATGTAATCACATAGTCCTTAAAAGTGGAAGAGAGAGGAAGAAGAGCCAGTGTCAGAATGATGTGGCATGAGAAAGACTTGACCTGCCATTGCTGGCTTTGAAGATGGAGGATGGGGCCACGAGCCAAGGAATGTGGGCGGCCTCTGGAAGCAGGAAAAGGCAAGAAAATGAATTCTGCCCTAGAGTCTCCAGAAAGGAAAGCAGTTCTGCTACCACCTTGACTTTAACCCACGGAGACCCATTTAGGATCAATGACCTTCAAAACTGTAAGATAATACATTTGTAATGTTAAGCCACTAAGTTTATGGTCATTTGTCACAGCAGCAACAGAAAATTGTTCAGTAGGGAAAGAACTTGGGGTGTGTAGCAACAATCTGCATTTCGTGGCAAGGGAAGAGGTTTTCAATTTTCAAGATATCCTAGAACTGTGGTTAAAAGCACAGTTTACTAAGTATGTGACCCTGAGTAAGTCACTTCACCTCTGTGAACCTCTGTTACCTAATAAGCAATATGCAAAATGGACATTGGTTATACCTGGTCCAGTAGTTTGGGATCTTGGCTGCATGGAAGAATCACTTGGGAGGCTTTTAATCTGCACTGGCGAATGGGTCTCTTCCCAGACCAGCCAAAAAGAAACCTTGGGTCATGACCTGGGCATCCATAATCAGGAAAGAAATCCCCCCAGGTGACTCTAGCATACAGTTAGAGTTGAGAACCTTTGACCTGGCCCAGGTAGTGGAGCAGGGTGGGTAGATGTAAATCAATGATTGGAATCACCTGGAGGAGCTTGTACAACTCTTGGTGCCCAGGTCCTATCTCAGACCAATGAGATGAGACTTTCTGGGAGCCCCAGGCATCAATAGTCGCTAAAGCTCCCAGGTGATTCTAATGTATTATCAAGGTTGACAATCTCAGGTGCAGACACAGTGAATAAGGTACTTGTCACAGAAGGGGTTTACTCTCTACTATTATTGTTTTGCTCTTTTTTGGGGGGGGCAATATAGCAACTAGAGTTTGATAATATGAACTTTGGAATCAGCCAGACCTGGCTGGGCTTACTGAGACTACTCTGACACTTTCTGGCTATAAGACCTGAGCAAGTGCCTCTTTCTAAGCCTCACTTTCATCACCTGTAAAGTAGAAATAAAAGTATGTGCCTAAAGATGTGGTAATTGTGATGACTAGACAAGAGAATATTTATAATGCACTGTGCACAGGGTCAGGCAGACAGTGGACCCTAGAATGTTTTTGGCAGAAATTACTCTGATTCATAAAAAAGACTTCTAGGCCTGGGTGGGATAGTTTATGCCTGTAAGCCCAATGCTTTGGGAGACCAGGTGGGAGGATTGCTGGGGGTCAGAAATTTTAGACCTGTCTGGGCAACATGGGAAGACCCCATCACTACAAAATGTGGTGCATATTCATGATGGAATATTACACAGACATAAAGAAGGACTTTGCAGCAAACTGGATGGAATTGGAGACAATCATTCTTGGTGATCTATCATGGAAACAAAGAACCAAATACCACATATTCTCACTTGTAAGTAGGACCTTGTACATTAACCACGATAGCACAAGGGAGGGATTGGCAGTCGTGGGACACTGCTGGGGGGCGGGGACACATAACAACACGAAGGGTACCTGATCCTAAACCAGGGGAAGTGAGGACCAGTTGGAGGCCCAAACTTCACCTGCACGTACATTACTTATGTATCCAATCCTGACTTGTACCCCACATCGTTATAATAAAATAAAGTTTAAAAAAAGTATCCTGGTGTGATGGTGCATGCCTGTAGTCCCAGCTACTTGGAAGGCTGAGGTGGGAGGATTGCTTGAGCTCTGGAGTTTGAGGTTACAGTAAGCTATGATTGCACCACTGTACTCTAGCCTGGTGGCAAGAGCAAGACCCTGTCTCTTTAAAAAACAAAACAAAACAAAGCAAAACAAAGAACTCCAGAGTTGACTGGCAATCTTAGCTTCACTTCTTTTTTTTTTTATTATTCTTGAGTAGGAGTCTCACTCCATCGCCCAGGCTTGGTATGCAGTGGCACACTCACGGCTACTGTAGCGTCAACCTTCTGGGCTCCAGCAGTCCTTCTGCCTCTGTCTTCCAAGTAGCTGGAACTACAGGTGCGTGCTACCACACCTGGCTAAGTTTTGATTTATTGTGGAGATGAGGTCTCGCCAAGTTGCCCGGGCTGGTCTCAAATCCATGGGCTCAGGCAATCCACTCGCCTCAGCCTCCTAAAGTGCTGAGATTACAGGCTGAGCCACCGAGCCTGGCCTGGCTTCACTTCTTAAGTTAAGTTAGCTCACCTCCCCAAGCCTCAGTTTTCTTATTGTAACCTGGGTACTGCTTATCTTACAGGCTTCTTGTGAAAAGAAATCTGATAATATGTATACAAGTCCCAGTGTGTTGTATATATTCAATAAATAGCAACTTGAATGACTACACACACTAAAGAGAGATTCACACACCTCTGATTGCTCTGTCAAACACACTTAGTATTAGAGCTGAGATTACAGTCTGGCTACATCTAGCCAAGATATGTAATTATTTGTTCTGAATAATATTTATATATTTTAAAAAATTGGTCTCCATTTCTTCAAAAATCAAGAGCTTTCATATAAATACATGGATGCCTAGCTTCTATTGAAATGTGAAGAGATTGGGTAATACCTATTTCCAAACTCACAGAGCATACTTCCTAAGGCTCACTGGTAGCGTTTAGATGACATCAGTTCTTAGTCAGATTCAAGGCCCCTTTTTATATAAGAAAAAAATGTGATAACACCCTCTTTACTATCCAGAAATGAATTTCACAGATAGTATAATCTGTATATACACATAACTTCTAAAAAATCAATATAATGTCCTGACAGTATTATAATAGAGAATAAAGTGAAAGCAGTCTGTAATAAGATAGGGCCTATAAACAGTATTTCAATATGTAAATGTCGCATATGACACTGCTATGAAACATAATGAAATAGTTAGAGAATTGTTCTATATATAATCACTGCGGCAGCCACAACTATGAAGGCAAACTTGTACAGATGTGTTATGTCACCTACAAAAAAAAAACCAAAAAAACCAATAACAACAAAAAACACCATGCTCAGTGCTGCCATCCATGACCCGGTTTTCTGAAATAGTGCACAACTTTTGTTAACAAAGCAAAGAATAACCTTTGGTCACATTACCCAGTAGTTGTATTCCTTTAAAACTCAATTTTGACTTAAACAATGCAGAACACTTTTTTCTTTTTTTGGTGTGTACATATAAAGGAGTTAGTCTCAGATGATTATGATACATTTGTTCTTCATGGATATGAATGCTTGGCAGGGCATTTATGTGAGTGCCTTGTATATCCTCAGACCCAGTGACAATCTTAACACCCCACAACTTTCCAGATATCCCCCCAGGGGCAGCACAATCTCCACTGAGAACTTTTGCTTTGGGACAAGAATTGGGGCACTTTTGGGCTCAAGAGTCTTTATGGAAATTAATTGAAGGCATTTTTAAGCTCGATCTTAAATTTCCATTTATCAAGTGCTTGCAGTAGGAGATTGTTTTTGTTTAGTTTTATTTTCACTTTTGTCTTTAATGGTGAAAGGCATTTCTGTGGGTTAGCAGAATCTCTTTTGTCATTAAGTCAACTGAGGGAGTACAGATTTATTATCCCAAGCAGAGAAAGTCATAAAACCATGAGATCTGTCAAAAAGAGCAACTATTTACCCCCAAAATATTTAAAAATCATGATAGCAGCAATGACTGCCCTTATTGAGCACCTGCTATGTGCAGGAACTGTGCTGAGTGCTTTCTAAATGCATTCTTATTTAAAATCAAGACATGTGTGTGCAGGTATCTTTTTTATAGAGTGACCTGAGTGCTTCCGGGTATATTCCCAGTAGGGGGATTGCAGGGTGATATGGAAGGTCGATTTTTAGAACTTTTAGGGATCGCCACACTGATTTCCACAGAGGCCAAACTAGTTTGCACTCCCACCAACAGTGTAGAAGTGTTCCCTTTTCACCACATCCTCTCCAGCATCTGTTATTTTTTGTTATTGATGATGGCCATTCTGACTGGAGTTAGGGGTATCTCAGTGTAGTTTTAATTTGCATCTCCTTGATGACTAGTGAGGCTGAACATTTTTTCATGTATCTGTTGGCTGCTCTTATGTCTTCTTTTGAGAAGTGTCTATTCATATCTTTATCCTACTTTGTAATGTGGCTGTTTGTTTTTTTCTTTTCAGCACATTTGAGTTCCTTGTAGATCCTTGATGTTAGGCCTTTGTCAGACATGGAGTTGGCAGATATTTTTCCCAGTCTGTGGGCTGTCTCCCTGCTGATTGTTCACAATAGCAAGAACATGGAACCAACTGTGCTGCCCATCAAAAGAGGACTGGATAAAAAAATGTGGTACATATACACAATGGAATACTACGCAGCCATAAAGAAGAACAAAAGCATGAACTTTCGTAGCAACCTGGATGGAATTAGAGTTTATAATACTGAGTGATCTCTCACAGAAACAAAGAGCTGAGTATCACATGTTCTCACTCATAAGTGGACCTTGAACAACTACCGTAATACTATAAGAAAAGGATTGACAGTGGCGGGACTGTGGGGAGGGGGTGGGATGGGGAGGTGGGATTGACAGTAGTTGATATCTGCCTGGGGAAGGGGGTGGCACACCTCATTGATAAGGGTACCTGCAAGGTGAATATTTGTATACCTAGCCCTGAATTGTACCCCACAATTTTAAATAAAAATTAGAAGAGGAAAAATAAAATAAAATAAAATAAAGACATGCTCTTATTTAGATCAGATATTATTATTTAAATCAGAAATGCACTGCTAGGATTAGTCAGTCAGTCTCTCTCTCTCTCTCTCTCTCTCTCTCTCTCTCTCAAACACACACACACACACACACACACACACACACACACACACACACACACACACACACAGGGATGGGATCACTAATATAGCTATACAGAAAGCCTCAAGTGGATGACAAACAGAGAAAGATGAAACATTTATTGAGCATCTACTATGTGCTATCTCCTACATATTTTATATTTTGTCTCCTTCTAATTGCTCAGGTCAGAAACCCTCGATATTTCTCCTTGTCTCAGATCTCCGCAACCATCTACCAGGAGGCCTTGCTGGTGCAACCTGCAGGACATTTCCAGGATTTGATCACACCCTCATACCCTTGCTGCCAGCAGCTTGGTCCTGCCCTGTTGCTTCAAACACAGATAATTCCAGTAGTTTCCTAACTGCTTCCACCCTTGCTCATCTTCCCTCTCCTCTCATCACAACTGCCCAGGTCTGTGTTGAGCCATACTGGAGGTGGAGGCAACAGGAAAAATAAGAACACCGATCCTGTCTTGAGTTTAAAATTTTGATATTTTGATATTTTGTCATAATGGGTTTTTTTCCCATAAATTTTGACTTAAAAATATTGCATTAAAATATGATTTATCTTGATTACTGGGGGTTTTAGCTGGAGACAAGTGCTTCATCTGCCACACCCCAGTTGTTAAAACATAAGCCTATGGCCAGTTGTGGTGGCTCATGCCTGTAATCCCGGCACCTTGGGAGGCTGAGGTGGGAGAATTGCTTGAGCCCAAGAATGCAAGACAAGCCTAGGCAACAGAGTGAGACCTTGTCTCTCCAAAGAAAAGAAAAGAAAAGAACAAAATTAGCCAGGTGTGGTGGTGCGTGCCTGTAGTCCCAGCCACTTGAGAGGCTGAAGGCAGAAGGATTTCCAGAGTCCAGGAGGTGGAGGCTGTAGTGAGCTGTGATCATGCCACTACTCTCCAGCCTGGGCAATAGAGCGAGACCCCAACTCAACAAAACAAAACAAAAGAAAACATAAGCCTGGTCGTATCACTCCCCTGCTCAAAAGCAGCAGCTCACTCAGAGGAAAAGCCCAAGTCCTCAGTGTGGCTCACAGAGCCCTGCGTGGTATGCTCTGGCCTTTCCTCTAACCTCCCCACCTGCAGCTCTCTGACATCATTCATTCCACTCCAGCTGTTCTGGCTTCCCTGCCATCCCTTGGACTCTTCAGGCCGCCTCCTGCCTTGGGTTTTGCTCCTGCTTTTCTATCTGCCTAGAATGTTCCTCCCTTACAATCCACTTGGTGCCCTCCTCACCTCCTTCAGGCCTTTGCTCAGAGCTCACCTTTGCAAGGAAGCCCATCTTGACCACCTTGGTCACCCGATCTGAGGCAGCCTCCTCCATGCTCACCCTTAGCCTCTGAACTCTGCTCTGCCTTATTGTTTTTTCATAGCATTTACCACCTCATAAATCCGAGAGAACTTACTTATTGATTAGGGTTATTATTTGTCTCCTTCCTAGGATGTAAGCGAATCAGAAGGAGGAATCTTGAAATCATTTGGTCACTGATATACTCCACCTGCCTAGGATGATGCCTGGCATGTGGTAGATGCTTCAAAAACAATGCATGAAGCAACAGATTTCATGTCATCTTTATATTCTTCTCCTGGGGTGCTATTGTTATTCCCATCAGACAGTTGAGGGAACTGAGGCTCAGATGTAAAGGGGCTTGCCCGAGTCACACAGTGAGTGATGGGGCATGGTTTTCACCTGGTGTCTTGACTCTCATGCCTTCTTTGTTTAATTGTGGCAGTGAGTGGGGATAGTTCAGAAGACAGACATTCTGGTCAAACTGCTAGGGTTCAAAGGCTGGATCCAATAGGTCCTAGCTGTGTGATAATTTACTCTGCATGATTTATATGATCTCTCTAGGCCTGCTTTCCTATGTGTAAAAATAAAGCGAAACAAAAAGATGAATGCAATAAGATCATAAGTCCAGGGGTTACACAAATTCCCTCATCTTTCTCAGCTCATTGTCAAATACAAGGTCAAGTCTTGACTTTTCTATCTTCAATGTCTCTTAAACCCATCCCCTTTTCTCTAGCTTCATCTCTACCAATCCAAGCCATGAGCTTGGACTGCTTGGACTACTGCAGTAGCCTGCTAATTGGTCTCTCTGTTTCCACTCCTTGCTTATATAACATCTGTCACATGCCAGCCAGAGTCATCTTTTATATAAATCAGATTATGTTGCTCCTGGGCTTAAAAACCTTCATTACCTTCTCATCAGCCTTAAAACAAAATCTGGCCTTCTTCTTATTTGCCCAGTGCTTCATGGCCTGACTACTGCCTCTCTCTCTTGCAGTGCACCCGTCCCTTTACCTTCGGTGACTGCTTAGAAGCTGCCAGACCTCACTGTCACAGTGCCTTTGTGCCTGCTGCTCCTTCAGCCTTGAAGGTTCTTTCCTTGTCGTTTATAGGTAGGCTCAGATGCAGGGTCCTCAAGGGATTAATGTAGCACAATAAGGTGATAGTGGCGGCGGGGCTTTGTGGCAGGAGCTAGGACTCACCTTTTCTTGCTACTTTTTCCGTATCCCAGGTTCCTTCTGTGTCTTGCTGTCACATGTACAGCCTCATCCATCTGGGGCACCAGGCCTCAGCCAGGTAACAAATTTGGCTCTCCATCTGCCTACAGGCGAAACTGCTCTCCCTCTTCCCTCCCAGAGAGTCTTATTTTGCTGGGGTCCTGCTCTGTGGTTGTCATTCAGTACCTGTTTAATTAGAAGGCAACTGAGCATGGAACTTCCCTTTTCAGTGAGTCCAGTTTACAACAGACTTTGGCACATATTCAAGGGAAGGGGGTCACCTGAAGTAAAGCATCACCATGGACTGGATGAAGCCCACCTGCACTCCCGGGACTTTCTGCTGTGGGTCATGCCATCTGGACCAAGGAAGCCTCTCCCACTTCATTTCCCCCAGGTGTGTTCTGGTCCTTGGATACTCACTGATCAGTGCATTCTGCCCTGGGAGGTTCCCCTTGTCCTGTTCACCTAGAAAATATTCTCACAGCCTCCAAGGCACCACTCAAAAGCCACCGCCCCCCAGAAGACTTCCCAGGCCTATGATCACATTCCTCTATGCACTTCTGAAGTTCTTTCCATGTGCCTTGTTAGGATGGCATGTAATCTTATTACATGCTAGGTTGTTTCCAGTCAATGACTCAGTCCATTCACTTAGTCATTCATTCATCAATTTTATGTTGAGCACTTGCTGTGTGCCAGGCAGTGTTCTAGAACAGTGTTTCTCAAGAGGGTTTTTGGAGAAATTCCTGCTTTAGAATCAACAGGAGCCCCTGTTAAAATGCAGAGTCCTAGGCCCCACAGATAAGTTATCAGGTTAAACTCTCTGAGACCAGGTCCCAGGGATCTGTTCTTGTAGAGGGCACAGAGTTGACCGAGGATGTGGTCCTTGCCCTTGGGGTACTCTCAGTCTGGTAGATTGTCCTTCTTCCTTACTAGCTGTGAACTACTCAAGAGCAGGCACCATCATTTTTTCAGGACCGAGGACAGGGAACAGTATAAAGCAATGAAAGTTTGCTGGATGAACACATAAACACACTCATTCAAAAATGTTTATAGAGCACCTACTATGTTCTAGGTACCATTTTAGAAATGGGATGCAGCATTAAACCAAATAGACAACCTCCCTGCTTGTGTGAAGGAGTAAATAAATTTTAAAATCTCAAATTTGCTTTGTTGCCTTGGTGTGAGCCTTTTGCTTGAGTCCCAAGTGCCTATACAGCTTGATTTCTGATGATTTCTCCAGCTGCACCCCATATTATGCTCCTCCTTGCTCTCTCTGCTCCAGCCACATGGCTCCTTTCAGTCTCTCCTGCTTCCGTGCTCCCTCCAGCCACAGGGCCTTTGCATATGCAGCTCTTGCTACCTGAAATGGCTTTCCTTCCCTCCTTTGTGTGTGGATAATAACTTTTGTCAGTCATACCCTGTGTTGGTCATTGTCTCCTTAGACTTCTCCTTAGAGAAGTCTTCCCCAACCTCCTTCCTGGGTCATTTCCTACACTGTAGACCCTCTGAGCACCAACACCACTCTTTCTAGACACAGCTACAATTCTACATTTGCATGATTTTTACTTTTATTTATTTATTTTGAAGGTGCGGGGTACAGTTCAGGGTAGGTCTACAGACGTTGATTATGTAGATACCCTTGTCGATGAGGTGTGCCCCTCCCTCCCCTAGCAGTTTCCGTCAACTGCAAGCCACACCACCTCCCCACTCCCCAGCAGTTTCCCACTATTGCCAATCCCTTTCTTGTAGTATTATGGTAATTGTTCAAGGTCCGCTTAGGAGTGAGAACATATGGTACTCTGTTCTTTGTTTCTGTGATAGATCACTGAGTATGATCAACTCTAAATCCATACAAGTTGCTGTGAAGTCCATATGTTTGTCCTCCTTTATGGCTGCATAATATTCTTGTGCATATGTACCACATTTTAAAAATCCAGTCCAACTTCAATGGGCAGCATGGTTGGTTCCATGTTTTTGCTATTGTGAATAGAGCTGCAACAAGCATACATGTGTGGGTATCTTTCTTGTAGAATGATTTGATTTCCTCCGAGTATATTCCCCACAAGGGAATTGCTGGGTCATACGGAAGGTCAATTTCCAGTTCTTTCAGAAATCGCCACACTGTCTTCCAAAGAGGTTTGCATGATTTTTAGATGAGCATTTGCATCCCATGCAAAACTGAGCTCCGTGAGGTCAGAGGCCAAATCTGTTTTGTCTATCACTTTGTTCCCAGCACTATCTTAGGGCATGGCACTATAAATATGTAGAGTGAAAAAAAAATGTGTGGTGACTCTTGATTTATTGGTGTCGACAGCACACACCTATGTGTGCATGTGACAAAAGTAAGCCCTCACAAGAGCAATGGAAGGTCTTCAGAAGATGAAAGGCTTAACCTTTCCCCTCTCCAGGAAAGAAGACACAATGGACAAGTACCCTATGGTAATATGATACTATGAGCGGTAAAGGGGCCAACCTGGAATGTGAACAACCTAGCCTCTAATCTCATCTCTGCACTTGTTAGCCCCATAGTGGTGGGCGAGTCATTTCACACCTGTGAGCCTCAGTATATTCATCTGCAAAATGGGTTGATGGTGCTCATTTCACAGAGTCATCAGAAGGATTATTACTTGCAAATGCTTCTGGAGCACTCTCATGTTTACAATAACCCTACAAAGAAGGTACCATTATTAACATCACCCCATCTTACAGATGACAACACTGAGACCCAAGGTCACGTGGTGAGTGGTGGATCCAGAGTTTAAGGCAGTCGGGCTCCGGAGGCTGTGTGTTTAACTGCTGTGCTACATTGTCAGATGACCTCCGCGATCTTGGCTTGGCTCAGGACAGCAATGGCACATATCATCACTCACTGAATGGGATCTGACCTCCTTCTTGTCTCCATGGCTTGAGATGGGGGCCAAGAGAGGACTTCCCTGGCATTTACTCATGGCCTGGTTCAGGAGAGAAGGAAAGGACCAGGAAGGGAACCTGAATATTTGAGATGCCTGGCATGCTTCTGGGCACCGCTTGGCCCCACGTGGAAAGGCTTCTTGACAAACATCTTTATCACAAACACAAAACAGACCCTTTTGTGCTGGGGGATTGGTGCTCAGAGTCTGGCTTTCCAGCTATTGCCAAAGGTGACCTCAAACACCTTTCCCTTACAGCATTTCTGAAATCCTTCTCACGTCGTGGATATTTATGCAGCAACTACTGCACGCACAACACAGTGCCAGGCATCATGGGAAATTCAAAAGAAATGGGAGACACAGCCCCTGCCTTCCGGGGGAAAACAGTCCTACAGCGTGGGCTTGGGGTCCAGAAGAACCTGGTCTGCGTCCCAGCTCCATCATTCGCCAAGTAAGTGACTAAGATGAGTGACTTACCCTCACAAAACCTGTTTCTTATCCGTAAAGTAGAGACAATAACAATACCTTCTTCAAAGGCTTGTTGCAAGCGAATGCGTATAAGGTGTTTGGTACTGAATGGGATTATTAAATAAGTGATAATGATGATGACGGTAAAGACAGTGATAGAGACGATGATGAATGATGCAAAGCACTGAGTTAAGTCCTAATTTGTAAGTACCAGATTTATGAAATATACTTACATGGGTTCAGACAGACCCGAGCTCAAATATAAGCTTCACCATGATTTTGGCTGTGTGATCTTGGGTCAGGCCCCTAACCTCTCTGAGTTTTAAGTCCACCACGTATAAAATGGTGATGATTGTCCCTATCTTGCACAGTTGTTCACAACCTGATAGTGATGTGGGCAAGCTCTCGGCAGAGGGCCTGGTACCCAACAGGTGCTCATTAAATGGTATTTTTTCTCCTTTTCCTTTTCTTCCTTATAGGATTCCTCATTAAATCCCAGGAAATAACATTTTCTCAAGAAAAGAGACTGGACCCTGAAGTCTCTTTGCTTTGGCCTCAGAACTCTTTTCTCCAAGCAAGAGAAATCTTAGATGAGATCAGGGAAATACTGGGACTTGCTAAAAGCCCACAGGGCTGTCTCAGGAAGCCTACGGGGAACAGGTTGGAACTGAGACAGAAACTTATATTCTGTCTCCCACTCCCTTTCAATAGCCAAAGACCTGGAGAGTCCTCTTTCTCCACAGATTCTTTTCTTCCTTGATTACATGGGGGAAGAAGGCATCCTTCTGGCCCTGAATTTATGTGTCCTAGTTTTGAACAGCAGAGCCTAATTCCTTTAGTCCCACCCCAGGTTCTTGAGAGGGAATCTGATTGGTCCAGTTTTGGGTGCGTGTGCTCCACTCCCCAACCATCATTGGCTGGGAAGGGGCAGGGGCGGGGCTCCAACAGTATAAATGTGGCTGCCAAGGGTTTCAGCGGGCGTCTGGAGTCAGGTCTATTCCTGCAGAAGGAGGACAAACACCAGACAACCTGCTTATTACAGCATTGCTAAGATTTATTGCCCGCTTCCCATGAGCCAGGCACTGTGCTAAGGGCTTCACGTGTGCCTTTTTTTTCATCCTCCCAATGGTCCTCTGAATAAAGCCTGTGTCTGCACTTCAAAATCAGTAAACTGAGGCTCAGAGCAGTATAGAAATGTGCCCAAAGTCACACCGGTGGAAGCGGCAAAGCCGTCACTCAGCGCCCTTTTATGCCGCCGTTTCCCTGGGGAACTGCTTCCAGACCGATGTGCTCTTGTTCTTTGAGTCTTGGAGGACAAGAAGCTCCATGCTTTGGTGAAACTCTAACTGCCTGATGATGATTGTTATAAAGTTGGAGCACCTGAGTTTTGATCACTTCGCATTAGCTATGCTGGTCATATCCTGTATTCCAGGACTGTGTTGAGAAATGCAATTTGTAGTATCCCAGGTGGAAAATTTCTGATTCTCTCTGACGGAGGATGCCAAGGAGAATTGGTCTCTATCCTGGTGGAAACATAAACATCAATTCTGAGAATGAATGGGGGAAAATAAGGTCCTGGAAACTGATGGAGAGCTGTCTGTTTGGTATCTTGAAATTAACCGGGACTCTCCCTGTTGTTGCCTTCTTGGAACCTGTCTATAGATTTTTGAGATACATTTTTAGTTTATTTGACCTGGAAAAGAATATAGATTGTTAGGTGCTCGGGCTATAGAATTTACACACAGGGAGAAGTGACCTGATGGAGTGTGATGTGGCTGTTCACTCACCAGCCACACAATTTCATGTGCAGATGATGGACATGCCCAGGGCATTGGCTGGCGCATGGCCGGTACTCAGAACATGTCTGTTTTCTTCCTTTCTTTTCCTTTAGAGCAAATCCCAAGCTGAGTTTGGGAGGTTGTCATTACTGACAAATATCTGTTACTGGCCAGCAGAGGGCGTGAAAAATGCAATTGGTGCAGATTGAAGTGAGGCTATTCCAGGAAGGTGGAGGTCATACAGAGCAAGGAAATATTGCACTGTGTAGTACGTATATGGATAGCTAATGCCTCCAGGGACGTGCAGTCTTCCAGATATTCAGCAACTAGATATTAAACACTCATTATGTACTTGACCCTGAACTAGATGCTAGCAGGGATGTAATAAACCCCGTTATTGTCTACCTTCACCAGGTAAAAGCAGTGCCTTCAAGTTTACAAGGTTAACAGACACAAGGATAATAAAAGCGATGAAGTGATAGCTACCATTCATTATACACTCACCATGTGCCAAGCATTGTGCTAAATGCTTTTTACATGCTATCTCACTTAAGCCACCCAACGACCCCTGCAAGTAGGTAGGCATTTCACAGAAAAGGAAAGTGAGACTTATGAAAAGATGTTAAGTAAATACATTTTTGAATGGCAGACTGGAGATTTAAAAACAGATCTCTCTGACTTCAAAGTCCACGCATTTGACTTCAAAGCAAAATGGCTTCCCTAAGTAGTTTAGGCAATAGAGAATTCTGACTATGAGGCATGATGAGAGTCACTATTATTTCGTTTTGTTGCTTTCAGTATCCCTGGACATTGGGTCTTAAGACTAAACTGTGTGCCTCTTGGCAAGCCGATTTAGGATGCTATAAGGTGACCTTGGGTCTGTAACAGCACATATGAAGCAGAAACTCAGGGACACCCCCTATCTCTCATACACATTTTTTAAGGTTTTTCAGAGTAGCAGGAACAAGGATGGATGCTTAAAATGAGATAAATATTGCCCTATGCATTCCTTCCCCCAAATAAATAAAGTCTGGTACACACCTACTGCCAGCATTTGCACATGAACTTGATATAAAGAGCTTGAATAATGTTTTTCACATTCATCAGGATACTAGTTATCTGTTTATTTATACCAAGCTTGTTCCCCAAAATATCACGGAAAGTCACATCATAAAATAAATAAAAATTAAAGTAAAAAATACAAAGAAGGAAAGCAATCCAGAAAAATAAGTTGGGCTCAGAAAAAAAATTAATGCATGAATTACATGGCAAATAGTACTATCTGCTATGCAAAGTAGCTAACACAAAGAGGGAAACAGGTCAGTTGAAGGATGCACAGAGTTCATAAGACAAAACATCTGATGACTCAGGAGAAACACATCTATTTTTTATTCTAAGACCAGGAAGGCATTGTTTCCCCCCGCCCACTTCCAGAGCCTCATAGAGAAGACACCATGTAAAGTAATGAACATTAACCTCAATGATGTCCATATAGAAGACACAGATTTCACTTGATTGTTGTGTACTATGTCCCACCAAAGTGCAGTTCAGAGAAGTAGGTTCTAGAGAAAAGAGGCCATATAAGATGAACTACTGTGTTCCATGCTGACATAGGATGTTGTTAAGGTCACATTGTTAGAGACATAAAGAGGAACTAGGTAAGGAGATGATCATAATTATGAAGATTACTCAGGTAGTGTGAACAACTAGGTCAAGTTTGGAAAGTGGGTTTAATCTTGCATCAAACAATTAGTAGCGACTTGCTCCCATCAGTGGAACAATGGAGAAACATTTGAGGCTGCATGTGAGGTTAAAACGTGCTCCAATTGATTAGGGATGTCTGCCATGGGTAAGTGGCATTATTTGTGCTAAGAATTTGCCATTTCAGGTTTGGACAGTTGATGATGCTTGACAAGGATCCTAGCTCTGAATGGTGGCAGGCCACCTTAGTCACCACAGCCTATTGTCTCATGAAAGTTTTTTCCTAACTGATCTCACACAGATGGGTAACTCTTATTTTGATATACTTCCTAAATTAGCCAAATGGAACGCTTCATGAAGTACTAAAGGAGAGTCAGTAAGTCCATCTTTGTGTCTACATCCCATTTTGCCTTCATTGAATTAGAGAAATCCCAGGTCACTAGAATTCATCCCTTCATAACATAGAATTGGAAGAAGGGTGACCAGTAAAGTGCTTTGGGCAAGGTAAGTAGCTTGAGGAGAGCTGGGTTTCTTGTGTGCTTCTCGAGCTCTGCTGTCTCTAAGTTGGGAGGAGGTCTTTATTCCCAGTGATATTCATCCCAGTCACAGCATCTTCCCATTGTAGGATCCGTTCTTCACCATCACAGGTGATCAGACTTGTGCAGGACAGATAGGAAGGACCCTTGGTTTTCCCAAATGACCTTCCACAGCAACAACCACAAGGGAAAACCAGGGTATTCAAGTACCAAAAGCCAGTGGAACAGAATGCAGAATCTTGAGTATATACTCATTCATTTATTCATTCAACAAACTCTTCCTGAGCATTGTTCATATGCCAGGAGACTTATGTTTGTTGAAGATAAAAACATAAGTAATATATTTTTCTACTCCCAATCAATCAAAGCCTAATGGAATAGATAGCCATGGGTGTAATTCCAGTGCAGAATGGCAGGTCCTATATTATATGTTCAGAGTACAAACCAGAGAAGAATAAAAAATAATAATGGCAGACAACCATTTACTATGAATACCACTTACTATGTGGCAGGCACTGTGTGGAGTGCTTATATAAATTATTTAATTGAGTGTTTGCAACAATCTATAATATAGGAAGGCACTATTAATGTCCCCATTCACAGACAAAGAAATTAAAGCTTTTGGTTGGAAGTGCCCAAGGTACCAAGTGACAGAACTAGGATTTAAAGACAAGCAGTCTTTAAATATATTTGGGGAGAAGGGTAGGGGAGACAGGCATAGGACAACTGCTATGGACAGTCTTGTTCACAAAGGGGAAAATATGAACCATACTCTCTTCACAGTGCATAGCAATTTTGAAATCCAGCTGGACACAGATTGGCAGTTTCTTGGTTCAGACTCAAGAGCTGGGAATAATTCTTCAGGGCACTGTTTCCACTTTCTGAGGTCTTGGTGCCACCATTTGGGTCATCCTTCCTTTTAAATAAAAGGTGGTGTGTGTTTTCACTGAGCAGTTTTTAAAAAAATTCTTATTTCAAAGATGTGGGATACAATTAAAGGTTAGGTATACAAATGTTCATTATGCAGGTACCCTTGTTGATGAGATGTGTCCCCTGTCCCCTGGCAGGTTCCCACTATTGCCGATCTCACCTTCCCGCCCCCGCCAGCAATTTCCCACTACTGCCAATCCTTTTCTTATCGTATTATGATAATTGTTTTTCAAGGTCTGCTTATGAGTGAGAACATGTGATACTTAATTCTTTGTTTCTGCAATAGATTATTCAGTACTACAGACTCTATGTCCATCCAAGTTGCTGTGAAGTTCATAATTTTGTCCTTTATGGTTGCATAATATTCCATCATGTATATGTACCACATTTTAAAAATCCAATCCTCTTTTGGTGGGCTGCACAGTTGGTTCCATGTTTTTGCTATTGTGAACAATGCTGCAATAAACATACGTGTGCAGGTATCTTTTTCATAGAGTGATTTGAGTTCCCCCGGGTATGTTCCCAGAAGAGGGATTGGCAGGGTCATATGGAAGGTTGATTTTTAGATCTTTTAGGAGTCACCAAACTGTTTGCCAAAGAGGCTGTATTAATTTACACTCCCACCAACAGTGTAGAAATGTTCCCTTTTCCCCACATCCTTTCTTTAGTATCTGTTGTTTTTTGAGTTATTGATGATGTCTATCCTGATAACTGAGCAGTTTTAATAGTATACTTTCTGCTTATAGAAATGTGGTAGTCTGAATGTCTCTTTTCATTTTGGCCTCTCTCTCTGTCCCTTTAAATTCAGAATCACAGTGTTTTTTGAAATACAATTCTCTTAATTTTTGTGTGTGTGTCTCCAGTGAATTGTGTCTGGTTTAACCTCCTAGTCCATGTACAGAGATCACTGTGCTATACTAAAAGTGAGCAACTTGGGAAGGCTAAACAAGTCAGGGAGGAAGTCACAGGGAAAGATGAGACACTTATGCTGTTTTTTTGTGATGTCTAGAGCAGTTGCAGCCATCTTACCGCCACGAGGGAGGAGGCAAGACAATGGCAGAGAAGCTGATCCAGAACCATTATGTGGTTGAACCACTGAAACAACCCCGGAGTCAGCTTCTTCTGAACTTCTTTTTCACAAGAAAACAAACAAACCAATTTGTTTTTTAAAGCCCAAACAGAGTGCAGCTGAAAGTATCCTGACTGCTCACACTCTACTGTTTTGTTTTGTTTTGGCACGGCATACCCTGCCTACCTGACCCTTTCTTGCCCGGCTAATTTATATTTGCCCTGCAAGACTCAGATTCACTCTTTCTCTGATCCCTCTTGCCTTTTCTACCTCAGGGGCCCTTTCTCTGGACTCTATCAGCTTCTTTGCTCATCTCTCTTTTACACTGGCACCTCAGATCCTAGAAGTCAATAGGAGAGTTGAAATATGAAGGTTGAAATGAATAACAGTCATTCCATGATATTACAATGGGGAGATTACTTATCTATATAATCTCATCTGACCCATAGTCTGGGTTGTGTCTTTTGCATCTTTGTCCCAAAGCTTATTATCTGGCATATGAGAGGATTTTTAACATGTCTTTCAAAGCAAAGGGTGGATAAAGAAGATTCTCATACTAGCTTCTCTCAGAACCAAGACTTGAATGTTTTCTGTTGTTGTCCAGGATACTTGAAAGGAAAGAATGAACCTGGGCCCCTAGTGGCTGAATTTACCTACCTCTGGACTTCTTATAATGTGTTAGAACAAACACCCATTTGTCCACTGTTACTTGCAGTCAGATGCGTTTTGAGTTGAAGCAGGAGTACGTTGTGTTCAGGTATGCAAAAGAGAATCTAGACTAAAACTTATTGCAGTTGAGACAAGGATCTGTCCTTACCAGGTTTGGTCTCCCAGTCAGAATACGGCAGAAAGAAAGCCTCTGGGCACAGGCTTAGAAGTCAGGTGAGACGGTTAAAGTGGAGGATCCTGAAGTCAGACTGATAGGGTTCAAGGCTTGATTCCACTGCACACACTTGGGCAAGTGGCTTAGCCACACTTAGCTTCCATTTCCCCCCTAAAATAGGGATATCAAAAGTGCTTATCTTACAGGAAGATGATGCATGTAAAATCCTTGGCCCATAGCACAGATGCAATAAATATTTGCTCTTATTAGCTGTTGCTGTGAGTCTCATAATGATATCAGTGACGTAAGACCCTTCCTTAAACAAAGGTTTCTGTTGGGAGACACTGCACACCATAGCCCTCTCTTGGAGATTCACAAGGTCGTGTAAGGCTCTGAGAAGTCCTGCTGTAAACTTGTTTCTCTCTTTATATTATAAGATATGTAACACATTAAAAGTTTGAAGAAACAGTGTTGTGTAAGATGCCCTAGATTCAAGGTAGCATCACCATCACCTGGGAGCTTGTTAGAAATACGGAATCTCAGGACCTACCTAAGACCTATAGAATCAGAATCTGTACATTCTAACAAGAATCTCCAGGGAATTTGTGTACACATTACAATGTGAGAAGCAACAAACTAGAAAATGTTGCTAAAGGGGGATACTGAAGCCTGTAAGCCAGAGTTTCAACCCACAGGGGAATTCCAAGATCTCACATACCTGAAACCAGCAAGGAAAAGTGTGAAAAAGGAGAGAGGGGAGCTATAATGTTTGATGCAGACTGTGAGTGTCATAGTGACAGATGGGAAAAATACTATATAGCTTGCAAAAGTCTGGGAAGTCTTTCTGGAGGAGGTGAGTCTAAAACTGAGAAGCAAAGGACAGGAATGTGGGAAGGGATGGAAAACTGTGTTTGAAGAGGAATTCAAGAAAAGGTTCTTCTGGTTCAATTAGACCCAGGGACTCTGAGACATTCACCCTGATGTGAGCTCCCTTGAGTGGAGACCTCTGCTCTGATTTCTCAACCAGTCAGCTATCTTAGGGTCATCTTAAGTTGGCCCTTTCGGTTTCAGAGGCCTTTCAAAGCATCTCCAGGAATTGTAAAACTTGCAGCTCTAAAGTCTTCACTTTGAGTGAGTGCAGAAAGTCCTTTGGTGCTAAGATACCAAAGTCTTGGGTGGAGAAACCTCTCTCCCAGATGCCTGCCTGTTACAGGCACTAATGTGTGATTTGCATCATAACAACATTTGCCATGTATTGTGTATCTACTATGTACTGGCACTTGTCACATGTTGTCTCTGATCTTCACAATAACCTTACTTCCTTATTCCTAAGTACAGCTCATTCCAGGCTCACCCTTAAATGCTCTCAGACCCTCTGAACAATTCTGAGGGAGATGAGACAAAATCTCTTCATGTGGGTTGTCCCTATCCATCTCAGGGCACTATTCCCTTCTAACACTGTGTCGGGTTCAGCAGTGATGAAGCTGAGATCTCCTGAAGAGACCGATTTGTCTTGGTGCTTCTGGTAGTCTGTGGTCTTATTCCTACTCCATTCTGGGGGAAAAAAATCGGGAGGCCAGGGACATTGTGGGTGTGTAGAAGCCTCTGAGAGGTCATTAATTTGCAACAGTTTATTAGAAACTGGGTAGTTAGAATCCCTTTAAAGGATTATTTGCAAGAGCTGTTTTCATTAGCATGCTGGGTTTAGGTTTCCGTTAAATAATGCCCTGGTGGGCGAATTGGAGAGAGTTGATTGTCTATGGGAAAATGCGTTAATCAAGGGTACTGGTGCAGACAGCGTTGGATTAACAAGCAGGTAATCAGGGCAGTGGTCCAGTTTCAAGGGAGGCTAAAAATCACTGAAAATAAAGAAAGATAGAAAAAAGTTGTGCTGGCCAGAATGTCTCATAGGAAGATTCCAGGACATGGTTAGAAGGAATATTTAAGGTTAAGTTGCTTTGATGGGAATGGAGGCCATATTGCCATCACAATTGAAGCTCGGACAATTGCCTTCCAGGTAAGTGGAGTCCCTATACTGTGGTGGGCTCTGGCCAATGAACAGTGTAAGCTTGGGGATGGAACTGAGTCTTCTGGGCAATCGAGGAGAGTGTTGGGTGATTTAGACAGGGCTTTCTATAAGCTTACAAGGATTGCTTATTCAGTCATTTATCCATTACATTGATCAATCATTCAATCATGTGTTCAGTATTTATATGGCTCCTGCCTGGAGCCATGGACTATTCTAGGTACTGGGATATAGCAATGACCATAACAGAGAAGGTTCCTGACCTTCAGGGAATGGGAACAGACAATAAACAAATAAATGAATAGGATAATTTCATTGTGCTAAGAAGTGGGCTGGTCAATGTCCCATGGGTTGGCCTCCTATGAACAGTCTGTTCAAACAGGGATGAAGATGAGTCCCTGGGCCAATCAGATCCTCTCTCTTCGGAATATGAACTAGAGAGGGCAAAGATGGTCAGTTAGTAGCTGTAGGAGAAAAATATTCCATCTCTTTCCCAACTAGTGTACCATGATGCATTAAAATACATAGTACTACTTACTGGAAATACTGGGAAAGGCATCAGTCTATCCTTCTTCCTTTCCTCCTCACTCTACCCAATGGGGGGTAAGGAGACGATCTATTGGTAAAGCTGAAACAATGCCTGAACATGGCTGGCTCAGTCTCATCTTCAAGCTCTGGTTTCAGAGTTGACTTTCTTTTTTTTTTTTGAGTTGGAGTCTCACTCTGTTGCCCAGACTGGAGTGCAGTGGCCGCTCCCGGCCACCGCAGCCTCGACCTGCTGGGCTCCGGCAATCCTTCTGCCTCAGCCTTCCAGGTAGCTGAACTACAGGTGCGCACTACCATGCCCGGCTAATTTTTTGATTTATTGTAGAGATGAGGTCTCGCTGCCCAGGCGGGTCTCAAACCCGCGGGCTCAGGTAATCCACTCACCTCAGCCTCCCAAAGGCGCAGGATTACAGGCTGAGCCACCAAGCCCGGCTGGAGTTGCCTTTCTAAAGGACCATCCATTTGCCACTCTTGCTTCCGTGTCATAGGATGATCTAATCTCTACAACCTCACCAAGTCTTCTCTTGCTCAGTGTGTGTGGGGCAGGCTGTCAGTGGACTCTATACTCTTGGCTTAAGTCTCTGTTCCAAGTCTAGACTTAGAAAAAAAGAGTGGGGTTCTAACCACTGGTTTCAAGTCTATGCTATCTTTTCCAGCCCAACTTTACCTCTCCTGAAGCTTTATGTCTTCATCCTGATTTGACTTCTATGATGATTTCTTTCTTTTTTAATTTTTTTAATTTTAAATATACAATTCAGGGTTAGGTATACAAATGTTCACTATGCAGTTACCCTTGTTGAGGTGTGCCTCCCCCTCCCTTGGCAGTTTCCCACTACTGCCAACCCCTTTCTTATAGTATTATGATAGTCGTCCATTTCTGCTTATGAGTGAAAACATGTGATACTCAGTTCTTTGTTTCTGTGATAGATCACTCAGTATTATAGACTCTAAGTCCATTCAAATTGCTGTGAAGTTCATAATTTTGTCCTTGTTTTTGGCTGTGTAATATTCCATCGTGTACATGTGCCACTTTTTTTTTATCCAGTCCTCTTTCAATGGGCAGCACAGTTGGTTCCATGTTTTTGCTATTGTAAATAATGCTGCAATAGGCCAGGCTTGGTGGCTCAGCCTGTAATCCCAGCACTTTGGGAGGCTGAAGCAAGTGGATTGGCTGAGCCCATGGGTTTGAGACCAGTCTGGCCACTTGAAAGGCTGAGACAGAAGGATTGAAGGAACCCAGCAGGTCGATGCTGGGGTGGCCGTGAGTGTGCCACTGCACTCCAGCCTGGGCAACAGAGTGAGACTCCAACTCAAAAATAATAATAATAATAATGCTGCAATAAACATATGTATGCAGGTATCTTTTTCATAGAGTGATATGAATTCCTCTGGGTATATTCCCAGTAGTAGAATTTTGGGGTCATATGGGAGGTCGATTTTTAGATCTTTTAGGAATTGCCACATTGTTTTCCACTGAGGCTGTACTAATTTACACTCCCACCAACAGTGTAGAAGTGTTCCCTCTTCACCACATCCTCTCCAGAATCTATTGTTTTTTGAGATATTGATGATGGCCATCATGACTGGAGTTAAGTGGTATCTCAGTGTGGTTTTAATTTGCATTTCTTTGATGATTAGTGAGGCCGAGCTTTTTTTTTTCATGTATTTGTTGGCTGTTCTTATGTCTTCTTTTGAGAAGTGTCTATTCATATCTTTTGCCCACTTTGTAATGGGGCTATTTTTTTTTTTCTTTTTGACACATTTGAGTTCCTTGTAGATCCTAGGGCCTTTGTCAGATATACATTTGGCAAATATTTTTTTCCCAGTCTGTGGGAGAGAGAGTCTGTCTCTCTGCTCTGTTGATGGTTTCTTTGACTTTACAGAAGCTTGTCAGTTTGATGAAGTCTATCTTATCTCTTATGGCATGAGCACTTGGGGTTTTTTTTTTTTTTTTTGAGTTGGAGTCTCATTCTGTTGCCCAGACTGGAGTGCAGTGGCCGCTCCCGGCCACCGCAGCCTCAACCTGCTGAGCTCCGGTGATCCTTCCGCCTCAGCCTTCCAAACAGCCAGAATTACAGGCATGCGCTACCACGTCCGGCTGATTTTTTGATTTATTGTAGAGATGAGGTCTCGCTGCCCAGGCGGGTCTCGAACCCGCGGGCTCAGGCAATCCACTCACCTCAGCCTCCCAAAGGCGCGGGATTACAGGCTGAGCCACCGAGCCCGGCTGGGGTTTTTTTTTAAATCAGGAATTGGTTGCCAGTTCCAATTTCCATAAGGGTGTCTCCTGCATTTTCTAAGGTTCTTATAGTCTGAGGCTTTACATTTAGGCCTTTGATCCATTTAGAGTTGGTTTTTGTGTATGGTGATAGGTAGGGATCTTATTTTAATCTTCTGCTTGTGGTCAGCCAGTTTTTCTAGCACCATTTACTGAATAGGTTCTCCTTTCCCCAGTGGTTGCTGGTGGGGGCTTTGTTGGAGATGAGTTGGTTGAGAAATTGAGGTTTTGCTTTGGGAATCTCTATCCTGTTCCATTGGTCTATATGCCTGTTCTTGTACCAATACCAGGTTGTTGTGATTATTGTGGCTTTATAATAAAGCTTAAAGTCTGGGAGCGTGATGCCTCTTGTTTTTTTTTTTTTTGTTTGTTTTTTTTCTGTTTTGGCTATTCGTGGTCATTTATGTTTCCATATGAATTCCTGTATTGTCGTTTCCAGGTCTGAGAAGACCACTGCTGGTAATTTAATGAGCATTGTGTTGAACCTATAGACTGCCTTGCGTAGGATGGACATCTTAACAATGTTGATTCTTTCAATCCATGAACATGGAATGTTTTTCCATTTATTTGTGTCATTTTTGACTTTTTTGAGCAGTAATTTGTAGTTTTCATTGTAAAGGTCCTTGACTTCTCTGGTTAGGAAGTGTGTGTGTGTGTGTGTGTGTGTGTGTGTGTGTGTGTGTAGTTATTGTGAATGGGATTGTGCTTTTTACTTGGGTTTCTGTTTGTTTATTGTTGGTGTATGGGAATACAACTGACTTTTGCATATGTATTTTATACCCTGAGACTTTACCAAAGTCCTTTGTCAGTGCAAGGAGGTTTTTGACAGATTTTCTTGGGTTCATGTCGTCTGCAAAGAGGGATAAGTTAACTTCCTCTTTTCCTATTTGGATACCCCTGCTTTCCTTCTCTTGTCTGATTGCTCTAGCTAAGACTTCCAATACTATGTTGAACAGGAGGGGTGAGAGTGGGCATCCTTGTCTTGTTCCAGTTTTCAGGGGAAATGATTCCAATTTCTGTCTGTTTAGCAGTATGCTGGCTGTGGGTTTCTCATAGGTATCTTCCATCTATGCTTAGATGCTTGAGGGTTTTTTTTTTTTTTATCAAGAATGGTTACTGGATTTTATCAAAAGTTTTTTCCTTGTCTAGTAATACAGTCATGTGGTTTTTGTCTTTATATCTGTTGATGTATTTAATTACACTTATGGTCTTGTGGATGTTGAACCAGCCCTGCATCCTGGGGATGAAGCTTACTTGTTCATGGTGGATGATTTTTGAGATGTGTTGTTGGATCCAGTTTGCTAGAATCTTGTTGAGAATTTTAGCATCTATGTTCATCAAGGATATTGGCCTGTAGTTCTCTTTCTTTCTTTGTTGGTTCTTTACCTCGTTTGAGTATCAGCATGATGTTAGCTTCATAAAGTGATTTGGGAAAGTTCCATCTTTCTTGATTGCTTGGAATACTTTCTTTCTTTATTTTTTTTGAGTTGGAGTCTCACTCTGTCGCCCAGACTGGAGTGCAGTGGCCGCTCCCAGCCACCACAGCCTCGACCTGCTGGGCTCCGGCGATCCTTCCACCTCAGCCTTCCAAGTAGCCGGAATTACAGGCATGTGCTACCATGCCCGGCTGATTTTTTGATTTATTGTAGAGATGAGGTCTCGCTGCCCAGGCGGGTCTCGAACCCGCGGGCTCAGGCAATCCACTCACCTCAGCCTCCCAAAGGCGCGGGATTACAGGCTGAGCCACCGAGCCCAGTGCTTGGAATATTTTCAATAGAATTGGTATCAGCTCCTCCTTGTATGTTTTGTAGAATTCTGCTGGAAAGTCATCTGGTCCATGGTTTCTTTCTTTTTTTTTTTTGGTGGTAGTTCACTTATGACATAGTTGATTTCCTGGGTTGTTATTGGTCTATTTACTGTATGGCAATTTCTTAATTGGATTAGAGCCCACAGGGGGAAGATATGTGACTGGAAACTCAGAGTCCTCAATGGAACCAGAAACTTGTACAAAAAGAGACAAGACAGAGAGAATAGGTGAGTTGTTAACAATAGCTCTCTGGAGGGAAGATACAAAAGCATTCTCCACTCAGGAAGTGACAAGATAACCCAGCTCCTAGAGCTGTTCTCAGATTCTGAGCCACCTTTACATTTCCCAGTTATGCTCCTGCCTTGGTAGGGTCTGGTTGGCTGGTTGTTCTATAGCTCCCTAGAGACGCCTGTCTCTATTCCTACAGTCATAGCCTGGCAACAAGCTTCCTTGCTTGTGTTAGCTTGAGTGAGTTCTTGGCAACCAGAAGAATCTAACGTGGAATGAAAAGACTTGATATAAAATCTTCTCTCATTCCCAGAGATTCAATATACTTCATCTGGCAAACATTTTTTTTGAAGCCGTAACATATGCAAGGTAATTTTCTAGATCTCGAGAATAAGGAAAGCCAGTATGTGCGGTGTCTTCTATGTATCAGGCTCTTTCCCCGACTCATCTTAGCTCATCTCTGTCTTCATCACACAGTTCCATAAGTAAAATCAGTTCCGTTTTGGGGTGGGGAAATGGAGGCACGGATCTCTCACCTAGTAAGAGCTACGGCCCTTAATTTGGTTTCCTCCAGAAGCAGCCCCTGGGTCAAGGATTTGAGTGCAAAATAGGGCAGTGAAGGGGAGTGGAGGAGTGAGACAAGAATGAGTAGACAACTACTCAAGGGCGACTTATCCAGCCAGCTACCACTGTGGGTAACTGGAGTTTAATCCAACTGGGTAAACTGAATAGAACTGGGAAGCCAGAACAGAACACATGTAACTTAGAAATATGCCACCCGAGGCATGAGGGAATTGGGGGTCTATGCAGTGTACCTTTAACAATACAGGCTTGAACTTTGTGGGCCCACTTATATGTGAGTTTTCTTCTGCCTCTGCCATCTCTGAGACAGCAAGACCAACCCCTCCTCTTCCTCCTCCTCCTCCTCGGCCTACTCAACATGAAGATGATGAAGATGAAGATTTTATGATGATCCACTTCCATTTATTGAACAGTAGATGTATTTTATGACTTTCTCAGTAACATTTTCTTTTCTCTAGCTTACTTTATTGTAAGAATACAGTATATAATACATGTAACATACAAAATAAATGCTAGTAGACTGCTTATGTTACCTATGTGGCTTTCAATCAACAGTTGGCTATTAGTAGTTAAGTGTTGGGGGAGTCAAAAGTTATATGTGAATTTTTGACTCTGTAGGGTTAGGCATCCCTAACTCCCTCATTGTTCAAGAGATGACTACTGTACTCCTTTCTATTCATTTCTGTCAGGCATTGGTTGAGTATTGCTCCTGGATGGTGAGGGAGGGCAGGTGTTAATTCTCTAGCAGTTCTGCCTGGCCATATAAGCTGCAAAGTAGACTCCATCTACAGGCAAAGGCCCTCAGGTAAAGAAATGCAGGTGCTGCTGTTGGAAGTGGTAAAGGCAGGGGTATGTGGGTGGGGTGGGGGGGAGGGCAGCTGCCCTCAGGTGGATCTAGAATTTGCAACCAGGTATCCTGGCACCTGATCTGCACACTTGACCACTTTGCACAAGGAGCTCACTTGGGGAGCAGGGGGATCAGGTCTTCCTTCTTACAAGACAGTGTGTTCAGACTTGGATGGAGTGGAAGGGAACACTGGGCAGAAAGAGCTGAATTCTGCTGGAATTGGGGCAGAGGCTCTAGGCAACTTCTCTGAAGAGGTGACCATGGGACTAGGTTTAGGAGGATGAACGGGACAGACTGGAAAGTGGGAAAGGTGTTGAGAAAAATATCCTAGCAGCAGCAGAGAGGTATGAAAGGGCATGGGAGTGTCTGGGAAGCAGGGTATGGCTGGAACTGGGAAGAACAGAGAAGTGAGATCAATTGAGATTAGTGCCAGCGTGGACAGCCTAACATCAACAGCATTGGGTATTGTAACTGACAACTTACTCTCTGCTAGGATTTCTGATACATAATCTCATTTATTCCTCTCAGGAATCCCCAGCTGTAGGTCATCTGTTAATTCTCACTCTGCAGATGAGGAAGGTGAGGCTAGGCAGGAGATTGAGTAATTTTCTGAGGTCACATGGCTAACGAGTGGCACAGCTACAACCTGAACCCAGACAGTCTGGCTCCTGAGTTCACATACTTGCACTTAACCATAGTGCTGCACTCTCAAAGGGCCTTGTAGTTCATGAGAGAGATTTGAACTTCTCTTTTTAGAGCAAGAGCTGATTCAAGTGATTTTTCAGAAATGGAGCCTACAGGAGATGGTGACCAAGGACTGTAGTCATTTGCAGCCCAGAGGAAGGAAAAAGGGATGTAGAATTTGGAGTTAGACCTACTTGTATTATGCATATTTTTAATGCTGTCTTGATCTAGTTTTGAAGCCCTGGCTTGAGGCTGGTCAGTTCCACTTCTAGAATATTTGCTTAAGTCACACTTCAGACAATTCCCCTGTGGGGTTCTCCCACTTGAGGGTCACTCTCTGCACCACCCTAATTGCCCCAGTGCCAGGTATCAGACAACCAGGACCAGTCCTCTGTCCTAGAGCCAATTATTCAAGTGAGCCAAACCATAAGAAGTCAGTGAAACCTAGCTAATCCCACCCTACTTGTCATACAAAAGCTATCCCCTACAGTCCAGCTTGCTGTCACCCTGTCCCTGGGTACAACCCTTGTGTGCCCCTGCATGGTGACCTTTTCTGTTTTGGAGCTGTAAGCAACAGAGTTCTGCCTTCCATCTTTCTGAGCATCACTGTATATTACATCCCACCATCAAAAGAGTCTTCATATCTGATACAACACCACTGACTTGAATCCCTGGTTCTGCCACTTAATCACCAAGTGATCCTGGGAAAGTCGTTCATCCATTTGAGTCTCTGTTTGTTTTTTTCATCCATAAAATAGGGTCAATAATCAATGCCTTGAATGAGTGGACCAAGGACAAGAGAAAATCAAATAACCTAGATATTGTCTCTGGCACATGTTAGAAACCCTCCTCCTTTCATTTTCACAAAGAGTCACTTTGAGCATTAGGGAACAGGGTTGAAGAAGCATTTGGGGCTTTATGATAGGGGTAGGGAGGCTTCCCCAAAATACCTGAAAGTCTCAGGATAAAAACATCATTGATTTCATCCACTGGGCAGACCCTGGCCAAGTCCTGCCTTGTAAACACCAGCCAAGAGATTGGAGAAAGAGGAAGAGTCTTAGAGGCTCAGGGGAGACCCTTAGGTGAACAAATGTGCTGTTTATTCCATGTGTGTAAGTTGAATTTTTGGCGCTTGCACACCTGTTTCCTCTTGGCCTGCAAATGCCAGAACACCACTAAGCATGGCCGTTGGGCTTCAGAGATGTTTATGCTACAGGGCAGGAAACAGAATGCCTCCAAATGGCTGTTGGGGTGGGGGGAAACAAGTCAGCAAATCACAGCATGGCACCCCCACCCCCAGCCTCCAACATGGCATTTCCTTCCACTACACAAGCCGGAGAAGAAGAGCCCCCTGAGACCATCAGAATGAAAAACACCAGCCTGTTTTCCACGCATGGGGGGACGTCGATGAGTCTGGAATCAGCTATTTCACAACCTGCTTGTCCGGAATCTTATATCTAAATTATGTTCCTCGGAATTTAATAAATGAGGTTTAATAGAATGCACTCGGGCGGCACTGATGAAATCTACCGTGGAAAATATTACGATTTCATTGTTTTTCTATAACCTCCTTGGAACCCACTTCTTATTATTTCCACACCTCCCCTTTTCCCTCCCATTCTCAGGTTTTTAAGTTTTTAGCTCAGCTTTGGAGTCTGGGGAAGCCACTGGAGAGTGATTCCCTCTTTCTCTCCCCCATTACCCACAGCAGGGAGGGGCTGGATGCCTTGGTCTCACCCTTGCCGGGAGTAAACAGAGTTATAAACAGTTGTTTTAAAAAATAGTTGGTTTCAGATGAAAAATTTCTGTATTCAATTTGTCTTGTGTATCTAGAATGCTATAGTGGCACTTCTCCCCTAGGGAAATTTGTTGCACATTTCAGTTTTGGTGTATAGCCTGTCGCTAATGTCATGGAAACCCAGTGATGGAGGGGACAGATGGGATCGTCTCAATCACAGAGAACTGCCCAGTCCATGCTGGTCACTGTGCTTAATAGCTTTACGTGATGTTTAATTTTTAGGTCAACCCTATGAGGTGGGTCTTCTTATCATCACCTGTTTGTGAAAAGGACATCAGTGCTCAGAAAGGCTCAGTAACTTGTTCAAGTCACACAGCACCAAGTGGTGAAGGCAAGATTTGGACTGAAGTCTGTCTAGATTTAACTTCCTTACAACACTGCTTTCTGCTGTCTCTTTTTACAGGTAGGAAAACTGAGGATCAGCAGAGGGAAGCCTGGGTTGTGATTAAGAACCTGGGTCCTAGAGGTCAAATTCATTTGCTGTATCGCCTTGGGCAAATTACTTATCCTCTCTGAGCCTTGGTTTCCACATCTGTGAAATGAAATGGGTTGTTGTGAGAATTCAGAGGGAATAGATGTAATGTACTTGGTACATGCTTGTCATGGAATAAATATTAATAGATAGTAATTGAAAAAGAAACGACTGGCTCAAGGTCAGTTAGAATTGCATGTGGCTGCAAGTAACTGAAGACCTGCCAAAACCGTGAGGGATTATATTTGGTCCAGAAAACAAAAGGCTTGCTATCCACTGCTCAAGATTACATCTCTAAAGACATTCTCAGGGGCCCAGGCTCCTTCTATTTTCCTGCTCTTCCATTCTCATGGTGTGGCTTTCTTCCTCATGGTTATATAATGTCTACTGCTGCATCTTCAAGCATCTTGCCCATGATCCAGGAAATAGGAAAGGGGTGTGGCAAACCTCTTTACCTCTAGAAGCTTTGTTTTTCCGTTCTGGAAAATGTTCTCCCTAGATTTCTGTCTCTTCATTAGCCATAACCACCTCCAGCTGCAAAAGCCTCTGGGCAGGTAAGGGTGTTGTTCACATGAGCTCAATATGGGTCTGAGTGGAGATTTGAACCCAAGTCTTACTGAGGCCAAAGCCTCAGGCCTTACTACGACTCCACTCTTCCCCTTATTGTCTCTCGTGTGGCCTGATTATACAAGGGAGAAACTGAGGATCCAAGTGGAGAGATGACTGACCCATTGCCACTGGGACACAGTAGAGCTAGACCCAGTTTTCTGATTTCTAGTCCAGACTTTCTATTGTACTGAGCAATCTTGCCCATGATAATGTTATGTTTACATACATCGAAGGTCACTGGTTGGAAACCTCAGATCTTATCCTCAAAGAGATAGACCAGGGGATGTGACTGGGGCTGGAGAACAAAGTTGTCTCAGGAGCAGTGCTGGCTTCAGGCAAAATCATTCAATAACCCCTCTCTAGTTTCTTGTTTTTTCCTACCCAGAGCCCTGTGATGTCTCCTTAATGGCTCAGGTCACCCCTCATTCCCTTCCCTCACTCCATAGTCCCATGACCATATCCGGTGTCATCCATTCCCATCTTCTGTCCTCATTCCATGGGACTGTGCCTGCTGCCTGGCAAGGGGACACTCTTGTCACAGGTGTATCCACAGTGAGACATCCCTGTAAGCATCAATGACATTGAATGAATCAGTACATGAACTAATTTGATGAGTGAACCTTGCAAATCCATGTGACAGATGCTTCCCCAAAAGAGCATTTAACAGGGGCCTTCTGGAGACGATTCTTTCATCCATGGACGATGCCACCAGGAAGGTCCCGATCCAGCCACAGGTGCCTGGGTGGGGAATATTTTGAGAAACTTCTAAGGCCCTCTTGGATTCTCCTATCTTCTAGTCAATCGCTGACTTGCCATATTCTGACTGAGAGGTTGGGATGGGTTGTGTAGGGGCTGTACCCAAGAGACACCCAGTCTAAAGTAAAGTTTGAGGATAGAGTTGAGGTAGAATTGTTGCCTTGAATGGTCTCCAGGGCTGTGTGGTAAGAAGCCAGGAGACACTATTGCAAGCAACCAGACTGAATGTCCAGGTGGGTCGAGGGATTGAGGTGTGGACAGACACTGTGCATCACAGGGCAGTAGTGCATCTTTCCTTCACATGTGTCCCTGCCACTAGCACATAGGAGGATTGTGACCTGCCCTCACCCTCCAGGTGGCTCAGACACTTCTAATGGAAGTCCTATTAGGAGGATCTGGGATGTTTCATGGACTAGGAGTTTAAACAACAACAACAAAAGAGACAACTTTTATTGTACATTTCTTAGTATAGCAGTTAACAGCAAGGACTCTAGAATCTCTGCTTTGTCTCAGATCTCATTTACACCATTTACTGCATGGCCTTGGGGACAATTATAAAAAAATCTTGTATGACTGTTATGAGTTTTGAATGAGAAAATATACATTTTTTTTTTAACACTTGAGGCGTGCTAGGTGCCTGTACTGATCCTAAGTGGGATGTGGAGCAAAACTGGTGGATTCTTTGGCTCACCCTAAAATGAATTTTAGAGTGGCCAGCAAAATGTTAAAACAAAGTTTATTAGAGAAAGAAGAAGGGAAGGAGAGATAGAGAGATGACAGAGTTGGCATGTGTAAAAGAAAACCTTTCTTTTTGTTTTTTACAATAGGCCTGATATGCCTTCACAATGATTGTTATGCAAAAGAGGGTGGAGTCCAGGCAGCCATTGCTCTGGGGAGAGTAACATCTCTCCACCTTTGATTTTGATTTGGGAACCACCATGATGGACTTTTCTTTTGGAGAGTTGAGGGTGGGGTGGACTAGGATCCACATTGAATTCACATTCCAGCAGGCAGGGCTGTTCAGCCTGCCAACAGGATGTCTGGATGCTTTCTCAAATCTGCCTGAAATGTATCTAACTATGCCTAACCCGTACTAGCTACCCTGCCTCTGTATTAGTCAGGGTTCTCCAGAGAAACAGAACCAATGGGATATTTATTTATTCATTGGAATTGGCTTATGTTATTATGGATGCCCACAAGATTTGCAGATGGAGAGTTGGAGACCTAGGCAGGCTGATAGTGTAGCTTCAGATCAAAGATCTTGAGACCCAGGAAGAACTGATGTTTCCATTTGCATCCAATGGCAGGAAAAAACTGATGTCCCAGTTTGAAGGCAGTCAGGCAGGGGGAGCACCTTCTTACTCAGCCTTTTGGTTTCATTAAGTTCTTCAACTAATTTGAGGTGGCTCAACCACTTTGGGGCATCAATCTGCTTTATACTGTTTTCTGATTCAGATGTTGATATTATCCAAAAGCACCCTCACAGACACTACCAGAATAATGTTTGACCAAATGTCTGGGCACCCCATGGCACATAAAATTAACCACCACCGTGTTCAGTAATGGGTCATAAATAGTGTTGTTTTTTTAAAAGACTGTGCTTCAGTTTCCTTATCTCTATCAGGGGATAAGAATTCCAATCCTGTCTACTGCCTTGGGGATGTTATGATGTGTAAATGAGATAATGTTTATAAAGGTGCTTGGCATTTTTAAAGTGACTTGTGGGTCCAGACACATCAGGGATCGAAGACAGGGAATTAGCCTATATGACCTCTGGAGATTTTCTTGGTTCCTAGCATTCTGTGGCCAGCAATGGACAGCAACTATATGCTAAGCTCTATCCATGGATTTGGGGAGACTCAAGAGAATAATAATTTCTACTCTTAGGAGATTTATAATCTCACTACAAGGACAAGATCTTTAAGAATCCACATGTGCTTGGATTCTTGAATGAGTTTAAGTGGAGATTGGGTATGTGGCAGAGACTGTCTAGATGTTCAATGATCCCATGTCCTCTTCTTCCGCATGCAGGAAGATAAAACTTCCCAGGTTTCTTTGCAACTAAGTTGGAATCACATGACTGGGTTGTAGCCAATGGAATGTGACTTTGAATGTTCTTTCATGTTCCTCATCTTCCCTCTTGTCCAGTGACTATGGAGGTCATGCATCATGTGATAAATGGAGCCTGGATCTCTGAGTCTTTGCTTGGGAGAGAGCCACCAGGAAAGCCTCCTGATCTGCATCAGATTATGAGGTCAGTGAGAAATAAAGCTTGATTGTCTTAGGCTGCTGAGATTTGGGGTTAGTTTGTTATGGCTGCCAGTCATGCCTTCTTATATAACACAGGGTCTATAATGCCAGAAGCTTCTCTTCCCTGGCATCTATTTGCATCTACTAATTTGCACTAGAGCCTTCTGGGGAAAAAAATCCCACCAGCTTCAATGACTGGTGTTCAGACATAACAAGCGTGCATGATAGCATGGGTAGGGGAAGATGAGGCACAATAAGAAGAGACTGTGAAGTGACCAAAGGACCCAATCCAGAGAATTCACTGATAGGGGAAAAAAATCAACGGGCATAGTGACTCAGTCTCAGCCACAAGTCATGGAGGTTGAAGAAAAAGAGTAGTTTTGGGGGGGGGAAGGAACTGTGGTTCTTACTTTGATCATCCTGGGCTTAACACTGTAGGGAGAAAAGAGTTGTATGTACAAACATACAAAGTGCTGCAGCACGATGGTCCCAAGTGCCCGTGCTGTGAGGTCCTCCTGTGGGGCTGAGTGATAGATAAATTATGCACACACTAGGGAGGTTAGAGCCAGTTGGAGGGAACTCTGAGTTCCACAGTTGGAAAACAGAGCTGTGGCAGTGATGATATAAAAGCAGCAGTTTCTGGGTATGTCGGCCACTTCTTGGTATAGTCTGGATAGTTTTCCCATCCAAATCTCACATTGAAATGCTATCCCCAATGTTGGAGGTGATTTGATTATGGGGCAGATCCCTCATGAATGGCTTGGTGCCAGTCTTGAGGTAATGGGTGAGTTCTTGCTGTTAGTTCTCATGTGCCTGATACCTCCTTTCTCTCTCCTGCTCTGTTTTTTCCTTGTGACATGTCGACTCCCTCTCCTCCTTTCATCAGGATTCTGAGTTTCCTGAGGCCTCACCAGAAGGCCGGCAGATATTGGCGACCATGCAGATCCGTGCAAATAAACCTCTCTTTTTTATGAATTACCCAGCCTCAGATATTTCTTTAAAGCAATGTAAAATGGACTAAGACACTTATGCAATGCCATTCTCTAGGGACTTCTAGATTGAGATGAGAACTTCTAGACTGGAATGGACACCTTGAAGGGGATCAGAGTTTGTGCCAGTTGTGCAGATGGGAAGAGGCTACAGAACAGCTGAACTCGGGTCTGCCCTTTCACCAGCTGGAGAGTCCTGGTAATATTCAGGGTACTGTCCACACCAGGAAGCATATCCATAAATGCAAACAGCCCAGAGCAACCTGGGCAGAGAAATACCGGGGGGACGGAAAGAAAAGGCGTGATGAGGTTAGCAGACTCAGCCTTGAAGCCTGAGCACTCAGGAAGATGGATGTGACTCTAAGATATGGCAACAACACCCAGCTGGTGGAGGCCCCAAACTCCTCTTTCTTTCTTGCTCCAAACTGTTTGTCTTTTCAGACCTAGCAGTTAACTCCCCCCCCTCCACCGCCATTTCACTATAGGAAATTGCAGCCCTTGTCCAGCATGGGTATTCCATCTCTCATCAGTTTTTAGCTGTTTAGGATGTGAACACAAAGGTGGAAATGCAATTAAAAAAAAATACGTGACTGTAACTGATTTATTAATAGCCCATAATGCTGGTAATAGGCAATCTATAAATCTGTTCTTACAAATTTATAGGGCAAATATTCCAGAACCCTATTAAAGACACCACTCATAAATGCCTGCAAGCCTCAATCTATTAGCTTAGGTGGTGGGAGAATATCATTATCTGTAAGAAAACAAACTGAGATCCAGCCCCCAGCTCTGATTTTCTCAGACGCTTCAAAAGTGCACAGTAAGTAAGCAAATTGTATGACACGCCGTAGGCAAAACTGTCCTGTGCATAGATATCAGACGTTGGCTTTCTTAATGTGTGTGCATGCATTTCACAAAGAGCTAGAGCACAGGGATGGAGGAGGGGGGCCAAGAAGTCTTAGCTAGTGGAGATGGGACTGAAGAGAGGCAGAGGCTGGGAATCAAAATAGGTGTTAGGATACCATTTGCTTTCTTCTTTATTTGTTTATGCTTAAAATAATTCTGAATGTAATTATTTTATGCATAAAAGTAAAACATGCTGCCTATTGAATGTTTGACAAATATTGGCAAGTGTTAAAAAATAGGAAAAAAAATATGACCCAATATTCAAACAAACATGGACCTCCTTTTAAATTATTGTTCCTTATAGAGTGATTGGATAGGCCACTTTCATCAGAATTGCATCAGGGATGATGCGGCAGGACCTCATTAAAAGTGGAGATTGGGGTGTGCCCCCCTCCCATGGCAGATTGGCACTCATCAACAAGGGTACCTGCATAAGGAACATTTGTATACCTAACCCTGAATTGTACCCCACATCTTTAAAATAAAAATTGTTTTTTAAGTGGAGCTTTTTTTTTTTTCTTTTTGAGTTGGAGTCTCACTCTGTCACCCAGGCTGGAGTGCAGTGGTACGCTGCTCACGGCCACAGCAGCCTCGACCTGCTGGGTTCAGGCGATCCTTCCACCTCAGCCTTCCAAGTAGCTGGAACTACAGGTTCTTGCCACCATGCCCAGCTATTTTTAAAAAATTTATTGTAGAGACGCGGTCTCGCCAAGTTGCCCAGGCTTGTCCCAGACCCCTGGAATCAGGCAATCCTCTCACCTTAGTCTCCTAAAGTGATGGGATTACAGGCTTGAGCCACTGTACCTGGCAAAAGTGAAGATTTATTGAATCAGAATATCTGGAGGTGGGGATTTGATATCTGTATTTTTAGAAAATTCCTCAGGTGATTCTAAGGGAGGCCAACTAATGTTCAAGAAGTTTTTTTGTTTTGTTTTTTTTTTTTGAGTTGGAGTCTCACTCTGTCGCCCAGACTGGAGTGCAGTGGCTGCTCCCGGCCACCGCAGCCTCGACCTGCCGGGCTTCGGTGATCCTTCCGCCTCAGCCTTCCGAGTAGCCGGAATTACAGGCGCACGCTACCACGCCCGGCTAATTTTTTGATTTATTGTAGAGATGAGGTCTCGCCTGCCCAGGCGGGTCTTGAACCCGTGGGCTCCGGCAATCCACTCACCTCAGCCTCCCAAAGGCACGGGATTACAGGCTGAGCCACCAAGCCCAGCTTTTTTTTTTTTTAAGTGATTGTAACTTCAGTACTGGTTTTCCAGTGCCAACTCTCAAATCAGTAACATCAAAATCACATCAGGACTGCATTATGTACAATTGCCAAAAGGTAAAAATAGCCCAAATGTACATTAACTGATTAACGCATTAACAAATTGTGGTATATCCATACAGTGCAATATTTTCATTTATAAAAAAGGAAGGAAATACTGATTTATGCTACAACATGGGTGAGCCTTGAGAACATTATGCTTAGTAAAAGAAGAGAGACACAAAAGGGAAAGTATTATATGATTCCATTTATATGAAATGTTCAGAACAGGAAAATCCATAGAGACAGAAAGTAGATTAGCAGTTGCCGGGGGCTGGGAGGAGAGGAAATTGAGATATGAACTTTCCTTTTGGAGTGATAAAAATATTTTGGGACTTGATAGAAGTGATGGTTGCACAGCATTGTAAATGTACTAAATACCACCTAATTGTACTCTTTGGAATGGTTAATTTTATGTTGTGAATGTTACCTCAATTAAAAATAAATTTAAAAAATTACTCTGGGAAACTGAAAAATTCCGGATTCTCTGACTCTGTCCCAGGCTCTCAATTGTAGATGGAAACTTCAACAGCCATTTCTTATGCAAGACCAGGTTTAGACACCCTTAACTGAGCTAGAACTAAAGCCATAAAGATCCAGAGAAGAAGATAGGACCTGCCAAAAATTTAAGCCACCTGCAAGATCATAGTCTCCCTTTTGCTCCTCCTAGGTCTCTGTTATGGACTGAATGTGTCCCCCTTACCGCCAAATTCAAATGTTGCAGCCCTCATCCAATGTGATGCATTTTGAGGTGGGGTGTTTGGGAGGTAATTAGATGGGGTCATGAGGTTGGGGCCCATGATGGCATTAGTGTTCTTATAAGAAGAGGAAGAGTTCAGAGCTTTCTCTCTACCATGTGAAGGTATGAGGATAAGGCAGTCATCTGCAAGCCAGGAAGAGGGACCTTACCAAGGACTGAATCTGCTAGCACCTTGATCTTGGACTTCTCAGACTCCAAAGCTGTGAGGAATAAATGTGTCTTATTGAAGCCACCCAGTCTATAATGTTTTGTGATAACAGCCTGAGCTAAGACAGTCTACTAAGGATTGACACTCCAACTTCCATGCTTTTGCCTATGCAGTACTCCCTGCCTGGAATTTTCTCCTTCTTCTTTCTTTTTTTAGAGACAAGATCTTGCTCTGTCACTCCGACAAGTGACCAAGTGATTAAGTGATCCTTCCACCTCAGCCTCCTGAGTAGCTAGGACTACAGGTTCATGGCACCATGTAGTGCTGGGGACCAGCTCCAGCTGGGTTCAGGGTACCCAAAGGTGGAGACAGTGTCGGCGATTGGGGGGAAGAAGAGAGAAAGAGAGAGAGAGAGAGAGAGAGAGAGAAAGAAAGAGACTGGACTCCGGTCTAGTGCAGAAGTGATGTGTGTGTTATTGGGAATTACAACGGGTCTTTTATACACAAAGTCAGATGTGGGAGGAGCGTCCCCCACCCACCAGAAACCTTAATCCATGAAAACTTAGTCAATGATTGCCTTTAAACCCTTTTAATATGATAATCTTAAAATCCCATAACAAAGGATAACCTAATCCATGACTGACATATTCTATAAACCTTTTTCATCCTAAACTGATTGATTTATGCCCAGTTAAACAATTCTATAGAAGCTTAAGTATTTACTTTACAAACGAAAGTGGCCCATCCCAGAATGTTTGGAATGTGGCCCAGTCCAAAGTTCACAGTGGGCTACCTGCAAGTAACCCAGCCACATTCTTTCAACAAAATGGCTGTCTTCTAAAACTATATTCTACAATTTACACCTTCAATAAATCCTAAGATCATGACCCAGAAACCTGTGGCCAATACTAAGCCTCTTAGATGTGACACGAGTTTGAATTATAAGTTGTGTGAAAGCCAAAACTGCAGTTTGTGGAAGAATGGGAGCAATGAGCTTCTAAAGTGAGCTTGTGTTCGTCTTGGTCTCAGAGTTTTTATGTTTGAGCTTATAGGAACTTAATCTGGTTAGTGCTGAGTAGAAAGGGGGAGGAAATGGGGTCAATAGCTCCTGAACGCATCCTAGTGGTCTTGGGGTCAACGGCCCTTCCTGATCCCTAATGCTCAGTGGGCCTCCATGGCTGGCTCCCAACATCGTAGGGCTAATTTTCTTTATCTTTTGTAGAGATGGGGGTCTCACTATGTTGCCTAGGCTGGTCTTGAACTCCTAGGCTCAAGTGATCCTTCTACTTCAGTCTCCCAAAGGGATTTCAGGTGTGAGCTGCCTCGCCCAGGCCTCTTCCTCTTCTTGACCAAGCTTGTCCTAAACCCCAGCTCAACAACTGACTTTGAAGGGCTTCTTGTGCAGGGCTCCCTCCCCTCCTGAGGACTTAGGCATTTCACCACGACCCACAGCATTTAGGGACTTGAATGAAATCACTTGATTTTCCTTCTTGCATCTGGTTCTACTGTCTGCATACTTTTTTTCACCATATGTTAGTTTTGTTTTTCTTCAACATTTCAAAAATATGAGTTTCACACTTTATCTCGGGTGAGAATTCATGTTTCCCTCCTTCAACTCTGAGCTTCTCCAGGGCAGGGTTCCCACCTTGTCTATCTAGGAGTCCCCCACAGGTTTCCCCATCACAGTGACTTCTTCTCTATAGACTTCACATCTTCCAACAGCAGATTCCTTCTCTCTTCCCACCTCTCACAGTAATAACGACAGTGATAAAAACAATAGACTCTTAGTCGTGTGGCTTATTGAACACTTATGTCCAGGCTTTGTATGAAGTCTTTACATAAATCTTTTTGTTTGACCCTTTCAACAAACTTACAAAGAGGCTATTAATAATATTACCACTTTACAGATAAGGAAAGAAGTCCAGAAAGCAATTTGTCCAAAGTCAAAGGTAACAGAGTCAACAATGAAGCAAAGCTAAAGTTGGACTCTCTGTGTCTGACTCCCAAGTTATATTCCTAACCATGAATTCCCATCGTCTTCCATAATCACTCTTTGTGCCTCAGTTGGTACCCTTTGCACTACTTACTTTGTAGACTATGATTTTTTCCACCATTCATTCACTCATTCATTCATTTAACAAACTTTTTGAGACATTGAACAAAGTGCTGGAGACTCAGAGGAATGAATGAGAGGAAATTCCTTCTTATGTTTGAGATTTCTGTTGTTTGTTCACTGATTGGCATCCAATTTTTATTTCATTGATAATTGCCTTTATTGGTGGTAACATCTCCTCACTGGAGACAGTTGAATGGGGCTACAATTTGGGACTCTGCTCTATTCTGGCCAAGGGATGGGTATGTGCCCTTAACAAGGCCAGTCCACCATCCCCTCCCTGGAATTTGATGCTGAGCAGAGAGAGAGAGATAAGAGGCCTGAAAAGGTGTGAGGTTCTATTTCCATCCCAGCTTCCTGGAACATCCTTGGCTCATTCTTTTTTTTGAGTTGGAGTCTTACTCTGTAGCCCAGACTGGAGTGCAGTGGCCGCTCCCGGCCACCTCAGACTTGACTTGCTGGGCTCCAGCGATCCTTCCGCCTCAGCCTTCCGAGTAGCTGGAATTACAGGCACACGCTACCACGCCCAGCTGATTTTTTTTTATTTATTGTAGAGATGAGGTTTCGCCAGTTGCCCAGGCGGGTCTCGAACCCGCAGGCTCAGGCAATTCACTCACCTCGGCCTCCCAAGGTGCAGAATTACAGGCTGAGCCACAGAGCCCGGCCCTTGGCTCATTCTTATGTCCCATTCTCCAACCTCATTTGGATCTTTTCAGCTCTGACATCCTTCCAATAAACTTCCTCACTGCTTTAAGTTAGGTGGAGGTGGTCTCTGTCACTTACAACCAAGGAGCCCTGAACTACACAGGTAAGTAGTATGTGCTTTGGGGACACAGGGCAAGGGCACCCACTTCAGCCCAAAGAGATCGGAGAAGGCAACCTGTTGAATGCAACAACTGAATTGAATCTTGGAAGAAGAATAGGAATTAGTGAGGTATAGAAAGGAGTGGGGAACATGTGCACAGAGGGAAAAACATGCTCATATATAATAACATCACTGAGCACTTTTCTCCCTTAGCTCCCATAACACCTTGAGGTTGGTGCTATCACTCTTCCTATTCTACAGTTGAGACTGAAATTTCTGTTGTTTGTTCACTGATTGGCACCCAATTTTATTTCATCGATAATTGCCTTTATTGGGGGTAACATCTTCCCATTGGAGAGATGATTGTGATTTGCCCAAACCCACACAGCTAGTGAATGGTAGAGATGGAATTTGCACCTAGTTCCGTCTGTCTCCTTGCCTCCAGAGCCTGATTTCACATTAGGGGGTTAATGCTTAGCCCCAGAGAGCCCATCAAGGTCAGCTGGTAGGTTGGTTACATCCCTCCTGGAGCAGTGGCCTTTCTGGTCATGTGATTCCCATCTCTATCAATGTCTAGGTATTCCTCAGGGAGGTCTCTCTGCATGCTTATGGGGCTAATGACTGAGTTTCTATTTTCCTCAGAAAGAGCCATCATTTATTTCTTTTCAGGAGTGTGGACAATTAGAGGAGCCAGGTGGCAGGTTTTTGCTAATTGCCTTTGTTTGTGAATCTGAATGCTGCCTCCATTGTGGCCAGGGACAGCAGGGGGCTGCTGTGCATCAGACCTCTGGGAGGACTGAGGGGCTGCCAAGAGCAGAGAGAGCCTGGAATGCAGCCAAGGGCTGGGCCAAGACAGGGAGAGAGGGCTTCCAGATGTGTGTGTGTGTGTGTGTGTGTGTGTGTGTGTGTGTGTGTGTGCGTGTGTGTAAAAGTGGGGGGACATGGCTAAATTTCTGCAGCCTAAATTAATTTCTCTTTCTCTTAGCTTCTTCCTTTCCACTCTTTCACCTAATTTTTGCGTGTATTTTTCTTCTTTCAAGTAGTATAGCTCTTTTAAAGAGGAAATTCAGTTACAGAAACAGAAAAAAAGTGAGATCCAAATTTATGACCCCAAATCTACCACTGTTCATTTGTGATCACTCACTTTTATCCTCTTTTGTAATCTGCCTTTTGAAAAAGACAACTAAGTGGTATATCAAAAATCTTTTTTTAATAGCAGGAACTTTTGTTGATTGCATTTATTTATTTTTACAACTGCTTAGTGAGTGTCTACTGTGTGCCAGGCACTGTTCTAGTTGATGGGGATACAACAGTGAATAAAAAGACAGGCATCCCTGTCTCCCAGTAAAAGTCACTGTAATTTACATCTCTGTGATCTGTCCCTCTATATTGTTTTCCTGATATCATCTCCTACTCCATCTCCTTGTCCACTCTGATTCAGTCATACTAGTCTCTTCTCTGTTCTTTGAACAAGAAGAAGAGGCAAGTTCCTGCCTCAGGGCTTTTGCACTTCAGAACCCTTTGTCTCAAGTGCTCTTCCCATAGATATTACCTGGATCACTCTCATTTCCTTCAGGTATTTACTTCTTAGCAATTTCTTCCCTTAGCAAGTCCACTCTATTTACAATTTCAAGTTTTACCCAAGTAATTCATGTCCTTCTCTGCTTTAGATGTTTACCTTGGTAGGTGTCACTAACAGACTATATATCTTATTTCCTTTTTTATGATGTTCAGTAGACTATAAACTCCCTAAGGGCAGGGATTTTTGTCTGTTTTGTTCACTGCTGTATCTTCAGTGCTCAGAATCGGAAAATATTCGTTGTTTAATAATGTTTGTCAAACTAATTGAATAAATGAATGAATGAATGGAAACAAGTTGAACTTGTATGTTTTCTAAAATGATGGGCATAAATACGATCTTGTTTTCGTTTTTTATTTCCTTGACTACAGGTGAGGCTATGCATCCCTCCACACATTTATTGGCCATTTGTGTTTCTTCTCCTGTGAATTGCCAATTTTTCTCCTGAGTTCCTGGTTTTAGTCTTACAATTTGTAGGAGTTCTTGATATACTCTTTCTTTTAACCCTCTGTTGGTTATATGCATTGCAAATATTTTCTCTAGAATGTAGCTTTCTTTTAAACGTATGGTTTGCTCTTACTTATGATTTATTTTGTTGTGTAGAATTTTTAAAAAAATTGTTCTTGTGGAGCTTACATTTCAGTGGGAAGAGGCAATAAATAGAATAAAAAAATAAATAGCTCATAGTGCTTATTATATACTGCACACATATATTCTAACATGTATGTATATATTAGAAGGACATAAGTGCTAGAAAGGAAAAAAACAAGGGAAGGGCATAAGGAGTGTGTGTAATTTTAAATACAACAGTCAGGAAAGGGCTCACTGAGAACGACATTTGAGCAGGGACAAGATGTGCACATTTGTTAGTATTGCTTCAGGAACAAATTGCAGAAATCCCTTTGGTTTTGTTAACTTACAAGGACATTTATTAGAAGGATGATGCTTGAGAGACCCACTGGATCCCAGGGCAGCTTTGTATCTAGGACTTGAAAAGGTTGAAATGGAAAACTGGAGAGCAACCTGGAACTCAGGAAGTCTTTGTTTCTACTTTTTTTCTGCACATTTGCTTCAGCCTTCTTGACAGGTAGAATTTCTCTGCCGCTTAGTCTACGTGGTGTGCAAAAGATGACTGCCAACCATATACATGTATTAGGAGGCCAGTTACATAGGGAGACTGGTTTTTTTGGTTCCAATTCTGTGTTCTTAGCAAATGGAATCAGACTGGCTCAACTTGGATAAAGTGTTCATCCCTGGTTCAATCAGCAGCAAGAATGGCCCCATTGTACAAACATGGCTGCTGGGACTCTGCTATGGTGCCTGAGGGGTATGATGGTTGCAAGATCCTTTTTAAACACTGTTCATGCTTGTGCATGCATGGGCAACACACACACATACACGTGCACAAGCTCATACACACAGAGTGAGCTTTTCATCTGCTATTCCAAATGTTTCATGTGGGATTTCCACTCTGACTTTATAATCAGAAAAAAAATCCTTTGTTTTTAATTAAAGAGGTCATTGGAAATCTCTTTAGTAAAATAGAAAACAGAGAGGTGTTTCTCTCTGCAAACACAATGTTCTTTGATCATAAATTTCTGCTGCTTATGACGATTCATGATGCCAACCAATGATGCCAATTGCCGCAGCCAATCTTAAACTTTCCCTCTGCCTGACATTTATCTAGTAGCTGACTTTGTCTTTCAGTTCTGCTGACAGCAATTGGAGGAAGGATTATGTCACTTATTTGGAACAACCAATAAGCAAGGGTCTGGGAGCCATTTGAATCTGCCTCTCTCCTTTCTGGTTTTGGCTCAAATCTGACTCATGCAAAGAAACTAGGGCCACAAAATGGGGATTGCAAAATGCACACAGTCCTTGTCTTCAAGGAACTTATAGTTTTTGTGAAGTAGATAGACTAAATAATCACACCAGTTAATCTATGATTATAAATGGAAATGATACTGTGAAGGAATGAAACATATCCCTGAAAATGCACAGAAAGGAGATGACACTAGATTGGGGAATTAGAGTTGATATAGGAGGGGAGGGAATTAACCAGGTGAGGGAGAAGCCCAGGGTGTTAGGAGACAGCAGCTTTTTTCAAGGTCCTGTGCTGAGACATTGAGGGATGGAGATAAGGCCAGCATGGCTGGCAGGCAGAAAGAGATGGGGCAGGTGATTCAAGAAGGCAGGCAGGGAGCACCCTACACATGGCCTTCTGAGCCATAATTAATACGTTGGTCTTTATATGAAGAACAATGGGAAGCCGTTTAAAGAGGTCTAAGTGGAAACAACACTGTTATATCTGTGTTTTGAAAAGATTAGAGTGGAGCCAGAGTGATTTTAGCTAAGTCGGGAAGGCAGTACCAGAAGTTGTCCAGGCAAGACATGACAGTGGCTTAGATTAGTGTTGTTTAGGCTGAGACAGAGATAGGTAGACAGACTTGACGTGTTCAAAAGTTATTTAATAGAGAACATAGACAGGGCCCACTGATAGTTTACAAAAGCGGGGAGAGAGAAGAGAGAAAGGGAGGGAGAGGAAGGGGGAGGGAGGAGAAGAGGAGAAGAGAGAGAGAGAAACACAGAGAGACAGAAAGGAAAGAGAGACATAGTGGAGAGAGGGGAGAGGAAAGCATGGAGGGAGGGAGACACACACACACATGCACACACACATGCACACACACACACACACACACACACACACACACACACACACACACGGTGGGAGGGAAAAGAAGAGAGAGAAAGAGAAGAGGAGAGACAGGAAGGGAGGGAAGAAGGTAGAAAGACCAAAAGAGAAGAGAGGAGAAAAGAGAGGTGGGAAAGAGGAAGGGGGAGGAGGAAAAACTATGAATGATGCCTAGTGATTTGGGGAACTGCATGGAAGTTGCTGCTGTTCACAAAGATAGGGTGTATTGGAATCGAAGAAGATCATGAATTTGACCTTGGACATGCTGAGTTTGGAATGCATTTTAGACAACAAATATGATGCATTATATTCAACAAAAGACGCTGAATATAAAGTATTTTATATGAGTCTGTTGCTGAGAAGAGAAATCTAGCCTGAAGATAGATATTTGGAAGCTGTTTTTCAATAAGTGGCAGTTTAATTTTGGGCATGGATAAAACAACCTAGGGAGAGAATAGAGTAAGCTTCTATTTTCTTCACAAAAAAAATCAGGAAAAAGGAAAAACAAAGTCTGATGTGCCTTCTCTTTTTCAACATTCACAATAACTACAACAAAATGAACCTCTTTTCTTCCAGCTTGGAACAGAAAATAGGGTGTGGTGAAACAAAGTGAATTCTGAGTTATGACATGCATTCTAAACCTAAAGTGGGGGCACCAGATCCTACCTCCTAGGACCTCCTATGATAGGGTCAGATGGCTGACTTTTATTGGTTGGCTTGATATGTCAGCCAGGCAAGTGTCCTCATCAGAAGCCCCTCCTGATCAGAGCGCTAGAGCACATGGTCAAGGCAGCCATCATTGCAAAAGTATGACTGTATCCCTGCAGAATGGGTGACACCATGGGGCCCAATTGCTGATGCTTAGGGCCTCTTATTCCTCTTTTAGAAGAACTTGTTGCCTTTCTTAGCAGAAACAACACATAGATCACTGCATCAGGGTATAGAAAGCTCATTCTAGTATCACTAGCTTGGCATGTGAGGGAAGTCTCCAGTCACTGGAGAGTGGGGGTATGGGGGTGGCTGCATTGGCAGCAATACTGGAAGAACCAGCTTCTGAGAGATTGACAGGAGAGCCTTCTGACCTTGGGAGGACGTATCTGAATAGGTGCCTGACACCTATCTTGATGGTAGGACATATCAGTACTAAGAAGATCAGAGAGATATTATTTTTCCTGCATGCATGAGCAGTCAAAGTCTCCCTGTTGAGGCCATTTCAGGTATCAGTACAAAGGTGGCATCCTATGTCCCCTGCCTGATGGACATCGGGCATGCTGTTCACAGACATTTAGATAATGTTCTGTTTTTCCCTTGATTGATGTGCTGCAATGAACACTAGAGGATCATGGTGGTGGAAAGTGGGAGAAGATGTGACTGTCGGTCTGGGGAGATGTGGGAAGAGGGACAACATGTCATTAAGGGCTAGGGAAACAGTAGGGGAAGATTATTCTAAGAGCAAAGAAAGCTGGGCAAATCCTGAAGTCCTGGGAGGATCTTGGGCAAAGGATTCTACCTCTCCGAGGGCCCCCAAGGCCCCTTTTGTAAAATGAGAATTATGACATGAGGCGTACTTAGCAGCACTTTTCTCTCTGGACGACGGCTTCTCATTACTAGGGCATCATGCTCTTTCCCTACAATCTGATTTGTACCAAGTTACCATTTTCTGAGCACCTACTAAGCACTAGGTGTTGTCCCAGGCCGTTAACACATGCTAGCTCACTCAATCCTATGGGATGGGAATGACTGTATGTCTCCATTTAAAGATGTGGAATTTAAACCTCAGAGGGTTTGAATGATTCAGCCAAGGTCACACAGCCAGGAGGGGGCAAAGCCAAAATACCCACACAAGTCTGCTGAGTACAAAGCAGGTGTGCTTGCTGTTTTGCTAGACAGGCTAGAATAACCAGCAGTTCCTTTTATTCGCCGACTCTCTCAGGGTGAAGCACAAAACTCTTCAGAAAAAGCTTAGCGTTGCAAAACCAAGCATCCTGGAATAAAATGGTAAAAAATACATTTCAAAAGAATATAACAAGGTTTTTTTAAAAAAGGATCTCTTTTCATTGTTTTTCTTTCTTGCTTATTATGAAAGCAATTCATGTTCACTGGAAATTTGGAAAATACAGAAAAATATAAAGAAGAAAATAAAAATCACTCTAATCTTATTATACAAAGAAAATCGCGGTTAACATTTATTTTATATCTTTACAGTCTTTTCTATGTGTTAAATGTACATACATATGTATTTTTAACATAATTGGGATTGTCCTGCCAAATTGCTTTCTAGAAAGGTTGAACTAATTTACATTCCCACCAGCAGTGTTTGAGAGTACTTCCCTCACCCTGGCGAGCATAGAAAATTTTTCTTTTGTCTTTGCTAGTTTAATAGGTTTAAAAGGCAGTGTCTAGTTTTTATTTGCATTTTTTGATACTGGAAAGGCTGAATTTTAAAAGACAGTTTTCAAATCTTATTAGAGATGTGTATTTATTCTACTGAGAGTTGTTTATGTCATTTTGTTCATTTTCTTTTGCTGGAATTTTAGTTTTATTTTACATTTCTTATTGATTTGCAAGAACTCTTTATGTATGACAAAATGTTTTTATTTGTCTGAGCTAATTGGGGAAATAGACACTTTCCCCTTTGTCTTCCACATTTATTACATCGGGCATGCTGTTCACAGACATTTAGATAATGTTCTGTTTTTCCCTTGATTGATGTGCTGCAATGAACACTAGAGGATCATGGTGGTGGAAAGTGGGAGATGTGACTGTCGGTCTGGGGAGATGTGGGAAGAGGGACAACATGTCATTAAGGGCTAGGGAAACAGTAGGGGAAGATTATTCTAAGAGCAAAGAAAGCTGGGCAAATCCTGAAGTCCTGGGAGGATCTTGGGCAAAGGATTCTACCTCTCCGAGGGCCCCCAAGGCCCCTTTTGTAAAATGAGAATTATGACATGAGGCGTACTTAGCAGCACTTTTCTCTCTGGACGACGGCTTCTCATTACTAGGGCATCATGCTCTTTCCCTACAATCTGATTTGTACCAAGTTACCATTTTCTGAGCACCTACTAAGCACTAGGTGTTGTCCCAGGCCGTTAACACATGCTAGTTCACTCAATCCTATGGGATTTATTACAATTTCTTTATAAGAAGTTAGCTAATTTGTTTTATGATTTTTGGAGGAGCAAATAAAAGATTTTTTAAAAATTCAAATCCTATGGGATGGGAATGACTGTATGTCTCCATTTAAAGATGTGGAATTTAAATTCCAGAGCAGCTCTTGGTGTATAATTACTAATCAGATGTAGGCAATCAAGACGCATTTCCATCCCCCTATCTTCCTTCTCTCCTCCCCTCAAGGGACACCTTTCTGGGGGGGAAGGTGACTCCTTCAGGAATTCACATTAACATCAACAACAGGGGTGGGGAGGAGGAGAGAAGAGGAAGAAAGGCATCAAACTTGTTTGCAAATTGCAAATGACAAGGCATATTCTGCTGCTGGTTTGCTCTCTGCTATTTTAAGGGGCCTCATTTAGCATAATATTTGCATCGTTTGTGTCTTACCGGATAATTAGAAGTAGAGACAAATTCTTCTTGTTCCCAGACTAAGGGCATTGGGGTGGAGAAGAAAGGAATCTCTGGAGATGTTTCTCAGGCAGTACAGCCTTTAAGAGTTACTTCCTCCAGTACCCCTCTCTTGCTAAAATTCCCTGAATGTTAGACATTCTGAACTGGGAGCCATTGTTCAATGTTTGGCTTCAGGGAGCCTGTGACCCCTCTGAAACTCTAAGAAGAATTCTGTGTTTATGAAATTATTTGCAGTCCCCACCCCCGCCTCAAGAAGGCCCATAAATGTCATCAGTCAAGGAAATCTTCAATTCTCAAATTAAATGACATACAATGGACATCTGTTTGCTTCCACAATATCCATTCAGAACCCTTCTTCAGGTTCTAGCATCTTGATTTTTCTTTGGGGAAACCAACCCTCTTCCATCTTTATTCCATTTTAGAGCTGTCCAATAGAACTTTTTGTGATGATAGAAATGTTCTATATAATCCAGTTCTCCAAAGAAGGCTAAACAAGCTGCCTGTGCTTTTGGCAGCGGCCATGAGGGTTTACGGTGGTCCACATTTTAGACTGGTTTCTCACCAAGTCTGATAAATTCTTCCTCCCCTTCTCATTTGCTTGTATTTCCAGTAGCTACTGCAGTAATGAGTCAATGGCTGAATATATTCAAATGCAAAATACCATTATCCTTCATTAAAAGACTTGTCACCACTGGCCTCTGTAGAAGAGAGTGATTATGCTATTAAGAGCCCCTTGACACATGGTCCAGGAGTGACTGGGCCTTCTTCCCAGGGCTCCTGTCTCCCATGCTTCTGACTCAGCTGCTTATACTGATGAGGTCAAGGCAGGCAAAGCCCTGTGAAGTCAAGCTTATAGTTGAGGGAGGATGCCAAGGGCTTAGGACAATACTGCATCTTTTCCAATATTTTCACAAGTTTCTGGGCAGAATCCTATTGCCTTCTATAGATTCACTTCCTGTCTCTCTGACCATGGGATCTTCAAGCCTGACTTGAAATTCTTGTCTTCTTTCAATGTCCTTTTAGAAAAAATGACTCCCTTTAAATTGTCCACCATTTGACTTCTAAAAATCGAATCAGTGCCTAGGACAGGATTTGATAGTGATTAAGACCAACACAGACTGTGGTGTTGGGCATAACTGAATTTATAATTTTTCCACTTATTCACTGTGTGATTTTTGACAAGTTATCTGACCTCTGTAAGCCTCAGTTTTCTTAATTTTAAAGGGGATAAATAGTGTGACAGATATTGTTGGTTTCCTACTCAATAGCCATGCTCCATTTCTTTCTTTTTTTTAAGTTCACTTCTCACTACAGAGGTTGAAAATGTCACATATATTCCTAGTCTTTCTTGTAGCCAAGGATGACCATGTGACTAGGTTTTGGTCAATGGGATAAAAGGGAAGTTTGCTTAACGGCTTCTGGGATGATTTTTCTCCAATAACAAAGAGAGCAGTACTCAAGGAGAGACTTTTGCTCTCTTTCCTCTGTTCTTCTTTGAATCCTGTTCTGTGAGGTTATGATGTCTAGAGCCACAGCAGCCTTCTTGCTACCATGAGTCAACAAACCCGTGAATGAAAAACCAGCACTCTGAGAATGATGGAACAGCAGGATTTAAGAATTCAGATCGTGAATGGTATCACTGAGATGCTGAACCAGCAATGGAGCATCCTAATTCTTTGTTAAAAATGTCTTTGGGTCTTAAACCATTGGTAGTCAAGTTTCCTGCTATAAGCAGCTAAAAGCCTCTATAAGTGATACATCAAGCCCAGGCTTATAGGTTTTTGTGGAGAACAAATAAGATAATGTATGAAGAACTCCCTGCATAGTCCCCAAAACATGATGAGCATACAAAAAGAACAGCATTTATTATTGGCAGCAATAGCTGTACCCAGAGATTCATAGGTGAGATATGAGGAAGCATTGAGAAATCAGTGATGTGTAAAATTTAACCTTCTTCTACTCTCCCTTTCCACCTGGATGGATACTGAAATCCAAAATGTTAGCACCAGAAGGGAATCTTTGCTCTTAAATGCAACTTAACCCTTCTCATTTTATAGACAAGGAAATTGACCCTCAGAGTTAGGAAGAGACTGTCCAAAGGTCATGTTAAATTAGTGAACCGTGGTGGTAAAACCAGGGCTAGTGATTAACATCTCTTGGAGTTAGAGGCCAAAGTTCATCTACAATCAGTTTCCCCTATTCCAATTCCAACAAGCTCATAGGTTGTTATGGAGGAAGGAAGTAATACAATGAGATATCAGTTGCGAAATATTTTTGAAAAGTTTGGGAAGCACTACATATGAGTAGGGTTATGTTTCGCAGTGCATATGTTTTAGCATTTTGCTCCTTTGTCAAATGGGCAGGAGATGTCTTAGAAGTGGGAAGAGTTTTAGCTGGAGGCTGTGTGCCTAGCTGGGAGGTACACCTATATTCATTGATTTAGTTATCTATTCATTGATTCATTCATTTATTCAAGAAACATTTCCTGAGTGCCTATGCTGAGTCAGACACTGGGCAGATTTTGCTTAACATTTGTGGGAATGAGTTGGGACAGAGAGTGGTACATGACACTTCCATTCTCCCTCTCTGGGCAAAGCCCTAGAGTTCGTCAAATTAAATTGTCAAAGGTAAGGATTGGTTTAGGATACACTTATCACAGCGGAGTCCTACCTGCTTGGATTCCCCAAATATATGCCATTAAACCTGATGCTATTCCTCACTTCTGATATTACATTTTTGGGGGCATGTCTTGAGAAAGTTTTTCTTACTTAGTAACCTTTCTGGGCATGGTTGTACTGACTTAATAGCTTCTTCTCTTGGAGGGTGAGGGACTACACTGTGATGGAGCCTAGGACTTGGATGTTTTCATAGTAGTAGTAAAAGGACCCATGAATGGACAGCGGGTAACTTTAGACTGAATACAGACGGCAGTGAGTGGGAGGTGGATAGAGGTATAAGAATCCAGGCTTTCAGCTCAGAGGGGTTTATATTCTAATCCTGTTCTGCTGATGCCTACCTGTGTGACTTTGGATGAGTCACTCACCCTGTCTGTGCCTCAAGTATCTATAAACTGTTGTAGTGATAAAATGAGATGTCATATTTAGAGCTCTTTGCACAATGGTTGGCCCAGACTATCCCAAGATAAGGATTTGAGTGCAAGTAGTTTATTTGGAAAGTGATCCCCAGAACTTACCCATAGAGGGATAGGAAACTAATGATGGAATAGGGAAAAGGCTAATCAAAGTTGTTATTGAGTAAGTTAACACCATGGGCAAATGAAGTGCAACCCCATTGGAGACTTTTGGGAGATGTTGTAGAACATCCCTCAGAGCTATCTCATTTGAGAGTAAAACAAAAATCTGGGGCATTATCCTTCAACTCCTACCCGCTATTGGGTAAGTGCTGCCGCTGAAGCAGTAACTCCCAGAACTCCCAGTGTGTCCTGAGCGAGCAGGGAGGCCCTCAAGTGGAGACTTGGGTGCTTGCAGTAGAATACTTTCACTCCTGAAGCAGAGTGCCAAAGGGATATAGATAGACTGATCTGAGTTCAAAGTCATACTCTGCCACTTATTACTAGCTCTGTTTTTTGGGCAGATCATCTCATCTCCTGGTCACTCAGAGTGTAGTTCGTGGAAGTATGGGTATCACCAGGGAGCAGCAAGAAATGCAGATTTGGGGGCCCCGCCCCTTGTATATCAGTTATCTATTGCAGCATAACAAATTACCCTGAAGTTTAGCAGCTTAAACAACCAAGAGTTACTGACTTAGCCACAGTGTGCTTGCTCTCACTGACATGCATGGGGACTGCTGATTTATGGTTAAGGAAAAGGGAGATTTGGGGCCTGGGAGGACTGGGGGGAGCAAGGAGAGAGAAATAATAAAGGTCGCCAACTGTCTGTCACTCCCTTTACCCATGTCCATCTCCATACATAGCCTCATGGCCTAATTTTGAGCTCCAGTAAGATTAGCAGTTAGAAAGGAAAGTCAAGGTTGTCTGGCTCAAGATGCTGGACTCAGGCAGGGATACTTCGGGATAAAGTGGGAGCCAGACTTCAGGAAAATTCCATCTCTTCATCTCTACTTGAGGCCTCAGTGCTGAAGTTTCATGTTGGCCTCTATAGGATATGACTGGGGGGAGCAGAAGCCATAGAATTCTGAGCAACTATGAGACTCAGCTTTCTGCTCTCTGACTCTTTTCCAGTCAATGACCCAGGACCTGTGTCAGCACATGGGGGTCTCATGTAGCAACTAGTCACTGTGCTTATGATACTATCTTAAACTCCTCAGATGTATTAAGTAATTTAATTCTCACAACAACCCTATGAAGTAGGTTTCTATTATTATCCCCATATTACATATGAGGAAACCAAAGTTCAGAGTGGTTGAGAAACTTGCCTCTTTGTGCCTAAGGTCACAAAACCAGGAAATAATAGAGCTGGGAAATTAATGTGACCTCAGGTATATTCACAGAATGCCAAGACTGTCACAGTCAGGTTGTCTACCTTTAGACCATCAAAAAGGTGATGATTATGCTTCAGGCTATGTTATGTTGGTTTTCATGTCTTTGTCACATGTCTTAGTCTGTTTGTGTTGCTTAAAGAAATAACCAAGGCTGGGCAATTTATAAAGAAAAGAGGTTTATTTAGTTTATGGTTCTGCAGACTATACAAAAACATGGTACTGGCATCTGCTTTGGGTGAAGGCTTCAGGTTATTCAAGCAGGAAGGTGAAAGGGAGCTGGCATGTATAGAATGCATGGTGAGAGGAGAAGCATGAGGGAGAGGGAAGGTGCTAGGCTTTTTTTGACAGTCAGTTATTGGGGGGAACTCTTACAGCAACGAATAAAGCAAAAACTCACATGTGACCATGAGGGCAGCACCAAGCCATCTATGAGGTATCCATCCCCATGTCTCAAACACCTCCTACTAGGTCCATCTTCAACATTGGGGATCAAATTTTAACATGGGGTTTGGAGGGTCAAATATCCAAACTATAGCTCCACAGTTACTTTTGCTCCTTCTAGCCATCTTTACTAAAACACATTTTTATACTTCTACTGATTCACCCGTTAATTTATTCAGCAAATGTTTATTGAGTGCTTACTATGTGCCAAGCACCATCCAGGGAACTGGGGATGCAGCAGAGAATGCCACAGACAAAATATCTGTGTTTGGGGTATTCCTACACTTGGGGGTTGGTGGAGACAGATAATAGGTGAGTTATCCAATGTGTTAGAAAATGACAAATGTTATAGAAAACATGATCAGTGCAAGGATGATTGGCAGCGTATGTTGCAATTTTAAATAAAGTGGTCAGGAGGTAAGGTGACAAGTCTTGTGGCAGCATTCCAGTCAGAGGGGACAGCCACTGCAAAGCAGATGGCCAAAGCATGTGGGGTGTGTCCATGGAGCAACAAGGAAACCTGTGTTATGGAACAGAGTAAGCAAGGGGAGAGAGTGGGATACAGAGGTAGTTGGGGCTAAACAGGCAGGACCATTGTAGGGACTTTGGCTACTCCTCTGATTAACATGGGGAAACACTGAAGGGTTTTGAGAATAGGATTGCCTTGATTCTATTTACATTTCAAAAGGAACACAACAATACAACAATGTTGCTCTGCAGAGAACGGGCTATAGAAGAGCAAGGGTGGTGGTATCAAGACCAGCGGAGAGGCTACTGCAATAGTTCAGGTGAGAGATGACAGGAACTAGGACCAGGTGTAGGTGGGAAGAAGAGACCAGATTCTGAATACAGACACTAAGAGTTTCCAGCAGATGTGAGTGTGAGACTCATCTCCACTTTTCACAGCTGCCCAGGTCATGGGAACTTGTGTAGCTGGGATCCTTTGGCACTGAAGAGTGAAGACATCTACTAAGACATATGGCTCCTTCACAGGGCTGCACACATCAAACTTGTCAGCCAGGAGTTATGGCTGGCAACATCTTTAGGCTCTCCACCAGGGAGATCAGTGGAAGCTCTGGTCTTAATTAAGTTTCATGGGGTGCCATCATCCATCCGTCTTCCCCAATTAACTCAGGGGAGAATATGAGGGTGATACTGGAAGAGAAGACAGCCCCAAGCTGATAAATATGGATCAAAACAGACTGGTTGGAGTCTCTGAGGACCCATCAGAAAAGAGGAGGGATGAAAAGAGGATTTGTCAAAGATGCTTTGGTGGAGAAGAGAATTCAGAAGGCTGTCTCGTGGTGAAGGATTGATTTCAGAGTCACTCAGTTGAACTGAGCAGTGCCTCCTAAGCCTGCCTTAATGAGATTTCTATTTCAAGGAGATAATATGGTTACCTAAATCTGTATCCTCCAGACTTGGGGCCAGAATGTCAAGACTTTGATGTCTTCAGTTGGGTTGGCTTGTGTAGGCTGCCACCACAGGATGTGTTGTGTATCATTCTGGAATACATTAGATCAGAGGTCCCCAACCCCTGGTCACAGACTGGTATCCTAGTCCATGGCCTGTTAGGAACCAGGCCTCACAGCAAGAGGTGAGTGGCGGGAGAGCTAGTGAAACTTCATCTGTATTTACAGTCGCTCCTCATCACTCTCATTACCACCTGAGTTCTGCCTCCTGTCAGATCAGTGACAGCATTAGATTCTCATAGGAGAATGAACCCTATTATGAGCTGCACATGTGAGGGATCTAGGTTTTGTACTCCTTATGAGAATCTAATGCCTGATGACCTGAGGTAGAGCTGAGGCAGTGATGCTAGTGCTGGGGACTGGCTGCAAATATGGATTAACACTAGCAGGGAGGTTTGACTGCACGGAGACCATAATAAATCAATTGCTTGCAGACTCATATCAAAACTCTATCAATGAATGGCAAATGAGTTGACGTACTTCATCTGGACTGCTATATCTGCTGGCAGGTTTTAAGTCAGAATCTCGCACTTATTTTAGTCCACATGTGGCCTGCCCATTATTTTACTTACCACTTCCATCTACAACTCGTTATTTTTTATTTATTTTTATTTTAAAGATGTGGGGTGCAATTCAGGGTTAGGTGTACAATGTTCATTATGCATGCATCCTTGTTGATGCGGTGTGCTCTCCTTCCCCTAGCAGATTCCACTACTGCCAATCCCATCCCTGCCCCCACCAGCCGGCAGTTTCCCACTACTGCCAATCGTTTTCTTATGGCATTATGATAATTGTTCAAGGTACACTTATAAGTGAGAACATGTGATACTCGGTTCTTTGTGTCTATGATGGGCCACTCAGTTTTTCGACTCTAAGTCCATCCAGGTTGCTGTGAAGTTCATAATTTTGTCTTTCTTTATGGCTGCATAATATTACATCATGTATATGTACCACATTTTTAAATCCAGTCCTCTTTCAATGGGCAGCACGGTTGGTTCCATGTTTTTGCTGTTGTGAACAATGCCATCTGCAACTTTTTTTAAAAAATGGTAAGTTGTGTAATTATTTCATTATATTACATATTACAATGTAATAATAATAGAAATAAAGTGCACCGTAAGTGTTATACACTTGAATAATCTCAAACCACCCCCCTCTCCTCACCCGTGGAAAAATTCTCTTCCACGAAACTGGTCCCTGATGCCAAAAATGTTGGCGACTGTTGCATTAGATTCATCAGTGGTGAGCTAGAAAGATGGAAGAAAGGAAGGAAAAGAGGGAGGGAGAGAGGAAGGAAGGAATGAAGGAAGGAAGGAAGGAAGGAAGGAAGGAAGGAATAAAGGAATTTAGGTTCTTATCTCAGATTGCAATCTGGACAGACTTCGGTATAAAAGTCTCTTGGGGATGGGCAATGGGGTTCTGTCTAAGGTGCTGAATCTTCTAAGCGCTCTCTTCCCTTGATGCCCCATCTTGCTTCTTACATTCAAATTTCAACACATATTTGTTGAGCACCTACCACGCCCCACCACACTCCAGGTCCTGTGATACACCATAGTAGTTCAAAAATGAGCAAAACCAACAAAAACTTCTCCTTCTTGAAAACTTAAGTTCTAGTGGTGGAGATAGATAAGAATTAGAAGAGAAAAAAAGTAAATAGTCTATTAAAGGTGAAAAGTGCTTTGGAGAAAAATAAAGCAGGAAAGAAGAACAAGGAGGGCAGGATTTGTTGCACCTGTAAGTGGGACAGTCAGCCAAGGCCTTTACTGAGATGGCACCTGAATAAACATTTGAAAGCAGTGAGGTAGTGAGCTATTCATGTTTGCCTGTATTTCCACACCAACCAAGTGGTATTGCTCACATTTCCCACCAGACGCTGTTTTATCTCACACCAGTGCTTTTGTTTATGACGTTCCCTCTTCCTGGAATGCTCTTCTCCCAAAATCTCTCACTACTGGGTTAAAAACCTACCCATCCTAAAAAAAAAATCCTATCTCCATCAAAAAGCCTACCATGATTGTCCTTTGTTTGGAAGTGGTATTAACTTTCATAGCCCTTATATGCATCACTCTCTAGCTATTTTTATTTTATATTGTGTTTCTGTCATGGTTTAGGTCCGCGTATCATCTCCTCCATTATTCTGGGAATTCCTCAAGAATAGGAACTGTGCTCTGATGGGTAAGATCACAGTGTCTGGAATCAGACAGAAGTGTATTCAAATCCAAATTCCTTCACTTGCTAGCTGTGAGGCCTTGGACAAGTCACTTCACTTCTCTAGACTTTTTTTTAATCTGTAATGGAAGTAATACTGCCACCAGGCTTATGAGTTTATTGTGATAATTAAACATCTGTGAATATAAGGCATTTAATAAGATTCCTGAGACAGTTAGCATTCAGAAAATGACAGTCAGCATTATATTAACAATTACTTTTCATGTCTCCTATACCTATCCCAGGTGCTGGCATTCAGTTTTTATCTTATAAAATGTGTAAATGAACACATCTCTTTGTAAGTCTTTCTCAAAGAGTGGTCTATCAATTGCCTGAACAAGAGCCAAGCAAGAGAGTTTATTAAAATGTAGATTCCCGAGGTCTTTTGCCCATCCCTCCTGAGCTCAGAGGGTAGGAACTCAGGAATTTGAATTTCAAATGATGTCCTGGATAATTCTTACACATTCTACAATTTTAGAACCACTCGGAATAAATATAGTGCAGAGATAAAGGACATGGGCTCTGGAACTAGACTTCCTGGGCTTTAATCTTGGTTCTACCATGAATAAGCTGTGTGACCTTTGGTAAACCACATAAGTTAATTGTGCCCCCATTCCCCCCACCATGAACATGGTGATGATAATAGTAGTCAATGCATAGAGTTTTGGGGGGAATATATATACATATATTTAATAGCTGTTCTAAGCTATGCACAGCTGCATACAGTGAGTCCTAGTTGTTATATTCTGTTTGTAAGCAACCTCTGTGAATAGTCAGTTCACATGAATTTGACCAGGGGGTTTCTAAGCTTGCTTTAGAGGCCTCCTTGCCTGGCAGCCTTACTTCACTCTGTGCACAGCTGTTCTGAAGACATGAACCCGAGACAGAGAGAGAACGTACCCAAAATGAGCCTCAAGCGCTTGCCCTGCTGCTGCTACTGCTGATAGGAAAATAGCATCCTCTCTGCTCTTTAAAGAATTCCTCTGGCAGATGCACGCACAGCTGTTCCACCCTCTTCCTGCAGGCAAAGAGCAGGCAGATGCTGCCAAGAGTTCAGGAAACCACGCCATCACCAACTCATGCAAATAAGGCCTGCAATGGCTTCCTCCCTTCTTGCTTGTCTGAGTTTCTCTCCAAGGAAGTCATGGGGTGAAAGACGTCTCTTAATTTGTGCTGCCTCTAGAGGGGAAACTTGAGGGGTAGATGCACCTAGAGGGGAGAATTGCTGGGAATGGTGAAGGAGATAGAGAGGAGAGAATCTGGAAGATTGCTGGGAGGCAGCAAGGTGTGTTGGCTGAATTTAATCCCATCAACACTAGCTTGCTGTGTGACCTTGGGAAAGTCACCTTATGGCTCAAATTCTTACTTCAAGATGACTAGCATAGTGTAGTGGAGTGCGCAAAAGATTTGAAGTCTGTCTGTCTAGGTTGGAATCCAGGCTTCATCATGTGACCTTGGGCAAGGTTTCTGCACATTTTTAAAATTTTTACTTTTAAAAAATTTTCTTTTAAAGCTGCGGCATACAATTCAGGATTAGGTAGATAAGTGGTCATCATACAGGTAATGTTTGGGCCTCCCTTTGGTCTCCACTTCGCCTGGTTTAAGATCAGGTACCCTTATTGATGTTATCGCTACTCCCCGCCCCCCGGCTGTGTTCTAATACTGCCAATACCTTTCTTATAGTATTGTGGTTAATGTTCAAGGTCCACTTATGAGTGAGAACATGTGGTACTTGATTCTTTGCTTCTGTGATAGATCACTGAATATTATAGACTCTAAATCCATCCAAGTTGCTGCAAAGTCCATAATTTTGTCCTTATTTATGGCTGCATAATATTCTATCATGCATATGTACCACATTTTAAAAATCCAGTCTACTTTCGATACTGTCTTTAGTTTTCCCTAAAGAAAGATGGGTTGTGGAAATATCTGTCCTGTGTGGAAATGTCTGCCCTGTATGCTCAACAATGGATGTTCATACACATCTTAAGATGTGAAATGCTACAGATAAGGAAGGTGTCACCCATCCCATCCATGGAAACTTGACTTTCTCATTCCCCTCAGCCTGGGGCGGCGTTGTGTGGGAGCAGAGAATTGAAGACAAGCTACCAGGAGAGAGATTGCCTTACTATGGGTGCTGCGTGCAGGATAATCAGGTTTCGACATGCAACTCACTTCATTTGCTGACATAGCTTCAGGCATTGGCAGAGAAGAACATGGTTTTCATCCATTGTGTCAATGCTCCCTTTTTTGGAAGCAGTTTGGTGCAGTGGGTGAGCACAGGAGGCATACGATGGGTCTAGTTTCCAATCCCAGGTCTGTCACTTATATCTGTGTGACTTTGGAAAATCACTTACACATGAAAAAGTGCTCTGCCTCACTCATTATCAGAGAAATGCAAATCAAAACCACATTGAGATACCACCTAACCCCAGTAAGAATGGTCATCATTAATAAAACAAACAACAACAGATGCTGGCGAGGATGCGGAGAAAAAGGAACGCTTCTACACTGCTGGTGGGAATGAAAACTAGTGCAACCTCTTTGGAAGACAGTGTGGTGATTTCTGAAAGAACTAGAAATTGACCTTCTGTATGACCCAGCAATTCCCCTATTGGGAATATACCCAGAGGAACGAATTCATTCTACAAAAAAGATAGCCGCGCACGCATGTTTGTTGCAGCTCTATTCACAATAGCAAAAACATGGAACCAACCATGTTGCCCATCGAAGCTGGAATGGATAAAGAAAATGTGGTACATATACACAATGGAATATTATGCAGCCATAAAGAAGGACAAATATATGGACTTTGCAGAAACTTGGATGGATTTGGAGTTGATCATACTCAGTGATCTATCACAGAAACAAAGAACAGAGTACCATAGTTCTCACTCATAAGCAGATCTTGAACAATTATAATACTATAAGACAGCATTTGGCAGTATTTGGGAAACTGTTAGGGAAGAGGGGGTGGGATTGGCAGTTGAGGGAAACTGCTAGGGGAGGGAGGGGCATACCTCATCATCAAGGGTACTTGCATAATCAATTTTTTTTTGAGTTGGAGTCTCACTTTGTTGCCCAGACTGGAGTGCAGTGGCCACTCCCAGCCACCGCAACCTCGACCTGCTGGGCTCCGGTGATCCTTCCACCTCAGCCTTCTGAGTAGCCAGAATTACAGGCATGTGCTACCATGCCCAGCTGATTTTTTGATTTATTGTAGAGATGAGGTTTCACCAAGTTGCCCAGGCGGGTCTTGAACCCGCGGGCTCAGGCAATCCACTCACCTCAGCCTCCCAAAGTGTGGGATTACAGGCTGAGCCACCGAGCCCGGCAATGTTTGTATGCCTAACCCTGAATTGTACCCCACACCTTTATAATAAAAATAATAATAATAAAAATAAAAGAAAATCACTTAGTCTCTCTGAGGCCCGGTTTCCTACACATTATAATAGGATAATCATAACCTCCTCACAGCATTGTTGAGGATTAAAAGGAATTAAGTATATATAAAGTGTTTTGCCCAATGCCTGGTTCATAATAGGCACTAAATGAACAAATCCTTGTTCTTATTCACTTATTTATTTTTTTGAGTCTGAGGGAAGAACAACCTTCTCAGGTTTGACAAGTGATGCTACAGTCACTGAGGCAGAGATAACATCAGCTCTAAAGGTGAGGTGTGTTAGGAAGAGCCTCGGATTTGTGATCACCATAGCTGGTGACTGAGACCTGTTGGTGCTGTGTGGCTTTATGTGTGTCCCTTTCTCTCTCTAAATTTTAACTTTCTCATATGTAAAATGGGGTAGGCGGTCTTAGGCTGTTTGTCTCCAGGATTGTTGCAGCATTCCGATGTGTGAATTCATGAGAAAATGTCTTGTAAATTTGACAGTGCCAAACAGTTGAAAAGAGGAAACCATTGTGTGTAAGAGCTATGGACCATCTTACCACCACAGACTTTCTACTCTTTATCATTCTAAAGCCCATTATGAGTAAGGCAGATTAGGCCAGATGGAATTTGGCTTGTTATTTCCCGAAGCCTGAACATCCTCAATTTCTGGAGCCTGGATCCTCTAAAAATAGAAGGCTACCTTAGCCACCAAGCTCTTCCCTCCTCTGAAGACATCACACAGAGGGGAACCAATCACTGGAGGAAGTTCCTTAAAGCTCCTCCCAATGGCAACTTACCGGAATAGAGGAACCAAGACAGTCCAACTCCTTGAGCACATGTTACAAACTGCCACCCACACTCCATCCCACTCTATATACTCAGGGCCCTATGAGGAAATGGCAAGTTGAGAGATTAAAGAAAATTTAATGAAAGTCCTACTCACAGAGGAGGGGCAAAATTGGGAGAGCTGATGAGAAATGTTGAGGCACCCAGAGACTAGCAACAGTTGGGAGCTGTTACTACCTAGGCTTGAATATACAGGAAGAGAATTTGGCTTATCAGACCCTGGAGAGCGGTAGATATCCAGGGAAGGGGCCAGCAGGAACTGTAGTTACAGAGGGACTTAGCCACAGCAGGAAATGCAGCACCAAGGCAGTAGGGAGTAGCAATGGGACTGAGAGGAGAAATACTTTGAACTCTTCCAGCTTTCCAGGCTCACCGGGTGACTCCCATCGGCTAAATCCACTGGCACAGAACAAGGGAGCTTGTTGATGCTATCCCTACAGGTCAGCCTCCCAGGACCTAGGGCAGTGTAGAGAGTGGTCTAGTCTGAGGGGTGTCACAGAGAATAACCAGTATGCTGCCAAGTACCCCTTCTCACTTGCCCGGTGGGCCCCCAGACTCTCAGTGAAAGGTACGTTCTCCACTTTTCTGGATCAATTTTCAGAGCAGTGTTGTCTGCCTCAGGGACTCTCTCCTGGAGACCAGAACCTCCACTAAGAGAGAAAACACAAGAAAATGAAAAGTTTTGAGACAGGCCAGGATGTTTAAGGCAAAATTTAGGAAGAGGTGGAGTCTGAATGCTCTAGTCATAGGCTGGGTGGTAAACCCCAGGAAGGCCAAGTGGTTCGTGGACACCGGAGTCTAGTTCTTCCCAGGTCTACTCTTTTTATCTTTCTTCTGTGCAGCTTGAGGGACAATTAATATTCTTGGCTGCAGCATAGACAGGCCTGGCCCTTCCACTCCTGGCTGTGTAAACTTGGAGATGTTTGTTAGACTCTCTGAGCTTTGGGCCTCTCATTCATAAAATAGGAATAATTCTACTTCATGGAGTTGTTACCAGAATTTAATAAGAGGTTGAAAACAAAGGATCTAGCTACCCGGCAGACTGCTGGGAAGTGATAGCTGAATATTACACTGTCAATGGCATGTGACCTTCCTGGTGGAGCTCACATGGCTGGGGTGTACCTCCTATTTCAGCATCCCTGCCTCCATTGGATACACACTGCTGGCCCTGTGCTCCTGAGAAGGGCTGCTTGTCTGGCTCAGTCTGCAGAGCTCCGGGCAGGAGAGGCTGAAAGAATGCAAATGTGCTCTTATCTGAGTGTTTGCAGCTGCTGTCTTCCTTGAGTCCATCCCCAGGAACAAGGGCAGACTCTGGGCCCCCCAGGATGCCTCAGGCTTCCTCTAACCCTGCTGAGTCTATAATATCAGCAATAATATCCAGCAATACCTCGGGTTTTTCTATTTGCAAAGTGCTTTGATTTTCATCCTATCATTATAGTCTCACAATGACCCTGGACTATTATCACGAACCATATTGTACCAAAGAGGACACCGAGGTCAGAAAGATCAAAAGACTTGCCCAAGGTCGCATGGTTAATCACTGGTGAAGGGATTAGAACCCATGCAGTTTAATACCAGAATTTACAGTTCATTATATCTGTGAGGGTGCTTCTGGCTGCAAGTAACAGAACACCCTGATTCAATGTACTTAAGAAAGACTTTCAAAAGTCCATAATGGGCAGGCTGGAGATCATGTGGTTCTCTGGTTAATTAATATACATTTCAACGATGTCATCTGACTTGGATTCTTTTAATCTTCTCTAAGATCAGAGGAATTGCCCTTAGTCTGGTTCCTCTCAAGGTCACCAGACTGTAACTGCTGTCACAAAATGACAGGTGTCACATGCAGATACAACATCCAGGGAAGATGAGAAGCCTGCTTTTAATTATGTCTTTTTAAGGGCAAGGAAACATTTCCCAGAAGCCATCTGTCCCCAGCCATTTGTTATGTCTCTTTCCCAAACCATTCCCTGGCAAGGGAGTAGGACTACCTTAGATTTTACCTGTGGGTCAAGAGAAGGAGGGAGACCCTGGTGGGCAATCAATTGTCCTCTACCTCCATGCTTGTCACTACAATACTGTTAATTCTGGGCCTGTGACTCATCCTCTATTTGTGGCCATTATAAGTTGCAAAGTAGACTTCACCTAGATGTAGAAGATAAATCTGGCACTAGAATGCTGGAGTTAGATGTCATTGCTTGGAATGTAACTGGGACAATTTCCCCTCTCTGGATGGCGTAAACTGTAGTGAATGAATAGGCACTCTACCTCTGGGGTCGAAAGTTCTGGTTCCCAATCCCAACTGTGTAGCCCTGAGCAACAGGATTTCTAAACATTCATTCTTCTTCAATAAAAGAGACTTGATAATGGCCTATGTCTCTAGGCTATAGTGAAATCTGCGCAGAAAACATTGCAAAGGCACCTAGCACAGTGCCTCGTGCTTAGTAGGTGCTTTATTAAGACTACCCAATATTATTCTAGGTATGAAGTTTTCTTATCTTGAGAACAAGGAAGTTTATAACACGTCTCTTTGGGTTCACATGGTCTATGGCTTCTATTTGTTCTCAGGGACCCTGGTTTTGTGCTCAGCCCTGTGGTCAGCTTAGATCTCGTTGCTCCCTCTGGAAGAAAGGGAACTATTGATATCCCATTGACTCCAGAGGGAACCTTCCCAGGCAGCCATATTTTTCAGTCTATCTCTCTGCTAAGCTATTCCACAGTTGATGTGCCATGCAAAAAATCCACTTGACGTTTCCTTCCACCTTGTCAGTGCTATCTGAAGTTAGCACGTAGGACCTAGAGACAGACGACAACCTTCTTCAGAGAGCATCAGGAGGTTGGTGGCATGTCCTTTCCCCTGAAGGGGCCGAAGATAGCAAGTGACACCTGGGAATCTACTGAGCCTCCCTAGTGAGTGACTTATGCAGTTGTTGTCCTGGAGCTGTCATAAGAGTGGCAGACTGAGAGCTTGTTTGGAGGTTCTAGCAGGGAAGCGCAGCTACTCGTATACCCTTGACTGAAGAATGGTCCTCTAGCGGGGATGGTCGTCCTCTTCGGGAGGGACGCACATGGAACAGTAAAGGAGGAAGGGGACACCCGCCTAGCCGGCCAGATCAGCCAAATCAACCCTGGCGATCATTGGGGTGACAGATGTCGCAGCCAGATCGCCCTCACAACCTGTAATCCTGCACTTTGGGAGGCTGAGGTGAGTGGATTGCCTGAGCCCGTGGGTTCGAGACCGCCTGGACAACTTGGCGAGACCTCATCTCTACAACAAATCAAAAAATTAACTGGGCGTGGTAGCGCACGCCTGTAGTTCCAGCTACTTGGAAGGCTGAGGCGGAAGGATTGCCGGAGCCCAGCAGGTAGAGGTTGCGGTGGTCGGGTGCGGCCACTGACACTCCAGTCTGGGTGACAGAGTAAGACTCCAACTCAAAAAAAAAAGAGTGGCAGACTGGGAAGAGTCTGTTGATAAGAGAAGCTTCCAGCATCACAGATGCAGGCTGGAAGTGTCTGCGGCATCTCAGCTAGGTAGAGTCACAACATGCAATCGGGAGGTGGAGATCAAGGCTGGTTCTGTCCCTTGGCCTGGGTGATCATGGGTAAATCATTTTGTCTCTCGAAGCCTGAGTTTCCCCACCTGGAGCAGTGGCTCAAAGTTTGATTCTAGATGCTGCCTGGGTTCAAAGCCTGGTCTCACCATTGATGTGTGACCTTTTGGGCTTAGACTTAAGGAATCTCAGCTGCATCTTGAAAACTGGGCTCCAGACCCAGGATAATCCTCCCATCTCAAAGTCCTCAACTTAATCACATCTACAAAGTCCCTTTTGCCATGCAAGGTAACATATCCAGAGATTCTAGGGATTAGGATGTGGATGTCTTTGGTGGGGGAGTCATTATTCTGCCTATCATAATCCTGCATGATTACATTAAGATAAAGTTCAAAACAGGCTGAACTAATCTAATGAAGAGTGTGATTGGCCTTAGGGGGACAGCTGGGGAGCCCTGATGTGGCACTGATCTGATGTGGGTGTCAATTACTCAGGTGTGTTCACCTTGAGAAAAGTCGCCAACCTGTACACTTATGATTTGTGCGCTTTTCTGAATAATATATGTTGTACTTCAACACAATGACTGACTTAGGAAAAAAGCTGGGATCAAAGTGGTACCTACCTCATCAGGAGGTTATGGCATTAAATGTGGCATAACACGCGAAACACTTATTAAAACAAAGAATGGAGGACAATATTCACTGCGTGACTTGTTCTTTCAATAAACACTTTTTGGAGGAAAACTATTCCACAAAAAATGAAATCACATTTATTTATTTGAGTTGGAGTCTTACTCCATCACCCAGGCTGGAGTGCAGTGGCACGCTCACGGCCACCCCAGCATCAACCTGCTAGGCTCCGGTGATCCTTCCACCTCAGCCTTCCAGGTAGCCGGAAATACAGGTGTGCGCTACTGTGCCTTGCTAATTTTTTATTTGTTGTAGAGACAAGGTCTCGCCAAGTTGCCTGGGTTGGTTTCGAACCCCAGGGCATAGGCAATCCACTTGCCTCAGCCTCCTAAAGTGCTGGGATTACAGGCTGAGCCACTGAGCCTGGTCATAGCATTTATTTTTTATCATTCAGAAGTTTACATAAATTCCATCGTTAAAAAAACTTATAGGGAAAAAAAAGAAGAAAATATTCATTAAAATTGTTTTACTTTGTGTGTATGTGCTTATGCAGGAACAAAACAAAGCTGATGAGAAACAGCTGAATAAACATGTGGTTTTAAAAAATATTGCATAGTAAAAGAGAAGGAAAAGGGAACAAAAATTAAATAAAATAATGCCACTGACCGAAAAGAAGTCCAGGTCCTCTAGATATTTAGCAAAAAAAAAAAAATCTATAAATGTTGACACTTGTGCAGTGAAGAATTAGGGCCAGTTATCGAGTACCTGCTATGTGACAGGCACTTTACAAAATGACCTATTTCATTTTTTAATCTTCACAACAACCCAGCAAAGGAAGTATTTTATTATGCTTCTTGTACGGATGAGGCATTGGAGCTTTAAAGAGGTGAAGTGACTTTCCCAAGGTGTTTCAGCTAAACACTGGCAGTGCTGGTATTTGAACCTGGGTCTGGCTGACTCCAAAACCCCATATGCTTAACTGTCCTACTTGCTTGATGTCCAGAATTCCAACTCGGCGTCTCTTGTGCCAGGCCTTCAATCTGGCCTTCTGAGCGGCATAGAAATGTGGTCAGTGGAATGGAAGGTGACCAAGAGCCTAAATTCATCCCTCCCTAGCCCAGGCAGTGGTCCTGGCTGCTGCTTTGATTCATCAAGCCTCGGGGCAGCCCTGCCAGTCCGGGTTGTGAATTCTTAGGATCTTTGAGCGCCTTTTGTGAGGAACATCCATATTCCCGTCTGGGCTCAGCTGGCTGCTTTCCATCCGTGAAAAATCTGATGTTTGACTTCCTGTTTGTGCTTGACAAGCAGGGCAGATTCCGGCGCTATATTTTATTTAAACCAATGTGAGTTTCAGAAGGGCATGGGTGGGGTGCTGGAGAAGCCTGCAGGAAAGAGACCTCTCTACCTCTACAGCCTTTGGAAAGGAGGCAGGAGAATAAGTTCCTACAGTAATCATGAAAGACAACAATCAATATGCATTGAGTCCTTCCCAAGCCAGCTGCTGTTGTCCAGAGATGAGTTTGAGGATCAGGATTTTTAAAAGCAACGAGGACAAACCAAGAGGCATACAGAACCAGCTAAAGGTGCTCAGAGGAAGAAAACCTAAGGATCTAGGGTTGGTAGGGTAGGGGGTAAAGTCAGTCTGGGAACAGGGAGTCTCTAGGTCCACTTGGTGGTCATACAACCTTTTCTGCTCTCAACAACATCAGAAGCTGGAGTCACGGCTGCCACTGTGAACAAACCCTTAGCCTATTCCCTCCCTCCTAGAGAGGATGCTTGTGGCCTGTAGAGTCAAGCTTTCTGGTTATTTGAGGTCTCGGCTTGTAAAAACATGTTCAGGCAGGCCAAATAATTTTTATGGAGGACACTAGGTTTATTGGATTACTCAGGCTTCATTACACAGCAGGCAGAAAAGCTGAAGTGGCACCAAAAAGCATAACCATGTGCCCATGTGTTTGTTTGTATATGGGCGTATGTAGGCTTGAGTGTAGGCAGGTAGTATGACCACCCGAGTGGCATGTGGATGAATGTGTAAGGGGCTGGAGGGACACTGTGTGTGAACATCTTAGGTGTGTCCTTATGTATGTTTTTGTACTTATATGTAAGTCTGTATGTTGATCTGTGTATATACAGATCATGAAAAGATATCTGTGTATATATCTGTTGAGGACGTCTGTGGTAAGTTTATGAGATGAAACGTGTGTGCCTATAGTTTCATGAGAACAAAAATATATGCATGTGAGAAAGTATCAGAAGTGTTTGTATTTATGCATATATGGCAGTCAGCTACTGCCACAATAATGCTGTGTAACAAACCACCCCAAAACTTAATACCTTATGACAACTAGCATCTATTCCTGGGGTTGGAAAACTTTTTCTGTAATGGGGTAGATGGTATATAGTTAAGGCTTTGTTGACCATGTGGTATCAGTTACAACTACTCAACTCTACCCTTGTAGGGCGAAAGCAGCCATAGACCACATGCCTGTTTTCTGTTAAACCTTTATTTACAAAAATTTATTTACAAAAATAGGTGTAGTTCCCATAGTTTTCTGGCCCCTTGTCTATTCTCATGCTTACAGGTTTGTGGATCAACCATGGTGTGGTTGATGCAGGCTGGGCTCAGTTGGGTGGCTCTACTTTGGGCTGTGGACCCAGCTGTGCTGAGCTATACTCCGTACATGAAGTTCAGATCAGCTCCATGTCCATCCTGAGAAGAGGTAAGCTCTGTTCCCAGTAGATCACCGGAGACCAAAAGAACAATCCAAAGCATATAAGCATATTTATACCCTTCTTGTATCACATCCCATTGGCCAAAGCAACTCACGTGGTCAAGTTCACCATCAGTGGGTGGGAAAATAAACTAAGCCTCTGGTAAGAGAAAGTTATATGACAAAGGGCATGGATATATGGTCTTAAATATGTTTGTGAAGAACTCCAAACAATGATTTGGGATACTGCGACATGTATAAAAACGTGTGTGAGACTGTGTGTGAATGGTGTGGTGTATGTTAGAGGATGTTTTTCATGTAGGTGGTTCTCAGGGGATGCATTTGTGCTCACATGTGTAAAAGGGATCTGAGGAGGACATTTAGAAGATGCCATGCACCTGAGAGACTGTATGTGTATGAATGCTTGTGGGTATATGTTTGAGTTTGTATGCATCTGGGTGTATTGCATGGCTATGAAGTTGTCTCTGGGTGCATGTGTGTATGGGATATATGTTTTGGCGTTTGTGTGTGTGTGTGTGTGTGTGTGTGTGTGTGTGTGTGTGTGTGTGTGTCAGGGTGCATGCGGGTGTATGTACACAGTTATGAAGATGTTTCTGGATACATATGTGACGAGTGATAAGTATGTGTGTGGGGTATATGTATTGTGTCTGGGAGCATGTGTTAGGGTGCATATAGGAACATCTGCATGCTGCTCGGAAGTGTGCATGCATACATTGGTTGGGGGGAGATTTAAGATAGAGAATGGGATTGAGAGATGGTACATATTCTCCTTCCTTTGGCATTCTCGAAACCATTCCAATCTTTTCACGTGAGTTCTCTGTAGCTAAGATTAATTTTCTTATTTAGCATTTTTGTGGCACTTTGGATCTGCAAAGTGCTTTACAATCAGTTTTATTAGTTGTGCTTATGTGTTATATATAGCAGCAACCTCAGCTGCACCCCGAGACTCTCTCCAGAGATGAGAACCAAACAAGGGAAACGTCATCCTTTTTCTCAAGCTTTGCCTGTTTCCTGGGACAAGGTCTACTCTTTTGTATGGGGGCCAGTGTCAAGTGGTTTGGTGATGTTGGTGATGCTTGGGGGTGCTCATGTGGACCTGCCCCCAAAGACTTTCCCTTACCCAGTGAGAAATCAGTGATCTAATCACTAGATAACCAGCCTGCTCAAACTGTTACTTGCCTGGGCTGGTAAATGAGGGGCTATTCGCAAGGCTAGTTTAAAATATCTTCCATTCACATGCTAATGCACTTGTTTTTTGTATTTGTCCTGACTTAAACTCTTGTAATATGGCTACTGACTTATCTTAGTGTGATCTTCCCCCCAAGCAGCGCATGAGACAAAGACGTAGGTGCAAATAATTTATTAGAAAAGGTGATCCTAGGAAGCATAAGTGAGGGAATAGAAAAGTGAGCTGGGGAAGGGAGAAAAATGATCAGAGATGTGTTGTTAAGTGTATTACCGCAATGGACAACTGGAGCTTAATCCTTCTGAGAAACCAGGTTTAAAAATCATCTCCCTAGAGAACTGAGAACCTGGAATATTTATCTACCTACTCCCACATTGGACTGGTTAAGAGTTTCCCTCCAGTATGTTAGCTCCTCTACGCATCTGGAATGAGTCTACTTGAGGCCAAGCAAGCTCCTCTGAAGCTAAAGAAAGTTCTCAGGTCAAGAGGACAGGTGCTCAAGGTGTGACTAGTCTACATGGGATAATTATCTACTGCAGCTAATTATCTACTGCAGTTGTAGGTGAATGCATGTAGCCCAAAGGCATACAGGGCAGGGCTCAACAGTGGCTATTCCATACCCCTGCATCCTAGTGAAACCTTTTTTCAAGGTCACCAGTGATCTTCAAGGTCATAAATTCTGCTAGCAAGTTCTTGGCTTATTGTCCTCATCCTCTGCAGCAGTTGACTGTCCTGTGACTCTGCGCCATCCTAGTTTCTCTCTTTCTCCAACTGCTCCTTCTTTCTCTCTTTTTCCTTCCTCAGATGTAGATGTTTCTCATAGATCTCTCTGTTTCTTTCTTGTGCATGCACAAGCTCATCAAAATCTCATATATTGAGCCATATTGGAAGCTGGGGAATCCATTCCTCTCTCCAAGGCCTAGCCCTGTGTTATCACTTCCTTGAAATAGTCATTAAAGAATGACTTTAGTGATTCAAATTCAGCATTTCCATATCTAACTCATCATCTTCAGTCTGCTCTCAAATCAGCTGCAGTCTTGCTTCTTGAATGTGTCTCAGGACCAGGGGCATCAGCATCACCTGGGAGCTTGTAGATACTGAATCATAGGCCCCACCACAGACCAACTGAATCAGGATGTGCATATTTTACAAGTCTCTGGGTAACTTGTGTGTACATTAATGTTTTATAAGCATTGGTCTACACTATATTGATTCACTTTCTCTCTCTCTTTTATTTTTTTTTGAGTTGGGAGTCTCACTCTGTCACCCAGGCTGGAATGCAGTAGCACACTCATGGCCACCACAACCTCAACTTGCTGGGCTCAGGGGATCCTTCAGCCTCAGCCTCCCAAGTAGCTGGAACTATAGGCACGCACCACCATGCCCGGCTAATTTTGGACTTATTGTAGAGACGAGGTCTCATCAAGTTGCCAAGCCTAGTCTCGAACCCAACTGAGGTATTCCTCTTGCATCCACCTTCCAAAGTGCTGGGATTACAAGCATGAGCCACTGTGCCCAGCCTATATTGATTTTCTTGATTTTTCATAATGGCACCAAGGTTTTGCCAATTACCCAATCTTTAAACTTTGCAATTACTTGAATCCTAGGTGTACATATCCACTGGCCTTCTCTAAGCCACAATTTCTGTGGGATCTGGGTCTCAATTAAATAAGTCATAATCATAATATAATTGGCATTCATATATTTCAGTTGAATAAGTTTCTTTCTTTTTTTTTTTTTTTTTTTTTGAGTTGGAGTCTCACTCTGTCGCCCAGACTGGAGTGCAGTGGCTGCTCCCGGCCACCGCAGCCTCGACCTGCTGGGCTCCGGCAATCCTTCCGCCTCAGCCTTCCAAGTAGCTGGAACTACAGGCACGCGCTACCACGCCCGGCTCATTTTGATTTATTATAGAGATGAGGTCTCACCAAGTTGCCCAGGCGGGTCTCAAACCCGCAGGCTCAGGCAATCCACTCACCTCAGCCTCCCAAAGGCGCGAGATTATAGGCTGAGCCTCCGAGCCCGGCTTGAATAAGCTTCTAACAATAACATCACACATATAATTTCACTCCAATAAATATTTATAGAGCTCTTGCTCTATGATTGGCTTCATGTTAAGCTGTGACAGCGTAATATTGAACAAGACTTAGTCTTTCCCCTCAAGGAGTTGACAGTTCAGAGTAAGAAGACACAAATCGACACAGAGTAAAAGACAGAGGAGGCCTTGGAAACCATGGAAGGAACCCTAACACAGCACTGCAGGTTAGCAATGGTTCCTGAAGAAGGAACTGGAAAGAACTCGAGGATGAGAGGGCCTAGCCAGCAAAGGTAGGAGAAAGAAGGACGTCAGGCAGGGCAATGGCTTCTGCACACACTGGGCCGGGGTCGTGGTAGGGCGCATTGGAGGACTCTGTCCTGTTCCCAGGTTTGTGACTTGGGGGTAAATCACCTCACCTTTCCTGCCTTGTTTGTCTCAACTAGCATGCAAATAGTACTATCTACCTTCTCATGGTCATTATGAAATTTAAATAAAAATCAGTATGATTCAGAACTGCAACTACTTGGTCCTGATAAATATTGTTTGTACATAAATAGTCAGCAACTAGAGCCTCTATCTTAATTATAGAAATAACGATGGTGAGGTTGGGCTTGGTGAGTCAGCCTGTAATCCCAGCACTTTGGGAGGCCAAGGCCAGTGGATTGCCTGAGCCCGCGGGTTCAAGACCAGCTGGGGCAACTTGGCGAGACCTTGTCTCTACAATAAATCAAAAAAATTAGCCAGACACGGTAGCATGTGCCTGCAGTTCTGGCTACTTGGAAGGCTGAGGCAGAAGGATCACCGGAGCCCAGCAAGCTGACGCTGGGATGACTGTGAGTGTGCCACTGCACTCCAGCCTGGGTGACAGAGTGAGATTCCAACTCAGAGAGAGAAAAAAAAAGAAAGAATGATAGTGGTAATGGGTTGGATGGTGGCCATCCCCCAAAAGACATGTCCATATCAACTCCTTTGAACCAGTGAATGTAATTTTATTCGGAAATAAGGGTCTCAGCAGATATAACTAAGAATCTCAAGATGAAATCATCCTGTGTTATCTGCGTAGGCCCTAAATACAATGACAACTCTCTTGATAAGAAGAGAAGAAAGACAGGATGGGGAGAAGGCCATGTGAGGATGGAGGCAGAGACTGGAATGATGCAGCCACAAGCCAAGAAACACCTGGAACCACCAGAGGCTTAAAAAGGCAAGAAAGTGTTCTTCCCTTCCCCCTTGCCCAAAGGCTCTAGCCTTTGGAGGTAGCATGGTCCTGTTGACACACTGATTTTGGATTTCTGACCTCCAGATCTGTAAGAGAATGCATTTCTGTGGTTTTAAGCTATGAAATTTGTGGTAATTTGTTACAGCAGTTATGGGAAACTCGTGTACATGATTACAGATTTTTGTACATTCTCTACCTACTGGGTGCTGATTCCTCCTCAATGATCTTTTGAAGTGATGCTGTTATGCCTGTTTTATAGATAAGGACTACTACGGCTCATGGAGTTGAAGCAACTCTCACTTGCTCATTCATTCAGTAAATATTGACGAATCTCTTAGCAACACACATGAGACCAGAGCAAAGGAGGTCACAGGGCTCATCCATCCAGAGAGGAATAACCCTCTATACCGGGTTGAACAGTACCCCACCCCCCAAATTTATTTCCACCAAGAACCTCAGAATGTGACCTTATTTGGAAATAATATCATCAAGTTAAGAATGAGGTCATCCTGGATCAGGGTGAACTCTAATCCAATGACAGATGTCATTTTAAGAAGGAAATTTGGATAGAGAGGCACAGGGAGAAAGCTACGTGACCATGAAGGCAGAGATTGGAGAGATGCATTTATAGGCCAAGGAATGCCAAGGATTGCTGGCAGGCACCAGAAGCTGGAAGAATCAAGGAAGGATCCTCCTTTAGAATCTTCAGAGGGAGCATGGCCTAGCCTACACCTTGAATTCCACCTTCCAGCCTCTAGAACTGGGAGACAACATGTCTGTTGTGTCAAGTCCTACATTTTGTGGTAACTTGTTACAGCAGCTCTTAGAAACGAATACACCATTCAAGACATATCTATGACTGCACATGTGGGAAGCACAGCACAGGGGGCTGTGGGAACCAGTGAAGAGGGATGTAGGGGTGGGTGAGGAAGGTTTCCTCCAGGAAGGGATGCTGGAGATGGATTGAAGATTGGATAGGAGTTAAGTGTCCAAAGAGGGAAGGGAAGATCTGAGCCAGAGGGAACAGCATGTGCGAAGGCTCTGTGGCTTGAGAATGATCTTGGTGCTGGAGGAGTGGAAAGTCACAGCCCAGAGGAGCACTCAGCCGGCAGTGGAGGGGCCAGAGCCTGTGTGCTAACCACTACACTCCCCACCCTCTGTGCTTCTCGACTGTGGCTTCTCTTCTGGAAGCTGTTGGGACAGTATGTCAGCCTGTCCATCAACCAGGCACTCCCCCCCCACTCCTCCACCCTCGCATACTGCCCACCTCACGGGATGTTTGAACTCGCACTTAGAGATCCTTGTTTGTCTTTGAGCTCAGCAGCAGGGGGTGGAGGCCGGGCACCCAGGAGGTGGCACAAAGGCGCTTTGTGCCCAAGGCCCAACTGCTTCTCTGCCCAGAGCCCTCTCCACCGTGAATGTGCCTCAGACAAAGGCATCCCCTCCCGAGTACCTGTAATTGGAGAGTCCACGTGGCAGGAGCCACCGAAATGCAAGAGACAAAAGGGAGACGAATGGCTGCATCATCAAGTTGCCCGTTGCTATGGTTTCTGCAGTGCTGGTGAAGGGGAGGGCAGTTGCCAGGCAACGGGAGTGGGACCAAGACAAAAGGAGCTCCTGAGAGGGAGAGGTCTGGGGCAGGTGTGTGTGTGTGTGTGTGTGTGTGTGTGTGTGTGTGTCTGCTGAGGTAGGGAGGAGACAGAGGAAGGTGAAGGAGAGACACAGAGACACAGAGGACAGTGGACAGGGAGATGAGAGAGAGGGAAAACAGAGAAGGAAATGGAGAGAGAGACAAGAGTGAGGGAGACACACAGCACACATATAAAGACACACAGAGGCAGAGACAGAGACATTAAAACAGATAGAAATAACAGAGACTCATAGAGACAAAGAGAAACATGGAGATGCTCATTCACTTAACTCTGTGCCAGGACTTTGTGCCCTCTGGAAGTACGGCTATTAGCAAGACAGACACCATCTCTGCCCTTGGAACTCATAGACCTGGAGAGAGAAGCTGATGCTAGAAATGGAGACAGAAAAATGCTTTTATGCCTCCCATGGAATGGCTGGAGCTCTCTCTCCACCCTGGTGTCTCTTGGAAGCTGGTGACTTCCAGGCAGAGTGTGCTAGAAGCAATTGCACTCTTCCTCCTGTCTCCAGGCAGCGTTCACAGGCAGTTCCACTCCTAGGAGGCTGTTGTACAAAGTGACTCCTGGTTGAAGGATGCTCAGTTTCTTCCTACTACCCCTCTCATTGGTTGTCCACTATGATGCTTGAATTTCCCACCATTATAGCAACCTTGGATGAGTTAATTCACTTGGTAATCATATAGCTACGAAATGCTGTCACATATGTTGCTCAATAGATCCTATATCCTAGTTATTGTCACCACTCCCACTTAACAGGAGGGGAAACTGAGCTTCTGAGAGATGAAACATTTTGCCTGAGGTCACACATTCAGGGATAAAGTCACCAAAGTCTTCTGCTATCTAGCCAGATGTTTTTCCTTCTGTTTATATCCCTGTCTATGTCAAGGCCTGCTTTGTTTACAAGGAACAGAAACCTACATGAATTTACTCTAGTGAAAAGGAAGACTTGCTGGAAAGGGAGTAAAGGGATGCCTGAGACTTAAGGGTAAGACTCAGAGCTGGTTTTCACAAGAAGCTCTACTGGGGCACTGCAGCAAGACCAGAAGTCAAGGAGACCATTCTTCCTCTCTCTCTTTCTGAGACCATCTGGTGGCTCTTCTTTGCTCTTCTCTGTACACTGCCTTAGCTCACAAGACTCAAAGATACCAAAAATGACCTTCAAGGATGTCTCCTCTGTTTTCTGGTTCATATTTCAAGAGAGAACCTGATTGGCTCATTTAAATTAAGTGCACAGTCCTGACTCAATCAACTGTGGCTAGGCCTCAGGCTCCTAGGCTACAATATGAGTGGCTACTTGCGATCAGTTTTCAGCAAGGGCTGTCAAAGCAGGCACTGTGGATGGGACAGACATCTTGGGTTGTCTACACAAACACTCATGTGGGTCCTGGGGACACCAAGAATAATCTTGCCTGCCTTCCAGTGCTGTTAGTAAGGAGCTCATACTTACCAAAGGAGTTTGCAAACTGTTAAGTGACACAGGAAAGCAAGTCATTATTTAGTTTAAAGGGGTACCAGGAAGATAAAATGTGTCACCCTTTACCTCCTTTGCAAGTTCATGGTCCCAAGCCAAAGGTGCTGTATGCAAGAAAATTATTGCAACAGGGGAGTGAAGATAGGTAGGAAGAGCTCAGAGGATGGTTGGGCTAAGGTATGCACCACCATGAAATGAAGATGAGGAGAAGGATGTCATTTCATCATTCATTTACTCACCTATTTAACAAGCTCTGTGAGCCTACAGTGTTCTAGAATTGTATCAGGTGATAGGGATACAATGGTGGAAAAGATGTAGCCTTTGTTCTCCAGGGATTCAGAAGAGACCAGGTAGCAGGCACAAAACTTGCCAGTTACTGTATATCTTAAGATGTGCTGTGAGAGAGATGTAATGAGATCAGGAGTGACTCAACCAGAAGCACCAAGAAAAGCCAAGAGGAGTTGAATCCAGAAGGTCATTTGAAGGATGGGTAGGATTTGGAGAGACAGACAATGGTGGGGTTAGAGTGAGTGGTAGGCAAATACAAAGAAGGTTAGGAGTTCCCCAGGGCAGGTGTGCAGGGAATACAAGGGCTGGTGGTAAACAAGGCTGGAGATCATTAAAGAGCTAAAATATTTGGATTTTTGTCTCAAGGATACTGGGAAGCCATGGAATGGTTTTAACAGGGGTGCTGCACCAGATTTGTGTTCTAGAAAGATCACTCACTGTAGTGAGGAGTAGGCTGAATGGGAGAGATGAAGACAGAGAGGTCAGTGTAGTGGGTGTTTCCAAATGAGATTAAAGGTATGTTGGGCAGTGCTAGATTACCACCTGGCATTTATTCAGGTTCTTACTTTGTGCCAGGTGTGGCACATACATATTACTTAATCCGAAACAAACCAGGGAGGGAGGTATGATTATTATCCGCATTTTGCTGATGAGAAAATTGAGGCTCAAGAGGTCACAAAGTCACAAGTCAGTAAGTGATGACGGTAGTATTTGAATTATCAACTACCTAACTCCATTAATACCTTCTACTACTTTGAGTTTAATGTTCTGACATTCCTCCCAAGGAATTTGGCTAAAAATACTGATTACAGGGCACTGACCACTAAAGATCCTTTAGAAGGTCTGAGATGGGGCTCGTGGGTTTGCATTTTTAAGTAGTCCACTAGATGACAAGTGAAAATGGTTCCTAGACCACTTTTTAAGAAACTTTGCTCTAAGGTGTCGACATGAATCAGGAAGTGCCTTGGAAACATCTTGCTGGTTACCACTTTAAAACCAAAGACCATTTTATGACTCTAGTGGATTTTCACAAGAGTGGTTATAATTGGTTCATTATTATCATTTCACATATATATCATGCTACATAGTCAACCTCCAACATCTGTCGCTTTATAACCAGGGAATAAGAGACAGCGGGATGAAACTTTAATAGTTCCTTACTCTCACCATTTCTTATGTGCTTTCTCGTAACCCCAGTATGGAGGTGACAGTGGAAGAAAAGTTAAACTTCATTGACTATTTCCTGCAATAACATTTTGCAATGTCACAGACTGGGTTTGGAATTCTAGCTCCCTCATTTATAAGCTGTGTGATTTGGGGTGAGAGATTTCACTTCTCTGAATCTCAGTTTCTTCGTCTGTGACAGAGCTACTCAGAACTTCCTTTATGGCATTGAAGTGAGGATTTAATGAAACAAGTGAGCTAGTTTTTTATACCATTGTGAGCTTATGAATCATTAATAAATTTAATGTGTGTAAGTCCATTGCATTATTATTCTTATTGATTCTCAAATTATTTGGCTAGTGGGAGACTGTTCAAAAGTTGGCCCTTGAATTCTTTGGAAATGACCCTGACATAATCAGCAGCTTTCTCACCCTTAGGTAGGATGACTCTTTCAGGCTCATCTTGTACATTTTCTGCTCTAAGCCAGAACCAACCATTTCTCCAAGGAGCTCTGACTTCTTTGATTGGGAAAACGGTATTTAAGACCATAATGTGAGTTCTCATTACCCCTGAATTAGTTATTGGTTTTAGGCACTTTAAGAAGACAGGAAATGCCTATTTTTTAGAAGAAGATGCATCATGAGTTCATATAATATTTGTCATTCAAGCTGAGGATACAGTGTTTTCCCTTTGCGTGCTTATATATCTTTTAAACTGAAAACCTTGATTCCTAATGACAAAAGAATTAGGAATTATTTGCACTAAGCATATCACGTTTTGGAATTTCACTAAAAGTATAATTACCGAAAATATGATTATTGAAAAAAATATCAGAAGCAATTACCAGCTAGCATTTATTCAGTTCCTCACTTTGTGACAGGTATTGTCCATACATTGTAACCCTTAATACAAAAACAAACCAGAGGGGGTATTGTGATTATTATCCCATTTTATTGATGAGAAAATTGAGGCCCAGGCGTTCACAAAGTCACAAGTAAGTGAAGATGGCAACATTTGAACCTCCATCTATCTGCCTCCATTACTCTCGACTGCTTTGGGTTTCCTTTTTTCCTTGCCTTTTGGAATTAATAATGTGCCTGCTCTCCAATTGCATTGGCTACCTGGTTGTTTAATACTCTAAAAAATGACTTGACATTCATCATGTGACAATGCACAGATGAGAGAGAGAGGGAGCAAAAAAAGCGAGCGGTTTACTAGTCCAATGTTATTGGTAGAATGGAACTCTTCTTGAAAAACGTGTTGGCTCCTACTTTCCAAGTGACAGATTATTGCTTTCAGTTTTATTAGTGGATGGGTTCTGTTTAAAAGTGTGGAGCATTTCTCCTCTGCTGCTGGATGGTTTTAAGTGAGGCAAGCAAGTGGGAGGAGTCAAAAGAACCTTGAGAAAAAATATTGTCAGGCACAAGCTTTAACCTACTGGAACAGTTTTATAGGGATCATTAACTCCACACTTTTGGGTGTTTGTTCAAGCAGTTTTCCTCAAATGAAATCTCTTTTATTTTTTACTCTGCCTGTGCAAATAGTAGTCAACCTCAGAGACCCAGTTTCTCTTTAAATCTTCTTTTGATTCTCCCAGCCTGCAATGCTGTTCATGTCTGTAAACTGGTTGTACAGGGTTGAATAGTGTTTTCCCCCAAATTCACATTCACCTGGAAACCTCAGAATATGACTTTACTTGGAAATAGGGTCTTTGCAGATTTAGTTAGTTAAGACAAGGTCATACTGAATGGGCCGTCTATTCAATGACTGCTGTCCTTATAAGAAGGTTGTGTGAAGACACATAGAGGGAAGACAGACATCTGAAGACAGAGTTGGAGATGGGAATATGTAATTACAAGCTTGGGAACATCAAGGATTGCTGGTAATCACCAGAAGTGGGAAGAAGCAAGCAAGGTTTCTTCTCAAGAGCCTTTGAGGGAGCATGGCCCTGCTGACACCCTGATTTCAGAATCCTAGCCTCTAGAACTGGGAGAGAATAAATATTGTTTTAAGCCACTAGTTTGTGGCAAATGGCTATAGCAGTCCTAGGAGACTAATACAGCACCTAGCCCAGCATTGAGGGAGGAGGATGAGAATGGAAAAGTCTGGGGAGAATCTTAAAGGGAGATTAAGATCCTCCTGGTAAAAGTGGGCAATGAGAAAGAACAGGGAAAGCGTAATTTAGGCAGGGGACCTAAGTCCAGGAGACGAGAAACAATTCGAGGTAGGCAGGGACCTGCATGCATTTCTAGGCAGGGGAAGTGTGAGATGAAACTGGGAAGGTAGGCAGAGTCCAGATTGCTCAGGTTCCCATAGGTGACAGGAGGAACCTCAAGACTTCATATAGGCCCCAGGGAGCCCTTTGAGGCATGCAAGCAAGAAAGAGATGCTGCAATAACCAATTGTCATCCTGAACATGTCTGGAGGTTCCGGAGGGTGAGCTCCCTGTGGGACTGACTGCTTCCCCACATTCAAATTCAGTCCAGCGCCCACAGGAGATGTGAAATTTCCTCCTTGGGTGGGGGCATTGCTTCTGGGACACCCACAGGCAGACCTCCCACAGAGGTGGTGTGAGTGGGTGTTAACGAAGCCAAGTGTTCCTCCTGCTCTTGTCCTGACTCTGTTAGACACTGCCTGGAAGGAAGTCCATCCAGCCAGCAGTCTCAGACTTTTATTTTGTCATTTCGGGATGTTCTGCTTTAATAAATCTTTGAGATGAGAAAGCCGAGGAGGGGCTTCCCCGCCTCACCTTTGCCAGTTCCCAGGCTAGGTCCCAGCTGTCCTCTCTGCAGGGGGCGAGGGGACGGCTTGCAGAGCAGGGAGATCCACTCTGTCTCCTAGGAGACCAAGGGATTCCCCCTGCCCCCCAGGTCAGCTTTTAATTGGTCGTTGCATGACTTCCAGGCCACATCTGGAATGGCCCTGGGATTCCTTCTGGAGAGGATGGGAGAGGAGGAGCCCAGAGGGGAGGGCTGGCTCAGCTCTCTGGGCCATTGGTCTGGCTTTCTGTCCATCATATTTAGTCCCAGTATTGTCACTCCCCCAACCATCTTCTCTTTCCTGTTCTTGGGTACAGCACCCTTCGCCCCTGCCTCAGCAAGCCCACTCAAATATTGGTCAAAGGGAATGAAAGGACTTGGGGGTTTCATGGTAGTTTGAGAATGTTTGTTGAGTAGACCTTGTAGCTTCACAGAATACATCCCAGTGGTTAAGCCAAGAGGCTCTGGAGTCAGAACATCAGGGTTCATGTCCCAGCTCTGCCACTACCACTTTCTAGCTTTTTTTCTTGCACAAGTAGGAGCATCTCTGTGCCTTGGTTTCTTACTCTGTCAAATGGGAATAAGTACCCACCTCATGGGACTATTGTGATAATTATATATATACTAAGAATATCTAGTATCTTGCATATTTTAAGTGGCAAATACATGTTAATTAGCCTTAATAAGTGTGACTTTTACTTCTAGGGATGAAGGATGACTGAATGAAATCAGCACTAAGAGACAAACAGATCTAGGCTTGAATTCCTACTTTGCAGCTTACTTGCTTGCTCTCCCAGGGTTGGCTAATTTAATTCTCTGAGCCTCAGTCTCTTCATCTTTAAAATGGAAACATGTAGGAAGCACTCTTATGCACGTTGTACTTGGCAACCAATTCTTGATCAAATCCCCAAAAGTGAATGCCATAAGAGCTAAGATAGTCAAGTGGGACCTCATAAAACTGAAAAGCTTTTGCACAGCAAAAGAAACCATCAAGAGAGTGGGGAGACAACCCACAGAATGGGGGAAAAAATTGCTAATTATGTATCTGACAAAGACCTAGCATTCAGGATCTACAAGGAAATAAAATGAGCTGAAAGGAAAAAACAAACAAACAAACAATCCTATTAAAAAGTGGGCAAAGGTCATGAATAGACACTTCTCGCAAGAAGATATACAAGCAGCCAACAGATACATGAAAAAATGCTTAAGCCTCACTAATCATCAGAGAAATGCAAATCAAAACCACAATGAGATATTACCTAACTCCAGTAAAGATGGCCCTCATCAATAAATCAAAAAGTAACAGATGCCGACAGGGGTGTGGAGAAAAGGGAATGTTTCTACATAATTGGTGGGAGTGCAGGTAGTTCAACCTCTATGGAGAGCAGTGGCAGTTCCTAAAAGAACTAAAAATTGACCTTTCGTATGATCCAGCAATATGTCTTCCGGGACTATATCCAGAGGAACATAAATTGTTCTACCAAAAAGACACCTGCTCACGCATGTTTATAGTTACACTGTTCACCAACCTACTGCCTATCACAAGTGGACTGGATAAAGAAAATATGTTACATATATGTGATGGAGTATTTACACAGCAAATTGGATGGAGTTGGAGACATCATACTTAGTGATCTATCACAGAAACAAAGAACTGAATGCTGAATGTTCTCACTCATAAGTGGGACCTGAACATTAATCACATTAGCACAAGGGAGGGATGGGCAGTTGCTGGATACTACCAGGGGAGGGGGCACACACATAGCATCGTAAAGAGTACCTGGTCCTAAACTAGGAGAAGCAAGGGTCAGTTGGAAGTCCAAACTTTCCCTGCACATAGCTTGGTTGTATACTAATCCTAATTTGTACCCCACATATCTATAATAAAATATCAAAAAATAAAATGAAAACAAAATCCCTAACTCCCAAAGTTGTGTAAGTGAAGATAATGTTTATAAATTGCTTGGCACTTAGCAGGGGCTTGATAAAAGGCTGATTCCACCGCTCACTGTGACTTTGGGCAAATGACACTTCCCCTCCTGCCTTAGTTTCCCCAACTAGAAAATGGGACAATAATAGTACCTACCTCATAAGCTTACTATGAGGATTAAATAGTTTAACATAAGCAAAGCTCTCAAAATATGTTTGACATTATTAGATATTGTGATGATTTCTCATAATAATAAGAGTTGATAACCAACATTTATTCAGTTTATACTATGTTCCAGGTACTGCGCATTTCAGCCCTATGAGTTAGGAACTCTTGTCAGCCCCACTTCACAAAAGAGCAAACTGATCCTTAAAGAGGTAAGGTCACTTGCCTAAGGTCACCTTGCCTATAAGTGGCAGAGTTGATATTACTGTCATCCCAAGAACTAATACAGTGGTGTGGATATGTGGGAACAGCAACCGGAGCTCAATGCAATAGCCATCCTTGTGGCTACAGACTCCAAAGCCTCCTAGGGAAAACTGGACTGCCGGTGCAGCCTAACTGGAGGATGGATGAGCAGTGACAGCTCCTGCCGAAGTATACACACAGAGAAATGTAGGTCAGTTCCGGCAGTCAAGCCCCCATCCGCTCTTGTTACCCCGAAGCCAATCTTGTCAACTTGATCTTCTGCCCTGAACTTCAACTGTCCTCGATATGTTCTTGTGTTTTGTAAATTATGCAAACTTGACAAAATATGTGCTCCAGAGATTGAACTCTCTCTGCTCCTTACTGGAAGGCCTTTCTTTCCCTACTGGATTATTTTTTTCTTCCTCTTGTACTCATAGCATACCCTTTAACCATCCTGCAGAGCACCTTCTCTCTTGCTCTTAACAACTCAACTTGTGATTCCACTGCTTAGTGTTGGTCTCACTGCAAAGTCTTTCTCATGAATGAAAGATACTTTAGGGAACCCCGAGGTATCCCGGGTGAGTTTCTGGGAATTTCCCTGAACAAGCTTAGTGGATTAGAAATTCCACAGAAAAGCCTGAATTGTAGCATCTGCTGACTTCCATGGTATGAATACTACCATGGTCAATTTCAAGCCACCAGTATGCAGTCACTGAATATGAGCTTGGGGACATATGCTCACAACTGAATTCAATACTTGTGATTAATGGAGACAATTATTATTACTGGTCTGGATTTGAATCCTGATCATGCCACTTATTAGCTGTGTGAACTTGGGCAATTTACTTAAACTCTTGGGCCCCTAGTTTCTTCATCTTTAAATGGATATGTTAATAAGATTTCTGCATGGGGGTGTGTTCAAGGTTAAACGAATCGATGTATGTAAAGTGCTTAGCACTTAGTCTGATGCATAGAACTTAATAAATAGCTACGCCAAGTCAGACTGGGAGGAGTCTGTATCAGTCAGGGTAGGCTGGGTGTTGCTATAGTAACAGATAACTCCAAATCTCAGAGTCTTAACATAAGAAACTTTCTCATTCATGTAGTGTGACAAAAGCATATTGGCAGGAGGATCTTTGCTCATCAAAGCTTTTCAGGGAAGTAGGCTAATGAAGACTCCATGTTGACATGATTTCATGATCACCATAGCAGGAAAAAGAAGAACATGCTGCATTGTATGCTCTCTTTTAAAGCTTTTGCCTGGAAGTGGTCCGTATCACTTTTGTGCACATTTTAGTAGGTAAAAAAAGCAAATGGATATACCTGAATTCAAAATGGTGAAGAAGAGTAATTCTACCATGGGCCTGGAAAGAGAAGCAGAATTTCTTGGTAAAGCAGCCTTGGTGATTACCATAATCTCTCTATATCCTTTTCTCTAGTGGTTTTTGATTTTTCTTTCATTAAGTAGCTATTGTTGAAACTGAGCAGGGAGGGTGGGTGGATATTACTCCTCTAGAAAATCCTTCTAATTCTGCAGAGTCCCTGGAGTCAGCCTCTTAGAACCCTAGGATCTTGGAGAACATGATTGACAAACTTCAAATCTGATTCCAACTCTCATGTCTCAGATAAAAACTTTGAGAGGATATAGTACTTAGCCCAAGTCACATAGTAGATAAACATCAGAAACAGGACTGAGACATAGGTTTCCCAATCCCCAATCCAGTGCATCGTCTCCCTTAGCTGCCATTCCATCACCCCAGCCATAACCTTGTTCACAAGGATCACTGGTAAAGGAGGTGGACTGGGAAGGTACACACTAGTTACTCAAAAATAAAGGGGTTTCTCATGAATAGTGGACTCATATTGGTACATTATTATTAACTAAAGTCCATAGTTTATTTAGATTTCTGTAGTTTTTGCCTAATGGCTTTTGCTGTTCTAGGATCCCATCAGATACCACATTGTACTTATTTGTTGTGTCTTTTTAGGCTCCTCCTGGCTGTGACAGTGCCTTAGACTTGCCTTGTTGTTGATGGCCTTGACAGTTTTGAGGGGTACTGGTCAAATATCTGTAGGATGCCCCTCCGTTGGAAGTTTTCTGATGTTTTTTCTCATGATTAGACTGGGGTAATGGGCTTTGGGGAAGAAGATCACAGAGGTAAAATGACATTTTATCACGTCATAGCAAGAGTACATACTATCAAGATGATTTATGGCTGTTGTTATTGAACTTGATCACCTGGCTGATCAAACAGGTACTGTTTGTCAGATTTCTCCACTGTAAAAGTCACTCTTTCCCCCTTCCCACAGTGTAGTTTCAGGAAGGAAGTCATAATGTGTAGCCTACACCTAAGGAGTAGGGATTTGTTCTCTTCCTCCTTGACAGCAAAGAATCTATATAAATGATCAGTTTTAACCTGATTTTCTTGTAGTGGGATGACCTCACTTCCCCATCCTTTGTGAAGCTAAGAAGAGAGGTGTGAGGTAGCTAGATCCTAGTAGAACTAATCAGGAAAAATGTGTCTTAGGTGGGGGATTCAAAGTGTCTCATTCAGAATGAATTAGAAGGTCTACTGGGCTGATTTGTGTTCACAACTAATTATGCTAGAAGTTGACAGACACTCCTGGCAACAGGGTTACATGGAGTTCCTAATTCTCCAAATCAAGCCCTCCAGCAGGGTAGTAGGCAGAGCCTTGGGCTTGGAGTTCACAAAATAAGAAATGCAAATAAGCTATATACGTGTAAAATGCCAATAAAAACATTGCCCATTTTTTGCTTACCAAAATGGTAGAGGTCAAAAACTATATCATACCTAGTGCTGGTATGGGTATAAGAAAACAGACACTCATATACTGCTGATGAGAGGTCAATTTTCAACACAGGAAGGGAAACCTTAAAAATATTGACACTCTGAATTAGAAATTTCACTTTTATCCTAGATTATCATGAATATGGGCAGAGATTAAGCTACAAGAATAGTCATTATTCCATTATTTGTAATGTTGAAATATCAGAATTAGCCCCGAATGTTTAATGACAAGTGATTGGCTGAATATATTTTGCTTTGTCTATGTGATAGAGTTTTATGAAGTTGCTAAAATGATCTCCTAGGAAAGCGTTTTCCAAACTGTTTGGAGGAGGTAGACATGGTCAGTGCCTCACCCCTATCTCTTCCCTTACTACTTCAGTGTATGCTGTGGTCTTCCAATGCTAGCAACTAATTCTTTGCCTGAAGGCTTTCTCTAGCTATTGAATTTTGCTTAGCTTTCCCTAATGAAATAACATCCCTTTCACCAATATCGATCAACCAATGACTGGCAGGAATTGGTCTCTAACAGTGGTCTAACAGGTGAAAGTTTGTCAGTGTCTCAGACATTCTTTGGTTGTCATGACTTGGGAGGGTTAGGGGATACTCCTGGCATCTAGTGGGTAGAGGCCAGGGTTACTGCTAAACATCCTACAATGCACAGGAGTGCCAGTCCTCTAATAGTCAACCCCAAATATCAACAGTGCTGAGGTTGAGGAACTCTTGTCTACAAATAGCCCGGTTCACTTACTCTCAAGTGGGATATCTCTGAGGTATACATTTTACCTCAGTTCCCACTGGGTTTAATCTCTAGCTGCCCATAGCGGTAGCTGGCTTGATGATGCACCTTCCCACCACTTCCTTCCTACCCCACTGCTGTTTCTTGTTCCTCACAATAAACAATTTGGTTTTACATCCTTGTCTCGGGACCTATTTTGGGGAGAACTCAAACTTACCCAGTAGAACCATATACTTTTCAGAGGATTTGATGACATCTTCCCTGGTCAACAAAGTTTGGAAAACTGTATTCTTTTTCTTGTTTTGGAAATTTGCAATGCACATTTGCACCACAGAAGCAAAAAAATCCCTCTGTCTTCTTCTCTTTCTTTCCATTTCTTTCTCTTTCTCTCTCTCTGGAAACTTTTGGGGAATATAGCACCACTTTAGCTATTCATCTAAAAGTCAATTCACCTGGGCATATTTGGAAATTGCTGTTATAAAAGAATGATTAATAACATGGAAAGTTGTCTATACCGCTTCCTTTATTCTTGTCTATTTCCTTAACTGAGATGTTTCTAGCTTGGTATCTGCACCCTTAGAAGAACCTTACTCAGCGCCGGACTGACACGTGCTGATGAATGAATGAATGAGTGAATGAACAAAGGAGTGATGGACCCCGGTCCTTCTGTTCTCCACTGTTTTTTTTGTTTTTTGGCTGTCTCAGTTCTATAACCCAGCTCTTCCCTGATCCCAGGACACCCTTGCTTCTGGCTTCTAGGACACCCAGTCGAGGTGAGAGAGAAGAATGAATGGAGACTCCACTGCTGAACTGTGAATAATTACGTTTATTGAGTGCTTACTAAATACCAGTCACGTGCTGAGGACTCAATACATATCACTCCCTTTACTCCTCATACCAATTCTATGAGGCAGGCTTTATTATTGTCATCCCAATTTGGGGAGATGTGAGACCCAGAGAGGAGAGAGCACCTACTCAAGGTCACACAGCCATCAGTTGCTAGTTATAATTTCAGCACCAACATGGCTGACTACACGGTTCTTGTCTTTAACCACTGTTCTTTACTGGCAAGAGGTTGAGAATAAGGTGAAGGGTTTGGAGAGTGAAATTCAACATGCTCAATGAAATGAGAGGCAGCATAGTAAAGTAGTTAGGCTTCTAAACTCTGAAACCTGGCTGCCTGGGCATGAATCCTAACTCTGCTTATATCTGTGTGACTCTAAGCAAGTTACCTAACCTCTCTGTATCTCAATTTTCTCACCTATAAAATAAAGACAACAATGTCTTACCTCCTAAGGTTTCTGTGAGAATTAAATGAAATAATATCTATAGATGTGTTTAATAAGTACTATCTAAGCACTGCTTAGCAAGCACTGTGTAAGTGTTAAAGAAATAATTTATACACCTCTATGTGCCAGGAATTGTCCTCAATATTATCTCATTGAAGCAAACAGAAGATGGAATTTGCAAGAATGGTCTCTGGTATCAGACTGCCTTGGTCTGAAGCCCAGCTCTTATAACTTGCCAGCTATGTGACCTTAGGCAAATTACTGAATCTCTTTGGCCTCTGTTCCCTCATCTGTAAAGTGAAGATCATTGGTTCTTCACTTCTCAGGGCTGTAGTGAGGATTAACTGGATTGACAAGCATGGTTGAGTGTTGTGTTAGTTATAAACTCTCATTTTTATTTGTCCCATAACAACCCTATGAGGTCGGTACAATCATTATCTCCATTTTGCAGGACAGGAAACTGAGGCTCAAAAGAGTGGTGTCACTTGACCAGGGTCACATGATTGAGAGAGGCAGCATCAGGACTGGAGTTTTTACCTGTCTGACACTTTTTTGAGAGGGTGCCACCAGCCCCTCCCCTAAATGTAAGAGGTATGGTTGATTGGGTCTAGGGGATTCTCCTGCAGACCAAGAACTGTGGTAACTAAACAAAGAAAAAAGACAGTCACTACAGTGTAATAGCTGCCTTGCTTAAAGTACACATCTCAATTAACACAGAAGACCTTTTTGGTTTTGTAGCTGTAAGCAAGCTCCTCTTTTGGATAAATTAAATTGTTGATAGCCTGCAGAGGAGGCTACACACAAATTAACCGCCAAGGTGTATTTTGGTGCAGGTGTGCGCATGTAGTATGTGACCCAACGGGGCTGTGTGAGTTGGGAGAGTTAGCTTCAAATATTTTAGTGCATCCCTCAGTAAGAAATACATTTTATATCACAACCAACACATCACAGACACATGCGCACGCATGGGCACACACACAAACACACGCACGCACATTGCATGTAACTGTTGTATTGGATTATTTTCCATTCCATTCCATTTTTTAATTTTATTTTATTTTAAAGATGTAGGGTGCAATTCAGAGTTAGGTGTACAAATGGCCATTATACAAGTAAAGTTTGGGTTTCACTTTGGTCCCTACTTCACCTGGTTTGAGATCAGGTACCTTTACTGATGGAGTGTGCCTCCCACCTCCCCTGGCAGTTGTCCACTACTGCCAATCCCTTTCTTGCAGTATTATGATAATTCCATTTCATTTTTTTAAAATGCCAGTTTCAACCCACTAAATTAATTTCATGGCATCACGAACGGGTTAATGACCACCCTTGGAAAACCCCTGAACTAGACTGTGGTTGTCAAATTCATATGTTGGGACACTCAGATATGCAGGGAAGATACCCTTGATGCGTTACCATGGAGTAAAGGACAGGTTTATCCACTGGAGTGAGATAGACCCTGGCACTAAATGTTTGTAATGTCCCACTGCCTTTTACAAGCCCTGCCTCTCTGCCTGACCACCAGTCCCATCTCACCATCCTCCCCCTCACTAACTCCCTCCGGTAACATTGTTTATCCGTCCATCAAATGAAGGCTATTTGAACTGTTGCCACTTTTTGGCTATTATGAGTAATGCTTCTGCAAAGATTCCTGTATGAGTTTTTGTATGTATATATATATTTTTATTCTTCCCAGGTAGATATGTAGAGTAAAATTGCTAAGTCATATACATAGCACCTCTGTGTTAAACCATTTAAAGAATTACCAGATTGTTTTTCTTTTTTTTTTTTTTTTTAAGCTGGATTTATTGAGAGGACAGAAAAGCTACCAGAGTGGGAGGGGAACTAGGAGGTTGCCCTATACCGTTTTTCAAAGCGGCTGTATCATTATGCATTTCTAGCAGTTATATTTGAAGAATTCAGTTTCTTCACATCTTCATCAATATTGTTACATTTGACTTAAAAAAAATTCTAGCCAATCCTAGTAGGTATAAAGTGGTATCTCGTTGTAGTTTTGATTTGCATTTCACTGATGACTAATGATATTGAACATATTTTTATGTGCTTATTTGCCATTTGTATATCTTTTTTTAGATAAACATCTATTCAGATCATTTGCACAATTTCTAATTGAGTTATCTGTCTTTTTATTAATGAGTTGTAAGAGTTTCTTATATTCTTTAGATACATAATTTGCAAATATTTTCTCCTATTCTTTGCTTCACTTTATCACTTTCTTGATATACCTTTTAGCACAGAAATTTTTAAATTTGAAGTTCTATTCACAGTTTCCTTTTGTTGTTTGTCCTTTTGGTGTCTTATCTAAGAATCCTTAGCCACATCTAAGGCCATCAAGGTCTTAATCTTCTTCTAAGAGTTTTACACTTTTAGCTCCTACATTAAGGTCTTTGATCCACCTTGAGTTAATTTTTGTGTATGGTGTGAAATAACTCACACTTTATTATTTTTCATGTGGCCACCCGGTTGTCCAGGCACTATTTGTTGAAAACACAATTCTTTCCTCTTTAAAAAATATGGATTCAAATTACTCTATAGGGTCAATTGATTGGATGATCTTGACACTTTTCTTGAAAATCAATTGACTATAGACAACATATAGTTTATTTCTGAACTCTCAACTCCATTCTGTCAATTCTATCTATTCTTATGCCAGGACCACATTGTCTATATTATTGTTGCTTTGTGGTAAAATTTGAAATCTGGAAGTATAAATTATCCAACTTTGTTTTGCTTTTTCAGAATTGTTTTGGCTGTTATAGGTCCCTTGTAATTTCATACAAATTTTAGAATAAGTTTGCTAATTTTTGCAAAAGAGCCAGTTGGGATTTTAATAGGGATTGCATTACATTTGCAGATCAATTTGCAGAGTATTACCATCTTAACAATATTGTCATCTGCTCAATGAACATGAGATGTTTTCCCATTTACTTGCATACTTTTAAATTTCTGTCAACAATATCTTATAGTTTCCAGAGTATACATTTTATGATTTTGTTAATATTCCTATGTATTTTATTCTTTTGGTGCTATTGTAAATGAAATATTCTTAATTTTATTTTAAGATTGTTCAATGCAAGTGTGTGAAAATACAGTTGATTTCTGTATACTAATTTTGTATCCTGCAATCTTGTTGAACTCGTTTGTTATTTCTAGTAGTGTTTTAGCAGATTCCTTAGGTTTTTCTATACAAAAAATATGTGATTTGCAAAGAGATAGTTTTGCTTCTTCTTTTACAATCTGGATGCATTTTCTTTTTCTTTTTTTGAGTTGGAGTCTCACTCTGTCACCCAGGCTGGAGTGCAGTGGCATGCTCATGGCCACTACAGCCTCGACCTGCTGAACGCAGGTGATGCATCTGTCTCAGCCTTCCAAGTAGCTGGAACTACAGGCATGCGCCACCACACTCAGCTAACTTTTGATTTATTATAGAGATGAGGTCTCGCTAAGTTGCCTGTGCTGGTCTCTAACCTGCGGGCTTAGGCAATCCACTTGCTTCAGTCTCCGAAAGTGCTGGGATTACCAGCTAAGCCACTGAGCCCCATCTTATTTCTTTTTTACTTTCCTAATTGCTCTGATTAGAAATTCTAGTATGACATTGAATAGAAGTGATGAGAGCAGGCATCCTTGTCTTGTTGCTTATCTTAGAGGGAAATATTTAGTGTTTCACCACTAAGTATGATGTTAGCCTGGTGGTGTTTGTAGATGCCCTTTATTAGGTTGAGAAAATTTCCTTCTGTTCCTACTTTGTTTAGTGTTTTTATAATGAAGAGTTTTGAATTTTTATCAAATGCTCTTCCTTTTCTATTTTTATTGAGATGATTGCATAGTTTTCATTTTTATTCTATTGATGTGGTGCATTACATTAATTCATTTTCCTTAATTAATCAACCTTGACCTTGCACTCCTGTGATAAATAAAATCCCACTTAGTATAGCTTTCCTTGTATGTTGCTGAATTAGATTTGCTAGTGTTTTGTTGAAAATTTTTATATCCATATTCATAAGGGATATTAGCCTATCGTTTTCTTTGTCTAGTTTTGGTGTCATAGATGAGTTGAGATATATTCCTTCCTCTTCTATATTCCTTAAATGTTTGATAGAATTGATCCACAGAGCCATTTAGACTTTGGATTTTTGTTAGCGTAGTTTTTTTTTTTTAATCACAAATTCAATCTCATTACTTATTATATAGGTTTATTCAGATTATTTCTTCTTGAGTGTGTTTAGGTAGTTTGTGTCATTACAGGTATTTGTCTATTTTATCTGTTATTTAACTTATTGGCATATAATTATTCACGGTATCTCCTTATAATTCTTTTTTGAATTGGAATCTTGCTCTTGTCACCCAGGCAGGAGTGTAGTGGTACACTCACGGCCGCAGCAGCCTTGACCTGCTGTGCTTAGGGGATCTTCCGCCTCAACCTCCCAAGTAACTGGAACAACAGACACACGCCACCATGTCTGGCTAGTTTTTGTGATTTATTGTAGAGACGAGGCCTCACCAAGTTACCCAGGCTGGTCTCGAACCCCTGGTCTCAGGCAATCCTCTTGCAGGTCGAGGCTGCAGTGACTGTGAGCATGTCACTGCACTCCAACCTGGGGGACAGAGTGAGACTCCAACTCAAAATAAATAGAAAGTATTTTCTATTTTCTTTTTTAGTGTCATATTTGACCCATTAGTTGTTTAGGAATGGGCTGTTTAATTTCAATATATTTGTGAATTTCCCATCTCTTAAAAAAACTGATTCTAATAGTATTTGTTTGTGTTTGAATAACACACTTTCTACCTTTTTTAATTTGATGAGGTTTACTTTGAGGCATATTATATAGTCTGTCCTGAAGAATGTTCCACGTGCACTTAAGAATGTGTATTCTGCTATTTGGGGTGGAATGTTCTATACTGTTATTTTTAGTTTGTTTATAACGTTGCTCAACTCTTCTTTTTCTTTTCCTTTTTTTGAGATGGAGTCTCACTCTGTCACCCAGACTGGAGTGCAGTGGCATGCTCATAGTCACCGCAGCCTCGACCTGCTGGACTCCGGTGATCCTTCCTTCTCAGCCTTCCAAGTAGCCAGAACTACAGGTGCGTGCTATCTTGCCCGGCTAATTTTTTATTTATTGTAGAGACGAGGTCTCACCCAGTTGCCCAGGTGGGTCTCAAACCTGCAGGCTCAGGCAATCCACACGCCTTGGCCTCCCAAAGTGCTGGGATTACAGGGTGAAACTCCGAGCCTGGCCAACTCTTCTTTTTCTTTGTTAGTCTTCTGCCTAGTTATTCTATTCATTATTGAAAGCAGGGTGTTGAAGTCTCCAACCATTATTGTTGAATGTCTATTTTTTTCCTTCATTCCTGTCAGTTTATGTCATGTATTTTGGTTCTCTGTTGTTAAGATCATATATAATTGTATATCTTTTTGATGAATTGACTCTTTTATCATTATACTAATTCTTTATTGGTAGTAACACATTTTGTTTTCAAGCCTATTTTGTTTGATATTAGTATAGCCACTTTAGTTTTCTTATGGTTTCTGTTTGATCTATGCTTGCCATTCTTTTACTTCAATTTGTATCTTAGACTGTAAAGTGTGTCTCCTAAAGATAACATATAGTTGGGTCTTGTTTTCCTATCTAGTTTGACAGTCTGCCTTCTGATTGAATTAATACATTTACATTTAATGTTATTATTGCTCTTGCTGACTTTATGTCTGCTATTTTACTTTTTGTTTTCTCTATGGCTCATGTCTTTTTTTCTCTCTTCCTCTTTTCCTGTTTTGCATTAAGTGAATATTTTCTAATGTAGCATTTTAATTTCTTTAATACTCTTTTATTATGTTTTTTGAATTATTTTCTTAGTGGTTGTTCTAGGGCTTACCATGTACATCTTAACTTATCAGAATCAGCTTCAGATTGACAATAAAAATTCTAATGTGATATACAAACATTACTTTTATAAAGATCTATTCACTTTTCCTCTTTTTGTGTTATTATTACAATACACATTTTATTTGCATATAATACAAACCAACACTACATTGAATATTACTTTATATAATTTTATGTATTCCAAAGAAATTGAAAGTAAAAAGGAAAGAAAATATATACTTATAGCTTTGTTATATTAACCTTCTTATTTATTATTTCTGGCTCTCTTTATTTACTCCTGTGGATTCAAGTAACAATCTGAAGTCTTTCTCTTAGTCCAATACAGCTTTGCTTCCACCCATCTTCTTTGTGTTGTTGTAGACAAAGATATTACATTTCTATGTGTTACAGGCATAATACAATCTATATATAAATAATAACGTATATAATTCTATTGATGCACATATTTGATTTTAAAATTAAGAGGAGAAAATGTTCTTTTATATTTATAATTAAATAATCATCTTTAGTTGTCCTCTTTAAAAAATATGGATTTAAATTACTCTCTAGGGCCAATTGCTTTCAGCCTAAAGACCTTCCTTCAGCCGGGCTCGATGGCTCAGCCTGTAACCCCGCGCCTTTGGGAGGCTGAGGTGAGTGGATTGCCTGAGCCCGTGGGTTTGAGACCCGCCTGGGCAGTGAGACTTCATCTCTACAATAAATCAAAAAATCAGCTGGGTGTGGTAGCGCATGCCTGTAATTCCAGCTACTTGGAAGGCTGAGGTGGAAGGATCACTGGAGCGCAGCAGGTCGAGGCTGCAGCGGCCACTGCACTCCAGTCTGGGAGACAGAGTGAGACTCCAACCCCCCCCCCAAAAAAAAGACCTTCCTTCATTACTTCTTATAAGGCTTGTCTACTGACAACACAGTCTATGTATTTTTTTTATCTGGAAATGTCTTTATTTCATCTTCCTTTCTAAAAATAACTTTGCTGAATTAAAGACTTTTGGTTGACAGTTTGAGTTTTTTCTTTGAGTGCTTTGAATATATTATCCCACTGTCTCTGGCCTCCAGTGTTTCTTAAGAAAAGTCAATTGTTAATCTTATTGAACTTCCCGGTAAGTGATGAGTTATTTTTCTCTTATTGTTTTCAATTTTTTCTCTTTGCCGTTGACTTTCAGCAGTTTTATGATATGTCTGTGGATCACTCTGAATTTATTCTACTTGAGTTTGTTAAACTTCCTGGTTGTGGAGATTAATGTTTTTCAATAAATTTGGGAAGTTTCAATCATTCTTTCTTTGAATATTTTTTTCTGCTAATTTCTTTTTCTCCTTTTCTTCTAGTATTTTCAGTATATGTATGTTGGTACACTTAATAGTGTCTCACATTTCTCTGAGGCTCTGCTTAGTTTTGTTCATTTGTTTCTATTCTTCAGATTGCATCATCTCTATCAATCTTCAGTTTTCTTTCTTTCTTTCTTTCTTTCTTTCTTTTTTTTTTAGAAAATGAACACCAACTTTAATTACTATACTATAATGCAACAGAAAGGGTTTCCTTTTTCTCAGAAAGTAAATAGCATGAATCCAGCACCACTGGGTACGCATTATAAAATTAAATACCCACATTTATTGTTCTGATAGCTCTCCACCACACTGAGGGTTTCCAATGACAACTGCCATCAGAGTTGCTGCAAAAACACATTTTTCTCTGCGTAGCTTCACAGTCTACTCCTCAAGCAGAAGACTGAAATAGTATTACTTTTTAGAAGCTCTTGGTGTAGAGAGAACATATCGATATGGAGAACAGAGCCTTCTTGAATTCAAGAAAAACATTAACTAATTTATCAATTTTTCTCTGATATAATCTGCCAGAGTGCTCTGTGAAGAGTCCTTTTCCATCCCTATCACATATCTGGGTGAAAAAAGGGTGGCAAGGTGCCAGCACTCTAGCAGACAATTCTGGTGATGCTCTGGGCTCCACAACCTTTCTGCTAGTAGTAGGTGGTGTCTTTTCTGGCAGCTGAAGCAGCTTGATGGGGTGGGGAAGAAGGGGCCACCCACTAATTAGCTCTTCTTGAAGCCGAATTTTTTGCGTTCATAGAAAAGTCTGTCTTAGAGCTCCCCAAATTGACAATCTTTGGGCAGCCATCTCTATCCTTCTCCTGGATGGTGCACTCTTTACAATAATAGGCATTGGAGACTCCTGGGCCTCCACAGATCACGCAGCACCCCTGGTGAGAGCCATAAATATTCTCATCACATATGCGCAGCAGGGTGCAGGGACACATATAAGAGTCACAGATCATACACTTGCCATCACCTTGCAGGCTCCACAGAGACTGGGAGTGGGAGGGGTGAGGTGTTGATGGGATGGTGTGTTCCATTCACATTTTTCACACAGTTTTCCAATGGCAACACCAGACCGCTTGTGGCAAAAGATCAAATCCGGGTGATGTTTAGTCATAACTCCTACCCATGCTGGCCCAGTCTTCAGTTTCTAATTCTTTCTTCTACCAGTTGAAATATACTTTTTACTCCCTCTAGTACACTTTTAATTTCAGTTATTGTACTTTTCAGCTCCACAATTTCCATTTGGTTCCTTTTTATAATGTTTATCTCTTTATCAATGTTCTTTATTTGATGTGATATTGTTATCATAACTATCTTTAAGTTTTTATCATTGAGTTCCTGATTCCTTTAACATATTTATAATGACCATTTTGAAGTATTTTTCTGTTAAATATGACACTTTATCACTCTTATAGCCATATTCTGTAGTCTGTTTTTTTTTTTTTTTCTTCCCTTTGTATGTGTCATTCTTTCCTGGTTTTTTTTCTGTCAAGTAATTTTTTTTTTTTTTTTTGCTTTTCTTGTTGAAAACTGAACATTAAAATAATATATGTAGTAACTTTGGGTGCTGCTCCCTTCCCCAGGGCTCATTATGGTTAATTTCTTATTTACTTATTTTGTGACTGGCTGAATAATAATGATAATGATAAGAAGAAGTGAGATGATAATAATAATAGTAGTGAGACTCTAACTTAAATAACAACAACAACAATAATAATAATAATTTGAGCTACAGTCTCACTTTGTCATCCAGACTGAAGTGCAGTGGCACAGTCATGGCTCATGGCAACCTTGACCGCCTGGACTCAGGCAATCTTTCTGCCTCAGCCTCCCAATTAGCTGGGACTACAGGCACATACCACCATGGCCAATTTTTAATTTTTTGTAGAGATACGGTTTCACTGTGTTGCCCAGGCTGGTCTCAAACTCCTGGGCTCAAGCAATCTTCCTGCCTCAGTCTCCCAAAGTGCTAGGATTACAGGCATAAGCCAACACACCTGCCCAAGCTGAATTATTTTAATGAAGTAGATTTCCTTCTCCCATTGCAGTGAGAAGCCTCTGATGCTACCTAACCTTCAGTGGGCACAGCCTGGGGCATATCCATAGTCATTTTAGGATGACAGCGGTTTGGGCAAATTTCTTTCCCTGACCCTGCCCTGGGGCATAAATTAGCCCCAAAACTGATCATTCAAATTTGGGTTCTTTTGAAGGTATACTTTCTTAAGGTCAATGCTTGAGATTTCTAGAGACAAAATCCTCCTAATTGTCTCTTTTTCTTTTCTTCTCTGGCAATCTAGCTGAACTCAAGTTAGCTAAAATCTACAATGAATCTATTAATTTCCTACTAATTATCCTTCACCACTACCTGCACTGTTTTTGAAAGATCCTTAGACTTGAATTTCCTCCACACTTTGTTAGATAAATTTGGTCTCTTTGGGAGGAGATCAAAAGCCCTCTGTTGTATGGTTTACTTCTTCCCCTGGGCAAGAACTCTGAGCCACAACTATGGCACTAGGGATAGATCACTGGAACACCTCTTTCTGAATGATACCTCATTTTAAGAGCTTGAGTGCTCTGGAGGGTTAAGCATCAGCCCCAAATGTTGTCAGTTTGCCTCTCTCACCATGAAACCCCCTATGCCACAAGCCAAGATGGGGCACCCAGGGCCCTAGTATTCTCAGAAGAGCCATGTTCAAGGTAAAGCCTTTCATATCAGTAGAGCTGAGCAGAAGGAGGGCATCCTTACCTCTCAGCCAGTTTCCCAGAACTTAGCCTTGCCAACAGATACCTTGGGGAAAGATGAAAAATGCTGATGTCCTGTCCCTATCAGGAGGATAGCCTTCTGAGTGGGCTGGAAAGGAAAAAAAGGAAGCCTGTCATTGACTGTACCCGATCTGGAGTGGAGTTTCCACCTTGCTCAGCTAGGAGAGAGAAGGAAGGGCATGAAGTCTAAATTAAAACACCAAAATCTCTCACTTTTCTTATCAGATTTTCGTAGGATTTATGGAATAAATGTTTCTTCATGTGCAAAGGACCATTTCTAGAGACTTAAAATGGTTGTGTGTGTTTAAAAAATAATTTTCACCAGTTTTCCAGGGAAGCAGATCCAAGAACTACCTACACTTCCATGCTGGAAGCAGTTTAATTTAAACCTTGTATCATTCTGCTTGAAGTCCCTTCTTCCCCATCCAACTAGAAAACGCTTATTATTTCTCAAGACTCAGCTCAGTATTTTCTTCTCCCATCCTCTTCCTCTAGATAGAGAGTCTTATCAGTATTCTCTTTGTATTATTATTACCTCTGTCTACCATACTGTGTTGAAATTGCTTGGCTTTTCTGTAACACCTCCACTATAGTCTTTGCGCAAGGACACATACTGTGGATATCTACACACCGATTCCTAGCGTGGGACTTGTGTGTATTAGATGCACAACTAATGAATATCAAACAGATTCCATAAAATCTGTGTGTTGGCCTCTACCTTTTTGTTTCTTGTGTGTGTGTGTGCGCGCAATCCATGAGGGTAGAGTCACTAATCACAGTAGCTATGATTTATATGTAGCATGTACTGTCCTAAGCACTTTTAATATATATTAATTCATAATGTAATCTTCACAGCAACCCTATTATGAGTTATTAATAAGTTCAAGCCCATTATGTAAATGAAGATTTACAGTGAGAAAACTGAGACACAGAAATTTTTAAGTCATTTGCCCAATGTCACATACTAGTAAGCCATAGTACCAGCATTTTAGTCCAGGCAATCTGACCCCATAACTTCTCTGATAAATTATCTAACAGGTATACTAGGCATAGAATATGTGCTCAGTGAGTAGCAATGTAATAAATGCATGTATCAACAAACTCAAACTCCAAATAAAGAAAGGGAAGTCTGGTCTTATATCTGATTTTCTTTTTAGTAAACCAATCTGCTTCTGATCACTGCTCTCCTTCAATATGAGATCTGAGGCAATACCTCACAGTATCACCTGCTTACTACCCATCTAATCACCTTGCCTCTGAGAAGGCAGGCACCAGGCTGTATTCTAGACCTTAGCACACTCAACCTTGTCTTGCCATGGCAACCCCAAATGTAGCTTCCTTCATGGTAAATAATCACCCTGTTGTTTTCCTGACATTTGCGACCTTTTGCTTCCAGACTGTTCTGCTGGTCTTTATGGAGAGCTGGGGCTTTGTATTCATTTTCTCTCAACACATTTGTATACATATTGAATTCTCTCACAGGTAGACTCCAGAAATATTCTACTTTCTTTACTAAGGGTAGCAGGTCTCTCTCATTTGGGAAACTGTGGTTACCTTGACGAGCTGAACTGGCTGGATCTTAAAGCCCCACATGATCAAGACAAGGGCATTGTTGTCAATTCTCAGCTACCTGATAGATGATGACTTTCATGGATAGTGACTCAAATAATGACCAAATGATATCCCCAGTATTTTAGTATTCATTTTATATTAGACTGAAGTGCTATTATTTTATTTTTTAATGTGAGATAGAGTTGTCATTATCTTTATTATTATTTTAATTGCAGGATATCATAATTAGAGTGTACAAGTCTTAAATGTCTAATCACTTTCTAGATGAAGCTATGCAGCACCCTAAGAGGCCCCTTCATGCCTCTTCCCCGCCAACACTCCATCCCCAGTGGGGATCAATTCTTCTGACTTCTACCGCTATAATTCATTTTGCCTATTTTGAAGCTTCATATAAAATGGAATCATACTGCATGTATCCTATAGTGTCTGTCTTTTCTTGCTCACCATTATGTTAGTGATCCACTTTGTTGCCCGGATAAGCAGTTCATCCCTTCATATTTCTGTACAGTTTTCCCTTGTATGGATGTACCACAGTTTATTTATCCCCATTGTTCTACTGACAGACAACTGACTTCTTCCCAGTTTTAAGCTGTTATTAACAAAGCATGCAGAAGACTTTCCCCAAAGTATCTGTTGGTAACCACTACTGTGTTTAGTGACTCTACCCTCATGGATTGCACACACACAAAGTTTTCCCCATCTTGGATAAATTTCTAGGAGTGAGTTTCTCTGCATTACAGAATAGATACATGTTTAATTTTATACTTCCAGATCTTTTAAAAAATGGTTTAATGCTTTATAGCCTCATTTGGAATACTTGAGTCTTTTGGTTGCTCCATAACTTAGCCAATATTTGATGTCAGATTTTTCTTTTTTTGATTTGGAGTCTCACTCTGTTGCCCAGAATGGAGTGCAGTGGCACACTCACAACAACCACAGCCTCTACCTACTGGGCTCAGGAGATCCTTCTGCCTCAGCCTACCAAGTAGTTGGAACTACAGGCATGTGCTACCACGCCCGGCTAATTTTTTGATTTATCGTAGAGATGAGGTCTCACCAAGTTGCCTAGGCTGATCTCAAACCCCCGAACTCAGGCAATCCTCTCAACTCAGCCTCCCAAAGTGTTAGGATTACAGACTTGAGCCAACGTGCCCGGTTGTCAGTTTTTTTTACTATACCATTTCAGTGAACATACAGTGTTTTCTCATTGTGATTTTAATTTGCATTCCTTTGATGACTAATGGCCTTGAATACATCTTCTTGCACTAACTGATTATTTGCATATCTTTTTCTGTGAAATGTCTGTTTACGATTTTTGACCATGCGTATTGGATTTTTAAAATTATTTAGTTATAGCAGCAGTATTTAATATAAGTATTTTTTCAGACACATGTATTGTAACTATCTTCTCGCAATTTGTGGCTTCCTTTTTTATTTTTGAATGAACAGAATCTTTAAATTTTTATAACTTCCAAGTTTTGAATTAAAAAAAAGAGGATTAAGCCTGTGAGACAATACATTTTTTGCTGTTTAAACTACCCATACTTAATACCTAGTTTGCTAGCAACCCTAGTGTTAGGACACACTCCCAGTGGGGCCTCCAGAATGTTAAGTCAGACCTCCTGGAGGTGTGGGGTGTCTGGTGTGTGATCCGATGCTGCATGAAAGATGCGAAGAATTGCATAGAAGTTAGATTAGAAAATATATAGTTTATTTAAAAGGTAAATTAGAGAGAGAGAGAGAGAGAGAGAGAGAGAGAGAGAGAGGAGATTCACCTCCTCAAGGTAAGGAAGGCGGACAAAACCAGGAAACATGGCAACAACCATGGCTCAAAGAGCACATGGCCACATCAGAGTCTAATAAGGTGCAATGGCAAAATGACCTGGCAGTGGCCTAGCAAAGACGACTGACTGCTTGAGTTTCAATGCTTTTAGTCCTTCCTTTTGATGGGGGAAAGTCATTAAGGTGATTGGGTGGTGGTCTGCTCTATGCATCATGAAGGAGTAGATAAGTGTAGGTACTGACATCTGGTGATGGACAACAGGCAAATGGGTGGATTAGTCACATGATTGCTGCCATAGTGGTGGGATCTGTCTGTGTCCTGTAGGTCATGAAGGGCTGACTAGGTTAACTTAGGGATTTGAACCCAAAAGAGTTTTTTTTCTGCAAGAAAACTGTCAGACGTTCTCTTTTCTTTCTTTTTTTTATTATAAAGATGTGGGCTACAATTCAGGGTTAGGAATACAAATGTAGGTACCCTTGTTGAGGAGGTGTGCCCCTCTCTCCCCTAGCAGTTTCCCTCAACTGCCAATCCCACCCCCAGCAGTTTCCCACTACTGCTAATTCCTTTCTTATATTATTATAATTGTTCAAGTTCTGCTTATGAGTGAGAATATATGGTACTCTGTTCTTTGTTTCTGTGATAGATCACTGAATATGGTCGACTCTAAATCCATACAAGTTGCTGCAAAGTCCATATGTTTGTCCTTCTTTATGGCTGCATAATATTCCATTGTGTATACACACCACATTTTTTTTTATCCAGTCCAGCTTCGATGAGCAGTATGGTTGGTTCCATGTTTTTACTATTGTGAATAGAACTGCAACAAACATACGTGTGCAGATATCTGTTTTGTAGAATGATTTGAGTTCCTCCAGGTATATTCCCAACAGGGGAATTGCTGGGTCATATGGAAGATCAATTTCTAGTTTTTTCAGAGATCGCCACACTGTCTTCCAAAGAGGTTGCACTAGTTTGCATTCCCACCAGCAGTGTAGAAGTGTTCCTTTTTCTCTGCATCCTCACCAGCATCTGTTGCTGTTTGTTTTATTAATGATGGCCATTCTTACTGGGGTTAGGTGGTATCTCAATATGGTTTTGATTTGCATTTCTCTGATGATGAGTGAGGCTGAGCACTTTTCCACGTGTCTGTTGGCTGCCCATATATCTTCTTTTGAGAAGTGTCTATTCAAGTCTTTTGCCTACTTTTTAATGGGGCTGTTTGTTTTTTTCTTTTTGGTGCATTTGAGTTCCTCATAGATCCTAGATGTCAAGCCTTTGTCAGATATACAGTTAGCAAATATTTTTCCCCATTCTGTGGGCTGTCTCCCTGTTCTCTTGATGGTTTCTTTTGCTTTGCAGAAGCTCGTTAGTTTGATGATGCCCCACTTGTCTATCTTATTTCTTATGGTATGGGAATTTAGGGTTACGAATAGGAGTTTGTTGCCAGTTCCAATTTCCATAAGTTTTTTCTAAGTTTTTTCTGCAAGTGACCTGTCAGATGTTTTCAATTTAAAAATTCCTTGATAAAAGATGGTCTTATTATCATTTCTATGGCTTTCCCCAGTCAAGGGGTGATCTCTGACCTTCCTCATTGGACAAGGAAACTAAAAGCTTCTTAGAGATTATTATGCTAAATCATGACTTGAAAGGTTGGGCTGACCTGGTCTTACATTTGATGAAGATTTGCCATGGAGGTAGGGTAAACTGCCACTTGGCCTGCAGTAAAATGCAATTTTAAAATGTCTGAATGCCTTCTAAAACCTGCCTATTGGAAATTTATGTTATCTATGTCTAACCTCAGCTAGACTCAAAGAGTGTCAGGGTAAAGTCTAAGCAAAAATGACTATGCTGAGGCAAGAAGACAATGCTAAATGAAGTTTATTCTAGGTTTGTACAGGTACCTCCTTTCACCTAGCAAACTGATACATAGGTCTTTTGCTTTTTCAAAAAATTTTAAAATCAGCTTGTCAATTTCTTCAGTCTGGGATATTGATTTAAATTGCATTCAATCTAGGGAGAGTGGGTAGCTGAACGATATTGAGTCTTCTGTTTCATGAACATGGTATATTATTCAATTTATTCGCGTCTTCTTTAATTTCTCAGCATTCTTTTTTAGTTTTTAGTATATGGGTCTTACACATTTTTAAATTAAATTTATTCCTAGTCATGATATGTTTCCTGATGCTTTTATAAATGTTTTTGTTTTCTAAGTGTTTATTGCTATTAAAATGCAATTTGTTTTTATTATAGATTAATGTGGATCCTGTGACCTTGCAAATTTACTTATTCTAGTAGATTTTTTGTTTGTTTAATTCTTCAGGATTTTCCACATATACAATCATATTGTTTGTCATGGGTGTGATTTATTTAAAATAAATTGCAGTAAAGCAGTGACTCTCTCTATGACCTTGGTCAGGCATCTAATCTCTCTGAACTTTGGGAAGCCTCTCCTACAGATAGAAACTGTTACATAGACTTGTCTTTGAGGTTTCTTAAAGATATATGATAATACGAGACCTGGTTCTGCCATTTTCCTGTTCTGTGACCCTGGGCAAAATACTACATCTCTCTGAGCCTCAACTTACTCATTTGTAAAGTAGGCATAATAATTGTAAATTGTCCATATCATAAAGAGGTTAGTTATGAGTCTCATGCTTCCACAAATAAAGGTATGTTGGGCTAAGAAAGTTTTGCAAAGTTCAGCCCAAGAAGCAAGAGACAGAATCATCAAGAGTACCCTGAAATATGTGTGTGTGTGCATGCTCACGTGTGCACATGCACATATCTGTGTATGTGTGGCTTCCCTAAAGCCATCAGCTTAGAACAGTAGTTCTCAAACTGAAGTGTGGCTTGGAATCCCCAGAGGAGCTTGTAAAAACAAAGTTGCTTGGGCCCCACACCCATAGGTCTGATTCATAGCCCTGGAGGTGCCCAAGATCCTTCATCTGTAGCAAATACAAAGTCCCTCAAGTTATTCTGAGATAGTTCTTCCACTGACCAAAAACTTTGCTTTAGGCAGTTGTTTTCAGCCCAAGCTGCACATGAGAGTCCCCTGGGGAGTTTTCAAGCTTAGGATGTGCAGACCCTACCAGAACTACCGAATCAGCATCTCTGGTGAGTGTAGAGAAGTTTTCCAAATAAAGATGACCCACAGGTTTACCTACTTTACCTGCTTGTCTAAATATTTAAACCTCCACTGTTTGTTTTCCTTTCTCATTCTATATATCTCTTGTGTGGTGTCCCCATGTTTGTATCTTTATTTATTATTATTATTGTTATTATTATTATTTTTGAGTTGGCGTCTCACTCTGTGGCCCAGGCTGGAGTGCAGTCCCACGCTCACAGCCACTGCAGCCTCTACCTGCTGGGCTCAGGTGATCCTTCTGCCTCTCAGCTTTCCAAGTAGCTGGACCTACAGGTGTGTGCTACCACGCCTGGCTAATTTTTTTGATTTATTGTAGAGACGAGGTCTTGCCAAGTTGCCCAGGCTGGTCTCGAACCCTGAGCTCAGGCAATCCTCTCACCTCGGCCTCCCAAATTGCTGAGATTACAAGCTTGAGCCACCGTGCCTGGCTCTTTCTTTTTAAAAATACTTCAGATTCAGTGGGTACAGGTACATTACATGATGGTGAGGTTTGGGCTTCTGTTGAACTCATCACCCAAATAATGAACATAGAACCCCATAGGTAGTTTTTCTTGTCTCTTTCTTTGCCCTTCTTTAGTCTGTTGTCTCTCTTGTGCACACGTACTCTCTGTCTCTCTTATCTCTCTCTCTCTGTATATTTGTGCCATCTCTTTGGGTGGATGTCTCTGAATCTCTGCCTTTCAATGTCTTTCTTCTTTTTTCTTTGTCTCAGGTCTGTTCCTATGCATATCACTGTGAGTCTCTGCCCTGACTCTCTTGGTCTGACTTTGGGTCTCTCAACTATTTTGAAATTTTATTTTAGAGTTGTGAGGTATATGTGAAGATTTGCTGCATAAGTAAGTTGCGTGCAGGTGAGGTTTGGACTTCCAGCAGGCCTCTCTCCCCTGATAGGGGACCTGGTACCCAATGTGCTCCCCCATACCTCCTTCCTCCCTCTCTCCCTCCCCTCACAGTGTCCAGCGTCTGCCATTCCCACCCTTGTGCTCATGTGACCAATGATCAGGTCCCATTTATGAGTGAGACATGCAGTAGTCAGTTCTTTATTTCTGTGATAGTTCACTTAGTATGATAATCTCCAGCTGAATTCACGTATAGACTGCAAAGTCTATAATTTTGCTCTTATGGCTGCATAATATCTCAACTTTCTCTTGTTCTCCCCACCCTACCTTCCTCCTATGCATCTCTCTGCATCTGAATCTCTGTGTGTGCATGCATGTGTCTCCATTGTTCTCTATCTTTAGTCTTTTCTTTTTCTCTCTTGTAAGCCCTCAATCCCCAAACTCCCAGCTCTGCAGGTATGCAGTTTTTTTTCTGTGAAATACAAGAAGACTCTCCTGTGGAGAGGCCTGAAATACCAAGCCAGAACCCTAGATCCCTGCAGATCTCAGAATGTTTGGCTGTAATCAGGAGCCCCATCAGTCTTCCCCACTCTCCTACAGGACTTATCTGGAGCCCTCAGCCCCCTGTGCTGCCAGAGCACAGGTGCCTTTGTGGCAGAGTTGACTTGGGAATGACCCTCAACAGACTAGATAAGAAGCACAGACTCCTGGGATCCTGGAGACGCCCCATCTCCCAGACTAAAAATTGACCTTTCTGTTATTAACCTTATATGTCTCAGAGCATACTCAGGGGGTTTTATGACCAATTCAAATAGTCCTTAGGGGGATCAGATTAACTTCTTTCTTTGAGCTAGTATTATTAGTTCATCATTTATCAAACCATTGATTTACTCAGTATTTATTGGACATGCTATGAACCAGATTCTATGCTGAGATGATAGCAGTGAAGACAAAAAAATGCAATCTTATAAATCTTACCATTCACAATAACTACTGTGCCATGCATTGAGCACATACTGTGTTCAAGGAGCTTAATTTATACAAGGAACTTTATACTAGAGTTCCTTGCAGGAAGAGACCTGTCCTCTTAGTGGAAAATACTTTGTCTGTTTGTAATCATTATAGCTATTAATTAATTATATCTATTAATACAATGGACACTTAGCTCCCTATATTCAAGGGTGATATTTTAAATGTTTAGCAAATGGTACTCTATTGCCATTGATCAATGCATTTATTTGCTCTAGTTCTATTGCAATTAGTTGTTTAAGAATTGAATCTTCTATCATTCGTTCATTCATGCATTCATTCATGTATTCTTTCCTCCAGCATATTGTTAAAGAACAATTGGATATCAGCACTGTGTTAGGAAGTGGGGATACAATGAACAAGACACCATAAGGAACTCACCATAAGGAACAAGACACCATAAGGAACTCACCATAATGTCTTTTGTAGACGTAGAAAGGCATTGACTGAGTTAATGGAGTGTGACAAAGGAAAGGTTTTGAGAGTATATACCTGGGAGTCTAACCTAGCCAGTAGAATTGGAGGTTTTCTGGAGGAAAAGACATAAATGTAGAGACCTCAAGAATGAACAGGGGTTGACTAGATGAGGTTTCTCTTGACAATTTTGTATATTTGAGAGGATAGAACTAGAACTAGTAGGAATTCACTAAATCAATAGATGATTAGATCCCGATGACTGTGAAAGCAATTCTCTGGCTGGGTGGAAACTGACTAGGGAAGACATAATGAAAATGTATTACCTTGTTCAGAAACAGAACTATTAGCATGTCCATTGTCAATGCATGCACCCTGCAATAGCCAAGAATCGAACGCAATTGACTTCACTCAAAATTCATGAACACGTCAGAGTTTTCAGCAAACTCTTCTCCTACTCAGTCCCCCAGACCAAAAAGAAAATTAAAGGCCAGGAGGTCCTGGGTTCTCAAATTCATCCCTGTAGGGGGTCATGCTGGTTTGTGTTCCTAGAACTTCCGTCGTTTTAGAAGAAGCCGGAAGTCTGTATTTTCATGTAGAATTTTCTAACTTTTCTGTAGAAATTTAATTTCTTAAAGGTTATTAAATATAGCAAATCAAATATTTATGGACCGTATTTGGCTATCATTCCTGATTTTTAGGTTATTATCTAGAAATAAGAAGGAAATGAGAGGGACTTGCAATTATTATACAGCCATGTTGTTTTGAACATTGTACTACATGTTGTATGAACCTTCATCATGAATATGCATTGCATGAATATTCCTATTATCCTACTTAATTATTGCAACAACCTCATGTGACAATTATTGTAATATCTGTTGAGGAAGATTACCAAGTTCAGTCTGCAGGGACTCAATATTAACTATAAGGAAGCTTAATATTCAAATAGAATTGGAAGTGAACAAAGAAGAGGAGAATTGTTTTGAATTAGAGACCTGATATTATAAGACTCTCAGGTGGTGAGAGCCTTGAATAGTCAGATAATTGTCTAGAAACTGTCCTTTGTTGGTTAGGTGTTTTCACTAATTACCTTAAATAATACTAGTCTCTCCTGCAACTTTCTTGACTAGAGAGTTTTAACATCTTGGGATAGGAACCTGTCTCCCCTGTTATGCAAAAATATATGCAAATCATGAAGTGATTCGCAATTACTGTCAAGTCTGTGGTATTTGAGCAATAATGTTATATCTTCACCTTCTGAGCTCTTGCTGCCTCTGAAATAGTCAAATTCTTTGATCTGTTTGTCTGTAGGAGTTACAGCTTAGGCAGGACAATCAGAAAACACTTCCCTTTACCATGGACTTCTGTCATTTTTGCCGCTCAAGTGAGCATCCTGTAATACTAGTGTATCAAGAGCTCTGTATCAGTGTGGATTTCACTAGATGAGTTCTGAGGCCCCTGGAGTGTTTCCAAGTGGGATTTAGTGAAGTCGTGGATCTTTAGACCATCCCTGTGGAGACATTGTCTGTTCTAAGATCTGAACTCCATGAACAATCAGATAAAAGGGCTTAACTATCTTAGAGGCATTGGGCAGTCAAAAACCGACCTATGTTGTGATTTAGCAGAGTGGATCTCAAATTCTGGTGTGTATCAAATCATCAGATTACTTCTTAGAATGCAGATTCCTACCCTGATCCTTGAAGATTCTGATTCACTGGGAGTATTTGTTATGGTAAAAATCTAAGCTGTTGTAACAAGAGGCTTAATAATAATGTGGAGCAAATAAATTGTTTCTCCCACACGCATAACAATACAAAGTGAGTGTTCCTGATTGGTGGAATCAGTTTCATGTAATGTGGCAGATTAAGGAGGGCCATATATCATTTGACACTCTTCTCATTGAAAAATAAGGTTGCTTTCCCCTTCCCTTGAATCTGGGCAGACTCTGTAACTGCTTTGACCAAGAGAATGTTGTGGAAGTGACACTGTGCCAGTTTCTGGGCTCACGATTTAAGAGATTGTAGGTTTCTGCTTTTTTTTTTTATCTTGAAACACTCACCCTTAGAACTAAATGGCCATGCTGTGTGAAAGCCCAATACTCTGCACAGAGGCAAATGCAAAGAAGAGGTAGGGTTCCTAACTGTTAGCCTATATGAGCTCAGCTTGCCAACCATGTGTGAGAATCATCTTGGAAGTAGATTTTCCTGTTCTGGTTGAGCCTCCCCACCTGGTGCCATCCTCTTTAATCCATGCCCAAATTGTAGATCCAGAGGTCCAATAAATGATTATTGCTTAAAGTGACTGAGATTTAGGGTGATTTGTTATGTAAACGTAGGTAACTAAACCAAATAGGCATTAGAGGTCCAGGTTTCTTTCATCTTGAGGCTCCTCTGTTTGCAAACATCATTTATTCAAGGTTAGTTAACTGCTAGGTCAAGGTTGGGTTCCTACCATATTCAGGCTCCAAACAATGGGAGAGAGTAGAGAAGGCATGCATATTTCTTATCCAGCTTGGCTGAGAGCTGGCTCCCATTATTCCTGTTCACATTTTATTAGTGATACCTTGTCAGATGGTTGCATCTAATTGCAAAGAGGACAGGGAAATTTCTGGTTATGTAGCCTTATTCCAGCCCCTAAGCAAGAAGGGAAAATGGATAATGTTGGCAGTCTAGCTGTCTTTATCATACTGACTCTGGACTAGGACACTGAGATCTGAATTTTTGCAGGCTCCCCAGGCAATTTTGATGTTGGTGGTCTAAGGGTAGCTGTGAAAAGTATGAGTTTTGAAGTCCATCGAATCCGAGCTTAAAACTCAATTCTATTATTTACCAGCTGGGTTACACTTCTGAGTTTTAGTCTCCTTGTGTATATAAAAAATGCAGAAAATAGTAATTTCTCCCTCAGGGGGTAGTTGTACACGTTTGATAAAGGCCGGCATGAATAGTGCTAGCACAGAACTTGATACAAAGCCAGATCAAAAAAGAAAAAGAAAAAAAAAAGGATTCTATTGTTAACGGTCAAGTGTTCCATCTTATCTTTTGACACCATCAATGTACTCAATCGTTATACTGAAGATATCCTTCTTTACCTTTACATCAACCCTAGTCTTAGTCCCAACTTATAGATGAGAAAACAGACTCAGAGAAGTTAAGTAAATAGACCCACAATACCATTGGTAAGTCTCAGAATTTGAGCCAAGATAATTTCTGGTGTTACTTGATTACAAATGCTATATTAAAAAATAGTAAACAGGAGCTATTGATGGTCTGGGGGCAAAGAAGTAACATATCAGATACAAAGGTGAATCTGGGAGTGTTGTCATAAGATGTGCGGAATGGGGGAAAAACTGAAGGCAGGAGGAACAGTTTAGAAATGGGATGAGGAGGCTCTGAACAAGGTCAATTAAAATGAAGGTTAAGAACATACCTGCCTTCCTGTTGCAGTTACTTACCTATAAAGAGGCAAACCTGAAAATGTAAGTTCTGTTCTTCACTGGAGAAAGTTCCTGCAAAGCTGACCAACCGACTCTTCCATTCATTTTGAATATGGCTTAAAATGTTAGTTTTGGTTCCAGACCCTAATAGGTGGTTTCTGTGTGCCTCAGTTTTCCCATTTAGAAAATGTTACAGTGCCAGCTGTGACTATTTCATAGAGATTCAGTGAGAAAATGCAAGGAAATATACTTTGAAAAGTTATAGTCATCAACCTGATGTTAGGAATTTACTGTACATTGAGCAAAACAAAACAGCAGAAAGCACTCATTTAAATCTATTTTGTGATTGATTCTTGTACCTTAATTTTGTAAATTTAAAAATTCAAATATTAAAGGATGAGGTCATAGAGAGAGGTTGGAAGATGATAGATTTTCTTGTGTTGCTGTTTCCACGGTGACAAACTCACAGGCATCCACCTCTGGTTGAAATATAGATTTAAAAAAAAAAGAGATGGCAAAGTGCTTTGCACAGTGCCTGGCACATAGCAAACAGTCACCACATATGAAATCAGAGTCATTGCTTCTATGAAAACAGCCAAGACACTGATGCTTTTCATTAAGAGCTTTGCGGGAAATTCCCTTCTCCTTTGGAATACTTCAGCCTGAACATTGTGAGATTTAAAATGTTTCTAAAGTGCGGAAACTTTAAGCAATGGACTTAGGCAAGGAGTCTGATTTGTGTTTTTTTCCTTATTCTGAACCAACTGCACCATGAGGCTTCACCTATCCCAGTTTCTTTGTGTCTTGTTTAAGACATCTTTGCCTACCTCAAGCTCAGGATATCCCTTATATTATCTTCTAGAAGTTTTATCATGTCTTCTTTCATTTTTAGATCTTTAATCCACCTGGAATTGGTTTTTGTGTGTAATATGAGGTAGAGACCAAGATTCAGATTTTTCCATATGGATAGCCAATTGACCTAGGTTATTTGTTGAGAAAGTCATTGTTTCTTCATTGCTTTTCAGTGGCATCTTTGTTATGAATCAAGTGTCTTTATGTGTGGGGATTTGTTTCTGAGCTCTTTATGCTGTTCTACTGGTCTATTTATCTTTCCTGTATCAAAGCATGCTCTACTAATTACTCTGGCTTTATAATAACTCCTGATATCCAGTCATGAAAGTCATCTGACTTTGTTCTTCTTTGTGATAGTCTTGGCTTTTTTGATCTTCCACATATATTTTAGAGTTACCTTGTAAATTTCTACCAAAACAAAAACGTGCTGGGATTTTGATTGTGATTACAGTGTCTAGATCAATCTGGGGAAGATTCATGTCTTTACAACATTGATTTTTTTTTTTTTTTTCACAACAGCCCTAGGAGGTAGATTCTGTTGTTTTCCCATTTGGCAAACACACTCCTCCTTTGTAGCTGGGGGTACAGGAACGTGAACTAATCCAGTGTTCTACCAAGGAGGAGGAGCAGGCATGGTCTGTTGCATCTGGAAGCTATATTTTATCTTGACTTTGTTTAAAATGACTGACTCATGGCAGTAATATAAAGCAGACTGATTGTAGTCAGTTTTATTATATTACTGTTAAATTATCTACTAACCATGCCCTTTATTGCTCTTTGCACCTGGGGCAGACCTAATCCCACTAATTTGATTCACCTACAGTCTGGAAGTGAGCAATGTGGGTGGGCTGGTACAAGTGGAATCCATCTGTGGGTGATCATGGTGGCAGACACACCCAGCTTTTCAGAAGAAGCAATGGCAAGGAAGTAGTTATATAAATGAGCCAAAGACAGCCTCTGTATATTGGGCCTAAATTGACCTCTCTATGTTGGTTCTTGGCTATTTATTCATTTATTTATTGCCTCAGCCTGATACCTGTTGGGTCAAAAGTCCAATAAACCAAATTCAAATTTGGGCACATCAAATTATTTTTAAAATAGATAGGCATCAGCCGGGCTCGGTGGCTCAGTCTGTAATCCCGCGCCTTTGGGAGGCTGAGGTGAGTGGATTGCCCGAGCCCGCGGGTTCGAGACCCGCCTGGGCAGTGAGACCTCATCTCTACAGTAAATCAAAAAATCAGCCAGGCATCGTAGCGCATGCCTGTAATTCCGGCTACTTGGAAGGCTGAGGCGGAAGGATCACCGGAGCCCAGCAGGTCGAGGCTGCGGTGGCTGGGAGCGGCCACTGCACTCCAGTCTGGGCGACAGAGTGAGACTCCAACTCGAAAAAAAAAAAATAGACAGGCATCTTTTTGTCCTTTGGAACCTATCCTGGGAAACCTCAGCCCTTGGCCATGGATAAGATAGGGCCTTGGAGTTCCAAGGCCCCAAGCCAAGGCTGCCCTTTGGAGCTTTCTGACTCAGAGGCCCCCTAATGTGTTGCTGAGCATCATCATCTAGACAAATAACACCTTCTGTGTGAACCCCCCTCAAAAATCCCCTTGCCCATCTCTGGATGGTGGCCCCTTGGCAGTAGCCTGTGGATGGTCTCATGTTGTGAGGACTTCTCCTCTCAGGCAGTCACATTCTGGTCTTGCTCAGTAATGTGTTATTGCCTCTGGTGGTCATACCTTTTTCTTTGAGCAACCTCAAAATTCCTGGAAACCCTTGTAGAGGTGGTGTTCAAAACAATTAAACAGAGGCATCTATAGCACTGTGGTAGCAGTTGCTTTTGCTAAAGTGTTGACTTTTGGATTTCATTCCTGGCAATACAGCAGTCCCTTTTTATCCCTGAGGGATATGTTCCAAAGGCCCCAGTATACTACCGAACCTGATTGCCACTGGTAGGAGCACATTTCTGTTCATGTCTTCCACCCACACATTTTTTTTTTAGATTAGAAAAATATAGTTTATTTAAAAAATTAAATTAGAGAGAGAGAGGAGATTCACCTCCCCAAAGTAAGGAGGGGACCAAAGCTTCCCACCCACAAATTTAATGCTTTTTCTGTCTTAACTAAGCACCTACCACATACTGTGACCATAACTTTTGCTGTTTGAGATGTGACAGCAAACCTAGCATGAACTTCTTTTTCCTTCGTCACAATTTCATGGATAGAAGATTCGTTCTTACTGTAGATCTTAGCAACCTCAGCACACGATGTTTTTTGTTTCCCTATTAACTTGAGAACTTTCACCTTCTTACTTAAAGGAAGCCTTGGCATATCCAAATTGCCAGCATCACTACTCTTGTGCCTTGGGGCCATTATTAAGTAAAATAAGGGTGACTTAATACAAGCACTGCAATACCATGACAGCCAATTTGATAACCTAGATGGTTACTATGTGACTAACGGGTGGGTAGTAAATACAGTGTGGACATGCTGGACAAAGGGAAGATTTGCGTCCTGGGCGGGACAGAATGGGAGAGCACAGTATTTAATCGTGCTATATCATGCCTCCCCTACCTAGTTTATGTGCTGCCACCTTTCTCATGTTAACCCAGACTTCCAGAATACCAACTCTTGGCCAGTTCACACATGCCAGGCACCTGCTTGTTAGGAGCCAAGGATTAGACAAATACCAATTAAGACTCTATTGTCAAGCTGGAGGGTAACGAATGCTGTGTTCATGTGTAGTGGCCCCATGTTAGGAAGGACTCCATGTGTTCAAGAGCTCTCCAGCTCCCCTCCATTTGGCCAGCGTTCAATGACATCATGCGGAAGGAGCCAGCGTGCTGCTGGCTAAAGGACCAATAAGTCATGCTGTGGATGTGGGAAAACAGCTAGGCCTTCCCCGGAAAGGCATTCTCATCCAAGGTACCATTAGTAATGTCGCTATTTGCAATCATAATAAAAATAAAAGTAATAGGAAAAATCACATAAAAGCAATTCCGCTGCCTACTAGATTTTTAATTTTCTTAAGGATGCCAGAGGCAATCTTGAGCCCATTATGTCTAAATGAGGTACATTATAAAAGGCTTGCAAAGTCCAAACTACTTTTATAGTCATTAATTAGCCAGACTTCTAAATAGGCCCATACGATTAAGCATGGGGACAGTCTCTGATCTCTAGAATGGGGTTGTAGTGTGCAAAGAAGTCAAATATCAGTTGTTCGGTTGTTATTATTCTGCCTTTCTTTCTCATCTCAGTTCTAATGTTGCTGTTTTTGGGGGGGAAAGGAGGGTGCATTATAACCAAGCACCTAATGAGAATCTGCTGAACTTCCCTGGAAGTCTATGAACACAGGGACCAATGGTGCCACGTTAGTTTCTATACCCACAGTATCTTGTGTGCAGTAGTTATACCAGCCAGCACGTTTGGCTTTCTTGAACTAAAAGAGAATGTACAAAGATTTGGAGGTGCATGGAATGAATGAGGGACTGAAGAATAAGGCCTCCAACAGAATGAGCATCAGGGATTACAGCAAGTGTCCAGCAACAGAAATGGCCTGTTCACAGCTTTAACCATCTTCAGGCGCTTGCTCAAGATTCTGAGCCCCTGGAGAGAGCATCTGATGAGATGAATCTGAGTCACTCTCCCCACCTCCTTATGGCTTCCATAGTAGGAAGGGGCACCCTTCCAGAGCCACTCTCAATGGAGAGTTCCAAAAATAGAGATCAGCATGCCAACAGGAAGAGGAGTTGTATACTGGATAGCCTTCGATGACAAATACCTCTGGTCTAATGTGGTTAGTAAATGTTACATGTTGAACTGAATTTTCTACCTGTTTTCTTTTGGACAGAATGTGGTGTTTCCCTAAGAAGGAAAAAATAAGAAAATGTTATTTTCCCTATGAATATGGACTAGAGAGAAGCTTATAATATACCACAAATCATGCTAAAATAAACATTGCCCATACCTTATCTTCACAACTCATGTAGTAGAAATTATTAATATCCCAGTTGACAAATGAGACGGAGGCTCACACAGATGAAGTCACTTGCTAAGGACACACAGATGGAACACAGATTTGAACTTAGATCTTTTAGACTCCAAAATCCATGATCTTAATTAGCCCTTCTATGTACTTCTTCCTCCCATTTCTGGTTTTGGGCAAGACATACCTTAAAGACAAAAGGGCTCCCAAGTCTACAAACTCGATTGAGACCTGACTGAGTGAATAAGCGTATCTTAAAATATTAACTGAGTGCCATTCGCAGAGAGTGACAAGCCTGGGAAACAGAAAAAGGAGATAGTGGTCAAGTGTGTTCAATACTTTTCAAGGAATGGGAGGCCAGCAGCCACGAGACTCTACAGTACCTAAGCCTCCAGCTGGCAGGTTCATTTGTACAGTGGAAATAAATGACATCAAATGGCCTCATAGAGAGCATCTTCCTTGCTCTAGATCCAATTGCAACAGGCAGTTTTCTGATGAGAATTTAATTGTTAATAGTATTGGTTCTCTGGGAAGGAGTATTCTGATCAGTGGACCTAAGTGTCCAGGCCACTTGGAGTTTTCATTGTAAATTACTGCCTTTGAATCTTGATGTGATATGCCAGTCTTCTGTATTTGGAAGTCCTGGAAAGTAGTTAGAGAAAATAGTAAAAGGTTTTATAAGCAGGGAGGCTAGGGGTTAAATCCTAGCTCCCCTAGTTTTCATCTGAATGGTCACAGACTAGCTCTTTACCTCACCAAGCCTCAGCTTCTTCATCAGTAACCAAGCACCTAATGAGAATCTGCTGAACTTCCCTCATTTAATCGTTGTGAGGATTAAACGAGTCAGTGAGTGTAAAACACTGAGCACAGGACCGACACAGAGTAACTTTTATGATGGATAACTGTTGTTAGAATAATATTTGCACATGATTCCACTTATATGAGACGTCTAAAATAGTCAAACTCATAAAAGCAGAGAATTGAATGGTGACTGCTCGCACTCATTCTCCCAGCAGAGTCTCCAGAATATTCGGTCAGGCCCACTGGGGGTGTGGGTGTCTGGGGTGCAATCTGATGCAGAGAATTGCACAGAAGTTAAGTTAGAAAATATAGTTTATTTAAAAGTAAATTAGAGAGCAAGAGGGAGAGAAAGATTCACCTCCCCAAGGTAGGGAAGGGGGACCAAAGCCAGGAAGCATGGTGACAGCCATAGTTCAAAGAGCACAGGGCCACACTAGAGTCTAGCAAGGCGGATTCAAGGAAGACCAAGAAGGCCCATGGCTGCCTGTGGTTGAGTCCTTTTAACCATTCCCTTTGATGGGGAAAGGTTATTAAGGTGATTGGGTGGTGGTCTGCTCCATGTCATCACAAAGGGACAGGTAAGCACAGTACTGATATCAGGTGATGGATAGAAGGCAGATGGGTGGGTTGGTTACATGATTGCTGCCATGGTTGTGGGGTCAGTCTGTGTCACATAGGTCACAAAGGGCTGATTCGGTTAACTTGAGGGTTTGGGCCCAGAGGGGTTTTCCTGCAAGAGACTTGTTAGACATTTGTGATCTGCAAACTCCCTAACCAAAGGTGGTCTTATTATCATTTCTATGACTTTGACCTGCCTTGACAAGGAACCTGAATGTTTACTATAGATTATTATGCTAACTCTGGTCTTGCCTCTTATGGAGATTTGCTGAAGGGGTGGAATAGGCTGCTGCTAGGCCTGCAGTAGAATGTCTAAATATTTTCTAATGGCTATGCTGTCACAAAAAGACTAAACTAAGAATAAGCTAAGTTTCTTCTAGGTTTCTATAGGTACCTCCTTTCAATGATGCCAGGGGTTGGAAGGAAGAACACATGAGAAGATGTTGGCTCAAAGGTACGAAGTCCCAGATGGGCAATATGTGTAAGTTTTAGAGATCTGTTAAGCAACTTGGTGCCTATAGTCAATAATACTGCATTATGAGGTTAGAAAATTTAAGAGAATGGATCTCATGTTAAATGTTCTTCACACACACACACACACACACACACACAAAACCAAAAACAAAAAACCAAAGGGGCACAGGGAAACCTTTGGAGGTGATGAACATGCTTATTACTTGATTGCTGTGATAGTATCAAGGATATATTCCCATATCCAAAGTCATCAAATTGTATATATCAAATATATGCAGTTTTAAATATTAATTATACTTCAATAATGCTGCTAATAAAAATATGGATAAGAATTATTGTTCTCAAGTGGCATGTCTAATGGGCTGGACCAAAACTCTAAGTGTCTTTCCTTTCTGTAGGTTTTTTGGTACTCATTGTAAATTAATAAACAGATACTCTGGTCTTATTTATCAACCTGGTAAACATAGTCAATATGCATTCAGAATTCACTGGAGGAGCTGCTTGCCATGTGCTGACAGATCCAGATGAACTTCACAAGGTCATCAAGATCTGTCCCTGGACCGCAGAGCACCTGGTATGTACTATGAATGATCTGACGTGCTGGATGTTGAGATCTGAGCAGAGTTCTGAGGAAGTTATTTATGTGGATACTTGGGAGAAGAGTAGCTCATCTTCAAACAAACAAACAAAGCAAAACAAAAACTTTTTGGTGGGTATACAAGTATTTGCCCTGTTATTATTGTTTAGACAGATATATATATATAGTATTTTACATCTATTAAGTATTTTACCAATGATTTAAAAGAGTATTCCAGTCAGAATAGCAAGTGCAGAGGTCCTGAGGCAGAAGTCAGCAGGCGGATTCAAGGAAGACCAAGAAGGCCAAAGTTATTAGTGAGCAGAAAGAGAGGAGTAGAAGAGGAAGAGAGAGAGATAAACAGGGACCAGATCGTGTGGGACATTGTAGACTCAGGTGAGAATCTAGCTTTTCCTGAATTAATGCAGAAACAGGAAACCAAATACCGCATGTTCTCACTTATAAGTAGGAGATAAGCACTGAGTACACATGGACATTATTTAAGATGGGAACAACAGACACTGGGGTCTCCTAAAGGGGATGGGAAGGATTGGAAACAAAGGATTCCAAAACTATCTATTGGGTACCATGTTCACTATTTGAGTGACAGGTTCAGAAAAGCCCAAATTTCACCATCATGCAATAGACCCATGTAACAAACATGTGCAATGTCCCCTGACTCTAAAATAAAATAAAATAGAATTAAAAGTAAATAAAATACAAAAGAATATGGGGGAAAAAAAATCTAGCTTTCCTTCAGACTGTAGTGAAAGCCATTGCAGGATTCTGAGTGGGGCAGTGACATGATCTGACATGTTTAAATAGGATCCACCTGGCTGCCTATAGGGAATAGACTGCAGAGCAGAGGATGGCAGGAGACCAGTGAGGCAGCCTCTGCAATGACTCAGGTGAGAGGTGATGGAGGACCAGACCAGTGTGGTAGCAGTAGACATGGAAAGAAGAAGTTAGATCCTGGGTATATTTGGCAAGTAGAATTAGCAGAATTCTCTGACAGCATGGCTCTGAAGAGGGACAGAAAGGAGACCAGGCAAGATGATATTGTGGGTTGAATTGTGTCATCCTCCCCAAAAGATATATAGAAGACTTAACCTCCAGTACCTCAGAATGTGACCTTATTGGAAAACAGGGTCTTTGCAGAGGTAGTGAAGGTGAAGTCATGCATATGACTAGTATCCTTATAGGAAGACAGCCATGGGAAGACACAGAGACACGAGGCCAAGGGAAGGTGGAGGCAGAAACCAGCAGATAATGATAGTGTGGTATATATACACTATGGAATAGTATTTACTTATCAAAAAGAATTAAATAATGTCTTCTGCAGCAACTTGGATGGAATTGAAGAACATCATCCTAAGTGAACTAATTCAGGAACAAAATAACAAACATCACATGTTCTCGCTTATAAGTGGAAGCTAAACTAAAGATATGTAAAAACATAGAGAATGATTTAATGGACACTGGCGGCTCAAAGTACGGGTAAGGGGTAGAGGGACAAAAATTCACCTATTAGATACAATGTACATGGGTGGGGCTGGTGGGTTCACTTAAAGCCCAGACCAAAACTATTTGTACCTCCCAAAGCTATTGAAATAAAAAATTAAACAAACAAAATTGCCATTGATTAAGAACCATTATTATAGGAAAATTCCTAGAAGCCTAAACTTGCTAAGACTTGAATGAATCTTTCTTCTCTTATTCTTTTGTGAATTCTTCAGCTTACTGTTCAGTTATATAAATATAAGAAAAGGATTGAAAGTGGCAGGAAACTGCGGGGAAGGGGGTGGGGGGATTGGAGGGTGGGATTGACATTAGTCAATATCAGCCTGGAGGAGGGGGGGCACACCTTCATCAGTAAGGGTACCTGCATGGTGAATACTTGTATACCTAGCCCTGAATTGTACCCCACAATTTTAAATAAAAATTAAAGAGGGGAAAAAAAAAAGTTCTCATGAGAATCTTTCAGTTTGAGTCACTTAATACCAGTTGGTCATAATGTATTTGTTTATGGTGTCTCCTCATTTTAGAATGTAAAATTTATGAGGTCAAGGATTTTACTTATCTTATTCCCAAGTGTATCCCCCAATGCCTAGAACAGTGCCTGACACATAGTAATTTACCTCATCAATACCTGTTGAATGACTAAATGAATTAATAATTGCTACCATTTACTAAGTACTTTTATGTGACAGGAACTCTTTATATAATAGCTTATTTGACCCTCATAAAAAAACTTCCCAGGGGTACTAATTGTTGGTTCTATTTCTTTTTTTTTAATTTGAGGAAATCAGAGTTCACAGAGGTTACTCTCTTACCTCAAGCCACACAGAGAGTGACAGAGCTGGGGTCAGGTCTGTCTGACTCTTAAATCTCTGACATTTTCATTTCCTCTTTATTTTTGCATTTTCTTCCTTCCCAATATGGAGCTAGTTGTTGTGATTACTTGACAAAGCTGCTTTGTGACTGTCACGTCCCCTGGGCCCTGATTGAAATAATCGGGTCCCCTCTTGCAAGGGACTGGTGTAAATATTAACAGAGCTCTCACAAAGGAATAGTAGAAGCCCCGAACTCAGAGCCAACAGGAAAGCCTTTACATCCACCACTGCTTTGTAGCAAGAGCTTGGGCAAGTTGTGTGACTTCCTCGGGCCTCCTCGTCTTCCTTTGTCAAATGGAGATGAGAGCGCTGACTCTCAAGGTTGTCATGAAGATTGAATGGGACAATGCTGATGAAAATGACTCTGAACTCTATAGAGCGTGCTGCACACATGGAAGCAACTGGACATTTTCTGCCTGACTCATTTAGGTATAGCTATCTCTGCAACTAGTTGAGAGAGGCTCTTTTCAACAATTGAACTTTTAAGAATTATTATTATTTTTGAGTTACACAAGCGGCACAAGACTATATTCCCTTTTTTTAAAAAAATTAAAACATGAACAAAGCTAAGCCCTGTTTTGACAACCCCCTCAAGCTTTGTTCCTTTCTGCCTCCTTCCTTTGGTGTGTATCCTTCCACACCTTTCTCTGGATTGCATCAAACGTGTCCATAGAAAATATAGTAATTATTTCACATGTGTGTGTATGTATATACAAAAATAAATCATATCATATTATATTATTTCATTGCAACTGGCTTTTTTGTTGTTGCTGTTCAAAGGAAAAAATATGTTGTTGAAGTCCTTGAAAAGCAGTGTGGCTTTTAAAGTGTGATGACTAACCCCGCACTTTGGGAGGCTGAGGTGAGTGGATTGCCTGAGCCCGTGGGTTCGAGACCCGCCTGGGCAACTTGGCGAGACCTCATCTTTACCATAAATCAAAAAATCAGCCAGCCATGGTAGCACGTGCCTGTAATTCCAGCTACTCAGAAGGCTGAAGTGGAAGGATCGCTGGAGCCCAGTGGGTCGAGGCTGCAGTGGCCGGGAGCGGCCACTGCACTCCAGTCTGGGCGACAGAGTGAGACTCCAACTCAAAAATAAATAAATAAATAAAGTGTGATGACTTGGGTTTGAATGACCTGTGTACTCATCTGAGGGCACATTATTTGACATCTCAGTGAGCATACTGAGAGAACCTGTTCAATAACTTTATACAGGCATAATGGTTTAATGTTTGTAGGCCCTTGGAGTTTCTGGAACAAACCAATTCCTGGACAAGTGTGTGTGTGTATTATTATCTATCCAGCTGACAGCATGGTCCGTTTGCTGCTGCATAGTATTTCATAGTGTGACTGTTCCCTTGTAGATAGATATTAGATCATTTCCCACTTTTTGGCTATTAGAAGCAACTCTGTTGAAAATCTTTGTGTATTCATCATTGTACACATCCGCCTGCATTTTTCTCTAGGATAGACGCCAGGAAGAGAAATCGCTGGATCCTAGGACACATGCATTTTTTAAGCTTTAATAAGAGCTGCCAAACAGCCCTCCAAAGTACACCTATCAGTAGACTGTGATGATCAAATTCTTACCTGGTTGAATCGGCATTTTTGGATAAGCCCAATCGCTCTTGCATTCATTAAGCCACATCTATTTTCAGAGCTCAATTGACACCTCTGGCTGCTCACTCTTCATTTTTCCAGCTCTGCGTCCTCAAGCAGTTCCTTGCTATTGTTTTCCTTCCTGACTCTTATTTAATGTGGCCAAGTGCTTTTGGAATCCTGGGTAATAATGGCAGACAATGTGCAGCATGGAATGTGAAATTGGAGGTGTTGAATGTAGCTTTTGTAAGGAGTCTTTGGCATGATTTCTGCCTGAAATGGAGCACTTTGCACTCAGCCTAAATTGCCTAAATTGCACGTGGCATGCTGGGTGGAGGTGGCGTGGCTCAGACAGGCTAAATGTTTCTCAGGAACAGGACAGGCTGCCTCCTCCAGCCCTGAAAGCAAGGCACCAGCTTACCAGGGGAGAAAGGACTTAAACGCTGCCTTGAACTTTGCAACAGCAATTTCCTTTTAAACACTGTGGATGTCAGCAAAAGGACATTTTCTTGGAAATATCAGAAAGCCCACTTTAGATTTTTTAAAAATTCAAAATATCTTTTTGGTGGTAATTTTTAAACGCAGAGAAAAGGAAAATTTGGTCATTTAGGGTCTCAATTGACCATAGTAAAATCCACCTTATTGACTTATTATTATTTTGAGGGGAGTCATAAGATGTGCAAAACAGAACTTAAAAGATTCTCTAAAAATCCAAACAAACATCTTAGCAGCACCCTGGAAGAGAAAATAGATTTAAAGCTATCATATATTTTTCCACCCAAAGTTGTACACCTTCCCCCACTCCCAATCCTGTCATGATTATTGTGTTTAGTCAACTATCAGCTGGGGTAACTATTTTGAAAGTGTATTTGCTTTCTCTGCCTGAAAAAAAGAAGGCTATAAAATAAATTTTTGGAATGGTGCTTTGCACTCAAATACTAATAAGATAGTGAGGCGAAGTGTTGAACGCTAAATGTTTACATTAAAATGGAAATATGTAATCGATTTTTCCAATAGGTTCTCCTATTCACTTTTAAAATACACTTCATGAAACTAAAAAACAAAACAAAACAAAAAAATCACCACCTTTAAGTAATATTGGCTGAGGCAGCAACTTCTGGGTAAGCTACAGCCCAGACCAGGCATAGAGATAACTGTTTCCAATAACACATCAGTACGCCATTGTCCTCATTATAATAAAAAAGGAGAGTTATGTCTTAGTTAGGCATGGGATCATTATCATTTTAGGTGCTTTTTCTAATAGTGGTGATTGCTTTGTAAGATACTTTCTCTTCAAGTGTCCCTCTCCTCTCCCTCAAAAAGTTGATCTTTCAAACGGAATAAAGTTGAAGTTCTATTAGTCTATTCATTTGAGCATTGCAAGAGGGTTTGAGAAAAAGTGAATTAAACACTAGAGTTGGCCGGACACAGTGGCCCACGCTTATAATCCCAGCACTTTGGGAGGCCGAGGTCAGAGGATTGCCTGAGCCCACAGGTTCGAGACCAGCCTGGGCAACTTGGTGAGGCCTCATCTCTTCAATAAATCAAAAAATTAGCTGGGTGTGGTGGCGCATGCCTGTAGTTCCAGCTACTGGAAAGGCTGAGATGGAAGGATCGCCTGAGCCCAGCAGGTAGAGGTTGCGGTGACTGTGAACATGCCACTGCACTCCAGCCTGGGCGACAGAGTGAAACTCCAACTCAAATCAAACAAAAACAAAAACAAAATCACAAAAACTTAAGTTCCAGAGATGTGGAAAATCCCAGCTCTGCCATTTCCCTCGGGACTGTGCAGCTTAGGGTCTGCTTGAGTCTCAGTTTCCACCTCTGAAAAATGCTGCTCAGGCTGAAAGAAGGACTTGGTTACCAGAAAATATAGAGAAGAAAACCCACTCTAGCTAAAAATTCAAAATATCTTCCTGTTAGAGGCACAAGATATCAATAAGATTAACAATATTTATCTTGTGCTCATTAGGTGCCAGACACTCTTGAAGAGCTTTATTTGCATTAACTAATGTAATTCTCCTAATAACTTTATTAAATAGGTACTATTCTTAGGTAGGTATTAATATTGTGCCAGTTTTTAAAGATATTGGTTACGTTATTCACTCAAGTATTTATTGAATGCATTTGCATTGCTCAGTAAAATTGGATTCATTTATTGACTAAAATATGAATTGAATACCTACTATGTACCAAGCAATGTGCCAAATTCTAGAGATATATTGGTGAACATAGTTCGACACAGTCTTTGTTCTTGGAAATTAGAATCTGGGTAGAAAAGCAGACCTTCATCAACCTCTCTAAAAAATGGGTGAATTGTTATAAAGTGAACAAAATGGGAAGGACATGGATTTACTTCTAAGATTCTAAGAGAATCTTATGAAGACACCTGCATTAACCTGGGAAAGGGGCTTGGGAACTGGGATCTGAAATTGACTGAGGACCAGAGCATGGGTGGGTGTGTTCCAGGCGGGGAGAGGGCACCTCCCATCATGGCCCCAGAGTGGGAGGAGCATGGCACATGAAAGAGCATTCCTTGAACCTATTTTCATCTCTCTTTCTAGTCCTGGAAAGTGAAAAGGATTGGGGCATTTTTCCAGCAATTTAAGTAAGAGGACTACTGTGCCGTGTGGTGATGAGGAAAAGGTGTGTTACAAGATGTGGAATCATGATCACAAACCCCTCTTTTCCTAGAAAACTTTTCTCTAGGGCCTTTACCAATCTCTCTACACTTCCCGAGAAACTGTGAGACCCAAGTAAAAGTTGCGAGAAGAAATAGTCATTTTGAGTGAAGCCCAGAGAACCAATATGGCAGCTCAATTGGCCACGAGTAACACCGAAAGCCTTAAGGAGAGTTGCTGTCTCAATCTCGGGGAACAGGTACGTGACCTGGTAATGAATGATTGAGACAGGACCATGTAATCGCCTGACAGGTGTTCTGGAATCTTATTACACCATGTCAGACTTGGGCAGGCGTATTGCACAATTACTATTCCTTTCACAGGTGGGGAGTATGAATAGATGTTTCCCAAGTGTTCCAAACCTCCTGGAAAAAAAAAACTGGAATAGAATAGCAGTGAAAAAATTTAAAATTGTGATTGTTATTGATACACTTCTTCTCAGCAGAGTCAGAAAATATTCTCGTTAAAATGCCCTGTGTTCTGCCAACAAAACCAGCAACTTATGTTGGGATGTTGCCAGCCATAAAGGTCTTCCTCAGCTGTGGGGTGTGTGTGTGTGTGTGTGTGTGTGTGTGTATGCACACACATGCATTCATAAGGGTAAACATTAGGTATAGAGACTAGGGAAAATTTATTTGACTTGTAGAATATTTCAGAAATTGCCACTGGAGCTTGTATAGTTGAGAACTGTCCTCTCATTGAGGAATAAACATTAGCATTATTTTCCTAGTAATTAGTACTAAAACAGTCTCTGTTGTACTCCCTGCCCTCACCCCACCTTTTTGCTGCCTGGTAAGTCAGGCTTATCTCATGGCATGCAAGAGAGCTCCCCTTGAAGTCATTTTTCCATCCCTGTTTTTCTGGTTCTGGAAAGTGAAAAGGATTAGGGCATTTTTTTAGATCTTAAATCTTTTTGGGCTATTAAAATAGCCTAGTCATGAGTCCATTTTTTCTACTTTTTTATTGTAGTAAAATGCATATAGCATAAAATGTACTGTTTTCGTTATTTTTCAGTATACAGTTCAGCGACATTAAGTACATTCACATTATTGTGCAACCATCACCATTATCCATCCACAGAACATTTTTCATCTTGTAAAACTTTCTGTATCCATTAAACAACTCTTCATTCTCTCTCCCGTTAACCGTCTAGCAACCACCATTTTACTTTCTGCCATTGTGAATTTGTCATAGATACTTCTTTAGATACTTCATAAATAAGTAAAATCATGAAGTCTTTTTGAGACTGGATTATTTCACTTAGCATAATGTCCTCAGGATTCATTCATGTTGTATCATGTGTTGGAATTTCCTTCCTTTTTGTTTTTTGGGTTTTTTTAAGATTAGAAAATATAGTTTATTTAAAAGTAAATGAGAGAGAGAGAAAGAGAGAGAGAGAGAAGATTCACCCCCTCAAGGTAGAGGAGGGCTCCATAGCCAGGAAACATGGCCTGGTCATAGCTCAAAGAGCACATGGCCATACCATATCTTAGCAAGGCAATGGCCTCCTTCCTTTTTAAAGTCGAGTAATATGCCATTGTATGTATAACATGCTGCCTTATGCTTATTCATTCATCTAATGATAAACTCTTGGGTTGCTTCTACATTTTAGCTATTATGAAAAATGTTGCTCTGAACATGAGTATACAGATATCTAAAGATCCTTCTTTCAGTTCTTTTTGGAATATTTCCAGAAATAGAATAGTGGATCATATTATACATCTATTATTAATTTTGTGAGAAACTACCATAGTTTTCCACAGCACCATTTGTATTCCCACAAGCTGTGCACAAGGGTCCCAACTTCTACAGCCAGTTCATTTTCAAACTTTAATCTTAAATCTACTTCCAAGATCCCCCTTTCTCTTCCCCCCCATCCCCTTGCAATAGCTAGTCTGATGAAGTAGATCTTGTCTGCTCTCTCCCAGCTTGTCACATACATTCCTGCTCTGTTTTCTGCTGTGTTAAGGTAGGAAGGAAAGCAAGGAGATGAAGATATTTCTTTGTGACTTTGCCCTTGGTGAGCTGGCCATCCGCATCTCTGTTCATTCTTACTGCTGTAGCCACATGGGAGCGGCTCTGAGCTCGGAGTTGGGGCTTCTTCTTTCTGTTGGTCATTTTCACTGGTCTGTTTAGTTGTCCACGGACACAATGTGGTGGGTCGGGGCCTCGGCAGACCTTCCCCTGGTAATGGATTCCATCTTTACACAGTGTTATTGCTTTCTTCCTGCAGGACCTCAAGAGCTGCATATTTATGTTAATTTCTTGGTTCAGGATTCCTATATCATGCAGGGAGTATAAAAATCAGACCCCACACTCTGTTCTGAGTGTGCTTGTGGTTCAAATTTCTTACAGGAGACTCTCCACTTCTCCAGCTCTAGTAGGTGCTCCATCCCGTATCCCTTTGGACCACTTCAGTTGGTTTTTATTGTTTGTTTTTTATTTTAGTCAGTCTCACTCTGTCATCTGGACTGGAAATGCAGTGGCATGCTCACAGCCACCACAACTTCAACTTGCTGGGCTTAGGCGATCTTTCCACCTCAGCCTTCCAAGTAGCTGGAACTACAGATGCACCACCAGGGCCTGCTTTGTTTTTTGTTGTTGTTGTTGTTGTTGTTGTTTTAAATTGTAGAGACGAGATCTTGCCAAGTTGCCCAGGCTGGTCTCAAACCTCTGGGCTTAGGCAATCCTCTTGTTGGTATTACAGGTGTGAGCCACAGCAACCAGCCATGAGTTTTTCCTTAGCTGCTGACAGCTTCTTACCTCAAGTGCCAGTCTCTCCTTCTCTGCCTGGGAGCTTTCTTGGGTTTCCTGGGAGCTTGCCTCGCTAAGTTCTGGTACAGCCTGCAAGCTAACACCCTTGGAGTAATCCTCAACATTTAGGAGATGGGAGTTGGTAGAGAAATGTCCCATCCCCCATTGGAGGTGGGTTCTCTGCAATTTCCCAGATGTCTCCAGCAGGAGGAGTCTCAAGTGCCCAGGGCAGTTACTTGCTCATTATGCATCCATTACTGATTTCTTCCTTTTCCTCTCTTTCTTCCCACACTTCCTCACTATGCTTCCTGGAATCACCTCCCAAATAAACTACCTGAACCTAAATTTTTGTTTCAGGGCCTGCTGTGGGGGAAACCTATTCTAAGAAACCCAACCAAGAGCCCAGGTTCATTTGGGTTGGTGGGAAAGTTTTCTGTTCCCTTTGAGGGTCCCCACTTCATACAAGACTTTCACATCCAGCTCCCCTCCTTGGAGAAGCCCAAATCCATGTAAATCTATCATTTTGGTGACATTAGAATTCCAGCCCTCAGCCTCTCAGGGCCTGTGTTCTGTGTCTGGGCTCTTTCCTGGGTTGTTCTGGTCTCAATTAGAGTTCAGTCAAGCAATGAGGTGGTTGGATGGATCTGCTCATTGGGGTTTACAGCAGTGAAAAAGCAGAAGTCCCTGTCCCATTCCAGTGGGGGCAGACAAAGCATAAACATTGAACAGATAAATAGGAAATGTATAGTCAGGTGATAAGGCATGTCATGGAGAAAAAGAAAAGAGAACAAGGGAAGGTGGAAGAGGGAGAAGGGATGGAGGATTATCACTTTTCTTTGGGCCAGGGAGTCCTCACTTATAAAGTGGGACTTGAGCACAGACCTGATAGAAATGGAAGAGAGAATGATATGGATCTCTGGAGAAATAGCATTCTAGGGAGAGGCAATTGCAGGTACAGAGGCTATGAGGCAGGAGAATGCTCAGCATGTTCCAGGAACAGCAGGGAGACAGCAGTGGCTGGCATGCAGTGAGGGAGGGGAAGAATGCAGGAGACAGGACAGAAGGTAGCTGGGTCAGATTCTGCAGGACCTTGTAGGCCAAGGAATTTGGCTTATATTTTGATTAAGATGGGTAGGTGCAGTGGCTCTTGTCAGTAATCCCAGCTACTCAGGAGGCTGAGGCAAGAGAATCAATGGAGCCCAGGAGTTCAAGACCAGCCTGGGCAACATAGGGAGACCCTATCCCTAATGATATTAATTTTTAAAAAGATGGATGGAACTGTGAGCAGAGAAGTAACAGGATTTAACTTCTGTCTTAAAAGGATTTCTCTGGCTGCTTGGTTAGAAATAGAATTTAGGGAAGCAAGGGTAGTAGGTCGGGGTGAGCGTTTAGGTGCCTGCTGTGACAACCTGGGTGAGGAGTGATTATGGCTTGGATTCAGGTAGCAACATTGAGATGTCAGGCAGCAGCCAGATTCTGGGACTATTTTGAAAAGTAACTTGCTGGTGGAGAGGATGTGGGATATGATGAAAAGAGAGGAGTAAAGAATGACTCCAGGGCTTTTGGCTTGAGCGATTAAATGGATAGAGTTGTCATTTGCTGAGATGGCAAAGACTGCAGGAGGGACGGGTTTAGGCGGCACGTCAGGAGTTCAGTATCAGCCATGTCAAAACCGACAGGTGTATAGGCATTCAAATGAGGACATCAAATGGGCCGTTGGTCACAAGTGTATGGGGCTTGAGAAAGAGGCTGTGTAGCTCACAGCCTAGTGAGTGATGCTGATAAATAAGTAGGCGAATTGTTCTAAAAGGATGTGTATATGTGTGATGATAATGTGAGTGCAGTGGGCTGTGGAAGCCCACAGAAGGAGCACAGACTTGTGTTGAGAAATGCCGATGGGATAAATGATATTTAAGCTGCAACTTTGAAGACCCAATAGGATAAAGACATGAGAATGAAGGGGGTGAATGTTTTAGTCAAAGGGAATAGCCGCTGCAAGGACCCTAGAGTGAGGGGAACATACTGCCATTTTGGAACTAAAAATAGCTGTGTCTCACTCAAAGAAGACTGCGGTCAGGAGGAAGGGTAAAGAGAAAGCATAGCATGGTCAGGCCTTGGAGGTCACATTAAAGAGTTAGGACCATTTCACGAACACACAAGGATATCATTGTAAAGTTTTAAGCAGGGCACTGATGTGGTCAGATCTATCAGATGCTTTTCCTCTAAAGAGACCTTCCCCCAGGAGTGTTTTTAGCCAAGTCCTATGAGCTCATCTCCCTTGGGCTACCCCAAGCCTGCCTTCTTGTCCATTCCCATTAGCTCTATCCCGGACCTCCTCAAGCATGTCACATCTAAGTAGGTCAAGTCAGGCAGAGATAGCCCCGGCGGACTTTGTCTTCCAATGGCCAGGCCCAGACTCAGGGGGGAATAATTGCACGGACAGTCTGGCTTCCTGCATTGAACTGAGAGCACCAAGGGGAAAGGAAGCCTTTTTAAGGCAACTCGAACACATTAGGCTTATTTTCCTTGCTGTCCATGATTTCCTAAAAAAGCCTCAGCCTTTGGCAGGAAAGACTGCTAAAATCTAAGGCTTGAGTTTGGTGGTTTTGCCTTGGACAGCTCCCTCTGTTACCAGATTATGCTAAATACTGCCACGCGTGTGGGTATTTAAAATGTATGTGTATGCCATTTCTGGAAAAATCCTTAGACAATTTTCCTGCAGCTTTTGGAAGTAGGATAAATCTGGATGTGGCAGATTGAGATCAATGAGCTGAGCCTGTGAAGACCTAAATTCTTGTACTTGATTTGTTTTTTACCGTGTGGCCCGGGGCATATCAATTTGCTATTCTCAGTTTCTTTATCTTTTAAAGGAATGTGTTAAATTCAACAACTTAGGTGAAATGCACAAATTCCTCAAGAAAATGTAACTTAAAGTTAACAGAAGAAGAAATGGAAAATCTAAATAGCCCTGCATTTATTTAAGAAATTGACTCCACAGTTTAAAACCTCTTCCACCTTTCCCTTCCCCACAACTATAGGCCCATTTCATCAAATATTTAAGGATAAAATAAGGCCACTAATACAGGAACTCTTTCATAAAATAAATTAAAATAATTGTTTCCAACTCATATCTGAGTTATGCCATAATGGCTCTAAGAAAACCTGATGAGGGCCGGGTGTGATGGCTCACGCCTATAAATCCCAACATTTTGGGAAGCCAAGGTGAGAAGATTGCTTGCACCTAGGAGTTCGACACCAGCCTGGACAACACAGTGAGACCTCGTCTCTACAAAAAATAAAAGAATTAGCTGGGCATGGTGGTATGTGCCTGTAGGGAAAAAAAGAATTAAAGAAAAACCTGATGAGGACATTATTTAAAAAAAGAAAAGAAAAAAGCAATATCTCTCATTAACATACACAAAATTTTTAAATAAAATATTATCAAACAGAATACAGTAACATATAAAAATAAGAGTGGAGATCAGAACAGTGGGTAATGGCCTTCTACTCTCCCACATCAAACCCTTGGCAGACATCACTAGCTGATTATTTTATTTTTTCCAGCTGAATCATTCTCAGCCTAACTCTCCAGGCAGACATTACCTATCAATTAAAGTTGGCACATGGATGGAAATCTATTTGATACCATTGAACTAAATGGATCCCACCAATATAAGAATGAGATGCTCTAATTCTATTATCCTATTAAAGTTTTGAGGTTATTTTACAAGCAGTCCCTTCCTTCAGTGTGGGATGATTTACTCCAGACCAGACATGAAAGAGCAAGAATCAGTTGTTTTGAACAATCTATACAAAGGCGGAAACCATATAATATTAAATGCCTATAAGGATCGTAAGCTTGTTTGTTTTCATTTCTGCTATATCACCAACCCCCAGGGACAATGTCTGACACACAAACATCCAAGAATGTTGAGTGAATGAGTGAATTCTGAGGAAAGCAAACAAGTGGTTCTATCTTCATAGAGTTGTTATGGTTACTGGCATTGAGTCAAGGAAAACGAGCCACAAACGATGAGACCAGGGATTGGGGCCCAACGCAAAGGTTTTCATGTGAGGTCTGGGCATCTATATTCTGATTATACTTATATTCATGTCAGTCTTGTCTCTTCTCTGAATTGCAGACGTATATCCAGTTGCCTTCTTGGTATTTTCACCTTGCTGCCTCAGACACTTTTAAGCTCATATTCTGTTAAAGACTGTATCGTCTTTCTGCTTTCCTGCCCCCAAACCTGGTCCTTTTTCAAGTGTTTTCCACCTCACTGAAACTCACAACCATCCATCCCTTTATAGAGACCAGAAATTTACAAGACTCTCTGAATACTTCTCCCCTACTCATACTCCACACCCTAATTAACTCTCAGTTAAGTTCACTTTTTCTCTTTCCTACCAGTGCTCTGCTGTGAGCTCCTAACATCCCTCCCTGAAAAACTGCAAGTCTGCTGATAGATCTTCTCACATCCTTATCTTCCTCCCCACCGTTTTTCCATATTGCAGCTTGAGTGATCTGTTTGAAATACAAAGTCGATTATACCCTCCCTGCTTAAAACCTGTTGGTAGCTCCTTATCGCTGTAAGAGAAAACACCAGACTCTCTAAACAAGTCTACAAAGTTCTGGCCGACCTAATCCCCACTATCTTCTTAAGCTATGTCGCATACTACTCACTCCTTATTTTCTGTGTATCTATCCCACTACCTTCCATCACAGCGTGCCCTTTCCCATTTCTCTGCCCAGAACTCTCTCCCCTCTCCTCTTTATCTAGTTAACTCCACATGCTCTTCAGAATTCCTGTCACTTCCTTAGGAAAGACTTTTCTAATCTTTCACCTCCACTCCTTTTCCAACAGGCAGTCTGTTCCGTTCTCTCATTTAATTTATGAACACTCATTAGTGTGATTATTTGAGTAATGTCTGTCTCTCTGAGTGGACTCGAAACTCCATTTGAGCAGTAATCAGTTTTATGTTAGCTCCTATTATATCCCCAGGGCCTAGCACAGTGCCTGGCATTCAACAGACATTCAATGCTTTATTGATTAATTATGAGTGAGTGAATGAATAAATGGAGGAGTTCAGTTGTCTTTTATGGTAGATGGTTTCTCAATCTTACACTATTGACTTTTGGGGTGGGATAATTATTTGTTGAGGGGTTCTGCACATTGTGGGATGTTCAGCAGCATTCTTGGCCTCTAACAGAGGTGCCAGTAGTATCTACCCTGTTGTGACCATCAAAAATGCCTCCAGACATTGCCAAATGTTCCCTAGGGGAAACAATTGAGAACCACTGTGGCAGATTGCATAAGCTAAAATATTTGCTTGACATATTGGGCTATATAATTATTTGTTGTTCTGTCCATTATAAGATCAACTTCTATGGCCTCTACTAGATGCCACAGTCCTTCTCTAGATGAGAGACTCATTATCTATCAACCAGAGCCCCTTTCTGGTGTCCCCTCCCTGCGTGATAAGCAAAATTCCTGCCCCATTTATGTCATACTTGGTCACATGACTTGCTTTGGCCAGTAGAATTTCAGTAGATGTACATTTCATGCCTGAGCCAAAATTTTAAGTGCTAACAGTGATTCAAATACTGTTCCTTTTCTTCTGACTCCTGACCAAGAATGGGCTGCGCTTCATTAAGTTTTGAAATAGAGAAGATATGAGACAGAACTGAAAACAATGTGCAGATGACATATATATAAGCGACAAGTTAATGTCTGTTGTAAGCCATGAACATTGTGGAGCTGTTTGTGACCACAGAATAATTTAGTGAAAGTGGTCAACAAGGACTCATTATTGGATGGTAATTGATTCAGTTGTATTCTTTGTGTTAGAATTTATGTACAAATTCTCATGAGTGAAAAATAGACTCCTGTTGTCCTAACCCAGTGGTTCTCAAGTGGGAATGATGCTGCCCTCCAGGGTACATTTGGTAATATCTGAAGACATTTTTGGTTGTCATGACTAGGAAGATGGTATTGGCATCTAGTGGGTAGAGGTCAAAGATGCTGCTAAGCATCCTACAATGCACAGGATAAAAATTCATCTCCTAGCCCCAAATGTCAACAATGCTAAAGTTGGGAAAATCTCAGTGACTCTGCTAAGCCACGAACATTTTGAGATTTATTGTTACTGTAGCATAGCAGGTCCTCTCCTCACTAACATAATGGATAATTGAAATATATTACACATCTTGCCTCTCTGACTAGCAAGGTCTTTGTATTTTCTATAGAGCTAGAGCCTTCAAGAAGGCAATAAAGAAGTTATAAATGAGTTGAATAAACCAGATGACTCCATCAGGAGCCAGTGCATCTTCCGTGTGAAAACAGATAAGTAGAGGAAACTGCCAGAGCACAAATATAATAGTGTCATATAACAATTAAACTAGAGTTTTTCTTATTATGGTCCATGGGCCAAATCTGGTCCCCTGTGTTTTTATAAATAAAGTTTTATTGGAATACAACCATGATCATTTGTTTATGTATTGCCCAAGGCTGCTTTTGCACACAAGAACAGAGATAAGTAGTTTCAGCAGAGATAGTATGGACCACAGAACCTAAAATATTACTATCTGGCCTTTTACAGAAAAAGTTTGCTGACTCCTGTTAAGATCAAGGGTGTTAGTTTCACCTCCAACACTGATGAGCTGGGTGACCTTGAGAAAGTCAAGTTACCTCTCTGAGCTTTAATTTTCTCATCAATCAAGTGTAGAGAGTGATAGGGCCTATCTCATAAGGCTGCTTAAGGATTTAGTGAGCCCAAGTGCTTTGCTTTGCACATTGCCTGGCACACAGAATATGCTTAATAAGTGAAAACTATTATTAATAAGTTAGTACTATAAACAAAGAACAAGTAGAAAGCAAAACCATCATTTGTGCCTTAGGCAGAAGTAGATACTTCCCTACAACCTGGCAGTACATTTTCTTCTTTCATCACAGATACTGTGGCAGCTGGTAAGGAAACGTGTTTATCTTGAATGTACCTGGCAGAGACGACATGGATGGGGCTGAGCTGGTGGAAAGACCCCATTTCTCAAACCCAGATTTCTACGTGAAATTATTCAAAGGGAAACCTTATCAAGCCAGCCTTCCAGCCCGGCATCATCCATCTTCCAAAGGTAATTCAATAGCCCTTGGTAGCAGATGATTTATGGGGTGGGTGGCCGTAGGGAGGTTGCTCTTTGTATTACAGCCTGTTTTTTATCAATGGCCAGCAACCCCATGGCTGAGACTAGAAGCAACAGGCTCTTTGTTTAATCCTGTTGACCTAGGCCTTGGCTGTTGCCAGCTCCAGGCCAGCAGAGGGCTGCTGGCCTCATGGGCAGAGGAGAGATTTTGATCATTCTGAAGTTGAGACTTCTAGCTGTTAAATTAGGACTATTATATCTTCATGATAGTAGAATTCTGTCTCCTATATAAATCTGCTTTAAGCCCCCAAACCTCATTTGATCTATGCTACGGTCCTATGAGGAAGGGATTGTCATCTTTCTTTATAGATGAGAGACTGAGCTGGAAGGTGGTTCCTCATCTAGTGCCTAGATGAGGAATACCAAGTGTAGCTGTCCCTTGTGAGGGAGCCTAGGGTGTGGACTGCCTCTGATGTAGTGGTCTTAGCTTTTGTCTCATTGTTGCCTAGCTTTGAACACACCAAAGCAATGTTCATGAGGCCAGGGTCTTGCTCTCTCGTTCATATCTTTGTTTGCGGCACCAATAAATATGCTCGAAGAAAGAATGGTGCTTGGCCCTTTGCATATGTTGCTTTTTATTCTTGAAACACTCTTCCCATTTCTTTGCCTCACTAATCTCCAGTTCTCCTTCAGGTCACAGCCTATGTGTCATCTTATGCCAGTCATATCATGCCCACGAATCTAACTGAGAACATTTACTATAGGGAATTGGTTAAACAACTATTGGAACATGAAAGGCAAAGAGGAAATATTGAGGTAAGTGACAGTAATTGCAGTGGATGACTTATCCATTTCTGCATTAAAATTCACTCCAAACCTAGCAGCATTCATTATTACAAACATTCATTATCTCTTACTTTCTGTGGGTCTAGAATCTGGGCATGGCTTCGCTGGACCCTCTGCCTCAGTGTATCCCACAAGACAACAATCAAGGGGTCAGCTGAGGTTGTAGTCTCATCTGAAGTCTCGGCTGGGGAAGGATTCGCTTCCAAGCTCACTCAAGTGGTTGTTGGCAGGATTCAGTTTCCTGTGGGCTGTTGGACTGAAGCTTAGTTATTACTGTCTGTTTTATGAAGTCCTCCCTTCTTGCCATGTGGTCCTCTCCATAGGGTGGCTCACGACATGGCAGCTGACTTCATCAGAGCGAGCAAACAAAAGTGAGAGCCACGATGGAGGCCAGTCTTATGTCATCTTAGGATAACATCTCATCACATCTGCTATAGAAATGAGTCTGGAAGTCCATCCTCCACTCCAGGGGAAAGGATTACCCAAGGGTGTGAAAACCAGGGGACAGGAATTATGGCAGGCCATCTCAGAGGCTGCTCCTCACAGGCAGAAAGATTCTAATAATACCCGTATGACTGGAGGTTGGGATTTTAGAATCCAGAGGTTTAGAGAAGGGTTCCCAAGGGGCTGAGACAGACTCTGAGGAGGTGGCCCTGGCCAGCTAACTGGTAACTCTGACAGGATGCAATGAAGTTTTTTCTAGAAGTGTGAGGGGAAAAAACCACTGGGAAACAGGAGTTGACTGCTCTTGCTTAATGGAATGCAGACTTCTGCTTCTGTTATGGTTTGAACTGCATTTGCCCCAAATTTATGTGGTGAAGTTCTCACCTACAGTACCTCAGAATGAGACATTATTGGGAAAGAGGGTCATTGCAGATGTAATTAGTTACGATGAGGTAGATTCAGGGTCCTAATCCAATCCAACTGGCATCCTTATAACAAGGAGAAATTTGGACACAGAAATGCACAGAAAAAGGAAATGGGGACAGGAAGGCAGAGATCAGGGTGATATTTCTACAAGCCAAGGAGTGCCAAAGATTGCCACAAACCGCCAGAAACTAGGGGAGTGGCAAGGAACAGATTCTCCCTCACAGCCCTCAGAAGGAACCAACCACGCTGATGCCTTGATCTTATAATTCCGACTCTGAGCCTCCAGAACCATGAGATGACACATGTGCATTGTTTAAACAACCTAGTTTGTGGTACTTTGTAATCAGTAAAGTTTGTGGTACTTCATTATAGCACCCCTAGGAAACCGAGACAGCCTCCTTCATCCTTGAAGTCATGTCTGGTCCCATCCATTCTACAGAATCTACCAGGGATGCAGGCAAAGCAGGATGTAGCTGCAGCACAGTGCCTCCACACGGATGATCAGATGGCATATGGAAGCTCAGTGATGGTCAGATGTTAGCCACCTCTTTTGGGGAAGCATTCAGTGACCTCCTTCTTCCTCACCACACTGGCTTTGGCTGGGCTTCCTGCTCTCCCCTGTATCTCCTTGGTCCCCTTCTGCCAAGGCACTTGCTAGTCTCTTGTACTAACTGATTACTTGTCTGTATCTTCCCCTAGACTATAAACTTCATGAGGGCAGGCATTCTGTTATCTTCCCCCCCCCCACTGTGTCTCCTGTGCCATGCATGGCTTCTGGAGCAGAGTAGGCACTTAGCAAATATTGGTTGAATTGAATGAATGATAATAGAAGCAGAGAAAGTGACACTTAAAGGTAGGAATGTTGGGTTAGATAGACTTGGGCATCTGTCATATTATCTATATTATTTAATCCTCACAAGAATCCTGCAATGCAGGTACTTTTATCTTCACTTTGCTTATGAGAAAATTGGAGATCAAAGAGCTAAAATGACTTTCCCAATGTCACTAATAGCTGGCCAGTGGCAGAGCCTGGGCTTGAAACTCCTTTCTATTATCCAACTCTACTTTTCCTCCAAAATTTTAAAGCCATCAATGTATTAAGGATTTACAATATGCCCGGAACTGGATTAGATGCTATCTGCATTTCCCTATCTGTATCTACATTTATATTAGCTACATTATCATTTAATCCTCATCTCCTAGAGTAAACAGTGTTGATGAAGATCTAGAAACCAAATGGAATATTCCAGTTAAGCCCAATTCTCCTGTGCAGTCAGACAGCTGAAAAATCAACCAGTGTCCCTCCACTAAGAGTGGATTAATAGATTGTTGATACATCTAATGATTTGTTTAATTGATGGCTTCTGCCGTTATTAGGGAAGAGTTTAAAGGGGGTTTTATGATTATAAGCCCCACATCAATTAGCCTTAGAAACAAGAGTGTACATATAAATGTTATTTGTCCTGTTGCCAAACTAAATAAGCACCTATACTTGTAGCCGAAGCTTTAAGAATTTATTCAGCAAATATTTGAGCACGTATTACGTGTTTGGCACAGTTCTTGCAGCTGTGAGGGATATAAAAGTGTAAGATGTACTTCTTGTCCCCAGAGACCTTGCAGTGTAGTTAAGGAAAAAAGATATGCACACATGGAATGTTAATTAACAAAACAAGGCCATCTAGGGTAAATAGCAAATTAATGGAATGAACAATAGGAAAATGGTGCTTAGGGAATTCTGCGGAAGGAGTGTTAATGGTGATAGTAATGAAGAAGTTTAGTACCATTTTGTTGAACATTTATTGTATTCCAGCACAGTACTAAGTGCTATCTGTATCACCATTTTATAGATCAGGAAACCGAGGCTTAGAGAAGTTAAGTGACTTGCACAAGGTCACACAGTCAATGAATGATGAGGCGAGAATTTGATCCTGGGTTACTTCACACAAGAAGAACTCTTAATGACCTGCCATTCTATGTTTTGAGAGTGCGCTGTACTCTGTATGTCCCTAGGTAGCAGTGACTATGTTGGTAGGCTGGGGAAATTCATCTAAGTCTTCTTAGAGCAGATGTAATTTAGACTGTTTTTTGGGGTTTTTTTTGTTGTTTTTTTGTTTTTTGAGGTGGACTCTCACTCTGTCACCCAGACTCCCAGCCACTGCAGCCTCGACCTGCTGGGCTCCAGCGATCCTCCCGCCTCAGCCTTCCAAGTAGCTGGAACTACAGGCACGCGCTACCACGCCTGGCTAATTTTTGATTTTACTGTAGAGATGAGGTCTTGCCAAGTTGCCCAGGTGGGTCTTGAACCTGCGGGCTCAGGCAATCCACTCACTTCAGCCTCCCAAAGCGCTGGGATTACAGGCTGAGCCACCGAGCCTGGCATTTGTTTGTTTTTAGCTGGAGTCTCACTCTTTGTCGTCCAGGCTGAAGTGCAGTGGCACTCTCACGGCCACCGTAGCCTCGACCTACTGGGCTCAGGTGATTCTTTCACCTCAGCCTTCCAAGTAGCTGGAACTATAGATGCATGCCACCATGCCCGGCTAGTATTTTTTGGGATTTATTGTAGAGACAAGGTCTCACCAAGTTGCCCAGGCTGGTCTCGAACCCCTAGGCTCAGGCAATCCTCTCGCCTCCATCTCCCAAAGTGCTGGGATGACAGGCTGAGCCACTGCACCCAGCCTAGACTGGGTTTTGAAGGATGAATAAGAGTTCAATATTTAGAGAAGGAGAGAATTCCAGGCAGAAGGAACAGACTATACAAAGCATGTGGGTTTGGTCCTTATTTTTCCCCCTCTTTTATCTATGCTACCACACCCCTGTCCTTTTTTTTTTTTTTTTTTTAAGTCGTCCTCACTCTCTTAAGCCCCTCCTTCTTGAAGGGTTTAGATATTTACCTTTTTACTCTGCTGGCACTCGGCCTGATTTTTTGGGAGCAAGAAGCCTCTGTGATTCCAGAGTAGACCCAGATCTCATCAAGCATTTTAAGCACTCGGAAGAGAAGGTTGTATGATTCCTTCTTCCTCAACACGCATGCCTATTAATGCTAGGAACATGTTGTTGAGTGAACAATCCTTGGGAGGACTAAAGTGCTTATTGCCAATTTAAAAAAGGCATTCTGAGAGAAAACTAAAGCAGATGGAAATAAATTGAATTTTCTGCCCTAGGAGATCTTGAGCTGTGAAACCTGTGTAATTGACCACTGGTTTTCAGAAGAGGTGGGTAGGTATGAGAAGTGAGAGGCAGGAGGAAAGAAGAGGAGCTCAGAGGAATATTTGCAAAGAAGGAAAGTATCATTCTGCAGAATGAAGAGTGCAATCCCGTAGGAGGTCGGATTCTTTCCTAGAGGCCAGAGGAAACTTGTCAGGCATACCACACATAATAACCTCTCAGAGCTGCAGTGTTTTCATCTGTGAAATGGGGTAATGGCACTGAACCTGTGAGATTATGTAAGACGCAACATATAAAGGGTCTCCTGGCACATAGTAGAAGCTTCTCAAAAGAAGACATATGAGCAGCCAACAGATACATGAAAAAATGCTCTGCCTCACTAATCACCAGAGAAAGGCAAATCAAAACCACGTTGAGAAACCATCTAACTCCAGTAAGGATAACCGTAATTAATAAACAAAGAAAAGCAACAGATGCTGGTGCGAAGAAAAGGGAACACTTCTATACTGTTGGTGGGAGTGCAGGCTAGTTCAACCTCTATGGAAAGTAGTCTGGCGATTTCTAAGGGAACTAGAAATTGACTTTCCATGCGATCCAGACATCCCCCTTCTGGGAATATACCTGAGGGAACATAAATCGTTCTACAAAAAAACACCTACTCACACATGTTTATTGCTGCACTTTTCACAATAGCAAAAACATGGAACCAACTCTACAGCCCGTCAAAAGTGGACTGAATAAAGAAAATGCAGTATATATACACAATGGAATATTATGCAGCCATAAAGAAGAACAAAATCATGATCTTCATAGCAAATTGGATAGAGTTGGAGACCATCATAGTGGTCTATCACAGAAACAAGGAACTGAAATCCACAGGTTCTCTCTCACACGTGGGACCTGAATATTGATCCTTATAGCACAAGGGGAGGACCATCAGTCACGGGACACTGCTGGAGAGGAGGAGGAGATGCAACACACAAAAGGTGCCTGGCTCTAAACCAGGGGAGGTGAGGACCAGTTGGAGGTCCAAGCTTCACCTGTACATGGATTTTTTGTGTACCTAATCTTGACGTGTATCACACATCCCTATAATAAAAGAAGCTATAAAAATAAACAATAGTATTGGGTTGGAGAGTAGAGCACGAGGTTGATAGTTTAGGTTTGGTTTCAAGGAGAATGTGAGACTGCGATTCTCGTGAATGCAATATATTCAGTTAAGATTATCAGACAAAGAGGAGAAGGGGAAGGAAGCAGGAGAGATCAGGAGAGGAAGCTAAGCAAGCGTATGGCCTAATTTGGAGACTATGGCTTGTCCCTTCAGGAAGCTCTGGAGCATGAATTGTGTAGCAGAATTGATCCCACCTTTAAAGCAAGGGGCGAGCCTGTTTAAACCACAGGTCAGTTAGTTAGTCGCTGGGTTTGGGATACGTTGGGGCAGAGGACGTACCCAAAGGGGGCTTTCTGGGTGAGATGGCTCCTGTTTGATTGAAAGCAAATTTCCCCTAGGGCAGATGTGAGCCTAGCAAGCAAGACTCACAACATCCAGGGATGGATGCCTTGGGCTAGTGAAGTGAAACAGGGTTGGGTGCACCAACAGGTGTCAGAGTGAAGGACGCTAAATGTCAGGGTGAAGGATGGTAAACAAAGCGAGCGTGTCTCTTGTTTTTATGCAGTATGAGGATGGCCATCTTGACACAAAGATTCAGAACAGACTCACACTGATGTCACCCAGGAAACTTCCAACCAAGTTCTCATAATGATCTTGGTAACTTCAGATCCCAGCTTTCCACCAGAATCTATCTTACTTTGCTGCTGTTCAAAGACAGGACATTTGTCCTTCTGATTTGTGTGCCTTGAGACTCAGCGGACTCCTCAGGGGCAGAAATGATGTCTTGTCTTTCTATCCCCCATGGTGCTAAGCATGGTGACTTGTGCACAGTTAGTACTCAGTAAGTGCCAGCTGATTAAAGAGCATCACTCCCAGGCAGTCTCAAGAATCCCAAGCTGCTGACTTTCTGGGGTGATTAGAGAAAGTGCCTTCAGTTATGAATGTACAGACTTCTTGGCCTGGCATTCAAGGTCCTACCTCACCCCTCAAACTCTTGATCTGGCCTCCAGGATTAGTTCCAATGACTCTCTCAACCACCTTCACAAGCCTTACGTTATGGTTCAACAATTTTCCACCTTTTTTCATACAATTGTATCATCACCTACCCAATTGTGGGAATACCTAGGAATAATCTTTGATTTCTATTTTCTCCTGATTCCTAACCATCATATCCACTGGCAAGTCTGATTTATGCTTTTATGACCTAAAGTGGCCATTTTTGTTCTTCCTTTACTATCCTCCCAGTCTGTCTCTCCATCACCCCTCACCCAGGTTACAACAACCTCCTCACTGGACTTCTTCTCCAAATCCTGCTCAACAAAGCAGGTTGTATCTAGCATGGTGCCTGGCACATAATGGATTCTCAATGAATAGTCATTGAATGAATGGATAGGGGATGAGTGTGAGGATCTCTTTTTGACATTTTAAAAAATCATGGATTAAAAAAAATACGGGTATTTTGGAGGAAACATTTGTTGACCGAATGCATCTACAAACTCAGTATTTTTTTTTTTTTTTACATTTAGGGTCTTACTCTGTCACCCAGGCTGGAGTGCAGTGATGCGATCACAGCTCTCTGCAGCTTCAAAACTCCTAGGTTCAAGCAATCCTCCCATCTCAGCTCCTCAAGGTGCTGGAACTACAAGCACCACACCTGACTCTTTTTTTTTTTTTTTTTTTTGGTGGAGATGGGGTATTGCCGTGTTGTCCAGGCTGACCTCTAACTGCTTACCTCAAGCGATCCTCCTGCATCAGCCTCCCAAAGCACTGGGATTCCAGATGTGAGCCACCTTCCTGGCCCAGTAATATTTTGGATTGACTGGATCAGGAATGAGACATTGTCAGACACCTTGCAATACCTCTACGGCCCTTCAGGAGGCAGTGGTTCACAGGTTAAAATTCACGGCTCTGGTTAAACTAGGTCTTTTGCTATTCATATAGTCATGCAGCATGACTCACTCTGGATTTCTGTTTTCACCCCTCTGCCTTTGTTCCGGCTGTGTTCTCCACCTGGAATGCCCTTTCAAATTTACCTCAAACGCTGTGTATACAAAGCCCATCCATCTTTAAAGTCTCATCCCAAATGTCAACTCTTTTGAAGCTTTTCTGATTCCACCCAAGTGAGAAGACATATTGCCCTTCTTGCTGAGTTTCCATTGAGCTTTATCTACACTGCCCTAATTTATAGCTGTGGCTGCCCACCTTGGAACATCGTGCTTGGAAGTTTCAGGAACCGTTTTTTTTTTTAAAGAAGAAGTCTGACATAGATTTGGCAACTTTTGATTTTGCTAAAAAGTCTTTTTTAAAAAAAAACAGGTATCATCACCACTGATGGTTTTTATAAAAGAAACTTACTTATACACAGGGAAACTTATTTAAACACAAAGGTTTTTTTAATAAAAGAAGCCTAAAAAGGGAAGGAAGTACATTATTTCCAAATAAAGGACCATTTTAACAAATCAATTTAGTTCCATGAAAAATTCTTACAAGGGTGGTTCTGATTTTTCTCTTGTTTCTGAGTCCTAGTAAATAATTCATCACAGGTAAGCCATGGTTCAGAGATGGGCATTGGAAAATTTGTCTTCTAGTTCTTCATGTCCTTACCCCTTCATCAGTTCTAGCCTGAGCTTCTCATGTGACTGTACCAACATCTCCCTGGGAAATTTGGCTCATGGTGAGTGATGTAAGACTATTTGATTTATCACAACGAAGGGCAGAGACCCTGCTTTTTCTCTAGAGTAGTTTTAGTTCCCAATCCTTTGGTTTCTGTACCACTGATACTACAAGAAAGTCCTTGTTGTAGAACTACCCTTTTCTGGAAGGTGAAGGTATTGGAGAGACCCTTGCATTTTTGTGCTACTGACTTAGCACTAAAGGGAATCAATCACTCAACCTTCCAGGAGGGCACTTTCTGTCCAGTGGGTGGAAAAGAGGCTGTGATGTTCTCAATTTGCCAAATTATAGTAGGTGCTAAATAAATACTTCACAAATCTCTGCATCATCCTTGCACTCTGTGATGTTAGCTGTTTCTTCTGGTCCTGAGAACTTTCTCTGTTAAACATGAGCGTCGCTATGCTTGGCGTTATATTCCAGAGTACAACTGTTCCTTTAAGCAGTGAAAGGATGCAGTAGAGACCAAAGGCATCTGGATTCTAGGTTCCTTTTAGTCACAGGGAACAGGGAGGTCTTGTGGCTCATCCTGAGCTGTTTTTGGTCACTGCTCTTTTTAGAGGCCTTGGGAGAACTTGGTCAAAGACAAACGGCATTTTCCTAGGTCAAGGTGCTAGCCACAGATACTCCAGGAATTTAGGGGCAGAGCTGTCCCCAGGAGGCTGAATATCTAGTACCCAGATCTGCCTAAGGAATAATGAGTTCTCATTTGATCATCTGCTGTGTAAATCACCGACGATGGGGAGTTAATCATGCATAGGAAATGAATCCTTTCTCTGAGTTAATGAGCACAGAGCTCAGAGCAGCATCTGTTTACTCCCTCTACTTTCAAATCTCTGGCAGTTTGCACAATTAATTGTACCCAATAATCTCTCTTTGTTTTCAGGCATTAGGGAAAAAACTCTGTTCTCCCAAAAACATATACACCTACAGAGCAGTGGGTAAAGAAGACTCTACTCAGCTTCTTTATTAACTTCAAAAATGTAAGAATCAAAGGGTGGGTGTGTGCGTGCGTGAGAGAGAGAGAGAGAGAGAGAGAGAGAGAGAGAGAGAGAGAGAGGGAGAGAGAAAGGACAGAGGAGAGAGGAAAGGAAAATTAGGAAGAAAGATTGGGGCTTCTATTTTTATGAGTATTGCATAATGTATCAGGCAGTGCACCAAGTGCTTCACTTGTAGGATCTTGTTTTATCATCATAATTCAATTGCAGACAGAGGTATTGTGATTTCTGTGTTATAGAGAAGAACACTGATGTTTAGAGAGGTTAAGTCACTTGCCCAAGCTCCCCATTCAGGAAGCAGCTGGGGAGGGACTGGCGCTCAGATGTGTCGACTCTCAGGGTCAGAGCCTCAGCCCTTCTATTGACTTGCCTTTTCCTCCCAGTGGAGACTGCACTCACCTTCAAGTCTCTCTCATAATGATACTTCCCTGATCCCTCGTGGACAGACCTGCAGAGGCTCTGATGCTAAGCTGCCTTGTGTCCATCTCAGCTTGCCACTTGGTAGCATAGGGCAAGTAAATTCATTACTCTGAGCTTGTTCCCTCATTTATCAACTGGGGACAATCCCAGTGCCTGTACATATGTTGTTGTGAAGATTAAATGAGATGATGTATACAGAGAGGACACAGAGTCCTCTATTGGTAATATTCTTTATTAAGCACTTGCAATGTGCCAGGCATTTTGCTAAGAATTTTATATATGGTATGCATCTCCAAGTCTCCCAACCTCCCTGGAAAGTAGATATTAATTAATCAATAACCAATCAATCATGTAGCAAATATTTCCTGAGCATCTACTGTGTGCAGCCATGTCTTGATGCCAGAGGATGGTAGGTAATAAATAAAATTATATAGTTAAGGTATGAAAAGGTTATGGGGGGGGCATGCATCATAAGAGCACATGTGAGGCTCGGGGACCTGACCTATTTTGGGAGAAGGGGGTAGCAGAGATGTCTGTTTGGAGGCAATAACATTTCAGTTGAGCCCAGAAAGTTGAGTAGAAAAAGTCAAGCCAAAAAAAGGGGAGGTGGGGGTGGGGAGAGAACATTCTGAGCAAAGAATGAAGTACGCTATGCTTTTTTAACCAGAATCTTTCCTATTTTAATCCAGAGGTGTGATCAAGTGTGGGCGACATTGGGGTCTGTGGCACCCTGTTGGAGCCAAGAGAAGGAAGAAGTTTGAAGCAAGAGTATGTCCTATTCAGATCACCTGGAATATTTCCATTCCAAGGACTATGATATCATCAGTTGATTATATTCAATGAATATTCTGCTCTCAACAACCTTAGAAAGTCAAAACTGGAAGGAAACTTTGATGTCATCTAGGGGTCAAAGATTGCACGTAGTGTTGGCAGCTACTATCAACTTGTAGTGTCTGCTTGAATATTTATCTTTTGGGAAGAGACCCAATTAGTAGTAAAGAGTGGTGAGATTGATTAGCAATGTCTGTTTGGGGCAAGGAATTCGATGTTAATGGCAGATATGTAAGTAGGAGTCAAAAGAGCTAGTAACTTTTTGTCCTCCAGACGTCCTCTGAGAGAGAAAACTCTCTCTTTTCATATTTATATATATTAGATTGGAGTCTCACTCTGTTGCCTAAGCTGGAGTGCAGTGGTATGATCATGGCTACTACAGCCTTGACCTGCTGGACTCAGGCAGTCCTTCCACCTCAGCCTTCCAAGTAAATGGAACTATAGGTACCTGCCACCATGCCCAGCTGGCTAATTTTTTGATTTATTATAGAGACAAGGTCTTGCCAAATTGCTCAGCTGGTTTCAAGCCCCTGGGCTCAGGCAATTCCCTCACCTCCACCTCCCAAAGTTTTGGGATTACAGGTGTGGGCACTGTGCCCGGCCTAGATATATTTTTATAGGCTGTTTTAGGTGTTAAAGATAGGGCCTGAAGAACATAAGCTGTAAGAAAACAGCAAAAAAATTGAGAGGAATTGTTCTGTAGGATTAATAAGAATTCAAGGTGTGGATGAGTAGTAGAGAGAGGAGTAAAGGAGCTTGTAGGAGAGAAGAGACCGGGTAGCTGAACCTCAAAGAGAAGGGAGGAGAACACGAGGAGTTCCTGATGATACAGTAGGCAAAGATTTCAAAACCAGGATACCTCATTTCCAGTTTTAAGTAGTTTGCTGCACTGTTTGTTGGTCCAAACTAACAATACAAGGCTGTTTCACACATACTTAGATTTGTGTTGGTGGCATTTGGAAGAGTGAAGGAATAGGGATAGTGTCCAGTATGAGATGACGTAATATAGGAAAAGAACATGTGGGCTGCTGAAATGATGATGCACAAACACAGCAAAACAGAGAAGCCAGGGATGGAGAAATGCAAGCTCACCCCTAGCCCCAGGGATCCCTGGGAATCTGTGGCACGTGGGATAAGGGTTTGGACTAACTTTTTTTAATATAATCAATATTTTTTATTATGATATTGCGGGGTACAGTTAAGGGTTATGTATACAAATATGCTTTGTTCAGTCACCCTTGTTGATAAGAGGTGTCTCCCCGTTCAAATGATAGGGTACAAGATGATATATGGGAGATGATAGATACCGATCTGTTTCTCTGTTCTAGCCTCACCTCCTAATTTTACAGCTGGAGAAACTGAGGCCCATACCGGGGAAGGAACCTGATGGAGGTCTCATCTGGTAGTTGCCCAATGAGCCTTTTTCTCTTTTTCGGGAGGAGACATTAGGCAAAGTTAATGAGCCAACACTTCGTGTCTGCTGTCATCTTTGGTCTGCAGCACTCAGCTCAATTTGGGCAAAATATCACAGACTCTCAGATGCACTTTTGTTTTTACAGGGAAAATTGTCAGAACTTTCATGAAGCCTGTCGAGTCATGTGCATATGGGGAGTTTGGGCAGGTGTTGGGAATCTGGATATCACCTGAAGGGAAAGGGAAAGGGATTTCACCCACTTTAATCTCTTGCTTTTAGCTCCTGCAGTCTTCCTTTTCCTGAAGGGGTCATTTCAGGAGAATGCCCTGAAACATTAGTTCTTGCATGTAAACAGTCGGTGGTCACTTAGGTAATGGTAATCAAGGTGAGCCCAAAGGGCTGCCTGATGAAAAACTGGTTTTCTATTTGCCTCCCTGCAGTGCCTAACATTTCCACCATTAGACATCCCTTTGGGATGCAGCATGGATATGCAAATGTCCTTGCTAAGAAGAAAGCAAGTTCTACAACACCCACCAATGCCCTACTAAGAATTCAACTAGCAATAATCTCTCAAAATGTACTGCTGTTTCTGTTTTTAAAATATTTGCATATAGACATTGTTATTTGAGCCTTGTCACCTTTTTATATCAAAAACAGATAAAGCTCCCATTTTTCAAAGAAATACCATCATGGAAGATTGTAAATTGCCTGGGAGCAGAGGTGAAAAAGAGCAGAGGTGAAAATCCAGGTCTCAGCATATTGACATTCAGAGTATTAGATGATTAGCAGTTTTATCTCCAAACAGGATTACATTAAAATATTTTTCAATTAGATTTGTATTACACAAATAACAAATTTTCACTGTAGAAAATATTTTTTAAAAGGAGAAAAGCCCCCAGAAGAAACTAAACGTTAGCCATCTTCCTATAATCCAAAGATTATCTCATTATTTTATTTTGGGGTATAACCTTCTTGTCTTCTTTTCTATAAGCATTATAACTTTTTAACAAAAATGAAATAGGTAGTTTCTCACCAGTAAGTACTTTTTAAAAGGAAATAAAAACATATAGAATTCCATGATGTAAATGTATCATTATTTACTTGAAAGACTATGGTAGCAAGCATTTACTGAACATATTTGTCGAAAAGCAAAATGCCAGGACAATAGCAAATAAACTAATGGGTAAAGCATGGTTCTTATAATCCAGATTAACACACTGCTGAGCAAGGGAGGGGCAGACAATTCCCATTTGTTCAACAACTAGATTGAATATCTGCTATGCTCCAGACAGTCTCCAAGGCATGAAGGAGGCAGTTGAGATCAGTACAGAGAAGGTCTTATGAAGCTCTTATATTGTTTGGTGGGGACAAACAATAAACACATACATATATGAGCAGATAGGTGTGTGACTACAAATATGAGATGGTAATAGGTTACATAAAGGAAAATAAGATAGGGTCAGCAGAGAGAGAGAGTGCGGATTGGCAGGACATGATTTTATTTTACTTTTATTATTATTTTTAATCGACACATAATAATTGTACATATTTATGAAGTACAGTGTGATATTTTGACACATACATAATGTGTAATGATCAAATCAGGGTAATTGGCATGTTTATCACCTCAAACATTTATCATTTCTTTGTGTTGGAAACATTCCAAATCTGCTCTTTAACTATTTTTAAATGTACAATGTTTTTTTTCAGTCACCCGATAGTCCTATAGAATACCCGAACTTATTCTTCCTACTTACTGTACTTGTGTATCCTTTCACCAAACTTTTGTATCCCTCAAAGTACCCCTCCCTAATTCTAGAAGATAAATTTTAGCTTCCACGTACAAATGAGAACATGTGGTATCTAATCTTTCTGTGCCTGACATATTTTACTTGACATAATATCCTTCAAGCTTATCCATGTTGCTGTGAATGACAGAATTTTGTTCTTCTTTATAGCTAAATAGTATTCCATTGTGTTTCTATACCACATTCTCTCTCTCACTTTTTTTTTTCTCAAGAAAGTAAGATTTATTGAGAGGACAGAAAAGCTCCTACAGCAGAAGGGGACCTGAAGGGGTTTCCCCTATATACCACATTTTCATTATCCATTCATCCAGCACTGAGGTTGACTCCATATCTTGGCTCTTATGAAAAGTGCTGCAATAAACAGGAAAGTGCCAATGTCCCTTTGACATACTGATTTCCTTTCCTTTGGAAATAGTGAGATTTCTGGATCATATGGTAGTTCTATTTTTAGTTGTTTTTGTTGTTGTTGAGAAACTTCCATACTGTTTTCCATAATGGTTGTACTCATGTACATTCCCATCAACAGTATTTAGGCGTTCCCCTTCTCTGTCTCCTCATCACCAATTTGTTGTGTTTTTGTCTTTTTGACAATTGCCGTTTTAAATGATGATGTCTCATTGTGGTTTTGGTTTGCATTTCCCTGATTAGTGATGTTTAAATTTTTTTCATATATCTATTGGCCATATGTATGTCTTCTTTTGAGAGATATCTATTCAGCTCATTTACCCACTTAAAAAAATGTAATATTTGGTTTTTTGTTGTTGAGTTGAGTTTCTTATCAATTCTGGATATTAAATCCCTTGTCAGATGAATAGCTTGCAAATCTTTTCTCCCATTCTGCAGGTTGCCTTTTCACTCTATTGTTTTCTTTGCTGAATAGAAGCTTGTTAGATGACATTCCATGAGTCTGGTTTTTTTTTTTTTTTTTGAGTTGGAGTCTCACTCTGTTGCCCAGACTAGAGTGCAGTGGCTGCTCCTGGCCACCACAGACTCGACCTGCTGGGCTCCCGCGATCCTTCCGTCTCAGCCTTCCAAGTAGCTCGAACTACAGGTGTGCGCTACCACGCCCAGCTATTTTTTTTGCTTTACCGTAGAGATGAGGTCTCGCCAAGTTGCCCAGGTGGGTCTTGAACCCATGGGCTCAGGCAATTCACTCACTTCAGCCTCCCAAGGTGTGGGATTACAGGCTAAGCCACTGAGCCCGGCTCGTTTTTGTTTTTATTGCCTGTGCTTTCAAGGGCTTCTCTATAAAATCTTTGTCCAAGCTGGGCTCAGTGGCTCAGCCTGTAATCCCAGCGCTTTGGGAGACTGAAGTGGGTGGATTGCCTGAGCCCGTGGGCAACTTGGCAAGATCTCATCTCTACAATAAATCAAAAATTAGCCGGGGCGTGGTAGCATGCGCCTGTAGTTCCAGCTACTTGGAAGGCTGAGGCGGAAGGGTCACCAGAGCCCAACAGGTCAAGGCTGTGGTGGCCAGGAACGGCCACTGCACTCCAGTCTGAGCGAAAGAGTGAGACTCCAACTCAAAAAAAAAAAATCTTTGTCCAGACCAATGTCCTGAAGTGTTTCCTCTTTGTTTTCTTCTAGTAGTTTCTTAGTTTCAGATCTTATATTTAAGTCCACTTTTAACTTATTTTTGTATGTGGTGAGAGGTGAGAGTCTAATTTCTTTCTTCAGCATATGGATACCCAGTGTTCCCACCATTATTTATTAAAGAGATGGCAAGACACTATTTTAAATACCCTCTAGGGAGGTAACACTTGAGCAGATCTAACATAGGAAGTGAGTTATGTGAATATCTGAGTAAAGCATCAACCAGCAACAAGTTCAAAGGCAGGGAGGTGGGAAGGAGGTTAGTGCTGGGGACAGAAACATGCATGGGCATTTTGATCAGGGAAAATATTAGGAAATGTGGTTGAAGAGGTAGCCTGAGACGATATTGTGTAGGAGCTTGAAGGCCACAGTGGGACGACTGGATGAAGGATGGACAGAGAGTTTTAAGAGGGTCTTTAACAGATGAGAAATGTGGTGGATGTCTATTTCAAAGGTTCACTGACCTCTGTGGGGAGACAAAATACGGCAAGAGGAAAACCCAGAAGATCAGTTTGGAAGGTGTTGAGATTATCCAGAGAGAGAGAAAGAGAGAGAAGAAAGAGAGAGAGAGAGAGAGAGAGAGAGAAGAGAGAAGAGAGAAGAGAGAAGAGAGAGGAGAGAGGAGAGAGAAGAGAGAAGAGGAGAGAGATGATGGTGACTGGGACCAGAGTTGTAGCAGAGGGGCTGGTGCAGGTTCTGATTTGAGATATGTTGTGAAGGTCGAGCTCTCAGGATTTCCTGAAGAATTGGCTCTGGAAGTGAGAGAAGAGAATCGGTCAAGGGTGACTGAACAACTCGGTGAATGGTGGTCCCACAGCCAAGGTTGCGGGGCGGGCATGAGAGGAGAAGAGTGGAGGAGAATTAGAGGTTTGTTTGTAGATATGTTAAGAACCCAAGTGAAAATCTCAATCACGCAGTTAAATATATAAGCTTGGAGGTCAGGGGACAGGTTGAGATTTGAAAATATAAATTTCAAGGCTGGGCTCGGTGGCTCAGCCTGTAATCCCAGCACTTTGGGAAGCCAAAGCAAGTGGATTGCCTGAGCCTGCAGGTTCGAGACCAGCCCAGGGCAACCTGGCGAGACCTCGTCTCTACAATAAATCAATAATTAGCTGGGCATGGTAGTGTATGCCTGTAGTTCTGGTTACTTGGAAGGCTGAGGCAGAAGGATCGCTGGAGCCCAGCAGGTCGATGCTGGGGTGGCCGTGAATGTGCCACTGCACTCCAGCCTGGGCAATGGAGTGAGACTCCAACTCAAAAAATAAAAATAAATAAATTCCAGAATTATCATTGTATAAATGCTCTTGAAAGTCATGGGACTTAGAGTTGATCATACTTAATGATCTGTTACAGAAACAAAGAACAGAATACCATATGTTCTCACTCATAAGTGTACCTTGAACAATTATAATACTGTAAGAAAGGGATTGGCAGTAGTGGGAAACTACCAGGGGAGGGAGGGGCATACCTCATCAACAAGGGTACCTGCATAGTCAACGTTTGTATACTTAACCCTGAATCGTACCCCATATCTTTATTAAAAAAAAAGAACTAAAAAAAAAAAAAAAAAGAAAAGAAAAGCCACAGGACTGGATAAAAAAATGACTATTTGGTGTGGGGCCGGGAGAGGGGAAGCTTGAGCTCCAACGGGGTTGAGGAATGGTGGGAACATGAAGATTACCTTCATTTAATATGTGGTTGTGCTGAAGACCAGCTGTATCTCTACCCTTGATGGTGACAAGATGGATCTTGCTGAGAAGGTAGTCTCAATTCTACCTCTGGAGAAAAGCAGAGGTGGGAAGCAAAGAACCTTGAAAAGAAGGTTCCAGAACCTCAGGGAACAAGACAGAGAGAAAGGCAGGAAATTAAGATCAAAAGGAGGCCAGGTCAGGGAGGAGAGTGAGAGAAGGAGGAGGAGGAAGAGGAGGAGGAAGAGGAGGAGGAGGAAGAGGGGGACTGGGTTACGTTCACATTGGCAAAATGAGCTCAGGGAGGCCTGTCTCTGCAAATATGCTGTGGCTTTGGGTAAATCACAGATACCTGGGGAGCTAGTCATGCTGGTTGGCACAGGTGTGGACACAGTCCTTCCCCATCTTCCAGGAGAGTTAAGTTCCCAGCCTCCCCAGTGCCTCCTTGCTTTGTCCACTAGTTGGCAAGGGTTTCTGGGAATATAAGCATTTCATCCTGCATGGCTCACTTACTAAGATACTACCCATTGTTTTATAACGTTAAAAAAATGCTTCTGAGGACTTGATACAAATTTGTGGGTAAATGCTAAGCTCGAGTTGCCCCCAGATTGATTCCTGCCTTCCACCTTTCTTCCTCCCTCCCTGCATACATTCATGCATGCATCCATCCATCCACCATCCATTTCTCAATTCATTTAGCGAGTCAATAATTCTTATTAAGCTCTGGCTTTCTGGCAGATTTTAGGCTAGGTGTCAAGGACATAAAGAAAATAAGACACAGCTACTCTTTAAAGGAAATAGGAAGGACAAGATTGCTCTGTTCTGCTCTAGACAGTGGGTGACATCTTATTCTGTAATTCTCCAAAGTGAGTAAGTCCATGAGCTAGTTACATTGTCAATTGATTGAAGAAATTTTAAAAATACATATTCCTGAACTCACTCCAGAATTGAAATCTTCCAGCGAATATAGTTTGAAAAGATCTCCAGGGGGTTCTAAGGCTCAGCCAGGTTTGAGAATTCAGCTGACCTAGGTTCAAGCAGGCTCTAAACCCCAGTTGCCTCAGATGAAGAATGGGCCTCATTTTTAATAATTCCACCTTATGACTGTTAAAATTAAATGAGATTGCATTAGAGAAACTCTCAGCACAGGAGTGCTTCCTAGAGGGTCTTCTGGGTGTACCTGTGAAGGCTAAAGCCCCCCGAAGACTCAAAGGAACGGCAGCATTTTGCCACCTGGTTGGAAATGCCGATTCCCAGTCCCACCCTGGGCATCCCAAACCAGAGTCTCCCTGGTGATCCACATTGAAGTTGGCTGGTAGAAAGGATCTGTGCCTGTCACTGAGGCAGTCACACCTGGGAGCAGATCATTTCTATTAAGGAGTGATAATGAAACATAAAGATGAGTTCCTTGGCTGTAATTGCAGGGTGCTGCTCTGAAGTTGTAAGTCTGGCTGCTCTGTTTGTGTGCGATGTAAATGCCCAGTTACACAGCACAGTGAGTTTTGTTGAGAAAGCAGAGGTGATGGAGAGACCATGGGTGCACTGGATCCTTCTGTCCCCCTGGCTGAAGTGGTCCTCTCTTCTAGTTCAGGAGCCACACTTGCCCTTGACCCCAGGGAAGATCATTCCTCTGAAGACACTGTGAGTGTCCCATGGCACAGAGCTATATTCGCCTTCTCTTGTCACTCTAGAGTGAGAGTCGGCCTGAGGATGAAGCCAAGAAGAAGAACTGGGTTATGTTCACATTGGCAAAATGAGCCCAGTGGGGCCTGTCTCTGCAAATAAGCCGTGGCTTTGGGTAAGTCACAGATACCTGGGGAGCTAGTCATGCTGGTTGGCACAGGTGTGGACACAGTCCTTCCCCATCTTCCAGCAGAGTTAGGCTCCCAACCTCCCCAGTGCCTCCTTGCTTTGTCCACTAGTTGGCAAATAGGAAGGACAAGAGGTAAAATAGGAGTAACGAAGGCAAATAGGAGTAACTAAGAGGTGAGATAGGGAAGAGGAAAAGGGTAGGAAGAGGAATCAAGGGAGAGAGAGAGGGAGGGAGAGAGATAGGGATAGAGACGGAGGGAGGGAGAGAGATTGAGTTGAAGTTGGTTTCAGGGAAGTCTGTCTTAGCACAGAAACTCCCTCTCCCCCTCCCTCCCTCCTTTCTCCCTCTTTCCCTTCCTTCCTTCCTCCTTCCTTCCCTCTTGAGTTTCTTTCCTTTTTCTCTTTCTGTTTTCCTTCTTTCTTTATTTTGAGATATTAGCTGTGATCCAGAGCAGACAGTTAAATTGAGAAAGAGCTGTCTGTTCCAATTAAAGGAAGATCATAAAAAGGCTAGTGGTAGGAAGGGGACTCTCTTTAAATAGAATCCCTTAGTTGAGAAAATTTTTTCCAGGAGTCTAGCTTGAGTCCTGCCTGCTGCAGATGAACCATGAATCATACTCTTATTTATTCTTCCATTTTTGGCAATTCTGATTCTCATGTTGCTCATGTCTAAAGGGGGACAGCTAGTGCAGACATCCCTAGGTATGATCGACTTCCATCTCCTTCATTTCCAAAGCTGACTAAGATGAGAAGGCGTGAGAATTTGGGCAGGGAGAATGCATTTGTAAGAGTTGGCATTATGGGCGGCAAGACATCTAATTAAAAGAGAATTAGGAAAATAAAAAGGATTTCATTTGTTTATAACTGAAATATCAGTAGTTCCAGCTGGATCCATAGGTTCAAATGACACCCTCTGTAGCCTCTTCCCTTCCTCTCTCTCTCTCTGTCTCATCTCTCCCTTCCCCTTCTCTCTCTCCTCCATCCTTCCCCTCTCTCCCATCTCAGCTATTAGTTACTCCATGTTGGCTCCATCCTCAGGCAGGCTCTCTCTTTGTGAGGACAAGAAGAACCTTAGCAGGTCCAGGCTCATATCCAGTTATTTTAGAAAACCTAGGAGAAAATGAGGGAATTCTTTCTTGCCAGAATTTCCAAATTCAAAGACTAGAGCCTCTTTGGTTCTGTTTGGGCTATAGCCTCACCATTCAGTCAATCAATAAGACCAGGCAACATGAACACCTAATTGGTCAGCCCTGGGCTATCCTGTCTTCAGGGTATGGAGTCAGCCCCACCCAAACTAGAAGGAGGCCTGGATGCTGGATAGGCACTACAGGATGCCCAAAGCCGCCTCCTAGACAATTGTCACCCACAGTCCTGGGCAATCAGGCCTCCCCTGCCTAGCATGTCTATCCCCTGGGGGCCTCCATAGACTCTTCTTGAGAGTTTATTGTGCAGTAGGCTCTTGATGACTTTGCTCTCTGGAGGACACAGCAGAGAGATTATTGCCAGCAGGTGTGTAATTGAAAAGGTAGGAGGAAGGAGAACAGGGGACACATTGGTAGGTTTTCCTCTCCTGACCCCACGGAAGATTCAGAAGGGTGAGTGGGAAGTGAGGGGTAAGTCTGGGTAACCGAGTGAGACTTCAACTCAAAAAAAAAAAAAAGAAATTACTTACTGGGTGCAATGTACACTCTGCGAGTGATGGCTGTACTAAAAGCTCAGACTTCACCACGGTGCCATATGTCCACATGACAAAACTGCACTGGCACCCCTATATTTTTACAAGTTTTTTAAAAAGAGAGAGAGACTTTTGTTCATCCTTTGGGAGAGCAGATGAAGGAGAGGGCTGGAACATGGAAAGCCCAGTTCCTGCCTAAACCTCCTATAATTCCAGAATGGAATCAGTTCTTCATTTTGTCCGAGTACAGTCTTGTCCATAGGCATTCCATGATTTAAATATCGCAGGGTTGGAAGGAGGCCCTGTGTGGTTTTTGAAAGGCTGTAAATGCCAATCATGCCACTTCCTGCTTGAAACCTTCCAGGGGCATCCCACCACTCTTAGGAACAACTCTAAACTCCTTACACAGACTGCCCTGGACCGTGCTGCTACCCCACCCTGGTTTTGTGACACTCTCTGCCTTGACCAGAATGCTACAACCCCGCCTGCCTTTCCTCTGCCCCCTCTACTTTCTGTCTTCACATGTGCCAGTTCCTCCTCTGAGTGGTCTTCCTTCCCCTCTCACCTAAAATTTCAAGCCTGCTTCACCTCTTCCTGGTTTCCTCCTAGTCTTTTAGTTAAAATGCTGCATGCAGTGACAGCCTCCCCTGGCCACCACCTCTAATCTGAATCAGGCTGGCCACCATAGCCCCCTATCTTCCCCTTTACAGCTCATGTCCTTTGACCCTGTACATTTCTTGAACTGTTTATGACATTTTCACCACCTCTGCTTGACTTTAAGTTGCACGAGAATGGGAAATGTGTCCGTTTTTGATCATCAGTGTGTCTCTTGGGCTTAGTTTGATGCTGGCATATAGTAGGTGCTCTGTAAATAATTGGTCAGTGAGTAAAGTAGTCTGCTGGTGTGTTTTCTGTGTCTTCCAAACCTGACTATACATAAAAGACAGCTGGGGATCTTGTTAAAAATACAGGTGTCCTAAACCTTTCTCTTAGATCTTCAGATTCAGGATATCTGGGTGGATCCTGAGAAAACCACTAGGTAATTTGAAAAAGGTGGTTTTTCAGGGTTGGAAATGAGAGGACCAGGAGCAAAGAAAGATAATCTTTTGTTTTAATTTGGTTTTCAATGAATCACAGAGGACTGAAGGAAAACAGCCCAAACATTATTAAAAATTGAGCAGTGAAAGGAGAGAGAGACATGTGTGTTCATAAGAATGCAAAGTCATGGTTGCTGTAACACTGTAAGCAGAACACTAGCCAAGGAGACACAGTTCAGTTTGAGCTAGTATCAATACTAAGCTGTTTGCTGTGTGTGTGTGTGTTTGTGTGTGTTATCAATACTAAGCTGTGTGCTGTGTGAGTGTGTGTGTATGCGTGCGTGTGTGTGTACACGTTTGTATCTATCTTGATGACAGTTGGGTGATTTCTATTAACAGTCAGAGAACTGGTAAGTCCATTAATGTTTTTTGCTGGTTCTACCACATTTCTGACAGAAACCCCCATCTCTGTGCCCAAGCGCTAAGTTCATAGTCTCCTTCCTGGTTTGAATATTTCCAAACTTTTTACCCACCTTCTGAATGAATGAATTCAGGAAATTCAAACACAGTTTAGCCTCCTTTGCTCTGTGCATATGGGTAATTAAAAGCCCACCAGCTTTCAATGCTGACAGGAGCATGAATTAGCTTGTTCTTTCTTGGCATGTGCTATTAGCAACTCACTCCTGAAAAAGAAACACACGAACAAAACACACTTTATTTCAATTAATGGACTTCTACTTTCTTGAGATTAGGCACTGCATTTTCTGTTTTTCAGATAGTACCCTCATTAGAAATTTGCACACATTCAACATGACTTTAGCAAACATTGACAATGGTTTGCCATTAATAATAACAATGAAATGCATCATTATTATTATCATGCTTTATAGAATTTTTATGGCACTTTGCAGTTTGAGAATGCATTTCTTTATTATTTTGTGTAATTTTGGCAAGTGACTCATAACTAGAATCCCCTTGGGTGTACTTCAGACATACACACTTCTGAGACCTACCACAGACTGGCTCTAACAATGAAATCTGGGAGTCTGAATGTTTAGCCCTCTCCTAGGTGATTTTTATGATTAGCTAGAAAGGGGACCCACCAGTGTGGTGGCTATATATGTGAGCTTGGGAGTCAACTTGACCTGACTCCCAAATCCTGTCCTCTAAGGGACCATGTAAGTTACTGCAGAGTTGGCCCATCTGTAAAATAGGGCTGGTGAGACCAATACCAGGGGATCACATGAAAGCACATAGATTTGAAACATGCTCAGTAAGCAGCACCAGCTGAAATCATTTACTTCTTCTTGTGGCAGCATAAAATAGTAGCTAAGAGCCTACATTTGGGGTTCAAATTCACCTCTTCCACTTAAAACCTGAGCTGCTATTAAGTCTCAGTTTCCTCATCTGTAAAGTGGGGGTGATGGACACATCTACCTCACAGAATTGCTTTAAGGATTAAACTAGGCTGAGTGTAGTGGCTCAAGGCTATAATCCCAGCACTTTGAGAGGCTGAGCGAGATAAATGCCTGAACTCAGGGGTTAAAACTGGCCTGCACAACTTGGTGAGACCTTGTCTCTACAATAAAAAAAACACAACAACTCTGCATGATAGTGCATGCCTGAAGTTCCAGCTACTTGGAAGGCTGAGGCAGAAGGATTGTCTGAACCTAGCAGGTCGAGGCTGTGGTGCCCATGAGTGTGCCACTGCACTCCAGCCTGGGCAACAGAGTGAGACTCTGGCTCAAAAAAAAAAAAAAAAAGGATTAAACTAGTAAGTTGTGAAAAGTGCCACTTTAGAACAAAACCTGGCACAACCTGAGCCCTATATCAGGGTTAGGTGAGGCAATTTAAAAATACATTTTACAGAGGAAGATACACATAGCTACTAGGAGGAGTATAAGACTGCCAAACCTGTCTTCTCTGTCTCAACTCTGGGCTCTTCCCACTCTACAAAGCTAATTCTTAATGATAACATTCCCTAGGATTTAAAACCAGGACAGTGAATGCTCATTTTGTTTTGTTTTTGTTTTTGTTTTTTTGCCCTTGGAGTGGGGGGGAAAGGATCAACTCTTGTCAACACTCCATTGCCAGCTTTCCTTCCCTCCTGCAGCCCCTCCTTGTTCTCTCATTCCAGAGCCAGGCTGCCACTTTTCAGAAATACCATCTTATGTGGGCACCACCCTCGAGGGCTCTAAAAGACAGTGATTTGGGATTCCAGTCTCATTTCCATTTGTCTGTTGGAGTCTGGGCAGACAGCAGAACAGAGTCACCTAATTAGTAGCATTGTCTCCTCTGGGGCTCGGGGCTATTGGTGCATGGCCTCCACATTTCCTAGGCAGAGATGGGATGCCTCATCAGGAAGGCCAGCCATGGGGGCTTCCCCACAAAAGCCTGGGTGGAAAGGGATTTTCCAAACTCCGGAGCAGGAAGTCAGGAGCCTGGGAAGCAGGGACCCAGGACTGCTGAGAAGGACATCACCTCATCACTGTGAGTTTTGCTGTCCTTATCTATAAAGTGGAATGATAACTGTGCCTACCTCACAGGTTTGTTGGGATTTGTATATAAAGGGGTGATCTTGGAATCTCCTGACCTCTTCCTCTTTCCTCTAATGTCCCTCTTGCTTTCTTCTCCCCTTTCTTTTCTTTTTTGAGTCGGAGTCTCACTCTTTCACCCAGACAGGAGTGCAATGGCACGCACCTGACCACTGCAGCCTCGACCTGCTGAGCTCCGGCAATCCTTCTGCCTCAGCCTTCCAAGTAGCTGGAACTACAGGTGTGTGCTACCATGCCCTGCTAATTTTTGATTGATTGTAGAGACGAGATCAGGCCAAGTTGCTCAGGTGGGTCTCTAACCCGTGGGCTCAGGCAATCCACTCACCTCAGCCTCCCAAAGTGCTGGGATTACAGGCTGAGCTACCAAGCCCGGCCTCTTCTCCCCCTTTCTAAACTCTTCGATGACATGGTTAGAGAGAGAGACTATAGCAATTATCAGGAGCATGCACACTGAAGTGACTTGCTTGGCTATGGATACTGTCCCTGCCTTTCTTCTATTTTGAACAAATCACTTCATCTCTTTGAGACCAAGTGTCCTCATCTATAAATTGGAAGAGATAATCCTGGACCTTCCTTGGATGATTGTTGTGGTTGTAAAGTGGGGTCAGTTATGTTGGCACCCAGTAAGCGCTCAATAAATATCTGCTATCATTAGCCTAAAGCAAGTATTGGGATGGACTCCTAGTTCACTGTCAACATCTCCATTTTTCATATGAATGATGGAACAATCTTCTCTCCCGGGAACCTCATTACCTATGTGTTTTGACAACTTCAGGACTCAGCTCATGGGATCCTCCTCTGCAAAGTTTTCCTGAAAGCTGTCCTCCTCCTGGCCTGGATTCAGCTTTTCCTTCAACCGCCTTAGCTTCCTCCATCACAGAGCTTTGCACATGCGTTGTTTGGATATGTCTTCCCTGTTACATTTGGATTTCTTGGGGACAGGGCTCATGCATTAATATTTGTGTTTTCAGCACCTCGGACAGCACCGCGCACCTATTTGGAATTTTGTGCTTGTTGAAAGAATGAAGACATTAAAGTCCTTAAAGCAGTGTTTCTTAAAGCTTTTTTGAGTCATAATCAATAGCAAAAAATACGTTTTACATGGCAAACTGGTGATGCGTGTGTGTGTGCACACAGTGGGAGACAAAAGTTTATATTTGTTTCACATTTCACTTACACAAAATATGCTCTGCTAATTTCTCTCTTCTTTTCTCCTCTCCTTTCCTCTCTCCATTTCATCTTTCCTTTTTTCTCCTCATTCAGTTAATTTTTAAATGTCTGATCTATTAGATTCATTTTAGAACTATTTCTGTGTTAAGAAGCAGTATTTTGTAATGCTAACAGCACAGGCCATTGGAAATAGATAAATCAGCGTTTAGATTCCAAATTCATTAGTTGTGCATCCTAGGAATGCCACTTTCACTCTGTAAGCCTCCATTTCTTCATCTGTAAAATGGGGCTACTAATTGCACCTATTTCTCAGGTGTCTTGTGAGATGTTAATAAGGTACTATGGTAAGCACAGAGCCTGGCAGGTAGTGAGTCCTTCACAAATGGTGGTATTGTCGTAACCATTCTTGGAAGTCATGTATGACTCTACCCTTTTCCCTCACAACCTTTCCAGGTCTTTGTATTCTCTTACTCTTTTTCCTCAGTCTCATTTACTTCCTCAAAGCTCTGTTCACTGACAATGATTTCATCACTCCCAGAAGCATAAGAATGAACCACAGATTTAGTGTAGCCTGCAAAGGTGATTTGCTGGAAGATAGCAGTTTCATCACTTTGACACAAGGGGTGAAGGAAATACCCAGTGGTATGGAATTTGCCACCTCCCTGATTCCTTCTGATGCTGGTGGGAAGTATTGAAAGATTTTTAAAAAAATTTTAAAGATGTGGGGTACAACTCAGGGTTAGGTATACAAATAGTCATTATGCAAGTACCCTTGTTGATGAGGTGTGCAGCCTCCTTTGGCAGTTTCCCACTACTGCCAATCCCTTTCTTATAGTATTTTGATAATCGTTTACGATCCACTTATGTGTGAGAGCATGTGGTACTCAGTTCTTTGTTTCTGTGATAGATCACTGAGTATTATAGACTTTTTTTTTTTTGAGTTGGAGTCTCACTCTGTCGCCCAGACTGGAGTGCAGTGGCCACTTCTGGCCACCGCAGCCTCGACCTGCTGGGCTCCGGCGATCCTTCTGCCTCAGCCTTCCAAGTAGCCGGAATAACAGGCATGCGCTACCCCGCCCAGCTGATTTTTTGATTTATTGTAGAGATGAGGTCTCGCTGCCCAGGCGTGTCTCAAACCCACGGGCTCAGGCAATCCACTCACTTCAGCCTCCCAAAGGTGCAGGATTACAGGCTGAGCCACCAAGCCCGGCTTATTATAGACTTTAAGTCCATCGAAGCTGTTGCAAAGTTCATCATTTTGTCCTTCTCTGTGGCTGCATAACATTCCACCATGTATATGTATCACATTTTTATATCTAGTCCTATTTCAATGGGCAGCACGGCTGGTTCCATGTTCTTGCTATTGTGAATAATGCTGCAATAAACCTGCATGTGTAGGTAGCTTTTTTATAGAGTAAATTGAGTTCCTCTGGGTATATTTCCAGAAGAGGGATTGCAGGGTATTATGTGAAAGAAGGGAACCCTAGAAATTTAGAATATAATGTAGTATTTTGAATCAGCACAGCTACTTTGCTTAGGTCTCACCCCTTGACATTCCCTTGCTACACAGGGATCAGGCCAAGTTGCTCAGGTGGGTCTGCATGGCCCACGTATCCTTTTACTCTATAACCATTAACAAGAAAAATATTTTAGTTTTAGAAACCAGTGATTACACAGAACCCCTTAAGCATGTCTGGTCTTGCCAACAATTCATCTTTTAGGCAGTTGTATTGGCACATTGTTATCTGCTGCCCATGACGACGTTCAGCACACCACCGGGAGGCATATTTATTGGTATATTGTTATCATACGACCATGACAACCTCCAGCCCACCGCCTAAGATCATGAGACGTTGATGCCTGACAATGTCAAGATACTAGATTCATGTGACTACTATGGAAACCAAGGAATGCAACTCTGGACATTCCTTTTGGCCCAGACCTCCTCCAAGTCTAAATACTCCTAGTTTCCAGCCTTCCACACCACACTTGTCTGCGTGCCGGCCCCCTTTCCATCTGTGAAAGTAGAATAATAAACTTCACTTCCTTCTATTTTCCTCTCTGTTGCAATCTTGCATTATTCCCACAGCACCGGTCCATTGTGCCTTAGTTTATTATGGAAGGTAAATTTTTAGATCTTTTAGAAATCGCCAAACTGTTTTCTACAGAGGTTGTACTAGTTTACACTCCCACCAACACTGTAGAAGTGTCCCCTTTTCTCCGCATCCTCTCCAGCATCTTGTTTTTTGAGTTATTGACGATAACCATCCTGACTGGAGTTAGGTGGTATTTCAGTGGGGTTTTAATTTGCATTTCTTTGATGATTAGTGAGGCTGAGCATTTTTTCATGTATCTGTTGGCTGCTCATATGTCTTCTTTAGAAGTGTGTATTCATATATTCTGCCCCAATTCCTGATCAAAATCCCGAGTGCCCATGCCATAAGAGGTAAGATAGATAAGTGGGACCTCATCAAACTGAAAAGCTTCTGCAAAGCCAAAGAAACCATCAATAGAGCAGGGAGACAGCCCACAGACTGGGAAAAAATATTTGCCAACTGTATATCTGACAAAGGCCTAACATCCAGGATCTACAAGGAACTCAAACATACTGAAAAGAAAAAAAAAATCAAAGATCTTAATTTCTACACCCAATCTAATCCTCGCTCCAGTGAATTGATGGAGCAGCTAGCTTTCACCCTTCCCCCTCAGCAAGTTCAAAATTACAGGCCCCTAGCCAACATAAAAGGAAAAGAAGGAGACTACATAAAGTCACAAGTACAGTAGGAATGCAATAACCTATCACCAGGACCCCAGGATGCTTGGTCATCCTCCTAAACCTCACAATCACTATCAGAGAAAAGTCACCAAGGCGATCAAGCTTCACCCCAATTCTCCCTTCCCATACAGCCTCCTTGACCTAGATATTTTTCTGCTCTTAAATCAATTATTCTGGAGTAAGCAGAGCAGTGCCAAATGGCTATGGTTCCCCCAAGGAGAATGGACCTGTACCACAGCAGTTGGCTTTTGATACCTCTTAGCATGGTGCTTAAGAATTAGCAGAATGTTTATTGCAGCACTATTTACAATAGCAAAAACACGGAACTGACTGTGCTACCCACCAAAACTGGACTGGGTAAAAAAATGTGGTACATTTATGATAGAATATCACACAGCCATAAAGAACAAAATTAAGGACTTCACAGCAACTTGGATGGATTTAGAGTCTATAACACTCAGTGATTTATCACAGAAACAAAGAACTCAATACCACAGGTTTTCATTCATAAGTGGACCCTGGACATTTACCATGATACTATAAGAAAGGGATTAGCAGTAGCCAGAAACTGCCAGGGGGAGGGAGGTGGGTGGGCACATAACATCAATAAGTGTACCTGATGTCAAACCAGGTGAAGTGGGGACCAAAGGGAGGCCCAAACTTAACCTGTATGATGACTACTTGTATACCTAATCCTGAATTGTACCCCACATCTTAATTTAAAAAAACCCGGGAGATCCAGTTCTAACACAAACTGCAACCAACCAACTGTATAGTCTTGGTCCAGTAGCTTCATCTCCTGTTTTTTCCATTTCCTCATTGGTAAAATGAGAATATTAATAATATCCAAACATTCTACCTATTAGATTATGAGACCAAGTTAAGTAATACAAATTAAGCATTTGGCATGTTTAATTCCTTAATAAATGTTATAGTCATCTTATTATCACTGTTACTGTTGTTGTTTTAATTAATAGTCATCACAAATAAACACTTTAGCTTCTGAATTAATAGCTTGAACACAAAGAGTTCTTGAGCTACACTCTCATCATCCTTCCTTTTGACCAGGAAGGGCACAGTTGTTCCTGTGGGCTGGGAGTCTTGTTATCTCCTAGGAGAGGGCACTAGATGCATTGACAGATGCTTGGACTTAGGCCTGCATGAAAACAGAAAGCAGTTATTTCCCTCTGAATACCAGAGAGTTGCTAACTGCTGCCAAATTGAACTAGAATAGAAATAGCAGGTCAGAGAAAACAACACCCTCATTTCTTTTTTTTTCTTTCCTTTATGGCCTCAGATTTTTCTCTCATCCTCCAAAATGAACTGACTTTACTGTTATTTTGCTATCTTACTTGTGAGCCCTTGCCTTGTGAGCCCTTTGAGGCCATATGGTGTCACTTCTTACTGCACCCCAGTGTCTAGAACAGTACTAAGCACTCAGAAGAAGCTACATATGTCGGGGTTGAATCTGTGACCCCTTGCTTCTCTGGCATTTGCTTCCTCTCTTCCACCACTGCCCCAGTTCAGATATATTTTTATTTAACTAATTAGTTTAGAAAGCAGAGCATTAGCGAGCTACATCAGCAATTTCCTCTCTCTGAACTTCAACAAATTCAGAAATGCTTCCTTCATAAACTTTGAAGGCAAAAAATCTCATTCCCTGATCTTAGTTAGCAACAACAGAACCAGAGGTGGGAAAGTACTGCATAAAGAATAATAGAAATTTGAGGGCCCGTGTAAATATCACTCAGGACAAGAAAGAGAAGGAATACAACATCGCCAAGACCTCAGACGCTTCCTGCGTGGATCTCCCTCCTCCCTTCTCCTAGAGTCAACTACTATCTTGCGTTTAATTGAAATAAATTTATTGTTTTTCCTTAGACTCTTACCACTTGTGTCTGTACCCCTAAACATAGTTTAATTTTGCCTCCATTTGAAATTTATAGGATGGAATACAAACCTGTGTATTCCTTTTATGTTTCTTCTTTTACTGGGTTATTTTTGAAAGATTCACCCATGCTGTTGCATGTAATGCTAGTCCACTTGTGTTTATTGCTGTATAATTCATTAGATGAACACACACAATGCTTTTATCTAGTTTTCTGTTGATGGAAAGTGTCACCATTTCTTTACATGTTGTGATATTGTGGAATATATATCTGGTCTTTGTCCTGGTTTCCCTTTCCTGTCATATAATTCCTAAAATCCTTGGAATCTCCAAGGTGATAAGAGATTTTTTTTTTGTATGCTAATTGGTGGATGGCAGCCCCTAAGAAGTTTTAGGATGAGGGCCGATTACAGAAAAGACCAAGGTAGGACTAGAGGATCTGGAGTTTTTTGCCCCACTCTCCAACCTCTGGGAAGAGGAGAGGGGGTGAAGGTTAAGTTGATCACCAAGGGCCAATGGCCTAATCAACAATGCCTACATAAAAAAAAAAAAACAAAAAAACAACAACAAACTGAACCCATAGAAATTTCCAGAGAACGGAGCACCTGGAGAGGGCATGGAAACTCTGCACCCCTTTCTACCTGCCTTGCCCTAAGCATTTCTCCCATCTGGCTGTTTACCTGTATCATTTATAATATTCATATAATAAACCAGTACACATATGTAAATGCTTCCCCAAGCTCTGTGAGCTGTCCTCGCAAACTAATCAAACCCAAGGGAAGGGATTGCGGAAACCCCAATTGATAGATGATCGGTTAGATGTATAGGCGATAACCTATTACTTGTGATTGGCATTTGGAGGCAGGGGTGGCAGTCTTGTGGGACCAAGCCCTCAACCTGTGGGATCTGATGCTATTTCCAGGTAGTGTCAGAATTGAATTAGAGGACACCCAGCTGGTGTCCCTTGCACAATCGATTGCTTGCTTGATGTGTGGGGAAAAGATACCACACAGCTGGTATCAGAAATATTACATTGATTATGTTGTGAGGGCATATAGTAGGAGAAGCAGAGTTTATTTTTTCTTTCATCACAACACATTACAGTTGCTAGTGACATTTTCTATTATAGATAATAATGGGATGGATATCTTTACAGACATCCATAATGATTTGCCTAGGACAAATTCTTAGATGTAGGATTTTTGGATCAAAGATCATAGCCACTTTTTAAGCTTCCTCCAGAATGGTGTTCTAATTTTCACTTCTACCAGCAAAAGTACATTCCTGTCTGTGTCCTCACACTCTTGCCAATGTTAGTTTATTTGCATTTGTTTTAATCATGTTGATTTGATAGGAAAAGAATGATCTCTCAAGACTAGAAATTTTTATTTGAGTTTTGGTGAGGCTGAGCAACCTCTCTCCTTGATGTTTATTGGCTGTTTGTACTTATTCATTTGTGTTATTGCCTTGTACCTTTTTGAAATTAAAAGGATTGATGCGTGTGTCTTTTTGTTGTTGTTGTTTGTTTGTTTGTTTGTGTTTGTGGTTTTTTTTGTGTGTGTTGGAGTTTCACTCCATCGCCCAGACTGGAGTGCAGTGGCCACTGCCGGCCACCGCAGCCTCGACCCACTGGGCTCCGGCGATCCTTCCACCTCAGCCTTCCAAGTAGCCAGAATTACAGGTATACACTACCATGTCCAGCTAATTTTTGATTTATTGTAGAGATGAGGTCTCGCCAAGTTGCCGAGGCGGGTCTCGAACCTGTGGGCTCAGGCAATCCACTCACCTCAGTCTCCCAAAGGTGCGGGATTACAGGCTGAGCCACCGAGCCCAGCGTGTGTGTCCTTTTTTTTTTTTTTTTTTTTTGAGTTGGAGTCTCACTCTGTCGCCCAGACTGGAGTGCAGTGGTCGCTCCCGGCCACCACAGCCTCGACCTGCTGGGCCCCGGCGATCCTTCCGCCTCAGCCTTCCAAGTAGCCAGAATTACAGGCATGCGCTACCACGCCCGGCTGATTTTTTTTATTTATTGTAGAGATGAGGTCTCGCTGCCCAGGCGGGTCTCGAACCCGCGGGCTCAGGCAATCCACTCACCTCAGCCTCCCAAAGGCGCGGGATTACAGGCTGAGCCACTGAGCCCGGCTGCGTGTGTGTCTTTTTAATGACAGTTCACCTAAGGGCCCAGCCCTGGTGAAGTGTCAGTTAGACACACTTGAAGTTGGAACATTGGGGAAGTACAGGGTAGACAGAGGAGAAGGAGGGGACTTCTTAGAGGCTCATAGATCTCAAGTGGATCTGCCAGGCAGAGAGTAATTTGGAATTTTAGTGTTCAGAAGCCAAAGAGGAGAGTTGTGCATTCAGCCCCATGCTGGGGAGAAAACAATGCTTCCTGGACCTGGAGGCCATTTGAGAACAAGGGATCTTGCTCTAATTGAATTTGCCTTCTACCTCCTTTGTGCCCAAGAAGTCTCTTTATGATTATGACTGCCTGGGCTTCAGGAGTGAGGGGGATGTGGAAAAGGAGAGAATATGTGTAGCTTGGCTTGAAGCTTAGGATTTGAATTACCAGCATCCAAAACTGAATGTATACCTCTTTTGTTCTTTCTGCCCTCATCCTTTCTTTGGCAAATATCCACTGAGCTCCCATCATGTGCCAGGCAGTGTGCTGGGTGGTAGAGGTCATTCACCCTAACCTACAGTGTTTCTATAGTGTTTCAGTAATTGGTAACTTCATCAACTTAGTTGTTAAGCTAACAAGCTTGGAGTTATTCATGACTTTGGTGCATCCATCAGCAAATTATTTCAGCTCTGCCTTCAGAATGCATCAAGAATCTGAAAGATAATCCAAATGTCCATCCACAGGTAAGTAGATAAACAAACTGTGTTTGTTCCCCCAGTAATCAAAAGAAATAAATGATCAGCCCGTGCAACAACATGAGTGAATCTCAAAATAATTATGCGGTGAAAGAAGCCAAACAGGAAAGCATATTCATGATACCATTTGTAAAAAATGCTATAACTAATCTATAGTGACAGAGAGCACAGAGGCAGGCAGGATTACTAAGGGGCACAGGAAACATTTGGGATGGGGAGTGGGCTTGTTAGTTACCTTGATTGTGGCGATAGTTTCTCAGGTATTTCTTCCTCGCCTTCTTCTCCTCCTACTTCTCCTCTCCCTTCCTCTTCCTCCTCCTCCTCTTCTTCTTCCTCCTCCTCCTTCTTTTCTCTCTTTCTCAATAGGGCAAAACTTATCAAGTTGTATTTTAAAGTATATACAGTTTATCATATGCCAATTCTATTTCAAAAAATATCTAGAACCTGATTACTTCTCACTTTCCCTGCTACTACCACCTCATTCAAACCACCACCATTTCTTACCTGGTTAATTGAAATAGCCCCACTCCATGCCCTTCCCATACCTGTCCTTCCTTCTTCACACAGCTCTTAACTCAGAGCCCTCAGGGATGCTTTTAAAAGGAAAGGGAGGTCACACCACTCCTCTGTTCAAAACCAACCAATGGCTTCCCATATCCTCCCATCACACCGAGAGCACTTATCTGACATACTGTGTACTTTGTGGGTGTATTGCCTGTCTTTCTCCATGGTGACATAAGAGCGGGTCAATTTTTCTTCACTGCTGTATCCCCAGTGTCTAGAACAGTGTGTCATCCAGTAAGTCATCAATAGATATTTGTGAAATGAATCAATAAGTACAGTAGCAAACTCAAAGTGTTCCCAGACTATTGAGGGAGATAAAACCAGGATATAATTTCTATGATAAAGGGCCTCCCAGTTGAGGCAGCTAAACCCTCTCAGGATGAAGTCAGGTAAAGCTTCCTGGAAGAAGTGTCATCTAAACTGAGGCCTGAAACATACAGAGGATGCCATGACGAAGAAGACACAGATCTTGTCTTCATGGAATTCAACTGGATAAGCAAATACATAGGCAATTATCAAACCTTGTGATAAGTGCTTTAGGGGGCAAGCGAAGGGGCTGAGGAGCAGAGTGGGGGTCTAAACCAACCTGGGGAGGGTCTGGTAACATTGACGATAATGTTTCTTATAATGAAGCACTTCCTGGCTGAGATGCATCCACATACTCTCATCCAGTCTCCAGATTCCCAAATTTGGGAGACTGTTGCTTGGATACAGATGATGGCTTCAGGAGCCAAGGAATGGAACCAAGATTTGGGAGATACCTAGCCAGCATGTTTTTCTGTTGTGCTTGCTTCCTTTTTACATAAATTCTACTATACCGACATCCATCTAGTCTAGCTGGATGCAGTTCACCCTCTTTGTGTCTCAGAATCACTGGATAACAACAACAAAAACAGATGATATGGTTCCACCTTAGACTTATAGAATCTAAATCTCTGGGGCAGTAGCCTAAACAGGGACATGTTTTTAAAATTTACTATATAGCTGGCTACCAGCTAGCACTAGTAACCTAAATGCAGGTATTAAAAAAAAATGAGACACTAAGTAGACCAATAATAACCCAGGAAATTGACTCTGTCATAAAAAAACTACCTACAAAAAAAGTCTTGGACCAGATGACTTTTCAGCAGAATTCAGCAAAACATACAGGAAGGAGCTGACACCAATCCTATTGAAAGTATTCCAGGCAATTGAGAAAGATGGAATTCTCCCCAAATCATTTTACGAAGCTAACATTACACTGATACCCAAACCTAAAGACCCAACAAAAAAAGAACTACAGACCAATATCCCTGATGAACATAGATGCAAAAATTCTCAATAAGATTCTAGCAAATCGGATCCAAGAACACATCTCAAAAATCATCATCCACCATGACCAAGTAGGCTTCATCCTCGGGATGCAGGACTGGTTCAACATCAGCAAGACCATAAATGTAATTAAATACACCAACAGTTGTAAAAACAAGAACCACGTGATTATATCATTAGATGCAGAAAAATCCAGCATCCCTTCTTGATGAAAACCCTCAAACACCTAGGTATAGAAGAAACATATCTCAAAATAGTACGCACCATCTACGATAAACCCACAGTCAGCATATTTCCCAACAGACAGAAACACAAAACGTTTCCCCTGAAAACCGGAACAAGACAAGGCTGCCCACTCTCACCATTCTTGTTCAACATTGTGTTGGAGGTACTAACTAGAGCAATTAGAAGAGACAAGGAAATTGGGGTATCCAAAGACAAAAAGAGGAAGTTAAGTTGTGCCTCTTTGCTGATGATATGATCCTATACATCAAAAGCCCAAGAGAACCTTCAAAAACCTGCTTTCACTGATAAAGGACTTTAGTAAAGTCTCGGAGCACAAAATAAATGTGCAAAAGACAGTTGCATTCTTATACACCAACAACAAGCAAGCAGAGAACCAAATAAAAAGCACAATCCCATTCACAATAGCCCACACACACAACACACAGGAGAAATAGAAATACTCTGGCCTCTTCTTAACCAAAGAAGTGAAAGACATTTATAATGAAAACTATAAAACACTGCTCAAAGAAATCCAAGAAGACGCAAGAAATGGAAAAATAGTACATGCTCATGGGTAGGAAGAATCAACAAAGATAAGATGTCCATTCCACCAAAGGCAATCTGCAAATTCAATGCATTACCCATTAAATTACCAACATCATTCTTCTCAGACCTGGAAATGACAATACAGAAACTCATATGGAAACATAAATGACCATGAATAGCCAAAACAATTCTCAGCAAAAGAAAGAAAGTGGGAGGTATCACATTTCCAGACTTTAAACTTTACTATAAGACTACAATAATCAAAACAGCCTGGTATTGGTACAAGAGTAGGCATATGGACCAATGGAACCAAATAGAGATTCTGGAAGCAAAACCTCAATTTATCAACCAACTAATCTTCGAAAAAACCTCCACCAACAACCACTGGGGAGAGGAGAATCTATTCAGTAAATGATGCTGAGAAAACTGACTGACCACATGCAGAAGATTGAAACAGGATCCCTACCTATCACCATACACAAAAATCAACTTTAAATGGATCAAAGACTTAAGCAAAAAACCTTAAACTATAAGAACCTTAGAAAATGCAGGAGACATGTTTATGGAAATTGGAACTGGCAACCAATTCCTCATCAAAACCCCAAGTACCCACACCAGACATCATCAAACTGAAATGCTTCTGCAAAGTAAAAGAAACCATCAAGAGAGTGGGGAGACAGTTCACAGAATGGGAAAAAAATTTGCCCACTGTATATCTGACAAAGGCTTAACATCCAGTATCTGCAAGGAACTCAAACATGCTGAAAGGAAAAAAACAAACAACCCCATTAAAAAGTGAGCAAAAGACATGAATAGACACTTCTCAAAAGAAGATATACGGGCAGCGAACAGACATATGAAAAAATACTCAGTCTCACTAATCATCAGAGAAATGCAAATCAAAACCACATTGAGATACCACCTAACCCCAGTAAGAATGCCATCATTAATAAAACAAACAACAACAGATGCTGGCGAGGATGCAGAGAAAAAGGAACACTTCTACATTGCTGGTAGAAATGCAAACTAGTGCAACCTCTTTGGAAAACAGTGTGGCGGTTTCTAAAAGAACTAAATATTGACCTTCCGTATGACCCAGCCATCCCTCTACTGGGAATATACCCAGAGGAACTCAAATCATTTTACAAAAATGATACCTGCACATGCATGTTTATTGCAGCACAATTCACACTAGCAAAGACATGGAACCAATAGTGCTGCCCATTGAAACTGAACTGGTAAAAAAAAAAATGTGGTACGTATGCACATTGGAATATCATGCAGTCGTAAAGAAGGACAAACATAGACTTTGCAGCAACTTTGATGGATTTAGAGTCGATCATACTCAGTGGTCTATTACAGAAACAAAGAACAGAGTACCACATGTTCTCACTCATAAGCGGACCCTGTATATTTACTGTAATAATGTAAGAAAGGGGTTGGCAGTAATGGGATACTGCCAGGGTTGGTGGGGGGGGGTGGCAACATCAATAAGAGTACCTCATCTCTTAACCAGACAAAGTGGGGACCAAAGGGAGCCTAAGCTTTACCCGTATGATGATCACTTGTATACCTAATCCTGAATTGTACTCCATATCTTTTAAATAAAAAAAGGAAGACAGCAAAATAACTAAGTAAATAAATATTGTAAAAACCTCACTGTGCTGTGAGTTAAAAAATGCATTCTGCATCTGAGAATCACAGATATGATTCAAGGGTCAGGGAGAGATATCTTACTTGGAGTTCAATCCTTCAGTTATTCCTTCATTTTATGCCTGTCTCAGGGCCTTTTCACTTAACCTTTCTCTTTGCCTGAAATTTTCTTCTTTTAGCTTTTTGGACATCTATTCGCAACTTTTTTTGGGTGGGGGGGTTCTTTTAATTTTTTTATTTGAAAGATGTGGGGTACAATTCAGGGTCAGGTATACAAATGTTCATTTTGCAGGTACCCTTGTTGATGGGGTGTACTCCTCCCCTTCCCCAGGCAGATTCCCACTACTGCTAACCGTATTTTCCCTCCTGGCAGTTTCCTGCTACTGCCAATCCTTTTCTTATAGTATTATGATAATTGTTCCCTTTACAATGAAAACTACAAAATATTGCTCAAAGAAATCAAAGATGACACAAACAAATGGAAAATATTCCATGTCCATGGATTGGAAGAATCGACATTGTTAAGATGTCCATCCTACCCAAGGCAATCTATGGACTTGATTCCATACCCATTAAATTGCCAGTAGCTTTATTCTCAGACTTGGAAATGACAATACAGGAATTCATATGGAAACGTACATGACCACAAATTGCCAAAGCAATCCTCAGTAAAAAAGCGTATCACACTCCCAGCCTTTAAACTCTATTATAAAGCTACAATAATCAAAACAGCTTGGTATTGGTACAAGAACAGGGATATAGACCAATGGAACAGGATAGAGATTTCAGAAGCAAAAACTCAATTTCTCAACCAACTCATCTTTGACAAAACCTCAACCACCAATGACTGGGGAGAGGATAACCTATTCAGTAAAGGGTGCTGGGAAAGCTGGCTGACCACATGCAGAAGATGCATCTTAGTTTTAAAGTTTTAGTTTTTTAAAACTTTGGTTTTAAAGTTTTAGTTCAAATGTAGAGGCCCTTTCTGTCTCTCCTCTCCACTGAAAGTCTTGCCAGTCACCATCTCCAACCTGGCTACTTTCTCCCTATCCTATCACCTGGTTTGTTTCCTTCATAGCACTTATCATAACTTGAAATGACCTTATTTACTGCTCTATCTCTGAAGAAATGAACCATTTCAGTAAGGAGTGAAAAGATCTGACACACATGAAACACTTAGCACAACATCCTGTGCATGGTAAGGATTAGGAAATGGTTGTAATTATTATGAGTGGATTAATTAACAATTATTCTGAATGGGGGAATATTCAGGCCTGTGATGAAAAGGATTAGCTCTCTGAGAGCATAGGGAATGTAAGACACTGAGGCACTACCTAATTTTTAAAAATTGTTCAGTTGTATGATAAGTTCTCTGAAGGTAGAGATTTTGCCTTATTTATTATTATATAACCAGAGTTTAACACAGTGCTTGACATATAAGAAGATGTTCTGGTTTAGAGACTATTTGGTTGCAAATAACAGAATCTCTCACAAGCTAGTATAAGCAGAAAAAAATGAAGTTTTTGGAAGGATAGAAGGATCTTAGAGAACCCAAAAGTAGGACGCGAAGTTGGGCTAACAGGGAACTTGAACCAAAAAATAGAAAGGTCCCAGGGCCTAGAAGTTTCCCTCAGTGTCTCTCCAAGGGTGTATGATGATTGTTTCTTTCTTTTTGCAAACCGGCTTCCTCTGTTCCCATGAGCATGCAGATGTTCCCAAACCGAGTTTTATAATGCCTTCTACTTCAAACACCACAAAGTGGTTGAATAATATCTCCTTTTGAATTCCCAGGGAAGAGAAAATATGATTGGCTTTAGCATCTGTCAAGCATTCATTCCTGGACCAATCAACTGGAACTGGAGTGGGGAAATGGGATACTGTCACCTTTTGCTCAATTAGCAGAGTTTGGGAATATCTCTTTGAAAAATAAAATGGAGATCTTAGCTCAGTTTCTCCCTCTGAAAGCAGAGCTTGAGAAAAGGTCTTGCATGCAGTTATTTTGGTTAGGAAGAGCTTCCAGGGAACAGGAGAGGGGGACTTGGAAGAATGAAATAGAGAAAGAGAGGAAGCCAGTCAAAAGGTACGTCATTGAGCTAGTTACTGATGTGGATAACTGGGGATCATACTCAATAAAACCCCTCTGAAAACTGTGTAGAATGCACCTCAGAAATGGCCTCCTGAGAATGGAAGAGGGAAGAATTTATCCATCAGCTCCTGTCCTCTATTGGTCAAGGGTTGTCCCAAGGGGTATTAATTCCATCACATTTCCAGCTTTGCATATGCACCAGCAAGGCTCTTGGGTCAAGCCTTAGAGCAGAAAGCAAAAGGTATGTGGTGCATCTGAAGCAAGGTGCCATCAGAACACACCTGCACACAGGTGATTTTCTGCAGCAATGTAGCAACAGCCAGAGTCACAGATGGGCCAAGAGGACATGAGGCGGAGCTTACAAATTGTCTAGCCCGGTAAGTATGAGCAGGTTGCCTAAGAAGACAGCATAAAGGTGGGTGGAAATCATTCATATCTCCAGTATCTGCCCAATGAATGTTTTCTGAATGAATACATGAATGAAAAATTGATGGAGTGGTTCTTGGAGGAAGCAAGATTTAGACTCCCTTCAGTGTTTGAAGACCGAGTCAGGAGGGTATGTAGATAATGATAATTTGTTCTCAAATATTTTTCTACTGAGGACTATTAATTTTCTTGGCAGGTCTGTGATGTACTAAGGAAGGAGAAAGTATTACCCCCGTTGGGGGATGAAAAACAGACCTAGCCATGCTGAGCATTTAACACAGGTGACCGATGCCAGCATCAGGGAAAAGTTTAAGTCTTCTGCTGGCTTGACACTCCTGCAAGTCCTTTGGTTGCAGTTAGACTGGAGGCTTATCTGAAGTGCCAACTTCACCTCCATTTCTGTAGTCTCTCCTCTGTGTGTAATTCAGCACAGTGAATACAGAGGTTGCTAAGATCTAAAGCAGTTTCTAATTTTGTTTCATTATGAGTATGAATGCAGCCCTCAGGATCCATCCCTATGGCCTTAACTAAACTTAGTCTTTTAAGCTATGAAGAGGTGAGATAAAGATCTGAATGGAGACTCCAGTTGGTGGAGGGCTGGGCTGTCTCAGCCTCAATAAACCCGAGGTTGAGAAATCAATAGAGCCTTCTCAGGGTTGCCATTGCCCAACAAGGAAAAAAATTCAAAAATAAATTGTGGCATAGCATAAAATGAGATTACGTAGATAACAGGTTTTGCTGACTGTATGGGGCCATGTGAGGGTTGGCCCAGAAGGGACAGAATTTTAGAAATGCAAGGAGCTCAGTGCTCTCCCTGCTTTGCAATGCAAGTGTTTATTCTCTGGTTGAGGAAAAGAGGAAGGACAAAGGTGAGAAAACAAATCCCAGTTTCTGCTCAAATTTCACCCTGAGGCTGACCCTGCCCCGCACTCTAGGGGTCAGCTCACCACTGTTTGCAGGTGGACTTGCAGAGTGATGAGCTCCTCTAGGTTTGGAGTCTTCGGTTTTAATCAGGTTTCACCACAGTGTGGCATTGGGCAAGTGATTTCACCTGTGTGTGATCCTCAATTTCTGTTTCTGGAGTTGGGCTGCCTATTGACTGAGGCTGGAGGAGAGTCATTCCATAGGCAAGGGGTTATGATGTTAGGAGAAGAGAGGTGAATGTTTAGTAAGAACAAGCCACATGTGTACACCAGTCACACATCCGATTCTATCATCCTGTCTTGACTCCAGCATTTCCAGAATGCTTAAAAATGCACCCATTCAATACCTAAAAGATCTAAAAATCAACCTCCCATGAGACCCAGCCTCCCCCTTCTGGGAATATACCCAGAGGAACTACAGAAAACATACCTGCACACTCATGTTTATTGCAGCACTATTCACAATAGCAAAAACATGGAACCAATTGTGCTGCCCACCGAAAGTAAACTGGATTTTTAAAATGTGGTACATATACATGGTGGAATATTACACAGCCATAAAGAAGGATAAAATTATGAACTTCGCAACAACTTGGATGGATTTAGAGTCCATCATGCTCAGTGATCTATCACAGAAAGAAAGAACTGAGCCCCGCATGTTCTCATTCATAAGCAGACCCTGAACAATGATCATAATACTATAAGAAAGGGATTGGCTGTAGTGAAAAACTTCCAGGGGAAGGAGCAGGGCAGGGGGATACCTGATCTCAAACCATCATCAATAACGGTACCTGATCTCAAACCAGGTGACATGGGGACCCAAGTGAGGCTCAAACTTTACCTGGACAATGACATTTGTATACCTCGCCCTGAATTTTACTTTATATCTTCAAAATAAAAAATTTTTAAATATACCCACTGAGGTCTGCTGTGGTTAAAGTTAATATACCCTCTTGCAGGGTGCTGATTTCAGGGTGCTGCGCATCAGTCAGTGGCCTGATTGAGTCCAGAGAAAACAAGAACAGGACAAGACTGGAGCTCCCCTCAGGGAGTACTCACCCACCTCTCTGCTCTTCTGGGTTCTGTTCCCTACCTAGGCTCAGAATCACTTATTTGTCTTATAGTCTTTGACTTATAGTCTCAGATGACTTATTTGGACTTTGATTTTTGCCTGCTAGAGCCATTTGACTGTCTTCCCTTAATCCTGGCCTCTCCTTTCTGGTTAGCTTGGTCTTGTCAATTGTGATACTTTCAGTGTTGGTCAAGGTATGACTGCCCCCCCCCAAATCAACAACAGATGCCTCATATAGACTGAGGGTCTATTCTGAATTTTCTCCCCTTTGTTACCAACTAAAGCTCTTGTAAGTGGGTGTGTCTGGTTTTCAGGTAGGGTCACCCCTTGCCCAGCTCAAAGAGGGCACCATTCACATTATCATCCATTTGAATGGAGCACTCTGGAATTGTGTAGTATGTAACCCCCTTCACTGTATGCATCAGCACTGCTTTCAATGGCTAAGAAGGATGAAGCTGCTTTTTACAATGTTTGTAAGTCGTTTACAAGACATTTCCAAGTATGACTAGTCCTGAAGTCAAGACTTTCCGATTCTCACATTTTATAATGCAGGAATCCTTTATAAATGGTCAACTCGGCAGGCTGAACTACATTCTCCTGAATCATCTTCCCTGTGTGTTTCTAAATCCACAAGAAAAATTTTTGTGAGAGAGTTGAAGGGTGGGAGTGAAGTAGCAGCCATTTTGCTGTATGTTCTGTAGGGCGGGAAGGGCACTTTTGTAGCTCAAACTCACCTCATTGTAGTGGGGACACCTTCCCATTGTTCACATTTCAGCTTCTCCGACTCCTGGGCCCAGTGAGTGTTTGGTCTTATGACGAAGAGTGCTGACTTCTTCAAGAGGACACCAGCATCATCAAGGTCAGAGGCGGTGAGAACTGACGTGGGTTGCCGTCTATGTCTTTGTGGATTCTACTCTGTGCTCATGGATTCCAGCTTGTCCTTGTTCTCCCCCAATCCACAGCTCTCTGCTCTTCTCCACCGCCCACCTACCTGCCTGCCTGCCTTGATAATTTTAAACTCCAGCATCAGATACAAAGACAACAGCCTTACAGAGAGTGCTTTATCAGTCTCACAGTGAAATAAGGTCACCTACCTGGAACAAATCCTGTAATCCACCTGCACCCCTCCCAGTGGGTCTGCTCTTCAGTGGAACCCTGGCTGATACATCACCCATGGAAGTTGTACTCCTGAGAAGTAGCATGCTTGGGTCTCATTCTGGATTCCCCTAGAGCAGAGCGTGATGCAAGTACTGACAGGCAGGTAGTTTATTTGTCAGCTGAATTCAGAAAGCAAAAGCAAAGGAGCAGTGGGAATGAAATCAGGAAACGATAAAAAGCCAATAAGGAATTGATTATTTGCAGGTTGCTGCCATAAGCCCTGGGGCTCAACTCCACAAGGGCACCTGGGAAGTGCTCAGACTGCATCCAGGAGGTTTCTCTCTGAGGCAAAGGAAGTAGGAGAGCTCGGGTTCCCTTCCCCAACCCCCAGTTGCCCTGGGAGTGGTAACCCCCCACACTTCACCTGCCTGAGGCTGAGCAAGTTCTTTCTGCTGCTGTGGTTGTTCTGAGCAGATTCTTGCAGCTTTAGAAAAAGCAATGAGGTGGGGTATGGTGGCTCAAGCCTGTAAGCCCAGCACTTTGGGAGGCCGAGGTGAGAGGATTGCCTGAGCCCGTGGGTTTGAGACCAACCAGCCTGGGCTACATGGTGAGACCTCGTCTCTACAATAAGTCAAAAAATTATCCAGGTGTGGTAGTTCTGACTACTTGGAAGGTTGAGGCGGAAGGATGGCCTGAGCCCAGGGGGTCGACACTGGGATGGCCGTGAGCATGCCACTGCACTCCAGCCTGGGCAATGGACTGAGACTCCAGGAAGGAAGGAGGGAAGGAGGGAAGGAAGGAAGGAAGGAAGGAAGGAAGGAAGGAAGGAAGGAAGGAAGGAAGGAAGGAAGGAAGGAGGGATGGAGGGAAGGAAGGGCATTGAAGCAGAAAGGTTCTGGGCAGATGCTTAAGGTTAGTATCTGTGCCACAGTCAGCAAAGAGCTGAGCTGACTTGGGCACCAGAAGAATCTAGTATCCTGGCAAAACTGTTGTTTGCAAGATCAAGTCTCATAGATGTTACTAGGTTGGGAGGAAACTAACATGGCAGAACAGGTATATTTTATTTATTTATTTGGTTGTTTGTTTAAGTCAGAGTGTTACTCTGTCACCCAAACTGGAGAGCAGTGGCAGGATGATGGCTCACCGCAGCCTCAGCCTCCTGGGTTCAGGTGATCCTTCTGCCTCAGCCTCCCAAGCAGCTGGGACTTCTAGGTGTGTGTCACCATGCCCAAGTTATTTTTATATTTTCTGTAGAGATGAGGTTTTGTGCTGTTGCCCAGGCTGGTCTCAAAATCCTGGGCTCGAACAATCCTCCTGTGCTGGCCTCCCAAAGCGCTGGGATTCTAAGTGTTAGCCACGGCATCCAGCCTGCAGGTATATTTAAATGTCGAAATAAACAAAAGTTTGAGTACTTCCTAATATCAAAGACCTATTATGATAACACACACACATGATCACACACACACAGATAGTTCCCAACTCTCTCTCTCTCTCTCTCTACTGCTCTTTGCCTTCTAAATTACTTTCTTCTTTTTCTCAGCAAAGAGTCTCCCCAGGCTCTGCGGAAGTGGATGCTTCTCCAGCTTTCCCATCAGTCCTTACTGACAGCCCATGTAAGAACTGTAAAAGAGCCCACCCTTGGCTTAAAATTAAAATAACACTCCATGCGAAAAATAAAAGCTGGTATGCGCCGTAAAAACACAGAACCTCAGCATCTTGGAGGCGAGGCTGTAGTTAGCAAGGGGTTCCCATATATCCGTTCACAGGGAGGCATTGGAGGCCTGATGGTTTGGGCCTTGCCTATTTAGGGCCTGCATTTCATTATCATCAGCTCAATGGCATTTTCTCACCCCCATCTTCCCCACCTGGTGACCTTCACATTCAGTTTCCTTCTGCAAATCAGTGACAAGTCAAATGATCTGTCTCATCTTAGAACCCCGATGCCTGCTGACCCGAGATTGTAAGTGAAAGGGAAGGCAGTGAGAGGAACAGCCTCTTAGGTTCAGAGTTTCCATTTTCCAAATGCATATTCCTTTAGATAATCACATGAAGACCAATAGGTATTACTTGATATTCAAAACCTCCCTCCTAGATAAGAGCATCAGTGATAACTCTCCATGTGAACAATGAGAAAGCTGAAACCCTGAGAGGAAAAGAAAGTGAGGGGGGGAGACTGAGTCTAAATCCTAACAAAGTATGCGTGGCCGGGCACCTAGTAGATGCTCAATAATCATTTGGTTAATGTGAGAGGCAGTTGAGTATCATGGTTAACAGCACAAGGCATGGGGCTGGATAGACTGGTGTCAAGCCCTTAACTCTGCCTTTCAGTGCTATCAAGAAAGTGACCTCTCCAAACCTCAGTGTTCCTGATTACAAAATGGGAATACTAACAGGACTTATAAGTTGTTGAAAGGAGTCAATAAGATTGTGTACAATATTTGACACACAGAAATAAGATGATGATGACGATAATGGTGGTGGTGGTGGTAATAGTGATAATGATGGCAGTGGTGATGAATTTGCCAGACCTGGTGTTGGCAGTGGTGGTGATGAATTAGCCAGACCTGGGCACCTGAGAAGTTAGGTCATTCTTCAGCCATCTGACCTCTGAGAGTTCAGCAACCTTCCCACCTACTGGCAAGTGAGGAGAGGCGGAGGGTGTTTTTTCTGGCTTGCTGATAATTGTTTCTCACACAAGCCAGTGTTTTATTGATCCACTATTGATCTTTGCATGGGGCCAGGGAAATTCTTGGTTCATGAAGACAAAGGCAGCATTTTCCAGCCCAGGGGTCCATGGTGGTTGTCCCGGGCATCACCTGCTCACTTGAGCGGCTGGCCTCTGCCTTGCTTGGGACAAATTCTTAATCACAGCCAGCCTTTCCCAATGGCCCCTTCCCTCTCTTGTGTCCCTTTATTGCTTCCATCAACCCTTCCCCCGCTGGCTCCGTTTGACCTTTAATAAGTGCCGCTTTTGTGCAGAGCTGCTGGTGAGTTATTGCGGCATGAGCGGCTCCCCAGGGCAGGCTACCTCCCCAGCCCCTGGCTTCACCACAGCTTGTAAGGGAAAATTACATTTTGATCTACATCCCCCATTTCCATTCTCTGTCACCTGGCTTTGGAGACAAAAGGAAGAAAAGAATGTTTTCTTGTCCCCTCTCTACTCCTCCCAGGTTCTGCCTGTGTGCTGTTTCCTCCCATCCCCCTCTCCCTCTCCCTCTCTGCTCTGTCCTGCTGGTTCCTTGGGAAGATAAAATGACCCTGTGGCGGGGGGCTTCACCCACATTGCCACTGCTGGACACCTGGGTCATCAAAACCCGAGAGGTCAGGGCAACATAATACCTAAAAGTCGCCAGATGGATCTCAGGCCTTCCGTGACGGCTCAGGACCAGGTAAGGCTCCCCATTAGGTGGTTCTTTTTATTTACTTATTTTAAAATTGTGGGGTACAATTCAGGGTTAGCTATACAAATATTCATTGTGCAGGTGCCCTTGTTGATGAGGTGTGCCCTCCCTTCTCCAGGCAGATAACTACTGTAATCCCACCTCCCTGACACCCCCCCACGCCCCACCCCCGCTACTGTCAATCCTTTTCTTATACAACGGTAGTTGTTCAAGGTCCACTTAGCAAGAACATGGAACCAAACATGCTGCCCATCAAAAGAGGACTGGATAAAAAAAAAAATGTGGTACATATACACAATGGAATATTACACAGTTGTAAAGAAGAACAAAATCATGAACTTTGCAGCAACCTGGATGGAATTAGAGTTTGTAATACTGAATGATCTTTCACAGAAACAAAGAGCTGAGTATCCCAAGTTCTCACTCATAGATGGTTCTTATCACGTCTTGTATCTCTTCTTTCTCCTCCGTTTTTTAAAAATTGAGATAACATTCATATAGTGCAAGATTCACCCTTTTAATCATTGTAAAGTGTACAGTTCAGTGGATTTTGCACAATGTTGTGTCATCCTCACCACTATCCAATTCCAGAAATTCTTGTCACCCCAAAAAGAGACTGTATACTCATTAAGCATCACTGATAATCCCTAATCTACTTTCAGTCTCTATGGATTTGACTATTTTCGACATTTCATATAAATGGAATCAGTAAAAGTGGCCTTTTGTGACTGTCTATTTTTTTTTTTAACTTAGCTAAATGTTTTCAAGTTTCATTCATGTTGTGGTGTGTATCAGCACAGTTTTTTAATGATGAAATAATATTCCATTGTATCTACCATATCTTGCTTCTACATTCATTCAATGATGAACATTTGGATTGTTTCTACTTTTCAGTTATTATAAATAATGCTGGTATAGACAGTTGTATACAAACTTTTGTTTGGACATAATCAGTTTTCTTGGGTATATGGCTAGGAATAGAATTGGCCTTATCTTCTGGTAGTTAGTACTTTGTTTAACTTCTGAAGGAACTGCCAAACTGTTTTCCACAGTGGCTGTATCACTTCATATTTTTACCAGTAATGTACGAGGCTTCCAGTTTTTTCACATCCTCACCAATAACTGATAGTTACCATTTTTAAAAATTATAGTATCCTAGTGGATATGAAGTGGTATTTCTTGTGGTTTTAATTTGCATTTCCCTAATGGCTAATGATGTTGAACATCTTTCCATGTGCTTATTGGCCATTTGCATATCTTCTTTGGAGAAATATATATCCAATTATTTTCCCCATCTTTTAAGTTGGGTTATTTTGTTGTTGTTGTTGTTGTTGTTGTTACTGAGTTATAAGAGCCTTTTATATATTCTAGATACTGGACCTTTACCAGATATATGATTTGCAAATATCTTATGCAGTTCTATGTGTTGCCTTTTCACTTTTTAGATAGTGTCCTTTGATGCATGAAAGAGTTTAACTCTGATGAAGTCCTGTTTATCTATTTTTCTTGTGTTGCTTGTGTTTTTGTTTTCATACTTAAGAAAGTGTTGCCCAAACCAAAGTTATAGAAATTTACACCTGGGATTCCTTCTAAGAGTTTTATGGGTTAATTCCTACATCTAGATCTTTGATCATTTTTTAGTTAACTTTTGTATATGTATTAGGTAGGGTTCCAACTTCATTCTTTTGGAATGAAGGTTAGCCAGTTGTCTTGGCACCATTTGTTAAAATGATTATTCTTTCCTCCTTAGAAGGGTCTTAGTACTTTTGTTGAAAATCAGTTGATCATAGACACATGGGTTTATTTCTGGACTCCTTATTCAATTCCATTCTTCTATGTGCCTATCCTTTCCAGTGCCACCTTACTTTGATTATTGCAACTGTGTAGAAAATTTTGGTATTGGGAAGTGAGGATCCTCCAACTTTATTCTTTTTCAAGTTTGTTTTAGCTGTTTGGGAGTCTCTTGCAATTCTATATGGATTTTAGAATCAACATGTACATTTCTTCAATAAAAATGTTTGGGATTTTGATAAAGAGTGCATTAAATCTGTAGATTAGTTTGGAGAGTATTGCCGTCTTAACAATAGTGTCTTCCTATCCATGAACATGGGGCATGTTTTCATTTATTTAGGTCTTCTTTAATTTATTATCACAATGTTTTGTAGTATTCCATGTATAAGAAGGTCTTTTTCACAAATCATAGTCATTACTAAAATATTAGTTAAGTGACTTGTAGTTCAGAGTCTGTCTCCCCAGACTACAAGCTTCCACAGGTCAGTGATCATTTCTGTTCTACTTACCATTGTGGCAGATATTGAGACATACTGCTCATATCTTTCTTCAAGAGAGAATTCACTGCCTTGTTTCAACGAGTGAGATTAGCTGACAATGTTCAACTGTTAGCTTCATCGGGATCTGTCTCAGTTACTAAGACAAGGTTACACTATTCTCAGGAGAACCCCTGACCAATGATAGAGCAAGGGATGAAAGCCGAGGGCATGCTATCCTCAAGACAGCCCTGACTCTGAAAGGCAGTAGATGCTACGAGGTCTGGTCATTTCCACCCAATGGGCCACTCTTCTAAAAGACAATCTTTATTCTAGAACCCCCTGTTGGACAAGTAGAGATTTTGTCAGGTCTGCATTAGGGTCTGATGTCTTCTGCTCAATCCACTTCCCCTCTTTTCCTTTGTGCATGTATGACTCCCCAGGCACCCATTTGGATTTCTAGTTCTGTTCTGACTTCTGCTTCCTGGGGAACACAGCTTGCACAAAGTCATCTTACCTTTAGTATCTGGATCATTGGTTGGCATATCGTTAAAATTCTAGAAGCACTTCCAAATAGAAAGACACTCTTGATGTGGAACCCTGCACACACAGGGAGACACACATTCTTTTGTTGCCTTCAAGGTATAATTTTTCATCATTGGTCTACATAACAGAGTGACCAAAGATAGAAATTAATGAGATTGCATCACTCTTTTTAGAAACTTTGGCCATTTGGAGCCCATTGATAATGAGATCAATCAGAATGGTAAAGGTCCCAGAATTATATCATCTGAGGAAAACCAATGCTATTTTTGGAGAAGAGAAGTCCTCAGAGTGGACCAGTGTGGTCAGAGCAGAGTGACAGAATAGGACAGTAATAAGAAAGGAGGCTAGAGAGATGACTTTAAATGTTTGAAAGGTAGAGATTTTTTCTCTGTTCTTCAAGGAGAGACGTGAATGCTAACTTCTTCTTATCCTCCAGGCCTCAGATTAAATGTTACTTCCTCCAGGAAGCCTTCCCTTAAACTTCTCTCCTCAACGCCAAGACTGGGTGAGGTCATCATGCACTCCTGTCTTTCTCTGCACTTCTTTGAAACATTTTGTGAAGATCTGATGTCACTTCCTGGTGATGTTTCTTCAGCACCAAGAACAGTTCTCAGCTCACAGTAGGTGTCTAATAAACCCTTGTTGAATAAAGGAAGAAATAAATGAGCTAGCAGAAGAAAGTTAAAAAAAAAACGAATGTGGATTCCATTAAAACACTTCATAACAGGGAGCCACGCTCATCAGTGAAAGGGGCTACTTCCCGTCCTGGCTGAAAAGAGTAAAGACACACATCCAAGTCCTTTGCCCTCGGTGCTATGAATTTTCATGGCACCAGAGCTTCCTTGAACCTGTGGCTCCTATACTTTATTCTTCTTGCTTCTCTCTGCATTTTTTTTTCAATTTAGAGGGACTTGAGCTGTTCTCTAAAAAAGAACATTATGGAGTAGAATTGATTTTCTTTCCTCTGGGAAAATAAATACAAGTCAGAATATTTAAGAGCTACCCAGAAGAATAGATTTTGCCTCCTCTCAAGCTCTCAGGTACTTCCTTAATAACACTTACCATTTACTGAGCACTTACTAAGCACAAGACACTGTGTAATAAATATGGCATACAAATCATGAATCCTCAAACTTCTCTGCCAAGTGGGAAGTGTTACCTCCCAAATATGAAAACGCTGGTTTTTCCCAACTACCTTGGAATTCAGAGCTAATGTCCAGCTGCTTATTGGAGCAAGTGGAGGTATTCTAACTACAGGATCAGTAGACTGACCCTAGACAATAGTCTGTGTGTCTTTTTGCACCATCCAATGTGACTCAGATGATTTTGATAAACAGCCCAAGAAACTGGATGTGACATTTATGTTTGAATTTAGTCTCACAACCACGTAATACCCAGAAGGCTCTAATGAGCAAGTGTACTTCTGTAATTTTATTATCCAGATTTTTTTTACAGTCTTGAATAAAGGGGAGTGACATTCAGAAGTACCTCCTAAGTCATCAGAGAGATTCAATTATGTTTTCTGTCATTTGTGTTATCTATACTTTGAAGAATGCTAATTTCTAAAAATTTGTTACCTGAGTATGATTATTAAAAAAAAAAAAGTCTCTCCCTAGTCAAAGAAACCTTAGTTTCCTGAAAAACCCTGTGGTGGGAAAATTCAAGCCCTTTTATTTTCTGGGAAATTGGGTTACGTAGTGTAAGGTCACCAGTGCAAGTGTGAGGGCTCTGATAAATTTTCTTTGACATTTATCAAATGAAGCAAAGGTGGCATCTAAATAAGAAAAGCACCCAAGACAGCTTGTGCAAAATAAAATTGTTACTAATGGGTCACGTATAATTATTCTTCATGTATCATCGTCAACTCCCCAGACAATGTGTGAGTCTGTCTTTGCAAACATCCAGGCAGTTGATCAGAATGATGGATGATGATAGGCGTGTTAGTCTTCCAGTTTCAGGTGAGGCCAGGTGTTTAGTTGGGCTTTTTTGATTGGAGTCAACAGAAAACCATTCCAATTAACTCAAGTACAATGTGGCTCTGCTGTATGATGCAGAAATGCCTCTTGGGAATCCAGGAAAGTCAGACCAGCAGGCCCCAGAAAGGGCAGGGAGGGTATCAGGAACCGGCAGGATGTTGGTTACAAACACAGGCTCCTCCAATTGTTTGCTGTGTGACCTAAGTGAGGGACTTTGCTTCTCCGTGCCTCGGTGTCAACAGGGGAGCTGATAGTATTGCCATTGCCATTGTCAATATGAAATGAGTTAATGATTATGCTGTGCTTAGCACACACTATATACTCAATACATGTTAGCTGTTATTATTATTATTTTCCAAATTACTTTTGTGCAACTGTTCTATCTTCCTTTTGGTTGCTCATGGCTTCAGCCTTCACTGTTCTTGAGTCGTCTTGACCTTCTAAGTTCTAGTGTCTGTAATTACCTAGAAACGATCCTCTCTTCTTAGTTCAGGTGGCTAAGAGGAAGAATCTGATTGACTCATCCCACTCAAATCTTAGTTCATGGCTGCGATCCTTCTGGAACAGAGACTCTCCCTGTTCCTCATATCAAAGGGCAGAGTCCACTCAGCAGGGATGTATAGGTGAGGAGTTTCCCATTTAGTGGTGTGGTTGAGCCCCAGACATCTGGAGCCTGTCTAGACACACAGGTGAGATCACTTCTGGCTGGGAAGTAAGGGAAGGCCTGTCATGGGCTGCATGAAGAGGATTACATGTGGGGCAGCAGTTGCCAGAATAAATTAGATGCAGTAGTTAGGGACAAACCATCATGGTGGTTGCAACTTACTTGCAAATTGAATAGAAAAAGGTTGTACTTACAGAATGTATTGCTTAATGTCTGAGAAATGCATTGTTAAGTGATCTTCTTGTATAAACATCATAGAGTGTACTTACACAAACCAGATGGGACAGTCACTACACACCTAGTTCATGTGATCTAGCCTCTTGCTATGGCCTATATTGTTATGGCCTAGAAGGAGCAGCCTGTGACTGTACAGAACATTCATGTACTGAATGCTTTAGGCAATTGTGACCCAGTGATAACTATTTGTGAAGGCAAACATAGGTAAGCACAGCACAGGTACAGCGAATACACAGTATCAGATATAAATGGAACATCCATATAGGGTGCTTAGGATGAATGAAACTTGCAGGACTGGAAGCTGCTCTGGGTGAGTCAGTGAGCAGGTGGTGAGTGAATGTGAAAGCCTAGGACGTGGATGTCCACTACTGCAGAGTTTATACGTGCTGGACACTTAGGCTGCACAAAATTTACAAAAAATATTTTTCCTTTCTTCAATAATGAATTAACTTAGCTACCTGTAGCTTGTTTTACTTTACAAACATTTTAATCTTTAAAAAGATTAAAGATTTTGACACCTTTCTAATATGACTTAGCTTGCCAACACATTGTATAGTTGTACAAAAGTGTTTTCTTTTTTTGTATCATTATTCTATACATTTTTTTCTATTTTAAAATTATTTTGGTTTTTGCTTTTTAAATATTTTGTTGAAAACGAAGACACAAACACACACAGTAGCCTAGGCCTACACAGGGTCAGGATTATCCATATCACTGTCTTGTATGTCCCCACCCTGCCCCACTGAAAGATCTTTGGGGACAATAGCACACATAGGAGTTGTCCGCTCCTATGATCACAATGCCTTCTGGAATACCTTCTGAAGGACCTACCTGATGCTGTTTACAGTTAATCATATATATATATGGATAAGTGGAAAGTACACTCTAAAAATAACAATGAAAAGGACAGTATAGTAAACACATAAACCAGTAACAGTCCATTGTCATTATCAAGCATTATGTACTCTATGTAATGGCATGTGCTATAGTTTTATAGGACTGGCAGCACATTAGGCTTGTTTACACCAGCATCTTCACAAACACATGAGTAATACATCGTGTTACAATGTCATGATAGTTACAACACATCAGGGGGCAATAGGAATTTTTCAGCTCCATTATAATCACATGGGATCACTGTCATATATATGGCAGTAGATCGAAATGTCGTTATGTAACACATGACTGTGTATATGTGCATGTCTGTGTGTCTATGTTTTCCTTCTGAGGGAGGGAGGACAAGAGAGAATTTCATAAATGTAGTTGAAAGGGTATATGTGTCTTCAGTAAACTATTCTTTTAACTTTACTGTTGTGTTGAAATTTTTCAAAATTTAAAAAATGGGGAAAGAATCACAGCTAAGGTGTTTGCCAAATAAAGCAAATGTCTTCATATAAATGCAAATAAATACATGAAGTGAGTAACAAGCAAGCAAACTTGGGATTGGACACATCCCAGATCTGCTTACCTCTTCTATAAGTGATATTGTTCTGTCTGAACTCCCATTTCTGCATCAGCTCAATGGGCTCACATTACAGCCTCTTACTCTACTGAGGGGTTCCATTAATTGGTCTAAATGCCAAGCAAGACTGATGTTCAACTGGTAGGCATTGGTATGGCAGCCCCAGTTATTTGCAGCTAGCATCCACTCTGATTGGCTGAATTGGTCTTGTTTTCAAATGTGTTTGAATATCATTCATGATGCCTGGCATGCAGTGAGAGCCAAATTCACGGACACTGTTTTTCGTACCATCATCATCATGATTATCTTCAGCATTGTGATTGTCTCTCTTTAACTTGTAAAGAAGAAGGCTTTGCGAATAACTGTTGGATTGGGTTAGAGAGGGTGGCCTCAGCACTGGGCGTTTCAGGCACCTCACGAAACAGTGTCATTTTTAGCATGAGATACATAGAGATTTCAGCAGCATTTCAGACTGGGGTGAAGTATGCTCCTCTGGCCCAGAAGAGGTAAGCTCTATTTGCAAACCAAACACTGGTGCAGGCTGAGAGCAGGAAAGAGGCCCCAGGCGAGTGTGGGCTAGAAGGAGAAAGTGTTGGAGATGGGAGAGGTAGCCACACCTTGAGTGGGTCCTCAGGCATATCTGGACTGAATACAGAAGAGTATTTAAAAGCTGGTGGTGTTTCAACCTCATGCTTCTGCTCTTTCTGATGGTTGCCTCCAGATCCTTCAAATTAAGCTTGACAAATGCTTCTTTAAACCATCAGTAGGCAGATGTGTGAGGGTGAATGGATTCAATAAATAGAAGCATGAACTGTGAAAGAATGAGAAAATCATTGAAATATGAACACATGTGGATTAATACGTGGATGAATAAATGACTAAAACAATTAATGGAGGCAAATCATTTTTTTTTTTTTTTTTTTTTGAGTTGGAGTCTCACTCGGTCGCCCAAACTGGAGTGCAGTGGCCGCTTCCGGCCACCGCGCCTCGACCTGCTGGGCTCCGGCGATCCTTCTGCCTCAGCCTTCCAAGTAGCCGGAATTACAGGCATGCGCTACCACGCCTGGCTGATTTTTTGATTTATTGTAGAGATGAGGTCTCGCTGCCCAGGCGGGTCTCGAACCCGCGGGCTCAGGCAATCCACTCACCTCAGCCTCCCAAAGGCGCGGGATTATAGGCTGAGCCACCGAGCAAATCATTTAATGAATTAATGGATAAGTAATAAGAAACAACTTTTATTGGGGACTCCCTAGCTACAAGATACTCTGCTAAGCAAATTACTTACATTGTCTCATTTCATCCTTATGACAACCCTGAAAGTTGACACTTCTCATTCCCATTTTATAAAGGAGAAACTGAGGCTTAGAGAGGTCAGATAATTTGCCCAAGGTCATATAGCTAAGAAGCGATGAAATTAGCATCCCAATGAGTGTTTTAGTCTCTGTCCTTAACCACTGTGGTGCACCACTGTCTTTGTTGTTTTGGGCTGCTATAACAAAATACCATAAATGGTGTGGCTTTTAAATAACAAGGATTAATTTCACATGGCTATACAGACTGGGAAGTCCAAGATCAGGGTACCAGCATGATTTGGTTCTTGTCATGGCCCTCTTCCAGGTTGCAGACTTCTGACTTCTTGCTGTCAAGTAGTGTAACCCCCAACCTCACACAGTTAAAGGGGCAGAAGGTCTCCCCCAGGACTCTGTAAGGGCATTAATCTCATGAGAACCCTGCCCTCATGATCTAATTGTCTCCCAAAAGCCTCACTTCTTAATACCACCATATTGAGGATTAGGTTTCAACATATGAATATCGGGGGGAACACAGATATTCAGACCATAGCATCCATGAGCCAGAAATGTGTGGACTTGTCTTATTCCATGGTCAGCTGCTGGTCCCAGCAACTCAAGACAGCTGAGAGACTCATTTATTAATTTATTCCACAGATACATAGTGAGCACCTACTATATTCCAAACCCTGTTCTAAGAAGGGACAGGGAAGCATCAATGAATGAGTAGACAGGGCTCCTCCATACGTAGCTTATGCTTTTGTAGGGAAGGCTGACAATGAACAAATTCAAGCAGAAGTAAAAGCCATGAAGAAAAACAAGGCATGCAAGGGCTTATAGGGCAGTGGTGTGGTGGTGGTGTGGAGGGAAACTGTTATAGCTAGGGTGGTCAGGGAAGACTTTGCAGAGAATGTACAAAGACTTGCATCATGAGCAGTGTATTGTGCAAAGATCAGAGAGGAGCATTCCAGGCAAAAGGAACAGAAAGTGCAAAGGTCCTGACGTGGAAATTAGCATTGCAGGTTTGAAGACTTGCAAGACTGGTGGCAGGAGATACAGAGAAGGAGACAGATGCAAGATCTTTGTCCTGGACTTTGAAGGCTAGGATAAAAGAAACGGGTTTTGTTTTAAAGGAGATACAGTGTCTGAATTACATTTTAAAAGATCACTCTGGCTGCTGTAAGTTGTTCCATCCCTCTTGTCCTCAACCAATGAAGCAATTTGGTCAGTCATTGTGAGAATGAGGAACACATGTTGGTCCTCTTTTGAATGATTCCCTTCCTCTCCCTTCCTCCTTGGGAACCCATCTGTCATTGGCACTACTACCTGTTGGTAACAGTGCATTTACTGGAAACCATCCTTTCTTCTTAGGCTCTCTTTTCTCCTAAAGAACCTTGGCCTGGTGACTCATCCCAAAACCCCAGCCAACAGAAAAGCAAAATGACAACAATATAGATGTCCAATGATAGGGAATTGCTTAGGCAAATTCATTCACTCTAACACTTCTGGCCATCAAAAATGATGCTGGGAAGAAGTATTCACTGATATTATGTCAATGTTATATATCATACCAGTAATAATGATAGCTGCTTGAACATCTATTGTACACCAGGCACAGTGTTAATAATGAACATATTTATTTCATTTAATCCTCTCGACACAGAAAGATCCACTTTTGTCCCCAGTTTATAGATGAGGAATTTAAGGCTTACACATCATGCCAGAAGTTGCTAACCTATTATATAGTCCAGAAAGAGTAAGATGCATGTCTGTCTGATTACAAAGTCCATGCTCTCAACTGATGCCAATTCTTTCTTTCATTGGAATAGGACTGCGCTGTACTGTTCGGTGAAAAAGGCCAGCTATTAAATAATAAGCACAGCCTCAAGCCCATCTTTTCTGGTACCAAAAGGGCATGCAGCTAAATGTTAAAAGTTGTTTTCTCTGGGTGGTTAATTATGGGAGATTTTTGTGCGTTTATGATTTTTGTAATTAGAGCTCGACAAAAGCAATAAAAGTCTCTGTGTGTTTTTCTCCCCTACTCAGCCCCTCTCTCTTCCTCCCCTGTGGCCTCCAGACAGGCTCCAGGGTTCTCTATGAATATAAAACTAGCTGGCCTCTTCCCCTTGGCCTCCCGACTTTGCAATTTCAGCACAATTCTCTAGATTGCTTCAAATTTTGCTAGCATTCTGGATGCTGAGCTAGTTGCAAATTTTTCACCTCCTGAAACAGAAGTGTTGTTTCTTAGCTAGTGGCTTGAATAATAATTTGCAAAAGAGCAAGGCTTCTAATGTTTTGTCATTTGGGGTGTGGACTTGGTAATGGCCTCAGCTCCTGGAGCCAGAGCCAGGGGTCTTTAGTAATAAGAAAAAGACTTGATCTGCCCAGTAAGAGGCTGGACTTGGAGAATAACTGGGGGTGAGAGAGAATCTGTTGCCAACACTGAGACCCAAAATCATCCATCCTGGAACAGCATCTCAGGGGATAGGATCTGTGTTTGAAGGTAATTTCAGTGGGAGATAACTCCTAGACTCTACTATTTATGTGCCCATTCACAAAGGGAACATATCATGGGAACTTATTCTGCTAAGTCCTGGGAATTCAGCAACCAGGAAGAAAGGCCCATGCCCACCATCATGGAGTTCACAAAGTGAAATCTGTGGGGGAAGACAGACACTGAACAAATGCTGAAATGTTAAATGTAACAGAAGATGGAAAAGCCAGGTGCTGAGGAGGCATGTAAGAAGGGAGATTACTGAATCTGAGGATTCAGGAAAGACAGCCCCAGGAAGTGATGTTTAAGTAGAAATGATACCTAGGCATTAACTAGGTGAAGAAAGAGGCAGGAGAGTGCTTCAGGTAGAGAGTGACAGAGCAGGATCTAAAAGTGGGGGGAAGCAGGTGATGGGGTCCAGTTGAAAGAATGTATGATGCACAGATGCAAGACAGAGAGAAGCATGAGTTGAGTCAAAGGTCAGGACCAGAGGGTCCAATAAACACATGATTAAGTTTGCATGCTATCCTGGGGAGGATGAGAAGAATGCTGATGAAAGATTTGACTAGAAAAAGAAGTTGCATTTTTAAGTGACATTACCAAGCAAAAGCAGTTAGAACTGAGAATGAAGTTGCTTCTTTGCAGTACAGGGTAGGTTTGTGCCAACATTGTTCTTTAATTCAACAAATATTTCTGCAATGCCTTCGAAAAAATGGTCATAGTCGTGGATATTGGGGAAATGGAAGGGAAAACAAAGTTCTCTAACTGTATGAAGCTTACATCTAGTGGGAAGAGACAGGCAATAAGCAAAAGAACAAAAAAGGAGTTAATATAATACTGGGTATCACTAAAAGTCTTGAAGCAAGGGAGAGAAGGCAAGAGGAAGGACTCATGTAGAAATCTAGGGAGGTGGGTTGAGCCTGGTACATGGTCAAAGAAGTCCTTTGGAAGTTGACACTGAACAGGGAACTGAAAGGTACAAGGGGATGACCCATCGGACTTTGTGATGTGGTCTCCCTTTAATGGATGTTTTGGGCGGCCAGGTATTGTTGGGAGGCAGGCAGGGCTGTGGAACAATGAAGAAGGCTGGCATTCTCTTGGCCAGTCTGACCCATGACCTTACACTTTTGACCTTCCAGATCTGGCAGACCACAAACGAAATGTCCACAGCATTCATACCCAGTCCTGAGTTGACCCTCATGACTGTTTAACAGCTGCTTTCATTTCATCTTCTGATCACTGCTTGCTCTGCCGGATGTTGTACTCCTTGACCTTTTAATTTAAAAAGAGAGATGAGCCAGATCAGACTCAGGGCAGAACTGGCACTGTTGCCCGAGCGCATTATGGCAATGCATCGCTGAGATGGAAATCTCTTGGTAATATAACAGACATCTATTAGGGAGCCCGAGTTAGAGCTTTGCTCATTAATCAGAGCCTCCCGATAAAGTCTGCCACAGCCAGAGTGGTGTGTTCTTTTTTTCTCTTTTTAAAGATATAAAACAGTATCATTGTCTTTATCGATCTCTACTACTATTATTATCAGAATGTATTCTTTCAAAGTCATCACCTGCAGCTCCCATTCCTACAGCCTACCCTGTAGCCATATATTCAGAGAAAGTGGTGGATAAGAGTAAAGGTTTGGTGGCTGGTGTGTGTGTGTGTGTGTGTGTGTGTGTGTGTGTGTGTGTGTTGTTTGAATCAAAGCTCTTTGACTTACAGGCTGAGTGACCTTGGACAAATCATTTCACTTCCCTGAGCCTCAATATACCTGCTGTGAAATGCGCCCAGTTGTGCCTATCTCCCTGCATAGCTGAGAGGATTAAATTAGATTGTGAGTTTGGCACTTTCTGGAAATGACCCTCCCAAATGGAACACACAAGAATGACATACAGGGTCTTACAGAATTCAGATTTATGAGCCCCAGCAACAGAGATTCTGACCCACTAGGCTAGAGATGATTATTTTCAGTTGCAAAGAAGTTTTTGCTTTTTTTTTTAAGGATATACTTGAAAAAACATTGATCTAGCCTTCTGTTTCATTGAAAACTCACTCCTACTAATTCCTTAGCCTGGATTGTGTAATGTTCAACTCTTCCTTTACTTCCAGACCCACCTTAGATGCCTCCTCTTTCACAGTTTTCCATCTCCTTTCCCAGTGTCCCTAGTTTGAAGGCATCTCTCTTTCTTCTGACTGCACAAGTTTCTCTCTCCTGCATTATGGTACCTTTTATTATAGGCTGCAGACTAAATATCATGGACTAAATGTTATCTGTTAGAACCATGAACGTAATGCAGATATATTAGGTATACGCTATTCACGATATGTGATTTTTATGGTCAAGCATATAACAATATATAATATCCTAATAGGGATAGGTAGTATATTTCATAAAGATCATCATTCATTCATTCATTCATTCAACTGTATCTTGAGCATCTGCTCTGAGCCAGGCACTGAGCTAGCTACTGGGGATATAGTAGCTAGGCACCTTTAGGATCTAAACACAGAGCCTAAAATACATTTGTCTCTCCTTCCACAGACTGAAAGCACTTTATAGGCTCCTTGGCTCCTAAACTTCCCAATAATCCAGTCATCACTGAGTAGAATAACATCAAGGTTGTTGAAGGACACAGGCTGAAGCAGAGGCAGCTCTCACTACATCTGCATGATCCAACTTGTGCCTATGGCCAGTGGTCAAATACTATCTCTGTGAAATTAAGTCTCTTTTTGGATTTTCTTTTCTTTTCTTTTTTTCATAGCCAAACTATTATTCACTCCCCTGGATTTGTGCATTAGTCACATTTGCAGCAGCTGGGCTATCTTTGGGCACTTGCCATATATTCCCCACTTCTAGCTAATTTCCTTCAGATTGGATTGCTTTTTGAAAACTTGGGTTTCAAAAGAGGAAGTATTATGGATTCCTTGGTGATTTCACAATACACAGACTTCCATTCATTTATTCGGTTACCCATTCATTCATTTCACAAGAATTTATTGCATAGCCATCTACATGCCAGACACTATGCTGGCTTACGCCTCACTCCTAGGGGAGCTCAATAAATGCTGGGGGAATTAATGTTATATTGGCAAATACTCTCCATCTCTAATTTTGAGAGTTTTGTTGTTTTTATTAGGCAGTGGGTGTGTGAGTGTCATTGACCCAGTCATTTCTGTCATCCAAGCTGATGGTGCATTGACTGGCTTTGAAGCCAAGCCATCAAGGACATTAGAGTCTATTATCTTCAATGCCCTGGGATGTGTTGTGTGAGACCAAAACTTTGAAGTGCAAACACAAAAAGAAAGGAATGCAGATTTTTACATTTGCAATAAAACTCCCATCAATCACACCACCAAGACTCAGAGCAACTGAACTAATATCAGAGCTGTAAAATTGCACTTTCTCTGACTTTCCTGTCAATAGGAAATGTTTGTGCATACCAAATCACTGCCTGATACAAACACTCAAAGACAAGGGAGAAGAGAACATAAACAAGGAAACAGAAACATCCTGTCAACCTGCCCAGAGTGTGCTAATTACATTTAAGCCTGTATTGGGTACTAGATATATATTGGGTTCATATCCACTGCTTATTCTGCTTTAAATATTTCCCAGATGATTAGCACAGCCCAATGATGGAACAGGTATAGCATTGTTAATTATGTCATAGTCAATGTCATCATTATCATTGCCATCATAGCAAATACTCATATAGATCTACCATGTTTGTATGAGGGGGGAACCCCAAATGGAAGTTATTAATAAAAAAGTGTATATTTATTCTTACATGTTTAAACTTCAGTCACCTTCATAGTACCCTCTATTTGATGCAATATACCTATCAAGATGCTTTTTCCACTGCTCAAAACAGTTTTTGAACTTGTCAATTTTGATGCCTTTTAGTACATCTGCTCTTTTTTGTTTCACCTCTTCCACATTGGCAAAATGTTTCCCTTTGAGGACACTTTTCATCTGGGGAAACAAACAGACAATAAAAGTCAACTGGGGCAAGATCGGGTGCATAAGGAGGGTGAGGCTCGGGAGTTGTGCCTTTTTGGTCAAAAACTGCTGAACACTCACTGTGGTGTGAGCAGGTACGCTCATAAATCACCCATCATAAAAAGGGCAAATGTGTTGAGCGACTCTAGAAAAAAAGAAAGAAAGAAAGATTACTGAAGTCAAACGCAGACTCTCACAGCAACACTAACGGGTACACTGACGCTGATGAGTTCCTAGGACACTTACCTAGCAGGAGAAGTCTATACTACAAGGAGACCACCTTCCAAAAGATAATTCCAGTTTTGGGGGGAGTTCCCCTCTCGTATAATATTTTTAATTCCTTGCAACCACTCTATAGGAGAGATACTATTATTATCCTCATGTTAAAGACGAGGAACTGTTCCAGTTTTCAGGGGAAACACTTCCAGTTTCTGTCCATTTAGCAATATGCTGGCTGTGGGTTTATCATAGATGGCACTTACTATTTTGAGGTATGTTTCTTCTATGCCTAGGTGTTCAAGGGTTTTTAATCAAGAAGGAATGCTGGATTTTATCAAAAGCTTTTTCTACATCTAATGATACAATCATGTGGTTCTTGTTTTTACATCTGTTGGTATATTTAATTACATTTATGGTCTTGCAGATGTTGAACCAGCCCTGCATCCTGGGGATGAAGCCTACTTGGTCATGGTGGATGATTTTTGAGATGTGTTGTTGGATTTGATTTGTTAGAATCTTGTTCAGAATTTCTGCATATATATTCATTAGGAATATTGGCCTTTGTTCTCTTTTTGTTGAATCTTTATCCACTTTAGGTATCAGTGTGATGTTAGCTTTGCAAAATGATTTGGGGAAAATTCTGTCTTTCTCAATTGCCTGGAATACTTTCAATAGGATTGGTATCAACTCCTCCTTGTACGTTTTGTAGAATTCCGCTGGAAAACCATTTGGTCCAGGGTTTTTTTTTTTGTAGGTAGTTTTCCTTGCCATAAGAGATAAGATAGACAAGTGGGACCTCATTAAACTGAAAAGCTTCTGCAAAGCAAAAGAAACCACCAAGAGAGTGGGGAGACAGCCCATAAAATGGGAAAAAATATTTGCCAACTGCATATCTGACAAAGGCCTAACATCAAGGATCTATAAGGAGCTCAAGAGTGCTGAAAGAAAAAAAAAACCAACCCCATTAAAAAGTGGACAAAAGACTTGAATAGACACTTCTCAAATGAAGATATACAGGCAGCCAATAGACAAATGAAAAAGTGCTCAGCCTCACTAATCATCAGAGAAATACAAATGAAAATCACATTGAGATACCACCTAACTCCAGTAAGAATGGCTATCATTAATAAAACAAAAATCAACAGTTGTTGGTGACGGTGTGAAGAAAAGGGTTTGCTTCTATACTGCTGATGGGAATGCAAACTAGTTCAACCTCTATGGGAAACAGTGTGGCAATTTCTAAAAGAACCAGAAACTGACCTTTCATATGACCTAGTCATCTCCCTACTGGGAATATACCCTATACCCAGAGAAACTCAAAGCATTCTACAAATAAGATACCTGCACATGCATGCTTATCACAGCACTATTCACAATAGCAAAAACATGGAACCAACTGTGCTGCCCATCAAAACCAGACTGGATTTTTTAAAATGTGGTACATATACAGGATGGAATATTATGCAGTCTACAGAAAGACAAACATACGGATTTCACAGCAACTTGGAAGGATTTAGAGTCGATCATACTCAGTGGTCTATCACAGAAACAAAGAACTGAGTATCACGTGTTCTCACTCATAAGCAGACCCTGAATGTTTTCCATAATACTATAAGAAAGGATTGGCAGCAGTGGGATACTGCCAGGGGGACACAACATCAATAAGGGTACCTGATCTCAAGGCAGAGTGGGGGACCAAAGGGAGGCCCAAACTTTACCTGTATGATGTTGACTTGTATACCTAATCCTGAATTACACCCCACATCTTTAAAGTAAAATAAAATAAAAACAAAAAAACAAGGAACTAGGACACAGAGGATGAATGACTTTTCCAAGTGTCAAAGGTGGGATTTGATTCCGGTTCTGTTTTTGGTTACATAAGGCAGGGGATCTTTTAATTGGATTGCCTTCTCACCAGAAAATTATAATCAGGTAGATTTCAGAACCATTTATTTCAGCCAACTGAGTTGATGAGACCAAAACCGATGATTGGTTGATCTTAGGACCTTGGTATGAATCAAACTGGTAGTCAGATCCTCTTATGAGTGTGGGCCTGAATCATAGGTCACCGAGAATCAGCCAACACCAATATAAACAAAACATCTTGCCATGAGGATGCTGATAGTCTGGCGGTGGGGGGGGGTTGGAAAATGACTCTGGGAAGGGAAGTGCCAAGTCTGTGGGGGTTAGAGGAGGCACCTCAAACCTATTCATGCAGGATTAGCAAAAATTCTATTTTAAGGGCAATCTTACCCAAAGGGCAAGTTCTTCCAGCCAATTGTGCATGCATTAATTGCTTTTCTCTATAAAGCAGTCAGGAAAAGATTCAAAACTCCAAGGGACAGAAATCAATCAGAATGGCCTTTTCCCCCTCCAACAAACCTTTTTATTTTCTACTCAGGGTACTATTAAGAATAATCAGTTATCACCCCATTGGTTTTTCAACTCTTTGCTCGTGAGACTCTTTACATAATTTCAGAGGTCTAGCTGAAATGAAACCACCACCATCTCCCTTGTCTTGTCTAGAGCTCAGGAACATGGGACAGAATAAGATTTATCTAGGTCAAGCTTCTTGACCACAATCTGATCCCTTCTTCACTGCTCCTTCCCCGAGGGAGGGGAGGGGAGGAGTGTGGAGGGAGGGACTTGACTTGCCCTCTACTTTGTACTCAGGATGATTGACAGTGATAAAATCCAGTTACATTTTTTTAGAAAAATTCTGTTTGAGCAGACTTTCTCTGTACTGTGATAGAAATAACTACAACTTGGCGAGACCTCATCTCTACAATAAATAAAAAATTAGCCGGGCGTGGTAGCGTGCACCTGTAGTTCCGGCTACTTGGAAGGCTGAGGCAGAAGGATTGCCGGAGCCCAGCAGGTCAAGGCTGCAGTGGCCAGGAGCGGCCACTGCGCTCCAATCTGGGTGACAGAGTGAGACTCCAACTAAAAAAAAAAAAAAAAAGAAAGAAATAACTAGCATGCATGCAAAAATTTTTATGATGTAAAACAAGATATATTTAAAGAATGGCTCATGATTTTGTTTCTTCCCTTGTTGAACTCAGAAATTATGGGGATGGAATGGCCCAAACTTATGGTACTGTAATCTCCAAGTGACAATTCATATGTGTTTCTACTTTGTGTCTACAAGGGAAGGAAGCCATGCATCCATCTCTGTGTCTAAAGGGAAGTAGGCAATGAGACAGAAAAAAACCCAGGAGTAATCCAACAGCCAAACTAGAACTGTCTAAGGGTCCTCTGACCCTAATTACTAGAAGAGGGGGCCAGGTTCAGTGGTTCAACCTGTAATCCCAGCACTTTGGGAGGCCAAGGCGAATGGATTGCCTGAGCCTGCGGGTTCGAGACCAGTCCGGGCAACTTGGCGAGACCTTGTCTCTACAAAAAATAAAGAAAAAATTAGCTGAGCATGGTAGCACGTGCCTGCAGTTCCAGCTACTTGGAAGGCTGAGGCAGAAGGATCGCCGCAGCCCAGCAGGTCGACACTGGGGTGGTCATGAGTGTGCCACTGCACTCCAGCCTGGGCGACAGAGAGAGATTCCAACTCAAAAAAAAAAAAAAAGAGGGGACATGTAAGTTGAGACATGAAGGATTAGTTAGAAAAGTGGAATGTCTCAGATAGAGACAATATGTCTGCACACTTCTGGAGGGAGGAGCTTATCCTATGTTCCCTGAGGTATAATGATGGCTGGGAGGTAAAAAAGCAAGAAGAGAAATGTGAGGAAATGAGTTTAGTGTAAGGAAATAAGCAGGGACCAGAAGATGGAGGGAATTGCCTTGTAATAAGAACTCTGATAATGTTAAGAGTTGCAGGATAGAGATGGATTTGAGGAGGAAGATTTCTGCTTTCGAGAAAGATTTCTGTTTAGGAAGAAACTTGAACTATTTCATCTTATGTGTTCACATTTTCCCATTTAGTGATCATTTTATGATTAATACTTTCATGTCTAAGAGAGACCTATTTCAGGCACTCCAGTTGCATTCTAATGTTTCCACAGGAATACCAGCAGAGACAATTTTATCTTCAACTCCAAATCTTCTATATCAGTGATGCCACTTTCATTTTCCTCATCCGCATCCTCACCATCTGCATTTAAAGGAACCCAGCCTCCCGGTGGTTCTCTTTTTGGTCCATGACCATTCTAGGCACTCCTTCCTTCATCTTTCCATAAAATCCCAGTGGGGTTTGTCCTCTGGGGAAGGCAATTCCCAGACAGGGCTTTCAGTTGGAGTAGTTGTGTGAAGGGTGCCACCATCAAGAGGACGCATGCCATCAGGTGAACATGTGCATGTGGCTCCCAAACCACACCTTCTCCCTTCAAGTTCTAGAGCCCATGTAGACAAGGAGAGAGAGAGAGAGAGAGAGAGAGAGAGAGAGAGAATGACTTTCCTCTGGGCCTCACTTCAGTCCTCCTTTGGATTTGAAAGGGCTGGGAGAAATGCTCCTTCTTCCCAAGATGGAAGAGGTAGTATCTTTTTTCCAGTTTCATGGAAAAGAGAGATGGGTGGAGAGGGAAGAAGATGAAGAAGAAAAAGAAGGAGGAGGAGGAGGAGAAGGAAGAGGAAGAGGGTGAGAGAGGATGATTGCCAACCTTAGTCCAGTGGAACCTTTGTCCAGATAACCTGTCCTTGGCCTGACCAATCCATCAGCCGCCCCTTTCTTTGGTGGTTGAATAAGGGAAGGGGAAGCACTGTGAGTAAGACTATACAAATTTATTTCTACTTTGGGTTCTTTCTCCTATGAACCAAAATTTATATCAACCAGGCACCCTGAGGAGAGGCCAATGCAGTAAGTTGTGCCTGGAGTGGGATAATAGGAGTCCCGTGTGTCATGTGCCAGGGACTTTGGCAGGGTAGGGGACTATCTTACCACTAGCCCTTGAGTGACTGAACACTTTGGTCTCTTGAAGGGAGTTGCTATGGTCGGAGTTCTTTTAAGATTAACCAAGGATCTTACCAGATTCTTCAAAGCTGAAAAAAAACCTCACTCTTTCATTTGGAGTCATCATTGGTTAAAGATATTTACAAGGGATTGGGCAAACATGAGGAAGACGTAGCCATGATAAATCATACTACATTTGGACTTTGTATCAGTTTCACTGCATAATAAACCACCTCTAAGATAAGCAACTTTTAGACAGTAAGCACTAATTGTTACCTACTAGTCTATAGGTCTGCCAAGCAGTTCTACTAGTTGAGGACAAGATGAGCTGATCTCAGCTGGGTTTTGAATCTGTGGTCAGGTTGTGGTTGACTGGGGGTTTGTGAAGATAGGATTGCCTTGCTCACATGTCTAGAGGTTAACTAGACAGGGCAAAAGGGGGTTACTGGGGGTAACTGCTGGATGACGTGAAAGGGTGTAACTGGGTTGTATATATCTCATCATCCAGTAGAGTAGCCCAGGCTTGTTTGCAAGAGAGAAAATATGCAAGACAACCTCTTGCGCTCCAACCTTGGAATTGGCACACATTCACTTCTGCTGCATTCTTCCAAGTTAAAACAAGTCACAGGACAAGTCCATCTCAAGAATTGGAAGAGAATCTTTGCTTCTTGATAAGAGGAGCTGTCAGGTCACATTGCAAGAGGTGTGGATACAGGGAGGGATGAAAAATTGTGGATATTTTTGCAATTGACCTACCCCAGACCTCAAGGAAGCAAAAGGTTTCTGAGAGATACAGAAGCTGTGAAGTGAGTTTCATAACCTATTTCACTGACTCTGTGGATTTTTGACAGATCTATCACATATCTGAAAGTTATAAGAGACTTTTCCCCCTCTGGGAAGGCAGAGTGGGAGGGTGGGGTGGAGCACATCTTCCCTCCCCATCTTCCTCCCACCTTCCCAATGTGTTGGTGATGCCCACCCCACACTCCATACCTGTCATCTGTGTTTAATGGAGTCAATGGGATGAAGTCGACCAGATGGAAGAAAGGTGCCAGGAATGAAGCAGCAGAGGAAGAAACCCAGACTCTTACTCGCTTCCTGACTCTGCCAGCTGCTCAGGCCTCTTCCAGATGGAGGAATCAGAGCCTTTCCAGAGAGCTCAGCTTGGGGCTGCCATTGCCACACAGGTATTTAATATGGGAAAATTTTAATCACGTTTGTTTTCCCATGTTTTGTTCTAACGACAAATCATTTTTAATGGGAGACTTGGGGGCGGAAAAAAAGATGCAGCAAATCTTGGCTGACGGTTTTATCACTAGTCTCAGATCTCTGGTCCCAGGGCTGGATTGTCACCTACTGCAAATCATCCTGAATGAATGGGATGCCCAGGAAATGGAGAGAGGGACTGATCTAGGATCTTCCTGAAGGACTCGTCGTGCCCTCTGCCTCTCGTTTGTCCACTACCCCTCCCAATAACAATTTGGGGACAACAACTGTGTTCATGTGTTGCCACATTTTAATCCTCTCCACAGCCCTGCAGGGTAGGAAATTGCTTCTTTTTTGGCATTATGGAAACTGACCATCTGAATCCCCCAGTGACTTGTCCAAGTTCACCCAGCTAGTAAGCCACAAAGCAGAGGCTTAAACCAGGTCTGCATGACTCAAGAGCCTGTGTTCACCATGGCACCAGGTTGCCTTTCTTTGTATATCACAAAACATTTTCAAATTTCTTGATAGTTATGATTTCCCTTAGGAAAGTCTATTTGTCTAAAGTACGCTTACATGTGTGGAGAAGTTCACCTCACTGTGCGTAAATATGCCATTCAAGGCCCCAGGTACAAGTCCTGGCAGGGCCAAACCAATAATCCAGGTGCCCCAACAACATGTCCAGGTTTCCTTTATTGTAATAATGTACTCCATGGTTCCTTACCTTCCATAAATAAGGCAGAAGCCCATGGATCCTGACTCTGACTGAGCTTTCACTGGAATCACCAGAAGTACGTTGATCTTTGTGGTAGAAAGACCACTGGTTTTAGTACTCCAAAGGAGATCTGAGTTTCTAAAATGGAATCATGGTGGTGAGTCACATCACTTTTATTTATTTTATTTTTCAATTATAATCATATTTTAAATTATACAAATAATACTTGGCTGCATCTGGAACATTTTAAAGCAATTCCAAGATATCACATATTTCATTTTACTAAATAATACTTTAGTGAATAGTACCAATAGATGAAGAACTTTTAAAAATATTCCCAATCAAGTAGCTTATTATATCTATTCTTGAATCTTTTTTTTTTTTTTTGAGGCAGAGTCAAGCAATCCTCCTGCCTTAGCCTCCTAGTAGCTGGGACTACAGGTGCCTGCCACTATGTCCAGCTAATTTTTAAAAAATCTTTTGCAGAGATGGGGTCCTGCTATGTTGCCCAGGTTGGTCTCAAACCTGACCTCAGACAGTCCCTCCACCTCATCTTTACAAAGTATTTAGATTATAGGAATAAGCCACCGCACCTGACCTCTATTCATTCGCAAAATGGTATAACATATTCAGAAAGTTTGTTAAAGAGTAATAAATGAGAAATTGCAAAGATATAAGTAAAGAGCAGGAAATATTGCTGCATAAATCAAAAGATAGGAGTGTTTTAAGCAGAAGGCTGGTGGTCAACAACATCAAATGTTACTGAGAAGTCAAGTAGAATGAACACTAAAGAGTAACCATTAAGCCGGGCTCGGTGGCTCAGCCTGTAATCCCGCGCCTTTGGGAGGCTGAGATGAGTGGATTGCCTGAGCCCACGGGTTCAAGACCCGCCTGGGCAGCGAGACCTCATCTCTACAATAAATAAAAAAAAAATCAGCCGAGTGTGGTGGCTCATGCCTGTAATTCCGGCTACTGGGAAGGCTGAGGCGGAAGGATCGCTGGAGCCCAGCAGGTTGAGGCTGCGGGGGCCGGGAGCGGCTACTGCACTCCAGTCTGGGTGGCAGAGTGAGACTCCAACTCATAAAAAAAAAAAAAAAAGAGTAACCATTAAACTTGGTATCAGGCTGTCCCCAGGGATTGCCAGAGCTATTTTGATGGAACTGTTGGATAGAAGCCATGTGGTCAAGGAAGTGAGGGATGAGCAGTAGAAAAAGTAAGTGTAGACTGTATTTTCTAGAAGTTTGACTAAACAGTAGAAGGTGGGAGAAGCCTCTACTCTCGGGGAAATGCCAGGGACAAATGACAGTGCTCTTTAGGATAGGGAAACATGAATTTCTTGTTGTGAGAGAAGGATATAGTCAAGATGGTGAACTTGAATATGTGTGTGTGAGAGAGAGAAAGATGAGAGAGAGAAAAGGCAATAGATAGAACAAGGTCTTGCTAGATCAGACAGAATTGGCATCAGTAGCATGAGGAAAGGAGTTGGCATTTGGAAAAAAAGACGAACTCTTCAATTACCCAACACACATTTGTTGAGCTCTTTTTGTATGCACTGTATAGGACACTGAGGGATATAATGGCAAACAAGGCCTGGCCTTCTTTTCAAGGTTTGCACGGTCTACTGGTTGCTAAAAGCTAGCTAAACAGACAGGTATGGGTGGTGTGATGTGTGATGTCTAAGCCAGTCATGCAGAGAGGATCAGAGAATTCTAGAAAAAAACACTCTGAGACTGGGAGTGTAAGTGCAAGTAGCCGAGTGAGAGGAGTGGAGGGAGAGTCCCCTTAGAAGAAGGAACAATGTGTGCAAAGGTTTGGAGGCTAAAACCAAGGAGAAGTGAATATAGGTGAGAATGAGGAAAGACACAGGTAAGTTTGGAGGTAAAAGGCAAAGTTGCCAAAGTGTTTGCTGAATGGCTTATGTGTTCGTGGAGAGTTGAGGCTGGGAGAACCACCAAGGATGAGGGAGACATGTTGAGTAAGGGACATATTGAGAGTGAAGACGAGATGAGCCAATGTATTATGTAATTTGAAGGGCAAGCATTGACCTTCACCCTGGAGAAAGCTTTCCTACTTTTCACCTTTGCTGCCATCAGCTAGTCCAAGTTATCCTTGCCTTTCCCCTAAACCACCTCAGAAATGGCCTCCTTATTGGTTTCTGCCCACCCACACGTACCTCTTCCATTTCCTTCTCCAGGCGGCAGCCTTTCAAATAGATCACATGCCTGTCTTGTTTAAAACCTTCAGATAGCTTCCCATTGCACTTAGAAAAAATCTAGATGCTTTGCCACATCCTCCAAAGTCCTGTGTGGTTTCTCTGCCCACCTCTCCAGCCTTACCTTGAGATTGTTGTTCTCCCTACTCCCGCCACTTTGTGGTTCCCCAAGTTCCACCATGCTTCCTCTTGCTTCCTGGCCTTTGCACATATGGCCATGTGTGGCTGGACCACTCTCGTGTCTGTTACCTTTTCAGACCTCAGCTCAGTCATCACCAACTCTGGAGAGCTCTTCCGAACTTCAAAGTATAGGTCACATCTCCCTCATCACGGCACTAGCAGCATTCTATACCTCTTCATGGGAGCACTTAATTGATGGAACTATTTTACACTTAATTGCCTAATTATTTGGTTGACACCCCCCTCCACCATTACTGTAAGCTCCATGAAAGCAGAAGTGGTGTCTGTTTTTTCCCCTCTCACCGTTATAACCCAGGACACAGCGCAGGGTCTGACATGCTCAATAAATACTTTATGAGCGAATGAATGAATGAATGCATGGATGTGAGCACTCCTTGCCTAGCACAGTGACTCACACTTGTCATCCCAGCACTCTGGGAGGCCGAGGTGGCAAAATATGAGTACTCCTTGAAAAACCATTGTATCCTTAGCAAATTTGTGTAGAGCTATTGATTTGATCCAGTCTCATCTGAACATGAACAACTTTTTCCTCCTAAACACGTCCCTATGATGATTTTTTGTCTTTTTGTACAAATACATCAACTCCCGACATGCCCACGCATGTGTGTCAGTGTGCCCAACCCCGACTCCAGTAAACACATCGCTTAGACAAGAGAGAGCAGACACACGCTCATCAAATCCACGCCTGCCACTGGGAGGGAAAGCAGCTCTCATTGCTTTCGCACACATGTTTATTGATGATGCAGATTAAACTTTAATCATATTGCACAGTTTCAATTTCCAATTGAAATTGAAAGTCTGAGCCACGTATGGGTTTTTATTACCTTCCACTTAAGCGGCTGATGGAAGTGATCGGAGGGGAGCCATCTTCCCGGGCCTCAGGTGGGATGACTGGACCATAAATCAAATTAATACTGTAATGTTGTGGAGGTGGTAATGCACAATAGGAGACGAGGAGGGTTAGGCACAATTTAGTGAGCGTGGGGCCCCCTCATCAGGATGGGGTGGGGCGTGATGTGATGGCGCTTCAAAATGGAGAGCAGAGCTTCTGTCCTCCAGTTACTTCTCTGGCGTGTGCCAGCAGCGGGCATTTTTAAATTTAAATTTTATTTTATTTTAGATCCAGGAGGTACAAGTGCATATTGGTTACATAGACATATTGCGTACTAATGCAAATTGGTCTTCAAGTGACCCATTCACCAGATAGTGAACATTGTACCCAACAGATCACTTCTGAACTCCCCTCCCCTCCTCCCTCCTTTTGGTGTCCCCAGTTATTCCATCTTTGTGGCCATTTAGCACCCACATGTAGGTGAGAACATGTGGGGTTTGGTTTTCTGTTTTGGGGTTCGTTCACTTAGGATGATGTTCTCCACTGATGTTGCTGCAAAAGGACACGATTTTGTTCTTTTTTTATGGCTGCATAATATTCCATGGTGTATATAGATCACATTTTCTTTATCCAGTCAACTGTTGAGAGGCACTTAGGCTGGTTTCATGACTTTGCTCCTGTGAATAGCGCTACAATGAACATACGAGTACAGGCATATTTCTTATATAAGGATTTGCTTTCCTTTAGGTAGATATCTAGTAAGGGATTGCTGGATTGAATGGTAGTTGTAGTTTTAGTTTTTTGAGAAATCTCCATACTGTTTACCACAGAGGCTGAACTAGTTTATGATCCCAACAATATATGAGTGTTCCCCTTTCTCCACATCCGGGCTGACATCTGTTGTTCTTTGACTCTTGAATAATAGCCATCATGACTGGTATAAGATGATATCTCATGTGGCTTTAATTTGAATTTCCCTGATGATTATTGATGTTGAGCATTTTTTTCATGTGTTTGCTGGCTACTTGTGTGTCTTCTTTTGAGAGGTGTCTATTCATGACCTTTGCCCGCTTTTTGATTTTTTTAAAAAAGTTGAGTTTTTTGAATTCTCTCTAGGTTCTGGATATCAGTCCTTTGATCCATAATTCGCAAATATTTGCTCCCATTCCAGAGATTTTCCGTTTGCTCTGTTAATGATTTCTTTTGCTATGTAGAAGCTTTTTGGTTTAATTCATTCCCATTTGTTTATTTTTGTTTTTGTCACATTTCCCTCTGGGGTCTTCATGGTAAGTTCTTTGCCTAGGCTGATTGCCAGAAAAGTTTTTCTTAGATTTTCTTCTAGAATATTTATAGTTTCAGGTCTTACATTTAAGTCTTTAATCCATCATGGATTCATTTTTGTAGATGGTGAGAGGTAGGGGTTCAGTTTCTTTCTTCTAAACAATTTTCCTAGAACCATCTATTGAATAGGGTGTCCTTTCCTCATTTTTAATTTTTGGAGAGCTTTGTTGAAGATCAGTTGGTTGTTGGTATTTGGCTGTATTTATGGGTTCTCCATTCCATTGATCTATCTGTCTATTCTTATACCAGTACCATGCTGTTTTAGTTACTGTAGCCTTGTAGTATAATTGGAGTCAGGCAATATGATGCCTCTGCATTTGTTCTTTTTCCTTAAGATTGCTTTGGCTACTTGGATTCTTTTTTGGTTCCATATAAACTTTAGGAATGGGTTCACACTGTACTCCATAAATCTTTGCAATTATTATATGTCATTTAAAATAAAGAAATAAGAAAAACAAACAAAGCACCCCTAGGATTGTTTTTACTAATTCTGTGAAAAATTATATTGGTATATTGATAGGGATTGCATTGAATCTATAGATTGCTTTGGGCAGTATGATCATTTTAGCTATACCGATTCTTCCAATCTATGGGCATTTTTTAAAGCAAAGAAAAATGCTATTTAATCATGCTTTCAAAAACAATTGCAATAGCAAAAGTTCCTCCTGAGGGAGAGATTGGCTTTTGCTTGTGTTTCAAAGTGAGAATCCCTAAGGGCAGCAGACATGACTAAAAGGGATTGGTACTAGACAAGAACATTTTTACAAATATATTTAGAATTATTGTAATAACGCCTGTTGCTAAAAACATGAATATTCATTTCTCCAGTCCATTGATGCCCATGATTTTTAGCTGAGCTTTTATTCTCTGCTAGAAAGATCACTCATGTATTTGGGGGACACAGCAGTCTCCGTGAAGTTACCTTGGGTATCTGGCTGGTATCAGACCGAGAAGTAGAAGTTGAGCAAACCTTCATGCCCCAAGCAGAGAATAATAACAGCAATAAGTAGGATTTATTGGGTACTTACTATATGCCAGTCTCTGTGTTGAGTACTTATCTAGTTTTCATAACAATCGTACGAGGTAGGTACAATTAGTAATATGTGTAAGGTATTCATTCAGCACTTGGTACATGGTGAGTACCCAGTAAGCACCAAGGTCTTGTTGTTTATTGTTGTTGTTCCATTGTTGTTTATTATTGTTGCTCTCTGGTAAATTCAGTATGGATGAACCAGTTGGAGAATTTCAAGGCTCAAGACAAATTGAAGGGTTGGGTGAATAGTTGCCTGTATGGATCAGTGATTGGATGATCATTTATAAGGTATCCACTTTGTGGCAGAATTTGAGTGGAAGCATGAAATGAAATCTTAACCTACAGGGACACCCACTGTTTTACAGGGGTTTTGCTTAGCCCCTAAGCGTACTTCATGGCAAACCCTTGGTTTGCTCACACTCCTTTTCCACCATGGGAACTTACAGAGGATGGCAGCCTGGCTTCTTGACAAACCCATTTGAACCTTGTATGGCTTTGTTTCTGCTCATCTCCATCAAAAGCACCATGGGAGAGGCTGCTTGAGTTCCACCCTGCTCTTCTTTAGAGACCTTGACTGTCTTCCTTTACCTAAGACAGATGCTTAACAATTCAGCACAGGAAAATTCCCGTGCCACTGGCAGGAATAAGAGGAAAATGAGGAGAAAAATGTGAGCTGAAGCATCTAAAATCCCAGCAGGGTAACTAACGATAAAAGCCACTTTGGCCTGCATTGTGAGATCATCGTTCCTGCTGTGTGCTGTGTGTTCACTGGGTGCATTGGGTGTCATATCTTGTTTAATTCCTTCAGCAACCCTTCAAGGGCTGTGGAGTAATTTTCACTTTATATAAGAAGAAATAGACTCTGAGAGACTAAGACACCTGCCCAGAATCACACAGCTAGAATCTCAGAGCACAGATGCACACATCTGATTCCAAGGTGCTTGCTTTTTCAACTCAGCAATATTGTCTCTTTTTTCAATATAAATTTTAATTTCTCTTACCTTTTTGAATACATAATATCTGAAAATGTCACAAAATCCAAAGGCACAGCTGGGTATAGATCAAAGTCTCCTTCCTGCACCTCTCTCCCAGCCCCCAAAGAGGAAGAAGTGAGAGGTCCATGAACTTTATCCCACAGGAGTTTCCAGGTCAACTAAGTAGCCAGGAAAAGTGCCTCAGGAGCAAACTTCCTGGGAAAAAAACAGGTCAGTGTGATAGGTACCTTCTAAGCTGGATTCAAAAGCTTTCAACGAACAACTGCAGTATTTCCAGAAAGGGAACGAGTGGAAACCTCATGAATTCCTGTGTGGGTGGAGTGCGAGCTGTGCATAAGAGATTAGGGAGGGAGATTTGAGAAGAATGTCATTTTGGTTACCACTTTTCTTTCCCAGGGTCTTCCAGAGGCTATTCTCATGTCCCGGAGCACACTTCCTTCTCTTCTTGACAGACCAATCCCTACTTACCCTTTCAGTCTCAGCTGGAACATCTCATCCTTAAGGAAACCTTTCCTGATTAACCACACTAGGTTAAACACCCCTCTTACCTGTACTTTGATGTGCTTTCTTGACACACGGTGCATTTTTATTTGTAGCACTCACCATCTTTTCAATTATTTGGGCCATTCTCTGGCCTTGTCTATTCCTCTCCTCTAAGCTGGTCATCCCATGTTAGCAGGGACTGTGTCTGTCGTGCTATCTGCTCCATCCCTAAGCACACAGTTGAGAATTAGTGAATATAACCCAGGTTTGTTCCTCAGTCTGGCATTCACTAGCTCAACAACCTTGGGTGAGTGATTAAACCCTCAGAGCCTCACATTGTTATATTTCTATAATAATAGAACACACTTTTGTAACATTTTCCTTATACTAGGCCCCAATCTAAGTGTTCTTGCTTATGGTAACTCATTTCATGTATAGTACAACATTGTGAAATAGGTACTAATGTCCTCATTTTACAGTTGAGAATACTGAGACCAGTGTGGAAGGCAGACTTCTAAGATGGTCTCCAGCGATTCTCAATTCCTGAAGTCCATTGCTCTCCTCTTGGAATATGAACTGGACTAGTGGCTTATTTCTGTTCAACAATATGACAAAGTTAATGCGATATCACTTTCATGATTAAGTTACAGCAGACCATGACTTTCCTTTTGTAAATAGGATCATATATTTTTATTTTGTTTTATTTTAAAGATGTGGTGTACAATTCAGGGTAAGGTATACAAACGTTCATTATGCAAGTACCCTTGTTGATGAGGTGTACTTCTCTCTCCCCTGGCAGTTTCTCTCAACTGCCAGTCCCACCCCTCCTCCCCTGGCAGTTTCCTACTACTGCCAATCCCTTTCTTATAGTATTATGATAATGGTTCAAGGTCCATTTATGAGTGAGAACATATGGTACTCTGTTCCTTGTTTCTGTGATAGATCACTGAGTATGATTGACTTTAAATCCATCCAAGTTGCTGCGAAGTCCATATGTTTGTCCTTCTTTATGACTGCGTAATATTCCCTGTGTATATGTACCACATTTTAAAAATCCAGTCCAGCTTCGATGGGCAGCATGGCTGGTTCCATGCTTTTGCTATTGTGAATAGAGCTGCAACAAACATGCATATTCAGGTATCTTTTGGTAAAATGATTTGAGTTCCTCTGGGTATATTCCCAATAGGGTAATTGCTGGATCATATGGAAGGTCAATTTCTAGTTCTTTCAGAAATCGCCACACTGTCTTCTAAAGAGGTTGTACTAGTTTGCATTCCCACCCACAGTGTAGAAGCGTTCCTTTTGCTCTGCATCCTCACCAGCATCTGTTGTTGTTTGTTTTCTTAATGATGGTCATTCTTACAGGTGTTAGGTGGTATCTCACTGTGGTTTTGATTTGCATTTTTCTGATGATGAGTGAGGCTGAGCACTTTTCCATGTGTCTGTTGGCTGCCCATGTATCTTCTTTTGAGAAGTGTCTATTCATGTCTTTTGCCCACTTTAAAAAAAATTTTTTTTATTCATCAATATTTTTTAATATGATATTGTGGGGTATATAACTACGTGTGATCAGCCAGTTTTCCCAGCACCATTTACTGACTGGGTTCTCCTCTCCTTAGTGGTTGTTGTTTGGAGGCTTTGTCAAAGATGAGTTGGTTGAGAAATTGAGGCTTTGCTTCTGGAATCTCTGTCTTGTTCCATTGGTCTATATGCCTGTTCTTGTATCAGTACCAGGCTGTTTTGATTATTGTAGCCTTATAGTAAAGTTTTAAGTCTGGAAGTGTGATACCTTCTGCTTTGTTTCTTTTGCTAAAGATTGTTTTGGTTATTCATGGTCGTTTATGTTTCTATATGAATTTCTGTATTGTCATTTTCAGGTCTGAGAAGAATGATGTTGGTAATTTAATGGGTATTGCATTGAATCTGCAGATTACCTTTGGTAGGATAGACATCTTAACAATGTTGATTCTTCCTGTCCATGAACATGGACTATTTTTCCATTTGTTTGTGTCTTCCTGAACTTCTTTGAGCAGTGTTTTGTAGTTCTCATTGTAAAGATCTTTCACTTCTCTGGTTAGGAAGATGCCAAGATATTTCATTTTTTGTGTGGCTATTGTGAATGGGATTGTGCTTTTTATTTGCTTCTTTACTTGCTTGTTGGTGGTGTATAAAAATGCAACTGTCTTTTGCACATTTATTTTGTACCCCCAAGACTTTGCCAAAGTACTTTACCTGTGCAAGAGGTTTTTGACAGATTCTTTTGGATTTTTGAGATATAGGATCATATCATCAGCAAAGAGGGATAACTTGACTTCCTCTTTTCCTATTTGGATACCCCTGATTTACTTTTCTTGTCTAATTGTCCTAGCTAGGATTTCCAACACAATGTTGAACAAGAGGGGTGAGAATGGGCATCCTTGTCTCATTCCAGTTTTTCAGGGGAAATAGCTACAATTTCTTTCTGTTTAACAGTATGTTGGTTGTGGGTTTCTTATAGATGGCTCTTACTATATTGAGGTATGTTCCATCTATGCCTAGATATTTGAGGGTTTTTAATCAAGAAGGGGTGCTGGATTTTATCAAAAGCTTTTCCTGCATCTAATAATATACTCATGTGGTTCTTGTTTTTACATCTGTTGATGTGTTTAATTACATTTATGATCTTGCACATGTTGCACCAGCCTTGAATCCTAGGGATGAAGCCTACTTGGTCATGGTGGATGATTTTTGAGATGCTTTTGGATCCAATTTGCTAGAATCTTGTTGAGCATTTTTGCATCTATGTTCATAAGGGATATTGGCCTTTTGTTCTCTTTTTTGATAGATATTTACCTGGTTTGGGTATCAGTGTAATGTTAGCTTTGTAAAACGATTTGGGGAGAATTCCATCTTTCTCAATTTCATGGAATACTTTCAACAGGATTGGTATCAGCTCCTTCTTATACATTTTGTAGAATTCTGCTGGAAAGCCATCTGGCCCTGGGGTTTTTGTTTTGTTTTGTTTTGTTTTTTGTAGGTAGTTTTCTTATGACAGCGTCAATTTTCTGGGTTGTTATTGGTCTATCTAGTGTCTCAATGTCTTCTGGGGTAGTTGTGTGATAGACTGTGACTTCTGTCTTGCTAGCAGATGCTTGCCTTCTTGGCATGCAGACTTTGATGAAGCAAACTGCCATGTGGAGAGGCCCATGTGGCAGGAACCTGAGGGCGACTTCCATCTGATAGCCATGCAAGAACAGAGGTACGTAGGCCAACAGCCCTTAAGGAATAATGCCAACCTTGAGTGAGTGTGGAGCAGTCAACCACTGAGATGACTGAAGCCCTGGCTGACACCTTGATTTAAGCCTGAATAAGAGGACCCAGCTAGGTTACGTGTATATTCCTGACCCATAGAAACTGCAAGCATCAATGTGTATTGTTTTAAGCCATTGAGTTGTAGGTTTATTTGTTACACAGTAATAGATGACTAATACAACAAGAAAGATTAAGTCACTTGACCAAGATTACACAGCAAGCAGAGAACCTGGATCTGTACTCAGGGAGTTAAGCTCAGCAGAGGTCCATGCTATCAAGCACCATATGGCTACTTCCTCATTGAAATACAGTAAGAGGTATTTCTGGTTCATACTTCAAACACTTTTCTAAAGACTAAATGACACCATGGATGTAACATGCTTAGCAGACTCCATGACACATAGTAAGTGCTTAATACATGTTAGGTATCTTATCTTTATCTGTATCATTATCTCTATCACTGCTTGGTACCTTCAAGACATAGGCAAGGAAAATCTCATGAGCATGAAGGCTGAAAAGATGTTCATAGTAGCTTTAATAGTATCTGCTTTCCTTCATTAAGAACCATTCCAAGGAGAGTATTTAATAAAACATTCATGAGCCACCACTGCCTGGAAAGCTGAAATGGCAGCCTCCCAGTGACCCACAACCATAGGCAGATACACTTCCTTGGCCTCTCCCCCTCCATTCTGTCATCTCTAAGAAAAGCCCCAAAAGCAAGGAGGGAAGGAAGTGTCTGAATCTAAGTAGACATGATAGTTGGAACTGACTAGATTTGAGATTCTAAACAACAATCTCATGATACAGTTTTCCTCCAGAGTCAGAACATCACACAGAAATAATCTGGGTTTTTTAGGGCTGCTTTCTGCCCTACCATTTTTGAAAGCCACAGGACAGAGGATGTTTCTGGAAGCTGGTGCTCTTGAGAAAACTGTCAACATGACTCTGTGCCCTTCCACCTTTCCCAAGATTCAAGACCTAGAAGTTCCATGGGCTGATACAGTGGTTTAGGATACTAATAATACATTACTTGGGTACCCAGCAGAAGAGAGGAAGACATGGACTTGTACTCAGAAGTCTGTCATGCCCCTAAACATGGTGGACTCTGATGATAGAAAAGGTGTGACATTGTTAACAGGAAGATCTAATAGAACAATCAAACAGAATTGGAATGCAGCCTTTCCAAGGGCAGAAAAATGTGAAATTTATTCTGGCTCTCTTTCTCTATCTTCCCTACAAGAAATTCACATGAAGCTGAATTATCCATGTTTACATAATGTCCTTTATGAGCTTTGCTCAGTTAATTTTTTAGTATATTATTTCTGATTCTGTGTTTTTGCCTCTCCTGATAGAGACCAACTTTTCTTCTTGGTAAGTATATATGTACCCTAAATAATTTAAGATTTTTGAAATATGACTACTGGCCTTTAGGAAAACACAAATGCATTTACAACATTATAAGAATCCAAGAAATGCAGAATGTTTGATGATTGGTCTGTTAGTAGCATACCTTGAAATGTCAAAACGTATATCCAGAGCAGTCAATGCTTGAATTCTTCCCTTATTTGTTATTGCTTCTACTTTTTCATTATATGGTGTGGGTTGTTATGGTGATGGGCAGCTGGAATATTGAGAGGCTCTTGGAGAAAATAAATTATCTATGTGAAATGATCCATTTCTAAGTCAGGTTGGGAATGGCAAATATTCTCCTATGGCCCAATCAGTCAAGCATCATAAGGTTAATAAAATATCTAAATGTTACTTGACTTGCACAGTTTTGTCTTCCTTAAAGTACTTGAGACTCTAAGTGTTTGTGGCTGTGGGTGGGGGAGGGTCCTTCTAGCACAGAGAGATTTAGTAGGGGTTAGCAAACAGTAATCCACAGGACAAATCTAGCCAGTCAGGTTTTTGTCAATAAAGCTTTATTGGATCACACCCATGCCTATTTGTTTATGCATTATCTAAGATTGCTTTTTTGCTTTAACAGCAGAGTTGAGTAGTTATGACAGAGACTAAACGTCCTGCAAAGCCTAAAATATTTACTTTCTGGTTAAGTAAAAGTTTGCCAACCCCTGATTAGGTCATAGCCATAGAAGAAGCAGGGTCTTGTTACAATTGAAGTCTAGAAAAATAAGTTCAAGGAGACTTGAGCTAATATCTTATCTCCTTAACTAGCTAACTGGGTAAACTTGAACACACCTATGTACAATCTTGGTCTGTCTCCTCATCTGTACAATGCAACTACTTCTTTCCATAGTTGACATGCTCTTCTAGGGCAGAGACCATGATGCTTTAACCTTTCTTTCATTCTTTCATTCATTCCCAGAAGAGTGCTGCTAATCTATATAGCAAGGCTGAACAAATGTTTGTTGAATGAATGTGTATGAAACATGATTATCTCATAGAGTTGTCATTAGGCTCAAATTCTGTAATAGTGCACACAGTGTAAGGAATATAACACATGTGTGCTCCAGGCATGAGAGGCTATTTGAAACAGATCAACTTCTGACTTGAAAGCTTGAGACAGATGAAACAGAAATTGGTTCACATGTCTTTAGCCTTGATCTTTATATACTGGATTCCCTTTGTTTCAGTTTGGTTCTTTCAGTTGTAAGAAACAAACTCCGAGTTACCTCAAAAACAGAGGTTTATTATTAGGAATTATGAATGGTAATTAGAACTAAAAAGTTGTTAGCACCTTGGGTGTTTTAGGAACCATAATCTCTCATTTATTCTCGCTGTCATCCTTTCTCTGCTCTCTAATTATTTGTTCAATTATCCTTTCCCTCTATTGGCTAGTTTCCTCACACTCTTCATCTTTTCTGCTCACATGAAATTCAGCTTATTCATGATTTTGTCTGCTATGTGTCAAGGTGTCTTTTCCTCTTCAGCCCTTATGGGATCTGTTTTCCAGCTTTATAATCCTCAATACCCCCAGAAGAATCTGAGTAGCCAAATGCATCTTTTCATCTCAGATGACACAGGTTATAAGTCATTGGCCTTAGGTTGGATCTATCGTACTTGGGTCACACAATCCACACAGTGCCCCAGTTAACTGGCAGGGTGGGAGGAGGTTGCCGAAGCAATAGGGGTTATGAGGCAGACAGTTTCCTTAAATGGGTATGTGGGAACCAGCATTGACTGACATGTCTATTTCTCTCTTTGCACCTTCTCGTTCCTTTTATAGACTCTGCCTAATATTGGATTCAGAAAAAGAACTTATTACCTTTGTGGTGTGTGAGTATTGTCAATTAAAGGTGGAAGACCAATTTCACAAGCTTCCAATATATTCCCTAACTTACGGGCCATTGGAAAGCCATGAGATTATTAGATGTGGAGTCCTTAAAGTGTCTGTGAGGTCTTCCCTTTGTGCAGCCTGTGATGTTGGGGCAATCTATAGAGGTAAGGTGGGGATCCATGGCTGAGCACATGAACCCTCTGAGAAATGAGGCAAAGAAGCTGGGTTCACAGAGGATTTGTATCAGGAAGGCCTTTTGGTTCTTGTGAGTCATGCTGAAGCCCTGCTTCTCTATCAGAAGCTAAACTGATTAGGACCTTTTAATTTACCTGAGGCTGGAGCCAAGAAAAATAGGGAAGGAATTGGGTCCCTTGGGCAGACCTCTCCTATCGGCTTCTCACTACCCCTAGGTCTAGTTGTCTCATGATTGTACACTACATTTTCTCCCCATCTTTTTTCTCACCTGGCATTAAACTCATTTGGTTTCTTTTCCTTGGAAGAGGCTAACTAATAAATGTGATAAATTACCTGTCATTGGGAGAGAGTTTGGAAGCCCAGGTGGTGCCTCACCTCTTGCCTTACCTCTTGCTCTCCAACTCAACAGCATCAATTAGAGATCTTGTAAGCTAATCGAGAAACAGATTCAGTGTAATTTAAGCAGAAAATGAATTTGTTAGAAGGGTATTGGATCACAGAATCACTGAGAAGGCTGAAGCACCCAGCTTGGAAGAGGAAAGGACTGCTCTGGCATAGGTAGTGTGAAGTGGACAATGTTCTTGGAAAGCTGCCACTCTGGGTGAAGTGGTGCCAATCTGGTTTTCCTCCTTATGACACTCCACCCATGATCCACAAAAGTCACAGCAGGAAAGGGCTGATCAGTCACGCTGGAGTCATACACTCTCAGATGGGGGTGCTAAATACATTGTCTCAATTTTTGGTATCATTAAGACTGCATACACGGGAGGAGAGGAAATTCTCCCAAAAGAAATGTACTAACTATTATGAAAGCTAACAGAAATAGCTGCTGGGCTACCAAAAGCCAAGAAATATTCTCTGCTCCAAAGCATTGACTATAACAGTAGGGATCTTAACACAGGAGATGCTGACCCTGTGGGCAGAAGGCTGCCCCACTCAGATCACATCTTATCAGAATCAGATTGCATTTTGTCAGACACTTCACACATTGTAAGAATTGAGTGGTGTTCTTTGCTCCTAAGACAGTTTCTGTTCACTGAAGCCAGGCCAGCATGTAATCAGAGCAGATAAACATTTACAAGCTGTGACTTGATGAGTTCTTAAAATCCTCCCCTCCCAACACTCTCCCTTTTTCCTGTGGTCACTCCTCGATGCTTGGAATCACACCATGCTTGAGCCATCTCTTTGGATTCAGCATTGCTATCTCCAATCCCTGTATTCAAACAGCAGGTGCTTCTAGAAAGGGCAGCATCTTAAGTCCCTTATATCTTTTTTTTTTTTTTTTTTGAGTTGGAGTCTCAGTCTGTCGCCCAGACTGGAGTGCAGTGGCCGCTTCTGGCCACCGCAGCCTCGACCTGCTGGGCTCTGGCGATCCTTCCACCTCAACCTTCTAAGTAGCTGGAACTACAGGTGTGCGCTACCACGCCCGGCTAATTTTTTGATTTATTGTAGAGATGAGGTCTCGCCAAGTTGCCCGGGTGGATCTCGAACCCGCGGGCTCAGACAATCCACTCACCTCAGCCTCCCAAAGGTGCGAGATTATAGGCTGAGCCACCAAGCCCAACTAAGCCCCCTATATCTGAGATTAAACCCATTTTTAATTCACTTGTATTAAATCAGTTCAAGAGAACAAACATTGATTACCTACTGTATACCAGATACTATGTTGTATGCTGGCATGTAGTGGCAAACAGGATAGAAGCAGTCCCTGAACTTATATACCCTATGGACTAGCAGGCAGGACAGACACATCAAAATGTAATGATAGTAAAGTGATAAGAACTTTGTGAGCACAATCCTCTGGGGGAAGAGGTGGAAACCGGCACAGAACAGAGGGGGCAGGAGAAGAAAAGGTGCACTCTGACTTCTGTGGAGTGAGATGCCTGCCTCTATGCCCCACCTTCTGCTAAGCACTCTCCAGGGTGCTGAAACACCTCGGTTGGGCTGTTTTTCATCTTCTCCTTCTGTTAGAGCTCAGTGTAAGAATCCCAGTAAAGAGTGTTGGGCCTGAGACCTGCAATTAACACTTCTGGCAGGCCCACATGTTTGAAGACAAGTGAGAAAACCCTTAAGAAAACCCTTGGTTATTCCAGAGGCTGTCAACCAGCATGGGGTAAGATGACCCAAACTGCTTTATCCAATCGTTTGTTCTGTATGTTGCAATCAAACGTGACTTTAGTATCTTTTTCTTTCTACCAGATCATTAATTCTCATTATTTTGGCATCTAAACATTTTTGCACGAGCATCAGACAACTGGGTTTTGGAGCGAGTGGCTTCAAAGAATGAATCTGTCAAGGCTATGATATATGAGTTTAAATCTTTTCTTGCCTGTATTTTATTTTTTCATTTTAAAGGGCTATTTCCCCCTTTTCATACTTCTCAAAGCATGAGGCTAATGTGGTTACAATCACAAAATTAGCTCATCACTTACTAGCTGTTAATTTAATTTTTAATTATCCATTAAATCGGGCTCTGAGCTGTTTATATTTTAATTTTTAATGTCAGGGAGTTAAATTGCTTTCCAAATGAAGGTTAACAAGAGAGGGCTATTCCTGACTCTGGAAACAAGTGAAATCACAAACATGATGCTGCTATTTTCTGGAGGGCAGGGTGGAATGTGGACAAAGAATGAGGAATTAGAGTAATAATAAGTATTTGTCGAGTACTTGTTGTGTGCCAGATTCTGTGCTGAGTGCTTTAGATGCCTTAGCTCATTGATTCCTCAAGCATCATATGATGCAGTTTTATCCTTACTGCCATTTTATATATGGGAGGACTGAGACTCAGAGAGAGTGATTCATGAGCTTAATGCTCACAGCTAGCAACTGACTGAGTCAGGAATGGATTCCGTCTCTCTTGCTCTGATCCTGCCACTTTGAAATAAAATGCTACTTTGTTTGAAGGTGTTGCACTGAGGTAAGAATAGGAAAAGACATGAGGGTGAGGAGACAATATAATATAATGAGGAGGGTGAGACCTTGAGGAAACACTAATGGACTCCCCCAAATCAACTTTTTGCACCCCAGATGAAGAATTCTTAGAAAAGATGATCTAACAGGTCCATTTGGGCTATTGCATTATCAAATTCTGTAACATTTCACCTGTAGCTAAGTACTATTAATAGATGAAGTTCCCATGGCAAGGGAAGAGGTTGTTCACTGCTGCCAGGAACAAAAAAGAAGTCAAAATGATGCCCTCCCCTTCAGTCCTTTCTCTGGTCTTTGTAGGACAAAAAAGAATAGTGGAATATGAAGTCCTGTGGCTTAGCTAGTTTGGCAAACAGTGTTGTATAGGGGTGTGTGTGTGTGTGTGTGTGTGTGTGTGTGTGTGTGTGTGTGTGGTGTGTGTGTGTGGTGTGTGTGTGTGTATGTGTGTGTGTGTGTGTGTGTGTGTGTTGTGTGGGTGTGTGTTGCTATTCAGCAGTAACTTAGGGATGTGGGAAACCAGGGGAAAATATTGCAGAAGAGAGAGCCAGAGGGGGCAAAGCACACGAGTCTCCTAAATTCTTTCTTTTTTCATTTTAAAGTTGTGGGGAACATGTGAGGATTTAGTACCAAAGTAAATTGTGTGCAGGTAAGGTCTGAACTTCTAGTTGACCCTCTCTCTCCCTAGTGAATCTGGTACCCAGGGTGTTACTATGTGCCCCTTATCCCTCTTCCCTCCCTCCCCTTGCTGTGTTCAGCATCTGACAATCCCATCTTTGTGCTTGTATGTCCAGTGATCAGGGCCCATTTATGAGTAAGAACATGTGGTATTCAGTTCATTTCTGTGATCATTCACTTAGGATAATGGTCTCCAGCTGCAACCATGTTGTTGCAAAGGATATGACTTTGTTCTTCTTTCTAGCTGTGTGCTATTCCATTGTGTATATGTACCACATTTTCTTTATTAAGTCTTCTTTTGATGGGAATCTGGGTTGGTTCCAAGTTTTTGCTGTTGTGAACAGTGCTGCAGTGAAACATACTTGTGCTGGTGTCTTTTGGTAGAGCAATTTATGTTCCTTGGTAGAGTAATTTATGTTCATATGGAAGCTCAATTTGTAGTTCCTTCAGAACATGCCGCACTGCTATCCACAAAGGCTGACTAACTTGCATTCCCATCAACAGTGTAGAAGCATTCCCTTTTCTCTGCAGCTTTGCTGATACCTTTTTAAAAAAAAAATTTTTTTTAAAGATGTGGGGTACAATTCAGGGTTAGGTATACAAATGTTCATTATGCAGGTACCCTTGTAGATGAAGTGTGCCCCTACCCCTGGCAGTTTTACCCTACTGCCAATTCCACCTTCCCCTCCCCTGGGAGTTTCCCACTACTGCCAATTCCTTTCTATAGTATGATAATTGTTCAAGGTCCACTTGTGAGTAAGAACATGTGGTACTCAGTTCTTTGTTTCTGTGATAGATTACTCAGTATTATAGAATCTAAGTCCATCCAAGTTGCTGCAAAGTTCACAATTTTGTCCTTCTTTATGGCTGCATAATATCCCATTGTGTATATGTACCACATTTTTTTTTTTTAGTCAGTTCTCTTCGATGGGCACCATGACTGGTTCCATGTTTTTGCTATTGTGAATAATGCTGCAATAAATACGTATGTGCAGGTATCTTTTTCATAGAGTTATTTGAGTTCCTCAGAGTATATTCCCAATAGGGGGATTGTGGAGTTGTATGGAAGGTCGATTTTTAGATCTTTTAGGAATCACCACACTGTTTTCCACAGAGGTTGTACTGGTTTACACTCCCACAACAATGTAAAAGTGTTATCTTTTCACTGCATCCTCTCCAGCATCTGTTGTTTTTTGAGTTATTGATGATGGCTGTCCTGACTGGAGTTAGGTGGTATCTCAGTGTAATTTTAATTTGCGTTTCTTTGATGATTAGTGAGCCTGAGCATTTTTTCATGTATCTGTTGCCTACTCATATGTCTTCTTTTGAGAAGTATCTATTCATATCTTTTGCCCACTTTGTAATGGGGCTGTTTGATTATTTCTTTTTGGCACATTTGAGTTCCTTGTAGAGCCTAGATGTTAGGCCCTTGTCAGACATACAGTTGGCAAATATCTTTTCCCAGTCTGTGGGCTGTGTCCCTGCTCTCTTGATGGTTTATTTGGCTTTGCAGAAGCTTGTCAGTTTGATGAGGTAACACTTGTCTATATTATCTCTTATGGCATGGGCACTTGGGGTTTTGATCAGGAATTGGTTGCCGTTCCAATTTCTATAAGAGTGTCTCCTGCATTTTCTAAGGTTCTTATAGTTTGAGGTTTCACATTTAGGTCTTTGATCCATTTAGAGTTGATTTTTTGTGTATGGTGATAGGTAGGGGTTTTGTTTTAATCTGCATGTGATCAGCCAGTTTCCCCAGCACTATTTACTGAATAGGTCCTCCTCTCCCCAGTTGTTGCTAGTGGAGGCTTTATCAGAGATAAATTGGTTGAGAAATTGAGGTTTTGCCTCTGGAGTCTCTATCCTTTTCCATTGGTATATATGCCTGTTCATTTACCAATATCAGGCTCTTTTGATTTTTATAGCTTTATAATAAAGCTTCAAGTCTGGGAGTGTGACACCTCCCGCTTTGTTTATTTTTTGCCCAGGATTACTTTGGCTATTTGTGGTCAATTATGTTTCCACGTGAATTTCTGTATTGTTGCTTTTAGGTCTGAGAAGAATGATGTTGGTAATTTAATGGGTATTGCGTTGTATCTGTAGATTAACTTGGGTAGGATAGACATCTTAACAATGTTGATTCTTCCAATCCATGAACGTGGAATATTTTTTCCATTTGTTTGTGTCATCTTTGATTTATTTGAGCAGTGTTTTGTAGTTTTCATTGTAAAGGTCATTGACTACTCTGGTTAGGAAAATGCCAAGGTATTTCATTTTTTTGTGACTATTATGAATGGAATTATCTTTTTTATTTGGTTTCTGTCTATTTATTGTTGGTGTATAGGAATGCAGCTGTCTTTTGCACATTTATTTTATACCCTGAGACTTTGCCAAATTACATTATCAGTGCAAGGAGGTTTTAGACAGATTCTCTTGGGGTTTTGGGGTATAGAATCATGTCAACTGCAAGGAGGGATAACTTAACTTCCTGTTTTTCTATTTGGATACCCCTGATTTCCTTCTCTTGTCTGATTGCTGTGGTTAGGACTTCCAACACAATGTTGAACAAGAGGAGTGAGAGTGGGCATCCTTGTCTTGTTACAGTTTTCAGGGGAAATAGCTCCAATTTCTTTCTGCTTAGCAGTATGTTGGCTGTGGGTTTCTCATAGATGGCTCTTACTATTTTGAGGTATGTTCCATCTGTGTCTAGATGTCTGAGGGTTTTTATCAAGAAGGAATGCTGGATTTTATCAAAAGTTTTTCCTGTATCTAATGATATAATCATGTGTTTTTTGTCTTTACATCTGTTGATGTATTTAATTATGTTTATAGTCTTGCAAGTGTTGAACCAGCCCTGCTTCCCAGGGATGAAGCCTACTTGGTCATGGTGGATGATTTTTGAGATGTATTGTTGAATCCCGTTTGCTAGCCTCTTGTTGAGAATTTTAGCATTTATGTTCATCAAGGATACTGGCCTGTAGTTCTCTTTCTTTGTTGGATCTTTACCTGGTTTTGGTATCAATGTGATGTTAGCTTCATAAAATGATTTAAAGAGAGTTCCATCTTTCTCAATTGCCTGAAATATTTTCAATAGGGTTGGTATTAGCTCCTCCTTGTTTGGTTTGTAGAATTCTGCTGGAAAGTCATCTGGTCAAGGGCTTTTTTTTTAAAGGTTGTTTTCCTACAACATAGTTGATTTCCTGTGCTATTTTTGGTCTATTTCGTGTCTCAATTTCTTCTTGTTTCAACCAGCAGAGGTTGTGTGATGTCAGAAAGTCCAGGATTTCCTTTAAGTTTTCAAGTTTGTTCCCATATAGGTGTACATAGTAATCTCTGATAATCTTTTGTATTTTGGGGGTGTCAGTTGTAACATCATCTTTTGCATTTCTGATTGTGTTTATTTGAGCATTTTTGCTTTTTTTCTTGGTCAGTCTAACTAGGGGTCCATAATCTTCTTTTATCCTTTCAAAGCATCAGCTTTGGTTTCATTGATTTTTTTGTATTATCTTTTTGTGTTTTATATCCCAAGTTTGGGCTTTTATTTTTGTGATCTGGATTCTTCTGCTGAAGGTAGGATTTTGGTGGTCTTGCTTTTCCAGCTTCCTTAGGTGATTTGTTAAGTTGTTAACTTGTGATCTTTCCATTTTCTCTTTTTAAAAATTGTTTTATTTTAAAGATGTGGCGTACAATTCAGGGTTAGGTATACAAAGGTTCATTATCCAGGTACTCTTGTTGATGAGGTGTGCCCCTCTCACCACAGCAGATTCCCACTTCTGCCAATCTTGCCCTCCACCCCCGCCCCCCGGCAGCTTCCTGCTACTGCCAATTCTTTTCTTAAGTATTACGATAATTGTTCAAGTTTCACTTATAAGTAAGAACATGTGATACTCAGTTCTTTGTTTTTGTGATAGATTACTCGGTACTCTAAGTCCATCCAGGTTGCTGTGAAGTTCATAATTTTGTCTTTTTTTATGGCTGCATAATACTCCCATATATGTACCACATTTTTTTTATCCAGTCCCCTTTTAACGGGCAGCACAGTTGATTCCATGTATTGCTATTTTGAACAATGCTGCAATATACCTACATGCGCATGTATCTTTTTCATAGACTGATTTGAGATCCTCCAGGTATATTCCCAGTAGGAGAATTGCAGGGTTGTATGAAAGGTCGATCTTTTTAGATCTTTTAGGAATCACCAAACTGTTTTCCACAGAGGTTGTATTAGTTTACACTCCTACCAACAGTGTAGAAGTGCTCCTTTCCCCCCCACATTCTCTCCAACATCTGTTGTTTTTTGAGTTATTGATCATGGCCACCCTGACTGGAGTTAGGTGGTATCTCAAGGTAGTTTTGATATGCATGTCTTTGATGATTAGTGAGGCTGAGCATTTTTTCATGTATCTGTTGGCTGCTCATATGTCTTCTTTTGAGAAGTATCTATTCATTCCTTTTGCCCACTTTGTAATGGGGCTGTTTGTTTTTTTCTTTCCGGCATGTTTGAGTTCCTTGTAGATCCTAGATGTCAGGCCTTTGTCAGACATATAGTTGGCAAATATCTTTTTCCAGTTTGTAGGCTGTCTCCCTGCTCTCTTGATGGTTTCTTTGACTTTGCAGAAGCTTGTCAGTTTGATGAGGTTTCATTTGTCTATCTTATCTCTTATGGCATGGGCACTTGGGGGTTTGATCAGGAATTGGTTGCCAGTTCCAATTTCCATAATGGTGGTTCCTGCATTTTCAAAGATTCTTATACTATGAGGTTTTATGTTTAGCTCTTTGGTTCATTTAGAGTTGATTTTTATGTATGGTGTGAGGTAGGGGTCTTGTTTTAATTTTCTGCATGTGGTCAGCCAGTTTTCGCAGTATTATTTGCTGAATAGGTTCTCCTCTCCCCAGCGGTTCCTGGTGGACGCTTTGTCAGAGATGAGTTGGCTGAGAAATTGAGGTTTTGCTTCTGCAATCTCTATCCTTTCCAATTGGTCTATACGTCTGTTCTTGTAGTTTTATAATAAAGCTTAAAGTCCGGAAGTGTGACACTCCCCACTTTGTTTATTTTTTGCTGAGGATTGTTTTGTATATTCATGGTCATTTATGTTTCCGTATGAATTCCTGTATTGTCATTTCCAGGTCTGTGAAGAATGCTGCTGATAATTTAATGTGTATTGCGTTGAATCTGTAGATTGCGTTGGTTAGGTTAGATATTTTAACATGTTAATTCTTCCAATCCATGAACATGGAATATTTTTCCATTTGTTTGTGTCATCTTTGATTTCATTGAGCAGCGTTTTGTAGTTTTCATTTTAAAGGTCTTTCACATCTCTGGTTAGGAAGATGCCAAAGTATTTCTTTTGTGTGTGTATATGTGTGGCTATTGTGAATGGGATTGTGCTTTTTATATGGATTTCTGTTTGTTTATTGTTGGTGTATAGAATGTGACTGTTGTTTGCACATTTATTTTATGCTCTGAGTCTTTGCCAAAGTTATTTATCAGTGCAAGGAGTTTTTTCTGACAGATTCTCTTGGGTTTTTGAGGTATAGAATAATGTCATCTGCAAAGAGGCATAACTTGACTTCCTCTTTTCCTATGTGGATACCCCTGATCTCCTTCACTTGTCTGATTGCTCTAGTTAGGACTTCTGATACTATTTGAAAAGGAAGGATGAGAGTGGGCATCCTTGTCTTGTTCCAGTTTTCAGGGGAAATGGTTCAAATTTCTGTCTGTTTAGTATTATGCTGGATATGGGTTTCTCATAGATGGCCCTTACTATTTTGAGGTATGTTCCATCTGTGTCTAGATGTTAAAGAGTTTTTATCAAGAAGGAGTGCTGGATTTTATAAAAAGCTTTTTCTGCATCTAATGATAGAATCTTGTGGTATTTTTTTTTTCACATCTGTTGATGCATTTAATTACATTTAGGGTCTTGTGAATGTTGAACCAGCCCTGCATCCCAGGGATGAGGCCTAGTTGGTCATGGTGGGTGATTTTTTAGATGTGTTGTTGAATCTGACTTGCTAGAATCTTGTTGAGAATTTTAGCATCTATATTCATCAAGGATATTGGCCTGTAGTTCTTTCTTTGTTGGATCTTTACCTGGTATTGGTATCAGTGTGGTGTTAGCTTCAGAAAATGATTTGGGGAGAGTTCCATCTTTCTCATTATCAATAGGATTGGTATTAGCTCCTCCTTGTATGTTTTGTAGAATTCTGCTGGAAAGCTATCTAGTCCAGGGATTTTATTTATTTGTTTATTTTAGTTAGTTTTCTTATGACATAGTCAATTCCCTAGGTTGTTATTGATCTATTCAGGGTCTCGATTTCTTCTTGTTTCAACCAGTGGAGGTTGTGTGATGTCAGAAAATCCTCATTTCCCTGAGGTTTTTGAGTTTGTTTCCATACAAGTGCATATAGTAGTCTCTGATAATCTTTTGCATTTCTGATTGTGTTTATTTAGGGTTTTTTTTTTCCCTCTTTTTCTTGGTCAGTCTAGCTAGGAGTCCATCAATCTTGTTTATCCTTTCAAAGAACTAGCTTTTTGTTTTGTTGGTTTTTTTGTATTATCTTTTTGTCTTCTATGTACCGAATTTGGGCTTTTATTTGATGATCTGGATTCTTTTTTTTTTTTTTTTTTTTTTTTTTTGAGTTGGAGTCTCACTCTGTCGCCCAGACTGGAGTGCAGTGGCCGCTCCCGGCCACCACAGCCTCGACCTGCTGGGCCCCGGCGATCCTTCAGCCTCAGCCTTCCAAGTAGCTGGAATTACAGGCATGCACTACCACGCCCGGCTGATTTTTTTTGATTTATTGTAAAGATGAGGTCTCGTCAAGTTGCCCAGGCGGGTCTCGAACCCGCGGGCTCAGGCAATCCACTCACCTCAGCCTCCCAAAGGCGCGGGATTACAGGCTGAGCCACCAAGCCCGGCTTGATGATCTGGATTCTTCTGTTGAAGTTAGGGTTTTGGTGATCTTGCTTTTCCAGCTCTCTGAAGTTGATTTGTTAGGCTATTAACTTGTGATCTTTCCATTTTCTTCATGTGTGTTCATAGAGATATAAGTTCCCCTCTTATTACTGCTTTCATGGCATCTCAGAGGATTTGGTAAGATGTTTCTTCATTTTTATTTGCTTCCAGGTATCTTTTAATCTGTTTTGATTTCCATGTTGACCCAGGAGTTGTTTAGCATCATGCTGTTTAGTGTCCATGTCTTTGTGGGTTTGGGAAGAACTTTGTCAGTGTTGATATTTATCTTTATTCCACTGTGGTCTGAGCAGATGTATGGTAGTATTTCAATCTTAAGGGGTTTGTTTATGCTTGATTTGTGGCTGAGGATGTGGTTGATCTTAGACTACATTCCATGTGGTGATGAGTAGAATGTATATTCCATGGTTGTTGGGTGGAGTGTTCTGTAGGTATCAATTAAGTCCATTTTGTCAAGTGTCACATTGAGATTTGGTATCTCCTTGTTGACTTTTTTTCTTGACTGTCTGTCTACGGTTGGAGTGGGGTATTTAAGTCCCTAGCTATGATAGTGTTAGCATCAATATTTTTAAAAAATTTACCTAGAAGTTCCTTTTGAAAGTTGGTGTTCATATGTTGGGTGCATATATGTTTAGGATGGATAATTCTTGTAGATGGATTGAAACTTTCATCATTATGTAGTGTCCTTCTGTATCTTTTTATATTTTTGATAACTTAAAGGGCATTTTGTCTGATATTAAGATTGTGACTCCTGCTTTTTTTGTGTTCCATTTGCCTGAAATTTTGTCTCCCATCCTCTCACTTTGAGTCTGTGAGTGCCCTTTCTGGTGAGATGAGTCTCTTGGAGACAATATATTGTTGCCTCAGATATTTTATTCAACTTGCCATTCTATGTCTTTTCAGTGGTGCATTTAGTCTATTCTCAGGCTAATTATTGAGATGTGAGAGTTTATCCCTGTCATGAGGTTCTTACAGAATTTGTTGTTGTTGCTGCTGTTGTTTGTTTGTTGTCTTTCTTTTGATTTTGGGGTTGATTCATGTGTGTTTTCAATCTTTTTCCTGCATTCCTGGGAAGGGCATTGTTCTTTTTTTCCTTTCTTCTGTGTTTAACACTTTCTTAAATGTTTCTTCTAGAGCTGGTCTGGAGGCAGTGTGAGCTCTCAGGTATTGAATGTCTGGGAAGAATTTTAATTCTCCATCACTGATGAGTCTTAGCTTAGCTGGGGAGGTAATTCTTCATTGAAATTGTGTATCTTTGAAAACTTTGAAGATTGGGCTCCAAACTCTCCTAGCCTGAAGTGTTTCTGTAGATAAGTCTGAGGCTATTCTAATTGGTCTTCCCCAGTAGGTAGTTTGACCTTTTTCTCTTGCTGCCTTTAGGATTTTTTCTTATATACCTACTTTGTGTAGGCAACTTAATATGTGCCTAGGAGTTTGTCTTCTCATTTGTTGTCTTGTTGGGGTTCTCTGAATCTCTTGTGTTTGAATGGTCATGTCACTGGTGAGATGAGGGAAGTTTTCTTGGGTAATGTCATGGGATGTTTGTTCCAGGGTGTTCTCTGTCTCTCTGTCTGCCTCAGGAATTCCAATTAATCTTAGGTTTGACTTCTTGAAATAATTGCTCATCTCTTGGAGATTTTGTTCTGTCTTTTTAACCTTCTTTTCTATGTTTTTAACTGTTTGGATTAGTTCTATATTTTGGTCCTCAAGCTCTGAGATTCTTTCTTCTGCTTGGTTAATTCTGCTCTCTATGCTTATCAGTTTGTTATTTATTTCATTCACTGTATTCCTTATTGCTGTTATCTCAGTTATCAACTCCTTCATTCTGTCCTCTTGTCTCTCCTCACTTTTCTCTCTATTAATGTCTTGATATCTGGGTTTGTGGTTTGAGATTAGTCATTCTGGGTGGTCTTCATTGTTTGCATTCTGAAGTCTGTGTTCTCAGTGGTTGACCTCCCAAAGGTCTGTGTGAGACCCATATTCTTCCTTTGGTTTTTCTTCATTTGTATAGATTTCTCCCCCCCCCCTTTTTTTAACCTCTTCTTTAATTCTGTTGTTCAGGGATAGGGGGATAGCTTTTGCCTCTGTTTGCTTAATCTCCTATTCTTCCTTATGTGGATCCTCTGGCTTTGTTCAACTCTGAAGCTGGACTGTGGTGGGGTGGGGCTGTTTTGATTTAATTCAGGAGAGAGCTGTGATTCAGAAGCTATCTTCAGATCCCAGTATCTGCTGATGGGTGTGTTGCCCCTCCCCCGAACCCACTTTCCACCATCTTACAATCTGACCATGCAGTGTGGGTATAAGTTTGTCCCCTGAAAGCAAAATGAGGTAGGAGAAAGGAAAACAGAAAAGGGATGGAGGGGGAGGAGAGGAAGGTAGAGAGAGAGAAGAAGAGGGAAAACAGACAGGCATACCAACTACAAATGAAAAGAGACACAAACAAAGACAGGAAAAAAAAACACACATACAGACAATCATACAAACACACAAACCAACAAAAAGTCCCCTATTGATGAACTCTCCCTCAAAAATACCCATACACAAACAGGAAGTCTTAAAAAAAGCAATAAATACAGAAACAAAGCAAGTACGAAAACACAATCAAAAACAGAAAGAAAGAGAGAAGTGGAAAATAAAAGAAAAAAAAAACTAAAACAAACAAACAAAACCAAGCAGAACAAACAAACAAAAAAACCAAAACTCACTTTGAGGCAGTTCCTGTAACTTCAACTTCCTTTCAGCTCTGGTCTCCAGCCCCTCCCCTTTGCTCTCAGCATGGGTCAGAGGCCCCATGGACAACTGTGGGAGGAGGGTCGATCAGATCTGGACTCATCCAGTTTGCTGCCGTTGTTGTCAAGGCTCCCACTCAATGTGACGTGTCTGTGCCTGTTCCAGTGTGCGGGAGGGGCATCTGTCTCTCTGAGTTTGATGAGATAAACTCTAGGTCCCAGGCTGGAGCCTGGGTGGAGTGGGTGGGGCAATGCAGGTCTCTGCCAGGTTCAGGGACAGAGAAAATGGCTCTGGCCAGTGTTTCCTCACTGATGGTAGAGCCTCCTCTCCAGCTGTCCCTGACCTGCTGTCTCCACAGATGCAGGGATCCAGCCACTCTGCTGTCATAGGTGATGGTGTGGGCTAGGCACTAGGTGATGAGGATCAGTTGTAGTTGGCAACCTTTTTCCAGCAGAGCTTCAAGAACAGCGGATGATCCTGCACACTGGCGGCTCCAATCTCAGGCTGGTGGGGGGCTGTAGTCACCTCCAGAGGAAAGCCCCGGGTGCATGAACCCGAGTCTCCCCTCAGACAGACTTTCACTTGCCCACCGGCACACCCACACATGCAGAGAGTCTTTATGAATACTCGTTTTTGCAGAGATTCTCACAGTTCGACCTGTCCTGTCGCCATCTTGTTGGAAGTTTGATCTTTCCATTTCTTGATGTGTATTTGTAGAGATATGAATTCCCCTCTTAATACTGTTTTCATGGCATCCTAGAGATTTTGGTAAGATGTTTCTTCATTTTCATTTGTTTCCAAGTATCTTTTAATCTCTATTTTGATTTCCGTGTTGACCCAGGAGTTGTTTGGCATCATGTTGTTTAGTATCCATGTCTTCATGGGTTTGAGGAGAACTTTGTTGGTGTTGATATTTACTTTTATTCCACTGTGGTCTGAGAAGGTGTATGGCAGAGTTTCAGTCTTATGGAATTTGTTTATGCTTGATTTATGGCTGAGGATGTGGTTGATCTTAGAGTACGTTTCATGCAGTGATGAGTAGAATGTATATTCCATGATTGTTGGGTGGAGTGTTCTGTGGGAATCAATTAAATCCATTTGGTCAAGCATCATGTTGAGGTTCTGGATCTCCTTGTTGCTTTTTTTTCTTAATTATCTGTCTAAGCTTGTTAGTGGGGTATTTGAATCCCCAGCTGTGATGGTGTTAGAGTCAATATCATTTTTTAGTTTACCTAGAAGCTGCTTTATGAAAGTTGGTGCTCCTATGTTAGGTGCATGTATGTTTAGGAAAAACATAAGACAAGCAAAAAACAACTTGCTGCCATGTTAAGGAGCGGCTCCGATCTCCAGCCTGTCCCCTTCTCTCTCAGTGTAGGCTGATACAGTTGCTCTCAGCGTGGTTCAGATGCCCCATGGCTTACTGTGGGAGGAGGATGGATCAGATCTGGACTAACCCACCTCGTCGTCGTCTGCTGCTGCTGCTGGCAAGTCACCATCTCAGATCTGACATGTCTGTGTCTATTGCAGTATGGAGGAGGGGAATCTGTCTCTCTGAGTCTGGGTCCCAGGTTGGAGGCTAGACAGAGCTGGGCAAGGCAATGCAGGTCTGTGTCTGGTCCAGGACAGAGAAGATGGCATCGGTTGTCATCTCCTCACTGGAAGCAAGGGTCCACTCCAGATTTTCATGCCCTGCCTTCTCCATAGTTCCTGGGGCTCATGCAGGTCTCCTGCCACAGGTGATGGTGTCGGTCGGGTGCCAGGTGGTAAGGAGCAGCTGTTCTCTGCTGCCTCTTCTCAAGAGAGCCCTGAGAACAACAGATGATCCTGTGTGGCCGGGGGGCTTCAAACTCAGGGCAGTGGTGGGTTGCAGTCACCTCTGGAGGAGAGCCCTGGGTGCATGAACCTGAGTCTCCCCTCAGACGGACTTTCACTCACCCACTGGCACACACTCACTCACACATAGAGTCTTTATGGACACTTACTTTTGTGGAGACTCTCACGCTCTGACCTGTTCCATTGCCATCTTGTCTCCTCCTGTCCTAATTTGCTATTTCTAATCACCTGATTGTAGAGCCTTGGCAAGTCCCAAATCTTATGGGAGAGGCTGGCAAGCCAGAGAGTCAGAAAAGAGTTGTAATTCAATTCCGAAGGCAGTCTGCCGAAGAACCAGGAAGAGCCCGTGTTGGAGGTGTTTTTTGACTTTTTAATGATAACCATCCTGACCAGTGTAAGGTGGTATCACATTGTAGTTTTGATTTACATGAAATTATTTCTTTTGGAAGTATCTCTCAGGGAACCTTTTGAGAGTATCTCTCAATATCCTCAGAAGGAGCAGTTCAGACTCTACCTCTTTGCTATGATATTCCTAAGGTGTCAAATTATTAGCTAATGGATAGCTGAGAACTAGATAGCTCCTCCCTACCACCCACCCTCCCTCTCTTCCTTTTTTCCTCGTGCTTCCTTTTGTTCTTTCAACAAACACTTACTGGGCATGCTCTAATTCTGCAATGCATTAGCTGCTGTGCGTAGAATGGTACACAGAGTGACCCTGTTCCTGCTTACTGGGACTTCATAGTCTAGCAGTTTCCCAAGAACATGAAATATGGGGAGAGTGTCTTGTGTTCAACCTCTGCCCTGGGGTTGGAGTCACAACTGAAGAGAAGGTATGCCAAGGAAATTTCATCCATTTCACAACTTTGCCAAGATCGGGTTCTTTCATAACCCCTTACGAACATCATAGCATAGAGATAGAGTATGGACTTGGGAGACAGACTGCTAGGGTTCAGTCCTGCCCTCTCCGTTTCTAACTCTTAGACTATGGACAAGTTACCTCACCTCTCTTTGCTTCAATTTCTTCATCTGTAAAGAGGGATAATAAGAGTTTCCACCTCAGAAGGTTGTTGTCAGCATGAAATAAGTTAATATTTACAAAGTGCTTAGGGAAGTCTCTGGGACAGGCAATTGCTAAACTCATGATTGTTAAATAGATAAAAATGTTCTTTGCATATCCCCATATAGCTTCTGGTCTGATAGTCCTTTTCCACTTAGCTGAATTCCTCTTGTGCTTTCCTGTGCATGGCACTGGGGGGTCTAACAATAGGAAGGCAGTGGGTATCCAAGCTAACTTCTGCTTTTTTTTGTTTGTTTGTTTCTTCACAAGCAGGTTCTAGCTGCAGCCAACTTTACTCTGTACCAGTAGTGCCCAAGGACATTTGTTTTGCAGAATTCTTGGAAACATTACTAGACAGTTGGGTTGCCTGGGTGACACGGATCATTGGCTTGCATGCTTGACACCCATGGCCCAGATTCTAGCTCCTGAGAATTAATGTTTATGCTCTAAACTGTGCCCTAAATGAAGAAGTCACATGTACATAGAATGTTCATGTTCAGAAACATAGGCCTGGGGGCAAGCCTGCCTGGGACCCCAGATGTCCCTGGCTATCCATGTCCTAAAGAGACCAACAGAGAAAGTCCAAATGAATGAAAGGGCTACATAAAACCAATATTCTAATCCTGTTCCCCCAGAGCACTTTCAGGCCCATCCAAGGGCTCCTGAAAAACAAGTGAGTCCTAAAAGGAAACAAGAGGAACAGTCAATGGGGCTTGGAGGTGTTGGCTAAACTCCCACTGTGATTAAATTTTATATTTTACCCTGGGCTGGGATGGTTTCCAGAGACCAGTTTGTGAAAACAGCCATAATGAGCCAACACTGTTTTTCTAAATAACTGTGAAATTCAGAGCCCTCTTCTGAGGTGGCAGGGGCTCAGAGAGGAAAGGGCTCTCGTTGGTGAAAAACAAACCAGCTTGGAGTCTAATACCACTCAGTCTCCCAAATTATTACAGGAAATGTGCAGAAAAAGACCTTGTCTTACACCAGAATGATCTGGAATGACCATGGGTTTGGGGCAGGAGACATCCTGAGTTTGAGTCTTGGCTCTGCCACTTATCAGGTGAGTATCTTTGGGAAAGTCCCTTGTCTCTTTAAGCCTTAGACTGCTCATCTGTAAAATGGGTGTGTTAGTCTGCTTAAATTAGTTTTGCTGTGGTAGCAACCCCTTCCCTCAAATCTTGGTGGCTTATAGCAACAAAGGCTTCTCACTCATATTATAATTTGGTTGTGGGTCAGCTCTGAGCTATGGAGCTATCGCTCTTTTCTGTGTGAACTCTTCATTCCAAGAAGCATGCCCTTGCTATCTTGACTCTGAACCTAGAGGATAAGGGGTGATGGCAGAGTCATGCAATGATGTCTATTAAGACTTTACTCAGGTGTCTTCTATATTCACTGATGCTCACCTTCCAGTTGCCCTGAGAGCAGAAATGTTATATTTCTCCTACAGAGTGGCAGTGCAAGTTACATTGCAATTTGCAGGGTCCTATACCCAACCATCTTCCAGAGAGGGTAGCAAATAACCGTAGCTCTACCACAGTGGAAATAATAGTACTTCCTTCTTCACAGGGTGGTTATGATGCCCAAATGAAATCATGCACATGAAAGTTTGCTACAAACTATAAAGTTCTGTGTTCATTCTGGAATGCAGGATGTGTTCATGCTACTCTTTCTCTTTAAAGCCAAGTCCTCCATAAGAGAATGGAGGTTCTCATAAGGTTGAATGGAGACATTTTCGTGCATATCTCTATTTGTGTGGAAATCAGTTTGTTTTCAAATATGCCCCTCATATATTTTGAGGTGATAAGATTTCAGTATCAATTTCACTCCACATGTCCCTCTTTATAAAATCCCAGAATCCAAAGAATTTAGTTAGTTTTTGCATGCAGATGAATGTCCAGCCCAATATTTCAGAAACTCATGATAAAGAATTGCTTAGCTTTGTGTCTTTAAAAATGACAGAGTCTTCTGAAAGGAACTGGGTTTTGTCAGTTGGGATATGACCCTTCATTGTCAACTACTCATTGATGGACTTTTTGTTCCTACTATTGGAGAAGACATGTACAGAGTCACATCAGAGACTGGCACAAATCCTCATGGACAATTGATTAGGAAATTGAAGCACTGAAAACTTGAAAAGGGGATTGAAAAACTTGATAACACCAGGAAAGAAACTCATTTAGACTTCTCAAAAGATTTAATTAGTTTATTAATTTACTCAACAAATTATGTTGGGTGCCCGCTATATGCTAGGCAGTTGGTATTCTAATAATTTATTTGTTCATTTATTTATTTGACAAGCACTTATTGGATGCCTACTATGTGCCAGGCACTGTTAGGCACTGGGACTATATCAATGAACAAAACACTCAGACTCTTGTCATCAGGGAGCTGATCTTCTGGGGATAAAGGACTCAGGAGATGCACAATAAATGAAACAAATAAACAAGGAAAATATATAATGCAATGCCACAAAATTAAGAACATAAGAAAAGGGAATAGAAAGTGTTGAAGAAGGGGCTGAAACTTTAACTAACGTGTCTGAAAAGGTCTGGTTGAGAGAGGGTCATTTGAGAAAAGACCTGAAGGAGGAGGTGAGGAGGTCAGCCCTGTGAAAGAACAATCCAGGCAGAGAGAAGAGCGAACGTGTGCTCCGTGAGGCAGGAGCACACCTGGTGTTCTGGAGGGACTGCAAGAGGACACTGGGGCTGGTGTGGCATGACTTGGGAGGAGAACAGAAGAGGATAATGTCAGGAAGGAACAGGGGGACAGACCCTATAGGGCCTTGTAGGCCATTGTAGGAACTTACATTTTTTCCAAGTGAATGAGAAGCCAAATTTAAGGTTTTGAGCAGAGGATCAACAAGAACTGAATTACACTTTAGAAGACTCATGCTGGAAATGGATTGGTAGTGTATTCAAGGGTGGCCAAGATAGAATCAAGGGAGATCTGTTACAAAGCTGATGCAACAATATCCATGCAAAGGGGTGGTGACTCAGACCACGGTAGTGTGTGATGGTGATAATGGGTGTTGGATTTGGAATATATTTTAAAATTAGAGCTGCCATGGTTTGCACATGAATTAGATGTGAGGTATGCGAGAAAGAAGAATAAGACAGTGCCTTTGCCCTTATGGGATAATAGACACCCAAGCATACAATCCTAAGGCAGAGGACTGTGGGGACATAACTACACATGAGTCCTTCTGGGTTACCTAGATAGAAGTAATAAAGATATCTTAGCTGAGTTTTAAAGATGATTGGGATGCTTCCAAAAGAAGGGACTTTAAAAATGGCACTAAGGTTTGAGTGTGTCCCCCCCCAAAACTCATATGTTGAAACTTTTTTTTTGAGTTGGAGTCTCACTCTGTCACCCAGGCTGGAGTGCAGTGGCATGCTCATGGCCACCCCAGTGTCGATTTGCTGGGCTCCAGCGATCCTTCCCCTCAGCCTTCCAAGTAGCTGGAACTACAGGTGTGCGCAACCACGCCCTCCTATTTTTTGATTTATTGTAGAGATGAGGTCTGACCAAGTTGCCTGGGCTGGTCTCGAACCTGTGGGCTCAGGCAATTCACTGGCCTTGGCCTCCCGAAGTGCTAGGATTCCAGGTTGAGCCATTGAGTCCAGCCATATGTTGAAATTTAATGGCCAATGTGATCATATTAGCATGTGAGGCCTTTAAGAACTGATTGGGTCACAAAGGCTCCTCCTTCTCTCCTGAATAGGATTAGGTATCCATCTAAAAGGGCTGAATGGAGGAGTTTACTCTCTCTTGCCCTTTCACCTTCCTCCATGTGAGGATGCAGCAAGAAGACCCTTACCAGATGTCAGCTCCTTTGAGGAAATAAATTTATGTTCTATACAAAGTATCCAATCTCTGGTATTTTGATATAGCAGCACTAATGGACTAAGACAAATGCTATGTGCAGAAAAGAAGAAACTATCCAATGTTGGTGACGGGAAAATTGTGAATTAGGGAGTCATAAAGGATAAGGTGGGAACAGTGGTTAGAATACAAACTTTGGAGGATCTCCTAGGCTAACTTGAAGAATGAGGACCCCATTTTGCAGGTGATACACTTTGATATTAGCAATAAGTGACATGGTCAGATTTGGGCTCCCAAAGAGCCCAGTGTGAAGAGTAGGTTGAGGCAAAAATGGAAGCAGGGATGCAAACTAGATGAGTCTGAAGTCTGGGTGTGGTGGCTCTTGCTTATAATCTCAGCACTTTGGGAGCCTGAGGCGAGAGAATTGCTTGAGCTCAGGAGTTCGAGACAAGCCTAAGCAACAGAAATAAAACTCATCTCTACAAAAATTTTTTTAAAAATTAGCCAGGTATGGTAGTGCATGCCTATAGTCCTAGCTACTCAGGAGGCTGAGGCAGGAGGATTGCCTGAGCCCAGGTCACTGCCTGGGTGACAATGAGGCCCTCCCCCACTCAAGAAAATAGATGAATCTGGAGAGAGGAGAGGGATGAGGCTTGACTCAAGAAAGCAGAGTTGGGTTGAAAGACTTTGACATCCAATCCATAATGGAATCATAGGCCTAAGAAATAGCAGGATAGAGTCGTGAAGCAGGGCTCCAAAGACAGTGCTTACTGGCTATACCACTTTCTGACGTACCATAGAAGCTTCTCACTCTTGTCCAGAACTTGCAGGGAGAATTTTCAGATGAATGTGAGAGAAAGTGATTGTTTCAGAGGGCAAGGGGCAGAAACCCAATTTAAACTATAAAGGCATGTAGCATGGAAGCATACTGAAGCAGTCCCAGATCGATTTTCATCTGCTTATGTACAGTAGGGAAAAAAAATCAACTTTCTCCAAATATTTATCATGAAATTCAAGATAAGACATTGATTGGCTATGTTTGGGTCACATGCCCACACCTAGACCAATCATAGTAATTTTAAAAAGCATAGAATGTGATTGGGTCATATGAGAACCCTTGTAGACATGGAGAAAGTGTCTCTTCACAGAGAAAGGGGAATGAGGAAGCTTTTTGGGTAGACACAAAACAACAGCATCCAAAGGAAGCTCTCAGGAAGGATGTTGGAGAAGGAATCAATGCTAGATTCAGGGTTCTTCACCTCCATCTCCTGGCTGACCATAGAAACACACAACTATCTTTCAATTTCAAATTAAGCAATGAGCTCTCAAACTGTCCAGGCTTCTTAGGTAATTCTCTATGCCAGAATAACCTGCCCTTCTCAAACTTGGCCTTGTCCCAATCTCAATGCAAATGTGTCCTCCCTTATTAAATGTTTCTGTCATCACCAAGGCAAATGGATTCCATCACTCCTCTGTTCCTGTGGCAGCTCATTTAGACCTCTGCTGTACCACCGAGAATTTTGTGTCATGCTTGGTTTCTTACTATCTATCTATGAGCTTTTCCTCCCAGACTGTGAACTTCTGGAAGATGATGACTGTGTCTCATTTGTTTTTGTATCCAAGTTTCATGAACAATAGTAGACACATAATAGATACTAAAAAATTATAGCTCAAAATGTTGATTTTCTTTTCTTGTATTAAAATCGGCATTATTTGCTGGACAAGTAAGATGGAATGCTAAATATTTGGGGTGAATACATGATTTTTGTCATCAACTCTTGTTTTGGAGAAATGCCTTCCCTTCTCTTCCCTGCTTAATTTATTTTCACCTGACCAATCAGACCACTCCATACCCCTGGCCACTGAGGTTGAGTCAGACATGAGTTCGTGATAGGTAAATTGGGAAAAAATGTTTTCTTCCTCTGTGTCATGGATTGTAAGCTCAAGACTGCTATGGAACAATATTGCTATCAACTGAAAATGCCTAATAATGAAGCCAGTCAGAGAAAAGATGTTCCAGCAGAAGAGAATAAGGGAGAAAGAGGAAGAAAGAGAGAGAGATGGAGGGAAGGAGAGTGGGGGGAGAGATATCAGATGGCATAATTTGAACCTTTGGATCAGTTAACTGTCCTGGACTTAGAGTTACACGAACCAATAAATTATCTTCTTGTTTAAGCTAAACTCAGCTGGCCTTCTGCCACTTGTAACCGAAAGTGTCATGATTAATATAATGTTACATCTGCCTCTTAGAAAGACACAAATCCTATTGAAATATAAAAAGGCTCTGACAATTCCTGCAGGAAGGAAATTGACTTCACTTTGTTTTGTTTTGAAATTCAAGTGTCTCCTGAACTTATTTTTGACTAATTCTCTTTTTACCCCAGTAACAAGTATTAATAACTGCAGGTCTACTATTTTCATACTTTGTAAAATATAAGCTAATAGTTCATGTTTACAATCCACATGAGCTGCGTTGGCCAGGGAGAGTGGAAAATGTGCTTGCTAAGATGTGAAGGGGTTCTTTGACTGGGTCCCTTGGTGAAAATATAGAAGGACTAAGTAAGCAATAGTTACCAGAGATGTCCAGTCCTCCAGTTAGATGATTCATTGTCAAGCTCTCAAGCTTGAACTCATAATGGCAAAGATCATGGATTCCAGCATCGGCCAGACTTGACTTCAACCATTGGTCCCTCTGTCTCCTGGCTTTGTGACTTGTCATTCAACTTCTCTGAGCTTCTGCCTGTTCCATCTGTAAAATATAATATCTACCCAGCTACCATCTGAACACTGCTATTTGGAGGGTGAGATTGTGGTGTGAACACAAGAACTAACATAGCTGGATTTCTTGTCTGTCAATAGTTGCTAACTCGGTAGCAACATTACTCCACTTTCTAGGACATTGCAGCAGAAGTATCCTCTTGCTGTCTTAGGCTAATAGAGCATACATTTGATGATGCAAAATTATCAAATTAAATAGTTAAACTAGTGCACACAGGCTTTGGTTTCATGACTTAGGTCCGTTTAATCAGAAGTGCTAATATCCTGAGTTAGGGGAATCCTATGACCCCAGAAGTCTTTGCAGCACTTGAGTTTAAAATACTAGTAACACAGGCCAGATGCCTATAATCCTAGCACTTTGGGTTGCTGAGGCAGGAGGATTGCTTGAGCCCAGGAGTTTGAGACCAGCCTGGGCAACATAGTGAGACTTCGTCTCTACCAAAAAAAATTTTAAAAGTTAGCCAGTCATGGTGGTGTGCACCTATAGTTCTAGCTACTTGGGAGGCTGAGACGGGAGAATCGTCTGGGTCTAGGAGGTTGAGTCTACAATGAGCTAGATTGTACCATGTGACAAACACTGAATGAGAAGTCCAGGACTTTGAATTCCAGCTACTGCACTCCAACCTGGATAACAGAATGAGACCCTTACTCAAAAAAATAATTAATAAATAAATAAAATAGAAATGTAATGCTAGTAACAGAATAATAGTAGTATTAGTAATTACTATGACTACTATTTGCTACCAGTAGTAATTAAAACAATATTTGTCAAGCACTTACTATATGCCACACACAGTGTTAAGCATTTAAAATAAATGATCCCATTTAATTCTCCCCTGTAAGGCTGGAAGTGTTGTATTTTACAGATGGAGCAAGCTGAAGCTCAGAGAAGTTGAATGACTCGGCCAAAATAAAAAAGCCAGGAGATAAAGGAACCAATGTGTGAAGTCAAGTCTGGATGATACTGGAATATATGATCTTTGCCATTATGTGTTCACGCTTGAAAGCGTGACAATAAATCATCTAACTAGATGCACTGGACATCTCTGGTAACCATTGTTTAATTGGCCCATCTGTATTTCCACCAAGGGACCCAGTCAACCCCCTCACATCTTAGCAAGCACATTTTCCACTCTCCCTGGCCAACACAGCTCACGTGGATTATAAACATGGGCTGTTACCATGATATTGTCATTTGTATCAGTGCTCTTTTAATAGAACCAGTGTTTGAAATTCCATAGAGTTGCAATAAAAAATAGCATTTTGAAACAACTGCAAACTCAGGTACTATCTGAACACTGCTATTTGGAGGGTGACTTTGTGGTGTGAACACAAGAACTGACATAGGTGGATATCTTGTCTGTCAATAGATGCTGACTCAGGTAACAACACTGCACCATCTTCTTGGGTATTGCAGTAAAAGCCTCCTCTTGTAACATAAGAATCTGCTGAGCCCTAATGACTCTGACGAATAACCAGCAGAGCTTAGTTTGGCTGTTTCCCGGCTTGGGAGCATCACTACCTGATATTACCAGTCACTACCAGCCACAGAGACGAGTCAGTTGCACCTAGTCAAGTAAAAGGAAGACCTGTTGGCTATCAAGGATACAGTATTTAAAGGCAAAGACCCTGAATGAGAAGCCCAGGACTTTGATTCCTAGCACTGTCACCTAAAAATTGAGTGACTTCTTGAATAATCACCTAGTGTCTCTTAGCTACAATTTTGTTCTCTGGAAATGGGAAAACAAAACTTGCATTTGCTATCTGACAAGGTGCTTGTTGTGAGGGTGACACACAATTTCTGTTATGTGAAAGCACTTTTAAAGCACTTATGCATCTATGATATATAGGGTGATATCACACTATACAAACGTTGGTTTTCTGGAGAAAGGGCAGGGAGAAGTGGCGAGCTGTGAAGAATTTTTTAAAGAAAATAAATAGTGGCAAGATTTATTTATTTATTTATTTATTGTCAGAGTCTCACTGTGTCACTCAGGCTTGAATACAGTGGCATGATCACAACTCACGGCGGCTTCAACCTCCTGGGCTCAGGTGAGTCTTCTCCATCAGTTTCCCAAGTAGCTGGGACTACAGGTGCGTGTCACCATGCCTGGATAATTTTTAAAATATATTTTTTAATAGATATAAAGCCTTTTTATGTTGTCCAGGCTGGTCTTGAACTCCTGGGCTCAATCAATTCTCCTGCCTCGTCCTCCTAAAGTTTTAGGATTACAGACATGAGCCACCGTGCCTGGCCAACAATAAGATTTTTTTAAAAAGTAAACTATAAAAATTGCATCATAGTGATGCCATTTACATAAAATGTATATATAGATATGTGTAGACAAATGTGCAAAAGAATGTTTTCCAAAATCTAGCAGTTTGGGGTGACTTCCTTTTTTCATTTACTTTTCTATGTTGCTCCAATTTTTACAGTGGACATGGATTATTTATATAGCTAAGGGAAAAAAGAAAAACACTGCTTTTCATCTGGGAGTTGTGCAGACACAGAGGTGCATTCCTCAGATCTCTTTCAAGAAAAGATTAATGGCAAGGGTGCAGTGGCTCATGCCTATAATCTCACTACTTTGGGAGGCTGAGACAAGAGGATTGTTCAAGCCTGGGAGTTTGAGACTAGCCTGAGCAACATAGCAAGACCTCATCTCCACAAAAGATCAAAAAAATTAGCTAAATGTGGTGGCACATACCTGTAGTCCCAGCTACTCAGAAGGCTGAGGTGGAAGAACCCCTCCTCCTACCTCCTCCCTTATTGGTGTCCCCAGTGTCTATTATTTCCATCTTTGTGACCATTTAGCTCCCACATGAATGAGAACATGTGGTATTTGGTTTTCTGTTTCTGAGTCAGTTCACTTAGGATCATTTCCAGTTCCTTCCATGTTGCTGCAAACGACATGATTTCAGTTTTTTAAAAGATTCATCTTTTTAAAAAAACAACTTTATTGAGGTTCAATTAATATAAAAAGAACACACATATGTTTAATATACAGTTTGATGAATTTGGACATGTGCATACACTCATAAAACAATCACTACAATCAAGGTAATAGGCACATCCAATATCTCCAAAAGTTTTTTTATGTCCCTTTGATTTCTTTCTTCTGCTGCTTCTTTGAGACCTTGTATATAACTCAGTTAGAATAAGCATCATATTGTATTGGTTTATCTGCATCTATATTTGTCTCTTTTTCATTGAACAGTAAACTAGGACAAGAATGTGTTTTATTTGTATTTGAACTCCCAGACCCCATTTATTGCTCAGGGTTTAAGACATAATATTTGCACAGTACATGTTTAACAGATGATGATTCTGACCTTTTAAACTATACACATGCCTTGGTAGACAATTGAGTTTGTTTTTTTTTAATGACTGAAGCCCAGTTTGAGGGGGTACAAAGTGTATTCACTTATATAAATAAAAAATTTAGGTGAAAATAACTTTGGAAACAGCTGAATGTACAAGTTCAAACAAAATCATCTGTACTCAATATTTCCATCTTTCTGTTCTCTGCTGTCTTCATTCTCAGGTGGGCTCCCCAAGGTATCTGCTCTAAGTATACATTGCTCCAAATTGACAACCCCAAGGGAAAGAGGCTGAATCTTTATTGATGGTCTCAGTAAAATCTTGGAGTTGAATCTCACTGGACCAGCCTGGGTCATGTGCCCCTCTCTGAACCAATCATTGTGACCAGAGGAAATATGCTGACTGGACATATGTGGGTTTTGCATTCAACCTTATAAGGCAAAGGTGTGCCAACCCCACCAGAATCACACAGCCTGAAGATTGGAAAAAGAGATGGATTACCAAAGGAAATTACTGATGCTTTCATCAGAGAAAGGGGAACGAACACAGCTCAGGCTAAACAACAGATGTCCATGGTGCATGTTGGGATTCCACCCTGGGGATGCCAAAGAAGAAAAAAGAGGTATGATTAATTGAGAAAAATGCTGTATGCACACACCAATCCTGGAAGCCAGATAAACGAGCAAGTAAATCTCTTCAGAAAGTTTTCTCCTTCCTTCTCTTACACAGTGCTTGGTTACATTTTTGTGCTTCCCCCCAATTACTAAATGCACATCTTTACATGACCATATATGCATGTGCCTTGGGAAAGTAGGTAATGTATTAAATGAAATTCCTTTTTCAATAGAGAAGCAGCTTTATAGCTGCAGCCATGTCCTTTGTTTCTTGTCTGCCTTACCTGACAGGAATAAATTGGAAACATGCAAAGCCCACCCCTCACCTGAGGTAGAGATAGATAACTGACCCCATCACAGCAGGATAACCATACGATTAATCAAGAGAGGATTTTTATGATCAGAGTTTGGGACACTGAATTCAACAAAGTTCAATAGGTATCTTTCCCCTAGGACTTCTCAGATTCTTTGATATGCTAATCATCATTGAGATTTTCCAGAAGGGAAGCCAAAGGTGGCAGAATTTCTTGACCTTATTTTTTTTTTTCCAACACTGATTCTTCTTTGGGAAGTACATGTCACAGGGCAAGTGTTACAAGAAACATTTGAGTTGGCTCTACAATACTATCTTTCAAAACTTTTCAAAATTCTAATGCTGGAACTTGATTGTAGTACTGTCAAAAACTGAAAGTGATTTATATTTTTATTGGGCAGACCACCGGACATACATAAGTACAACTATTAAACAACTTCTCTATTCTAAAGGAAATTTCACTGGGTTATACGGGCATCAACATAAACTTGGAAGGTCGCAAATCCCTTCTTCTTGCCAGAATCCTTATCCAGGAATGCGGAATTAAATCCTTGCACAATCTTTACCCCAGCCTAATTTAGTTCCAATCTCTTTTTAATCCTTCTTCCATCCAGGCCATTGATATTTCCTACCAGTTCTTGCCTGTAGGCCTTTGCTTTCCACCTCCCCCTGCCGGAAGTGCCTTTCTCTGCAGCCTTTCTCTTTTTTTTTTTTGAGTTGGAGTCTCACTCTGTTGCCCACACTGGAGTGCAGTGGCTGCTCCCAGTCACCGCAGCCTTGACCTGCTGGGCTCCGGTGATCCTTCTGCCTCAGCCTTCCGAGTAGCCGGAACTACAGGCGCGTGCTACCACGCCCAGCTAATTTTTTTTTTTTTCTATTGTAGCGATGAGGTCTCGCCAACTTGCCCAGGTGGTTCTCGAACCCTCGGGCTCAGGCAATCCACTCACTTCAGCCTCCCAAAGCGTGGGATTACAGTCTGAGCCACCGAGCCCGCAGCCTTTCTCTATCACACAGAGTTGTCTGCAGTCCACTCACTCTCCTCCCCAACCCCGGGTTCTGTATGCCAGATTTTAGTTGTGTTTGGGGGACACAGCTACTGGAGAGACAGGAAGCGTGTCCAGGTGTGTGTGTGTGTGTGTGTGTGTGTGTGTGTGTGTGTGTGTGTGTGTGTGTGTGTGTGTGTGTGTGCTGGGAAAGTTAGTGTTTGGGAATTAAATCTTGTTGCAGAAAGGACTCATGGGGCTCTCCTGCCTCTCTTACACCCCTTTTTCCTTTGGGGAAGACTCTGAAGCAGTCTGGGGAAGCAAAAAGCTGTTTGAACAGGAGTGGACAAGGACTGCCAAGCAGGAGAATTCAAGTCTTATGTCTTATTCCTCTCCTGCCGCTTTCTGGATGAGTGACTTTGGGTGAATGCCTTTCCTCTCTGGGTCTCAGTTTCTTCTTCGGTAAAATGACAGGATTGGGATAGGCCAGAGATTCCTATACTTAGCTGATCACTGGAGTCATCTGGGAAATGGATTAAAATACCATTTTCTGGGCTCCAATTCCTGGAGATGGGTTGAAACTTTGAGTAGTGACTGGGAATCTGAATTCTAACATGCTCATCCAGGTATAGGAAACACTGGGCTAGATTATTTCTAAGCTATTTTTCAAAAGCAAAGTATTGATAAATATCCTACCCACTCTTCAGGTTGTGGAAGTCCCTCTCTGTGTCCTCTCTACAGCTGTGGTTCTGATGAAACTCTCCATCACAGAACTCCAGCTATGACCCAAATCTGTCCAATCATAGGACCATATTTCTCTGGCCAGCAGAAAGGACCAATGAGAGTCATGTGACCAGGCTAAGCCAATCAGAGCTTTTTCCTGGGACATTTTACTTGGAGCCAGAGAAGAAATAGCCTAGTTTGTACAGGGTCATGGAACTTCAAGGCTTCTATCCAGAGCTTTTGGGTGCTATATGAGTATGCCCTCCCACACATTGAAAGCCCATCTGCAGCAGGAAGGTTTGAGGCTGGGCAGAGAAAAGGTGAAATAAGATGAATAGAGACAGACAACCCTAGAAGCCTTCAGTTTCTCATGTCACAAGAACTTCTGTCATTGCTGTAGTCTATTTTGTGGGCTACCCCCTCGTCTGTGAGCCAGTCAAGCTTAACTCGGATCTCTCTCACTTGCAACTAAGGATCCTATGACAAATTTAGGGTTCAAACCTGGGTATGACTCCAGGGGCTATGCTTCTAACCACTGTTTTACCTGTCTTCTTCAATGCACACAAACGTAGCAGTTTTCATTGATATTCCTCTGTTTCCTGCAGAAAGTCCCTGCCCTCTACAACCAGCTTCACTGATTTTCAAAGCCTTAATTCTCTCATGTGAATCTCACTGTGCTCTTTTCCTCCTCCTTTCTGCTCTTATGATGCTTCTTTTTGCATCACTAATTTGCTAATGATTATTTACTGCAGCGGACCATAATCTCTCATGTCTATATTAAACCTTTGTTTAAACTTTTTTTATCTTTGGTTCTGTCTCCTCTATTAAATTATAATCTTTTGAGGGCAGAGCACATGAGTTATGTGTTTTAAAACAGATTCTTCGTCATTATGGTCCCAGAAATGATCAAGAAACTTAATGAGTCAGACAGAAGGGTAAGGGTTCCAATCTCAGTTGTACCAATTTGTAAGTTGGGCTCGAACCCATGAAGGGAAAGCTATAGATGTTACAAACTGGAGACTCTGTGGAGAGAACACCCAGAGAAACTCGCCTGTTGATCTGGAATGATTTGGAGGAAGCCATTTCCCTCTGCAAAAGCAGCCACATCTTCCCAGCAGCAGGTGGGATTCCCCAAGGAAACAGAGACCTCATTTGTAAATCAGGCAGGCAAGATGTAAGTGGAAGTAGTTAACCTTGGTTCCCTCGACTCACTTCCCTGGAACACAGAGAGTGAAGGAAACTGCCCTCCCAAGATCCAGAACTCAGACCCCAGATTGTGTGAACTTGTATCTCTCCAGACCCCCTGTTCAAGGAGGATCACTCAGACAGACTCTCTGCCCCAGTCATGATGTGCCCTCACCCCAAGGGGCTGGACCCCATACTGGAGGAGTCAGAAACAGAGACCCCCAGCAAACCAGGGATCTGGTCCCTGCCCTCAGCAAATCTGGAATCTGTTTGAGAACACAGTTCACATCAGCACGTGAAAAACAGTTTGGAATATTTATGGGGTTTCCCAGTATCCTGTGTAATCATACAGTCACGCTGAGTGCTGATAAAGACAACCAGTCTTAGAGCAGCAACGGATCTTACAATTGAGCTAGTCTGCAGTCACTGAATGATGGCTCATGAGCTGGATGTGACCTGTAGATTTGTGTGCTTGACTCACACGGTGTTGTTTTTTTTATTTTAATTTTTTAAAACCAACTTTTAAATTTGGGAAAAATCCATAAAAAAACAGCTACTGGCTTTTTTTTAAAAGTAAGCAATCTGGCAGTCCCATCGACCTATATTCCTGCAAGGTAACATGTGGCTAGAGCTACCTAGAAGAGCCATCTCAAGAAACAACTACTCTGCAATTTGCCAGAGTCTTCATCCATCCCTACTGCCTCCCTGACTCTGAGGTCTAATGTCATTTGCTACGTATTGTTGCATGTGGTGATATATTTTTCCTGCAGTAAAGAAATCAGTCTCTGTACTCATTTCTTACTCAAAAGAGAAAAAAACCTCAACACAAGTTCATCAAGAGGGTTGCACTTGGTTTGTTTCTCTCACTTAAATAAACTGACTTAGGCGTTATGCTTCTGAACATGTGGTCTCTGGTTTCTTCCCAACCCTACATTTGATGAAATTGAGGCTCTGAGAGAGGAGAGACTGAAGCCTGGCATCACGGAATGATATCTGAACTCAGTCCAAGTTCAGAGGAATGGAGGCCTGGGTCTGAAACCCATCAGTAATGCCTGATGACTATATATTCCTGGGAAGGTTGCCTCAGCCCTCTGAGCCTTTACTGGCCTGTCTATAAAGTAGACTCGTGAATAGCCACTCTACAGGGGTTGTTACAAGGATTAAAAGAGATAATTCCACAAGTACTTTATAGACCATAAAGGGCAGGGAACCAGAATAGCATTTCCATGTTTGTATTGTATTATTTTATTATCCAGTGCTCTAGTCTTCATATTTTGTGTTTAATTTAGGCTGCATGGCCCACCATTGGCTTCCCTAAATCCTCACAATTCTGGAAAGAATGTTTAGTTTTCTGGCCTTTCATTTGCTTCATCTGTCTTCTGTTTAGCTTGGAAATAGAAAAGTTATGTTCTTGGACCTGCATCATCTGAGCTTTCCTTATATACACAGATGTTCGCTGATGCCACTTCCAGGGAATATTTTTGCAGACACACCTTTCTAAGTCCTTGAATCAGGGCAAAGAGCCAAGAATCTCTTTTTATGCCAAAGTGACAATAACAGGTGATATTTCCTGAGCTGTTACTGTGGGCCAGTCACTATACAAGGCATACCCTACAAATGCGTTTGAACTTCACAGTGGCCCTATGAGGTGACTGTGCCAAGTATTTATTGCTGAGTAACAAATCACCCAAAATTTCGCATCTTAAAAATTGCAATCAGTATTTTCTACTTCATATATGGTTTCTGTTGGTCAGGAATTTAGGAGTAATTTAGCTGAGTGGTTCTAGCTCAGGCTGTCTCATTAGTTGGCTGTCATCTGAGAGTTTAACTGGGGCTGGAGAATTCACCCTCAAGGTGTTTCACTCACATGGCTGGCAAGTTGGTGCTGGCTGTTGGCAGGAGGCCTCAGTTTCTTACTATGTGGACCTCTCCATAGGCTAAGTATGCTCATGAAGTGGTGGCTGTCTTCTCCAGACTGAGTGATGCAAGGGAGAGCAAGGCAGAAACTGCGGGCTCAGAAGTCACAAGTCATCATTTCCGTCCCATCCTATTGGTGGCATGAGTCAGTTCTATTCATTTTCAAAGGGGACTATATAAAAACTTGAATACCAGGAGCAAGAGTTAATGGGGGCTATCTTTGAGGCTGGCCAACAAGTACATTTTATAATTCTCATATTAAAATGGAGTATCTAAGGCTTAGAAAGATTACATAACTTGTTTAAGATCACATGGATAGTATTGGCAGAGCTGGGATTCAAATCCAGATTTGTCTATTTGCAAACATGCACGTATAAGCTCTGAATCATGAGGCTGTTACTGCATCCCAAGTATTTTCAAAATTGCAAAGCACCCTGCAAATAATTCTATTATTTGGTAGGCTGTTGCAGGAACAAGTATACTTTTATTAATGAGCAAGAGATAATGTATTCACCCACTCATTCATTAATTTATCCATTTAACAAATGTCCTTGGAATGCTTTATTCACACCAGGATCTGAGGTAAGTGACTTGGCCAAAATCACACAGCTGACAAATGGCAGAGAAGGATGCAAACCCAGGTCTGTGTAACTCTTAGCATAGTGCTCTTTCACCACCTAAGAGGTTGTTTTGAGTTTATTTTGTATGTCTTCAGAGCATCTTGGTGAAGCTCAGAGAAGTGACATGACTTATCATAGTCTAAGAGAATACACTGCGGGAAATACCAGCTTTCTCTCTCAAAATGGTTCTATCCCCTGAAGCAGGCAAGCGTTCAAAATGACAAAAAAAAGAAAAAAAAAACCCTCAGCTGGCACTGAGAAAAAATTTTGTTGTGTGTGACCAACACTAATTATTAGGGAAATGCAAATCAAAACCACAATGAAATACCACCTCACATCCATGCAGATGGCTAGTATCAAAAGTAAAACAAGAATAGAAAATAATAAGAGTTGACAGGGATGTGAAGAAATTGGAAAGCTTGTGCCCTGTTGATGAGAATGTAAAATGGTACAGCAACTGTGGAAAACAGTTTGGCAGTTCCTCAAAAAAATTAAAAATAGAATGATCACATGATCCAGCAATTTTACTTTTATGAAAAAACTGAAAGCAGGGACTCAAAGAGAAATTTGTACACCCATATTCATAGTAGCATTACTCACAATAGTCAAAACATGGAAGCAACCTAAGTGTCCAAGTGTCCATTGAGGGATGTATGGATACCTAGAATATGGTATATACATACAATGAAATATTATTCAGCCTTAGAAAGGAAGGAAATTCTGACACATACTATAACATGGATGAACCTGGAGAACATCATTCTAAGTGAAATAAGCCAGTCACAAAAAAATTGCTGTATAATTTCATTTATATTAGGTACCTAGAATAGTCAAATGCTCAGAAACAGAAAGTAAAATGGTGATTGTCAGGGACTGGGAGAAGGAGGAGATGGAGAATTAGTTAGTGTTTAATGAATATAGAGTTTCAGTTTTGCAAATTGGAAAGAGTTCTGGAAAGGCATGGTGGTGATGGGAGCACAGCAATATAACATACTTAATACCATATGATAATATATAAAACAATATGACATACTTAATATGGTGTGGTATCTTATACAATGATATGACATACTTTGTATCTTATATTACATACAACAATATAACATACCTAATACATATTATATACATCAATCTGACATACTTAGTATCATATGATATTATATACAACATGATATATAATATATATTACATTCAATATGGTATACTTAATATTATATACTTAATATTGCTGAACTGTACACTTAAAAATGGTTAAGATGGTAAGTTTTATGTTATGCGTATTTTACTACAATTTAAGAAGATACTGTTGTGTCATTTAATTATATCTTAAGACAGCCCCAGATGGCAATCTGTCTTGTGGAAGAAGTAACGGAGGCTCAGAGATGCTAAGTCACTTGGTCAGAATCACATAGCTCGGAACCAGAGCTGGGGGATTTAAATCCAAATCCTTTCTACTAAAACACACAGCCTCCTTTTCTCTTGCTCCTGAGTGTGCAGTCCAGGGGAGGCCAGTTAACCATTTCAACCTTGCTGGGGCAGCACTGTGTCAGTTACTTGCTGGGGCAGCACCGTGTCAGTCACTTGATATGTCGGGAAGCCATTGGCTTTTAGGGTCTGTGATCAAGCAGGGGAGAAAAAAGGACTGGGGCTCTGGGCTCCCTGTCTAGGGACAGCTGAAATCGGAGCTGCAGTGTGTTATGAGCGAGTTCTCTCCAACACATCCCAGGTGGGCCTGGGCTGCACAGCTGGGATAATTGGCTAGCCTGGGAGCACCAGGAAAGATATTTACAGGTCCGCCTGCTGTTGTCAAATATTTTCCTGTACCAGCTGGGCCAGATACCCTTAGCTTTTAAAAATCCCTGAGATTCTGAGTGGGGAGTGTTGAGCGGCAGTATCATTGTGGGACCACGCAAAGAGCTGAGAGCTGACCGGAGGCTGTCTCAGCCTCCCCCGCTTGCCTTTAAGCTTTGTGCTTGTACTTTCCACTTGCAGTCTCTTGCTGGGAAAAGTGACACTTTAATTCAGAACAAGTGAAAAGGAGGCTACATTCGGTTTAATGAGAAGTGACCAGGGAACACGCCGGATTAACCAAGGGAGATTGTAAAGTGCTGTGTAAATAGCAACGGCTGGACCGCGGGGGGTGGCAAGGCAGTTGAGCCTGTCTGGAAGCAGCACCAGCTCCCTCACGTGAGGCTGAGTTAGTGGTTTTGCAACCTGCTGAGATTTGGGACTTGCCAGATGCTGTCTGAATCAGACGGGCTGGTTCTGAAAGAGCTTCTGGGCCTTTCTGGGCCCTGCAGGAGCTTCTTGTTGGTTTGCAGGAGTGGGAGATCACCTGGACAAGAAAGAGAAGAAGAAAATGTTGTTTGGGGAAGACCTATTAGGAGCCTGGAGTTGTACTGCATGTTTTCACACGTGGGTGGCTAAGAGCTTTGGAGCTGTACACCCCCACCTTTGAATACTGCTTCCGTGCCTTGCTAGCTAATTGAACTTGGGGTTGTCTTTGAACCTCTCTGAGCCTCATGTTCATCGTGTATAGAAGGGAGTTAATACCTGATGAGTTTGATGGGGGAACTAGAGAGGTTTAGCCCCATACCCTCCACATAATCAGCACCTAATCCGTTGAATTTGTTATTTTCATTGTTACTATTATAATCTCGATGTTTATGAGGAATAACTCCATCATCAGTGGCTCTAGAGATACGTATAGAGGGTGACCAGTTTTCAGTATTGGTCATCTCTCTTTTTTTCTACAGCAAGTGTCAGCAAACTCTTTTCTGTAAGGGGTCATGTAGCAAACATTTTTGGCTTTATGATCCAGCTGGTCTCTGTTGCAACTACTCAACTCAAAACCAGCCGGAGACAGTATGTAAACAAACGGACATGGCTGCGTGCCAATCACACTTTATTTACAAAAATAGACAATCTGCTGGGTTTAGTCTGTGGGCCATGGTTTGCTGACTCTTGTTCTACAGCAATTTATCTATATCTTTACTCTTTGTTTATTATTTATTTATTTTAGATATAGGGTCTCACTCTGTCACCCAGGCTAGAATGCAGGGAGGAAATCATAGCCCCTTGCATCCTTGCAGTCCTGGGCTCAAGCAATCCTTCTGCCTCAGACTCCTGAGTAGCTACAACTATAGATGTGCGCCACCATACCTGGCTACTTTTTAAAATATTTTTTTGTAGGGTCGAGGGGGTATAGGTCTTGCTATGTTGCTTAGGCTAGTCTCGAACTTCTGGCCCCCAGTGGCCATCCTGCCTCAGCCTCCCAAGGATGTAAAAAAATTACAGGTGTGGGTCACTGCGCCTGGCCTAACTTTTCTTTAATACCTGATCATTTTTCATCTTGTATTATAGCTGGTGGTGAATGTGCCTGATCTTGCCATTTGGATAAAAATCTGAATGCAATCTGGAATTGCTTGAGTGTATCCCCAATTTCTTCTAAACAGGGAACACAATAAATGCTTCCTCATTAGAAAAGCATCATGGGGGGTTCAGGAAGGTGAAGTGGTTAGGGGCACAAGATTGAAAGTCATAAATGCCTAGATTCAAGTTCTGGTGACTCTGTAATGGAGATATAAGAGTACCCACTTCATTGAGTTGTTGGAAGGATTGAATGAGATGAATGTAAAATTCTTAGTGATGTGCTTGGCATGAAAGTAAACACATCTTAAGTGTCAACAGAAGGGACAGATTCCTCAACTAGAACCAGGATATCCCAGATGCTCAGTAAGTATTTGCAGAATGCTGCTAATGAAGCCTGAGGGAAAATCTCTTCCTTTCTCTGAGCCTCAGTGTCCTCATCTGTAAAAAGGCAGTAAGAAGTGTGTTGAGGGCTGGCATGAAGAATCTAGTGGGACAGTGTGGTTGAGGACATTTGGCAAATCATACAGGGTCTCTAACTATGGAGCTGCTTTTACAAGTATCATCTGCAGTCTTCTCGTCTGTCTCCTTATCTGCTTAGTAGCCCCTAGTCCTCAGCTCTCCCTCCCCTAATTCTTTTTGACAAGGGTTTATCCACCTTGCTGCTACTGACATTTGGGGCTAGAGATTTCTCTCTTGTGAAGAGCTGACCTGTGCATTGTAGGATGTGAGAAGCATCCATGACCTTTACCCAGAAGCGCTCCCTACCCCACCAGTTATGACAATCAGAAATGACTTCAGACATCGCCAGATATCCCCTGGGGGTGCAAAATTGCCCCCTGCTCTGGTTAAGAGCCATTGCCTCAGAACAAGCCTAAGACATATAGCAATACAAAATTTTGAAGGAGGAAGAGGTATCTGGGGTCTTCTGTTCTTCAGAGCTACATGGAGAAATGGTTTCTTTATCTGCAAAACTCTAAAGTGGCAAAGTGTGACCTCAGGCAAGTGACTTAACCTCAGCAAGTCTCAGTTTCCTCATCTGTCAGTTACAAAAAAAATTCCTACACTTCCAGGGTGGTGGTGAGGACTCAGTAAAGTAGTATAACCATGTTGCTAAGCACACAGTGAATACTGAATAAATCATAACTATTCTTTTTACTGTGTTTTTTCATTGTGGTTATTGAGGATATGATAAAGTTCCCTTCTGCCTCTGGAATTCCAGATTTAATTTAAACATTCATGACACAGTCTGCAAGCTGAAATAAATAGACTGGATTTGACTTTCAGTCATGTCTTATGTGGCCTTCAACATGATTAAAAAGTGTTTGAATTCATAGCTTACATTTAAACATTGGGAGATTTTTACCTGGAAATCCAGATTTAGGTCTTTTTCTTAAAAATTGGGGAATTAGCCGGCCCAAGAGCTCTAGATCCACCTGCCAGCAAGCTACTAGATGGAGCCGGTGCTTGCCACCTCCATTGGGCGAGGTGTGTGCCCTCCTTCTCCTCCACAGCTTCACCAATTTCATTTCAACTTCCCTTAATAGTGTTTTTCTCTTGGTTCCTGCAAGTTTTTGAGCTTGCAACTTTCATATCTGGAATTATTTTTTACGACCCTCAGAGTTGGCGATTCTTATCCAGCTTTTTCAATTCTATTCCTTAAAGATGATCCACCTGTGAGTGTGCATCACTTCCAATGCTCCACCCAGCCTCAGTGTCCCTTTAACTTTCTCACTCTTGACACAGAGCCAGGCAGGATCATCTCCACGCCGTCAAGTCAGGCTGGGGTGCTGTGCAGGTCTGAGGTTTTGGCACCCCCATTCTGTTATCTGTTTCCATTCTCCCTGACCCATGTTGTCCCCCAATTCAATCTTCCCCAGTGAAACCAGAACTGTCAGCTTCTCGACAACCGTTTATCAGACACGAGGAAATAACAGCTTTTAACCACGGTTCTTATGCTTGAAGACTGTGATCAAATTCCGAACCATTTCCAGAAGTGCCCCTTGGGGCCCAGGAGGAGACGTGGTTTCCATGATAATAACTCCTTGCTGTCTCCTGTCTCCAGCCTCTCGGAAGAGAAGCAGATCTTACCTCCCAATGGTGCCAGAGGAAATTTAACTACAAAACCCAGAAGGAATGACATATTCAGAGACAACAGCACCACCTTGATGAGGACCTGTAATCAGATGTGTTGTCCATGACTGTGGCTATGATAGAGAAACACGCACCACCATCCCCCCCACACCAGACATCTCTTCCAGGATTGCCTGGACCAGCGTACACAATGGAGAGTTGCAGGGGCTAGGTTTGGGAGACAGGCACAAGCTTTTTTCTTGACAGGGTTATAACCTCTCCCTCACACTATCTTGGGGCTGAAGTACTTTCCTGAGAATTATTATTCGTTTTTTACAAAATAAGTAAGCAAGAGAGAAAACAGAAAGTTAAACTAGGAAAGGCTGGGGAGGTAGGGAAGATGTTTCCTTGGTTTTAAAAAAGATAACTTATGCAAATCAGCCAGGCATGGTGGCTCGTCCCTGTACTCCTAACACTTTGGGAGGCTGAGGTGGGAGGATTGCTTAAGCCCAGAGGTTCGAGACCAGCCTGGGCAACATAGCAACACCTCATCTCTGCAAAAATTAAAACAAATAGTGGGATGTGGTGGCATGCACCTGTAGTCCGAGCTACTCAGGAGGCTGAGGCAGAAGGATCACCTGCACCTTGGAGATCAAGGCTGTGGTGAGCCATGATCATGGCACTCCAGTCAGGTGACAGAGTGAGACCCTGACTCAAAAATAAATAAATGAAATAAAAAGACAGCATAAGCAAATTATTAATACTTAGAGGTCTCTGATATTTAAAAATAACTTCACATTAATGATCATATTTATTTGATTGACTCTGCCTCGGAAGCTGCATTGATAACCATGGTGAACATCTACTGAGTACTTGTTTTAATGTATGCCCGTGACCATATTTAATTCTCACGACAATCTTTCCTGGGTATTGTGTTGACCATTTTAGGTGTAAACTGAGGCTCCGACTGGTTAAATAGCTTTCCCTAGGTCACACAGTCAAGTAGTGGTAGAATATGGACCCATACCCAGGTTTGTCTGATTCCGAAGTCCGCGATTCTATCTATACATTATGTACCCCCTTATTTCAGTCTGAGCAGAGACTGAAATTAAGAAGAGGGATTAGGACACAGAGACACCAGATAAATGCATGTGTAGAGAGAGAATGATGTAACACAGTGAGAAAGTGGCCATCTGCAAGCCAAGGAGAAATGCCTCAGAAAAAGTTAAACCTGCCACTAGCTTCATCTAGCTTCACTAGTTTCACTAGCTTCACCAGTTATATTGGATTAAGGCCCACTCTAATGACTCCATATTAACTTAATTACCTTTTTGACGGCCCTATCTCCAAATACAGTTGCATGCTGAGGTACTGGGGTCAGGGTTTTTGCATGTGAATGTGGGGAGCAGAGTATACAATTCAGCCCATAACAGTATCTGCATCATTCACTTTTGTATTCACAGAACTTCACAGAGGGTCAAGCACCCAATTGGATAAGTAGGTTTGATAAGTGAATGAAAGAAAGAGTAAAAGATGGAAGGATATATGAGCAGATGGGTGGGAGGGTATATAAATGAATAAATGGATAGATGATCATTTAGTTGGATGGATGGATGGATGGATGGATGAATGGATGATGATGAACTGATGGTGGATGGATGGCAGGTAGATAGATGGGTAGATGGGTGGCTTGATATATGGAGAGATGGATATGGATCCGACAGTTCATCACAAGGGAAGGTCTCCCTCCAAGATATCACCACCGGACAGGGACCCATGCTTGTGTAATATCACCTTATCTCCAAATCTAAAACATGTTTCCACCAAAGGTCTCTGTTGTGTTTTTCTCCTTAGCATTTATCACCATCTTACAGGTTAAGTATTCTACTTATATATTTTGTTTATTGTCTCTCTCTCCCAACTAGACCCCTAGGGATAAGAGGTTTTGTCTGTCTTGTTTACTTTTCTATTCTGAGCCTAGAACAAAGTTGTCACACAGTAGGTGTTCAGTAAATATTTGGTGAATAATGCACGAGTGAGTCAACCTCCTCTTATGCCATCCCCCCAAAATCTGGATACTTCAAATTTAACAGAAGATGCTCCTCCTTGAGAAAACTTCCCTGACCATTCAAGTTTTCAGGAATTCTCATGCTTCCCCAGAGGTGAGAAGTATGTTGGTCTATTCTCACCAGCAGCTAACCATCCATTCCCATATTAATATGTCTTAATAAAATGAATGTACAAGTAAAACAGCTTGTACACCTACAAATTGCAGATTCCCTAACCAAAATGAACTGAATCCAAGCACCTAGGTGCAGGCCCTGGATATTCCTCTTCCAGCATGTTCTAAGTTACACGGTCCTTGAATCAACTTTGAGAAATTGTGCAGACACTGGGAATCTGAGGTTATAACTGCTCGAGAATATAGTCTTCTGTGTTTCTTTATTTCTTGCGAACAGCCACCTGGGAGCTTTCCCTCTGTATGTCTTAGAATGGTTCAACTTCCTCTGGTAGACATGTACAAACTATGTCACATAGAGACCTTTTCAGATTACTGATAGTGGATGTGAGAGAGGCACTTGAGCCCTAACAGGTTTTATGAAGACCAGACCCTTTGGTGCTTTTGTTACAGGGTCTCAAGTGCTCCCAAGAAGTGGGCAGATCCAAGGGCAAAGATCCCAGGGACCAGCTGATTTATTTCCATGCCTTTATTCACACACCTCCTCTTAGCCCTCCCCCTGCCCTTGAACTTACAATGTGTGTGGCTGTGGTATTATGTTGAAAAGAGGTTAGGAAATTTATCACTGGAGAAAGAATATTTTTTTCTTCTTCTTTGTTGTCTTTTTTTTTTTTTTTTGACAGAGACAGTCTCACTCTGTCACCCAGACTGGAGTGCAGTGGCAGCTCCGGGCCACCACAACCTCGACCTGCTGGGCTCCGGCGATCCTTCCGCCTCAGCCTTCCAAGTAACTGGAACTACAGGCGCGCACTACCACACCTGGCTCATTTTGATTTATTGTAGAGATGAGGTCTCGCCAAGTTGCCCAGGAGGGTCTCGAACCCGCGGGCTCAGGCAATCCACTCACTTCAGCCTCCCAAAGGCGCGGGATTACAGGCTGAGCCACCGAGCCCGGCTTTGTTGTCGTAAATGTGTTTGGGAATTGACCAGGAGCTCTTATTTCCTTCCTGCCTCCTCCTTCCCTTCTTCCTCTCTTCTTTCTCTCTCTCCTTTTTCATCTCCTCCTCTCCTTCCAACAGCTACTATATATTGAGAATGTAGCATGAGTCTGCCTCTGTTTCAAGAGTTTTACAAGTATTGTTCCATTGAATCCTTCTGACGACCCTCTGAAGTACAACCATGACCTTCCCTGCTTCACTTATGAGGAGGCTGGAGTTCTGAGAGGTGAAGTCACTTGCTCAAGGTTACACAGCTACCAGGCAGAAATAGGATTCAAACTCATGTTGTCCAGTGCTAAACAAAGCTCATGCTTATGACCACAACCACAAGGACACATACGTCCAAATGCTTGCATGGAATGCTTAGATGACAGGGAGTGATGGGGACTGTGACAAATTGAAGAATGCTTACCCCGTGTAAAGGAAGCTGCCACTACTCATCTCTATCTAAATATTGCCAGGTGGGGGTCTTCTGACTTTTCAGTCAGTCACGTGTGGCTACTCACATTTAAGTTAATTAAAATAAAACAAAACATTCAGCTTCCTGATCCTACTAGCCACGTTTCACGTGCTTTGTGGCTACTATATCAGTCCCAACAGATATGGCTCATTTCCATCATCACACAATGTTCTACTAGACAGTTCTGTTGAAAATCAAACTCTAGTCCTGACCCTTTTCTCTGTTACTCCCCCCTAAAAAATACTTCTGTGTATGCTGTTCTTCCAGGGAAGTCACTGTTAGTGACAAGATAGCTCATCTGGAGAGAGAAAAGAAAATTACATCATATATGTTAATAAAAGAAAGCCCACCTTCTTCTTTCTGTAAATATGTACATTGCTAGTGCCCTTCTGGAGACTTTTCCCTGCCTCTGATTAGTTCAGAAGAGTAATTCTTGAAAAGCATTTCAGAACAGACAGATGCACAACAAACCCTTGGAAGAGCTTTCTGAGGGTGCTTGCTGCCAGCTGTTACACCTGGGAACCCCCGCTCTGATGCTGTGTCTACCATTGCCTCTGCAAGGGCATTATTGGAGTAAGTTAGTACAAGTTAGTCCTAGATCAGTGATGAGAAAGAAAATTAAATGGGGGCTTTCAAATGCATCAAAGAGGAAAGAGTTCTTGGTGGGAATGTAGGACAGCTAATAAAAGAAGACAAGCTTGAAATTAATGATGATTCAAAAATGCCAGAGTTACCAAGGTTTTTTTAAAAGTATTCAGTGAGAAAGACAAAGTGGAGAAATTGGAACATTTACCAGACATGAAGAAATTGCAAGAATAATTATCAGCCAAGAGGTAATTAGAAAAGACTTGAACGAGCCGGGGCATCCGCAGGGTTGGCAGAGGGTAAGGCACAGATATAAAGTGAATCTGCCAAATTGCTCATGATTCAGGACCCGGATGGGTGGGGAGCCAGAATATTAGATGAGAAGAAAGCCAGAGGAAAAGCTATCTTTGCAGAAAGTTTGCTTAGGATAGCCATCTGGAATCGTAACAAGAAGACTTAATGAAGAATTGGAATGAGCAGCATAAAAAGAGAGAAGTGAACCTTTTCAAGGATGGTAGACAACTATTGCAAGAGACACGAAAGAGTCAGTCAGATGGAGATCAAAGTGTCAACTTTATTACTGATGAAAAGTTTTTTTGGAGGACACAGCTTGAAAATAGTTTTCTGAATTGAATTTACCCCCCACCCCAACTTCTTGCAAACCAATGGGACAATGTCTGCTCTGGTAAACCCAGAAATGCATTTTCTCTGCAGGCAAGCAGATCCCAAGAGAAGGGTGAGGGGAGAGTGAACTGAGCACTTTCAATTTCTTCTTCCAGATGCACCAATCAGGTGGGGCAAGAGGTCAGGGGTGTCACTCTACTGGAGGTCCTCCCATAGAGAAACATGAGGAATGGAGAATAAACGTTCCTTTCTCCTATTCCATCCCTTTCCCCCCAAAACACCAGACCATCTCGAGAAAATGGCATATGGGTTTTGATAATATGTGAGAATCAGAATTGCAAAGTCATCAGAATTTAAGGAAAATGTATGGGGCTTCCTGGGATTGGTGTCTCTCTTGTTCGCTCTCGTTCTTCACTACTAGATTTGTACATGAACAGACTATACTGATTCTTAACTCAGTCAGTTTCTTACTGCTTCTGCTTTCCGTGGATTATCACATTGACTCTATGAGTCAGGTGCTATTATCATCTCTCCATTTGACTAGTAGGAAAACTGAGGCTCAGAGATGTGAAATATTTTGCTCAAGGTCACTCAGTTAGTAGGTAGAGGAGACAGGATTTGACCTCAAATCCTGGTATGTGTTCTTATCTACTACATGCTACTCCTGTCCCAGGACAGACAGAGGACCTAACTGTCATGACCTCTTTTCTTTGTCTTTGTACCATACCATGAGATGAGTGTGTGAATCCACAGGCTTTGAGTGTCTTATCCTATCCAGCAGAAACTGGAAGCCCCTACCTTTCAGTGTGGTCTATTGCAGATATAATACAGGCATTGAATGAACAGAAAAACAACTCTGTAGTCAGACAGATCAACATTCATGACTTTGAACAAGTCACTTCTATCTGGGCCTCAATTCTTTTTTGCTTTTTGGCCTATAAATAGGAATTTTTTTTTTGTTTCATAGGCATGTTATAAGAATTCAATGAGATGCTGAGTGTTAAAACATAACAAAGTAAACATGGGATAAATGTTTATTATTCTTTTAGCTATGGAGGAGTCAGGATAGGAAGTGTTAGTCTTTTCACTGTTTACCCAGTTATGACAAGCCACTTCATGCCACTGTGTTTTCACCTATGGTGTTCCTTTTGCCTCAGTTGCTCTTCCTTCCCAGTTCCTTAACTCCCCCTGTTTGATGACCTCCCACTTGTCCTTCAAGATGTGACTCAACATTCACCTGTTTGGAGCCCTCTTAGATTCTCCCAAGCAGAATGAGCTGCTGCCTTGTATGCATTTCTATTCAGCTCCCTCTTCTCTCCTTATTAGAGTTCCTAAAATATGATATCACAGTGATCTGATAACTTGTCTTTCTTCTCAACTAGGCTAGGACTTTTCAAAGCTAGAGAGCCATGTCTGATTCATCAAAGTGTTCCCTCGTTTGACATGGACACCGTGTTAAATGCTCAAAAAACGTTTAAGTAAATGAATACATACTGTATTCATGATCTATTGCTGGTTAACAAATCATCCTCTAAAACAGCATAATAAGTTTGGAGTCTGGGTATGATTTAGCAGGGTCTTCTGGCTCTGGGCCTCTTACAAGGTTCAACTGAGAAGGATCCACTTCAAGTCTCCCTCATGTGGTTGTAGACAGAACCCAGTTCCTTGGAGTTGTTGGACTAGGACCTTAATTCTCAGTTGAGCTGTTGGTCAGAGGCCTTTCTTGATTCTTTGCCATGTGGGCTTCTCCATAGAACATTTCACTACATGGAAGCAGCCTTCAACAGAGTGCACAAGAGAAAGGGCAAGAGAGAGTGCCCATAAGAGAGTGCTAAACAAGAGGGACTCATGTCTCTTGTAGCCTAGTCATGGAAGTGATATCCCATTACCTTTTCAGTATTTCATTCATCTGAGGCAAGTCGCTAGGTACAGCCAGCACCTGGGGGAGTGAATCGCACATGTTGGGAGGCAGAGATCACCAGGAGGCACATCAGCAGGTGCCTGCCATGCTTAACCAGGCAGGGGGAAGAAAGAAGAAGGAAAGGAAATACCAAAGGGAGAGGATGAAGAGAGAGTAGAGAAGAAGAAATCATGCTACCCACACAATGGTTGGGTTTGGTTGCTCCACAGGTGACAGCCTAATGACCACAACCAAGGAGGATTTAGCACTGGGATTTTATTACTTGCAAAAAGTAAGGAGAACACTAGGGATAGCTCCCAAAGCAACAGCTCCCTGAGCTGGAGTTCGGGTCTAGTTTTATAAGCATAGGGTAATGAGGCATGATCTGATGGATCTTGCAATGAGGTGATGCTGAGAGGCGTGATCTAACTGGATCTGCCATGGGGTGATGCCAGAGATCGATCTGATTGGATCCTGGGCCCTGCCATGTGATGTCTGCTTCTTTTTTTAAGCAGAGTTTTTACATCTTTTTTTCATTTTAGAGTTGTGGGGTACAAGTGGGGATTTATTGCATAAGTATATGTCTGCTTCTTATTCAGTCCTTGCTCCTTGGTCTTAACCCTTAGGTTTCTTCTGTGGTTGCATGCTTAGTTCATCTGGGCATGCCCAGGTTATGTGACCTTCAACCTGTGAGTCTGTGACAACTAAAAAAAAACCTCTCAACTTTGGTTCATAAAAGTTGAGCCACATTGATCTGGTATAGTTGCAATAAGAAGAAAGGAAGGAAGAGAAGAAGAGGAGATTGGTTAGCAAACACTGATTTGGAGTTTACTGTGTTCCCACTAAGGTGATATGAGACACAGGTGCCATGACTTGGCCCCTGTCTGTGGGCATCTGTGAAGATGGGGGACTAGAACACCCACATGAGGGATGATTAGTAGCAACTCAGGGTCATCTGGGGGAGGGAGTACATGGTTCATCAGACCACAAGTGTTATGAGATTGAGATATAGGTGAACTCATTGGATCTGGTGTGCTAAGAAAGTTGAAACCTGAGTTATGGCTTGCAACATGGGTAGATTTAGGATATGAAAGTGGCATGCTAATGGAGAGAGGGACAGTGTGGGAAAACACTCAGAGGTGAGAGACTTCTTGGGGAAAAGGGACTCCAAAATACCCATCACAAAATATTCCAGGAGGGCATCAGTGGGGATGAGTTTGTGGTTATAAAAGCACCTGGAGACCAGACTTTGCAGAGTCTTGAGATTCTGAGATAATTTTGAATTCCATCTGGTGAACGTCTAGGAGACTTCGAAGGTGGTTGGGCAGAGGCAAGGTGAAGTAGGGTTAAGCACAGAAATTTAGAATCTAGAACACTGGTTTTCCAATCCCCAGTTTCACTAATTATGAACTGTGAGAAGCTCTTGGGGCAAGTGACTCAAGCTTTCTGAGTCTCAGTGTCTTCATCTATAACATGCTAATATCTTCTCCTTGTTTTTTTTTTAATGATTAGATGAAATAATTCATAAAAAGTGCTTAGCATAGTGCCTCTCACCTGATGAGCTCTCAACAACAATAATAGTTACTATTTCTGTTATTATTATTTCTGGGTTGGGAATGGGACACACGGGGAGAGATAAAGAAGTTTTAAAATGTCAAAGTCTTCTTCTTAGTGGCAAAACATTCATCTGGCCCTTTCCCTTGTCTATTTCTGGTTGTGGACTGTGACAGATGAGCAATAGGGGTGTAAAAGTGACAGATGTGTCCATCTAGTACAGGACAAAAAGAGGAGGGACAGAAGGAAGCAGGGCTGAGGAATGACCTCACAATGCCTGGAATCGTGGTCAATGGAGCTGCAGAGCTTTAAGAAACTGGCTTTACAGAAATGTCATTCTGAAACCAAGGCAAGGGCACTGGCCCTGCCATTCTCATTCAAAGGGAGGAGCCCAACTTGGATTCCAAAGATGGGCGGTTCCTTGGAGGTCAATGGGATGGACATCCATCCTTGTACTGTATTGTTACTTTTTGAAGGAGGTTGCTGATCTGAGCAATTGTGGTAGGGCCAGCTGAGAGGGCTGTAAATTAAGTTCCTGAGCTCTGTGATGATGGGGTTAGATCCTAGGTAAGTTGAGAAGTAGAGAAAGTTTGCTTGCTTTTTTGAATCCCTCATTTTGTTCTCCAAACTCCTTTTCTGTTTAGATAAAATGTTCCTTTCTGACAGTGTCTCATGCTGTCCTTCTTTCTCTTTCCCTTCTTCCTAAAAAGATTCACCAATCCTGGTTTATAATCACTCCAATTCTGTTTTTTGCTCTATTATCTATTATAAAGCAGTGGTTCTCATACTTTTGAATTTCAAGTACTAGTGCATTTTCCATGTTGAAGCTACCATGAGAGATATATTTAGAAGGTGATATAGCTACAGCAAAGATACAAGTGCATCTCAACATGGAGGTTGCCGAGTCTATGATTTTTCAAATAAATGCCTTTAAAAATTATTCCATAAATGGCATTTTAAAACCCGAAACAAAGAAGGAAGAGTGATCTCAAATAAAAGGCAATCTTCAAACTGAATAATGTTAGCTTTATAAGAAATTCCCCTATGCCGACCTTATTTTTTTGCGCCCCAGATTACCATTTGGAAAATGGCATCGTAGATAATTTATGCCAAGATGTTACTGGCTTGATAACACGTTCATTTGGGAAATATCAAACTCCTCCTATGTGTCAGCCCTGTGTCAAATGCTGAGCCTATGGAAATGAAGGAAACTTGGTATTGGATGTCAAGAAATTTACAGTTTGGCTAGGAAAGCATTTGAAAACAATGATGCTGATACCAATGCAATGCCTCAGAGTGATGTGGGCTTTTCTAGCAATTTAGACAAAATTCTATAAGTGGTCAGGAGGGAAAGATGAGAAAGCTTCAAAGATAAGTAGGAGTCTTAGTCCATTTATCATTGCTATAAAGGAATACCTGAGGCTGGGTCATTTATAAAGAAAAGAGGTTTATTTGGCCCATAGTTCTACAGGCTATACAAGAAACATGGCACCCCTCTGCATCTGGTGAGGGCTTCAGGAAGATTTCGATCATGGTGGAAGGGGAGGGGGAGCTGGCATGTTATATGACTAGCGAGGAAGAGCGAGAGAGACAGAGAGAGAAAGAGAGAGAGAGGAGAGAGAGTTGCATGCCAAGCTGTCTTTAATATTCAACTCTCATGTAAACGAATAGAGGCATAACTCACTCACTCACTCTTCACCACGGGGATGGAACCAAGCCATTTATGAAGGATCTGCCTCCTTTCCCCATGACCCATGACCCAAACATCTTTCACCAGACCCTACCTCCAACAGTGGGGATCAATTTTAACACGAGATTTGGAGGGAATAAATATCCAAAATGTTAGGGAACAGCAGGGACAGGGTGAGGGTGGAGAGGCGAGGCACACAGCACTGATGGGGCTAGCAAGCTGGAGGTGCGCACCAAGAACCTAGAGATCTGAGTAAATTGCAAAGAATTGCAGCACACAAAAAGATAAAGAAAGAAAAGTTTATTTTAAAGTAAATTAGAGAGAGAAAGAGAAGGAAGAGAGAAGACTCACCTACCCAAGGTGGGGGAGGGGGCAAAAGCCAGGAAGCATTGCGACAGCCATGGCTCAAAGAACACATGGCCACACCAGAGTCTAGCAAGGCAATGGCCGCTGGTTGCTTGTGGTTGAGTCCTTTTAACCATTCCCCTTGATGGGGAAGATCATTAGGGTGATTGGGTGGTGATCTGCTTCCACATCATGACAAAGGGGCAGGCAAGCTCAGGTACTGATGATGTCAGGTGATGGACAGTAAGCAGATGGTTGGGTTAGTCACATGATTGCTGCCAAGGTGGGGCTTCTTTGTGTCAAGTAGGTTAGCCCTGGGGGAGAGTGATTCCTGCAAAAGACTTGTTAGACATTTGCAATTCACAGACTCAAACATTTGTAACTCACAAATTCCTTGACCAAAGGCAGGGTGGTCCTTTGGGCTGTCCTGATCTTGTATCTGAAGGAGATTTGCCTAGGCGGGGATGGGATAGGCTGCTGTTTGTCCTGCAGTAGAATGTCTGAATGCTTTCTAATGGTTACACTGAGGCAAAAAGACTAAAGAATAAGCTAAGTTTCTTCTAGGTTTCTATAGCTTTCACAAACTATTAGGAGGGCATTCCAGACAGAAGGATCTGCCTGGCAGAGGGTATGCTGTTAAGAGCTGTCATTTATCCAGAATCACTAGTGAGCTAGGTGCTTTAATGTCACCTCATTTCAACTCAACAACACCTCTATAAGGTAGATATTAAAATTCTCATTGTACTATAGAGAAAAAAAGGAGCTTCAGGAGGGAACGTGACTTGTTGGTGATTGCATGTAAAAGGCAAGCATGGGGTTTGAATCTAGCTAGCTCTGCCTGAGATCAAAACTCAAGTATTGAACCATTCCAAAAAGCCTTCAGTGGCTCTCTGATCTTACCAATACTCCCTTATATTGCTTATACATGAAAAAAGAGACAGGAAATGCAAACTAGGGTTAGATTGTCAGTAGGTAAAGTTGTGAAACAAAAAAGAAGATGCTCAAATAAATTTGAATTTTAGATAAACAAGGAATACATTTTTTAATATAAGTATGTCCCAAATATTACACAGGATGTAATTTAAGACATATTCCTTATTCATCTGAAATTCAAATTGAACTGGGTGTTCTATATTCTTATTAACTACATCTGTTCACCTTTTAAAACAGGTCAACACTTTTACATTTACATTCCAACCAGAGCTTTGAGAACCTAAGAGTAACCTGAGTAAAAAATTCTTGCCTCCCATGAAAACCCAAGTTCCCACATTGCTAAGCAGAAATTGAATTTCAGTTAAGCAAGTTGGATTTAAATTAGCTCCCTCCAAACCCCCCAAAATCTCTTCTGAGCAGTTTATTTTGCTCAAGAATATGATTTATCTGGATTTATCTGTATGGAGAGTGATGTGGAAAAGACTGGTTTCAAATATCGCCTTGTCTGTGAAAGGAAGAGATTGCATGGCATGAGGGACTTAGACCTTCCCAACTTGAGGATTCCATAGTCCTGTAGGGGCTTTTCAGAGCCTCCCATGCCCAGCCTCATTTTCTCTCCTATTCTAGGCAGCTGGAGTCCAGCTTTGCTTCCCATCTCGAGAATCCCTTTGTAGGTATTGGCGCACCTAACCCACTGCAAGCTGGGAGGGAGTGCACTTTAGAGCACTTAACAGTGACAAGAGCTTCCCTTTCTTCTCTTTTCCCTGCTATTTGACAAACAAGAGGGTTGTTTAATCACAGAAAGCAGACTGAAGTGGGTTTTTATCATGAGCCATTCGCTAAAGGGATCAAATTTGGGTTGCCTTTGAAGAAATGAAAGAGTGTCTTCTTTCCCTTCTTCTTTTCTGTTCCATCAGTTTTAAAAAGAAAGCAAAACAAAACAAAACAAATGAAAGTAACTGTTTAAAGGGAAATATGTGTGCAGACATACAAAGTTCCCTGTTGGTTAAAGATGTGTAATCAAACTTTTGGGCTAATGAAATCTAAGAAATCTTTTTTTGTTCTACTACGATTTTACTGCAAACTCTCTGATACAGGGCTTCATATTTTGCCAGCATGGCTGGGACTGCCAAGAATTTGGGGTCTGACAGCTTTGCTCGTCTGGAAGTTGCTTGGGAGTGGGTGCTAGAGGAAACACAGATGCAGAAACTTTGCATGCACTATTGAATGTAATCCTCCCAAACATCCTATCAGATAAATGATGTGCTCTACACTTTACAGATAAGGAAACTGAGGCTCATGGTGGTTTGGCTAGATGAAGTAAGATGAAGACCTTGGGGAGTCTTGGTCATTGGGCGAGTGTTAGAACAAGGAGGCTGATGCTGCTAATTTGACACCCACTGAAAGGCTTTGTTAACTCACCCTAGTTGCACCCTTTGCTGCAGAATTACTCATCCTTACTCTCACAATATTAAACTTAAGCCTGCTATTGTAATGTGGGTAGTTTTTCTCTTCTCTTTATGAGATGATGTAGAACAAATAAAAATCTTCCCACCTTCCTGACAGCTTAGAAGGAACAGGCCAAGGAAGGCAACACACTCATTGGAAAATAGATACCAGTGTCTTAAAAGAAAAAAATACACAGAAGTGAATGACATGCTTGTGCTGGTCAATAAAGAGGATTGTTGACCACTTTGGAAATGTCCCAGGATTCTAGCACATAGACACCACCTGTTCACTAAGTGATTAAAAACATCCATATGTTTCTCAGAAACCTGCCTGATGTGGTCAACTTCCTACTACAGTTCTTTTCTACCACACGATGGACAATGACCTACTAATTTGCAAGGATCACAGCTTCAGATACAAAATGATGGAGAGTAGAGTTAAGGTTGAGACAGGGAGAATTCAGGTGATAATGATCAGCTATGTAAGTCCACTAATTCATTCATTCATTCAAATATTCATGTGATTACTCAAGAACATCGGTTGCATTCCCACTATGTGCCTGAACCTGGTTGGGGTATTGAAATGATAACTATGAACAAGACAATATCTGCCCACAAGGAGTGTTTATTCTAGAAGATGGAAGAGGTGCAGCCAGCTTTGAGTGATGAATTGCATCATGTATTATGTAATAGAAACACATGGCAATTGTTTCATGTGTAACGGGAAGGAGCTGCTGTCAGGCTAATCTTCCTTGAGGGGGGCAGATTTTGAGTTGAGATCCGAAGAAGGAATAAGAATTACCTAGGTGAGATGTGGGTGGCAGTGGGAGTGAGAAAAGAGTGTCCCAGGCAGAGACAGCTGATGTGCCAAGATTCAAGGGGGAAGAAAACAACAATGTGGTGAGTTCTTCCTTCTGTCACTGCTTCTTCTACCCCAGTGTTTGTGACATCTCCCTGCCTGCACAAAATGAACCCTAATCATTGGAAGGCTTAGATCCTGCCTATAGCTCCCTGGGATTCTGACCTAGTTGGGGATTTGAAATTCTTGAAGAATCTGATAAAAATCTTTTCAGGGGGGCGGTGTTCATTGACCTCCGTAGACCTCTGGCTTCAAAATGAAGTACAAATACTTGCCAGGCACAGTGGCTCATGCCTGTAATCCTAGCAATTTGGGAGGCTGAGGCAAGAAAAATGCCTGAGCCCAGGAGTTTGAGACCAACCTGGCAACATAGAGAGACCTCGTCTCTACAGTAAATCAAAAATATCAGCTGGGCATGATAGTGCTCTCCTGTAGTACCAGCTACTTGGAAAGCTGAGGCAAAAGGATCACCTGAGCCCAGTGAGTCGAGGCTGTGGTAGCCACGAACATGCCACTGCATTCCAACCTGGCTAACAGAGTGAGACTCTGACTTAACAACAACAACAAAACATACGAATACTTTAGTAGGACATTCATTTTATTTTATTTATTTATTTATTTATTTTGAGTTGGAGTCTCACTCTGTCGCCCAGACTGGAGTGCAGTGGCCGCTCCCGGCCACCGCAGCCTCGACCTGCTGGGCTCCGGCGATCCTTCCACCTCAGCCTTCCCAGTAGCCAGAATTACAGGCATGCGCTACCATGCCCGGCTGATTTTTTTTATTTATTGTAGAGATGAGGTCTTGCTGCCCAGGCGGGTCTCGAACCCGCGGGCTCAGGCAATCCACTCACCTCAGCCTCCCAAAGGCGCGGGATTACAGGCTGAGCCACTGAGCCTGGCTTAGTAGGACATTCAAGCCATTGGGACATCTTCAGATTCTTCTCTGGGGGCATCCCTATTCCCGATACTGGGAAGAAGCTCTGTCCTAGCTCTGTTCTCTCTGCCTCCTGGCTTTAATCTAAACCCTCCCCTCTGCCTGGGACTCTTTCTGCTTCCACCTGCTCTCCTGGGGCTCTCATTGTTCAAGACTCAACCCAACCATTGCTTCCTCTAAGAATACCCCCTTGGGCTGAACGAAGAACCCTTCTCAAAGCATCCCCATTAGACTGATCTCTGAATTCTGGATTTTGCCTATTTAATGGTTTGCCTGGGATCTTCTTGAGGGCAGGGCCTGTGGTTATGGCTAGACCCTCCTGTGCCTAGTACAGCGCTGTGCTCCAGTAGATGCATGGCAGATATTTCCTGAATACATGAATGTAGTGACTTCATCTATCCCCAACCATTCACTTCGTAGCTCTGTAACTTAGATTCCTTTGTGACCTGAATACTTACATGATGTGAGAACTGAGACTCCAGCTAACTTCCAAGCAAGAGATTCTGGTTCATGATTATCATTACTCTTAGGCCGTCAGTTCCCATCTCTCTGAGCAACAGGAGCTAGGGTAAAGTGTTACTCGTGTCAGCTAAAGCCTACGCTACAGCAACAGACCATTTTCCTCTTCTAGGAGACTTTGTAGACTTACTCCTACCACTAGGTCACTCCCCTCATTCTAGCACCCACTGGACATCTTTATTACTTCTTAGCTGACATTTACCACACACTTAACCTGGGTCTGACCAGACCTAAGTAGACTTTCTAAAACCTTGCTCCTTCAGGTTCAGGGCCCAGCATCCATGCCATCTCCCTGCTAGAGATGCAGAATCTCTGGCCCCACTTCAGACCTACTGATCAAAATCTGCAGAATTTGAATTTTAATGAGATCCCCAGTCTACTTTTTGTTTGTTTGTTTTTGCTTTCTTTTTTTTTAAGACATGAGGTCTTACTCTGTCATCACCCAGACTAAAGTGCAGTGGCATGATCATAGCTCACTGCAGCCTCCAATCTCTGGGCTCAAGTGATCCTCCCACCTCAGCCTCCCAAGTAGGGGAGACTATAGGCACACACCACTATACCTGGCTAATTTTTTTTTTTTTTTTTTTTACTTTTTGTAGAGATGGGAGTCTCGCTGTCTTTCCCAGTCTGGTCTTGAACTCCTAGACTCAAGTGATCCTCCAACATTAGCCACCCAAAGTGCTAGGATTACAGACATGAGCCATCATGACCAGTCTAAGATTCTCAGATGATTCTTGAAAAAACTAGAGCACATTGGTTTCTCAATTTTGGTTGCACATTGGAATCACCTGGGGAGCTTTAAAAAACAGGACTGTGCACCATTTCAGATAAATTGAATCAGATTCTTTGGGATTGAGGTCTAAACTTCAGTAACTTAAACATCTGCCCAGGTGATCTAATGTGCAGCTAGAGTCCAGAAGCATTGGGATTGGATAATCTGTCAGCAGCATCGACATCATTATTACATCAATTACCTATGAGGTATGTACTATTATTGTCTTATTTTACAGATGAATTAACTGAGTCTCAGAGAGGGCTTGTCTCTTACCAGAAGTCACAAAGTTGATAAGTAGAAGAGCCAGGAATGCACAGGTTCCATTCCAAACCCGCACTCATAACAAGCAAGCTTTTCTACTTCTTGCTGTACTAATGTCCAAGCTTATCTCATGGGTGGGCGTCTTGTCCCTCCCAAGTTGTGCTTTTTGTTTATTTAGAAGCAAACCTTTCTTTCATAGGTCTAGCCCAGACAGCTCCCTCAATTAGCTTTGCTTGCTAACTCCTCCCAAGCTGTAGGTGCCTTCCCTCAAGCATGTGAGCAAAAGTGTTTTGACGTAATTCCTGGACTTCCTACTCCCACACGATTCTGCTCACCCAGCCTCTTAGGCTTACAGTTGTGAAGACTTGAATGTGTTTACCCTTGGCTCAGTATTAGAAAAACTGACTGCTGCTGAAGAGTGGACTTTTCTGCTCAGGGGATAACCAGCCCTGGTCACTCTCCTTGATCACGACTCTGTTTTTTCCCCCCTCTGTCTGTTAATGTCTGCTGTCTGGGATTGGTAGGATGTCTGGGAGCTTAGTTACAACTCTATAACCTCCTCAGTTCTGGGTGACCTCAGGCATGTTCTGTGCCTGCTTCAGTTTCTTGATGTGTAAAATGAGGGGTAGGCTCCTCAAACATTATGTATAGGAGTACCACATGATCCAGAACACTCTCTCCTAAAAGAATCGAAAGCAGAGACCCAAGCAGGTGTTTGTACAACCAGTGTTCATGATAGCATTTTTCTCAATAGCCAAAAGGTGGAAGCAACCCAACTGTTCATGAACAGACAAATGGATAGACAAAATGTGGTCTAACTATAAAGTGGGATATTATTCAGTCATAAAAGGAATGACACACTGAAACTTACTACAGTGTGAATGAATCTTAAAAACATTATGCTAGGTGAAGTCAGCTAGAACGCACAAAGACAAATGTTGTGACTCCACTTATAAGAGGGACCTAGAACAGAAAAATGCATAGACACAGGAAGTAGAGTACAGGGGACCAGAGGCTGGGGAGGTGGAAAGGAGGGGAGTTATTGTTTAATGAGAGTCTGTCTGGGTTGAGAGAAAAGATACTGTGATGGTTGTGCAGCATTGTAAATATTCGTCATTTTTTGTTTTTTGTTTCTTGTTTTTTTGAGTCAGAGTCTCACTTTGTTGCCCAGGTTAGAGTATAGCATAATCACAGCCCCCGTAACCTTGACCTGCAAAGCCCCGGGTGATCCTTCTGGCTCATCCCCAGCTAATTTTTTGGTTTATTGTAGATATGAGGTCTCATTATGTTGCCCAGGCTGGTCTCAAACTCCTGGGCTCAGGCAATCCTCTTGTCTTGGCCTCCCAGAGTACTGGGATAACAGGGATGTGCCACTATGCCCAGTCACATTGTAAACATTCTTAATGCCCCTGACTTGTATACTTTAGAGATGGTTAAAATTGATCAGGCACAGTGTCTCATGTCTGTAATCCCAACATTTTAGGAGGCCGATGTGAGAAGATTGCTTGAGCCCAGGAGTCTGAAACCAACCTAGGCAATGTAGCAAGACCTTATCTCTACCAAAAACAAAAAAAAACAAAAAAAAATGCTGGACCTAGTGGCATGTGCCTGTAGTCCCAGCTACTCGGGAGGCTGAGATGGAAGAACTGCCTGAATCCAGGAGGTCAAGGCTGAGTCATGATCATGCCACTGCACTCCAACCTGGGTAACAGAGTAAGAAACCACCTAAAAAAAAAAAAAAAGGTTAAAATAGTAAATTTTATGGTGTGTATATTTTCCCACAATAAAAAAAATGCATTAAAAAGATTGGATGAATGAATCTCTAAGGTTAGTGATTCTGTGAATTTAATTTTGACTTTCCATATCGGGTAAGAAGCCACTGATTTTGTTATTCATTTGAAATATACTCATTTAATCTCCTTCTTTTGGGGATGGCTGTATTGCATTTGAAATATACTCATTTAATCAGCCTTCTTTTGGAGCTGGCTGTATTGCACCCAGGGCAGTGTTCCAAATGCTTATTCCTGATCTAATGTGGGTTGTTCCCACCAATCTGTGGCAAAATGAGGGGAAAAAACAGTATAGACAACGCTGGGAGTCTTTCAGCAAGTGAGACTTAGTCCATTTAGGAGTAAATTCTTTATTCTGAGATAATGTCTTTCACTTTCCTACGTTTTGGGTTTAAAATGTATTTCCTTTGGTGAAATGATCGTGATAATTTATGATAGTTGATTCTTTTAAAAACTGACTGTGCTTGACAAAAAAACTGGCAGACTCTATTTATTTCATTTATACACGTTTTAAAAGTTACGCTTGTTTATGGAAACCCAGCATCTGGGGATATTCATTTCTAATTTGAAAAGGGTCAGTACCCTGCATGGTGTGGATGGACAGAGGGACAGAAAGTTCAATGGCCCCTTGAGCAGTGACTGAGGAGGAAGAGCTCATTTGTGGTCTCCAAGTTCATGAGGATCCCCCAAATTCGACCTGCCTTCCTGCTTCTGACCAGCCTTCCTCATCCTTCCCCTTCCCTGGTTGGTCCTTGCACACCTAAGCCACTTGGGACTCCCTACTTTTCACTTGGCTTGTTTTGGCTTCTGAACTCATTCTGGGTCTTTTTTTCTGAATCTCTTTCTCCTTTCTTCTTTTTACCTCACCTTCTTGTCCTGAAGAAAATTCAGTACCTGCTTCTTTCTGGAAACCATCCCAGGTAAACCACATGGCCCAGGGGTCCTCTCCTCTGAGCCCCTTCGGTGTCTATATTTGATGACCCCTGGGGGAATTTCAGAGTGGGGGCTGTCATGGGCTTTGTGCTTCCGTTATTTGCTGACTTTACTTATTGAAAGCACCTACTATATGCAGGGTACTGTACCAGGGGGTGGTGATGCACAGGGATGAGCAAGGCAGACGGGTTTCCTTCTTTATGGCACTACGTTTTAGTAGAGGAGAAAGACAATAAGCCCACAATAAACAAGATGATTGCAGGTGGGGATGAAGGCTATAAGGAAATAAATCAAGCTGATGGGAGAGAGACAGAAGGGCCACTTGTTGTGGGGTGATCAGAGGAAGTAACACTTAAACTGAGAAATGAATAAAAGTAAGTTAATATTTTATTTTGTTGAGTCAGGATCTCACTCTATTGCCCAGGCTAAAGCACAGTGGCAAGACCATGGCTCATCGCAGCCTAAAACTCATGGGCTCAGAAGTGATCCTTCTGCCTTAGCTTCCTGAGTAGCTGGGATTACAGACACAGGCCACCATTCCTGGCTTTATCTATCTATCTATCACCTATCTATCTATCTATCTATCTATCTACATATCTATCTATCTATCTATCTATCTATCTATCTATCTATCTATCTGTCTGTCTATCTATCTGTCTGTCTATTTATGTAGAGACAGAGTCTCGTTGTATTGCCTAGGCTGGTCTCAAACTCCTGGGTTCAAGGAATCCTCCCACCTCAGCCTTCCAAAGTGCTGGGATTACAGACATGAGCCACCGCCCTCAACCAAGAGGAGTATGTATTTTTAAAATCTGAGTGCGGGTGGCATGTTCCAGACAAATGCAACAGCAAACACAAAGGCTTAGAAATAGGAACAAACTCAGCAATCTTGAGGAACACTGCTGAAGATAAAATCTAAGTGTCGTGCCACTGCTCTTATTAAAGTTCCTCCAAAGCTCATTACCCTAAATAGATAAAACCCCAATCACACACGGCTTCTCATGATCGGAGTCCCACCCTTCTCTCCTACCACCCTATACACAATATGCTTCTCATGCTTAAACTTGAATCAGAATCACCTGGAGAATTTTTCAAATCGCATGTGGCTGGGTCCTGCCTCTTAGAGTGTTGAAGTAAGTAAGTCTAAAGTCGAGTCTGAGAATTTGCATCTTTACCATGTTCCCAGGAGACACTGATGCTGCTAGTCTGGACTTGACTTTGAGAGACACCACTCTACTCTAAGCAAGGCAAATTCTGTCTTACCTCTGGGTCTTTGTGCAGGAAGGGCCCTCTCCCCAGAGTGTCCGTTTCTTCACCCTGCCTCTTGGGCCTGGATAACTCATACTCTGGGTCACATTTTCCCCTGGCTGCACCCACACAGAGAAGAGCGCTCTTTCTGTGCACATCCTGAGCCCTCTAAGTTTGGCCTATAATATCACAGATCATACCAGAGGGTCATTGCTAGTTCGTTTTCTTGTGTCCCTCAACCTACCCTCTGGATTGGAGGCAGAGATATTTTCCTGCGCCTTGTTGAAACCTCAGCACTTGGTACAATGCCTGGCTTATAGTCTATGCCCAATATGTTTTGTCAATGTGTTATAATAATTGGAAAGAGCATGTGATTTGAATTACTTTTCTAGCAGTCAGCCACACTCTCCATGGTTTGCGGCCAGGGCCATATTAAGTGTTCCACGTCATAGTAACCCAGGCCTCAATCAGCTCATGTGGAAACACATGGATCTGTCTTTCCAGGTCAATGCCACCTCCATTCCTTATTCATAAGTTTGTGGAAGCAGGGAGTCTGGCTACTGTTTCTGAGTTTCTCCATCTCCTCATCTCTCAGGAGACCCCATTTACCCTTGGAATCATCTGGCCTTGCTACCCACTGGTCAGCACCAGTGTTTCTCAAATGTGAGTTCTGGAGACACTTCAGGTGTCTCTGACTCAGCTCGACATCCAGTGAGTGGAGTGGTTAGGAGTAGTTTGGTTACTCAGAGTACAGTTCAGTGACAGTATATGTTTAATATTTAAATACAACTCGATGGGTGGGTGTGGTGACTCAGCCCTATGATCCTAGCACTTTGGGAGGCCAAGATGAGCGGGTCATTTGAGCCCAGGAGTTTAAGACCAGCCTGGGCAACATAGCAAGACCCTGCCTCTACAAAAAATAAAAAAAATCAGCCAGGGGTGGTGGGGCATGCTTATAGTCCCAGCTAATCAGGAGGTTGAGGTGGAAGGATTGCCTGAGCCCAGGACATAGAGGCTGAGGTGAGCCATGATTGTGCCACCAACTCCAGTCTGAGTCACAAAGTAAGACTCCAACTCAAAAAAAAAAAAATTGAAATACAACTCGGGGAGATAACTTCTCTTCTGATCTCCCTCCAGCACCATCCTCTGCACCAGCCTGGACACTTCAAACATTTCCCTGGGACTCTGCCCTGTGCTCAGCACACATCTGATTAGTCAGTTCCATGTCATACAAGCTAGGGTTAAGTATTTGAATATCACTCTTAGATAAGAGCCTAGGCTTTTGTGCTCAGAAAGGCCTAAATTTAAATCCCAAGTCTTCCATCTACTATCATCTGGACAGCCTCAGGTAAGACATTTCAACTCTGAGCCTTAGTTTCCTCATGTACAAAAGAGGGATCACAATAAGAACTTCCTCCTTGGACTGGTATAAGAAGAGAACCAAGTGATATCTATAAAGTGCTTAGTTTTGTGTAAGACATGCAGTAATCACTCAGCAAATGCTCATTTCTGCTGCTATTAAAATTATTGTTACGAATGTTCTAACAAAAGAAAAACATACGGAAACTACAGAATGTAGAAGAGGGCCCTTAGTGATCCTCAAGCCTGGGTTCTGCAGTGGGGTCAAGGGAGAAGATGTATATACACAAAAGACTGGGTGAGATACAATTGGGAGTAGTGGGGGTCTGTGGCAAAAAAGATAAACATTTGCCTTACCTATAGTCATTTACATTCTGCATTCTTTTTTTTTTCTGAGTTGGAATCTCACTCTTGTCACCCAGGCTGGAGTGCAGTGGCACGCTCATGGCCACCACAGCCTTGACCTGTTGAGTTTAGGCGATCCTTCCGCCTCAGCCTTCCAAGTAGCTGGAACTACAGATGCACGCCACCACACCTGACTAGTTTTTGTGATTTATTGCAGAAACAAGGTCTCACCAAGTTTCCCAGGCTGGTCTCAAATCCCCAAGTTCAGGTAATCCTCTCACCTTGGCCTCCCAAAGTCCTGGGATTATAGCCTGAGCCACGGTGCACAGCCCATTCTTAAATACAATGTGGCTATCAAACAAAACACATCTGCAGGGCAAGTTTATTCTGTAGGCTGTCAGTCTAAGACCTCCGAGAGCCCCAACGCTTTAACTTTGCAGATGTTAGGAGCCCAGAGTTAGAAATAAGAGTTGCTCAAGTTCAATGAGGACTGAAACCTGGCCCTTCAAGCCCTTAATGCATTGTCCTGCCTCATCTCAAGTTCCCTTTAAAGGAGATGGGGCTGGGAGTCATAGCTTATTGCTCAAATTCCTGAAAAGTAGACGTAGAGAAATCTCCCTAAAGTCCAGTTGAGAAGGATTTTTTAAAGTAGCATTTATCATCTTTCTAAAGACAAAATTTTATGACCTGTTTATTATAATCACCACTACCCCTCCCCCTTACCCCCTGCCAAAGAAAAATAAAAGAGAAATGCACTCTAGATGTTCTGGCTGTCTGACCCCAGACAAGTCCTTCACTTCTTACAGAGCCTGCCTGAAAGGGTCACCGTGAGAATTAAATGTGAATATGTACACAAAGTGCTTGTACAGAGAGGAAAGATTACACGCTCTAGAAGTTATTCTGGGCTTTTAGGTTGTCAGGAACTTACACAGAATCCAGCCTGCCTGTAAGGCAAACTAAGTTTCCAGGAGGAAAATGATGCATTAACAGTCATGGTCACATCACAACACTGACTATCGATTCATTCAGTAATTATTTCTGCAACATCTATTCCAGGGGCAAGGCAGAAGGTAGGGCAAGGGGCAGGTGGGGCAGGGAACTTTCCCCGAAGCTCCTGCTGCAGAGGATATGCGGTTTCCAGTTCTGCCTCCAAATCTGCTATGTACAGGGGCATGTGAACGGCCTTGATTTGCTCTTTCTTGTCCTCCCCCACCAAACCAAAGGTCAGTTGCCTTTGTCTTCTGCTTCAAAGCATTCCAGGAGAGAATTCTGTACTCCTTTCAGTAGAAAAGAAGTAACAGACAAGACAAAGCAAACCACATTCAGAAGTTGCAGCCTATCTTTAAAAGCAGAAGGCACTTGAGGCAATATATAATATAGACACACATCACCACACACACACACACACACACACACACACACACACACACTAAATAAAGTGAGCCATGACTGATAGAGGAATGCTTTTAGATGCAAAAGTGTGGATTCTCTTAGGCAAGTTTTCTTTCCGGTTGATGGGAATGTAGATTTGTACATCCACATTGAAATATTATATCAGCTTAATACAGTGGATGTGATGACTACAGTGTGTCTATGCCAAATACATATTGTTTGTAAGTGAAGGAGTGAAGCCACACACCTGTCCACAAAAAGCCTGTTGAAATATCCTTTCTAGCCTTGGAAAAAGTTGTATCAGGTTGTTAATCACGGACAGATAATACAATGTGCCCAAGTGTTAGTGCTTTGAATACTACTTTAGGGTTTCATAGCATTTTCGCTCATTGATGCTCTTACTTGCTATTTGTACTGTAAAAAAGAAAGTTTGTGAATGAAAAATATTTTTAGTAGAGGAAGAAACCATAACTTTTTTTACTTACCTGTGGAGAGGGAGGGGACAGGATGGACAGGACAGAGTGGCTAGACGTGTCCTAAAACATTTTTTTGGTACGTTTGGATTTTAGAGCCATGTAAATACTTAACATAATTGCAGAAATAAAGTTATATTTGAAGTAATTCCTACAAATAAAAAACAAAAGTAAATACACTTGTATGTGTGATTTCATTCCAATAGACTTTAAAACACAGTAATTTGAATGTATAGTCATCCCTCGGTATATGCAGGGGATTGGTTCCAGGATCCACTGTGTATAGCAAAATCCACACATACTCAAGTCACAGAGCTGGCCCTGAAGAACTCACATTTAGGAAGAGTCAGTCCTCTGTATGCTCAGGTTTTGTGTTCTGTGATTACTGTATTTTTGACAATCATTTGGTTGAAAATTCTGTGCGCAAGTGGGCTCATACAGTTCAAACCCAGGTTGGTCAAGGGTCAATGGTACATACAAGAGGGGGGGAAAATCTTAAACTGATATCAGTAATCATATTATAGGGAGTAGTATAAGTATGGTCATTCTGAAATGGGTGCGTGTGTATTGTGGAATAAAATAAATGGGTAATTATGTTGGTGTCACTACACGTGGATAATTGTTGGCATGTCAGAAAGGAATCCCAAATGCAAGATTTACAAGAAGTACCTGTATCCATTATTTGAACTAGAAATACAAGTAGAAACTCATGATATATTTTTGGTCTTAAAAGAAAATTCCCAGCCGGACGCTGTGGCTCACACCTGTAATCCCAGAACTTTAGGAGGTGGAATCGAGAGGATTGCCTGAGTCCAAGGATTCAAGACCAGCCTGGACAACTTGGCGAGACCTTGTCTCTACAATAAATCAAAATATTAGCCGGGCGTGTTGACGTGCGCCTGTAGTTCCAGCTACTTGGAAAGCTGAGGTGGAAGGATCGCCTGAGCCCAGCAGGTCGAGGCTGCAGTGACTGTGAGTGTGCCACTGCATTCCAGCCTGGGCGACAGAGTGAGACTCTGACTCAAAAAAAAAAAGAAAATAAAAGAAAATAAAATTCCCTGGGTCTGTACACTAAAAAAGTCCTAGAAACAATGACCAGTGAATCCAGAAGTGATGAGAAGCTCTGGCACCTGCTAAAAGGAACCATTGTCTTTTGGAGAAAGGGCCTATCTCAGGCCTGGGTCAGGAAATTTACAAGTTGAACTTGGAAACTCTTGACATACCAGAAAATGAGAAAGCCACTAAAAGGCTTCTAGGTCATAACAAAGAGTCCAGGAACCAATTGAAAAGGCTCTTCTGGCTAAGGTGGGACTATTTAAGCATCAATAAGGGTAATAGCAGTAATTAATGGAAGCACATTCATTTATTTATTTCAATCCATGAGTTCATCAAGAGGACTGAAAACAACAATAATAAACAAACAGCCAATCAATTAAGTAGTACCTTATGCTAGTATCTCAACTCATTATTTTATAAAGTAGGAAATAAAGAGAACGGATCAAGTATTTCTTTTGCCTTTTCTATACTAATGGTCCTTTGAGTTTCCCAAATTGTTGATGTGAGCTATCTCTTTATAGAAGTATTCTAGCTAATATATGAAAAATAAACGATAGATTAGAATACTACCATTCTGCAACCCCTAGTAAATTAATAAATTAGGCAGTGATCTCCAGTGTCAGCTAGCATCACAAGAAAAGTGAAAACCATGCATTATTAACCTCCTTGGTGGAATTTCTTTTGAAGCTAGATCTGATTAAGCCTTCGGCTCTTACCACCACTTAACAAAAAATAGAGAAAGCAAAGAAACATGTCAGCGATGCCACAGGCATGCAAAATCAGCAAAATACAGATTATGGGAAACTCTACTAGGCGAATAATTAAGTTTCTCATGAAAAATAAAGAAGACAGAGGTGGAATGCCTGTGTGGGTGGAGGGTGGGCGGACCTATAGATTAATGGATATTTAAGGAGTCGCATCGTCCACCCTCAATGAATGGACCTTATTTGTTCAAACCAATAAACAATAAGCAAACACTTAATAGACAATTGGGAAATGTGGACTATTTGATTATATTAAAAATTATTGTCAATTTTGTCTAGTGTGAAGATATTAAAGCTATGCTTTAAAAAGGAGTCCCTTTCTTTTAGAGATAAATCTTGCAGTATTCACAACTGGAATAGCACAATGTCTTGGATTTGTTTCAAAATAATTTAATAGTGGAAAATAGGTCAGAGTACAGATGGAACAAAGCCTACTGTGTATTGACAATTGTTGACATTAGACAAGGGTATACAGGGACTCATTATGCTAGTCTCTTTACTTTTGTATATATTTAAAATTTTTCACAGCAAAGACTTGCTTTCACATTACATGGTAACCTTTATTGCTGCCTGTGTATTTTGTACTTGTGACACTTATATACTTGTAACACTTTTACAAATTTTTATTTATTTATTTTTAACATATTTTTTATTTTAAAATTGTGGGGTACAGTTAAGGGTTAAGTATACAAATATGCATCATTTAGGCACCCTTGTTGATAAGGGGTGTCTCCCTGTCCCCAGACCGATATTGACTACCATTAATCCCATCTCCCTTCCCCTCCCTGCCCCTCCTTAACCCCCTCCGTAGTTTCCCACCATTGTCAATCCTTTTCTTATAGTATTATGATAGATGTTCAAGGTCTACTATATGAGTGAGAACATGTGATACTCAGATCTCTGTTTCTTTGAGAGGTCACTCAGTATTATAGACTCTAGTTCCATCCAGGTTGCTGCAAAATTCATGATTTTGTTCTTTTTTATTGCTGTGTAGTATTCCATCATGTATATATACCACATTTTTTTTAATCCAGTCCTCTTTTGATGGACAGCATCGTTGGTTCCAGGTTCTTGCTATTGTGAACAATGCTGTGATAAACATATGTGTGCAGGTATCTTTTTTTTTTTTTTTTGAGTTGGAGTCTCACTCAGTCGCCCAGACTGAAGTGCAGTGGCTGCTCCCGGCCACTGCAGTCTCGCCTGCTGGGCTCCAGCGATCCTTCTGCCTCAGCCTTCCCAGTAGCCAGAATTACAGGCACGTGCTACCACGCCCGGCTGATTTTTTGATTTATTGTAGAAATGAGGTCTCGCTGCCCAGGCGGGTCTCGAACCCGCGGGCTCAGGCAATCCACTCACCTCAGCCTCCCAGAGGCACGGGATTACAGGCTGAGCCACCGAGCCCGGCTGCAGGTATCTTTTTTATAGAGTGATTTGAGTTCTTCAGGGTATATTCCCAGTAGGGGGATTGCAGGGTCATATGGGAGGTCGATATTTAGAACTTTTAGGAATCACCACACTGCTTTCCACAGAGGTTGCACTACACTCCCACCAACAGTGTAGAAGTGTTCCGTTTTCACCACATCCTCTCCAGCATCTGTTATTTTTTGAGTTATTGATAATGGCCATTCTGACTGGAGTTATGTAGTATCTCAGTGTGGTTTTAATTTGCATCTCCTTGATGATTAGTGAGGTTGAAAATTTCTTCATGTATAAAATTTTTTTTAATTTTTATTTTAGAGATATGGGATACAATTCAGGATTAGGTATACACGTGGTCATCATACAGGTAAAGTTTGGGCCCCACTCTGGCTGGTTTGAGATCAGTCCCCTTATTGATGTTATGTGTCCTCCCTCCCTGGCAGTGTCCAGCTACTGCCAATCCCTTTCTTATAGTATTATGGTAACTGTTCAACGTCCACTTATGAGTGAGAACATGTGATACTCAGTTCTTTGTTTCTGTGCTACGTCACTGAGTATTATAGACTCGAAATCCATCCAAGTTGTTGTGACTTAGTAGCAAAAAAATTATTTAAAAAGTGACTCATTCTTTACCTAACAGATTTACTTAGAAGACACTTTAGAAATGAGCAACCAGTGTCACATGCCAACTAATGGAAGGTAACTATAAAAATAAATTCAGCAAAAGCAAAGCAATGTTCTTAAATTCCAGTTGCCTAAGCCTCCAAATCTGAAACCGCTTTCTTGTTGTTGAAAAGCAAGTACTAAGACATGTGTTCAAGATATTTTTAAAAAGTCAAGGTGTGGAGATTGATTTCTGGAGGTAACCCAATGGCTAGAAGAAGAATTGAAAAAAGAATAACATTCTTACTTCTGGCCATGTATTCCAATATTATTTAGTACTCTGTCTGCCTGGATATCATCTAAAACCTGCTAGGAGAGTGGTGAGAAGATGGATACCTCTAGGGTTCCAAGGCAATTTAAGAAATGATGATATAATATCACTGGCTTTTAAAACTGGATATAATATCATTCAATTCATTCATTTTGCAATTAAAAGAAAAATGAGGCCATGTGCGGTGGTTCAGCCTGTAATCCCAACACTTTGGGAGGCTGAGGCAAGAGGATTGCTTGAGACCAGGGGTTTGAGACCAGCCTGGCCAACTTGGTGAGACCTCGTGTCTACAATAAATCACAAAAACTAGCCGGATGTGGTGGCATGTGTCTGTAGTTCCAGCGACTTGGAAGGCTGAGGCAGCAGGATCACCTAACCCCAACAGGTCGAGGCTGTGGTGTCCTTGAGTGTGCCATTGCACTCCAGTCTGGGCAATAAGAGTGAGACTCCAACTCAAAAAAAAAAGAAGTTACAAGGAATATGAAACAGAGAGTCTTGTGTCATTGCATGGAGCACATTTTTCCATCACTCCAGAATTCTGCTTCCATTTTCCCATCACCATGTTCTCTCGGCTTGGGCCTCTTCCTTGAGTGTACTCATCTCTTTTCCATGTATGCTCTTTGCACTTACCGAGCTGTTTTCCTGAAATGCCATCTCTCTTCTCCACTGGGCTAAGGTTTCTTATTTTTTGTTTAAGCTTAAATGCAACGGTCTTGGATAAATGTTATGTCAATATACCCAGAATAGAAAATCCCCCAGTTACCTAGTTTTGCACCATTTCTCCTTTGAGGTGTGGTTATTTTTTATATACTTAATGTAACTATCCCCGCCCTCAATTGGACTGAAAGTTCTATGAGAGCAGGACCCATCTTTGTCCGTGTTCAAGTGTTATGACCAATACTTACTTGCATATGAATGAATGCCATTCTGAGGCATTGAAAAATCATATTAGAGGCAGTATGTACAAATGATTAAGGGCACAGACTCTGCAACTCAGACTGACTGGGTTTATGTTTTGGCATTGTCTTTTACTAGCTGTGTGTCCTTGGACAATTTACTTCATCTCTCTGTGTTTCCGTTTCTTTTATGTAAATTGTTGCTAAGATCAGGACCTAATCTATAGAGTTGTCATGAGCATTCAATGAGCTCATATTTGTAAAATACTTAGACCAATGCCTGGCACTTAATACTATAGAGGTAAATATTATTATAGTTACATATTGTTACTATTATACATGGTATAGTGTTAGATATAATATACATAGAGTATACATAAAATATAGCCCTGTTCTATCATTTAATTCACACAATGAAATGAATATATACAATACCATTAAGTGCAGTGTGAATGTTATATTGTCATGGTAATACGTGGGCATAAAATTATGCCTTATTGCCTGTAGGCTAGGGTAATATGAACATTAATATAGCTACAGACTGTATATGGAATCTGTTAATTACACCAGCATTTAATGAACTTCTACTATGTGCCAATCCCATTCTAGACATTGGTCACTCAAATAGTAAATACACAAAGCCAATTTAAGAATCATACAGCCAATATTATGACAAATAACTAAATAAATAAGAAAGTATACCCATGGCTCTGAAGAGGCCCCAGAGAGGGAAGATTGTATTATGAGTATGGAAAGGTAAGAGTGTATCAGGTAAGGCTTCTGAGATAATGTGATTATGAAGTGTCAAGGATTGAATAGGAAATTTTCAGGAGGACAGAGAAGCCAGACAGGATTGTATTCAATGATTCTAGAATGAGGGTATATGGAGTTACTAGGAACAATTTAAAGTGATTGGAGGGTGAAGTTCAAGGACAGAGTTAGAAGGTAGACACCAGACCAGAAAGCCTTGGGAGCAGTGCAAAGGAGGTAGACCCTTACCCTAACAATTCTGGGGAGTCAGTGGATGGTATTTAGCAGAAGATAGTTGTGAGCAGGCCCACAATTTGGGGCGGGGGAGTGCCACAGAGTGAGTAAGTATGAAGGATGGGGAAACAGGTGGAATTCTTGCAGAAGGGAGGTCAATTAGATGGCCAGTGCAATTGCTCTGGGAGGAATGGTCCCTCTGTTCAGGTCCTGACACTGTACAGCTAGCTTCTTCTCCCTCTACTGAGACTCTTCAGCTTCAGTTTCTTCAACAAAATCAGTATGCAAGCCTTGGAAATTCATGTCCTGTCCTGCCAACTACCTATAAAATACCAGGGATCCCATATCAAGGCAGTGCCAAGCAAGTACTTTTCCCTATTCCCCCAGAAAGAAAAAGAATCTCTGAAAATAGCATCCTTGCTAGCATAAACAGATATTCAGACTAATGGACAGATCCAGGCGTGAGCAAAACCTATAGACAGAATGGATTCCTCCTGTGCACACTCGCCTAATGTTACTGAAAGTCAATGTAGCCTGGATTTTAGAGTAAGACATACCTGGATTTGAAACTAGACTTCTCTTTTGCTAGCTATGCAACTCTGGGAAAGTAATTCTATTACTCTGAGTTTTCAAATCTGCAAAATTTAGACAATGACTGTGCTTTTCTCATGGAGTTGTAAGGATTAAATGAGATGATATTTATCCAAGGGTTTAGCATACTTGGTGACTAGAACATATAACATATTTAGTATGTACTCAATAAGTGTAGTAGTAGTCATTGTTGTTATTATTATTTGAGATAGCAATGAATGCGTTTGTCTTGTAGACTCTTGGGATCTATGCAGTTAGGGAAAGAGGTTTGCAGATTTATCCATGTTCATCCAGGGGTATTGTAAGCAGTGTTCTAGAAGAGAAATGGACAATAAGCAGCAGAGGTGGGATTCAGATTAGATATAAGGAAGAACTCTAGAGAAGTGAAGATTGATAGACCTTGAGTAGCACAGCCATATTTTTCTCCCTAAATGTCTATATGAAGAAATACAGAATCTTGTGATTTGAAAGGTTTAGCATGATCTTGTCTGAAGGCACAAAGACAAATGAGTTGGTCTCATTATTGTATTTCCCATCCTCTCAGTAACTATTCAATTCTTTCACTGTTCACGGGACTTTTGGAAATGGGTAGAGACTGTCAGGTTCCCTGACGTTCCTTGTTACTGGTCAATATTGATTAGCCTCACTATACTCAGGAAAATCTTGGACATAGAAAGATTAAGAGACTTATCCAAGGTAACACAGTTGTGTCAGTGAGGTGTCTCAGGAAGAGGGGCAGGTGTTTCTCTAAGCTGGTGGTGCTGCCTCTTTGGTTCACTGGGGAAAAGATGCATAAGAAACTCTAGCTCCTGTTCTTGAATGCCTGGGTTTGCAAAACCTAGAATCACTTCCTCCTGCTGTACCTCTTTTTCAAATGAAGGAACAATACCAATCAGGTAAGAAAGCACCCTAAAAATTGACCTCCCATAAGACCCTACAGTCCCCCTACTGGGAATATACCTGGAGAAACTCAAATCACTCTTTAAAAAGATACCTGCACATGCATGTTTATTGTAGCATTATTCACAATAGCAAAAACATAGAACCAACCATGCTGCCCATCAAAAGAGGACTGGATTTAAAAAATGTGGTACATACACATGACGGAATATTATGCAGCCATAAAGGACAAAATATGAACTTCACAGCAACTTGGATGGACTTAGAGTCTATACTACCTGAGTGATCTATTACAGAAACAAAGAACCGACTATCACATGTTCTCACTCATAAGTGGACCTTGAACAACTATCGTAATACTGTAAGAAAGGGACGGATAGTAGTGGGAAACTGCCAGGGAAGGACAAGGGCGGGATTGACAGCAGTGGGAAACTGCCAGGGGAGGGGAGGCACACTTCTTCAACAAGTGTACCTGTATAATGAACATTTGTATACATAACCCTGAGTTGTACCCCACATGATTAAAACAAAAAAAAATTCTTTTAAAAGACAGCACACTTTAGATATGGACAGCAAATTGATTTTATCTGGAATGCCAACTCTAACCCATGTGTAATGGCTATCTAGAAGACTGTTTTGAGAAGGACTCTGATGGTATGTCCTGGATTAGTGATGTCTGCTGTCAGTATGGTACAAAGGGTAAGTGGTAACCGTGCCATATATTTGTATTCACTAACCAGCATGTTGACAGGTCTTAGTTTATGAGGTGGACTGACTTTCACCTGGGGAAACAGAGAGAACAATATCCAGAGGGAATGGGACTCAAGGTGGTTAGATTTTTATAAAATGATGGAGGAACTGAAGCTCAAATTATACTGGAGAAGCCAGACCTAAAGTCTAAGTCACTGAGATAAAGTGGAAAAGGGACAAATGTGAGGCAGAAAGTGAGTTAGACTGTGAACTTCTTCAGGAAAGTGATGATGTCTTATGTATTTATCTTTGGACCTGCCATGCCCAGGACTGTGCCCGACCAAGATCCAAGACTAGGCATAAATGAATGATTATTGAACTGAGCATGACCTGCCTTGAGATACCAACAGGCGATGATTCCAAGAACTTCAGCAACAATAGCTACCGTTTAATGGTCACTTGCTATGAACTGGACATTGTGCTAGGTCCCTTACAGGCAATGTTTCATTTAATCTTCCCAAGAACCATGTGTCCATTTCCTAATGTCTCCATTTTGCAGATGGGGAAACAGAGGCAGGGGTTAGTTACTAGCCCAAGGTCATTCAGCTAAAAAGTGGCAGAGCTGGGTTTTATACCCTCATTCTCTCTGACTCCAGAGGCTCTACCTTCAACCACTCAAGTAATTATTGATATTCTTTAATAAACTGTTCCAGACACTGTTCTATAACTTGTACCTGTGTTAATTCCTTTATTTCTCACAGCTAGTCTACCTAAATATATGATAGTTCACCTTTGCAGAATCTTCATACTGCCAGTGAAAAAACTGAGATGCAGGCCAGTGAAGTCACTTCTCCAAGATGATACAGCTGGGAAAGGGCAGAGCTGGAATTTGAACCCAGGCAGTCTGGTTCCCAAGTCCTGAACTTATTACTGGAGATTCCAACTTAAAACCTCAACACCATGTGCTTCTAAATATATGACTTAGTTGTATCTGATTTTTTTTTTTTACACAATCCCATCCTGAAATGCCTAATGTCCAAGGATTCCCCCCCCATACACATACCAAGTTAAAAACAGAAACTGTCATTTTCAGGGACCTTCTTTCCTCCCTACAGAACCACCTCGGGTAAGTCACTTGGTCATCCTAGACCTCAACTTCCTCATCCTTAAAACAGAGTAAAAGTAGCTTTTCCACCCCCACCAGGCTGCTGTGGAGTTTTAAAAAGACAACGCTGTACAAACAAGGACTTTATCAACGTACTAGGAATTAAGATCAGGGACACGCTGGAAGGTGGTGATTGATCTCGTGGGGGCAGGATCCCACCTACCCATCCTGCAAGTGACTCAGTTCCTACCCCAAATGTCATGATTCAGGATAGTTTTAAATATCCCAGGCTCCTGAGAGCCAACTCTGGATTGTGTTCAAGATGGACCCCACCGCAGGGTGGGAAATGAGGCTTGAGAGAAGTCGGGGCTTAAGGGTCTGAGGTGCAGGGTGAGAAGGAGTGGGAGGGAAGGGGCTCGCCTCGTCTCCACTTTCCTCCACCTCCAAGCCTCCCAGTGCGACCCCACCTCCTGGCAGCCGCAACCCACTCTAGAAGCCAGCAGACGCATCTCTTGGCATTGACCAGAAGGGGTCGCTGCAGAGCGCGCAGCGTTGCCAGGCACTCACATAGGCGGGCACAGCAGCACCGAAAACACAAAAATTCAAACACACATACTCTTTGGGGTGGATACTCTTTCACTCCAGGATTCTTTCTGCTCCTGCCCCATCTTGTTCTCTCTCTCCTCCTCTTCCCCTTAAACCCCTGCTTACCTCCTGTTCCCTTCCAGATAATTTCTGTAGTTCACATGGGTACCCCCTTCCCCACTGGGTCCCCGTTGCTGTCAGCACCTGCAAGACGCATCTATTCCCGCGGTGGCTGAGACCCAGAGCCAGGTGCCTGGAGGCCTTTAAGACTCAGAGAGGCCTTCTTGCAGAAATTTACAGCCTGGGGATGGGGGCGGACAGTGGAGAGGAGGAGTAGCAACTCTGCTGTATGCAAGAGCTTCCAGGAAGAGATGGGCAGAGGGGTCCCGCAACAATTTATTTTTCTTAATGAAAACCCTGAGGGAAAACAAGAGAAATTCTGCCCAGATCCTCTGTGTCTGGGGCTTATTCGGGATTCTAAACTTCCGCTTGTTGGGATTACGTTTGAACTGCGAGGGGGTAGAAGAAGGGAAGGAGAGACCGAAAAGTAACTCTCCCCCTGTAATTCTCAGCTTCCCCCCACACACCGCCCCAACTGCCCCCCACCCAAGCCCTTTCTTTTCCAAATCGTACTATCCTTTTCCTGCACTAGCTGCGTCAGGAGAAGTGTCTGCAGACAGATTCCCCAGGAGTGGGTGAGGTGGGCGGGGTACCCTTTGACGGGCCTGGCAGCGGGAACGAGGGGCAGGCTGGCTGTGAGACACAAAAGAGAGATCCTTGACAGCGCCGCGTGCACAGATGTAACGCTGCGCCCCTTTGCGGGCTGGGGCCCGGCTCGGCAGATGGCGAGAAGCCGAAGTGGTGACGGGTTGTCCATCAAATGGCACTTTCTGGGTGGTGGGGATCTCGCGGCCCCCGCCCCCAGGCGCAACGGGGAACGCAGGGAGCCCTCTTTGCCGGCCTAGACAGTCCCTCCCCGAAGCAAGGGGCGGGGAAAGGTTGGCTTGGACGGATAGATTAAGTTTTTTGTTTTTTGTTTTTTACTACCACTTCCCCCACCCCCATAGAAGATCCGCTACAAGACTTGGGAAGGGACTGGGAAGGGAGGTGGCCGGACCCCAAGGGCACGCAAGAAGCGGATGGCAGAAGGCCCGCGAGGATGGGGCCGGAGAGAGGGCCGGGGAGCAGGTTCTTTCGCCTTGCTCAGATCGGGGTGCCGGGATTGCTTCCCCGAGGGGTCAGCGCTGCAACTCGGTCGCCGCGGGGCCCTGGTGACAGGCACACGCCCCGCCCTTTCTCCTCCCAAGACCAGCGGGCTTTTGTTATGCAGATGGCGGCGGGAGGCTGAGCTTGAGGCGGAGGGGGTTGACGGGGAGGAGGAGAGACGGAGGGGGGGAGGAAAGTGCAGCTCGCGCGACCAGCCTCCTCTTCCAACGTCACATTGTGCGAGAGACAAAACCCGGGCGCGCCGGAGCTCACACGCGCACGCACACACAGACGACCCCGTCGCCTCGTCCCTCCCGGCGCGGCCGAGAAAGCCAGCCCTTCCTTCCCTTCCCTTCCCGGGGCGCCGAGGCGCAGCAAGCTCGGAGCGCAGCCCAGAGCCAACCCAGAGGGCGAAGGAAGCTCTTCTCCACGCCGCCTGCCCGGGCTGAGGCGTCCCCTCCCCCGCCCTGAACTCCGATCTCTCGCACCCCACCCCTCGGGGTCTCACGCGGACGGAGCCGGGAGCCGGGTGTCGCCCCCGCCCGGAATCCCCGTTTCAGCACTTCGGACAGCGCCCCGGCGCCCCAGTCCCCCTGGGTTGGCTATGGCGAGCGTTCAGCAAGGCGAGAAGCAGCTTTTTGAGAAGTTCTGGCGAGGAACCTTCAAAGCGGTGGCCACCCCGCGTCCCGAGAGCATCATTGTCGCCAGTATCACGGCCCGCAAGCCGCTGCCAAGGTAACGTCCTCCTTCTTCAAAGGGGAGACCCTGAAGATCCCCCTTTCTGGCCTGTGCCCCAAAGCCCTGAGGAGTGGGTGCAGGCAGCTGGGCCTGGGCGCCTGTATCTCCCGCTGGAACATGGGAACTAATTGCTTGTGTGAGGTGGAAGGTGGTAGGAAGAGACGAGGATTCTTTGGGGGCAGCGACACTCCACTCGGCAGACCCCATAGCTCCTGCTCGAGAGGCTTGGCTTTCTTGGGGTGGGCGGTGCAGGTAGGGTACGGCTTGACTGAAAAACTTTTCTTGGTATCACAGAGCTTAGAGGGCAGGGGGCCAAAGGAACAGTGGGTTAGAGGCAGCTGGGGGATGTTGAGCAGGAAGAGAAGATGAGAATTGAACCAGCTCTAGCAGTGTTCAGAGACAGCGGCACATTTCTATCCTCAGCTCAGAAACTAGCGAGCTTTGAACGCTTTTGACAAAAGCCCATATGCTGCTCCCTCAAATACACCCAAAACAGCACCCTCCTCCACGCCTTTTTGGCTGGCTGCTGCCGCCGCTGCTGAATTCTCTCCTCTCCGGCATCCAAAACCAGGACTCTGAGCTCAAGAGTCAGGGAAGATCATGAAGATGATCTTGGAGGAGTTGTGTTTGTTTATTGGTCTTGTCCTGTTCAAAAAGGAATTTGATTGCTTTGAACTCAGGGATGAGAGCAGAGCCTTGGATGGTGGTTGACACGTGCTGGAGTGAGGGGAGAGAATAAAGGAAGAAATGAAAGAAGGGCAGAGAGACAGAAAAGAGGGTGTGGGGTGAGAGGGAGAGGAAGCTGGGAGAAGATGGGAGCATTCCAAGACAGAGAAAAAAATCCAATTCTTTTCCTAAATCATTCAATTTAGAGGAGTTTGAGAAGGAAAGGAAGAAGCCTGTACCCTCTGTCAGGGAAAATCAAGGCAGTATGAAAACTCATCTTTTGCAGGTGTTGGATGAATGGTTCCATGGGAGAAAAGAAAGAAGGGAACCAGGGGGACTACTTGGAGATGTATGAATCCTGGCAGACTGCATTAGGGAGCAGATTGAAAACATGTCTGTGAAAGTGCTTCGGACAGAATGAATGCCTATTCTGGTGCGAGTGAATTTGAACTTTCCAGAGGGTGTGGGGTGGACGACTGAATCTAAAGAATCAGACCCAGTCTAGAGAAGTTTTCTTTTCACAATCTGATAGAGGATCATACAGGTCTTTAGGAAAATGGGTGTCCCACGTTGGGAATGGGCAGACAAGCAACACGACCAGCCAGTAGGGTGTAGCAAGCAGCAGAAGCAGCAACAGTCAGTATTTGAGGTTGGGAGGGAGGGGACACCCACTGACACAGGCTGGAGAAGGGGAACAGTAACACCCAATGACATTAAAAGTGGGTGCTTCTTTGCTTGGAAGGAGGTTCTTTGTAGGGAGTTTTGACGTCAGCGGTTTTATCGTCCTGGGTTTCTGCTGTCTTTTCCACCTTTGGAGTGTACCTACCGTTGGCAAATAAGGTACTGTGCTGACCAATGAAAATGCCCTTGTAAAAGGAACTGGAAGAAATTTCATTGGAAACTAGAAGTGTGACACTTGATCCAGAACCCTCCATCTATTTTAGGGGTAGAGAGAGAGGAGAGACTCCTGGTGGTGTTTTAATTCAGAAAAGCATGCCTACTGTCCACCTGGCATGGCACTTGACCCCTTTGTCGGTCTGTTACTGTCATACCCTTTTCTTGGTTATATTCTCTATTGTATGAATCGTCCATGAGGTCTGAACCCTCATGCTTTCTGTAGCTTTGTGCTAATTCTAATGTCATCCATCTGAGACTTTTGTAATAGCCTCCCCTCTCACCCCCTGTCTTGTTTCACTCTTGGTGTGTTTTAATGCCATGAATCTCTTTTCCCCTGGAAACCACCCCTGGGGTAAAAGTCTGATCCATAAGCCCTGGATACATGTCATGCTGGGAGAATCCTGTTTAATACTTCTGTAATAGGCATAGCCTCTCTGTAGAACAGACTCCAGTTTTATAGCTATTACTCCTAGTTTGGAATAGAGAGTGAAAAGGGAATGTTTGTTTCCAAGTCCTCAGGAAAGGCTGGGTCTGAGGTGTCTTTTAACAGACTTGCTATAAAACCTGAATCATCCCCCTTCTCACCCACGCCAGCCATATCCAGTTATGGTCAATTTCCACTTTCTTTTCAGTGTTCTGTACTTAAGGCTGAAAGTACCATGTTTCCAAAGCAGAGTTCTTAAGGGGAGAAAGGACAGAGACACTTGGCACAGCCTCAGCTGGGATCCGGTGGCTTCCTCTAGAGGCAATCTGGGGACTTAGTCTCATCAGAAATGTTGTTTAGTTCCATGAGTCAAGCCCAGATCACAGTCAGTAGATCAGCAAAAGTCACTGTCTGCAGGGAGATGAGGGAGGGAGTGGAAGACCCACTCTAGCCGGGCCTGTTGGTTACATACTTAATATTTGTTTACAGATGTGGGCCATTTCCCCTGAATGAACTTCCTCAGGGTATTTTAAGTCTATCTCTGAAGATAATTTAGTACCAGGATAGAAGCATACATTTCCTAGCGATATGCATGCATCATACAACTGCAATCCAAGTTTCCTCCCCTTTAGTCGCTCCTTCTTCCTCTACCCCTCCCCCTTGTGAGGCATACTTGATGAGGCACTAGCTTTATAATGTATCAAATTGCAAGCAGATGTCTGACTCAAATGTCAGAACAGTGTAGCAGAGTGGGAGGCAGTATATCATAGTGGTTAAGAGCTCAGACTCCAGCGTAAGACAACCTGGATTCCTGCCCTGGTTCTATCATTTACTAGCTGTGTATCCTGAACAAGTGACTCTACCTTGCTGGACCTGAAAATAGAGATAATAACAGTAGCCACCTCAGATAGTGAGTCATGTGTACAGAGTCAGGTAAAGCACTCCCCCCAGTGTTTAATGGACGCTGGCTCTGTGGCAAAGCCTGTATTTACTTCAAAAAGAAGTAAACAATTCCTTAGGGTTGCGTTCTCCATGCCTATCCATGTCTCCTCCAAGTATCACTGACAATAAAAATAGTGGGATTTCGACTCATGACAGGCAAATAGGTTTAAGATGAAATTGACACACCAGAGGTGGGATTGGGAGTGGTCTCATAATTCCTGACCCTGAGCTTTTTGATCTGACTGTTTCAGTTAGGGGATGGTGGGCAGCTGGGGGGCGGATTCAAAATTGATTGGTATAACATTCTTTCAGAGCACTGTTCTGGTTTGTATAGAGGAGACCATGTATAGCCAATCTAGGAAAGCTCAAAGCTCAAACTCCTTGAAAAAAAAATCACAATTTTAATCCTGTACTCCATCAAATCTACAGTGACTATGTAATTTATAATTCATACCAAGAGGTCTTTAAGAATGAAAGACAGTGTTGTTAGTGATTATTCCAGGGTGGAAGATCTAACAGAAATTATCCCAGGCAAACCAAGATGCAGAATGCCATAGTCAAACTTCATCATCTACCACCAGGATGGGAGCCAGCATGAATCAATAAGATACTTGAAGTGTAGAAGCACCCCCCCTTTATTCCCACCAAAGAAAGGTAATCATTTTGCCTGCATTAACTCAACTCTTCGTTAATAGCACTGTCTAGAAAAGTTTGTGCCTAAGAAGTTTCAGCTCAGTGAAACCCTGGTGTTGGAGGCCAGCTCAAAACCACAATAACCATATCATCAACCAATAGTAGTAGCTAAAGATTTAATGAATGTGTAAAAATCATTCAAAATTAGCATATCAATTGTTGGTAGATGCATGAGAATTAGCAAAGGGCTGGAAAGAGGCCCCCTTAAATAGAGAAAGCACTCCCCTTACAATTCTTTGAGGAAGCTAATAATTTTCTTGGAAAATCCTTTCTGTGCAGAATAGTCCAGAAGCAGACTTCAGCCCAGTTCCTGTCCAAAGGATCATAAATTCCAAACTATTGGAGATTTTACTGCATAAAGGGAAAAATGGCCAAAATGTAAAGCAGGGGGGAAACAAAACGCCTTTGAACCATTTAATTCAAGACTCCCCTTAGTGCCAGGAGATCAGTTAACACATTTGTGCTGACTGGGTCCTCGGAGCAGGGTGAGGGGCTGTTGAGAGGTGATTTTCTGGCAGCCTGTGGTTGAGAGCCCCTGTACTGAGGGTCACAGAGAATGCTTGCCCTGGCAATGAATGAGCATTTTTCTCTGGGAAGGGAATGTTATTGTTTTGGTAGAACCTTTCTCCTTTTGAAAGGTGAAATTTGTTGAATGGGATACAGGGGTCAGCAGAGAGGTTATTTCTGACATTCTGCTGTATTCACTTGGCAATCGTGCTATCTTTGAGAAACAGGATGTGGTAGATGTTCCATGAAGACCGGGTGCATTAATTGAATGAGTGCATATATGGTCCAAACACAGCAACAGATTAGCTCTCTCCAGCCCCAGTTCCACTTCAGACATGCTGGGGATTCTGATCAATTGCAACCTAAAAGACACACACTGCAAATAGATTCGACTCTCCTTAGTGTCAGAAGGAGGCTCCCTAGATACAGACATCTGTCTGGCTGCACAAGTAGACTCCTTAGCTGGTGTGGGGGCAGGAGGTTGGACCAAAGGCCACCAGGAAGTGCTTTCCAGGCGGAGGAGTCTCTTATCTCCTCTCCTGCTCCCGGCCACCTACAAGGGGACACATCCCTAAAATCCTAACTCCTGTACTAGGGAAAGAACCCTGAGTTCTGTGCCTACTGCTCCATGAGCTCTCCAGGCATGCTGCAGGGGTGCAATACATTTTTGAAACATTCTTTCTTTCAGAGTGGCTGGATTTACCTTCCTGTGAAGTGGAAGGATTCACAGGGGCTTAGCAAAACTGGAGCTCTTTAATTGCTTGTTCCGAAGGTGTGAGAGAATATTTCTGAGATGAAAGAAGTAGAATGATGAAGAGAGTCAGATCTATCCAGGCTCAAGTCCTGCCTGCTTTGCTACTCCTAAGCTTTGTGCCTCAGTTTCCCTAGAGCTATTTTAAAAAATCTGAAAGACTCCAAGGGCACACTGAGGCACAAAGAGGTGCACTTCACCTCTCTGTGCCTCAGTTTCCCCATCTGTGAACAGTTCCTCTCATGGGTGGTTGTGAGGAGTGAATGAAATCATTTATATAAAGAGCATGGCATAATGCCTGGTAAAACCCAGACCTCCACGAAGGAGATGCCCTTGTTACCGTGACATGGGTTACCTAGAGATATGCAGAGAGAGGGGAGACTGCAGCGACTGACTCTCTGGGCTGGGGTTGTTCAGTTGTGTGAGATGTCCAGGCTCGTTGGCCTCACCTCTTACCCACTCCAGTGCTCTATATTCACTTTTGAATGTGGTTTTGGTGTTCGTGGAAGAGCCACTGGAGATTTGTAGAGCTATTTAAAAAATCTGAAAGACTCCAAGGGCACACTAATCAAAAGAAATGTTTTATTTTGCCGTTTGCAAATGCTTACAGGCTATGCGACTTTTGGCAAGCAACTCGACCTTCTCAATCTCTGTTTTCTCATCCATAAAGTGGGGCTAATAATAGCAGCTACCTCCAAGAGCTGTCGTGAGAATTGATTGAACTAATTTATGGAAAGTGCTATTTGGCCCACACTAAGGCTCTATCAGTGTTGGCTCTTACTACATGCCAGGCCCATTGGGGAGGAAAAAAATGAATGAAATGTAGTGTCTTCCTGCATAAAGCAGACAGTCTTTAAAAAAAAAACTTTTTAATTGACACAGGATAATTGTACATATTTATGGGACCTATAGTAATGTTGTGATACATACAATGTATAGTGGTCAGATCAGGGTAATGAGTGTATCCATCATCTTGAATATTTGTCATTTCTCTGCATTGGGAACATTAACACCCTCCTTCTAGCCATTTGAAACTATATATTATTGTTTAAGTACGATAAACTAGGTAGGAATAAAGGCAGGGAAGTGTGGAAAAACAGAAGGGGCAGACCCTCAAGGGGGAGGGGGGTACCTCACTCATCATCACACAGTTATCCTTTGTTAGCTATCTGGCCTGCAAAATGGGGATGGTTCTTTTATTTCATCAATTTTACCTACAAATGCCAGAAATGGTCAGAACAAATAAGGTCTTTGCCCCCAGTAGGGTCTCAAAAACCATTTCTTTTCCCGGGAGAAATAGCAGGTTAAACTCTCCAAAGGGAGCCTTAACTGCTGGGGAATAGTCAGTGAGAACGAAGGGGATATGGGGAAGGGAACTTCCCAGATCACGTAACATTTCCAGCTCCCCGCCATTGGCTCAAGGATCCAGTTTCTGGTTTGGGCCATTCGGTTTCTTGTCCTTCATGGACTAGCTGTGGCTAATGTGAGATCTAGTCTGCATTCCTTGAGTGACCACTGGTGAGGGGGGAGTGTAGTGGGTCCACAAATATTGAAGATAATAGGAATCCCAGAGGTAGTGAGTGCACGAAGTGGAAGAAGCTGTGTATGGCTGAGAAAATTAAGTTGCCCTTTTATTCGTTTGTTCATTCATTCACTCGTTCAACATTTTTATCGCGCTGCTGTTCAATATAACAGCAAAGAGTCAACAGGAAGTCCCTGTTCCCATGAAGCAGGAAAACAATGAGCAAAGAACCAAATAAATAAATTATGTGAGATGTGATGGTAATATGTCCTGTAGTGAGTTGCTCTGTTGGATGAAGTGGTCAGGGACCCAGATGAAGCAGAGGGAGCGAGCTGTGAGGATAACCAGGGAAACCGTGTTTGAGGCAGAGGAAACAGCAAGTACAAAGTCCCTGAGGTGGAAGGATGCTTGCTATATTTGAGGAATAACAAGGAGATCTGTGTGGCTGGAGCAGAGTGAGTGAGTGACAGAGGATGATTACCAAGATGTGGGCAGGAAGCAGATCAAGTGGTGCCTCCTAAGCCAATGAAGGACTTCCCAGGTCCTCGGCTTCTAGGCTGGGGCAGGAAGTGGTCCCAGGGGGATTGCTGGGATCCTCAGGCAGGATCCCAGCTCTAATCTGCTTCTCTTTCTTCTCTTTCCTGACTCTGATGCGGTCAAGAATGACTTTGAACAGCAGTGTCAGACGCTTAGCTGGGTCCTTCCACCTGTTATGGACAAGCATGAAATTTACAATGACTCTGATTGTGATCAATCAGATTAGGAAATTGAAAAATTATGCTGTTTAGACTTCCCAATAGCCATAATAAATTTTGTTCCCATAGTGCCATCCCTGTTCACTGCACACCCTTGAGCTATAGCCTTCTCTCCCCCACCTCCTCTCTCCATCTCTTCCCCCACCCCTCCACTCCATTTGAAATTTTGCTGAGGGAGCTCCCATATGCCACAGCCTGTGTGCGGAACTCCGTGAAATAAAACATTGAATTAAGATGTCATAGAGACAAAGCCAAACCAAATACAGGAACAATGCCGAACCCTAAAACAGTCATTAAGTAATTCATGTCTACATGTGTCTGTTCAAAACAAATATTAAGATCCTCTGGACGCAAATATTTCTCATCCAGAGAATCCTGGCTGCTGGATTCCCAGGGCTTAGAACCTGCTGACAGCTTTGCGGAGCAGAAACACCGATGGATCACTGTTCCCTGACCTCGTTAAAAGTTAAGCTTAGGCAAGTGAGCTGGAATTTTATGAGACAGTTAGCACTTCTGGGCCTGAAGTGGGCGTCCTCATGATGCGTGCATGCGTGCTCACTCCCAGTGGAAATGTTCATTGCCAGCTTCTCGTGCGACTATGTGCCTAGCCCTGAGCTAACTGCATGTCATCTGTTACCCAGTTCTATCCTCATAACACCTCCAGGAGAGAGGTACCTTCAAGATCCTGTTTTGCAGGTGAGGAAACTGAGACTCTGAGGGTAGAAGTAACCTGCTCAAGGACACATGACTGGTTAGAGTCAGAACTGGAATGAAAACACAGAGCTTCAGCCTGTCATCCCAGTACTTTGGGAGGCCGAGGCCAGTGGATGGCCTGAGCCCGTGGGTTCGAGACCCACCTGGGGAACTTGGCGAGCCCTCATCTCTACAATAAATAAAAAATTAGCCAGGTGTGGTAGCGTGTGCCTGTAGATCTGGCTACTTGGAAGGCTGAGGCAGAAAATCACCGGAGCCCAGCAGGTCGAGGCTGTGGAGGCTGTGGTGAGCATGCCATTGCACTCCAATCTGGGTGACAGAGTGAGACTCCAACTCAAAAAAAAAAGAAAAAGAAAACACAGAGCTCTTAATGACTGTGTTTCCAGACACTCTGCAGAGGAGGAAGAACTGAGACCAGAGGCAAGAGATGAGGTTTGCCCAAGGTCACATGGTTTGTAATTGATGAAATCAGAAACTGGACTTGGCTTGCCTGATTGGAATTATGTCCTTCTCTCCCACTTATACTTCCTGTCACTGTGGTTGGGATTTTAAGGTTGTGAGTGCTTTTACTGTTTTATGTTCAGTCACTTTAGTCAGTCTTAGTATACAGAACCATTTTCCTGACGAGGCCTATAAGCCTCTTCATGGTCCAGCTCCTGCTGACCTCCCTGAGGTCATTTCTAAAATGCTACCCTTCAATCTCTCTGCGCCAGTTACACCCCATTCCTTCCAGCTACTCAAATTTCCCATGTTCCTTGCTGCCACAGGACCTTTGCACCTGTTGCTAAGAGAGCTCTTCCTCTCCTCTGGTACCTAATTTATACCTACTCCACTTTCAGAGCTCATCTCCAATGCTGTTTCCTCGGGGATCCCTTCCACAATGCTGCGGACTCCATCAGAGACCTCCTTCCTCCATTCCAGACATGACTTTATTATCGCTGTTCTCAACACATTTGTAATTCTCTATTGATTTGTGCAATCACTGGTTAAAGCATACCTCTCCGAATTGACGGAGCATCATGAGGAGAGGGACTGTGGCTGCATGCTCCACTGTTGTGTCTCTTTCCTCTGATACGTGACAGGGGGCCCAACACATGTTGGTGGAATGCATGAATTGTGGCACTTTCCCCTAATCTGGTCACTTTCACAACTCACAGTCTGAACCATATGGAATTGCCAATATTTGAAAACAGCAATGTCATTTCATTCGATGCACAGGAGAACCATTTGAACCACTGAGGGTGGGGACTGGGACTGTCTTGTTCCTTGCCGTATCCCAGCACTCACTACGGTGGCCCACAGCTGGTATCCTTTAAATATTTGTTGACTGAATTATTAAGGAGGACAATACAGCCTGTACAGATGAGGAAACCCAGAGAGCTCCAGCATTCGAGCTGTAGAGCAAAAGGGACCATGGAGATCATTCAGTCTCCTTTACTTGTGGAGGCCTGAGGGATATGCTTTATAGTATGCATACGATATTGGAACAATAGTGTGCACATATGATTTAAAAATGAATACACATATATTTGAGTTTCATCCTTTTCTTTTCTTAGAGACAGATCTTTTTTTTTTGAGTTGGAGTCTCACTCTGTCGCCCAGACTGGAGTGCAGTGGCCGCTCCCGGCTACCGCAGCCTCGACCTGCTGGGCTCCGGCGATCCTTCCGCCTCAGCCTTCCAAGTAGCCGGAATTACAGGCATGCGCTACCACGCCCGGCTGATTTTTTGATTTATTGTAGAGATGAGGTCTCGCTGCCCAGGCGGGTCTCGAACTTGCGGGCTCAGGCCATCCACTCACCTCAGCCTCCAAAAGGCGCGGGATTACAGGCTGAGCCACAGAGCCCGGCTAGAGACAGGGTCTTACTCTGTTGCCCAGGCTGGAATGTAGTGGCACCATTATGCCTCACCACAGCCTTGACCTCCTGGGCTCAGGTGACCCCTCTGCCTCAGCCTCTCAAATAACTGGAACTACAGGTGCCTGCCACTACACTAGGCCGAGTTTTGCATTTTTTGTAGCGACGAGGTCTGACTATGTGGCCCAGGCTGATCTCAAATGCCTGTGCTCAAGCAATCTTGCCTTGGCCTCCCAAAGTGCTGGGAATACAGAGCCCAGCTGAGTTTCACTCTTAACATTTCTCATTGAGAGGGGTAAGAGATTTAAAAATACTTTGGAGTCTATTGATCTAACTCAGCTCCTCATTTTGCAGATGAGGACACTAAAACTCACAGAAGGGCAGAGACTTGACCAAGGTCTGTGGCCTGAGTCAGCCTAGGGGAGCTCTGGGTTCTGTAAAGTGGTGTTTGCCTAATGTCACGGTTTCCTGTTTGAACATCTCTGCTGCGATCAGGTGACCAGACACAGGCTGTCTCTGGCCCCTTGCCCACCCTCGTTGTGAGATATGGCATCCTGTCCCATGAGGGCCTCCTGGGGCCTAGGCTGCCCACCGGCTGGCCTGGGGATCCCGAGGAGATGTCCATCTCCATCAGCCAGTGCCTGGCAGAGCAGGTGAACAGCTCTGGCTGTTTCTGGGATCCGATTTCAGAGTTTCCAGCTGATAAGGAGCTTTTGTTTGGCCAGCCTTCCTGTCCCAGCTTTTATGGGCAGGTGGCAGGTGATTCTGGGACCCAGCCCACTCCCTGAGGGGGTAGATAGCTGAGTAGTGGCACAGGATGGGCTCCATTTGTCATGTGGATCACTGTTGGCCACAGGAATGAGAGGCCGTTGTCATTACCACTCCTTCCAACGGTCAGCTCTTTATAAACCCTCATCACCTCACCTTGGCATTTAGTCTACTGTCAGGATGAGAGGGCAGCCAGAGGGGACTGTCAAAGAAATTAATGTAGACTCTTATAAGCCAGGTGTGGTAATGCATGCCTGTAGCCCCAGCTACTTGGGAGGCTGAGGTGGGAGGATTGCCTGAACGTAGGAGGTCGAGGCTCTGATGAACCATGATTGTGTCACTGCACTTCAGCCTGAGTGAGAGTGAGATACCAACTCAAAAAAATTAGTAAAAATTTTATTGATTGAAACTGAGGTACAGAAAGAGCATAGAAAGAGCATAGGACATTCTATGTTGCATCCAAAAATTGATGCCAGAGTGGTGGCTGAAATATAGGCTGCTTGATACCCAGTCCCAAGACACCACACTGCTCAGAGTTCCTTGGGGAAGAAGACAGAAAATTGATTTCTTCCCCATTTTACAAATAAACAAATGAGGCTCAGAGATGTGAAATAATTTGCCTAAAATCACACCATAAAATAATGGTATATCATTATTATTGTTGCTACCAAACGACTACTTTGATCTCATCTGATCCTCACTAGAGTAAGTGCCAGTTTTATGTCATTTTAAAGATGAAAAAAAACAAAACAAAACTGAGGCTCAATGTCTTCTAAAGACCCAAATAAGCCGGGCTCGGTGGCTCAGCCTGTGATCCCGCGCCTTGGGAGGCTGAGGTGAGTGGATTGCCCAAGCCTGCGGGTTCGAGACCCGCCTGGGCAACTTGGCGAGACCTCATCTCTACAATAAATCAAAAATTAGCTGGGTGTGGTAGCGCACGCCTGTAGTTCCAGCTGCTTGGAAGGTTGAGTCGGAAGGATCGCCGGAGCCCAGCGGGTCGAGGCTGCAATGACCGGGAGCGGCCACTGCACTCCAGTCTGGGTGACAGAGTGAGATTCCAACTCAAAAAAAAAAAAAAAAGACCCAAACAAGTCCCAGATCTCTTGACTCCAAGTTCATTGTCCACATTCCACTGTGGGACAGAAATCTCTGACCCCAAGAGGCTGTGGGTTGAGTCCCCCAGGCAAGGGTGGGAATGGAAGGACCACCTCTGGTCACTGACCCAGGCTGCACTACCAACGTGGCCCCCTCAACCTCTCTCCTTTCCCTGCACCCGCAGAGTGTATCAACATTGTGCTCTTTCAACTGCCCCAGTGGATGCCATGTCATTTTCCTGAGCGAAGAGTCTCTTAGAGTGACCTTAGTGGATGGAGGAATTGGAGTGGGTCCCCAAAACTGAAAGAGAAACCCAGGGGTCAGGAACCTTAGGAAGGAAACCATGAACCCCAACACAGCAGGAACCAGACTGAGGGAGAACAGGCCCCAGATTGCCGTGGGCAGGTGATGGGTTAGGAGACCCCTTTCCACGGGGTCCTGGTTGTATCTGACCCCCAAAAGAAATGACTTCCTGACAACTGGGAGAGTTAGGGGTGGTCTCAAGAATACTCTAGTCCCACCCTTCCAAACTCTTCATTTTGCAGAAGGAATCAGACCGAGTGGTTACATCACTGGCCCAAATTCTCACAGGCAATGAATGCCATTGGCAATGAATCTGTTGTACACCACCTGTGGGTTTCCAGAAAGATAAAAAGGAAGTATTTGACTGCTGCGCCTATGCCTATCTCAGAACCCTGGCTGGGTTTCTCCCAGATCTACAGCACTCACGTCCTTTTAACAAATCAATTCTCAGACTGTCTCCATGTGGTGGTTCGAATGCAGGAGTTAGAGGCTGTGGTCTAAGTGCCCCTGGAATCTTTTACGTTTTCCAGGAAAACTCAGGCCGAGGCTGTCGCCACAGGAATTCCCATCTTGGCCTGGGCAAGATGCCATTCAAACCACCCTGATATTCACTGCCCCCCACCTGGTTCTAAAATGCCTGTTGTTTTCCTGCTCCCTGGAAACTGCTGTGCTCTGTGTTGTCACTCCTCTGATCCTCCAACCTGAGGAAAGCATCAGCCCCCAGTCACCAAGTAAATGTTAACTACGTCACATGCCTGGGGAAGGGTGTTGTGTGATCAGGCGAGTTCCGGCCCTGTAGTTGACCTGCTTAAACTTAAGTTCTACTCCTCCCACTACCAGCTGTGTGACCTTGGGTAAGGGACTCTGCCACCCTGAGCCTCAGTGCCCTCATCTGTAACATGGGAACACAAACACTTAACTTGAGTGGTTGCTGATTCCCGGTATGACTCTGCGTATTTGGAATGGTTGCCCTTGGCCATTCAGGCTGGTGTTCAAAAGAGAGTTGGTTTGATAGTGGTGGTAGTGGAGTGGGAAAAAGACAATACAAAAATTATAAACGATCAGTTGGGAAGAGTGGGACTAGAATATTCCTGAGACCACCCCAACTCTCCTAATTGTCAAGACACCTTGATTTTGGGGTCATATACAACCAGGACCCCCATGGAAAGGATTTCTGACTCACAGCCCTCCCATATAGCTTGGAGCCTGTTTCCCCTTAAGCTAGTCCCTGCTGTGATGGGGTTTATGGTGTTTCTCCTGACACCTGGATTCCTCTTTCAGTTTTAGGGGTCCACTCCAGTCTCCCCACTCCCCAAGGCCTTTAAAAGGGTTGCTATTCTAAGGGACTCTCTACTCAGAAAAAAGACATGGCATCCACTGGGGCAGTTGGAAGGGCATTATGTTGGTACACTCTGGGTGCAGGCAAAGGAGGGGGATTTGAATAGGGGTCACCTTGGTAGTATCAGTAACCAGAGGTGGTTATGCCAATTCCCCCCCTTGCCTGGGGGACGGCACAACCCCTTGGGGTCAGAGATTTTGCCCCATAGTGAGATGTGGACACTGAACTTGGAGTCAAGAGGTCTGGGGCTTATTTCTGGTCGTTATAAGACCTTGAACCTAAGTTTCTTTATCTTTAAAATGGCTATAAAACTGTTACTTAGTGTTGTGAGGAACAAAATGCCTTAATCTTAGAGTTCATGGGTTCTATTTTTTATTTCGCAGATGGAGAACGTAAGTCTCAGAGAGGGAAAGGAATTTGCGTAATCACACAGCAAATGGGAACCCAGGTCTCCTGACTCCCAGAGTTCACATCTTTGCCTCAGTGACTCACAAATGTCAATGTTCCAACTTCTTCATCTATCAAGAGGCTTAATAATAGTTACCAATAATTGTTTCTAAGTTCTTACTATATGCCTAACCCTGAGAAAAGTGTTGTATCTGCAACATGTCACTTAGTCCACTCAACTACACTTTGAGGTAGTTAAGCACTATGACATTTCCATTTTGTAGATGGGAAAATTAAGACTAAGGGAGGTAAGCAATTTGTCAAACGCACACAGCTAAGTAATGTTAGAGCTAGAATTTGAACTCTGTGCTGGTGACTCTTACTAATTCTTGTGGGGAACACCTGCTTTGCCAATCTCCTGTGATAAGGAGAGACCAGAAAAATTAGGAGCACCATATGGAAGCAAGGAAGTTCTTGACAAGCTGTTTACACCTCCCAATATGTGGCTCCATTCTGTTTTATCCCAGCACCACAGCAGTGGTCAGGGAGAACGTGGTTCAGGGTGTCTGTCCACTGGCACTGCCCCATGCTTCTATTTTGGGACTTGCCAGTTTGATGCTGCATGAATGTAGAACTCTTTCTAGAAGCACGTTTCCCTGGGAAAGAAAAAGAGACATGGAGAATCAGTCTTTCCTGAATGAGAAACTTGGGACTCTAATTGCAACACCTCCCCTAAGCCGGCCCACAAAGGAGCAGCCATTGTACAATCTCAGTCTCTCTTCAGATGCACAATACGTTATGCTTGCTGAGAATTTGATTCAGACATTCATGCATCCACCCATCCATTTAGCATGCATTCACTTACCATCTATTCCTCCATCCATCTATCCACCCACCCTTCATCCTTTCATCAATCAGGGAACCGTTCATTCATTCATCACATCATTCACTCATTTATCCATGTTACAACTATTTCCTTTTTCCATCTGTCCGTCCATCTGTCTATCTATGCATCCAACTATCATTTATTGAGCACATACTTTGTGCCTTTCTTCACCATTTCCCTACATGTGTGGTATAGGAAGCTTATTTATTGCATTTAACTGATGATAAAAACTCCCAGCTCAGAGCATCTTTTTCTTTTTTTAACCATACAGGCATAAATCCTGGTTAAACTTGATCTCCCAATCCTTGTTCTTTCCAAAACACCTAAAACACTGTGGTTCCAAAGAATTCAGGCATCTTAAGTTCGCTTTTCTTCTCTGAGGTCTTTTGCTATGGATATTTAAATAATCATACATATTCATTTCTATCAGAAACAAAGAATCACAACAATTGCCATGACCCTTTTCTTTTGAATTTGTGCAAAGGGATTTCACACATGCAAAGCATAATGAATAAGATTTTCTCTATTTTCAAGTTGCTTCCATTCTAGTATGGGAGACAATATTTATAAATAATTAGCAATTAGAAAGCAGGGCAGGAGTTAAAACTGTCAAAAGAGGATTAAGGTCAAGACAGGTAAAATGATTTACCCAAGGTCATACAAGTTAATAGTAATGCAACGTAATTTAAAATATCTTCTATCCCTAAACTAAGCTCTATGTTAGGCAATTTATAGACAAATTTAGCTGACTCTTCCTCCCGACTCTATGCTGTACTATGCGTAGTATTCTCACCCCAAATCTTTATTTTATAGATAGTAGATGTGAGATTCCGAGAGTTTAAGCAACTTGGCCAAGGTTATCACCTGTAAGGGTCAGAGTTAGAATTATATCCTGGGCGCTTGTTTCCACAGTCTTCTCTCCCAAACAAAACTTTTCCCAGAGTCAAGGCAGGGAGCACAAAATGTCACTTGTGAGTTGCAGCTGTTCTCTTGCGTTCACATTTCTAGAGAATCACTTCAGTGAAAGCCCATCCCAAGACTGGGTTTAAGTAGAGGAGAAAGGGTCTGCTCAGAGGTCAGCAGACCTCATAGGGCTGGATGAGGCCTTGGAAGGATATTGGTGGTTCCTCCTGCACTGAACAGTCACTCAGAAGGAAAATCAACCAGCCAGGAAGGACCTTTCCAGCAAGAGGGTTATAGAATAATCCATGAAATGAAAATCCTTCCAAGACAAGGGGACAAGAGATATTAGTTAACTGTATGTGTTCTTGACCAGAGCTAAACTCAAAGACGGCACCCCAGAGGGACACGGACTGAATCACTAGTGCTGGGGGAGAGGGGTAGATATTTGTTAAGCACCAGGATTTGCTAGCCATTTCGACTTCCTTACACTCACTTGTTGGGTGCTTGAAAGAGCTTTATAATGCAGGAGATAAATAGGCCCAGTGAGGTGATTTTATTTGCCCACAGCTGCCCAGCCTGGGAGAGCTCTGGCATTAGCCATCAGTCCACACACGTTATTGTGGAGATGTCCATCATTCCTGCCCATGTGGTTTCTGGTTTATGGGTCTCTCTCTGCCTCCATTCTCCACAGCCTGAAGGCAATCTCTTTTTGCTCTGGAGAAATCTTCTTTCCTTTGTGTTCCTTCAAGATTCTCTCTTCAGTCCATAAGTTCCCTTCCCCTAAGGGCTCTGACTTTTAAGCAAAAGCAAAAACACTCTCATATTCCTTCTGTTTTCAGCCCTGACACATGCCTCCCTGAGGCAATGACAGAAGAACCCATGACCTGCTTAAATGGTGAAAGAGAAAAGGGGAAACTGTAGGGAGGAAACAAAACCCACATGGATCAGTATCCCAAAATATCAGCCTACTGGGCATGCAACATCTCCTGTAAGCCGCTTAAGCTTTTGAGGTGGGTGCTATCATTATCTCCATTTCACAGCTGAGAAAGCTAAAATGTGTCTAGGGATGTTATGTGACTTCCCTAAGGTAAACACAGTTGAGAAGTGGATCCAGGATTCAAAGCCAAGCTTGTAAGACACCGAAAATCAAGCTTTTTAATGACCATGTCCTACTGAGACACTATCTGCGTGGAAGAAAAAAATCTCAAAGCTGTCCAGAAAAGAAAATAGATTTCCCAAGATTGCTCAGCAATCTCAGCAGAATGAGAGCCAAGTTTGCTGATCAGAGGCACATCAGTCAATATCTATATTTCATGGGTGCCGCTCACATGCATTTGGGCCTAAGGGTCATATAACTTAGTTTCTGAAGAGGTTACATTCAGCACTCAAGGGAGATGTTCAGAAAGAAAAGAGATATTTTTTAGAATGCCAGCCAAGCTACAGAACTATGCAACTGAGTGGGTAAGGGCAAAATTACAAAAATAAATAAACAAACAAATAAGCAAACAAATAAATAAAATTCCATAGAGAATGTCAACAGCTGTAATCAATTAGTAGTAGTTGTCTAGAGCACTGTTTTGAGATGGTTTCTGTGACTATGTCTTAGATCAGTAGGAAAAACTGCGTTGATTGATTAGTAATGTCTGTCATTGGTGCAAGAAAGGAAGGTTATAGCATGCATGCTATGTATTTATCTTTGTCTGGGGATGCTACGGACTTTGGAAGCATCAGGCCAAGTACTAACCATTGAGCACTTACTTTTTTGTTGGTGCCATACTCTTTGCATTCATTATTTCACCTAATGTTCATCATGGAATCCCCTCTCCCTATCCCAGCACATTTTGCAGGTGAGAAAATGGATCTTCAGAAGGGTAAAGCCACTTGCCCAAGGCTAAAGAAACCAGTCAGTGGCTAACCAGCTATGATAATTACTGTTAAATACATAAACCATTAGGTTGATGAATAGAAAAGTCAATAGAAGAACAATCCTGGATCCTGTTAATTAGTGTGTGAATGTATATATTTGGCCAAAGGGCTTTGTCTTACTTGTTGCCCTGCTCCTGGGAACTAGCACAGGACTCAGGACACAACTGATGTCCCATGCATATTCACTTAGGATTTTGAACAGGCACTGTGCAAGACACCCTGGAGGGGTAGTTTAGAGAGTAAAGAGATTTGGTTATACATGTAAATGGAAAAGTGTCTAGTTCAAGGTTTGGCGCAGGCTAGGCACTCATCTGCAAAATAGATACAAGACTATTCCCTATCTTGCAGGGTATCACGAAGCTTGAATAGCTTATTATATACAAAATGCTTAGCATAATGTTTAACATTTTTTAATCAATTAGTACTAGAGGAATTGGCTACTGGGTGTGATTGGGAAGACAAAGTGAAGACAGTCTTAGTGAAGACAGGGCAAGCACGTCCTTTATCCTATCTGGACAGATGTGAGGGACTCAAGGACCAGCCTGCACACTGCCGATTCCTAGGATGCCAAGCTAAGTGAGCACATTTTTCATGATCCCCTCAGGCAAGTCCAGGAGGGCGTGTCCTGCATCCAGGGAGCTATTTCTGGCTTTGTGTTGGATCAGAAGTGTGCTGGGAGGCTGTAGGAACCAGATCTGCTGCTGGGGCTCTGGACACTGCCGGTTGCATCTTGCCTGGGGCACCTGGATGTCATGGCAGGAGGGAGAAGGCAGCAGGAAGGGGTGGCCTCAGGGAGCCCAACCTTCTTCTACTACATCTTTACCCAGCTGTGTCCCACCTGTGTTAAGTTTGGGAGTAATTTATCTTATTTGCAGAGTTGGCATAATGCATTTTAAAGAGACTCAAATTATGAAATCATTGCAAGATGGGAAGAATATTGTTTTTTTCTGTTTTATAGAAGAAACAAATAAGATGAATGCAGTTATTTATAATAATAACCAACAACAATAACACCAGCAGCAACAATATATGTTAAACATCATGCTAAGCAATTTGTATATACTAAGTTGCTCAAGTCCTGTGATACCCTACAAGACAGGGAATGTTCTTGTATATTTTGCAGATGAGACCCCAACGCTCAGGGAGGTAAAAACTTTATCAAGCCTGGTCCCATCTGATTCCAGAGCCTGTGCTCTTAACCTCTATGCTAGGCTACCTCCTTGTCCATCAATGAATTAGTAATTTGTGTTTGTATGGTACTTTTTTTTTGAGTCAGAGTCTCACTCTGTCGCCCAGGCTAGAGTACAGGGTCACACTCACGGCCACCACAGCCTCGACCTGTTGGGCTCAGGCGATCCTTCCGCCTCAGCCTTCCAAGCAGCTGGAACTACAGGCATGCGCCACCACGCTCCGCTCATTTTTCTTGATTTATTGTAGAGATGAGGTCTCGTCAACTTGCCCAGGCTGGTCTCGAACCCATGGGCTTAGGCAATCCTCTTACCTTGGCCTCCCATAATGCTGGGATTATAAGTGTGAGCTACCACGCCCAGCCAAACAGAGATACTATTTTTTTTTTCTTCACATCCTTTGACACAACAAAAACAACGCTAGGAGTTAGGAAGGTACTTTCTGCTCTGCCCTGTATTTTGTACAGAATGCATGGGATATACTTTATGCCGTACAGCAAAGTAACCCCTGTACTATTCTGTAATTTCATTTCCCCAAGCCTCAATTTTATCATCTATAAAATGGGGGAAATAACCTTCTCCCAAGGCTACTGTGAGAACTGGAGGTAATAAATTGGGAAAGAGCCTAGCACATTTCACACATCAGAGAAGCACAATACTTTGTAGCTATCAAGCTATATACCTTGGAGTCATTTTACAGGAAAGAGTGAATATTTCTCTTGCTGGGGTGAATGAGGTGACGGGCTGGAATAAGCCTAGTCATCTGTAACTGAGGAATCACACAAGTTCATTCCTAGCAACCCCTTCTCACTCCTTGCATAACTAGTCACCAGAAAGGAAGCGGCTCAGACCCAGGAACAGTGAAATGTCTAATGCATCTGACCCCAGTGGACCCTGTGCTCCCTGAGTCTGGCTCCGTACTAAAGACCTCAGTGTTTTGGGTCTCTATTTGGGCAAGGCCAGATTAGAGCTTTAGCCGGGATTTGGCTAGAGGCAACCCAGGGAAAACAGAGGCAAAAAGGACAGAGAAAATATATTTTGTGAACACAGATTTTATGCTTACAAGTCATCCAGCCATGCACAGCCCTGTCCTTGGGCTGTAATTATGCTTGCTCTGAGTTTTTTCAAGAAACACCTAGGAATGGAGGCATTTTGCCAGTGCCTCACCCAAGTGGAAGCTTAGAGCTGTCCACAGTCATGGGATCATTTAGCCAATGAGAAACCTGGGAGGCAGCACCCCTGGAGAGATGAGGACTTTCTTTTATTTCCCATCCTCTCTCCTGTGAGTCTCTCAGACCAGCACCCCTTTTCTGTCAAGGAACACAGCGTCTGACCACGAGGGAGTGTCTACCGGCTGCATTTATCATCTGGACTCAAAAAAATAAGCAGAATAGATGCCTTCTGGGATGTTATAAGGAGGCCTTTAAATGTAGGGAAGCAAGGTTAGCATCTGGAACAGATGAGCCCCCGGAGCTGGTGACTATGTATGAGACACCTTTCTCGCGCTCATGTCTTAGTCCTATGTGGGCTGAAGGAGGGCTTTGCATAAAGGGACTCACCTTCGTGACATGGCTTCAAGGTGATGTGATGTGACCTGGCCAGAAAATGGAATGAGAACCAAGAGAAGAGGTCCCACTTACTCTTACTTGCCTCCATCTAGAAGTGACCCAACTCTCCTCTGTACCTTCCATTGGTAAAGGCTTGTCAAGGTCCCACCTAGGAGAGAAGAAAACTGGGAAGTGTAGTCTAATAGCATGTCTTGGTGCCGACCTCTCTCAAAAAGAAATCACCTTTCTTTCCAGGAACCACAGTCTGGGGTAAGCATTTCGGTCTTCCCCTTAAGTTTTTTTTTTTCATAGAAGTATAAAAAGGCAGGAGAAATAACAGTTACTATTTGTTGAGCATTTACTATGGGCTAGGCACTGTGCTAAACTCCCCCCAAGCTTTACAATGTTTAATATATGAGCTCTGTCAAGTAGATGTTGTTATTCTCATTTTATAGATAAGGAAAGCCCCCAGGAGAAGAAGTACCTTGATCAAGATCACACTGCCAGAAAATGCTACAGTTAGGATATGAACATAGGTCTGATTCTAAAGCCTGTGCTCTTAACCATTTGACCACATGGCCCGTGTGAAGTATAACTTTCAAACTGGTGCTGGGGGATTAAACTTGATGATAAAGTGCTTAGTGCAGTTGTCTGGTATATCATTAGTGCCCATTAAGTGCTGATTACCAAAAAAAGCAAAATAAAATCTAACTGTTAAAAAGTTTTTCTTGGCCAGGCTTGGTGGCTCAGCCTGTCATCCCAGCACTTTGGGAGACCAAGGCGAGTGAACTGCCTGAGCCAGCGAGTTCAAGACCAGCCCAGGCAACTTGGCGAGACCTCGTCTCTACAATAAATAAATGAATAAATAATTAGCCAGGTGTGGTAGCACTTGCCTGTAGTTATGGCTACTTGGAAGGCTGAGGCAGAAAGATTGACGGGGCCCAGCAGGTCGACACTGGGGTGGCCGTGAGTGTGCCACTGCACTCTAGCCTGGGTCTCAGAGTGAGACGCCAAACTCAAAAAATAAAAAAGTTTTTCTTTGGTCTGTGAGGCATTATCTATTCTGATTGGTTTTTTCCTTTGCAAACTGGTGTCCCATTTATTCACATGCACATGCAATTAACATTTATTGAGTGTGTTTGTGTTTATAGTGCTAGGCACTTGGGATTGATACAGACCCTGACCACAGGAGCAGAGTTGTGTAGGGTGGATTTACTCTCACAAAATTTTGTAAGATTCTAAGAAAAGGCACCAGGATTGTCAGAAACTTGGAGTCTGATTGGCCAATTGGGACGGGATGAGAATCCAATTGATTGGAAAGGACTCTTTTTGTGGGGCAAACCTAGTAAGTAGATAGGCATAAGGAATGGTGACATTTTTATTTAAGTGTCTCCGAAAAGTTTTTCCTTTCCCTTATAAAGACACAGTCTTATCTCCATCTCATTTAAAGTCACAGTAGGCCGAGCACAGTGGCTCACGCCTATAATCCCAGCACTTTGGGAGGTCATGGGTTCGAGACCAGCCTGGGCAACTTGGCAAGACCTACGATAAAATCAAAAAATTAGTTGGGCGTGGTGACGCGTGCCTGTGGTTCCAGCTACTTGGAAGGCTGAGGGGGAAGGATTGCCCGAGCCCAGTAGGTCGAGGTTGCAGGAGCCGTGAGTGTGCCACTGCACTCCAGCCTGGGCGACCAAGTGAGACTCCAACTCGAAAACAAATAAATAAAAATAAATAAAGTTACAGTAGACACTTTTAGTTCTCAGTTACCCTAGATACCACGGTTGGTTCAGGGCTAGCACAGGAAACGAGGAGAGCTCATCTCAACCCCTCCCTGGGACCAAATACAGGAGAGAGTGACTCATGCTGGGCTCTGGTGTTCAGGAAGGAAAAGAGTAATAGTAACATCCAGCCTTTATTGTTTACATCAATGCCAATGTCTACACTGGACATTGTGTCTACATCGTCATAGAGAGAATGCTGAATTCTCTTTCTAGCGCTGTGTTTGGATTTTACTGCTTAATCGTCACAAGCAATAAAGGTGGGTGGGTACATTTTCACCATTCTTGTTTTCAGTTTGGAGCTCAGAGAGGTGATAGCACTCATTCAAGGTCACATAGCCAGTAAGGAATCAAGCAGGGATTTGAATCTCAGGCTACCCATCACCTCTATGTAGCTGCCTCTGGGTTCCAGGAAGAAAGGGCATCTGGGAAGATGGCTAGGCTTGGGCTGCATCCTAAGAACCAGGGACAAGCAAACTGAACCCAGCCACTTGGACTGTGCTCCTGCTCCTCCCCCTCTCTCTCCATCTCCAGCGTCATCCAATCAAAGCGCAAAACGGAAAGGCTCTGCGCCCCTCAGAGCTTCCAGCAAGTCCTGAGCCCTGGCCCCCAGGGCTCTTGGCATCCTTGAATCTCGATTCACTCAGGGACATGCAACAAAAGATTGAAGTCAGCAGTTGCGTAGATCGCTGACTATCAAAAATGAGGGCAATTTTGTATGTGTCTTTAGTTTCTATTTCCCCTACTTGCTTTCCCCCAAGGCTTTGGGATTATTGAGCAGGCAAGCTGGTCAAGGTGGTGAGTTTGAGGTCACCCACTGAAAAGGAGGCACTTGCCGCCCAGGGGTAACTCCATGTGGCTGAGACAGCATGCCCAGATCAGCTTCCAAGGGAAGCCCTCCACGCAGGCAGTAGAACGATCAGAGGGACACTGGAACGTCTTGCACCCCACCCCCTAAATTCTCTGGGGACTTGCTGCAGTGGCTTGTGGTCAATCATTTTCATGTGTCTCCACTTTCATATCTCAGTATAACCTCTGAACCTCTCGCTACATGCCTCTTCCTGTCCAAAGCCCTCTTCAGCAAAACATCACAGAGAAAACCCTGGATCCTCTTCCTCTTCTCCCTGTTGGTGAGCATATTACAAACTTGTCACATGAAGAGGTGATCAGAACGTGCAGGCAGAAAGGATAGGGAAGATGATAGAGATGTCTCAGGTTGTTTATTAATAAAAAATTATTGTTACATTGGATTTGCGATGTTTGTGGGTTTTCTCAGCTTTAACATTTTTTGTGAGTGTTATTATTCTCTCATTCTAAATATTCACTTTTGTACCTAACTTTTTTTTTTTTGAGTTGGAGTCTCACTCTGTCGCCCAGACTGGAGTGCAGTGGCCGCTCCCGGCCACCGCAGCCTCGACCTGCTAGGCTCCAGCGATCCTTCCGCCTCAGCCTTCCCAGTAGCTGGATCTACAGGTGCGCGCTACCACACCTGGCTAATTTTTTTGATTTATTGTAGAGATGAGGTCTCGCCAAGTTGCCCAGGCAAGTCTCGAACCCACAGGCTCAGGCAATCCACTCACCTCGGCCTCCCAAGGCGCGGGATTACAGGCTGAGCCACCGAGCCCGGCTAACTTTTTTTTTTTACAGTCAATATTCTTTCTCTTTTTTTGGGGGGGTGGAGGGGGCAGGGTTTCACTGTGTTGCCCAGGCTGGAGTGTAGTGGCGTGATCAGGGTCACTGTAGCTTCCACCTCTTGGGCTCAGGCAATCCTTCTACCTCAGCCTCCCTAGTAGTTGGGACTACAGGCGCATGACACCACACTCAGCTAAGTTTGTTGTTGTTGTTGTTGTTTTGTAAAAACAAAGTATTGATATGTTGTCTAGGCTGGTCTCGAACTCTTGGACTCAAGAGATCGGCCTCCAAAAGTACTGGGATTACAGGTGTGAGCCACCGTAATATTCTTTTTCTTAAAGAGGGCCTCCAAAACTCTGTAAGCTTCAGGTCCCACACGGCTGGTGATGGCACTGGTTCTAAGATTCTGAGACTGTTAAGACTCTGGTTTCTATGTTCCAGGGTTTATCAACAGAATGGCCACTCCCAGTCATTCTGTGACCTGCCACCTATGGGGCATTGTTCATTAGGACATGTGACTCCTAGACTTCACAATCCTGGAAGTCCCCCCTTGGCACCCAGAACATTTGTGGGCTGGGACTACAAGGTCTGAGGGGTTTATAGCGCAGCACACAGCTTCTGCTGCTGGCTGTTCCTAAAGGGGGGAGGGGCGCCTGCCGCAGAGAGCTTCAGAGGAGGCCTGGTTTTCTTTGGATTTCTCGACTTTTCCATCCCGTGGCTCGCAGATACAAGAGAACTAGCCTCCTCTTAGCAAAAGGTAGGTCAGAGCTAGAAAGAGCTCCAAGCCCCTTATTTTACAGGCAAGGAAAATGACCCAAGCGCGGCAGCCGCTGATCCGAGCTCCTTCAACAGATTGAAGTTAGCCAGCCTATAGCTAGGGCTCCCCTTCCTCTACTCTCTGCTCCCCAAGACTCAGTGAGGAAGATCAGCACAGAGAAGGCACTTTGCTTCCTGCTGAGGGAGAAGTGGGGGAAGATTTCAAAGGCTGAGACGTGAGACTTCTAGTGTCTACAAAATAAGAATCTCCTAGTGTCCACCAAAGCACAGCTCCTTCTTCCAGGATCCATTTTCCTTTGTTCCCTTGGCTGAATTCGAGCCCCGCCCTATTATTATTTTATTGTATTTCGGGGGCACCCAACTGGTTCTCCCAGAGAAGATGAAAACAGGCTGCTAGCAGCATCACAGTCCCTGTGGCTTCAGATTCCAGTGTTTGCCTGGCACAAAAGCCCATTTGAAATAAACATAATAAAAGTTTTACAACTGCTCAGGATCATGGTAGGCTCCCCAAACTTGGGCTGATTCTCTAGAGGGAGAAGGGGAGAGGGGAGAGTCTGGAAGTCTCAGCTCAGAATGCTCAGGGATTAACACTTTCCTGTCCTGAGCCTGGAGGGGATAGAGCCTAGTCTGTCAAAATTGGAGGGGCCCCATTTCACAGACAGGGAAACTGAGAGCAACTCAGCTGTCCCGCAGCTCTTCTAAGATGAGAAAGAAAACAGTTTTTGAAGAGAGGGTAGTGCAGTGGTTCCCAAACCTGGCTGCTCATTGGAATCAACTGGGGATCTTTAAAAAAATACTAAAAGCCGGGCTCAGTGGCTCAGCCTGTAATCCCGCACCTTTGGGAGGCTGAGGCGAGTGGATTGCCTGAGCCCGCGGGTTCAAGACCCGCCTGGGCAACTTGGCGAGACCTCATCTCTACAATAAATAAAAAAATCAGCCGGGTGTGGTAGCGTGCACCTGTAATTCCGGCTACTCAGAAGGCTGAGGCAGAAGGATCGCCGGAGCCCAGCAGGCGAGGCTGCGGTGGCCGGGAGCGGCCACCAGTCTGGGCGACCGAGTGAGACTCCAACTCAAAAAAAAAAAAAAAAATACTAACACCTGGGCCCCCACCTCCAGCCATCCTTTTTCAATGGATCTGGACATCAGGATTTTAAAAATGCTCCCTGGGTGAGCCTAATGTGCACCATTAGTGGGAACTCTTGGTACAGTGGTGGGTGGTGAAGAAACAGGTAGGTGGATGTTTAAATCTTTGCTCTGCAGTTCTATAACTGTGTCCTCCAGCAATCACGTGAGCCTCTGCCTCCTCCATCTGTAAATAGAGCTAGTGGTAATACCTACCTCATACAGGGGTGAAATGGAAATTAAATAAGATAACATATACTAAATGTTTAAAGCCGTGCCTATCACAGGGCAAGTGATCAATGCCTGATAGTTTTATTATTGGTTGTTGCTGTTGTTATTTTGTCAGTGATGTATATCATCATTCCAAGGACCCAGGTTGGGAGATGGGATGGATAAAGTCCCAAGTCCGTTGATGGTTGAATTAGGATTCTCTTTTTGATTCTTCTGACAACAAACATGCTGTGTGACCTTGGACAAAGCTCTTAACCTCTCTGAGTTTAGTTTCCCCATCTTGCCAGATGGGTCTCACAGTCCTTGGCCATCTATTGTCCAGGGGAACTGTGAGATTCCAATAAGATAATGGATTTGAATGAGCTCTGAAAACAGGAACTCACCAGAGGAATGTGAGATATTATTATTATGATGGCCATTTCATTCCCCTCGTGCCCTGGCTGGCCCATCTGTTCTGGGAGCTTTCTGTTCTTTCTCTGCCTCCTTTGGCCACTGGTCCTGAGCTGCTCAGTGTGACATTTGGGCAGTTTCCAGGGAGGATTCTGTCCCTCTTCCATCTGCCTCTCAACTTAACTCTGTTCTCTCCCCTTTTCTGGCCTACCAGGATCTGGTACCCGGGCGTGAGGTGATGGTGTGCGGGAGGAGAAGCCAGGGAGAGCCACTCGTTCTTTTCCTGGGGTGAGGAATTGGCAGCGATCTTGGATTTCCCACAGTGGAAGAGCTGGAATGTCCCCATGAGGCCTTCTCTCTCAATAGACCAGCAGATGAGGCAGAGTGGGAAGCAGAGCTGCAATTCGAACCCAGTTTCCTGGACTCCCATTTAGAGCTCTTCTGCTCCCCACTCTGCCCCATTGCAGACCTCTTGGAGTTGGGCTCTGGAATACAGGGGCCCCTTCTGGCTCCTCAACATCTCTTAGAGGAATCACTGCCTATGGGAGAATATCGGGGAATGGGGGAGTCCTTCAGGATCCCGGCTGACTCCCAAGGAGAATGTGTGTCCTTGGCCAAGTCATTTGGCTTCTCTGAGACTCAGTTTCCTCACTTATGCCGTGGGACAACCATCACCATGTCTATGGGCCCAATGAGGCAGTAAGCAAAAGGACCTTGTAACCTTTATTGCCTGGGATGCCAATTCTGCTGTGGGTACGGGCATAGGATGGGATGTCCTGCCATGCCAGAACCCCTGGTTGGAGACTGGAGCCGACCGAGTCGGAGGTATCTGGGCTGCCCGGAGCTGTGTGGGCTGGAAGGAGCCTGGAAGAAGGCAGGGCCTGCCTGGGATTGGCAGCTGCAGGCCTGCTGGCAGATGGTCTTCTAAGTGGGCCACCCCAGGGTCAGCTTTATGGATTTGCGCATTAACTCTTCCCTCCCCAGCAGCCCCTTAGCCTCTGGCTCTTTCTTTGGGCTTTGGCCTGACCCACAGAAGTTGCCATGTCTCTAACTGAGCTGAAGACTAGACCCTGGCTCACATCCTGTCACTTTCCAGCCCACTCCAAACAGAAGAACTATCCCTTGCATGTGCGGGGGCACTTTACAGTGTGGGGAGTCAGACTCTGAATCCTCACAACACTCAGAGATGGTAAGATTGAGGATTAATGCTTGTCACTTTCAATAATACTATGTTTTGTAAATACTGATATACAAAAAGAGAAAATATCACTGCAGGAACACTATGAGTGTTTTAGGGTCTTTCAGTGTGTGTGTGTGTGTGTGTGTGTGTGTGTGTGTGTGTGTGTGTGTGTGTGTGTCTTTACTAATATAAGGTAATATTGGGCATGTTGTTTTATTTCAGACTTAAAAAAATGTTAACAGTATAATCTGAGTACATATCTATGTAAATATCCATTCATTTTATCTTTTTTTTTTTTTTTTTTTAAGAAATGGGGTCTTACTCTGTTGCCCAGGCCGGAGTACAGTGGGGAGATCTTAGCTCACTGCAGCCTTGAACTCCTGGGCTTCAGCCATCCTCCTGCCTCAGCCTCCCGAGTCATCATTTTTCAATGCCTGCACAGTGTTTTATTATAGGTGTCTAGCAAAAGAAATTGTTGACATCATAAGACAGAGAGGAAATGAACTCAGAGTGGCTCAGTGACTTGACCAGGGTCACACAGTTTGGAAATAACAGCCTGAACTTGAACTGAAATTCAGTTCTCTTGTTTAGGGTAAAAGCGGTCAGGGTTTAGCAGGACTGCTCCTCTAAACCTGTGTGGACCCAGTTCCACTCCAAGGGGAGTTCAAGACAAGTCTTACTTTTTGGTTGTTTGTTTGGCTCAGTTCTGGGTTATTTAAAGAACACTGGCCCCATCTTTGTTGCTGTGCTATTTTGGGAGTCCCAGCTCTCCTCTCTGAGCCTCCGTTTCTTCATTCATAAAAGGAAGCCGAGCATGGCGGCATGCGCCTGTAGTCCCAGCTACTGAGGAGGCTAAGGCAGAAGGATGGCCTGAGCCCGGGAGTCGAGGTTGCAGTGAGCTGTGTTCATGCCACTGCACTCAAGCCTGGGCGACAGAGGAAGATTCCAACTAAAAAAAAAAAAAAACACCAAAAAACGAATTTATCAGACCACTGAGGGAATTAGATTAGATAAGCAATTATCTAGATATGTGGCACACAGTGGGTGCTCGGTTGTGAGTCTAATACTATTCCATTGGTATTATCAATTATAGGAATATTATTAAGCTAATAGCTATTAGTATTATCTAATATCTACTATTATCGGATGTTAGCTAACATCCAGTCATGTTAGAGCTGTAATGGTCATAATAGCCGCAGTCTGTGGGCTCCAGCGAGGGGGCTCTCCGGGCCTCAGTTTACCCATGTGTGAAAGCAGAGTGCTGCCCCCGACTGTCCTCCTCTCCTCACGACCCCCTTAAGGATGCTTGTTAACCCCTCGAGGGCTGCGGGCCTGTTCTTGGAACCCCGGGCTCTCCCAGCGCCCTCTTTCCCCTCCCCCACGAGCCCGGGCCAACGGGCCGCCCCTCCCCCCGCCAGCTCTCGGGCCTTTGACACTAATTGATACGGAGTTCCCCCCTCTAATCCCGCCTCTGCCTCCGGGCCCTTGTTCCGAGGGCATCTGCTTGGTGAGAGGAGGAGGAGGCAGGGCCGACCGCCACCCGCCTGTCTGCCATCTGGTCCCCTTCCCCTCCCTCGTCTCCGCGCCACCGAGAGAAGTCTGTAATGAATCCGTGGCCCCCGCCCAAGGGGGTGGGGTGAGAGCGGGCGCACGCCGCCGTCTACACTCACGCGCTCGCGGGCGCACACCCGCAGCCTGGAGACACAGCGATTAGCAAAGCCTTTGTGCGCCCTCCCAGCCCGCTGCGGCCCAGCAGCTGCCAGGAGGGCTGCGGCGGGCTGCGAACGGGAGGGAGCTTGAATGATCCCACCGAATGGCATCTCTGGCAGCCCCCCCTCCCCCCCCCGGGACGGGACGAGACGAGATGGGGCAGAGGGAGGCGAGCAGGGCAGAGAAAGACAAGTAGACTAGAGAATCCGGGTCAAGAAAGGGACGGGGTGCACGAGCTGGTGGGGGAAGGCAGAGCTGCACGCCACCCCCAGCCTCGAAGAGCCAGACTTCTCAGTCCGGGGCTGAAGGTGAGATGTAATGGCCACTTTCTTCTCCTTTCCTGACTGGGGCTGCCCCGCTTGATTTTCCCTCCCTCAGCCATGAGGGTTGCCTTCTAAAGTCTGGTGCCGAGACTCAGCTCTGCACACCGGGGTTCCAGTTCAGCCCTGGTTCTGGTGGGCTGTGTGACCTTGGGCCAAGGAAGTCACCTCTCTGAGCCTTGGTATTCTGTGAAAAATAACAGCAATGCCGACTCCCAGGGTTGTCAGATCAGATAAGATCATGCATTCAAACCGGTATACCAGGCACTGTGCTAGGAATCAGATTTACAAGACCACGTATGACAGATGGAGGGAGGGAGGAGTGCGGAGGATAAACAAGGAAACCACCTAACAATAAAAGAAGAGAGAAAGAAAGAAAAGAAATCATGGGCCAGGCGCAGTGGCTCACACCTATAATCCCAGCACTTTGGGAGGCTGAGGAAGGAGGATTGCTTGAGCCCAGGAATTTGTGATTAGCCTGGGCAACATAGCGAGACCTCGTCTCTACAAAAAATTTTTTAAAAATTAGCTGGGTGTTGGTGGTGCGTACCTATAGCCCCAGCTATTGGGGAGGCTGAGGCAAAAGGATTGCTTGAGTTCGGGAGGTTTAGGCTGCGGTGAGCCATGGTTGTGCCCCTGCACTCCAGCCTGGGTAACAGATTGATAGCCCAAATCAAAGAAAGAGGGAAAGAGAGAAAGAAAGAAGAAAGGAAGGAAGGGAGGGAGGAAAAGAAAAGAAAAATGTAAATAGGACCCAGATACCAACTGCTTTAAGCAACATTTTCAGATGCTTCCCCTTCTGCTCATGTCAGGATTATTTCCCCCCCTCTCCCTTAGTCCCTGAGCTGGTGTTTGTCACTGCCATAACCAATGCGGTAATATTCCTTGAGTGCTATTATTGTCAGCAGACACGTATTTTTCTCTGTATGGGAACAACTTCAAGCTCAGTGTCTGGTACATAGTAGTTGCTCAGAAAAGGTTTTCTGAGATGAATCTCTCAGAAACCCTACATATATTACTTGGCAGGAGATGCAAACTGCCAGCCCTTACATGAGAGACTGAAAAGGGGTCTGTCCACCTCAAAAATTCTCTCTGATCCTTAAAGCCTTTAAAAGTAGACTTTTTTTTTTACCCTCCAGCTTGGCTAACACTTAAAAAAAGTAGGATTACATCACATTTTGATGAATTTATGGGAAAGCAGGTATACACATACATTGCTGGTAGAGTATAAAACTGGCATAGCTTTTTGGGAATATGATATTTCAGCATTTATCTTTAAAAAAAAAAAAACTGCCTTACTCTATGACCAGCTCTTGATGTCAATTTTAGAGGAAAAGGGAGTTGAGTTTAAGAGTGTTCATTGCAGCCGTGTTTGCGATTGGTAAAAGCTGCAAACAGCCCAGATGCTCTTCATTAGGAAAATAGCTAAATAAACTATGGGATATGCATAACCATGGAATGCAATGCAATAGTTGAAAACAATATGGTAGATTCATATGTATTGACATAGATCTCTAAGACATTCTGAGAAGAAAAAACAAGTTGCAGGCTAATATAAACTGCCTGCAAAAATATTGGATAAAATATTATTTTATCCAATATGCATACAAAAAGCATTCTGAATACATATATACAAAAGAACAATATACTATATATAAATATATGTGTAGAAAAATGTCTCAAAGGATGTACATCAAACTGCCGATGACAGCATCACTTATGAAGAAGGGGTGATAATTTAGGCTTATCTCTGTGACTTACATGTTTAATGAGAATGTTTTCATAATTCACCAGCTTTCCTCCTATAGTAGTTATGTATATAAACATTAATTTTAAAAAATAGAGTAGGTGAAGGACATATAAGTGGTAAAAAAAAAAGCAACAAATGAATAAACACATAAGTGGTAAAAATAAATAAATAAATAGACAAAGTCCTCTGGCGAATCTCAGATTTCCATAGTCAGGGTTGTCTACCTTGGCTCTATTGACATTTAGGGCCACCCAGATAATGCTTCCTTGTGGGGCTGTCCTGTGCATTGCAGGTTGTTTAGCAGCCAGTTCCCTGGCTTCTACCCACTAGATGTCATTAGCACCACCTCCCTCTAGGATGTGACAATCAAAATGTGCCAGACTTTGCCAAATGTCTCCTGGGGAGCAAAACGGCTACTAGTTAAGAACTACGGATCTAGAGATATTTTCCTTCCTACATTAGGTGATCTAGTTAGAAAAATCTAAAACGTCAGAAAAATCAGGACCATTAGGACACATGTTGCAAATCAGGAGATGTCTAAGACTTTGAAATTTTACAGAAGTAAATAAAAGCCACATTGAATCCTGTCTCCGGCCTTCCCTTGGGATTGGAGAAGGGCAGTGGAAGGAGCATTCGACTGGCATCTGACAGTGCTAGGTCTAAGTTCCAGTTCCCTGAGTCTTGAGTCTCAATCTTCTTAGCTATAAAGTAGGGAGACTGGAGCTGCATCCACAGGGGCCATCGTCAGCTATGGGCATCTTAGTGCATATGTCTTGGGCCTTGGAATTGACAGAGCTGGTTTCTGATCCCAGCTGGGCAACCCTGGGCACGTCACATCACCTTTCCAAGCTCATCTATAAAATGGGGGTGATCCTGGGCATGGTGGCTCATGCCTGTAATCCTAGCATGCTGGGAGGCCAAAGTGAGAAAATTGCTCGAACCTAGGAGTTGGAGACCAGCCTGGGCAACTTAGAGAGACCTCATCTCTACCAAAAAATCAAAAATCAAAAAATTAGCTGGTTTGGTGGTCTGCATCTGAAGTCCCAGCTATTTGGGAAGCTGAAACAGAAGGATCGCCTGAGCCCAGGAGGTCGAGGCTGCGGTAAGCCGTGATGTTGCCCCTGACCTTCAGTCTAGAAGACAGAGTAAGACTCCAACTCAAAAAAATATTTTTGGCCAGGCTCAGTGACTCACACTTGTAATCCCAGCACTTTGGGAGGCGGAGGCGGGAGGATTGCCTGAGCCCATGGTTTTGAGACCAGCCTGGGCAACATGACAAGACCTTATCTCTACAACAGATAAAAAAATTAGCTGGATGTGGTGGTGCCTGTAGTTCCAGCTACTTGGAAGGCTGAAGTGGAAGGATTGCCTGAGCCCAGCAGGTCGAGGCCACAGTGTCCATGAGTGTGCCACTGCACACCAGCCTGGGCGACAGAGTGAGTCTCTGACCTCCAGAAAAAAAATTTTTAATAAATAAAAATGGAGAGAATGAAGTACCTACCTTGTAGGCTGGATTTGAGGATTAAATAATATGTTGCCTATACACATACAACATTGTACTGATATCTTTGGTGGCAACGTTTGTAAATTCTACATTAGCCAGCATCCTGTTAGAAGCCAACGGTATTTACATGGAGAAAGAGAGCCACAGTTTTGTTTTGTTTTGTTTTTTCCTTTTTCACCTCCCTGGGATCATAGTCTGGAAATTCAGATATCTGTACTACAATGAAAAGGCACCATTCATTCATTTGTGCAGCAGGCGTTTGTCATTTGCCCACTAGGGGTCACTTCTTCAAGATAGAGATGAGAGTCCCGTCCCCAACACTCCGTCCTAACCTGGCTTCTGAGCTGGGACCCACCTGGATAGTCATTGTCATCAAAATTCCCAGGACATAACTCTCAGGAGGATATCCCCTGATGCAGCAGCATTTCTCAGAGACAGAGATGTCTGCGAATTCCTCTGTCCAGCCACGTTCCCTGCCCCCACACTTAGCCTCTTCCCACTATGGGATAGTGGGGCAAATTGAAAGCCACGAGAATAACAGCTTTCTCTTGTTCTTCCCAGTCTTCGAACTATCTGGCTTCTTTTTTTACCAATCGACAAACTCCCCAAGACCATCTTTGTCTCCCCAAGACCATCTTTGTCTGGCATCTTTTCAACAAAGAAAGGCACTCTTTCTTTCTTGAAGAGCCCACCCGTTTACCCAGCCAGTGTCTTCCTTCAGCCCCACGTGTACGTCATTTTTGTTCTTTAATCCATGATTCTTTGATATTTCTCTGCTAAGACCCTTTGGAGTTTTGTTTTTGTTTTTTTGAGTCGGAGTCTCACTCTGTCTTCCAGGCTGGAGTGCAGGCACACCCACGGCCACCCAACGTCGACCTGCTGGACACCAGCGATCCTTCATCCTCAGCTTTCCAAGTTGCCAAAACTATAGGTGCATGCTATCACACCCGGCTAATTTTATTATTTTATTGTAGAGACCAGGTCTTGCCAAGTTGCCCGGGCTGGTCTCAGCCCATGGGCTCAGGCAATCCACTTGCCTCGGCCTCCCAAAGTGCTGGGATTACAGGCTGAGCCACCGAGCCCGGCCTGGAGTTTCTTAATCGTTCTTTTTGGTCAGTTACTTCATACCTAAGCATTTCTACTTTTCTTGTCCCTATTGATAATACTTCCGCTGCTTAGTGATTTTCTCTGTTAATGTTTACAATGTCTCTTTTGACTCCTACCCAAGACACAGACCGACCCAATTATCTTCTCAACTTTAGGGAAGGCTCTGGAGAAAAGTCTCACCAGGTGTTTTACATCAACCTGGGAGATAATGCTGTTTACTCCCAGCATGCACTCGGCCACAGGTGGAATTAACAGAAGGAAGGGTGAAAATTGGATCACCAGATATGCCTTCACAGTGGGGAAACAGCATTAGTTTCCTTAACTAAGTGACATGATCTTCAAGAATACCAGATCGATGTTTGCACATGACTAACAAACCAAATTTTGGAGCCCAACAATCAGGCTGCTTATTTTCTGTACCAGTTTGTCCCTCCGGTGGTATAAAGATCATCAACACCAACAAACCTGTAGCATCTCTAGTTCAGTGATGAGATTGGGGCCCAGAGAGGTTGAACAATTAACCCAGTGTCACACAGCCATAAATAGAACATGAACTGGGGTTAGGACTCAAATAATCTGATTTCCACATGTTAAGTTTAGTACTGAATGATCCACTTTCCTGCAAATATTTTGTAAATAAGTCTTAGTCATAAAAGTAACACATGGTAATGGTTTACAAAAATATGGCAGAAGTATAAAATAGTGAAAGCTCCTTCATCTTAACTTTCTACCTGTATCTTTTAGAGACAACGACTACTGTGCTTTCTTATGAGTCTTTCCAGAAATGTTTTATATGAAAATACGATGCACTATGCTGGGAAACTTGTCTTTTCCTCTTAACTTTGTATCTTGGATTTTTAAAATATATGTTCTTTTTTTAATGGCTGCACTGTATTCTACTGTATAGCTGTATCACTCATTTAATCAATACCCTATGGGTTCACTATCAGTTTGTTTTGGGAATTTTTGCTATAACAAACAATGCCACGATAAGCAATTTTGTACATTTATCTTTGCCTACTTTGGGAGTTAACATTTGTAATATAAATCCCTAGAAATAAAATGGTTAGAAATTCCTAGAAGGTGATATTGCCTGATTGCCCTCTTCAAAGTTTGCATACCACCCCCACCCCCCAGGGTGAAAGAATCCTTTTCCTTGACCACTACAAGATAGGACCATCAAGCCCTTTCATTTCCCTCATTCTGAGTTAGAAAGTATTATGCACTTGTTTTAATTTCCCTTTCTTTCATAATGACTGTAGGCATATATCTTTGCGTGTTTTGTTAGCCATTTCATATTTTTCTTCATTGCCTCTTCACCATTTAATAAAATTGAATCATTCCTTTTTTTTAAAATTTGTAAGAGCTCTTTGCATATTAAGGGGATTATTCTGCCTGTCATGTGTGTTGCCTCAAACTTTTTTGGTTTGTTTCTGATGAAGATAGAGATTCAGGGCAGACCAAAAAATGTTATAGGTAGCTTTTGGAGAAAGGATAGGAAGTAAAATGAGATTCTGTCTTCCTCTCTAACTCTCTTTCCCTTTCTGCCTCTCCACCAAGAATGACTTGTTGTAACAGATGGAGAGCTATGAGTCAGAACAGGTATGAGGCGCTAATCTCCTCTCCTCCTGCTGGACCCGGGTTCAAAGGCAGGCAGATATTAGAGGACAGAGAACTTGGGCTATTTCCCAGATCCGTGCTGCCGTTGGCAGCCTGGTGCCCATTCCCAAAAATGCCACTTCATGTTTTTAAAGACCAGACACAAGGCAGCATATGGCCTACAGGAACCCTGCAAATTTTAAATTTAGGAAGGCACAGGAAATGAGGAGGTGGGAAGGGAGCTAGGGAAAACTCTTCTGAGACTATTTGGCTTCAGAGGGTGGGGCAGGGATGGACTTCTTCTGCTTAGCGAGAGGTCAACACATCTATGGACACTGAAACCATGGGAGAATATTATGGCTGCATACCCTCCCCTTCGAGTGAAAGTACTCTACAACTCAGCTCCGCCCTTTCTAGCCTAGAGAACTCCTTAATGTGCTCAAATTCTGTTCAAGAAATGTGTTGAAGAAATGAGCAAGTGAGCTGAGTGCAGTGACTCATGAAATCCCAGCACTTTGGGAGGCGGAGGCGAGAAGATTACCTGAGCCTATGGGTTCAAGACCAGCCCGGGCAACATGATGAGACCTCGTCTCTACAGTAAATAAAAAAAAATTAGCTGAATGTGGTGGTGCATGCCTGTAGTTACAGCTACTTGAAAGGCTGAGGTGGAAGGATCGCTTGAGCCCAGCAGTATGAGGCTGCAGTGGCCGTGAGCAGTGTGCCACTGCGCTCCAGCCTGGGCGACAAAGTGAGACTGACTCAAAAAAAAAAAAAGAAGTGAGAAAATGGATTAATGTTCATTGCAGTATTGCAACTGTGAGAAATTCGAAACAACCTAAGTCCAGCCATAGGGGCAACTATAAATTCTAAATTGCAACAAAGCAGCTGAAATAAATGAGGCAGAGGTGTAGGTGTGGACATGGGAAGATGACCAAGGTGTTTGTTGAGTGAAAAATGACAGCTTCAGGTGGATATAATAGAGAGCATAATACTTAGAACCACAAGAGCATCCTTTGCCTCCCCAGCATATAATCAATCCATCCGCAAGTCTGTCAGTTATAAATGGTTCCTGAACCTCTTCTTCTCCATCCCGACTGCTACTGAACTAGTCAGAGCTGCCATCACCTCTCATCTGCAGTTCTAGGGACTGTCTCCCAAATACCCTACTGCTGTTGACATTTACTCCCTCCCAGGTGTGCCGGCCAGAGTGAGCAATTATAAACCCAACCAGTTCATGTCACACCTCTGCTCAAAACCGGCTCTCCTGGCATTGCCCCAGCCCTCCTCGGCTTCTTCCCCTCTTCTCCCTGCTCACCCTTCTGCATGCTGCTCCAGTCACAGGAGTCCCCTTGCTGCTGCTCGGAGACACCATCCTCATTCTAGGCTTAGGGTCTTCATCCTTCACCCTGGACTGATCTTCTCCTGATTTGTGCATGGCCAGGTCTTCCTCATCCTTCATGTCTCAGCAAAAGTGTTGCCTCATCAGAGAAGCCATCTCTGACCACCTGTAAGGGGCTGAATAGCACCATTCTGTCCACTGTAAACCTCCCAATGTGACCTTATTTGGAAATAGGATCATCACAGTTGCAATTTAAGATGAGGGCAGAGTGGGCCTATCATCCAATACAACTGGTGTCCTTACAAAAAGAGAAGGGACACAGGTGTGGAGGGAAGACAAGGGTGAAGACAGAGAAGAGGTTGGAAGGATGCTACCACAAGTCAAGGAGGGCCAGAGCCACAGAGCTGGAAGAGGCAGGGCAGGATCCTCTCCCGAGGTCTTTGGAGGGAGCAAGCCTTAGCAGTGCCTTGATTTAGGATTTCTAGCCTCCAGATTGAGAAAATAACTGTCGGTTGTTTTAAGCCACCTAGAATGTGGTCCTTGGTAATGACAGCCACAAGAATGAACACACTACCTTACCCCTCTCCAGTAACTGTCTTTCACATTCCCCTATCAGAGGGTGATCCTGGAAATGAACAAGATGTGGGTTTTGTTCTCTAGAGTTCGGGATTCAGCAAATGTGAATTTTTCTTTCTAAGAAAAATAAACAGACTGTTGCACTTCCCCAGATGACCTGTGTTCTAACCAAGAATTATGAAAATTGGAAACCTAACCCTAATCCCAACCTGAACCCTAGCCCTAGCCCTAGCCCTAACCCTAACCATAACCCTAGCCATATCCCTAAACCTAATTATAGCCCTAACACTACACCAAGCTCTAGCCTTGGCCCAAGCCCTAGCCCTAACCCTAAACATAGACCTAACTCTTACTCTTCCCCTAACCCTCACCCTAACCCGAACCCCAAGTCACATAACTTCAACTATTTATTTGCTCTTTGTGTGCCAGGAGACATACCCAAAGTTGTTTCCACACTAGTAACCCTGGGAAAGTCTGGGCCTTCAAGATCTCAGTTCTATTTTCCCCTCCCTCTAATATCATTTTTTTACTTTTGATTTTGCATTCTACATTTGTGTTTTTACCTATCTGACTCCATTCTGAGGAACTTATTGGTCGTTTTCTTTTTTTCCTTTGCAATGTCATGCTATGTAAGTGCTTGAGAAAAGCAGGGTGGCATTCTGCAGACCCACAGGCTGAGTGGGAATCCCAACTCTGCCACTGGCTGGCTGTGTGACCTTAGTCAAGCTACTTCACATCTCTATACCTCAGTTTTCTCAGCTGTAGAATGGGAATAAAACAGTTGTTGTGAGGAATAAATGAGATCTTTTTTGTAAATGCTTTGGGGTCTGGAACATGATAAATAATATGCTTATTAAATAAATAGCAAACTTTAATGTCCTCATGGATTAAAAAACTCCTTAAGATGGGGGTTATACCATCAACAGCCTAGACTATACGCCCCTTGAGGTTATTTTATTACATTTTTTAAAATCTTGAACAACCCCCTCGGGTCCCCCCGACCCACCCACTGTGGGAGCTTTTCTGTTCTTTCAATAAGTCCTGCTTTCTCAAAAAATAAAATAAAATCTCTAGCTCATATGACTGGCACATGGTAGCTGATTGATGAATCTTTATTGAATGAATGAATGAAACCCAGTTCTTCCACTCATCAGGAGCATGGTGGTAGAAAAGTAACTTTTTGGACTTCACTTTTACTGTCTTGAAACCAACATCCCTTTAAGGTTTCTTCCAGTTCTAAAGATTCCCAATTCTGTTCCTGAAAAGGCATCTTAGCATCCCATCTCCTTCACTGCCCTCTCTCCAGACAGCTTTTCCTGGAGCTCTACCTACGCCCCCTCAAGACTGTGGACCTGTGTGTCTGGAATGAGGATGCAACACATGCCCCAGGGGCAGGCAGCCACTGTGTTCCTGAGCTTGGGAAAGATGAGAAGCAGGAGGGAGGCAGATAAGGCAGGGGTGGCAGGAGTGGATGCTGGCAGATCAGAATCATCATCATCATCTTGGGTACCTGAAGATTTTTTTTTTTTAGTGGTCCCACTGTGTTGAACCCTGGACTCAAGCAATCCTCTCGCCTCAGCCTCCCAAAGTGCTGGAATTACAAGGGTGATTGAAGATTCTTCAGAGCAACAAATAAGAAGGGGAGTCCTTTGCGGGAGAGCGGAGAGTGAAGGTTTCTGGCTTTCTTTGGGGAGGGGTCCTTCTCATCTTTGCTCTAGCAGAGACCCACCCTCACTGGGCTCAGTTGTGACACAGTGAACAACTTCTGCCTCACTCCTTTCAGCTTGTCTGCTCCTACCTACCTGCAGGCTGGAAGTTCCACTCTGTCCCATACTGTGGCCTGAGTTCAAATCCTGGCTCTGCTGCTTACCAGCTACATGACCTTGGATGGGTTACTCAAACCATCTGAACCCCAGTGTCTTCATCGTTAACAGGGGGCAGCATAATTTAGCAGGGTTATTGTGAACATTAAATCAATGTCGATAAAAAGCTTTGCACAGTGTTAGGACATAGTGTGAGTTCAAGGCATCACAGTCATCATAATTATCGCAGGAAAAAGAGAAGCAGAGAGAGGGGAGGAGACAGAGAGAAAGGCATTTCTTCGGGCACCTGAAGAACAGGAAGGGGAATGAATGGGTTTAATTGAAAATGCTGGGTGGCCACTAGCATTGAGAAAGAATCTTATGGCCAATACTCTAGAGAAATAAAGAGAATTACTCTATCTAATTTGCTTTGTTGAAAATTGGAAATTTCATATCCTGGATTTGTTTAAAGTAGGACATACCCCCTCTCAAGATCCCTGGGAGTTGTGAAGACACATTGAAGATTCTAGGGAATCAATCCTGCCACCACCCACCCCCAGAACCATGAAGTTTGTGTCTCCTTCAGGATGATTTGGCTGCAGGAATCCAAACCTTAACTCAATGAAGCTCAAGTGGAAAGAAAGAATCTCCCAGAATTCAACTGCACCAAAATGACAGGTACAGTCCCTAGCCCTCCATAAATTTCCAGGCCTGCTCCCCGCAGCTGACAGACTGAATCTCCTTGCCTCGATTTTACATTCCTTGCAGAGAGGATCTGATCGGCAAAGATGATGTATAAATCAATTTGACCTAAATCAAATCCTAATTCAAATTCTCTAGGGGCCAGCTACTTAAATATTTAACAGAGGTTTTAAAAAAGCCGAGCCCCAAATCCTTTGTGCAATGTGAACCATTGAATCCTAATCAAAGACACGTCGACCATCCCTGGGTGGAAATAATGGCTGTTATACAGGTGCCTGCCAATCTGAGTCTGCTGTCTCCTTTCCTCTTGTCAACATGGGTGAAAAGAGGATTTAGGCAAGTCCCTGAAGATTCCCAGGAGTTGGGCCACCCCAAGCATTTCCCCTCCACCCACTCACCCCTGCCACTTGTTTTAATTTTTCTCTCAACCTGAAACTCCAAGCGACAGCTTCTTGCCTGCTCTGTTGTCAGCTGCCTTTGCACCCTGTTACCTCCACAAATAACACATTTTATTAACTTTTTACCCCACCTCTTGTAAGAGCTCCTTTCTCTTCCCATGAACCCTCTGCCTCAGTATCCCTGGGCCAAACTGCTTCTTTGAGAAACAAAACCACTGCCCAACCAGACATCTCCTTTCCCATTATTTTTTTTGAGGAGTAAGGCTCTATGGTTATCAATCACTTCAAGCCAGAAGAGGGATGTTGAAGGGGAAAGGAAATACCAAGAAACCTACAGAAAGGCAGAGAAGCCAGTCCCTAAGACGCCAGGTACACGAATGGCTTCGAATCCTTCAGGGGGACTTGGATCCTTTGAGAAACTGGAAAGCCCTAGACAGCTTTCCCAGAAAAATCACACACACGCGGTAGCCCCAGAGCTGCTTCTTAACCGTGTAGCACCTTTGTGTGGTTAGGGAAGGGAGCCCCTCTCTCTGGGTGGCACAACTTGGTAAATGGAGTAGGCTGAACCCCAGCCCTCACCCCATCAATGGGGGATCCTTGTGTAGATCACAACTTGCCCCATTGCGAGGGTGGCCCTGCATGGACTCCCCACTGGGTTCCCCCTCTCTGATTTATTTCACATCTCCCTTCTTTGACTGATGGGCCCCCGAAGCCCAGAATGGGCTAGTGACATTCTCAAGGTCACACAGTGAGTCAGTTACCTGTCTTTGTTATTTTACCCTTCACTTCCCACAGACACAGACCCTTTTACCTACCTCCTGATTAAATAGCGCATTGATTATACTCACTCTACTAAGAGGCAACACGACCGTGTGGCAGATAAAAATCTGTTGTCTAAATATCTAAATTAAATCCTTGTAGAAGATGCTTACAGGGAAGTGTTGGTAAACCCAGTGGCCCCAGGCAGGGAAGAGCTATTCGTCTTATCAGTACTGTCTGGGCTGAATGATCCATTTCCAACAGTGAGAGGAGTGAAATCATGAAAAGGCCTAAGAGTCCTGATGGAAGGAGAGTGAGTCAGAGCCGTTGGCATTGAAAAGGTGTAGCTCAGAGGGGGGAGGCTACCTAAAGAGGGGCATTCGGGTGCGTTAAAGACAGGCCGGTGCGGTGTGAACGTGCAAATGAATCGCCCAAAATAGATGAGATTTCTCTCGGTGGTAATTGCAAGTGGAGCTGGTGAAAGGTTTTATATCGAGATCACAGAAAGGAAAGAGCTGGGGAGATAGAAAGGATTTTATTTTGGAGTCAAGAATGAGAAAGGTTTTTTTTTTTTTTTTTAAAGGAGAGTGTAGTCTCTTTCAAACAGAAAAGGGGTTTGGGTGGACTGGAAGAGAAGACGCTGATTCGCCCATAGAGGGCGTTGTAGTGGCATCAAGAAAGTGATTCATAGAGACCATGGGGAGGAGGGGGTGTGTTCTGGGGACCTCGCTTTCGATTCCTGCTTTTTAAACCTCAGTTTTCTCATCTGTAAAATGAAAATAAGCGAACTACTCCTGTATGCGACAGTGGTGATGGATCTTACAAACTTACTGTCGAACCAAAGACACAAAAGCGTACCTACTGTATGATTCCAACTCTGGTCAGCACAAAACCAGACAACACGAATCTGGATGTCAGAAAAGTGTTGGGAGGGGATGTCAGAAAAGGGAAGGGAGATGAGAGAATCCCTGAAGGGGGGCACGGGATGGCGGCGGGTGGGGGACAGGGGACACTTCCAGGGGCTGGGAATATTTTGCTTTCTAACTTTGCACAAATGTATTGAGTTCTGCCTTGATGATTTGGGTGCTCTTTTGTAAGCATGTTCTGGTTTATTTAAAACTTAATGAAAATAAAAAAGAACTGACCCTATGATTACAGTGTCTCAGGGGAGATGGAACCTATAGGGAAATGACTCCCTGTTGTTCGAGGCAGAAAATACAAGAGTTGTGGAAGAGAGGCAAAACGGCTATCAGGAAAGATCAGCTGACGCGGGGGGAGAGAGAGAGAGAGAAAGAGAAAGAGAGAGAGAGAGAGAGAGAGAGAGAGAGGTGCTTTCATCAGGGTGTGGGTTCAGAGAGGGATCCATGGGACACCTTGATTCAGCTGGGCAGGCAGGTGCCTGAGCAGACTAGGGCCCCAGACTGGCAGTGTGTGTGTGTGTGTGTGTGTGTGTGTGTGTGTGTGTGTGTGTGTGTGAGTGTGTGTGCATGTGCACGTGCTGACGTGCATGCACCGCTGTCCCTCAGTGCTCACTATTGACAGGTGTGCATGTTTAGAAGGCTTCTTTTCATAGATGGCTGAAAATTTCAGCTTTAGTCCCATCCTACTGGGAACCCCGTGTCAAAACTAAAGTTAGTAGAAAGAGATGTTTTATGACTTAGTCAAAAGAGGAAAATGTTGTTTTCTTTCTCTGGGAGACAAGCCTTCACTAGACTCTGATGAAGATTGCACGTGTACTTGCTCACTTTAAAAACCCTTTATTAAGACCCTCTGTGTGCTGAGCACTGGTCTAGATGCCAAGGATCCAACCACAAACATAGTTACCACCTGGTAGGGCCAAATTTCCAAGTGATGGTTTAAGGCAAAGAGATGATCTCCACAGGACTTTTCTTCACAGGGAGATAGTCCCCAGAGTAGCAGTAGAAATATAAACCAGATGCCAAGCAGAACTTCCTGACTACAACATTAAGTTGTCTATCTGACGCAAAGGAAGGAAGATTTACTAGACATAGATTTTCTGTATTATGGAGTTGAGTTGCTAGCCATATCTTACCTCATGTTGGCAGAAGGATTGTGAAGTGAATAAAGCATTGTCACATACATCTCAGGCTGAGGTCCAGAGAACCTGTACCAATTAAGGTGTTAAGCCGGGCCCAGTGGCTCAGCCTGTAATCCTGCGCCTTTGGGAGGCTGAGGTGAGTGGAATGCCTGAGCCCATGGATTCGAGACCTGCCTGGGCAACTTGGTGAGACCTCATCTCTACAATAAATAAAAAAAAAATTAGCTGGGTGTGGTAGCGTGCACCTGTAGTTCCAGCTACTTGGAAGACTGAGATGGAAGGATTGCCAGAGCCCAGCAGGTCGAGGCTGCGGTGGCTGGGAGCGGCCACTGCACTCCAGTCTGGGCAACAGAGTGAGACTCCAACTCAAAAAAAAACCCAAACAATTAAGGTGTTTTCAGCTGCAGATCTCAGAAAACACATCAGTAAATAGTTTAAATAATAGAAGAAATGTATTCTCCCACTTAACAAAAGTCCAGAGGAAGGGTTGGTTAATTTAGCAACTAAACTAGACCTCAGGTTTAACTCTGACACTCTCAGAGTGTTAATGACGCTTCCCCTCATCACTGCAAGAAGGATGTAGCATTTCCAGCCATTGCATGCAGATACAGTGAGACACAGCATCTTTTGTGTCTTTTTTGGGGGGGGCAAAGAATGCCTTCTCTTGAAGCCTCCAACTCCCAGCCCCAGAATTACCTCACGTGCTTATACCTAAACCAGTCACTGGCAAGGAGAACGAATTTTCCATGATTGGCTTTGGTCAATTGAGATATATTGTCTGGGGCTGAGGTAGGGCTTAGCCTCCTCTGATGAGGAACAGTCTCTTTTCCCCAACCCAAATGCTTGAACAGAAACAGGATTCTGGTTAGCAAATCCTTCCTCCTGTTGCAGAGAGGAGTATCTGCGGCGTGGATCTTGGAGTGTCTACCTCAATGACAAATCAGAGATTGTGAACTAATCCCTAGGTCACACGGAGAGTAAACTGGGAGACTTTGCACAGGAGTGAGCACTGGGAACAGCTTAGTATTTCAGTGGTAGGGTTATTTCATATTTATCCTTTACTCCTCTGAGACCAGTGGGTTCCCCTGGGTGGGGGGAGTTATAGAAGCCAAGATCCCTACGGACACAGGAACTCCTCTGGTCCCCACTGAGAGCCAAAGAAAGAGGTCCCAGGTCTCAAGTCACATGGCTAAGGGCTGCTTGTTGTGTTTTGGGAGAGCAGAGCTCGAGTGGTTCCTAGCATTATTCCAACAGTTGCCTGCTGTCACCGAGCCCTTAGTGCTCACCAGGCTCTGGTCTCCCAAAAGTGACCTCCTCAACATGCAGAACAGATCATGCCACACAGCTGCTTAAACCCTTCCCACGTCTTTCTGTTATTCCCAGGAGAAAGCTTCAAGTCCTCACCTTGCTGTCAAGGTGCTGAATGCCCTGGCCACTGCCTTCACCTTCCACAAAAACTCATCCCATTTGCCCTCTCCTCCCTTGGCTCCTACCTCAATAAACTCTTTCTCTTCCTTCCTTGTTCCAGATTCCAACATATAATAGGTACTTGATAAATATTTGTTGAAGGGGTAAATATTTTTTCCCAGCCAAATATCTTATTTAGCCCTTTCCCCTCCACATTCTAATTAACTCCTACTCATGTTTCTTCTTTAATTAGTCTTTTTCTTCTTACAAATGAGACCCTCATTATAATTCTCTTTAATAGAACTCTTGGCTTTCCTGCATTGCCCTTATCACAGTTGTTTTGATTTTTGTATGTGCGTCTTTGTTTAATGCTCGCTTCCCCCATCTCTGTTCATTTCAAGAGGACAGTTTGTCCTTTTGTCTTGTCCTCAGTTATTTTCCCGAGGGGCTCTTGACCCATCATGGGCCTCAAAAATAGTACCTGAAGCCCCAAGGAGGTGCTCTGCCCAGTATCATCCAGTCTATTGGGAGCTGACGAAGGCCGGAACTCAACTTTCCTGTCTGCCAGCCCCAAGTTCTTTCCCTAGATCTGGCCCCTCCTCACTCAAAGTCACTGCTGGTTCATGGTGCATCTCTGCTCATTTACCAAAGGTGCCTCTCAATGTGGTTGAATTCTGGCTGATGCAGCCTCACAGCAGGGCACAGAGGGAGACAGAGAAAGTGTGGACTGAGCTTCAGCCCCTACAAGCTTCCTAGGCTGGGCGCCTTTGTGCAACTCACCAACTGCATACATATAGAGGCCCGCTCTTCCTAAGCCCCTTCTTTGTGTGTATTCAACTCCAAACATCTCCTTGTATGTCCTGGTTGCCCCCTCCCCTAACAAGCAGCTTGTCAGCTTTGATCTTTTAATCCAGGATTCACCAGAGCATGATTGACGTGCATTTAAACTGAGCCTCCCTGGGGCTGAGACCTGCTCCTGTCTAAACCCAGGGATGGACAGGCTGGCCATGCCTCTAAGCTTGATCTTCTGCCCTTAGGATCTTTTCCAATCCCTTTACATCCAAACCAGGCCGATGTTGGGGGGATGTGTAATATGCATGTTTGTCAGGACTCTATCAGGGATTCTCTGTGTCTCCCAGCCTTATGTGGGGATGGTAGGAGGAGCAGAGGACCATCAGGCCACTTACTGTGTGGGTACTGAACAAACAGGGGAAATGAGAAATCTTCATTCTGTATGGGGAGGCACCAGAGGCTGAATTAATGGGTGTGATGTACACGATCCTGGTGATGGTTACACTAAAGAGCCAGACTTTACCATGTTGCAATATATCCATGTAACAAAAACTACACTTTTGTCTTTTACATCTATACAAAAATTTTTTTGCAACATAGATCTACCAGTACTGAGGGAGTTCTGAAAGAAATGTTCTGGATAAACAGTACAGAGACATGTAACTCTGGTGTGTGAATGAGTGTGTATATAGGGGAGGAAGACTAAATAATTCCAGGAGAAAGGATACACGGAAGCATTAGTAAAACATGGAGCGTAGAGGGAGTTGTATCAGGGCAGAGGTGTAACAAGTGCAAAGACTAAGTAGTCAGTTACTATTTTAAAAACTAAGAGGAAGTCATCTGCTTTTCAAGGGCAGGGGGTGGAGTGTCTGGTGCAAGGAATAGGCAGTGGGATAGATCATGGAGGTGTGTTAGTCCAGGCCCTCATAGACTCCAGTGTCAAGACAGGATTGCTCATGTAAGGATTTACTAGAAGAACTGCCTGAGGGCGAAAGGAGGAGGGAGGCTAAGAAAGCATAAGACCACTCGCAAAGGAGAAAGGGAACGCAGAAAGATTGGGTAGAGGCCAGCACAGTGGCTCAAGCCTATAACCCCAGCACTTTGGGAGGCCAAGATGGAAGGATTACTTGAGGTCAGGAGTTGGAGAGTAGCCTGTTCAACATACTGAGACTATGTGTTTACAAAAATACTAAAAAACAAAGATTGGGTAGAAGCATTGTTGCCTGTCACACAACCTGGGGAAGATTCGGCAAGGTTCTTAGGGAGCACTTAGACCAAAGTCTGACAGGAGTATGTATCTGACTTAGTTTGGTGGCCACCCAGCCATTAGCTGGAAGCAACCCATGGGAAGTATGACCTTCCACAAACTCAGGGCTCAGCACAGGAGACCCTAGGTCAATTGTGCTCTCTGTGGCTGAAGATCTAGGAGATACATCCTCATGACCAGCACATCTGGGTTTTGTTTTATTCTAGGGAGAATGGAGAGCCACCAGAGGTTTTGAGCAATTTATGCATAAAAGGACACCACTCTGGTGGCTGTGGAGGAGATAAGTAGGAAGAGATCAATAATAAAATTAAGAAAGAAATTGTGGGGTGGAGCTGTTGCAAAGATTCAGGTAAAAAGATGATGTTGACCTAGACTTGGAAGGTAAGAGGGTCACATGGAGAAATGAATAAGCTGAAGTTATGCTAAGGAAGGCAGAATGCTTGGAACTTGATTCCTGTATGTGAGAGACAGGACTCAAAGAAGAGGAGACAGAGGATGAGGGCCATATCTTTAAGTATCATTTGTGCGCTAGACATAGTGTATAGTACAATGGTTTCGTTTAGTTGCCACAGTGATCCTGCAAATTTGGTTCTAGGCATAGCATTGGTGAACCCACAGTCCACCCACCACACCCTAGCTCATCAGCCTAAGCAAACCATGGTGATTTCATTCTCACACCTACAATTGTTTTAGGAATAGAGGAAGTCTGGGGAGCTTTGGGGAGAGACTTGTCCTTCTCAAGAAGCCATCCCATTTACGTGGTCCCTTTCTTTCTCCGCACATGCTGGTATCTGGGTGTGATGTTCAGAACTGCCTGCCATCTTGGAATCCTTGGGAGGGCGGCAGCTAAAAGCACAGCCCTCCCATCAATGATGCAAGAGCAAAAATGTTAAGAAGAGCCTGAGCCCTGAATGTCATCATGGAGCACTGAATAAACCAGCACTGGAACCCAGTATTGAGATCATGTATTTCTTTACAGTTTGCACCAATGTGAGTCAAGGTTTTCTGTTTCTAAACCCAAGCTATTAACCTTGTTTTATAGATAAAGAAATGGAATCTTAACGTCACAGGATGTTAGTAGATGGCAGAGGGAGGACACAATCCCAGGGCTTCCTACAAGATCATGTCCCTTTGTAAATAGCACTTTTCTTTTGTTGGATGTCAACTCAAGTCATCTGATTATGAGAGAGCTAAAGATCTTATCTTGTAGGATGTTAATATACAGGGCAATGAGAGCCAGAGCTACAAGCATTCATTGTGTCCTTGCTGTATACCCTGCATAATCCAATCATTGTAGAGGTTATAAACGACCTAGATATCAACGCTGCTTATGAAAAGTTTGTGATATAACTGAGAAGAGATGAAGACAATTGGAGACTATAAAAATAGATAACTTTAGGAGAAGGGTGTTTATTATGCACCAGACAGTGGGATTAGTGTTCAATATGTCTTGTCAGAGTTTATTTCTCACAATAAACAACAGAGTATTTACTATATTATCACTATTATTGTCTCCATATTACAGATACAGAGGCACAGAAAGGATACTAACTCACCTAAGATCACAAAGTCGATATAAATGAAATTTAGAGCAGTCTGAGTCTGACACCAGAACCTGTAATCTTATGGTCACTACACTATACTGCATCCCATATAAGGATTAATTAATGCAAGATAGCATCAAGCTGAATTGTGCATGTTCAGGAAAATAGTAGCAAAGATTCTTAAACATATAAGTGCAGGTGCTTTGCATGTGTTGTTGCTGATCCCTAGTGGTTAAGCATGAATTGGAATCACCTGGAGGGCTTGTTAATGTACAAATTGCTGGGCATCCCCCCAGAATTTCCAGCAGATTTTGGGTGGTGGTCTTAGGATTTGTGGAAACTGGTTTAGAGTTGGCAACTCATCTGCCCACAGCTTGCAATGGATAATCTCCAGAGTCAAAATTTGAACCTGGCTCAATCTGGCCCCCAAAATTCCTGCTGTATTAATTGTACTATGCTGCTCTCAGATATAAATACACCACAAATTCAGAAGGAGAGAAGACAGTAGACTGGCATGTACAGAAAGGGTTTCCTGAAAGAAGAGACCTTGAAGGAAAATGAATTTGAATCAACCATCCCAGGCTATAGACATGATGAGAGAAACACTGGACTAGCAAAGTTATAGCTGTTCAAACACACTTGCTTTGAATTATCTACATGGTGAGAGAAATAATGGTGAGAACACATAGTCAAGTTTGCTCTGTAAAAGGGAAGCCTGGGCAGAATACATACCTTGGAGCAATAAAATAGCAGGATCTTAGAGGCAGGGATGATGAAGATGATCACTATTGGAAAAGGTAAACACAGGTGGGAAAATACTATATCCTAAACACAAAGGTGAGGAACACCTTACAATATCTTAGGGCGTGGATAGGCATTACACCATCTCCGTTTCTTCAAGTAAGAAGGAGTAACATGGCTTGCATATACTCCCACCAGAACCTGCTCCCTTATTCCCATTCTAATTTCCTTAATCAAAGGAAAGGACAAGGGCAGTGATTTCTCCTTTGTCACTAAGTGGGAAAATGATACGATTCTAAGAGTGATTAAAGGCACTGGAATTGTTAAGCCCCAGCAAAGATATGAAGACACAAGCATGTGAGCAAACATTTCAAAAACTATATGCCAAGGAGAGAAGGTTTGTTCTGTGTGGTTGCCAAGATAAGAAGTTGAACCAATACATGAAAACTCCAAAGTAATAAAGAATGTGCTAGTCATTCTTCATGTCATCCTGTTATTGAGTCATTCAACAACCATTCATCTGTGCCAGCAATGGTCATAGGTGTTTGGTGAGTCAAAGAGAAGTGGTTCTTGTCTTTATAGTTGGCCTAAATCCATCTCACTGCAACCTAGTCTTAGTTTTGAAGCTTAAGTATTTTAAGAATTTTCTCAGTTAAAGAAACTGTGGGGAACGAACCCTCTCCTACACCCTTGTTTCTTCCTGCAGTGACAACACATGCTTTGCTTGTAATGAAACTTGCCAACTATGCCAAAATCACATCACTCAGAGCCCTTTCTCCTCCAGGGAGTAGGAGCCTTGGATTAAATGCAAACATGACATGGTCAGGGACATGGTAAGCAGACAGCACCAGGTGAATGTGGTAGGAGCGAATTCTGATGTAGTGGAATATATTTCTGGGTGAGGACGACCTTCCAGCTAATGGTACATCCCTAGGGACCCATGCAGTTGTCCCAAGGCATTTGTGGAGTCAGAGAGAGAAAATCCATCAGCCATTCTCGACTGAGCTGGGGAGCATTTCAGTTTTCTAATAGGGTCATTAGCTGGGTAACAGATGAAACGGAACAGCAACAGAAGGGCAGAGGTAACTGAAATGTGAGAGAAAAATACATCATGGTTTTCCACATTCTTTCAAAACACATGCTTTCCTCAAAATTCCCTCTACTGTACAGTATTATGAAATGTCATAAACCAAGGGATTTGGAGAGAGCAACTCAAAGAACTAAGAATATGTCACAGAATGGGAAGAACCTGTCCACAAGGGAGGATGACAGATTTCCAGAAAGCAGAGAGCTAATCCTATAGAGCTTTTGATCATATCATAGGACACTTCTAAACACACTCTCAGTGATTCTGTAAGCTCAGGAAATCAGGCAGAATGATTTGTGAGACACAAGGGATCATGTTCTAGGCAAAAAAGTTTAATTCCGGCTTAGAAATGTATTCCGTTGTTGATTTGTACTAATTAATTAACCTTACTCTCCGATTACAAAAAAATAACATCTGTCTATTGTGGAGAGTACAGAATAAAAGAAAATAAAAATCACCCTACATCCTTACATTATTTGAAGATAAATGTTGTTAATTATATATTGGTATACCTGCAGTCTTTTTTTCTATGCATGTCTATACATCTCTCTTGCAAAATTAAAATCATGCTTTCATGGCTTTATAAACTGTTTTTCTCACTTAACAATATGTCATAAAATTTTTATTATGTTTCTCTTCATATTGTAAAGTATTTTTCATGAATACTGTATTAATGTCTATGTCATATGAATGCATTACATTGAAACACATACAATTAGTGATATTTGACCTTTTTTAACCTGCAAAAATGATGATTTCATATGGTTCACCTATATCATAATTGATTTCTTCAGACTTATAGTCATTGACATTTAACTTGTTTCCAAATGTTCTCAACTATAAAAATTGTGCAGAGAACTTCTTTGTGTTCAGATCTTTGTACACATCCATGATTATTTCCTTCGGTAAATCCTTATGTGCTAGTTATGTGTTGCTCTGTAACAAATGACCACAAATTTAGCAGCTTAAACAACATCCATTTTAATTTTACTGTTTTCATGGGTCAGGTTTAGCTCATTCCTCTGCTTCAGGGTCTCTCTCAAAGCTGCAATCCAGGTGTAGGTGGGTACTGAGGTCTCATCTGAAGACTCAATTGGGGAAGGATCTGCTGCAAAGTTCATTGAGGTGGTGGCAGGATTCAGTTTCTTGCTGGCTGTTGATCTGAGACTTCCCATAGTTCCTTGCCATGTGGGCTTCCTCACAGGATAATTCACAGCATGAGAGCTGTCTTGGTTAATGCCAGCAATGAAAAGAGTCAGTAAGATGGAAGTTACAATCTTACATAACTGAATCACAAACATGACAACCCATTACCTTTGCCATATTTTACTGATGAGAAGCAAGTTCCAGGTCTTGCTCACACTCAAGGGGAGGGGATTACACAAGAATGTGAATACTAGGAAGAGGGGATTATTAGGGATCATTTGAGAACATGTCTATCACATTCTAGAAGTGGAATTGCTAGGCAAAATGATATGATGTCTACCACATTCTAGAAGTGGAATTGCTAGGCAAAATGATGTGAGCTAGTTTTAGGGTTTTGAGATTTACTGATGAATTGACCCTGAAAGAGTTGCATGAGTTTGTCTTCCCAGTAGAAGTAAATGAGAAATCCTAGCTGCCTGAAGTCTTACCAGTGTTATCTATCATTGTTTTTAAGTCTTTTCAATTTGACAGATGAAACATAGTATCCTGTTTTTATTTGCATTTCTTTGAGAGTTAATGTATTTCTCCATTTGTGAATTGCTAATTCATGTTTTTTTGCCCATATTTTTTAAAAAATCTGCTTAATGTTTTAATAGAATAGGAGTTTGTTAACCATTTATCTTTAATGCATATTTTAAATTTTTTTCTGGTTTTATCATTTGTTTTAAAATCTTGGCTAGCCGGACGCGGTGGCTCAGCCTGTAATCCCGCGCCTTTGGGAGGCTGAGGTGAGTGGATTGCCTGAGTCCGCGGGTTCGAGACCCACCTGGGCAGCGAGACCTCGTCTCTACAATAAATCAAAAAATCAGCCGGCCATGGTAGTGCATGCCTGTAATTTCAGCTACTTGGAAGGCTGAGGCGGAAGGATAGCTGGAGCCCAGCAGGTGGAGGCTGCAGTGGCCAGGAGCGGCCACTGCACTCCAGTCTGGGCGACAGAGTGAGACTCCAACTCAAAAAAAAAAAAAAATCTTGGCTACAAAATATACAAAAATGTTTAATTTCTTAAATGGTCAAATCCAACAAAAATGTAATACCTTCTTTTGCTTTTATTCCTGAAAAGTTCCTAAACCCCAAGTCAGATAGATTATCATCTAAAGTTAATTTTTAATAATTATTTCATGGTTTTATTTATCTTTTAACTCTCTAGTTTACAATTCATTTTTTCCTCATCCATCTCACCTGAAAGATGAGTAATGTTATAACATTTCACTAGTGTATATTCCTGAATGGAAATTAAGGTCCCCCAAAAGGAGTATTAGAAACTCTCTTGTTGATGTGGGTAGGGTATGGAAATATTGATCCTGTTATATCTGTTTCCTGCATTAATTAGAACTTCTGAGGAACCTTAAAGTAAAAGAAATAGTAAGTGAATGTCTTTGTCAAGAATGCCCCCAGCATTTTAACATTAAGCATTATGTTCTCTGAAATATACATTCTTGGTCAAATTTATTTCTTGTGCAGGAACATTTCAAATAGAGCTGTAATGGGTGTTGACTTTAGGGAGGGGAGCATTAACTTCAATAATCCCAATATTTTTTCCTTATTTGACATTGGAATAAATCTCATTAGCCATGGTACTTTTATCTCTCTAGAAATTTCTGGTTTCCACTTGCTAATATTTTATTAATGATTTTAGTGTTTATATTTAAAGTGAGATTGATTATTTATCAGTGTTAGGATTATGCTAATCTCAAATGTTTTGGGAAGCGTTCTCCTTTCTCTATGTCTTGGTATGAAACGTATAAGAAATGGTATTGTTGGTTCTGGAAGTTGGAAAGATCTTACTCTAGAGCTTCCAAGGCCCAAGACATTTAGCTGAGTTAGCCACGTAACAATTGCTCAAACTGTTTGTCATCAATAGTCTTGTCAATTTTGCTGGCTTCGGTGTTAATATGGTAATTTGTATTTCTCCTACAAATTGGCCATTTTGTTGAGCATTTGAAATTCGTAGGCCAAAAGTTGTAATAATAGTTCTATAATATTTAAATCTGACTTTTGATATATAATTACATTCTTAGTTGTAGCTATTCATTGATTATCTATCCTTGGTTAGATAGGATGAATCAATGATTTTAGTTTTGATTTTTTTCAAGATGCATTTTTATGTTTATATATCAATTCTATTAACTTTTTAAATTCATTAATGTATTCACTTATTTTTATTATTCCTCTCTCCTCTTTTGTTTCAATTTTTTTACTATAAAAATGTTCAAAGACACTGATAATTATGACAAATAATATCAGGTACTAAATATCCATCACCAATATACAACAGTTAACAAAATGTTGCCACCTTTGCTTCATCTTTCCCTTTTTTCTTTGTTTTATTTGTTGAAGTAGTTTAAAGAAAACCCTAGAAATCATGTTATTTAACCCCTTTCTGCCACAGAATTCATTTCTAAAAAATAGTTTTCTTATATCCTTAGATGTGCTTTGTGGCTCTATCTACACTTTACTGGATTGACTTTTCTTGGTTTATTGATTTTTCATTCTTATATAATAACAAGCATTTAACACTATGAATTTTCTTCTGAGTATGGAATTAGCAGCACATATTTATAAATTTGATATGTAATTTTCCCAGTGTCAATATGTTCAAAGTCAGCTTGGCCCAGAAACTATATAAAATAAACACATACATTTCAATATACCCTTCTGATGTTTTTGTTTAGATAACTTAGGAACAATTATAATATTATTGCAACATGGTCCATTTTATAGGTTGGGTTGCCGGGGCAGCAGGATCTGAGATGGAAATTAGTTTGCAGGAGACTTGTGAGCAAGTGACCTTGGAGTCAAGTGACACTTGGGAGCCAGACTGCATAGAGAGAGATGTTGAGCTGAGATGAAGTCTCAGTGGAGGCCTCAGACCGTCGCATAGAGGGCTCTGAAGGACCTCTCAGAGTCTGTCACCTGGAGTTGGGGTGCAATGACAGGCCTTTATTCCCCACATCCATCACTGAATGCAGGAGAAGGGGGCATGGCTTTGCATTCTGCAGTGGAGGCAGTCCTCAAAGAGGGCTGACAGCTGAGTGATGTCTGAGGGAAGAGCTCCCAGAATCTGGGAGAATACACTCTTGCTTTCTTTTCTTTTCTTTTCTTTTCTTTTCTTTTCTTTTCTTTTCTTTTCTTTTCTTTTCTCCTCTCTCTCTCTCTCTCTCTCTCTCTCTCTTTCTTTCGAGTCGGAGTCTCATTCTGTTGCACAGGCTGGAGTGTAGTGTTATGCTCACAGTAACTACCACAACCTTAGCCTGCTAGGCTCAGGCGATCCTTCCACCTCAGCCTTCCAAGTAGCTGGAACTAAAGGTGTGCACTACTGGGTCCGGCTAATTTTTTGATTTGTTGTAGAGACAAAGCCTCACCAAGTTGTCCAGTCTGGTCTCGAACCAGGCCATCCTCTAGCCTCCATCTCCCAAAGTGCTGGGATTGTAGGCATGAACCACCATGCCCTGCCCAATCTTCCTTTTTGAAGGTAAATCTGGGTGGGGGCATCCCAGCCTCTATCACAATTAAAGAATTTCTAAGTTTGGAAATTTGTCTTTTGCTTGTTTTTTTTATAAATAATCCATTGGTGTTAGGAATCATGTTTATTCTCCAAAAGACTAAAAATTGCATACATGTTTATTACTCAAACTCACTACTTTTACATACTTGGTTTGTTGAAGAAAGTTAAAGTATTCTAACAAAATTTTGACCCAGCCATTTCTTCTTGTGTTTTTATTTTTTATAACTTTTGAAACGGTGCCATTCAGCACATAAGTATCGACGGTATTGTATCTCCATTATGGCTTGAATCTCCTGCCTACACAAAACTCCCTCTTTGAATAGTGTCTCCTCTTGCCTTGAATTCTATGTTCATTGTTTTGTTTTGGTTTTTTTGAGTAAGAGTCTCACTCTGTCACCCAAGCTGGATTGCAGTAGTATGCTCACAGCCACTGCAGCCTTCCACCTCAGCCTTTCAAGTAGAACCACAGGTGCATGCTACCATACCCAGCTAATTTTTTAATTTATTGTAGAGATGATGTCTCACCAAGTTGCCCAGGCTGGTCTTGAACATGTGGGCTTAGGCAATCCTCTCACCTCCACCTCCCAAAGTGCTGGGATTACAGGCGTGAGCTACTGTGCCCAGCATTCATTGATACTGTCATTCCTGATTTCCTTTGGTTTGTCTGACAGATCTTTAGCCATACCTTTATTTTCAATCATTTTGTGTCATTTTCAAAGTGCATCTCTTATAAAAGCATACAGTAGATTTACATTTTTATTTTTGACCCACAACCAAGAATATTGGTGTTTTGGTAGCAAAATGTAACCCCCTTACAATTACAGCCATAACCAACATAATTGTCTTGTTGTCTTTTGCCATATGAACTGTATATATTTTTACTTTTATTAATTTCTCACTTGGCCAATATATTTTTGAATAATTTTTAAGAGTGTGTAAATTTTAAAAAATTAACACTTGCATTTTTAAAATATGGGTTTTTTCCTCTTCAACTGGCATATTAGCTTCATGGACTATATCATTCTTGGGTCATATTTGCCTCCCAAAAAACTGCACTGCTTATATTTTTGAGTTGAAATTTGAGAACTGCCTGACTTTGTTTCTTAGTAGTGGCCTTTCTCCTCAGTTTTGCTGGTAGAATTGCTTCTTTGTGATTGAAAAGGGGGGGGGATATCACTAATGTATCTAAGAGTTTGTCTCTTCCCCTTATTTTTTCCTGGAACTTATAAGACTGTTTGCTTTGCAGATACAAGTAATTATTCAGCTCAGTAAAGTTTTCTTTATTACTTCTTGGTATCCTTGCCTCCCTTTCTCTTTCTACATTTTTAATGTTCTGGATCCATTCTCTGTGTCTTTTATTTCTTCCTTTTTCAGTTCCATGTTTTTAAAGCAGAAGAGATTTTCTTAAGGTTATTTTTTTCAAAATGTGGTCATTTATAATATTCAGTCCATTATTTAATGCTTCCATTAAGTTTTTATTTTTAATTTGGCCAAGATGTCTTTCATTTCCATGGCATTTTTTTAGTTTTCATAGGTATCCCTCTCTGATTATATCCTCTAGTTACATAGATGTGATAACCTCTTTCATCTTATCAAGAAAATGTCTAAACCATTCTTCTTGCAATAACTCTGTTTTTCAGAATGGTTCAGTCCAATGGCCTGTGACACCCATACGTGCTTTATGATGTGACCCACTGCCTTAACCCACTGTGTCAGGGTTCCTAGGAGAGTCCCACAGCCTACGCTGGCACTTCAGGGAGTTGGGGTTTCACTCTGTTGCCCAGGCTGGGGGGCAGTGGCACAATTATAGCTCACTCAGACAATCCTTTTGCCTCAGCCTCCCACGTAGCTGGAACTACAGATGTGCGTCACCATATCCAGATAATTTTTTGATTTTTTTTTTATAGAGATGAGATCTCTCTGGTCTTTCCTAAGCTGGTCTTGAACTCCTAGGCTCAAGCTATCCTCTTGCCTCAGTCTTCCAACTTGTAGTAACTTTCTATGTTGAGTCTTCCTTATCCCTTTCCTCTGTACTTTGAGTCATTTTAATTCATACAGCCAGACATTTTTATCTGTTTCTTCATGCTTACAGAGCAACATCTTTACTTATCATAAATTGGAGGCCTGTGTGGGTTTTAAGAGGGATTTAGTCAATCTTTGATTGGATGTTTCAGGTCATATGAAGAAAAAAGAGAAAGTTTTGTTGTAATTTTTCTTTTCCTTTTTAGAGATTCAACTGGTTGGAGAGATAAGAGAGGTAGACAGAGCAAAGGTATCTTTGGCAAGGAGTTTTGCCTCTGTGGAAGAATTTTTCTTGCTTGTGGGGAAGCCAGAAGTAGTCTCAGTCTTTGGTCAGCAAGACCCCAGCAATGTTTCCTATGTTTTTCACACTCCAAGTACTCTCTGAATCAGGGCCACAGGCTCCACTTGGTGTGGCCATTGGCACCACATTGCTTTCCAAAGATACTGGTGGGTTCCAAGATTGTATCTCAATGGCATTGTACCCCACTTTAACTTCCAGCAGGTGCTTGTGAAGTTCCTCCAGGCTCTCTTCCATTTTTATTCAGGCACATCGTTCTGAGCACACAGTCGCTTGCAGCTGAGCTTGGGCCTTCTTTTATGCTCACCATGACAACCCTACATCCTACTAATAATCTGCAAGGTATCTCTGACTTGTGAGAGCGGCCATTCCCCAGCTTCCAGCAAAAACAGTGTCTTGTGTTTGAATAAAAGAGCAATACAGTTTTCTCTCTTTGTGCATGTTCTGCTGGTCATCTCAGGGGCAGTGTGGGGACCACAAGGAGAGGGAGATGGATGATACCCTTGGGGGTCTTTTGCTTGCCAGTTTGATTCTGAATAATATTCAAGGGAATAATTATCTAAGTTTAAGGGAGAAGGGAAGGAGAAAAGCAGCCATGGAGTGCAGAAAATACAAGGAAAGAAAGAAGACACAGGACAGAAAGGAGAATGGTCTTGTCCAATGGCCCGTGATGCCCATATGTGCCTTATGATACGACACACTGCCCCAGCCCACGCTGTCGAGGTTTCCCAGGATAGTCCCACAGCCCCGGCTGGCACCTCAGGGATATGATGATGCTAAGGGTGCTGTTCTCGGGAAGCTCCTTGCTGGTCCTCTTCACTCGGGCTATTCACTTTTCTGGGGAAAGAGAGCATCCAAAGAGATTTTTGCCTCCTTTCTGAAAGGTCTCAGAGATGGATTGTGATGGGAACAAAAGGAGATGTCAAAGGTCTAGCCACGAGAACCCCGCGCCCCCTGCTGGTGAGAACGGGAAGCAGCTCCACCTTTTTTGGGGTTTTCTCTCCGGTTTCTAGGTGGATGGATCACTGGTTTGGTCCATCTTGCTCAAATAGTGATGAGCAATTGCTGGGGTGGGCGAGCGAGGCTGGTAAATGGCAGAGAAGGAGAGAGAGGGAGAGATCAGAATGAATGCCACCCAGACTGTAGACTACCATGCCACGTAAGGGAGGGAAAATGTCCCAGGAGTTGAGGATCATTATCGGAAAATAGATTTTCCTGTCTAGAACGCAAAACGCATAGTGGGAGATTGTGGTTGGGGCTGGAAGGAAAACTGGGAGGCAGGAAGAGAGTCAGAGCACCACCAGTCCTTCAGAATGAGGATTGGATTTCTGTTGAATTTTTTATGGATGTCTGTGTGCCTCCCCATCACATTACAGTCTGGGTGAAAAATTATCTCAGGTCCACCAAGCAAAATAGATCTGAGTGAATCAAGATTTCATTGCCTGGGGCCAGGTTATCACATGGAATTTCTTTATGGGTCAACATGGCTGATTTATTTATATGTGTACCTTGTGGGTGTCTATTAGGCCTCCCAGACTGTGATCACCATGGGGACAGCTGGCTTATATATGCAGTGCCTGGGCATATGGCAAAACACATTCACTAAAGAGAAGGGGAAGGAAGGCTTGGAAATGCACTTGGGCTGCTTTTGAGCACTCAGACCAAGTCCAAGTCTAGGAGTGGAAATACCTGGGTTCTCATTCCAACTCCACTGATTGCTGACTCTGTCAACTTGAGCAATAATATCACCTTGATAAATTTCAGTTCCTTCAACTATAAAATGAGAGTAGTCATATTCCCTGCTGGGCCAGGGGGTCAATGAAGTATGATTGTGGCTGAAATACTATAGTTATGACTAACTTGAGTAGAAATTAATGATACTATTATACCTATGTATTTGTTCATTCAACAAATACTTATTGAGCACCACTATGGGCTTTGCACATTTGTAGGTGCTGAGAACATGTCAAAGATGAAGTAGGCATCTTCACTGCCTTCTCTGTGTTGACAATTCAGGGACAGAACAGATACATCATTTTTTCTCCTCTGCCTTGCTAATAGACTTGCTTCTTTACCCTTGATATTCAAAACTTTTACCAAGATTTTTAGGTGTTTGTCTTTTCTCATTATTTATTCCTGGAACTTGCTAAGTCTATTCAATTTGCTGACAGAAGTTGCTGTCAGTTCAGCAAAGTCTTCTTCATCATTTCTGTGTGCTCTTTTATCTCCTTCCTATTAGACAGAATCGAGTGTTCTGGATTCATGCTCAGTGCTTCCTTGTGTTTCCTCTTCATTTTCATGTCTTTGTGGGATGCTCCCGGGGGTGGTGTCCCCAGGAATTCACAAGTGGTATTCCTGCTGCCCAGGTAGACCTGACATACTCTCGGCGATGTGTACAAAGTCATTACCAACCTCATTCACCACACTTCACTACCCACCTACCCCAAACACATACCATTAAGATGGGGGCCGAGAGGGTGCAAATAAGGAGCTGACTTGGTCTTCAGGCCCCTCTGATTCCTTGATGTGTTGCGCCACCGATTAAGAGGAGATCTTGGGCACATCTCCTCCTCGTCCCAACACTCTAAATACAAGGGTACCGGACAGGAAGCTAAAGAGATAAAGGAAAGCAGGGCTGGGGCAGGGCTCAAACACAGCAAGCATCGTCGCTGCCCTGACTTTCTGCAACACTCTAATGGCTGGCTCAAGGCAGTTCTCGCCACCAATGAACAGCACCAACACCCCGTATTCTGCCACAGAGTTTGCCCCTGACTCTGCTTTCATAGGAGAAAGGGTCACTAGACAAGCTCAGTGGTGTTGTGGTCAGGGTTGACACGCCACTCAGTGCTCCAAAAAGGCACCATGCATGTTGTAGTCTATGTAAATGGCATGGCCTTGAACACACACAGGGTGTCTCCTGGCAGGCTGGCACAGGGATGGGGGGGTAGGGGTCCCTGAGTGCTGGGATTGTGGGTGACATCGTTTTCCTTCTCTATGTTTTTCCTTATGTGGGATGTTTCAAATGTCCTATTATTTTTAAGTTTTGACACTTGAATTACTATTTCTACTGATATTATTGTTTGTGTAAGGAGTTTAGTGTACCATGCATCACTTCCAGATTTGAACCACCGTGCAGGATGACCAGCCGGTCCCTGTGTGTGTAGAACTTCCTCAGTTTTAGCACTGACATTTTTTTGAACTGTTGTACATTCTACCCATGTGGTATATGCACGATGTGGTAGTTTAATAACCAAATGAAAAGCAAAGTACCGACATCAATATCCAGGGCTGCACTAGAGAAAGCAGCCTTTGAAAATGTGACCTGGTTTTGTGGCTGAATTAGGACATTCGCCTTCGATATCTGAACTAAATCCTGGAACTTGAGATCCACATTTTCAATCGTGGCTGCAGAGTGAGAGAGTTTTCCTCAGCTACCCTGGCACGCGACAGGGGCAGCAGGGGAAGCACATGCATTGCCCTACACACCAGTAAAACCTGTCCTAGTTACTGCCAGTCTCTGACCAATTGCTGCAGATTTTCATGCAAGGAAGAGTGGATATGCAGAGGAGAGAAGGTCAAAAATGTTCTCATAACCTTGCTAGGATGGAGAGAGTGGGTAGAAGTCCACCTCCTCTAAGGGACAAGGTATAAACATGAGAAAAGGAGGAAAAAGACGCCTGTCCCAACGTCATAAGAACGATGTTAATAAGAAGAAGAATGGTGACCTGGTGCAGTGGCTCACACCTATAATCCCAGTACTTTGGGCAGTTGAGACAACAGGATTGAGCAACATATTGAGACCTTGTCTCAACAAAAAATTAAAAATTTAGCTGGGAACAGTGACAAAAGGCTTGCCTGAACCCAGGTTGAGGCTGCAGTGAACTGTGAATGCACCACTGTACCCCAGCCTGGGTGACAGAGTGAGACCCCGACTCAAAATAATAATAATAGTGATAGCAACTACCCTTTACTGACTACTCATGATATTCAGGCATCATGTCAAGCTTTTTCTTATATTAGCTTATTTGATCTTCATAATTCTAGAGAGGCACTTACACATTACTTACCTTCACCATTCAAATGTGGAAACTGAGACACAGAGAAGTGATTCAAGTTTAGTGATAGCTGAGTCTGATTAGGTGATGGGCTCTAGTCACAACTCTAAATTGATGTGACTTTGGTTGAGCCCTTTAACTTGTCTATGCCTCAGTTTCCTCATCTGTCCAGTAAGAACAATATGCCCCGATTAAGCTTACAAAGATATTACAAAGATTCAGTGAAATGGTGGATGTGAAAGTAATTTTCAAGTCTTACCCATATAATTTGTTTCTCGTATAACTTTCATGCTATCAATGGCATTGTAATTTCTAGAACAAAATGAGTTAAACAGGTTCAAGGGCCAACCCTGTGATATGGAACCCATGAACATTTCAAAGTTGCACTCTTTATTGATAAGGTGATGGGATGAGGCCTGTCTTCAGACCAAGCTCTCTCTCTCTGAGCTCTTTGGCTTTTGTAGAGCTGTTTTTGTGTTTTTACAGGGATCTGAGGTAAAATGGGTACAAATGGAGTCCAACCAATGCCTCACTGAAAATCATCTGTTGTTGAGACTCCCATCTGCAGAATGGGAACAATGGATGGATACCCTAAATGGTGGTCAGAAGGTGAAGAGCCTTGTCAGTGAAAGGGACAGGATGACTCATGTCTGCAAGTAGCAAGTTGAGCTCCGTCTGCTTAGCACAGCTTGGCTGTACTAGATGCCTTGCTTTAAGGTGGGGGTGAGGGACACCCAGTCACTCCAGGACCCTCAAACTATTGGGATCTTTAATGTCATCAGTGGTCATGGAACCAACTGCAGGAGCTAAGAATGACCTTGGAAAACACCCGGCCCAATGCCTCCATTTAGCAGATGGCAACAATCTTAGAAAAACTCCAAGATGTTCCCAAGAACACACTCGGCCACTCAGTGGCAGAGCCAAGAATGAGAACTCGAGCCAAGAATGAGACCACTCCCAGGTTAGTGGTCTTTCCATCTGATCCACTGCCTACAAAGCAGTTTGAATCCCAGGTTGGGGAGGCAGGTTGTGCAGTGGGATGGGTGGGCTAAGGAGAGCCGTAGGCAGGCCTGGTGGGAATGGGAAGGAGGGAGGGCCAGAGGGCAGAGAAGAAAGGAGAAGAGGAGAGAGAAATCGGAGACGGGGCAGGAACAGAGAAGGCAGCGATCAAGAAACAAGATTTGCAATAAATATGAGGGATGCTACGGAAATTACTTTTGGAATGGCACTTAATTGGTTTATTAGTGTAATTCAGTTGCAGTTTGATTTGATTCGAACTTGGGATGTGTGTGATCCACAGCCCCCAAGGACACTGCCAGCCTTCACAAGCAGCGCAAATGGCAGATCTGAGAGGAGGAGGTGGTGGCGGGTGCTGCAGGAGGAGAGAGAGGGATGGATGGGTGGAGGGATGGATGGACGGGTGAGAGAGAAAGGGACAAGGAAGAAAGGAGAGGCGAGAGGGAGGGCAGGGAGGGCGTGGGAAGGAAGAGAGAGTGGGGGGGAGATAAGAGTTGAGAAAACAGAAGAGTTGGGGTGAAAGGAGTTAAAGAACAAGAAAGAGCCAAGATGGAGGGATGTGATGAAGTGACCACGAGAGGCATGGGAGGGAGAGCATGGAGCTGGGAGAGATGGAAGAGAGAGTTAGAGGAAGTTGAGGAAAAAAATGAATACAGCAAAAGGACAGTTAAAAAGACCTGGGGGACCAAGGAAGAGGCCATAGAGAAAAAGCATAAGGGAACACACACACACACACACACACACACACACACACACACACACACACGTAGAGCTATGTCCCGGATACATCCTAATGCCCTAGAGCACCCCCTGGCCGGACACTTCCTTGACTCCTGACACTGGGGGGTGGCACCGGGACCCTGCCACCCCCCAGTCTCTGTTCCAACCCCGTGAGAAGGGAGATGTTTTGTGTCCATGGTGCTGGTTGTCCCTGTCCCACACCCCCCATGACAGGGCCATGCTTAGATGCAGCTCCTGGTGGGTTCCTCAGAGATGAGGAGGTTGGGCCTGGAGTATCTCAGAGCTGCAGAGGCCCGGAGTTTCCATCGAAGCTAACCCTCTTCCTTTCATAGATGAGGAGGGGAGTGGAGTCAGAGGCAGAGCTTCCAACACTGCCTGTCCTGCCTCCTAGAGCCCCCACAACAGGCTGTTGGTATAGTGTCATGCCGTGATTATGGGCACAGGCTTTGAACCCAAACATACCCAGCGATGTAGCCTTGTCTGAGTCCTTTCTCCTCTCTCAACCTCACTTTCTGCAAAACATAGATTGAAACATCTGTATCACATCGTTGCTGGGAGGAAACAGAGAGATAAAGGTGTATGAGAAGTATCTAGAAAAAAATGACACATACAAAGTGCTTGATATACGATGATTTGCATTATTAATAAAAGAGGGCACCTGAGACCCCCAGCAGGGCTGGAGATGGAGGTGCTCCTTAGCTAGGATTTGAAAAGGGCAGTGTGGTTTGAACATGAACCCTATGAATCATGTTGCCTGATTTTGGATCCTGTCTCTACCACTGAGCAATCTTGGGTGAGTTAATTACCTTACTGTGCCTCGGTTTCTTCATCTGTGAAATGGGGATGAAAGTAGTTCCTACCTCACTGGATTGCTCAGGACGATCAAGTTTATATACAGAGGAAATACTTAGAACAGGGTCTGATCCAAAGTAGGTGTTAGATGCATGATAGCTCTTATTCTTAGTATCATTGCTGTGATTAACAACACAGCTATATGGAGATGGGGATGTGGGATCCAAGAAACAAAAGATAAACACACATCATGTGCAATTAGTGCACAGCTGGGATTTGAACTCAGACTGGCCTGCAGGTCAGAACTTCCCAAGACTCCAGAACCCCTGTTCAGAAATCTTCCCACATTGTCACACTTTCCAAAAACAAAGACCCACCCCTTCCCCTCTGTGTCTTGTTCCTCCTGACTTAACCTTTAACCTTATCATTGATTTAAAAAAAATAGTAACTCTCATTCAGAAGGAGAAAGGGCAGAGTGAGTTGCAATCAAGACTTAGGAACTCTTGGACCTTTGTCCCACCTCCCTCCCCACCAGACATGCCCTGCGTCTCCACCTGTAATTACCAAGCTTATTCCACGTGACTGATGGTAATCGGCTGGGACCCTCGGGCTGGCTGTGTCCCTAATGCTGATTCCAGGGATCTATAATTTCCATCAGCACCATGTGATTTTTTATGGAACTGAAATATGCATGGTGCAGCTAATGAGCTATAATTCTGAAGAGCTTCTTCCTTGATTGGGACTAATTATTCTTATAAAGAAAATAATTAACAATCCCGGTGACCCACTGATGGGGAAAAGAGGCCTTCTTTGGGCCCCATTAATTATCCTAGGGCTGTTTCTTCAGAATCCCTTTATCTCTCTTCAGCCCAGCCTGAACAGAGTGAGGGGGAAGCAGTGATCCTGTCTTTACCCCTATTAAAGGGCTTTTGCGATGGGCAGGAGGAAGGAAGCACGGGTTCGACCTCTTAGCCAGGGCAAGGAGATGTCTTGGCCTCTGTCCACGTTGAAGCTCACCCAGAGAATCTGGGAGATGGAAGGGACCTTGGAGCCCTGGAATAAGTCTAGAAGTGTGGGTTCTGACCTTAACCTTTCTTGAGTCTTAGGTTGTCAGCAGACCCTGGAAGAATCAATATATGAATTAAATGAGACAAGCTGTGAAGCATCTAGAGCTTGATGGACATCTCATAAATGAGTTTTATGAAGTTTTATTTGGAGTTTGGCCTTATCATTGTTCATTTAATGCCCAGAGAAGGCAGAAAACTTATCCAAGGACACATAGTTTGCAGTAAAGTGGGTAAAACAACACCTGTGTGTTACTGGTTTTTGTTTGTATATTTATTTTTCATTTCATCAGGGTGTCTGAACTCTCCATTATCCAGTATCTCTTGAAATATCAGAACACTGGTGATGTAGCCCTTCTTTGGCCTGAATTATCTGGATACAATTTAATCTTCTGTGCCACAGGTGCAAGGAAGCAGCCCAGCCTGGAGTATAAGAATGTGTGGACTCTGTCCTCACACAGTTAAGTGTTTTATTGCTTGGCTGTGTAATTTCCTTGCTGGGTGACCTTGGGAAAATCTCTGAAACTGTATGTACTCAGTTTCCTTATCTTAAAATAGGGATAATAATTAAATCTACCACATATTTCACGAGATGATTCCCATAAAGTGACATTTGGCAAGCATGTGTATCAGTCAGCTACTACCACAATAATGCTATGTAACAAACCACACCTGAACTCAATGTCTTAACACATTAATCATTTATTCTCACTCAGGCAACTGTAGTTGACTGTGAGTCAACTTATTGCAGTTGAGCCTAGCTGGGCTTGGGTTTAGAGCCTCTTTATGTGCACTCTTTTCCTTGGACCAGTGATAACCCAGAACTGGTTCTGATGTAATGGAGACGGGCAAGAGAGGCAAGAGGGAATTCACATCTCTCAAGGCCTACACTTGGATTTGGCACACGCATTTTTCTCATACTCCGTTACCCAAAGCAGGTCACATGTTCAACCCTGACACCATTAGGCAAATAAATAAATCAACCCCTTGTGGGAGGGAACTACAAAGTCACATGACAAAGGACGTAGATACAAGGAAGCAGGAAGGGCAGAGAACAAAATACCATCTGCCACAATATGCAATCAATGCTGGCAGTTCTTATAAGAGACAAATGGTGGAACTCCATAGCTTGAGAAATAATGCTGCCTTCTGTGTGCATGACACTTGATAGTTTTAAGGTTTTCCTCTCTCAAGTGTTCTTTTATGCTGCTCTCATCACATCCCCATGAAGGGAGAATTAGAACCTCCGTTTTACAGTTAGGGAAACTGAGTCTCAGGATAGTAAGGGAGCTTGGCCCAAATCACAGCTAGAGAACGTGATAAGGTCAAGACCCAACTCTGAGTCTCCCTAACCCACCCCCAGATCAAATGGAGAGAGATAATTCTCAGGGGCCATTATCTTTTTTCTTCCTTTTATCATCAAGACATATTTAGCCAGCCCACATGATGAGGATGAAAGAGCTAGACAGTGCTGTGTGAATAAGTATGGATTATGAGCCGTGGGGGACTTCCTCACTACCTTCCTGGGGTAGAGTTCTCCAAGTCCCTTCTAGTGTTTAAGAGCATGGAAACTTGAGGCAAAGAGAACTGAATCAAGTCCCACCACCAGCTCTCATTTGCTATTTGAACTTGGACGTGTGAATTAACTTCTCTGAGCCTTGGTTTCTTTATTTGTAAAATGAGGATAGTAATAAAAATAGCAACTGCACAAAGAGGTTGCAAGGACAGATTCATTCATTTAGGGAGTGTTTATGGAGTGCCTATTGTGTGCCAGACACTGTCTTAGGTGCTAGAGATGTAGCAACACATGTAAGAACGTCTTTGTCTATATGAGGCTTAATGTTAGTGGAAGGAAAGAGGACAGAGATCGATATACTAGTAAATGTACAGTATGATAGACAATAGCAAGTGTTAAGGAAAAAGATGACTCATGCTAAGGGAGGGGTGAAGAAAGTCTGGCATTGGGCAGGGGTCCCTGGATACTCTACATCTGGTGTTTAAGATGAACCTCACTGAGGCAGTGACATTTGAGCAAAGACTTGAAAGAAGCGTGGAAATGGTCCAGGGGACATCTGGGAGAAAATATCCCACGCAGGGGGTGCAGCAAGTGCAGAATCCTGGGTATGGGAGACACTTGGCCAGCACGGTTGGAGCAATTTGAGAGAGGAGGGAAGTGATAAAATGAAATTAGAGAAATAACAGGGGGCCAATTTATACAGCGATTCTTTTGGTGATTGTAAGAACTTGGCTTTATACTTTGAGAGCAATGGGAAGCTGGATTTGAGAAGAGGAGTGGCATGATCTGCCTTCTGTTTGAAAGGATCACTCCATCTGTAAGATGGATAAGGGATTTAAGGGGACCTGGACAAGGATTTAACAAGATAATGCGTGTGAGGCACTTAACACAGCGCCTGATAGGTGTTCGGTGATCAGTAATGAATCTGTTTGCTAGGGATACCATCACAAAATGCCACCGACTAGGTGGCTTAGACAGTAGCGATTTGTTTTCTCATAGTTTTGGTTGCTGGAAGCCTGAGACCAAGGTGCCAGGAGGTTTGGATCCTTCTGCAGCCTCCCTCCTTGGCTTGCAGATGGCTGCCTTTCCCCGGTGTCTTCACCTGGCCTCTCCTCTGTCCATATCTGTTTCCTCATCACCTCTTCTTATAAGAATACCAGTAGGACCTACACGCGTGGCCTCATTCTACCCTCATGACTTCTTTGAAGGCCCTACCTTCAAATGTAGTCATGTTCTGAGGTATTGGGGGTTGGGACTTCAACATGTGTATTTTGGAGGGGCACCATTCAGCCCCAAACAAGTAGTAATATAATTATTCTTGTTATTATTATCTTTGTGTTCCGTTTGGAAGCTCTCTTATCTAGGCCAATCATGCACACTTTGTACCTGAGCAGTGCCTCCCAGAGAGTGCCGGCATGTGCTTTGACCCTTTCCCATCACCTCCATCCCCCTCTTCAGTCAGCAGGTATTCATTAAGCACATACTTTGTGCCAGGCGCTGAGCAAGGACAGCCAGGACGTTTACTTGCCCTTGGCATGACATGGTTTCCAGTACCTTCGCCATCTTCATCAGCGTTCTGGATCTGTCCTGGATCTCCTTTCAAGAAGTGGTCTGGCCAGGCACAGTGGCTCACACCTGTAATCCCAGCACTTTGGGAGGCTGAGGTGGTAGGATTGCTTGAGGCCAAGAGTTCAAGGTCAGTCTGGGCGACGTTAGAGTGATTTTTATCTCTACAAAAAAAATTTTTTTAAGTATTAGCTGAACATGGTAGCATGCCTGTAGTCCCACCTACTTGGGAGACTGAGGCAGATTGATGACCTGAGCCCAGGTAGTCAAGACTGCGGTGAGCCATGATAATGCCACTGCATTCCAGCCTAGGCAGCAGAGTGAGACCCTGACTCAAAAAAAAAAAAGTGATTGTGATTACCTGCATGTTCTGGGCTCTGGTGATGACAATGATAAACAAGAGAGGGCTCTGCTTTCAGGGAGCTCTTGGGGCTTTTGTTCAGCGTGGCTAATCACATAAACAAACCCATCCGGATGCATCAGTGGGTGTTCATAAATTTTCCTCTTGAGGTAACATATGTGTCTTTTGGGGATCTTGCAATTCACTAGCGCACATATGGTGGAACTTTAAGCAGAATGACAGGTCTGTAGGGAAGGTATGCTTGGGCATACAAGCGCAAAGTACACACAGTCTTGCATCCTAGCTTACTTGTCAGTGTCAACTAGTTTGGTAAGACCAAGAATTAGCACTTTCGACTCTATATCTAGTATGTGGCATCCCGGTTGGCATATAATAGGTGCTCATCAAATATTTGCAGGTGAAATAGAGGGACCTCAAACTGTCATCTATAAACTGTCTAGTCCAGTATGGTAGCTATTCATATTTTAATTAAAAATTAAATAAAAGTAAAGTTGCATTATCCAATGTGTTATTTATTTAATATTAAATGCAATACCAAAATTAAAAATTAATCTCATCCGTCACCCCAGACATGTTTTAAGTGCTCAGCACCCATTGTGGCTGCCATTTTGGATGGTGCAGATACTAGACACAGAACACCTCCATCATCCCAGAAAGACTGCAGAGCTGGAACAGTTTTTTCAACCAGAGCAATTTTATTCCCCAAGGGTTTTTGGCAGTGTTTGGAGATGTTTTTGATTTTTACAGCCGGGGGCCTGCTCCTGGTGTCTGGCGGATAGAGGATAGGGATGCTACCAAACATATACAGCACACCAGGCAGGTCCCAAAACCATAGTGCCAAGATGGGAAAACTCTGGTCTAGATCATCCATCTCCAGGAAGGCTGGTCCCTGAAGCAATTTGTATTTACATAAAATTGTGATGCTACTTTATGGGTAATAGCTTACGTACCTATAACACTTGACAGTTTACGAAGTTGAATCATCCTAGGTTAGCCTCCCAACTCTGGGAGAAAATTAGGGCCAGAACCACACCCGCTTTACTAGGAAAGAAAAAAAAGCTCAGAGATGTGTCTCAAAGGAAGAAGAAATAGAACACAAGTGTGTAAGCTATAGGAAAGCTGTTTTTTCTCAGTTAAGAAACCATCAGAGTTTTGTTGAAAGTGGGGGAGTGAGTTTTTTCTCACTGAAGGTATTCTGAGGTCACTTCATGGGGTTGTGTTTCCCAAAGTGCTCCATGATGTATTTGCCAGCTAGGCCACAAAACAAAGGTTCTGTGGCCAAACATGTTTGAGAAGTTTGCACAATACATTCCCTTCCTGAGCCTTCACATTGCACTGAACGTATTAAAGACTCTGGTAAGTCCTGCAGGAACAAAACCAGGTCCTTTTTTGTTTAACCTAGTATTTCTCAATCCCATTTGAGTACATAATTTCATTACCACTCCATAATAGCGAAGCAAGGCAATATTAACATGCAGTGGAACCAATGTTTGATGGGGCATTTTTTGGTAAATGCTGCTTTACAGGATCACCAGACCTGGAGGGTAGTATCAAATGGTCGCTCCATTCCCTGGATCTTTCCATATTCTGTTACTATCCAGATGACCACAAACAAGTCCTGGTGTTTGGGGAGAGAAATTTAGAGTGTCTGGATTTGGACACTCAACAACTAATCCATGGCCACACAATTACAGTGTACCAGGATAGCACTTGGCTGGCATTTATTTATCATTTTCCTCTTTTTGCCTCTTGGGAGTCTATTTGGAACCTTGTGAAGTCTTTCTCCTCAAGAGCCCAAATCAGATGCAATGTGCCCAATTCATCTGCTTGATGCCACACTCCCAAGGATAATTACATCACCTGCCTTGGTTATAATCATCACTGTGGCGACCGTGACTGCTCTTGTGTGGATGTGGAAGGCTCCCATGGAGCAGTGGTTTGGGTCTGGTTTGTCCAAAAGAGAGGGGTAGGGCAGTGAGTTTCAACTGGCAGGGACTGTTAGCCTTCACACATGTCTGTCAGGTGATAATTGGTTGGGTGTGAATGTCCAGGTGCAATCTGATGTTTCCAAAACTCACTTGGGAAAGATGTGCATGCGTTAAAGGCTTTATCGTGAAGCTTAATTCTGACCGAGTATCAACCTAGAGATTACCTTGAATGTTCAGCTGTTGAAAGAGAGAAGACCTGGTACTGCATGGAAAGAGAGGGTCCTTAGATAATAAATAAATTGAAGTCTGGAGTGCTGTGTTTTCCAAAGTTCCAGACCCAAATTATTATTTGGGAGATTTGAGGTGGCCTCATAGACATGGTGTGAAATTTTGTGGACTCTCATGGTGAGAAAGCAATTGCTCTTTCAACTCATCCTCCCTCCTTCAAAGGGTTGTCCCAGTTTGGGGCTACTGTGCTTTTAACACCTCTCAACACTTGCTAATCTTCTTTTCTTAACAAAAGAGGGAGCAGGTGTCAGGCTTAGAGCCTGGGGCAGGTAGCAGTGTATAGCTGGAAAGTAATAATGTTCTTTTGTTTTCACTGTACCTATCTTTAAGGCTACCCTCTATTTATAAACAAGATGCTCATTTTCTATGAACAGTTGTAATAGAGGTTTTCTTTAAAATTAAGTGTATAAGTTTTAAAAAGTCAAGTTCAAGAATAATAAATAACAGAATAGGAAATCATGCATAACAGAACAAGAATCGTGATTGCTCTTTATGTGAGCAACTGAGGTTTACAAAACATGTTCTGTGGGAGACGTAACTTAGGAAGAAGCACACCAAGGTTAAGTGCCAGCTTTATCATGCACTAACTGTGCTGTCTTGAGCAAGGCTTGGGACTCTCTGAGTCTTAGTTTTGTTGTCAGTCAAATGGAGATAATAAATGTCCTGTCTTATCACATGGTGGACATGACATAATTACACAAAGCCCATAGTAGAAACCCAATAAGTGAAAATGTTCACTGTACTTATTTTGTGACTAACATATTAACTTGTATGCAGGGTGCCTCAAAGGGTCCCAGGTTCGGGATTAGACAACTTTCTTCCTGATCAAAATCCCAACAGTAGCATTTATCAAGCACTCACCCTGCACCAGGTGCTGTTATAACCCTCAGGCATGTATTATCTCATTTAATATCCCCAGTTATTCAGTGAGGTAGAGAATATTATTACTCCACTGTACAGCTGAAAAGTTCCAGGAAAGTAAACTCACTAGGAAGTTCCTTAAATTCAGGAACCTGACATCAGTGCATATGCTCTTAACCATTCTCAGGTACCAGAAGCTACTACACTTTGAAGACCTACAGCAAGGTTTTGTTATTGATTATGAGGGTGACTGTCTTAATTAGGAGTAATTTATATATATATATATGTGAGGAACATAAAATATGCCAAAAGGGCTCTAGTAACAAAGGGATGCCTTGGTTCTCATATGTGAAAAGTCAAACAGCTTCGGGTCCAGATGAATCCAGGAGCTTAAGCAATGTCATCCCTCTAGTCATTTCTCAGCACTGTTCTCTGTGGTGACTCCATTCTTAGGGAATTCTTGTCACTCTTGGGGTGACAAGAAAGCTTCTAAAACTCCACATCTTTATCTTTTTTAGCAACCTCTAGCAAGGGATGGTTTCTTCTTAATGTCTTCAATAAAGTTCTTTTTTTTTTTTTTGAGTTGGGGTCTCACTCTGTCACCCAGACTGGAGTGCAGTGACATGCTCCGGGTCACCACAGCCTCGACCTGCTGGGCTCTGGTGATCCTTCCGTCTCAGCCTTCCAAGTAGCTGGAACTACAGGTGTGCGCTACCACACCCAGCTAATTTTTTGATTTATTGTAGAGATGAGGTCTTGCCAAGTTGCCCACGTGGGTCTCGAATCCGCGGGCTCAGGCATCCACTCACCTCAGCCTCCCAAAGCGCTGGGATTACAGGCTGAACACCGAGCCCGGCTAATAAAAGTTCAAAAATTGAGACTCGCTGGTTCTGACTGGCCTGGTTCAGATAGGTTCCTCTCTCTGAGCCAGTCAATGTGGACAGGGGCATGTGATGCTTAGGATGACCAGGGCTGAGTCATGTGCTCATCTGCAATGCCGGGGTGAAGCCACCTCTGCCCAAATCAAATGGACTGAGAGTAGAGAAGGGGATGGTCCTTCAGAGGAGCATCTGGCACTTGTCAAAACAAGAAGGAAGGGATGTACAGCAGGGAAGATTATACCCTCTGTGAAATCTTATTTATAATCTTCATTGAGAAGATTCATGGGATGCATCAGGAAGGAGCAGACTGGGGTTTCGTCACTTCTCTCCCACAAGTTTGCTCTGTGATGATAGACAACCTCAAAAGCCCTATGGGTTCCAGTGTCTTCAGCTGTCACACGGGGACAGTAATTCCTTCCCCACATGCCTCGCAAGACTCTTCTAAAGAGCACACAGGTGCCAGGCTCGGTGGCTCAGCCTGTAATCCCGCACCTTTGGGAGGCTGAGGTGAGTGGATTGCCTGAGCCCACGGGTTCGAGACCCGCCTGGGCAGCGAGACCTCATCTCTACAATAAATCAAAAAATCAGCCGGGCGTGGTAGCGCATGCCTGTAATTCTGGCTACTTGGAAGGCTGAGGCGGAAGGATCGCCGGAGCCCAGCAGGTCGAGGCTGTGGTGACCGGGAGCGGTCACTGCATTCCAGAATGGGTGACAGAGTGAGACTCCAACTCAAAAAAAAAAGAGCACATAGGTTAGTGTTATTTACAAATGTAATTAACATTGTGACTTTTTTCCCTCCAGAGTTTTTATAAAAAACACATTTTTGTTCAGGATTTTTTTTCCAAGTGGCTAATACCATTCTCAAAATCCCAATTTAGTCAGTCTCTGCTGGATTTTTAAGACATGCCTTTATTCCCCCAACAAGAATAAAGTGTACAAATTCAATAGCAGTTTCAAAGAGTCTCTGCCAAGAGCTGTGTTGGGTAGTTTGCATGTATCATCTCACTCAGATATCAGGCGACCCTGCTCAGTCATGTGTAACAAAAGCGAGAAAGAATAACACGGGACACGTAGCTTCAGATCTGGAGAGCTGAGTTCAAATCCTGCTTCTGCCTCTAATAGCAGCAGGATTGTTGCAAGTTGCTTATACTCTCTGAGCTTCAGTGTCTTCATCTGTAAAATGGGAACAACACAGAAACTGTCACAAAGTGGTTGGGAGAACATAAGGAGCTAGCACATGTAAGATAGTGACAATATGCTTGGCACCTAGTGAGCACCTGCCCAAAATCGTGCAGCAGGCATAGATGCCTGCTCTGTCTGCATTCAGGAGCCATGCATTTCCACCTCACGACAGAACCAAGTCTCTTCCGGGGCCATCTAAGGACATCCCTTAGCTTCCAGCAACTGTAGGGTCTCTGGGCACCTTCAGTGTATCCAGATTTGCTCTGTATACCCGGGCTACAAATTGCCTGCTGCAATGTCCTGAAATAACTCTGCTCTTCCGGCCAGCCCCTTTCCAGAATCCCTCCCACCGGGCCCAGAATAGCCACATACATCATGGCTCCAAAACAGTCTGCAGGATGCTCCCTCCCCTTTGATAATAGCTCAGCTTTGTCTAAGTGCTGGCATCACCAGGGCCACAGCGCCTGGTGCAGCCACAATGGGGCTTAGGTATGGCATGCTGTCACATAGAGGTGTCATTTGATGTCATGCCATCATTATACCAAGGTAGCCGTTGTCAAGAATGACCATATTTCACCTCACTCCTGGGGAAGCCGAAAGGCTGGTGACAGGACTGTAGTGATGGCCTTAGGTAACCTCCCCATGAAGATTTACCATTTATGAAGAGCTCGCTTTTCTGTCCCACTTATAATCTCTTTGCTGTGGCCTGCAAGGTTTTCAAGACCTGGTACCTGTCCACCTCTCTGATCTTGTCTTCTTCTGCTCATCTCCTTTCTCATTTGTTCAAGCCCTTCTCATCTCTTTTTTCAAACCCACTAAGTTCGCTCTCCTGCCTCAGGGCTTTTGTACATGCTATTCTGTCTGCCTTGGATGCTCTTATCCAGCCTCTTAATCATTTTGAATGACTATCTTCTTCTTGTCATTCAGATTTCAAGTAAGTCTCTCCTAGTTGCCTACTATTCCTTCCTCTGCTGCACATATCACATTATAATTACATATTTTTTTCAGCACACTTATTTCTTTAATGTCTGTCTCCCATGTTAAATTTTGAGCTTCCTTATAATAGGGACTTGCCTGTTTTGTGCAGTAAGTTTTTTCCAGAGCCTACTACCATGCCTGACCCACAGGAAGAGTTCAATAACTATGTTTTTCCTTTGGAATCTTTCTGGCCATCAACAGGTATTTCTGAAGAGAGGAGAGTTGTTCACAACAATATTCCTTGATAAGTATCATCATTCCCATTCAGCAGATGGTAATATAGAGACACAAGGTATCAAGGGATTTTTCAAGATTACTTTCAAGGTTAAGCTTATAACAGAAATGGAAACACACATCCCCAGAGAGTTTTTTCTATCCCTCACAGCTGCTTTCAGAGCAAAGGCATAAAACCATGTTCTCCCCTGTGTGATGCCAGGAAGAACATATCCTGGAAAATAGACTCTCTGGGATAATTCTTGACCTATGGATAAACAATTACTGGTAAAGAAAATGGGAAAGGGTGTTCCAGGCAGAGAGAACAGCAGGTGAAAAGCATGAAACTGCCTCCTTGCAAAATAAGTGCTTTCTTGATTTACTCATTTGTTCATTCATTTATTTGTATTATATTTATTTTATATCTGCTATGTACCAGACATTTTGGGAGGCCCTAGAAATACCAAGGCAAATAATAACACTTTAATAATACTAATTATTAATAAAGTTACCAATACATTGTAAGGACTAACTAGCTGTTCATAAATACTAAAGCTTAGCAATAATTAATCAATCTTTACTGAACCCATATTGTGTCCCAGACACTGTATTAAGTGCTTCCTGTGGACTATCTCATCTTTAACCCTCATAAACAATGGGATAGATACTCCTTGAGACTGGTAAAGGAGTTGTACCCATTCTTCAGAGAGATAGACTGAGGCTTAAAGAGGTTAAATAACTCTCAGATCATCCGGCCCACAGGTGACAAAGCTGGAACTGGATTCCAGGATCTCTGAGTCAAAGCTTACAACCCATTGGTCACCTTGCCCCTTCCATAACTCCTCTGTGGAAGAGGGTCCACCATAATATAGACGGCTTCTAGGAAAAATGACAAGAGCATACCTTGGAGGTATTAACTACTGTCAGAAATCTTCCTCCCCTCCCTACCTTCTTGGATGTGCCCTGGATTGGAAACCAGCCAGCCAGTGTCCTCTTCTTCCTAGAAAACACCCTCCAGTCCCATTCCCCTGCCTCCCCCTTTTCCCCTCCTACTGTTTTCTTCCAGAGCCGTTTTTCCCTTAACACATTTCACTTTCTCTCTAAGGTTATCCCTGCCCACAGCAGTCATATTTGGTACCAAACCATCCACCACCACCACTCCCCTCCCCTCACAGCTCTGTCTGCCACTCCAGTGAGTTCTGCAGTAGAGAGCTCTGTGATCACCACCCCACCCCCAGCAGAGCCAGAGGGGAAAAGTTGCCTTCAAATCCTGCAATTACCTTTCCCTGGATTGCAGCTATTTAGCTGGAGACACCTTCGCCTGGCCCTCCTCTGTGCCCAGCAAGCTCAAGGCCCATGAACAACACAGCAGCCTTTCAGGGTCTCCTGGGCAGTCCTCAGCCCTGTGGCCACTTCCATCCGGGTACTGGATTAAGAAACATTGATTCCACCAATTCCATGTCCCCTTCCCTACCCACCCTCCTCCCTTCTCCTTTACATTCAACCTCTTACCAACTCTATTTGAAAAGGCACAGGGTTGTTTTTAAAATTCATTCATTCATTCATTGTATGTTTGTGTGGCAGGAACTGAGCCAACCAGATACAGATACCAGTTAAGGACAAACCTGTTTATCTCAACTTAGGTGATTGACAGGCTAAAAGGAACACTTATCAAGGACTTGGGGAGCCAGGGAAAGCTTGCACGGATTAGGAGAAAGCTTGGGGTATATGCAATTGTTGGCCGAGAAAGAAGAAAGGATCTGTGGTAGGTGTCCTCAGTATGTGCAAAGACTGATGTGACAGTGAGCTTGGCCCACCTAGGGAAATGCTGCCCTGGCAAGGACGTGAGGGGAGGGGAAGCTGGGAAATTAAAAGAGAATAAGCTGGGAAGGTAGGAAGGGATTGAATTCTGCTGTGCACCATAAGGGATGTGATATTATCTTAAGGGTAATGGGGAGCCACAAAAGGTTTTAGGCAGTTGCATCTTCTCCATATCTCATATTAGTGCCAACCTTGCTATTAACCACTCTCTTATATCTTTCTACCAGGAGATCTTTATCTATGACCGAGTCAGATTCTGCTAGCCTAGGACCATCTGTCCCCAGAGCAGGTCAGATTCCAAGACTTAAGTGTCCAGAATCTCTGGAGAAAGGAAAGAGGGTGCAGAGTCCCTTCATGTTAGGGGGTCGAAGAGAGATTTGTACTGACTGGTTCATAAGCCATTTCTCTCCAGTCCCCTAGAATCATGATTAGTAGCTGGAAGTAGCCCTAGGGTAGAAGTCATCAAATCTTACCAAGGCACTGACCCTGACTTTGTGTGGATTTAACTCACTTTTCTGGACCTCAGTTTCTCCAACTATAAAATTAAGTGCTTGGAGGTTCTTTCAGCTTTGATAATTCATGAGCATGATGGGTATTCAAGGAAAGAAAAATGGTATATGAGAAAACTAGGACCTGAGAACTACATGTCAATTCATGATGCAAAAACCCTTCTTTATCCACTTTGGTAGACAAGTGATCAAAACAGAAAAAGATAAAACTACCCAGGAGAAGCATGGATCCAAAGGAGAAGTGGCTATTTCTATCACACATTGTTGAACACTCATGGGTATTTTCACATGTATTGATGCAAGCACTCCCACACATTTACATGACATTGATAACTACATGTGCGTATATTCACATGTGTGCACATACATGCACTAATATACACCCTCACCCACTTACCTAAGTGCATATCAAGTGTTCTTTGCAGGGATCATATCTCTGTGACTACTCTGCAGGAATCAGTGGACATCATGTATTATCTGTAAATCCTCTGATGAGATCCTTCCCAATTATGAGGACAGGGATGCTGTATAACAGTCCAATTCCTGTTCCATCTTTAGCCTTGGAGAGTTACTCCCATCTCCTGGATCCTCTGCATTTTACCTTCCAATTTTTCCAACTTCTTGAAGGACGTAATGACCTCTGAAGACAGGCTTCTGGGATGAGATCAGCTCACGCCAGCTCTTATCAAGCATCTTATCCACCTAACTCATAGTGTGAGATGAAAGGAAGGAATATAATCCCCACTTGCCAATCAAATCCTGGTCAGTCACTAGTTTGCTTTAAGAATGGAGCTCTTTACTCTACCACTTCCCTCCCCTACCTCCTTCTGCAGTACACCCTGCTTCCTGGTCTCCTCCCTACCTTTTAGTATAGTGTGTGTGTGTGTGTGTGTGTGTGTGTGTGTGTGTGTGTGTGTGTGCGCGTGTGCACACACATTTGCACCAGCATTGTGGCAGGGATGTGTACTCAGTGGCGGAAAAGTCCTTGAAGGTTGAAGGAATGAATAATGGAAGGAAAACAATCGCCACCCTGTCAAGCCCCAGACTGAAAATTCTTCAAGATAGACTCAAAAATAGCAATGTTTCCCACATGCTAATTAACTTGTTCCAAGGGTGGGGACAGAGTACCCTTGAGATGTGGTTAGAAAAGAAAAAAGGTTTAGCCCTGCATGTGCACTTGGGTGTGTGGGCAGGACTTCTGCTCAAATCCAGGGGCTTTGCTGATTCATGTCTCTGAGAGCCTGACAGTAGTTCAGCACCGGAGACAGCGGTCGTTGATTCAATAACTTAGGCTGTGGAGACTTCCACTATGAAAGCATTATCCACCTGTCTGCAATTGCAGCCAGTCCTGTCTGTTGAACCTGCTCGTTACATCATCTTTCGGGCATCTCTCACATTGTAGAAAAGGTGTACTTATGAAAAGTTGTATGTAAACTTATATTTTATAATGTGACCAATCTAGAAACACATGTATATTTCCAATACATTTTCCAGGGGGTTGATGTAGAAATATTGAAGCTTTTGTGTCTCTTATTTCTGGGAAGATGGATGTGTTCAGAGATGGTATAACTTAGTGGTTAAAAGCATCATAGGATAACCAGTGGTTCTTAACACTATTGGCCCTTTGGGTCAGATAATTTGTTTGGGTGACTGCCCTGTACATTGTAGACTACCCGGCATCCCTGGCTTCTACTCACAACTTCCCCAGTTGTGATGATGGAAAGTATCTTCGGACATTGCCAAATGCCCTCTGGGTGGGAAATCTCTCACCTCCACTGAGAATCTATGAAATAGGTATGAAGTTACAGATGAAATGTGTCATTAGGCAACTTCATCATTGTGCAAGCATTATAGAGTGCACTTACACAAACCTAGATGGTAGAGCCTACTACATACCTAGACTATATGGTACAATCTATTGCTCCTAAGCTACAAACCTGTACAGCATGTCGTTGTACTGAATACTGTAAGCAACTGTAATACAATGGGAAGTATATGTGCATCTAAGCATATCTAAACATAAAAATGATACAGTAAAAAATGCAATATAAAGAATACAAAATAGTCCACCTGCATAGAGCACTTACTGAAGCTTGTAAGACTGAAAGGTGCTCTGGGTGAGCCAGTGAGTGAGTAGTGAGAATGGGAGACCTAGAACATAACTGTACACTACTGTCAGCTTCATAAACACCGTACACATATGTTACACTAAGTTTATGAAGACACTTTTAATTAAATAATAAATTAATAGCTTACTGTAACTTCTTTTGCTTTATAAACTTTTTGTTTATAAACTCACGCTTTTGCTTTATAAATTCTTTTGCTTTATAAACTCACGCTGTTGCCCATGCTGGAATTACTGTCAGCCTCCTGGGCTTAGGTGATCCTCCCACTTCAGCCTCTCAAATATCTGGAACTATAGGCACCACACTCGACTTAATTTTTTTTATTTTTTATAGAGATGAAGTCTCACTATGTTGTGCAAGCTGGTTTTGAACTCCTGGTCTCAAGCTATCCTCCTGCCTCAGTCTCCCAAAATTCTGGGATTACAGATGTGGACCACTGTGCCCAGCCCTTTATAAGCTTTTTACTGTGTTTACTCTTTTACTTCCTTTGTAATAACAGCCTAAAACATAAGCACATGGTATGGCTGTACAAAAATATTTTTTCTTTGTATCATTATTCTATGAGTTTTTCTATTTATAATCTTTATTTTTTTACTTTTTAAACTTTTTTGTTAAAAATGAAGATATAAACACACACATTAGCATAAACCTACGTAGGATCAGGATGTCAAGACATCATGAGGCAATAGAAATTTTTCAGCTCTATTGGTAAGAAAGCTTCTTTCTAAAATCTTTTCCACTAACAGAAACAACTCAATAGTTTCATCCTCTTATGATGAATAAGAAGCATCACACAAAATATGGCATCATGTGCTCTTGAGAATGAAGATGTCTGTGTGTGTGTGTGTGTGTGTGTGTGTGTGTGTGTGTGTGTGATAGAGAGAGAGAGAGAGATTAATGGGATTACAGTTGTCCATGCAGCTCATCGTTAACTGGAAGACTTATGCGGCACGTGACTGTATCTGGATTTGAATCCTGATTCTGCCACTTATTGATGGTCCTGGGCAATTGACTTACTTGATCCATAGCTCTGATTTCTCAAATGCAAAATGAGGACATTAATATTACCTTATAGAGCTACCATAAGAACTGAAAATGATAAGATACCATAAGAACTGAAAAAGGCTTATCACCTTATTTGGCATAGTGGCAGACACATAGTGAGCATCTGCTGGTGCATCAGTAAGGTTGTCATCATATCATCATCATCATCCTTATTATTATTATCATCATCCCAGCCATCTAACTCCAAAGGTTAGGCTGTCATTTTTCTGAATAATTCATGTAGAAAACATTACTAGTATCTACTAAATCCTTGGCACTCAGGCAATAGATGTTTAAAGATGAACAAGCCACAGTTCCTTCTCCAAAGAACTAGAAGTCCCAGATTTTAATTCATGATCATAAATGCATGTGACTCCCATGGCAATGTATGCATGAGACTATCTTGCATAAATCAGTAAGGATAGGCTTGGCTGTGCTACAGTAACAACCAACCCCTACATATCAAGGACTTTAAACAACAATAATTTCCTTTCATGCTGACATGACATGCTCACTGTTGGTTAACCAGAGGCTCTCCTCCATGTTGCCCTCTCTCAAAGGACCCAAACTTCCGCTGTCCATCATGTCAGTCCATGAAAGCATGAGCCAGTTCTGGAGTCACTAGGGAAAATGGAAAATGGTCAATCACACATTTGTCTTTAAAGATTCTATCCAGAATATCCACACATCAATTGCGTTCACACTTCATTAGTCAAAGAAAATCATAACAGCATGCCTAAATTCAAGGAGGCAAGTACATGCAATCCTACTATGTGCCTGGATGAAGAACTGAGATAGTAATGACCAGCTCTAATAACTACCACACGATCATTTCACAGGTGCTAGCCATGGTTGGTCTCTGGGGAGTAAGAGGCATCATACAAAATATGGCATCATGTTCTCTTGAGAATGAAGATGAGAGAGCAAGAGATCGAGGGGGGAGAGAGGGAGAGAGAGAGAGAGAGAGAGAGAGAGAGAGAGAGATTAATGGAAGCCATGGATGTGGCTCCTACTTTCATTTCTAAGCCAGTGTAAAATCCCTAGGTTTTATTTTACATGCTATAATATGGGGCTACATTCTTAAAACATCATAAGAAGAGCTCATGCCTTCAAAAGAAAACAAAAAACAAACAAATACCCCCACATCTGGTTAATCTTATTGTCTTCTGAAAATAATTAACAAGAAAATTTTAATGGGAGCAGGATGAGACCAACTCCATTGATTTACAGCTCAAATAGAAATAATCCACATCAAGGCTCCACTGGCCATTTCATTTTGGCTTCCAAAAACCCCATTATTAATTCATTTCTAAAGTGATCTCTCTCATTCCCAAGGGGTATATCCTAGTAACTACGTGCTTACAATACTCTATTTGATTAAAATTTAACAAGCTATGTTATTGGCAAATAAACTATTTATTTCAGTGCTGTTGCCAATGCCAAAAGGAATGTTTCAAACAAAGGAATGAAATTGACACACTAAAGAGATTGTCATTAATAATTCACAGTAGCCCAAAATGCATGCATACACTTTTGTGTGTGTGTGTGTGATGGCATTAGAGTATTAAAAAATCAGAGGAGTCAGCCAAAGTCCTTTGGTTTCCTATTTATTAAAAGGGAAAAATCCAAAAACTTGAACTTAGGTTGTCATGTGGTGTAGTGGAAAGAACATTTAAGAAAACTAGCCATAACCCTGCTATTAACTTGCTGTGTGACCTTAGGCAAGCCATTTAACCTCCCTGGTCTGGTTTCCTTCTTTTCAAAATAATGATAAGAATATAAGGATAAAATGAGAGAAAAGATATAAATGCAATTTGGAATGCAGAAAGTCCTTTATAAATCTAAGTATTATGTTGATAAATGCTTCTCTTTCTTGCTTCTCAAACCAGACACCAACTTGCTTGGCAGAAATTTGTGGAAAAGGAAAAAAAAAGACTTTTCTCTAGTATCATCTTTGGGTATGTATTCTCAGGGAAAACCTGAAGCAAAGTTCAGCTTCAGCTGATAATGAAGACATTGACCAGAGCAAATTGCCCATCGACCCTTAATTCCTCTGCTCTACTGCTAATAATGATAGCTATGATTTGTTTAGCATTTAACTAACATGTGCCAGGAATCATGCCAACATCTTTATATCTATCATGTGTCATCCAGCAACCACCCTGATGAAGTAGATACTATTAACATTCCTGTTTTCTAGAGAAGAAAATTGAGGCTTGCTGAAGTATATCATTTGTCCAAGGTCACGCAACTAATAAATAGTAGGACCAGAAATCAGCAATCTACCTCAGACCTGTCTAGTTCCAGAGCCTCAACTCTTAACCTTCTGTCTTCTCTGGTTCTTGTGTTGGCTGAAAACACACTGTTCTGAGTAAACCCATGCCCACCTCTACCAAGAGTGTGGACAGCTCTGAGTGAGTCACATCCTCTGACTGAAAGAAAGAAACTTCAGCCAATTTGAAGACAGAAGGGCACAAATGCCAGATCCATCTGACCAAGGGTTGTTTCCATTGAACTTCATAGTGTCTAAGAGAGTTTATAGCAGTTTAGAAAAATTCATGGGTAGTTAGGTGAATGGATAGATGGGTGGGTAGATGGATAGGTGGATGAATGGATGGATGGATGGATGGATGGATGGATGGGATGGTCGAATGGGTAGATGGATGAATGGGTGGTCAGATGGGTGGATGTGGGTGGATGGATGGTTGGATGGATGGATGGATGGATGGATGGATGGATGGATGGGCTGTCAGTCAGATGAGCGGAAGGGTGAATGGGTGGATGGATGGGTGGATAGATAAGTGGAAAAATGGAGGATGGATAAATTAATTAAGGCACTTTCCACTTAATAAACGGATACCAAGACAAGCTGATTTAGCAGTCATAAAAAATAGCGTCCAATACCTGTCTACCTTTGAAGTCTTTCTTGATAAAGAGCAACCCCTCGATATGATTTACCAATTAAAAAAATATTATCTATATTAACTACTTGTTACTTTACTGATTCCAGACTTGGATGTTCATTGAAGATACCATTTTTAGCCTCAATTCTGAAATGTCACTGGCCAAATGCTGCTTTAGGCTTTTTCTCTGGTTAATAACAACACTGGTTATTATTTATTGAGCTTCTCTCATGTGCCAAGTACTGTAATAAACCTTATACCTGATTTACTATAAATACACAACAAAATCACAATGTTGATACTACTGGTCTCATTTTACAGATTTTTTAAAAACCTGAATCTTAGGGAGGTAATCTAATTCTACCTAAATTAAATAGGAAAAGAAACTGGACTCAGTTCTAAGTGAATGTGGCTAAAATTGGGTGTATTTTACTCTACACTACCTGAATATTAGAGAGGTAATCTAATTCTACCTAAATTAAATAGAAAAAGAAACTGGACTCAGCGCCAAGTGAATGTGGCTAAAATTGGGTGTATTTTACTCTACACTACTGGGTCTGAAAAGGTGGACTCCATGTCAAGAGAATCATCATCATCTGGGAGCTTGTTAGAAATGCAAATTCACTAGTGCAACCTCTTTGGAAGACCGTGTGGTGATTTCAGAAAGAACTAGAAATTGAACTTCCATATGACCCAGCAATTCCCTTATTGGGAATATACCCGGAGGAACTCAAATCGTTCTACAAAAAAGATACCTGCACACGTTTGTTTGTTGCAGCTCTATTCACAATAGCAAAAGCATGGAACCAACCATGCTGCCCATTGAAGCTGGACTGGATTATAAATGTGGTACATATACACAATGGAATATTATGCAGCCATAAGGAAGGACAAACATGTAAACATATGGACTTTGCAGCAACTTGGATGGATTTAGAATCGATCATACTCAGTGATCTATCACAGAAACAAAGAACAGAGTACCACATGTTCTCACTCATTAGTGGAGCTTGAACAATTATAATAAAAAAGGGATTGGTAGTTGAGGGAAACTGCTAGGGGAGGGGAGGGGGCACACCTCATCAACAAGGGTACCTGCATAATTAACACTTGTATACCTAACCCTGAATTGTACCCCACATCTTTATAAAAAAAGAAAAAAAAATGCAAATTCTTGGGTCCCAGTCCAGATATACTGAATCAGAAATTCCAGGGACCTGGCAAGCTGTGCTATTACAAGCCCTCAGGTGTTTCTGATACTACACTCCAGTTTGAGAACCACTGCTCCAGTCTAGAAATGCCGTTTCCCTAAGGTTGCTGGGATGCCTGTATACTAAATCATTTACACCCCTTTACTGAGGAAGAAGTTACACAGTCCCTTCCTCTTCCTAACTCCATCATCATCTCTTGTCAGAATTCCTACAAGGGCCCTCTACCTGCCTTCCTATGACTGGCTCTAGACCCTACTCTACATGATTCGTATGTACATATATACACATGTATATTATCCATACTACTGAGGCCAAAGGAGTCTTTCCAAAGAGTGGACCTGAGTGTGTCACTCTTCTGCTTAATAATCATCAGTGGCTCCCTGCTTCTCAGGATAAAGTATAAATTCCTATGCATGACCTCTAGGCTCTGAAGTCAGCACCTGCCTGCCCTTCCACTCCCATCTCGTAATTTTCTCACTCACTCCCTCCATTCTGCTTCAGTCATTGCTACTGTATATCCCTCCAGTACCCTCCATTTTCCTTCGTGGCTCTTTTGTGTAATCATATGCCTTTTGCATTGTCACCAGACTGCAACTTCCATGAGAGCAGAAGATACTTTATCTGTTTTTCTCAACATCCTATCTCCAGTGCCTAGCACCATGCCAGAAACATAGTAAGTGCTCAATAAGCGTTTGTACGAAGAACACCTGGGAGCCCAGACTTTTATAATATTTCTTGTTGTTACCACCCTTGTCACCTTTTTATGAGTCTATCAGATCAGAGCTTGGGCTCTAGAAGCCAAAAGACTTGGATTTGAATCCCAGCTCCTCCTTCCACATACCATGTGGCCTTGAACGTGTGATTTAATCTCTCTGAACCTCAGTTTCCTTACCTGCAAAATGGGGATAATAGGGTAGGTAGACAGATCATATGAGACAATGAAGTTCTTAGCACTGTGCCTGGCATATTGGAACAAATGATTCGTTTTCGTTAAATCGGGCCTCTCCAGCTGTATTGCAAGTTCTTCAAATGGCTGGTGCCACACACTTTACCTAGCAGATGTTCCCAGAATCCAAGTCTACCAGGGATGTCCAAGTGGGGACAGAGCCCAGGACCGTAGCAGCACAACCTGGTGTTAAGTATCAGACTCCAGATGCAGACTAAAAAATGTCTGGTTCCTTCACCTCTCAGTTTCATGAACTTAGGCAAGTTTCTGATCTTCCTTATGACTCAGTTTTCTCATCTGTAATGGCAGTGGTAACACAGGACCTGTGTCATAGCTGTTGTGAGAATCAATGCGTGTAGAGCACGTAGAATCGTATTTGGCTTGAGCCAGCGTGTGGCAGGAACACCTGGTATCTGTCATCATTGTCATAACCATTATCACCACTATTGTGACCCAGCCTGGGAGTCAGGGGACAAAAGGGAGCCAAGGCAGGCTTTGTGCAGACTGCATCTGCTGCAGCCAAATCTCTCCTTTCCCCCTTTCTAAGCCAGCCCTCTCAGCAAGCACAGAGAAGGGCGGGGCAGCCACAGTAAGGGTGGGAGCCTTGTCTGAATGCCACTCTCCTTCCCTTGCATGCATGTGCAAAATCACCTTGAAAAGCTGCTGTTTCCATGGCTTTGGGAGTTTTAGATATTTATCTTCCATCCACGGATCCCTGGGCACAGTAATCCACATGGCATGCCACAGGCTTCTATCTCTCCTACTTAGGACTGACTCCTCCAACACCCGCCATGGAGGTGTTGGGAACAGCTGATGGATTTCCAAAGCCAAGAGATAAAACTGGCACTTGTTCCTGCTAATTGATCCTAAAAGGAAGGCGAGGCTTACAGACGAGAGGAGAGGGGGTGGCAAGGAGAAAGAAACAAGTCTGGAGTCTGGGAGGAATCCCTAAGCAAGGCATGAAGGAAGGAGGGTGAGGAGTGATGATTTGGAGTTTCTCTGGTCCTTATTTTAAACATGTTTGCCAAAGATACTATACCGGGATGTCCCTTTTTTCCTTCCTCTGTGGCACTGGGGAACTGGGAATTTGGGGTCTGCACTAAGCCCAAGTATAGAATTCAAGGTAGCCGAGGGAGAAAATCAAGAAAAAAAGCCATCAGGCTTAGGGAGGTATCCTTGAGAGAAGTTCAAGGTAAGACAAAAATAGAAACGGGAGAGCCCCAAACAGTAGAGTCAACATTTCAGGGAATGGAAGGCAAACAGTGGAACAAAGCGAGTGGTTTAGCCTGTTATCTCCGGTTCCCACCCCTGGCTGGGCACTAGAGCCAGGAGAGCGGTCTATAAATACAGATCCTGGAGTGTACCCTTCCTCCACCATGACCGATTAGATCAGAACCCCCAAGGGTGGGGCCAGGGAATCCATATTTATGGGAAGTGCCTTCTGTGCTTCTGAAGTAGCTTGATCAGCACAGGGTGTGGACACACATGGGGAAGCTGTGGATTTAGAGATTAAAATATAATCCTAACAGCTGGAGGCCACAGCATCCGCTTCACGGCACTCTCTGGATCTGATTGGGGCTGAGCCAACATTTTGGAACCTGGGAACAAAGAGCCCAGCAAGAGAGGAGAAAGTGAGTGACTGGGCACATCTTCCCTACAAGGGACAGGAGGATGTGGTACTGACCTGTGTGGGTAGTTCCTGGAGCACTCCTAGCCAGGGAGATGGAAGAAAAGGATGATTCCAGGCTGAAAGCAAGAGGAAAGGAGGGACCTCAGTTTTCTGTATCAATATGCTAAAGGTCAGTTAATCTAGTTTGCTTTTTAAGTTGGGGTCTCACTCTGTCATCCAGGCTGGAGTACAGGGGCATGATCATGGCTCTCTACAGCCTCCATCTCCTGAGCTCAGGTGAACCTTCTGTCTCAACTACTCAAGTAGCTGGGACTACAGGTGCATGCCACCACACCCAGATAATTTTTTGATATTTTTGTAGAGATGACATCTCGTTATATTGCTGAGGTTGATCTTGAACTCCTGGACTCAAGCAATCCTTTCACTTCAGTCTCCTAGTGTTAGGATTGCAGGAATGAGCCACTGTGCCTGTCAAAGGCTGGTTAATTTCTTAAACAGTGCCTGGAATCAGAAAACCACCACCAGGTTATCCACTATCACTTAAGTTATGGGCAGCAAGGTTGGACCCAGGTGTGGCCAGCTCTGTGCATTTCCAATACTTTTGAGGCTAACAGAAGAAACTAGGCTCTAAACCAGGTAATTGCGAAATTATCTACCAGGGTCATGGTAGGTGCCATAAATGGGTGAGTGAGCCAGTTGGGGACAAAGGTGAGTTGGGGTCGCGGAACACTGCTATTCAAATCCAGCTGATGCAGGTCCCTGTCTCCAATCTTGAGCCTTCTTAAAACCAAAATTTGAGCCAGGCACACTGGCTCATGACTGAAATTCCAACACCTTTGGAGGCTGAGGCAGGTGGATCACCTTAGCCCAGGAGGTCGAGGCTATGGTGAGCCGTGATTGTGCCACTGCAATCTCAGCCTGGGCAATAGAGTGAGACCCCCAACTCAAAAAACAAAACAAAGCAACAACAACAAAAAAAACACTACAATTTGTACATGACCGATTTTGAAGTGTCGGCAATGAATCTGAGTTTTTATAAAGTGCTCTACAACACAAGCAACCTGTGTCTATGGGCACCTTGCTTCCAAGTGCTTCTTCACACAGGAGAAAAAAAATCTGGCCACTTTCTACCTGCCCGCTAAATGAATAGGCTTTTCCAGTATATGTTCATGCAGCATCTATTTTTTAAGCCAGGCACTATTCTAAGCATGAGGGATTCCACTGTGAACAAGACAGACCACAACCCTCTAATCTAATGCCTCGGATTTTAGGATTGGGCATCTTAGAGTTCACCTAAATCTACAGTTTCCAAACTATATTCTGTGGAGCTATCTCTGTGTTTGCCTTAAGGAGTGAGTTGAGGGTTGAGTGCCCAGATCTCCAAATTGCCACACCCTGCTTCAAACAGAAGAGCTCTATTTTTATGTTTTATGTAGAGGTGTTTGGGGTGGCCACTAAGTCTACTTAAGGACCAAGAAGGTGACATTTTATGTCCTAAATCACACACACAAGTAGTTGGTCACCAAACCCGCACGAGAAACCACATTTCCTGGCTTCATAAGAGATAGAGTGGACTGGGAAATGACTGCCTTCATTCCTATTCAGTGCCTCCTGTATTAGGGTCCAAAGCCCACTCTTCCACTGTCCTCCCAGAGTCTGACTCCCAACACCCGGAATGAGAATCAAGTGACATGAGACTTAGTGGTGAGGCTCTAGGGACTTGTCCCCGTTGACCTGATTTCAGAGATGCCAGAGCTACCTCCCTCCCCTTCTGCTCTATCCACCTCTCAGAGGCTCAGAGATGAAACAAAGAAGAAAGGTATCAGAATGGACCATGAGCTGATGAAGCAGGAAGCTTGGGTATCACTTCTCCCCAGTGGACTTAGGTGTGTCCTCTCCATGACTTGGGTCCTCCATGTCAGATCATATCACACTGTGTTGTGATCAGTCACATACATGTTTCTCTTCCCACTAGAGGTAGCTTCTTTAGCTCAAAGTCTGGGGTATGTTTCAATCATATGGTTCTGAACCTAGCCTCAATTCCCGGTACACCGAACGGTGATTGGCTGAGAGATGAATACATAAATATAAGTGAATCTCCGTGTGAGAACAATGACCACGGGATGGCAGAATAAGATAGTGGTTGGGAGCACAAATTTTTGCTCTAGACTTTATTAGCAGTGGAATCTCCGGCAAGTTGCTTACCCTCTCTGAGCCTCAATAATGCTATTGTGAGAATTAAATTTATCAACACTTGTGAAGACTCAGCGCATACGAAGCATACGATAAAAGGCTACCACCGTTGTTAGTTCCATTTATTTTCCAACATTTTCAGTATTTTAGAAGAAACTTACGCACAATGAAATGCACAAGTCTAAGTGTACAATTCGATGAATTTTCCCAGATTCACAAGGCCCGGGAGCCCACACTTTATCAAGATGTAAAACCTTTTCATCACCTCGGAAAGTGCCCTCAGGCTTCTCCTCAGTCAGTCCCTAATCCCCAGGGGCAATGACTGAGGGTTTTCCATGTGAGGTTGGCTTTGCCTGTTTTAGAACTTCAGAAAAACAGAATCACATCTGTCGTGTCTGGTTCCTTCTTGCACAACATGGCAGCTGTGAGAGTCACCCATGCTGTTTCCACCGTCGCAACTTTTCAATGAAGGTCTGGACACACGTCCTCTCTGTCGGGCTTAGAATGCCCTGAGGGTGGGCTGCACGTGTTCGGGACTTTGCTTCCTGGCACCTAACCAGTATCTGGCACCTCGTAGATGCTCATGAAGTATTTGATAGTGGATGGCTGAGTCTTAGATGAGAAATAAGGAGATGAGGGGGACTGAGGCACGCTCTCCATGAGAGTAGCGAGAAGCCAGACGCCCTCTCACGTACACTCAGCACTTCCAGATAGTACGGGGAACAGACCCTGAGAGCTCAGACTTGAGTTGGACTAGGCAGCATTTGATCCCTGCCCCTGCCGCTCACCAACTGGGAGGCTTCAACTTCTCCAGACCTCAGTTTCTTCATCTGTTTGATGAGTACTAACAACAATGCCTTCCTCATAGGGTTGTTGTGGGGACATGAGGCACTCATGCCTTTGCAGACAATAGTAAGAATTTAGTGAAACACGACTAGGAGTATTGTTACTCTTCTATCCGGTCAATCTTTAAAAAGAAGTAGGGTGTTTTCTCCCCTACTTACTCCGGACTTATGGGATTGGCGAGTGGCAGCTATCACAGAACCTGAGAGGTGGCTGACTTAAAAATAGGCCCTCTCCTCTCAACTGCCTTCCCTGCCCCTCCCGAGGCAGTCACTGGCCTGGGCATTATTTGTCCCCATCTCTCCTTTGAGGGAAAGATGAGCAAAGGGGGCAGGGAGGGAAGATGTATTTTTTTTCCCCAGGCTGTTAGGGAAGGGAGGGTGAAGCCGCTCTCTCCGCGTTGATTGATGTTGCGCTTGGGGATCTGAATTCTCTGATGTAATTACACTGTGTGCTCCGTGCGATAAGGAGATTAATCAGTCCATTACGCAGGGGCTGTTTTACCCACAGATGGAGGTAATTGAACAGAGACGTCGGACACCACCAGGTCCTAGCCAGTCAGCCAGTCTGCTCCGGTTATAGGCAGGTGGCCGGCCTCTGGGAAGATAGGCTATCTTCTCCAAATAGGAATAACTACTGTTACTACAACAAGCTGGCTTGTTTTGAGCCCTCCTCGGGACCAAGGCACTTTACACGCGTTAATCCTTACAATTGCTCCATGAGCTAGCCATGGTTCCTTCTCTCCTTGTACAGAAGAAATAACTGGGGCTCAGCTACTTCCAGATGTTTGTCCAAAGGTCACACAAAGCCTGTCAAAGCTAGGATTTGAATCTAGCTCAGGTGGATTCAAAAGTGCTCACAACCATCACTGCCTCCAAAAGAGAACAAAGAAATGAGATGGGACCAACAGCCAACTTGTTCACTACCTGCTGATCCGAGTGAACAGGTGAGACAGGAGGCATGTGTGTCATGTCAGCTGGATCCACAAGAAAGGAAATAACATGACACTTGAAGGAAAGGAGTGAGTTCGGGAACTAGCTTGCAAAATGAGTTCCCTGTCCTGGGAAAATAGAAAAGTATAGCGATCTATATGGGGGAGGTGGTTAAAATCATTGGGTTTGATCCTGGCCTTACTCCTTACTTGCTGTGCGACCTTGGATAAGTTATACAACCACTTGCGGCCTCTATTTTCTCATCTGAACACTGCATTCATGATACCTACCTGATTGGGTTGTCTTTGGTTTAAAGAAGTTAATATCTATCAGGTGTTTTAAAAAGAGCCTGGCACAGAGTTTGGGTTCATTGTCAATAATGTTGCTGCCAATGGTGGTGGTGACGATGGCAAGGGTGTGGCAGTTTCAGGTTTGGGGCGTATCTTCCACTTAGGTTAAATACTGCTTCTTAGCTTCCCTTTTCTGACTGCCTGCCAATGGACTTAGGAAAGGGAAAAGGGGGAAAATCACATTTACTGGGCACATGTGATATTTCTGGATCCATCTAGACTCCTTTCCCACATTATCTCATTCCATGCTTACCATAAATAGCTTGAAATAATAGATGTTCTTTTCAGTGTAGAGAGAGATCAACTGAGACACCGAAAGGTTAAATGGGTCAGAAGCACCATACTCATCATGAACCAACGAGAGTCATGGTATTTAGTATAAAAAAGATTTTTACCAAGTTCAGTAAACACTAAGTGCCTATAAGACATATGTTAAGACTACAGATGCGAAGATGAATATAAGATCTGTACCCAAAGGGTTTCCAATCTTGTTGGCTAGAAAATCATATATACAAATTATTTAAATGTTCTAAAGCAGTAGTTATCACCTCTGGCTCTATATTAGAATAAATTGCTGAGAGGGGAGAGGTGTTTTATAAAGCAATGATACCTGCACATATGTTTATCACAGCTCTATTCACAAGAACAGATAGGAAATCAACCTAAGGGTTCATCAGCAGATGATTGGATAAAGAAAATGTGAGATATAGATATAGATATATAGATATATACATTCTACAAATGTATACATATATATACCATGGAGGACTACTCAGCCATAAAAAAGAATGAAATCATGTCTTTTGCAGCAACATAAGTGGAATTGGAAGCCATTATCTTAAATGAAATAACTCAGAAACAGAAAGTCAAATACCGCATGTTCTCACTTATGAGTGGAAGCTAGACATACAGAGTGGAATAATAGACACTTGGAAACATAGAAAGGTGAAAGGGTGGGAGGGGAGGAGAGATGAGAAATTACCTAATGGGTACAATGAACACAAGTCTGGGTGAAAGCCCAGACTTCACCACTATGCAAAATATTCATGTAACCAAACTGCACTTGCACCCCCTAAGTTCAGAAAAATAAATATATATATAAAAGAAAAGAAAGAAGAAACGCCAGTGCCTGAGCCCCTGACCTAGAGATTCTGTTTCATCAATCTGAGATGACATTAATCATAGATGGACTAGACAATGACATTTTTTTAAAAATCTGATGATTCTCATACAAAGCCACTGGTTGAGAGGCTTAGCAGATGATTTGAAAGCCCTAAATGATCCAGTTAAGTCATCTCATCAAGTACATATAAACACCACCAACAAGGCAAGTTGCAACTTATCCTCATGATATTTTAGATACAAGAAGACTGAGAATAATAAAATTTTATAGAGATGGAAGAGAAAATCTTTTCTAAGGTCAAACAATGGGCAAAGTGCAGAGAAGATGGGGTTGAGGGCTCAGGGGAGAGGACATTTGAGTGAATCTTGATGGATAAACTATGACAGAGGCCAGTGTCCCTTCTGTAGGGGCTGATGGTCATATGAAAGTTAAAAAACGAAAAACAGTGGTCACCACCGCTAAACTCCAACAGAAATAAATGTCAATTGGTTCAAAGCCTTGAATGAGGTTAGTCACTTTGAATCTTTTTTTTATTTTTTGAGTCAGAGTCTCACTCTGTCACCCAGGTTGGAGTGCAGTAGCATGATCACAGCCACCACAGCCTCGACCTGTGGGACTCAAGCGATCCTTCCACCTCCTTCCAAGTAGCTAGAACTACAGGCTCGTGCCACCACGCCTGGCTAATTTTTTGATTTATTGTAGAGATGAGGTCTTACCATGTTGCTCAGGCTGGTCTTGAACTTCTGGGCTCAGGAAATCCTCTCGCTTTGGCCTCCCAAAGTGCTGGAAGTACATCTGAGCCACCATGCCTGGCCCATGAACTTTTTTATTCATTTGCAAAACATCTAACAAATATTTACTGAGTATTTACAATGTGCCATACATTGTTTCTTCTTGTTAAAAAAATAAGCAGGGTTAAAAAGTCCCATAATTTTCTGATATTAATAATTACTCATTGCATCAGCATGGACTATGTGATGACAATGGTGCTGATGATGACGGCCATGAAAGTGGTGATGAAGATAATAGTGATGAGAATGGCCGGGTTCGGTGGCTCAACCTGTAATCCCGTGCCTTTGGGAGGCTGAGGTGAGTGGATTGCCTGAGCCCGCGGGTTTGAGACCCGCCTGGGCAGCGAGACCTCATCTCTACAACAAATCAAAAAATCAGCCGGGCGTGGTAGCGCATGCCTGTAATTCCGGCTACTCGAAAGGCTGAGGCGGAAGGATCACCAGAGCCCGGCAGGTCGAGGCTGCGGTGGCCGGGAGCGGCCACTGCACTCCAGTCTGGGCGACCGAGTGAGACTCCAACTCAAAAAAACAATTTTTTTTGCCGGGCTCGGTGGCTCAGCCTGTAATCCCGTGCTTTTGGGAGGCTGAGGTGAGCAGATTGCCTGAGCCCACGGGTTCGAGACCCGCCTGGGCAGAGAGACCTCATCTCCACAATAAATCAAAAAATCAGCCGGGCGTGGTAGCGCATGCCTGTAATGCAGGCTACTCGGAAGGCTGAGGCGGAAGGATCGCCGGAGCCTAGCAGGTGGAGGCTGCGGTGGCCGGGAACGGCCACTGCACTCCAATCTGGGCGACAGAGTGAGACTCCAACTCAAAAAAAAAAAAAAATAGTGAGGAGAATGATGAGAATGGTAATGGTGATGATGACAGTGATGACAGATGATGATGATGATGACAATGGGGATGATGATGATGTTGGTCATGACAATGACAGCTGCCATTTATGGAGAATTTACTATGTACCAGCCACTATGCTCAGCATTTTGCATGGATTAACTCATTTAACCCCTACACTACCCCTTTGAAGTGGGCAATATTATTATCCCCATTTTACAGGTGAGAAAAGTGGCTTCAAGAGGTTGGATAATTTGTCTCAGGTCATAAGCTAGCAGGTGGTGGGGATCAGCATCCCAGGAGAGGCAGCCTGGTGTAATCGGGAGAACCCTGCATTCAGAGGCAGGATGCCTGGGTTCTGTCCTGCTACTCACATGCTTTGTCACTTCGGGAAAGTTATCGTCCGTCTCTCTGTGCCTCAGTTTCCTCATCTGTGAATTAAGTCTTTGAACTTCTCCAGTTAAAATTTTATCAAAGTTGCAAAGTAAAAAAACATAATAAAAGTGTCTGAAGGGAAAGAAGTAGGGGCTGGTCACACTGGATGGAAGATTTATTTGTAGAAGTTGTTGAGGTCTGATATTCAACTACCCCAAGGAAGTTGAGGAGTGCAGCTGGTGTTTCGCTGACTCAGAGCAACGGCTCGCAGAGAGATGGGAGCCAAACACGCTGAGAATCTGTGTAATCAGAGAAAATGTCTCCATGATTTGCCATTATAATTCTCGATAACAGACTCTGGGGCTCCGGCGTCAATACGAATAACTTGTAGGAGGTAGGGGTTAGGAGTGAATTAAAAATTTTTTAAAGTGCTCTTTGGTAAAGCACTGGGAAATGTTTTGGGCTCCTAAATTTAAAAAGGGTATTTTTAGCACCTATAATCAAACCGACTTGCGTAAACACATCTGCTGGAGTATTGGCATCAAAATGTCTTTGCTGTCTTTGTTTTATATCTCTTCCAGCCCTCCTGAGACCAAGGGAGAGTTTCACTGATTTTCTTCCTTTCATTATGTTTTTTTCCAAATCAGCTGAGTAAGAAAGTCAAATAGGATATTTCTTTTATGTTGAAAGTTGCTGGGTCCCTACCTACAGAGTGATTATAAATTCTCAGTTTAGTAAATGTAAGAAACACCTAGAAACTTTGTGTAAAATGCAGATTCCTGGACCTTGCCCTGAGTCCTGCAATCTGATGTGGGCCTAGTCATTTTCATGTCCCAGGTGGTTCTGATGTCGGTGGTCTAATGGACTACGTTGAGAAATACTGAGCTTGGGAATTAACAGACTTAGGATAAGATTCTGGCTCTATCACATCCCTGCTATTGACCCTGAGTGAGTTATTTCATCTTTTTGAACATCAATCACCTCATCTGTATAACAGGATATGAATGGTACATACCCCATCACTTCGTCGTGAGGATTAAATCTGATATATTATCTTAGCACAGTGCCAGACATGTAATAAATGACCCACAAATGCCAACTATTATCATTATTATCAATTATAACTAGCTGGGCACGTTATTTTCCTTTCTGACTCCTGGTTCTGTATCTGCAACATGGGAATAATTATAATAATACCTTAAACTCAACTTTAATTCAAAGGTCATGTATTAAATGAGAAAATGTCTATAAAGCTCTTAGTACCCTGTCTGGCACGTAGTAGCAATCCCATAAATATTTGTTCAATGAATGAATTCAATGAGTGGTTCAACACTTACCTTCCACAAGCTATGGATAGTGAGAGTAATTTTAGAAAAACTTCCTCTCTCTCCAACACTCAAAGGTAGCTGTTTAGGAAATACCCGTGTATAGGTTTCTTGGCCCCTGGACCTTTGCTTCATGGAATCATTTTGCCTCTCACTAACTCTAATCTTAATGTTCCTCTAAACCTCACCCGTGCCCAAGTGTGCCCAAGCTTACCCACCGAGAAATGGCTCCACTGATCCTGGTTTATTTATTGGCCCTGAAGACACTCACCTACCCCAAGACTACACAGGTGCCTTAAGGGAAGGCAGGTGGGATGCGTGTTATTTGCATGTCTACTGGGTATTGTCTTGGTGACTTTGGGAAGGTCATAATGCATCTCCGTGTTTCAGTCTCCTCCTCTGTAAAAAGAGCCACTGAGGAAATCTCTCCATCCCTTATGTCCTGGTATTGCAAGCATCCATTTGCCCACCTGTTATGCACTGAGCTGTGAGAAATTATGGGATAAAACCCTTGCCTTTGTTAGCTTTTTGAAGCTCAGGTGCCCAGTTCAGTGCCAGGCAATTGCTGGTGTATGATGTGTGGGGGCTGGATGATTGAATGATGGAACAATGGAATCAATGATGTTCATTTCCAAGAGCTCTGGTCCATGCTGCATGTATCCCTTTAAGAGCCAGAAGAATAAGAGACAGCCTCATCACATTCATTCACAAAGAGGTAAGAAAGCATCCCAAGAGAGGTGGTGTTGCTAATGCCTCGTCTTGCAAGGAGGAGGCTGTATACCGTCCAAATTATCACAAGCATCACTGGCAAGCCTACGGTCATTCAACAATGTCTGTAAGCGTGGACTTTGGGCTAGACACTGTGCTAGGTTCTGCGGACAAAACTCAACAGACCTACTTCCCTGCCTTCATTGGGCTCACAGACAATTATTAGACAATTATTAGTGCCATGATAGGAGAAAACACAGACACTTTGAGAGCACAGAAGAGGGGCTGCAAACCCAGCCAGGGGAAGGAGTGATCCAGGAGGGTGAGATGCAGGAGTTAGTGAGGCAGGGGAGGGAGGGAAGCATGCTCCAGGTAGAGGGATTTGTATCTGCAAAGACATGAACTCATAAGAGCGAGAAAAGTTTGAAGACATTCTGTCAGGTAGGCATACTTGGAACAAAGGATGCAGAAGGAGGGGCAGGACTGGAGAAATGATGGCCTGAGACCGGATTGTGTCTGGCCTCCTGAGCCATGGTCAGGAGTCTGGACTGCTCTAATCTCAAGAGGACTCTAAAGGGTTTTAATCAAGAAAGTGACTCAATGAGGTACACTTTATAAAGATGGTCCCAGCAGCCGTGGACGAGAAAGATTGGAAGGGGAGAGACAGGGACAGGGAGACCAATTAGAAGACTGTAATCCCGGATCTGTAAAGCAGGGACACTAGTCAGAGTAATTTCTTTGAGGCATTAGGCTCTGATTGCCGGCGGTCTTCCCCGGCCGCACGTGTTTGCAATGAGTCTAAACTGTGCAGAGAAAAGCCATTTCATCATGCTCGTCTGCTGCACCACACTTAGCCTTGCCCAATGGCTATGTTCTTTGTCAGGAGAATTGTGTGTTGTGTTGCGACCTTGGGGGTCAGTTACCCCTCAATAAGCCCTCAAAGCACCCTGTGTCGGCACGTCCTTTAAAAAAAGCTCTAACTGCCAAGCCCGATCCTTTCCACCCATGAAACTGTTGGGATCGCCTAGTCAATTACTAGTCAAGTGGGGTAATGTGCATTTCATTAGGGGCCTCTCGTTGGAGAGATACAAGACCGTATATGAAATGAAATGTTCTGGAGTTATTTTTTTTCCCAGCCAGTGATTAGGTGCTGTAATTAAGAAGGCATTGTGCCTGATTTCCAATCTTTTTTCTTTATTTAAATTTAATTGATTTTCTCCTTGATTTAATCAACCCGAATTCAGCTACCTGGTGCCCTTCTCCGTTTGGATGCTCAGGAGAACTTCAAGTTTTAAAGATGTAGGGCCATGCCTAGAAAATGTGGGGTGTCGACCAGTCCCAACCTTTGTTAGCTGGTGTGAGAGGTTTCAGGACATCAGAGAGCTGGGTGGTTATATTTAGGGGCAGTGAGGGAGGAAGGTGGAAGTGTTGGTTTTAATTCTTTGAGTGCTGTGTGACTTTGGGTGATTATTTAACCACTCTGTGCCTCAGTTTCTCCTCCTCCTCCTCCTCCTTCCTTCTTCTTCGAGTAGGGGCCTCACTCTGTCACTTAGGCTGGAGTGCAATGGCACAATCACCCGATCACCACTCACTACAGCCTCAACCTCCTGGGCTCAGGCTATCCTTCCACCTCAGCCTCCCAAATAACTAGGACTATGGGTGTGTGCCACCACGCCTAGCTGATTTTTTGTATAGACAAAGTCTTGCTATGTTTCCTAGACTAGTCTCAAACTCCCGGGCTCAAGCAATCCTCCTACTTCGGCCTCCCAAAGCGCTGGGATTACAGGCATGAACCGCTTTGTATGACTTCGGTTTTCCCGTTTTTAAAATAGGAAAAATAATGTTGTCTTCATAGCATTGTGGTAAGGATTAAATTACATATGTATGCATGTGTGTGCATATGTATGTGTATATGTATGTTTACACACACACACACACACACACACACACACACACAGAACTTAAAACAATGACTAGAATGTAAGCACTAAAAGTGTTGCCTGTTATTATTTCCATACCATTGTCTTTCCGGTAATTTATTTAATCTTCACAACATCTGTGTGGGACTGGGTTATTCCCACTTAGGTGGTGAAACAGAAGCTCACAGCTAAAGAGTGGCTGAGCCGGGATTCAAGTCTCGATCTTAATTCCAAAGCTTGAGCTCCTGTGTGTCATCTGTCCTGTCCCGTGGCGCCTTCTCCCATGTTGGACATGGGAAAACAGACACTTCTGGAATTAATTTTCTCAGTCAAGGTCTCTCAGCTAGGGGTGCCAGAACAAGTACCTGAGCCAAAGTCATCCTGGGTGCAATGGCCAATGTGTTGTTCCTCAGCTGTCTCTCAGAGAGGGCAGGCAATTACCCCAAAGCCACACAGCAATTAAGAGCTATGCAATCCCCTGAATCTGCTTGTTAGCACTATTGTCCGCCATCTTTTTTTTAAGAGTCCAGACGTGTAACAGATGATATTCACATGCACAACACAGCCCCACGCATAAACCCAGGATCACATGATGTTAATATTCTCAGCACACAGGCTTAATTCCATACCTTTCTTTCCTGGTCAAGAAAGCGTAACCAAATCGCGAATCCCTTCATTTACTCATTTGAAAAATATTAATTGAGCCTTTACTGTAGGCCAGCCACTGAGCCCAGCCTGATTCTGGGTATATGTTGAAGAGGTCAGACCTGGGGTTTGAGAGAGAGAACTCAAGGGCGACTCCAACGTCACCCCAAGAACAGCTGAAGGGAGAGGCCGTTAACCAAGATGATGAAGATTCATGTATTTATACCTTTGTTTTAATTGGAAACCACTCCCAAATTTCAGTCTTTAATACTCATTAGTAACAAGCCCATGACAGAGCTCACAGCTGATCGTGACAGATCAGCAGGCCACGCTGTGGCTGGCAGCCACTGAGTTATTCTGCAGGGAGAGATTGTTCCTGGAGTTTGTGAGATTCCCGGCTCTGGCTTGCAGGTCTCAGAATAAGCCTCATCATCCTGCAGGAGTTATGAAGAGTGGGCTGAACCCCCCTGTAGGGGTCTCCAAAGGGCTCTGCTGCTCCTTTGAACACAAGCCAAGACCTCCACCCAGAGAAGGAGCCCCACACCCTCTCTGTTCCTCCTCCTCCTCCTCCTCCTCTTCCTCCTCCTCCTCCTCCTCCTCCTCCTCCTCCAGACTTGAAGCCACCCCCACCACCACTCCAGCCTCACGCATCCCTCTCGGCCTCTCCCATCTTCCTCTCAGCCCATGTAATTTAGGAAAATGTGAACCTGTAGGGGCCCTGGCCGAAAACATCTGATTGATCTTCTCAGATGGGCCATTCTCCGGTGAGAAGGAGAATGTGTTTGCGATTTCTCCCCCATCTCTTAAACTGCAACAAAAGGCAAAATCCTATTTTCTTCCTGAGCCTGCTGCAGCGTGGAAGGATGCGTCTGAATGCCGAGACAGGCCAACCTCACCGGTGATTCCGCCCTGGGGGCCGTGGTGGGATGAAGCCTTTGCCCCTGCCAGCCCTGTGCCAGGCAGCCCCGTGGGGACTCCATACCCTGGAACCAGCCCTGCTCTGGGCCTCCAGCGGAGGGGGCAGAGGTGGAGTTTCCAGACGTGTCCTTATCGGAGCAGCCCGAAGTGTGAGATGTCAGGAAGCCAGGGTTCCACTTACAGCCCTGCCACTCGTTGGCTGCATGGCCTTAGCAAGTCGGGTCCCTTCCCCGAGCCCTACAGGAAGAAGAGGCTTAAGCATGCGGCCAGACCTTCATATCCTAAGAGTGCTTAGCAGACGCTCAGGAGAGATCTGAGGGAATAGGGAAAGAAGGCAGGAAGGAAGGCAGGGAATGGGAAGATGAGTGAAAGTCTGGTGTTTTCCAGAATCCCTGGAACTTGTGGACGTTTCAGGGCGCTTGGGCATTTGGTCTTTTTCTGGGACACAGCCATGTGCTGCAGCCACCCTCTCCCCCTCCCACAGGCCCCACTCAGTGCCCAGGCACGAGGTAGCCATTTGTCACTGACCTGTCCATATCCCCCCAGCATCCACTGTTTCTGAGCACACCCACTTGTCCTCCAGCTGATGAGAACTGTGACTCTTGACCTGAGGGTTCTCTCTGGTCATCAAGCATCTTCACTGTGCCTCCTTCTACTTGATTGCCCGTCCGTTTTTCAGATTTCAACTTAGATGTCACCTCCTCCATGAAGTCTTCTCTGACTCCTGCGACACACACAAGGCAGGAATTCATGTCCCTCCGGAGCAGGCTACAACTCATGAATGATGGGAGTTGGTGAATAAATATCTCCGCTTCCCGGTGTTCAGGTGGGAAAACTCTGAGGTGTGTGGTCTTCAGGTTTCCAGGATTCCCTAGCGGGATTCAGCTCCAGCCATCCGCAGTGGTAACTGGCTTTCTTCCCTGTGTCCTGTCCCCTACCAGAGAGTACCCTAGGATCACGTCACAAATAAATGACTTGCCCCTAAATCCTCATCTCTCAGACTGAATATAAGGGAATGGTCCTACTCCCAAGAGGACCAGGGACATTTGCTGGTCGGTAGATGCTTCTGAAAAGGGACTCTCAGACCTACTGAGCTCAGAGTTGAGCTGGCAGTGCAGCTGCCCAGAACATTGCTGGGTGCCTACAGCAAGCCTAGATCTATGCTAGGGACGCCTGGACACATTGAGGAGGTCCAAACAGTAGGACTTGCTACACAAAGACATAGGGAGAAGGCATCAGAAGTGGCAGAACAGCATGGACAAGGTGGGGAATTTAGAATTACTGCTACTGTTATGGTAATGCCGGGGTCTCACTCTGTTGCCCCAGCTGGAGTGAGTGCAGTGGCATGATCATGGCTCACTTCAGCCTCCACCTCCTGGGCTCAGGCAATTCTCACACCTCAGCCTCCCAAGTTGCTGGGACTACAGGTGCACACCACCATGCCCAGTCAATTTTTTTTATTTTTTAGTAGAGACAAGGTCTCGCTGTGTTACTCAGACTAGCCTCCAACTCCCAGACTCAAGCAATCCTCCCACCTCGGCCTTCCAAAGTGCTGGGATTATAGGTGTCTACCACCATGCCCAGACTGGAATCATTATTTTTCAAGTCTTGAAAGGCGTCATTGAGCTCTGGCCATCAGCCATGCACATCCCAAAATGCGTCACCCCACCGAATCCTCACCACCATCCGGGGAAGCAGGCTCTGTTATACTTTCCATCTTACAGGGGCGGAAACCAAGGTACAGAGAGGTGAGATTATTTGCCTGAGGCCACAGAACGTGGACATGGCAAAGCTGGGAACCGAACACAGGCCTCTGAGTTCAAAGAGTCTAACTGGTATGCGGGGTGAGGGGAGGGTGGGGATGGGCAGTGGGGAGACAGGTATCGGGAGGAGAGAAGAGGGAGGGTTGGGACCAGGGACCCCTGAACACCAAGCAGAGGGATTCTGTTTGCACCTCCTGGACCGGAGGAGCCACATCTTCTGGAAGGTGGAAGGGGGAGTCAGGTGAATGGCTGGACAAGGCTGCAGGAAGCCAGGGGACAGTCACGTACCATTTCCTTGTGCAGTGTCCTCAGGGGAAACTCAACTGCCTTCAACACCTGCCCTGTTGGAGAAACAACATTATGGATGCCAGTGTCCTGGGATTCAGGGGCGGTCCCGAGAGGACCGTGGGTAGCCGCGTTGACAGTGAGACACACGACCATCTGCTGCCTGCCCCCTCAGCTAGCCTCTCCCTTGTCTTGATTGCTATGGTCAGTTCTCACATCCAATGGATTATTTCCTGAAGACACGTTGCGGGCCTGTTGTTTTCTTAGGTGCTGAGGATACGATGCGGAAGTCTCGGGCTCTGCCCCAAAGTGCTCAGTCTGGTGGGGGAAAACAGAGAATTAAAAAGACCACTGAAATGGAGAGGGATGATGCACATAGAGGAGGGGCACAAATAGGCCTAATAGTCGGGGAAGGCTTCCTGGAAGAGGTGACATCCACGTTGAAATCTGAAAAATAAACAAGAGTGGGTCAAGTTGAAGCAGGCAAGGTGAAGGATGCTGTTTCTTAATTAGCAAACACAGAGCACTTTCTACTCCAGACTCTATTCCAGTAGATCTACATATACTCACTATTCATTCTAGTGACAACCCTATGAAGTAGGCATATTGTTACCCTCGTCTTACAGATGAGGTGAAGGCAATGACTCAAAGTCACAGAGCAGCAGAACCGGGGTTTGAACACGGCAGTCTGGCTCCAGGCCATGCCCTTGAGTTCCACGCTCCACTGCATCCAGCAGGGAGAGTAAAGCATGCCAAGATGCAGGGGCTGCACAGGGCCCCGAGAGGCCTTTGGATGTGTGAGCACAGTAAGTGAGAAACTGCCAAGGATGATAAACCTGGGAGGTCAGCCTGGAGCCAGAACTTGAAGACCGGCGAGGACCACAATGAGATGCCTGGGCTTGCTTCTCAGGGATCTGTGGAAGGGAGTGACACGCTGTGATCTGAGTTTTGGAAAGACAACTCTGCCTCCTGCATGGAGAGCAGGCTGGGCAGGGTCTAGGTGAAGGTAGGACCCTGTTCTGGAGGCCGCCACAGTCCTCGGTAGTAGCTGGGACCAGGAGGTGGCAGTGGAGACGGAGGGAAGGAGGCGAAGACGGAGAGACTTTGGAGTCAGGATGAGCAAGATTTGCTGAAGGGGCGGATGTGAGGGCGAGAGAGAGGATCCAGGTTGGTGCCCAGGTCGCTGCTTGGATGAGACATCAGCGGGTAGAGCCAGGGGACCCTGGTGGTGAGACTGACACGTCAGGGTTTGGACACGGTATGCTTGAGGTGCCAGGGGGACTTCCATGAGGTGGGGTCCAAGAGCCAACTGGATACTCAAGTCTCAGGGTCAGGAAAGGGAGGTGGCCGGGAGGACCACACGCAGCTGGGCACTGACTGTCAGTGCCCCTTTTGTTCCCAAAGTGCCTCAGTTTGGACAGGGGGCTATATCGTCACCCTAGATGTAACTCTCCTGCTTCTATGACACATCTGGAAGTTGGGAACATCTGGAGCTAGGCTCCACTTCCCATATACACACATATCTAGATAGATCCTCTATGCCCATTTGAACAGTCTTAGCTGGACATAAGGAAGAACGTGGCCGTGAACATGCAGTTTCTAGGGAGGTGGTTTCATGAGGGCTGAGGGGTGCCTGGTTAGTCCAAAGTTCTTCACTTCCAACCTGTCCCTAACCCTCATCTCAGGCCTCAGGGACTGAGAGATATATGTACTGGGAACCAAGCTCTGTCTTCATCCAACCAGACAGATAAGTAATTGATAGAATCGAGTTATGTCCGTGGACTTTTCTGAGTGGTACGGTCTTTCTCATCTACGTAAACCCCACGCCAGAGCAACCCAAGTGGTGGATATCCTCCTCCATGAAAAGGAGGATGTCCTCCTGCCCATCCACAAAGGCAAGCCCACACTGGGTTTATGCAGAAGAATGTCACAAGGCCTCTTCACAGGAAAGCGGGGGGAGGTGCACAGCTTTCTGGTTGTGTGTTTCTCATCGCTACCACTGGCATTGAGCAAAATAGCTACCAGGAGAACCCAGAGCTCTGGTTGGGTGGTGCTTCTCTAGAGGCAGCCAACACCTGCGAACAGGAGTTTGAACCCAGAGAAGGTCCTTGCCACTGGTTTCTTTGGAAGGTCCCGTGCCTCCCACTCAGCAGTGTCCATCGGGACTGAAGTCTGGAGGCAGCTTTTCCACCGAGTGCCCATTTCGCACTCTGCCACACAGCTCTGGACAGGCATGAAGCGTTCTTGCTTTTCGCAGGATGCTCTCAAAGGCCCAAAGTGGGAGGCGGTATTGGGCTTGGAGGATTCACAGATGGCCCCCCTGCTGCCCAGCCCAAAAGGTATACTATGGTAAAGGGTAAGACCATGGACTCTGGAGCCAGATTGCCTGGGTTTGAATTCCATCTCTACCACCTGTTAGCAAGATGTCCTCTGACCTCAGTTTCTTTGTTGATAAAATGGGAATAAAGAGAGATGCCCAGGAGGGCCACACATACCGGGCACTTATCGTCAGCACCCTTTGCTCCCCCAGAGCTTTCCTTTTTGGATAACGGACTAGAGGTTCACCCTAGCTGTAACTGACGAGCCCCTATTCGCTGGATCTCCTCCGACCTCAGCTTCTTTGTTGGTAAGATGGCATTGACAATTACAACCTCTGATAATTGTGGGGAAGATTGCAAGGTCAAACACAGGCAAAGCACTTACAGCAGTGCCCAGCACACAGCTGGTGCTCCGAGAACATCCGCCGTGGTTATCAGCAGCAGTAGCACTGATAATGGTGCGGTCAGTCATGATCAACACAGAGGTGGATGCAGGTGAGAGAAGCCAGGAGGGGAACAAGGAAGAAAGAAATGGGAACAGGGTCGTTTGGCTGCTAGGGCCTGGCTCAGAAGCTCCCAGGGGTCCATGTAACGACATCTCATTCAGACATTTTTTTACCGGAATGAGAAATGCGGGTTCTGTGTCAGAAATCATTGCAAATTCCAAATTAGTGAGGTTTCATGGTCCTCGGAAAGGCGCTGGAGGGAAAATTGGTGGACGGGGTGTTTTTTAGCTGTCGGAGCAGGCTGGCTGATTGATTGAGTGTCTCGGTCAATAGACTGTGCAGACGGCAGCCTGGGAACTAGGTGAGGAAATAGGGAGAAGACGGAACACCAGTCAGCATGGAGGAGGCAGGGACGTGGTCAGCAGTGCAAAGGAACAGGATTGCACTGAAAGCTGTGTAGACACAGTCTGTCTGGATTGTGGAGCCATGCTCAGTCTGGAGGCCAGGTATGCAGTTCCCTGAGAATTCTGGGCTCCCTCACTTTCTCGCTGAGTGTCCTTAGGCAAGTCGCCATACCTTGCTGACTCTGTTTTCTCATCCCAAAAACAACACTTACAATACCCACCCCAAAGAGCTTGCCATGGGACTTACATGAGATCATGAGTTTTCAATGTCGATGAGGTGCTTGGCACATAGTAGGTGCTCAATGAATGTGAGGTCTCTTTTCTCTAATACAGTGAGTTGGAGAAGTTGGCACACCCATGCTTCAGCCTGTGAACTTAGTCGCAGTTCTGGGAGACAACTCTTATCCTTAGATTGGGGGCTAATAGGCCACACTGGCAAGTTCTGGTTCCCCACTATGCCACCCCCACCTAATGTTTTCAGAAAGAGATAAAAAAGATGGCTTAGGCCCAGAGTAGAATCTGACTCACAAAAATCATGGAATTGGACAGGCTCATCAGAGGTCACCAAGGCCAGTCCCCTGATTCAAGATTCACCAAACCGTTCCAGGTGAAATGAAAGTCATGCCCTCCTCGAAGATGACTGGAGAAAAATCCACAGGGCTCCTCACCAAGAAGAAATTATTTCTTGCATTGGAGCTACCGAGCTCTTTCAATAACAGTTGTAATTACAACAATGAGACAGTATGCTTGACCTACTATATGTTTCCCACAACGACCCCAATACGTAAGACATTAGCCTCCCCATTTTTGGAAGGAGAAAATTGAGGCTTAAATAGGTGATGGACCTTGCCCAAGGCCATGCAGCAATATCTTGGAGAGATTTACAAAGACATGCTGGAGCACGGGTAAAGAATGTATTCCTGCTGGGGAGGGGAAGTGGGAAGCTAGAAGGAGGAGAGTGTGATGGTTGAACTGAGCCTTGAAGGACGAGTCAGCCTCCTCCTGGCAGAGAAGGCACTCTGAGCAAAGGGATCAGTCCCCCAAAGACAGAGAGGTTGGGAGACTGGGTCCCAAAGGCTATGGACAATGAATGATTACAATCACAATGACAGCCAGCATTGATGAAGGGCTCACTCTGCACCAGGAATGGTGTTAAGCCCTTGGCGTGCATCATCTTCACCATTGGGACACTATCATTATCCCTGTTTTGCAGAAGAGCGATGAAGTGACTCACCTGAGATCACAGCTTGAAGACGGCAGAATCGGCTTACAAACTCGAGTCTGCCTGATTCCAAAGCTCCTGGGGGCCCCTGGTTGTTCAGTCCTCGCCCAAGTCAACAGAGAAGCCTTGCAGTTTAGAGGGACCTCTCTGCCCACGTGGTTGGGAAGGAGCTGTCCCAAGCCATCCTTGGCTGTGCTGCCACCACCCACCTGCACCCCAAGTCCTCTCGCAGCCAAGGGGAACCCATCAAAATTGGTGGGAGATCATCGTGAAGCTGACTGCCTAATAAAGATAAAGCTTTCTAATAAACCCGCAATCCTGAGGTAATGGGTTTGACTTTTAAAAGGCAGAGAAAAGTCCCAACGGAGGGACAGACCTTTCCTATCAACTCCTTATTCAGAATCACTGTGGAGGAGGCATTTCTTACAGGTGGGACAGCTGGATGCCTGGGCTGGCATTGAGAAATGGCCACTTCTGTGGCAAGCCAGACGTCTCTTCTCTCCAGAGGGCCTCTCTCTCCCACAGGGAATCCTTTGTCAGAGAAGAATGATAATGGCAAAGAATGGAGCCTCTGGGAGAAGCCTAAAAGAGAGTGAACGCAAAGGGTGGGTTTGAGAGTTCGCTGAGGATTGGTGCTGGAGCTGCAAGAATGGAGTCTTCTGAGAGCTCTCTGCTGATTGGTTGTACGGGGCCATCTCTTTGTTTATCTTGCCATTACCATCAGCAGCAGCATCACCATCAACAAATAAAAGATATTTAGGCATCTGGGAAACGTGCTGAGCATTTCACAACCATCTTAGGAAGCAGATGAGATTAATATCTCCATCAATGTTTCCCATCCTCAGGTGGGAAAACCGAGTCTTGATATTGTTAAAGAACTTCCTGTGGGTCCCACAGCCAGGGAGTAGCAAAGCAGAGATTCAAACCTGTGCCTGTCGGGCACCAGACAATACAATACTAACTAACCATAGTCTTACATTTAGTAATCTGATAGAGAAAAACATGGTCTGGGTCTGGGTCTTAGATGGAATTCACAAGAAAGGAGGGGGGGTGAAGACGCAGAATAGGGCATAGGAGAAAACTAAGGAAAGACGTGGTTTCAAGTGGGGTCAAAACTTCGCCTGATTCTAGGGGGAGCTCTGGAGTGTAAATTCCACTTTAGAATTGGTCCTGCCTTGAGGCAAAGATCCTACCCTTCCTTTTATCTCTTTTCTTTTTTTTTTTTTTTTTTTTTTCTTTTAGTTGGAGTCTCACTCTGTTGCCCCAGCTAGAGTGCAGTGGCAGGCTCACGGCCATCGCAGCCTCAACCTGCTGGGCTCAGGCGATCCTTCCACCTCAGCCTTCCAAGTACCCTTTCTACTCTTATGTCAATTAGTCATTGGCTTTGGGCTGCCCTCGCCCCAGTGGTAGGCATAACCTTCTAGAAGAGGACATCCATGAGATGTTTCCCACCAATCTGGGAAAGAGGATCTAGGATCCGCCAATGGCATCCACTACTACTGCAGACAGACAGAGCTGATGTTCTTGCTCAGCCCCTCACTCACCAAGTGCCCTAGAGTGTAGCACTGTAGGTTCTCCAGGCTTGGACTCTGCCCTCCAAGGGCTGGCCCAGCTCTGATAAGTTCTGACCCTGTGGTCTGGCAATATAGCCACTGGCCGAGCCAGCAGTCTCCGTTTCTGTAACCCAGGAGGAGAACAAGGAGACCCCTCTGGTGGCTCCAGCAGTGTGAGATGAGTTGTCTGACAGCTTCTCCCACTGAAGCCCTTTATCTCACTTCTTGCTGTGTTATTTTAAAACTAACGAGCCCAGACCTCAGGAGCTCACCGCCTGCCATGGAGATTTGTGACTTGTCTGGTCTGTCCTCTCTGCAGATTTCAGCGGCGCTCACTCTCTCCTTGTTAGGAATTTTCTCCCAACCCTCCGGTATGAGTGTGTGTCTGCGGGAGCAAACATCCTAACTGAGTCGTCCTCTCAGAAGCCCCTTGTCTGCAGTTGTAGCTGATAAAAGGGGCCAGTGGGTGACTGTAAGGAGAGAGAGACACATTCATCCCTGGACTACCGAAAGAGGGAAAGCCAGACGCAGCGGGGAATGCAAATGGACCGTTTCTAGGTTCTGATGTTGACACTCAGCTTGGTGATGGGAAGCCAAGGCCCTGGTGCAGGAAGATCTCATGGGACCCTCAAGGGCACTCCAACCTCCTCACCCCTCCCCTTCCCAGAATCCCTTGCCTTGGGCTGCTTGGATAAAGGCGATTGGAATCACGGTGAGTGGATCCCCAGAGGCACGCTTTGCAAGTGAGGCTGGAGATTGGTGTGGTCTGTCTCTGAAAAGGGTGGTTGATACTTAAAGCGCCACCATGTGCCAGGTACTGAGTGCTGGACATGCCTCAGCGCAGGCTCGTCCTCGCAGTAGCGCTGTGAGGGGAATGCAACTTGTGATTTCACCAGAGAGGTGAAGGGGCTTGCCCAGGTCACCCAGCTGGGAGCAGCCAGACCGAGTCTATCCGATGGGTCTAATTATTGTGCTCTGCCAACCCTCCCAGACCAGTAACATCCTCCTCCATACAGCTGGCCCTGCCTCCTGGAGGCAGACGTGCCTTCTCCCCATGCAGGATGCCTCTTTCTCAGGCCACTGTCATTCCTATACAAGAGTTTCAGGTGCATCTCTTGCTCTGGACCGTGAAATTGAGAGAGGGATGCACGTCTGAGTCATCTTGAAACGACCTTCCATTGGAAGTGAAATGGCACTTAGCAGATGAGTGAGAAATAGCTGAGGAATGAATGAATGAATGAATGAATGAATGAATTCAAAAGCAATAAATGAATCCCTACATCTAAATAAATGACTTGGAAGTGTCAGGCACTTTCTGAGTACATTTTAAGAGCAAGTCCACCAAGCTAGGGCACTTCTATTGAGCCATCTTAGTATTCCAAAACCCCATGATTACAATGTCATTGGAGCTTACCTCCCTCCCCAACTTCTTCCCTAAATCTAGCCAGGTGCCCTATCCTTCTCCTGGAAGAGCCAATCTCCTGGCTTTAAACACTGCCTAAATGCTAACACCTCTCAAATGCATGTCCCCAGTTCTGATTTCGATCCTGAACTCCAGGCCCATCTACCTAGCTGCCCACCTGCCACCTCCACATGGATGCCCAATTGGCATCTCAAAACCAGCATGTCCAAAACCAAGCTCCAGAGGATGCTTCCAAAACACGCTTCTCCACCTGTAGTTGTGCCCTGCTCTGTAACTGGCAGCCACATCCTTCCAGATGCTCAGACCAAAACCCCTGGAGTCATCCGTGACCTCTCTCTTTCTCACTCCATAGCCCAATCCATGCAAAAACCCTGTTGATTCTGTCTTTAATGTCTGCCCGGAATCTGACCTCTTCTCACCACTACTGCAGTGGAAACACGGACCCTGGCCGCCATCTTCTCTCTTGTGGACTGTTGAGTCACTTCTTCACTGGTCTTCTGGCATCTATTCCAACTCCCTTGCTATATATGCTCAGCACGATGCCAGAGAAAGTCTTTAAAACCTGAGTCAGATCGTGTCTCTCTCTACTCAGAACCGTCCAGTGGCTTCTCATCTTACCGAGAGGAAAGAGTCAAGTCCTTGCAATAACCTACCAGATACCCATCACCTGACCTCTCGTTGCCTCTCTGACTTCACCTCCTATGATTCTCCCTCTCGCTCTCTCAGTTCCAGCCACTCTGCTATTCTTCAGTGCATCTAGTATATTCCTACCTCAGGGCCTTTGCACCAACTGGGATCTCTGCCTGTTATGTCCTCCCAGGCATGCTCACGGCTCACTCTCATCACTTTCAAGTCTTTGCTGAAATGTCACTTTGCTCAGGATTCCATTTAAAACCGCAACCCTCTCCCAGTAGTCTTCCATCTTCCTTATTCTGCTCGGTGTCTTTTTTCCTACAGCACTCATTGCCTTTAATATTTACCAGTTAATTGTGTTTATTTTCTGCTCTCCTCCTCCCTCCACCTGGAGACTGCAAGCTCCACCAGGCAGGGATTTATTTTCTGTCTTTTATCCCATGCCTGCACATAGTAGGTGCTCAATAAATACATGTTGAGTGAAGAATAAGTGAACAGTCCCTGCAGCATCTCATGGGACCACTTTCACCCTCCCACGTCTTGTACCAAGGCTCCTCATGCCCTGGTTGAGGGTTTCTTCTTAAGCTGAGAGCTTCTTCCTTCTTCCCGACAGATTCTTGCTAGCTTGGTCTCTCTTCCAGGAGTGGCTGTAATGATGCCCAGAAGGGATTCACCAGGCACTGTCCCTCTCGTGGCAAGAAAATATAATTAGCAACTCACTCCCTGCCCCCACGAAAAAATCCAAACCCTGCCTGCAATTCCAGCTGATTAGAAGAACCTGAGGGAGCCCTGGGCTGCAGGGAGGGATGTTATTCCTGCCTGTGGTCACACAGCTGAGCAAAACCAGGGCTTGAACCCTGGTCAGTAAAACTCCAGGCCTCGTATGCTTTCCCAGTGTCACCTAATTATCTTTCACAGCCTGTTCGAATGGAAAACCATGACATTTTGGAATCTAGCCCATTCCCAGGTTGGGAGCAGCCTGCATTTCAGACAGTCCCAACCGTCAAATCTAAACTTCTTCTCAGCAGTTTGATCTCTCACGAAGCAAATAGGCAATTGACAGGCCAGCCTGTAGAAGGAGAAATGACTGAGAGAATTGGGGGTTGATTAGAGGGCCATGGATGGATATGTTCTCTGATGAGAGTTCAAAACCCAGGCAGGTTGGGAGCCTGACCTGCTTGACTGAGCTGGGCAAGAAATGCTGAACTGATTTTTCTCCAGATGGTTCTTTTGTCCTTTGACCTGAACTCGAGAACTGGGCAATTACTGATATACAAGAGTGTTTACATCCACCCACACAAACACATACACATGTTCACACACTCACACACGTGTTTCAGTCCAGAGAACTGAATTAAACCAATCTCATCAGTTGCCTGAGGAGACAATGTGGTAGAGGGTTGTGCTTATCTGTGTAGCTCAGTCCTCAGGATCAAGTCCAAGTTCTTTGTAGAATCTACGATCTGGCTACTTAAAGTGTGGATCATGCAGCATCGGCACCTGGGTATTGACTAGAAATGCAGAAGCTCAAGCCCTCACCCCAACTTATGGAATCAGCATCTCTGCTGTCTAAGAAGACTCCCCAGGTACCCCATGTGCACAGCAAGGCTTGGAAAACACCTGTCCACAAGGCCCTGAAGGATCCAGCTCCTGTCTCCCTTCCTAATCTCAACGCTTGCCTTCCACCCTCCACCCCCACTGTTCCAACTTACTGCATCCTTTGCAGTTACGTGAAGATCCATTGCTATCTCCTGGTGCCAGCCATTGCACATACTATTTCTTTTTGCATCCACTTTCCTGGCCAATTTCCCTTCATCCTTTAGGAAATATGCTGTGACCACCTACCCACACTCCCCAGGCTGAGGAAGGTGCTCTTTCTGTGGTTCCATGACTCCCTAAGCTTCTCTCTATCAGGAAACTTATTATATACCACATTGTAATTCCCAGTTTCGGGATCTTTCTCCCCCTCCAGGGTAAGAATTCCTTGAGGACAAAAACCAGTCTTGGTTACTTTGAGGTGCTTGAAATCTGATACTAAGTGTTAAGTAAACAATGGTTGAATAATGAATTAAACAATGAGAAAAATGCCAGGCTCAAAGGTGTCTCTTATTTTTCATTCAGCTTCTACTAAAGTGAGCATTGCTATTCCTGCATCCACATGACGTCTCCCACAGTAGCTCTGTGGCATCCCCAGTTTTCCCTCCAAGCTCTGATGCTTTTTCCAGCCACGATGGCAAAGCTCACAGGGTCACAGCTTCTGCAGATTACCCCCAACCAGGCTAAATTAACTAGATTAACCTTGAAAAGGACTTAGAGTGCCAAGACTTCAGGCCGGGATATTAACACAGCCCAGGCGGAAGTCCCAGAAGCCAAGGCACAAATTGGACCAATTCATCTAGTCCCTGGGGCTGGGTCAGCTCCTTGATGAGTACTGGACTTTCTGGTAGGCTCATGCGCATGAGAGTCTAGACCTCCATCCTCTGTGGAAATGGACGGACTGGGGAGCTGGCAAGAGCGAGGACAGAACAGATCATTCACAGTCCGGGTTGCAGGTGCAGAATAAGGACCTGGGGCATGAGCCCTTGACAGAGACACATTCCTTCAACTTTCCTGGCTTCCGTGCCCTCAGTTATGCAAGAGAAAGAGGTTCACCATGCTGCATGCCCTACAGAGGGTGACAGGCATCCACTGAGACACTGGGCTAGAAAGTCCTCTCTGGACAGGAGGAGCTATTAGCAGGATGGAGAAAGTGTCAGGGATTCCCCAATCTCATGGCCAAGTGCCATTTCTGCTTGTGAATATGGGACTCGGGTCAAACTTAGAGATTCAGATCCTTTCCAAACACACAAGGCCTGTCCCGCCTGCCTTACAGTGAAATTACCAAGATTTGCTTTGTGCCCCCACTTATCCCTTCCTTCTATTTTCAAAGCGTTTTCCAGATTTCTCTTCCTTTTTTTTCTCAGTTGATTTTTATAAATGGGCAGGGCAGCTGGTGCTCTTGCCATGTAATATCCTGGGGTCTTAATTTCGTCATAACAGTAAAGATGAAAACACCTGTCTGTGGTTTTTTTGTTTGTTTGTTTCAATAAGACAATGAGTAAGAAGTGCTTAGCGTCCGGCATGCAGGAGGTGCTTGATAAAAGCTAGTTGCTGTTATGATCAAATGCCGTGAAGAGAGCACTGGACTGGGAGTCGCAAATCCACAATTCTAGTCAGAGATAGGATGTGAGTCTCTGTTTGTCTTGGGCAAGTGCTCTTACCTCTTGGGCTCTCAGTTTCCCCAACTCTGCACAGAGGTGGGCTGGATCCGCGGCCCTTCTCTCCACCTTTGTTTGTCTCTGATTCCCAAACAGCATTGAACTCAATCTAGTGCTTGGGGCACCAGGATCTGCCCCAACCCAGTTCCAAACGAGCACTTTATTGCGAGCAGCTGGCAGATCAGCTAGGCGAGTCATGCTTTGATGGGAAGCAGGGAAGTGGTATCTTGAGGAGTTCTGCAGAAAGTTCAGCCCTGACTCTTCTCTGAGCCTTGGAATCTGCCGGTTGCCATGACTACAAAAGCAGCATCCAAGCTCTGGGTCGCTGATTAGCAGGAAAGGAGCCAGGAGGCCTTGAGGAATCCGGCACTCTCTCTCTGTGATATGGAGTGTGCTGGCCCTTGACTCCACTGTTTTAGCTGTCCCCTAAAGATCTCACCTTCTTTTAAGAATTTTTAAAAATGCAACATCGGAGGGAAATGAAGCAGCTGCTGGTACTCCTAGGCAAAGACAGAACACGGAATTTTCCTTAACTCCCTGTAAGGATGAGAAGCCCGAGGTAGGGAAGGGAGACGGATGGGGTCTGGAGGGATGAGAACCCTGGCTGAGATATGATTCCACTGAAAAGTGCTGAGCGGGCCGGGCTCAGTGGCTGTAATCCCAGCACTTTGGGAGGCTGAGGTGAGTAGATTGCCTGAGTCCACGAGTTCGAGACCCACCCGGGCAACTTGGTGAGACCTCGTCTCTGCGATACATCAAAAATTAGCTGGGTGTGATAGCGCATGCCCGTAGTTCCGGCTACTTGGAAGGCTGAGGTGGAAGGATCGCCAGAGTCCAGCAAGTGGAGATTGCGGTGGCTGGGAGCGTGCCACTGCACTCCAGTCTGGGCAATAGAGTGAGACTCCAACTCAAAAAAAAAAAAAAAGAGAGAAAAGAAAAGTGCTGAGTGACCTTGGACACGTTCTCCTCCCTGGACCTCTGCTTCTTTATTTGTAAGGAGACTTTGAGTCTGATCTGTGGTTCCCACACGGGATGAGTCATCGGAATTCCTTTGCACATCCGTCTGTGTATTTGTTCATTCACTCAGCAAATGTTCATTGAACAAAAAGCTATACTCTGTCAGGCACTGTATCTCAAGGCAAACAGGGGTGAGAAAAGAAACTCTTTCCTCCTCTCAGGAAGCTTCCTTTCTAGTCCAGAAGACAATTGGTAGGTTAATAGACATGTAAAATGATCATTTCAAATCGTGACAAACATGGTGAAGAAAGACACCACAGGCCACTGGGACTCCCATCACAGGTGAAGAGGGAACAAAACAAGAGAAGGGGGTCAGGGAGAGTCTCTCTGAGAAGGTGACACTTGAATTAGGAGAAAGAGCTGGCCATACAGAGACCTGGAGGAACAGCATGCCAGGTAGAGGGAACAGCAAAAACAAGGTCCTGAGGCAGGAAAATGACCCACTTAAGGAACAGCGAGGAGGCCATGTGGCTAGAGCAGTGGAAGAGACAGAAAGAGAAGAAGGAGAGGGATTGAAAGAGGAACAGAGGTCAGATCATGATGAGTTGTTTAGTCCTGGCAATCAGTTTGGATTTTATTCTTCCCCTGTAGGAGACTGAATTACTCAGGATGTTTCTTTAAGATGCAGATTCCTGGGTCTAGCCTCCTTTGAGATTCTGATTTACTACAGCTAGGAATCTGCATTTTTCTTTTTCTTTTCTTTTCTTTTTTTTTGAATTGGAGTCTCACTCTGTCGCCCAAGCTGGAGTGCAGTGGCACACTCATGGCCATTCCAGCGTCAACCTGCTAGGCTCCGGCGATCCTTCTGCCTCAGCCTTCTAAGTAACCAGAACCACAGGCACGCGTTACCATGCCCAGCTAATTTTGTACTTATTGTAAAGAGGAGGTCTCACCAAGTTGCCTGGGCTGGTCTTGAACCCGCGGGCTCAGGCAATCCTCTCGCCTCGGCCTCCCAAAGTGCTGGAATGACAGGCTGAGCCACCAAACCCGGCCGGAATCTGTATTTTTCAAAGTTCCTCAGGGGCCTCCGATACTGTGCCAGGCTTGGGAATCCCCAGGACTACATGATCTCTGCATCTCTTTCAGTTTTAAGAAAGCCAAGAAGCAAAGTGTTGAAACATTTTGAAAAAATTCTAAATGTTATATTAAGGAGGATTCCCTGCTTCCTCGCCTCAGCACTGCCAGTCTGCCTGGTAGAATTAATTATATTTCTGTTTGTTTTATTGCAAAATCCCAGGTGGGGTACCCAACACCGGCAAGGTGAAACCAGTTCTATTAAAGAAAAGGGACCATCTAGCACACCAGAGAGCATAAAGTTACACAAATTCCTGCAAACCTGTTGTGTCTTTCCTTACCAGATCACCGTCAGGATTTCCTCATCTCTCATTCTGAGCCCCCGTTGCTGGTGGTGATGAATGAGGCATCATCCTCACCCTACGTCTTGTGAACTGGGGCTCTGGCAATGGCACTCACAGCTTCCCCTACACTTCAAATAACTCATGCCTCTGCTCCCTCCATTAGACAAGTCACTGAGACCTTCCACCCCACACCAGCACCGCTCACCGTGTATTTATTCATTGCCAAATGCCCTACATCAGCTCTTAGTTTTTGCCTATCATGGGATTGCTCCCATTATAGAGTTGTGTCTTGGTTGTCTATCATGCCCCAGAGAGTTCAAAATTCCATTCGTATGTGTCTCCATCTTGACATAGTGATAATAAACTTTCAAGACTTGGTCTCAAAAGGCAGCTTCTGTCTTGCTGTCTTGGAGTGATGGTTCTAGGGGAAGCCAGTCGCCATACTGTGAGGATACTCATGCAGTCCTGTGGAGAGACCCAAGGAGAAGCCCATGTGAAGAAGAGCTAAGGTCTCCTGCCAACAGCCAGCACCAGCCCGCCAGCCATATGCGTGAGCACCTTGGATGTGGAATATCTTATGTGTCAAGGCTTTGCTGAACAATACACACAAATCAATAAGCTCACTGATCACTTTTCTAAAAGGGATATGGGGTAGAATAGAGAAGACATTGATTGAGTAGTTTGAATAGACTGAGACATGGGCCTGATTATTCACCCTCTCTGGGCCTCCATTTTCACCAACTGTAACGTGAAGGGATTAGTCCAAAGCATCGCAAAAGCCCCTTCTAACTTTCTGAAACAAATGTTCTCTTTAGTCAATCCATTAGTTCTTTCATTGATTCATTGAACACATCTTGCTGAGTACTAACTAAGCAGCAGGCCTGGGGTAGTGAGACACAGTCTTACTCCCAAAGAGCTCATAGCCTAGCATGAGAGAAGACAATTAAATGACAATAACATACATTATTAAGAACTGCAGTTATGGTAGCCACGGGACTATCATATCCGAGAAAACAGACTAGATCTCCCCAAAAGTTTGCTCCCTACACTATTTTCTTTATCTCTTCCATGTTGATTCCATCTTTCCAGTTTCTCTGGCTCAAAACCTTGACATCCTTGACTCCTCCTCCTCTCTTGCTTCCCACAAATGATCTTGGTGCTACTTTCTTTTTATTTGTTAGAGTTGGAGTGAATCTCACTCTGTTGCCCAGACTGGAGTGCAGTGGCCGCTCCCAACCACTGCAGCCTCGACCTGCTGGGCTCCGGTGATCCTTCCGCCTCAGCCTTCTGAGGAGCCGGAATTACAGGCATGTGCTATCACGCCCGGCTGATTTTTTTTTTTATTTATTGTAGAGATGAGGTCTCACCATGTTGCCCAGGCGGGTCTCAAACCCGTGGGCTCAGGCAATCCATTTGGTGCTACTTTCAAAATTTGTTAGACTACGACTACATTTTATCACCTCGATTACTGCTATACTGATCTGAGCCTAGACGATTGATCCTATATCAACTGATCTGTGCCTGGACTAGTCTCTGCCCTTTTTTCCCTTTAGTCTAGTATCCCTCAACCACTACAGTGATCACTCTAAAATATAAGCCAGACCCTATCACTCCTCAGGTACAGAAATCCCCAAAAGTCTTCCGTAAGATACAAAGACCTGATGTCTGATCTCACCTCTTAGCACTCTATCACTTGCTTCCTACTCCTTGTATACTCTTGCTATTCCTTCTCTTGGAGCACACTTCCCACTTCCCACTGACACCTATGTAGGAGTTACATATGACTGTGCAAGAAATTATCCCAGCCGGGCTAGGTGGCTCAGCCTGTAATCCCAGCACTTTGGGAGGCTGAGGTGAGTGGATTGCCTGAGCCCGCGGATTCGAGACCCGCCTGGGCAACTTGGCAAGACCTCATCTCTATGATAAATAAAAAATTAGCTGGGCGTGGTGGTGTGCCTGTAGTTTCAGCTACTTGGAAGGCTGAGGCGGAAGGATTGCTGGAGCCCAGCAGTTCGAGGCTGCAGTGGCCGGGAGTGGCCACTGCACTCCAGTCTAGGCGACAGAGTGAGACTCCAACTCAAAAAAAAAAGTCTTTATAAAAAAAAAAAAAGAAAGAAATTATCCCAAATCTTTGTGGCTGGAAACAACAATAGGCAGTTGTTGTGTTTCACAGCTTCTGTGAATCAGAAGTTTGGCTGGGGGCTTCTGAATCACTATCTCTCATGAGGTTGTAGTCATCTGTCAGCCAGGGCTACAGTCTCATCTGAAGACTCAGCTGGAACAGGAGAATTCACTTCCACAGTGGCTCACTTATATGGCTGGCAAGCCGGCGCTGGCTGTTGGCAGAAGGCCTCAGTTCTTCTTCACATGGGCCTCTCCAAAGGACTTCCTGAGTATTCTTACAATATGGTGCCTGGTTTTCCCCACAAAAATCAGTTCAAGAGAACAAGGCAGCAGCTGGCTTTTGTGGCCAAGTCTTGAAAGTCACACATGACTACTACCACATTCTGTTCATGAAAAGTGAGCCACTAAGCCCATCCAATATTCAAGAGAAGAGAAATCAAGTTCCATATTTTGATCTTTTGATGACAGGGATGTTGAAGAATCAGCGAACATTTTCTAAATCACCCAAACTTCAAGATTAGTCTTGAATCTTTCAAGTCTCTGTTTCCTCATTATTCCTCAGGAAGGCCTTCCTTGATTACTTTATGCAAAAGAGCAGCCACCTCCTCCCATTTTTCTAGCCTTGTATGCTGCTTTATTTTCACAATAACTTATTACCATTCAATAAGCCATACTTGTATTTGCTTTTGTGTTTATTATCTGCTCCCACATCTAGAGTGTAAATCCATGATCACAGGAGACATCTCTGTCTTGTTCACTGCAACTCCACACCTAAATCTGGCCTGGGCACATTATAGACACTCAGGGGACTAGAGTTAATGAATGCAGGTTAGCCTAAACCAGGACAAGGATGGGAAAAGGCAAGCCTTGCTGGGAGACAGGCAGAAACTGCAAGCTTTGAGTTGTCTGACCACAGGCAGGACAGTATTCCATAAGGAAAAAGGACAGGAGCAAAGGCATGGAAATGGAGCCCTCATAGTGGGAGAAGAGGGGTAGGGAGGCTTAGGGAAAATAGAGGCTGAGCAGGACAGAAGGGAGTTTTGGAAGTGTAGAGTTGGCAGTGAGGAGGTCTGGGAGGCTCTAACTAGAATCTTCATCCCTCCTGGGCTTGCAGTATCTCCCAGCTCTGATTCTAAAGATGCACCTGATAAGCAGCGGACAGAGATGGATGAATTTTGCGCTCTTCCTTCAATATTGACTGAGCTTGGCTTGCTCTCCTAGAAGCCCCGAGGAGCAAGGGGCTTATCAGGCGCCTTCATCCTGAGTGCTAAAACCAACCTCAGTGCACTGATGCAGGAGCCTGGTACATGAAAAATGCTAATGCCATTGATCAGTGCTTGTCCTGGGGTCTGAAGGTAGGGTGAGTAAGGAGGTGTGCTCACCGGGTGGCACCACATACACCTGCGACTCTCCAATTCCTGATGCTTCCTGATGAGGAGACAGGAATTGGAGTGACAGCTTCTTCAGAGCCTGAGTGACTAGGCCACTTCTTTTCCCTCTTGGGGACTCCAATAGAGATGGGACTCATAGGTGACTTCCCAGTATTATTTGGAGCCTGTGCCAGTGCAGTGGAAGGAACTTTAGGTCATCATGGAAACCACTGTCCCACGTAAGTGACTTCATACTTGTTGAGGATACCAGATTAAAAATTTGGTTCACAAGGAAATAAAAACAAAGGAAACTAACAGACCTATGCCTTTCTGTTCACTTACATTATCTCATTTTATCTTCACAAAAACTCGGCAGTACATGAACTGATGTGATGCCCTATTTTATAACTGAGGAAACTGCCAGTCAGAGGTGTTGAGTGACTGGTCCAGGTCCTATATGCTCAATGTTGAAGACAATGTCGAAATTCAGGTGTACGTGGTCCATACACACACAAAAAGGCAGAGAAATGGAACAGAAATGACAAGGGGAGTTTACATTAAGTCCATTATGCTTTGGCCTCCAAAATATATTTTATATATACATATATGTAAAAAATATATATCTGTAGTTGTTGTTGTTGTTGTTCAGAGTCTTGTTTTGTCACCCAGCTGGAGTGCAGTGGCACGATCATGGTTCACTGTAGCCTTGACCACCTAGGCTCATGAGATCCTGCCAATTAAGCCTCCTGAGTAGCTGGAACTAGAGGTGTGCACCACTATGCCTGACTAACTTTTTTATTACTTTTTTTTGTAAAGGCAAGGTCTTGCTATGTTGCTCAGGCTTGTCTTGAACTCCTGGGCTCAAGCAGTTCTCCTGCCCTGGCCTCCCAGAGTGCCGGAAATACAGGCATGAGCCACCGCACCCAGCCCAATTATATCATAAGAAAAAAAGTGAAATGTTCGTTCTCAGCATCACCCTGTGATTTAGTCATAACAGAATAAGCTATGCTGCAGTAACGAAATAGACCTAAAACTGAGTAATGTAACCTACTTTTGTTTTATTTGGTTTTACTTTCTCTCTTAGAAAGTCTGAAATGGTTGAGGCATCTCTCCTCCATTAAATAGTTTCACATTTCAGAATATGTGGCCTCTAAAGTCACTTTTACAGAGGAGGTGAGAGCTGGAGAAGGCACACTGATCTTGATTGTTTTGAGCTAGAAATGATGTATGTTCACTCCGGCTCGGAGACCATTGGCCAAAGGTAATTCATGGCCTCAAACTAGCTGCAAGGGAAGCTGGGAATATTAGGAAGTCTATGAATATTTAATGAACACTGAATGTCTCTGTATATCCTAACACGTTTGCCTCCTTATTTCTTTCCCTGTAGGACAGAGCCCCAGAGCAGCCCCACCGTAGTCCCATATCAGGATGGACCCTCAGAAAAGTTGGGTCAGCGTCTGGCCACCGAGGTTTTGGGCACTAGCAGCTGGGAGAGAGATAAGGCCTGTCGGGAGCCAGGTCCTGTCAGAGCACGCAGGTAAGATGCTGCCCCCTCTTCCTCTCTTCCATCCCATGGGGAAGTTCAAGTTGAGGACACAGAAATGAAATTTGCCTCTCTGGCCTCTTCTCTCCTCTCTCTTTTGCAAGTTTCTCTTTCAGGCCCTTAATGCAGGGTTTAATAAATGTTTTCTGTACAGAACTAAAGAGTGTATATTTTAAGTTTGTGGATGCAGTGGTTTCTGTCACAACTACTTAACTCGGCCATTGTAACACAAAACAGTCGTAAACATTATGCAAACAAAAAGATGTAGCTGTGTTCCAATAAAACTTTATTTATAAAAAACAAAAGGCAACCCATATTTGGCCTGCTGGCCACAGTTTGTTGACTCCCACCTAATTGATAGAGTTCCTCTTTCATTTTAATGACTCTATGAACCACTGACTCCCAAATCATGATTTCAGTCCAGACCTGTCTCCTGAGTTCCAGTCTCAGGATTTGTTCCTTAATTCAGTTATTCGGATAGTACTTTTTGAGCACCTGATGTGTAAAAAGCGCCGTGTTAGCATACGTATACAGCTAGCGCTGTACATGCATTTTGTATAAAATATTGTATATTCAGCATTTTATTGTGACTGAGAGAGGTAAAGTGACTTGCCCCAAATATGACAGCCAATAAGTGGCAGAGGAAGGCTTGGAATTCCAGACTCTCTAATCTTAAATGCTGGACTAAAACCCACCGCATTATCCTGGTGATGCTAATGAAAAGCCAACCTATCTGCTGCCTTCTATTTTCCAACTTTGTACCGTACACATATAAAGCCTGGCCCATCTTTGAGCTCTGGAGAACCTGATTCTAAGAGACATAGTTACTGAATTTTGGGGAAGTGGCTTGGGAAACTGGTGCAGCTTTCACGGGTGAAATCTGTCCCTCCACCTTGGCTGCCAGCTCAGCTACAGTCTTGAGTTAGGCTATGATTTCAAAGAGAGAGAAACAGTCAAGTTCTATCAGCTTAGAGAAGTGAAGTTCAATCTCCAATCTAAAGCGTCCTCGCCAGGAAACAGGAAGGAAGTTGTTTCCACGAGAGGTGGAGGAAGATGGAGAGAGAAAGGGGATAAAAAGCTAATTTCCCCACAATTTGCCATTTTTAATTTTTAAATAAGGCTTAATGTACAAGTGTAAAACTGATCTTTTTTAGTGTACTGTTTTGTGGGTTTTGGCAGCACAAGGTCACCATCAAAATCAAGATTAGAAAAGATTCTCCCCTGACCATTGGTAGCTGTCAATCCTCCTCCCCTCTGTAGCCCCTGGTAACCATGAATATTATCTCTGTCCTAGGATTTTGGAGACTGACTCTCCACAGTGTCTTATAAATGGAATCAAGCAGCATGCAGCCTTTTGAGTTTAGATTCTTTCACTGAATGCATACATAGGGCATTTGTGATTTAATTTAAAACATCAACTCCTAGACGGCTAAAGGGGAGTCTGTGTGTTCAAATCTGGGCCATACCACTTACTAACTAAGCAACCTTGGCCACGTCCCTTTTCCCTGCTGGACCCCAGGCGTTCATAACTACAAAATGGGAATATTGACATCTAATTCTTAAGGTTGAGATGAAGATTAAATTAGATTAGGCATGTACAGATCTTGGCAGCAATCTTAGAACACAGGGATTCCTTAAACATGTTAGCGAGCGTCCTTTGAAACTGAAATAGAAGGTTCTAGGCGTGAAAATCTGAAAAACGAAGCTGTTACCAACTCTGTGCGGTGTCTGGGCCTCTTGCTCCCTTCTCTTATCTGTGACTGACCCTCTGACATGACAAACAATGATGATAATAATACCAACCACGGTAATAAAAGGCATGATGATTATAATAACAGAAGCTCGTTTTACTGCGCACTTACTCTTTGACAGAGCAGGGCACATCACCTAAGTCAGCTTCTTTATTCCTGTTAGCAAACAGGACACAGACACCGTGTTTATTCCCATCCTGCAGATCAGGGGTCCCCAAACCCCGGGCCGCGGACTGCTACCGGTCCATGGCCTGTTAGGAACCCAGCAGCACACCAGGAGGTGAGCAATCGTGGGCATTAGATCAGCTTTAGATACCCCCAGGAGCACAAATCCTATTGTGAACTGCACATGCAAGGGACCTGGGTTGCGCTCCTTACGAGAATCTGGTGCCTTATGATTTCCCCCCAACCTCCATCCGTGGAAGAATTGTCTTCCACAAAACTGGTCCCTGATGCCGAAAAGGTTGGGGACCACTGTTGTGGGTGACGGAAAGGAGAGGTCTCAGAGCCAGGAAGTAAGAGAGCTGTACTTTGCATCTCGATTTGTCCGATTCTGAGCCAGCATCCCTTACTGCTCCAGACGCCACAGCATATGTACCCTCTGCATATTTCACCACAGTGTTTTGAACCACTATATACCTAAAGACTGCGTGTTTAACCATGGTATACGTTCAGAGCCACTGAGCACTTCACCACTGCGTAGTTAACCTCTGCATACTTCATCCACGTGTACTTAACCGCTGCGTATTTAACCACTTAACTGCTGCCCATGTAACCCTTGCATACCCAACCGATGCACGTTCAACTACTGAGTACTTAGTCACGGGTACTTGACTCCCACATATGTAATCACGGCATACAATGAGCTTTGGACTCTTAATTCCCCTACAGGTAACCTGGGTGTATTTAACCACTACTCAGCCCCTCCGGAATAGCACACTGAGGAGATCAGGTGCAGGGGAAAGAAAGAGGTAGAGGAAATTCAGACCCACCTGGGTAAAGTGTAAAGTCATTTTGGATTTGTTGAGGGGCTTGATAATTCCCACCTCACAGATTTCAGACCTCTCCAAGTTCAAGGGCTTTCTTGGTTTCACCCCATTACTTCAATCTGGGGCTGGGACAGTGATTCCCAAACTCTGCTCTCCTGGGGTTCCAGGAGTTAGAGGAGTTGTCTGAAACAATAGGACCTTTCCTTGTTTTATAGGACACACTTTTAAAAGATTTTTTTTTTCTCGAGTATCTCTCCCTTAATTTTTTCCCCCTCAAATTCCTGGCAGCTGTTGCCTTGGGAAGTATTTCTGTGAAGCCAGATGATGTAACAATAGGCTAAATTATTTCATTCATTCATCCTCATTTGGTTACTCAGCAAATATTTTTTAGACTTCTGCTCCATGTCAAGTGTTCTTTGTAGAAAAATTTGAAAGTTGCCCACCATGTTTACACAAGCACCCTGTTTGCTTCCTGGACATGAATACTGTGTTTTGTGCTTTATAACATATAAGTGTAGTTAAGTAGCCGGGTACTTAATTTCTATTACGTTTATCTTTAAAGTGACTCTCTTGAAAACATTATAGATATAGCTATATGATTTTTATTTATTGGAGATACAGAGACTTTAATATATATTCTAATCACTTTATCGTTCTTTCTACTAATCATAATGATCCAGATTCTTAAAATAGAATTAAGCATGGCAGTATTTTATGATACTCTGTAAAAAGTTGGCCAATTTCCAAAGGATTGGCTACACAAACAAGTTTGAGAAGAAAACTGGTTTTGTGAGAAAGATCTCAGGGTAGGAATTACACAGGCCTTGATTCTAATGTCAGCCTGGACACTTGCTAATTGTGTGGTCTTGGGCAAGTTAATGAAACTTTCTGTGCCTTAACTCCGTTTCTTCACCTATAAAATGCAACAATAAGAATCATACCAATTTCAAAGTGTTTTCATGAGTATCAGGATATATAAAACACTTGGCACATAATAAATGCAACAATGCTAGTGATGTAACTACTAAATAATTACAATAATATTATTATTAATGTTATGTTTTCCCAGTGAGCGTCAACTGGGTTGGCATATTTCAATTCCCAAGCAGCATTTCATCTAAAACCATCTCACTTTACCATGGGATAGCATTTTTAAAAATCTTGGAGCCTGCCCCAATTATAAAAGGAGATAACTTGACTTCATTTAACTGCAGCCTGAGCATTTGAATTTAATTGAACGAGAAATAATTATTCTCGAAGAGCAGAGGTTTTTGAGGTTCCGTGAGGCAATATAAGATATGTATCTCGTTACATTAGACCTTGGCAAATATACTTTTAATAATCAGCTGCTGTTTAATATACCTTCCACCTCCCATTAAATTTCCAACAGGAACTACAGACACGATATATTAGGGAGGGAAGGGGCTGAATTGCAGATGAATTATTTAAAAAGTGATTTATTTACCAAGGCGAGCCATTTGCAAGTTCGATAATAAATCTATTAAGGAGTAGTTAACCTCTATAACTCTGTTTTAAATAATCAATTGGTGTTTGGGTAACACACAGCGTCTGTCTCATTAGGTCGGCATTAAGTCCTTATTTGAGGCACTTAATCTGAAGTGTGACCGAATCAGCCATGAGGTGGTAATTAGGCATTGACTATGGGGCCTTGATCCTCCAAGAAACTGGGTCCTTCTCCAGCTGCACCAGCTCTGCTTGGGGGACTGGAGAGCCCTGGATTCTCTAACTCCAGCCCCCACTCCTCTTTGTCCCTGGCAGTGCCTCCCGAGACAAAGACTTGACACCGCCGCCTTCCTCCAGGGGGAAGAAGAAAAAGAAGAAATCTACCCGGAAGAAGAGAAGGAGGTGAGGGCCCTCAGGGGGAGATGGGGAAAAGCACAAAGTATGGGTTTCGAAGTCACACAGTGATTCCCTCTGGGGTTCAAATCCCTCCCTGCTGCTTAACTAGCCGTGTGACCTTGGAAGAGTCTCTTCACATCTCTGCGCCTGTTTTCACTTCTACAAAATGGTGATAACCCCAACCTCTTGGGGTTTTGTGAAAAGTAGACGGGAAATAGATACGGAAGCTGCTGTCACAGTATCTGGCTCATAGTAAATGGTCAATCAATTGGAAGCATAGTCTTTACCGGAAACACTGAATTATTTTTGAGGGCAAGAGTATAAAGGACTATGCTAAGCACGGTGATCGCCATGATCTCTTTTACATGATCTACTAGCCAAGCATTATTGTCCCCACTTTAAAGATGAGAAAAGAAAGGCTCAGAGAAGGGGCAAGAGAATCTACAGGGACTTGATGCCAGGCTTCTCAGTTGGTTCTGCTATCTTGACATTCCTGATTAAGTGCCCAGGATATTGGACTTTATATTTTTTTGGCCAGGTATTTACTCTTTTATAGCCTACGCCATTCTTTCTTTCTTTATTTCTTTTTGAGTTGGAGTCTCACTCTGTTGCCCAGACTGGAGTGCAATGGCCGCTCCTGGCCCCGCAGCCTCGACCTGCTGGGCTCCCGTGATCCTTCCGCCTCAGCCTTCCACATAGCTGGAACTACAGGCGCGCACTACCACGCCCGGCTAATGTTTGATTTTACTGTAGAGATGAGGTCGCGCCAAGTTGCCCAGGCGGGTCTGGAACTGCGGGTTCAGGCAATCCACTCACCTTGGCTTCCCAAAGCGCTGGGATTACAGGCTGAGCCACCGAGCCCGGCCTATGCCTTTCTTAAATGCAATTCCTTTTCCTACTTAAAATATTTCTAGATTTGTTATAGACCACCACTAACTAGCCTAAAAGCTTGCCTGTTGCTCCAGTCCCAAAGAGGCCAGCTTAACCCAGGGCGCTGCAAGCTGAGCGTAACTCCCAAGCCTCTGAGGCAGTATTTATAGAAGCCTGCAGGGGGCAGCAGAGGCAGTGTCTGACGACGGGCTTCGACTCCAGGTTTTCTGGATGGTTTCGCCGACACCACTTTGGCCTCATTCTAAAAGCACAGGCCCAAAGAGGACCCAGAGGAAATGCGGATGAAGTCTCCGAGTTACAGACACTGTAGGGTAGGAAATAGAAGTGGGACACGTGGCTTGAGTTTCCTGATTTTAGCGGTGTGCTAGAGAACACTTTGAAGAAGGAAACAGCAGGCATTAGGATTCACTCGTTCAATAAACGCCCACAGAGTATGTGTTTGAGGACAAGCATTACGATTCCTTGAGGGTCAAATTGTTCCTTGACCATTTCCCTCTGCAGATTTTTTTTATTGGTATCAACAATTACAAATCAGGAGATTCCATATGAAAATCCAAAATTTTTGAGGTTTCTATTGAAAAGGCAGGTGCTCTGGAAGCCCAGGCCTGTATTCCCACACAGGACCTTCAGCTAATCTAGGAAGTAGCTTCTCCTGCCCCCTCTAGTCAGGTGCTCTCTGGTTCACCACAGTCCCCACCACTCCCTACTGTCTTCCACTCAGCTTGCTTCACTCATTTATGTTATCTGAGGATCCCGTTGAGTTTGAAACCTCCAAACTATTTCAACACTGGTCTTTCGTCAGTGGGAAAATAAGAGATCTGGTGATGAGACATGACATGCCCAAGGTGACTCTGTGAGTTTGTGGTAGAGTCAAGATTGGAACTCAAGTAACTTGAGGCTCAGTCTTGAGTCATCACCATGGACTTAGTCATCACCGAGGGTTTTTCAGATGACCCCTTGATAGCACTACCCATGCTGCTACAACCTGGTGAGATCTCCTCCAGGGGCCCAGTTTTACCAGGGAAACAACAGGGTGGGGCAGAGGAGAGACCCAAAGACTATGAGAAGAGGGCCACAGCATGCAGGAAGAACAATGGACAGAAACAAGCCTTTACAACCTGATTAGGAAGGCAATTATGGGGTGATGTGATTGAAAGCAAAACCCCTGGGATCAGAGAGGTTTCCATTTAAATCCCAGCTCATCCACTTCTTAGTCGTGTGCCTTTGGGTAGCTCACTTCACCTCTCCGAATCTCGTTTTCTCAATCAAAATAGGGAGGGGAACAATTGTACTTACCTGAAAAGTGTGTGGGAAGATTAAATGAGATAATGCTTATGAAACACAAGTAACTATTTATATTACCTTGTCAAAATTAAAATTAAAAGCATTAATTGCTGGAGACTATCATACTAAAGTGATCTGTCACATAAACAAAGAACTGAATACCGAATATTGTTACTCAAAGTGAGACCTGAATATTAATCACATTAGCACAAGGGAGGGATTGGCAGTTGCTGGGCACTACAGGAAGTGGGAGGGGCCGTGTAACACATGAGGGGGTACCTGTTCCCAAACCAGGGAAAGTAAGGGCCCGTTGGAGGCCCAAACTTCACCTGCATGCCACCTACTTGTGTAGTTAATCCTTACTTGTACCCTACATCTCTATAACAAAATACAATTTTTTAAAGCCACTACAAATAAAAAAGGAATTTTTAAAAAATGTTAATTGCTTACTGATGCAAGCTAACATCAGTACTGATAATATCCTTGATGTGTGTTCCTGAAAGAGCCATGACCTTGCCCAGGGACTGGGAAGGGCTCCTTTGAAACCAACGAGCATGATGGTTCCTTGAGGATCGAATTGTCTCTCAGCCATTTCCTTCTGCAGACAGTTTTTTCTTTTTCTTTTTCTTTTTTTTTTGAGTTGGAGTCTCACTCTGTCGCCCAGACTGGAGTGCAGTGGCACGCTCCCGGCCACCTCAGCCTGGACCTGCTGGGCTCCGGCGATCCTTCTGCCTCAGCCTTCCCAGTAGCTGGAACTACAGGCGAGATGAGGTCTCGCCAAATTGCCCGGGGGGGTCTTGAACCTAAGGGCTCAGGAAATCTCTCCTCAGCCTCCCAAAGTGCTGGGATGACAGGCTGAGCCACTAAGCCCGCCCGACAGATTTTTCTAACCTGTAAGTGTATTGTTTTCATGGGTGGTCAACATTTACAAATCAGGAGATTCTGTATGAGAACATAAATTTTCCATACGAAAACATGGCCTTTAAGAGCCTCTCTCTGAAGCATGTCTCCCCTCCCCTGCCAGGTCCCCATCCTATAGCCCATCGCCTGTCAAGAAAAAGAAGAAGAAAAGTTCCAAGAAGCATAAGCGACGCAGGTATTGTCCTTCCTTCTCTGCAGACGCTGCCACCTCAGGAGTGTGAGGGGACAGTGAATGGTACCTGAAGGTCACTCGGAAGCATATCATGTTATTTATGTGAGATACTTACCTACATCCTGTTATGGATTTGTGTCTTACATATGCTGGGACTCTGGCTGTGAGGACCAGAGGTCTAGCTCACACTAACTCAGGCCAAAAGCGGGACTGGATGATAAGGAAACAGGAGGTGTCTCGGGGGCCAGCCGGGCCTGAGCGAGGGGCCGGAACAAGGAGTGGAAAGCAAGTCATTGACAGAATTGCTGATAGAACTCATACAGAGGCCTCAGTTCCCTCTGTTCCCTGCCCATGTGGGTGACATGGCTATACTCCTGCTCCATCTCCCATGTGACACTGCATCTCTCTGTCTTGTTCTTTATTCCAAACTCCCAGGGAAAGGCCCCTCTTGTCGACCCCACTGTATCCTAGAGGGCAGGACCATGTTGAAAAACATGGCTGTGCTGGGATCGCCCACCCTCGTGGGTGGGGAGGTAGGGTCAGTCGTTAGCGGGCATTATGAACTGGGTCCATGTTCTCGAAGGTGTCTGCTGTGCACACACACACTCACATGCACATGCATCTTTATGAGAGAGAAAGAAAAGACTGGAAGGATACACACTGGAGGACTCAGATTTGTGGTTCTTGGGCCAAGTCAACATTTTATAACTGGAAGATTTTGCGATATAAAAATCCAGCTTTCTAGTTACCTCATAGAGTCATGAGGCCTGTCTTTGCTGGGCCAGTTTTCCCACAGGGAGCCACACACCTGCTGAAGCTGAGCAGTCAGTCATTTAGACAGAGTGGGTACTCTCATTGGCCTCCGGACTGTCCAGTCTGCTCCACCCATTTACAAAGCCCTCTTGGCCCCTGGAGGCACAGCATTTGAAGCTTCCTGTATTAAGTTACTTGCTACAGCTGGCTGTGGATGATAGGGAAAGAGTGGTTTATGTTGTATTTGTGCTCACCTGTATCTTCCAGTTGTCTTATATCGATTGTGGGTTACTTGGGCAATTAACTAACAGCATGAATGAAAGGTAAGAAGAGGTCGTGTGAGTTTTCTCCTTGGATTTCAAGCCCAGTAACTTTGCTCCAGCATGGCTTTTCCCAGTCCAAGGCTTGTCCACATTTCAACCCAGGTTGCTAGAATGTTCTCAGATTCAGTTTGCTCTCACAGCTTATGTCCGCCACCTGCCCAGCTTTCCTGACTGATGGTCTCTGAGTCTGTGCTTCACACAAGTCACAGGCAGACCCATTAGTGAAATGTTGCTAATGTGGTGTTAGAGGTCTTTCCCAACATGGAATCCTTTACAGAGATCATGACCTGCGCATCACTCTAGACAGCCGCTTGTCACCTCACTGTGCTGAGCAACTACTCCCAATTTGAGGGATGGATGGGGGAGGAGAGAAGAACTTTTCCATATCTGGATCTTGGAAGCCAGGGTTGGCTTCTCACTCAAGGGCTCCTTCTCATGAGAAAGAGACTGCACCAGAGGTGAGAAACAGGCTTTTACTGCCAGTGACAGTCACTACAGGGCTTGGTGCTTCAGAGGAGAAGGGGTTTAGAAGGTAGGAGGGGAAATTCTTTTATGGATCGTTCCCAGACCCTGACCTACTGAGCACCACCCGACTCCTGGTCCAGCTTCTCCGAGCTCTTGAAACGTTTGCTGAGTGATGATTGACGTTTCTGGAGCTGAGAGCTAGGGGCAGGGAAGTACTGAGATTCTTTTTTATTTTCTCCTCCTTGAACAAGGCTTCAGAGTTTTACAAAATTCTCATTTTTTTCACATCTATTTATTGAATACCCATTATGTATCATGAATGAGGATTCCAGGCCCCAGAAACAGAAGAGTGACCAGAAGCGTATTCCAGCCCCTGACCTCAAATTGCTCACATCCTTGTGGGGGAAATGGGTCATTGTAATTTGAGGAGGTCTGTACCCTAAATCATGGTGAGTTCAGAGGCTCGCCCAGAGTTGGGGGGAGCAGAGAAGAGGCACCCAGCCGGACTGAGCGGCTCAGAAAATGCTACAAGGAGAAGATGGCCTCCGAGTGGAACTCTGAAGAATGAGTAGACACTACATAGGTGAGGCTGTGTGACCGTGGGCAGCTTAACTGACTTCTCTGATCTTCAGCATCTTTGTCTGTAAAAGAGTTGTTCCATGAGTAGGGGTGAAGACTGAATGAGACTGTGTGTGACAGGTGCTTCACAGAGAACCTGCCACACAGTTAGAGTGTCGCGCATGGAAGCTGGTTGTCTCGTCATGATGGTGAGGAGGAAGGGAATGAATCCACAACTAGGGAGAGAGAAGGGGAAGGCAGAGGATGCTCTCATATGTCTCCCCTCATCCAACCTCACCCAGGACAGGCTTATGATCATTTGGGGAGGGACTGAAGCACAAGTTGGCTCTGATCTGGAAATTCAGAATGTAGACCAGTGTGTCCCGCACGGTCTTCATATTCGTCAAAATCTAAGCGTGGGTGGAGGATTGGCTAGGTGCCCTGACCCCCCGTGTAGCATGATCACAAAAGTGTGTTCACGCCAGGAAAAGAAACTTCAAACTCACCCATGTTTATTTTCTCCCTCCCTCCCTCTCCCTTCTTTTCGTCTTTCCCCTCTTCTTCCTCTTCTTCCCTCCCCTCTTCTTCCCTCCCTCTCTTTCCCTCCTTCCCTCTCTCTTTCTTTCCTCCCTCTTTTTTTTTTTCCTTTAATCAGGTCATTCTCCAAGAAGAGAAGGCACAGGCAAGTCTCTTGTTGTGGCTTTTCCCACTTTGCTTTCCCAGCAGGCTTGGGGCCGCTTCTAGGGCAGCTCAGATGCCACCTCTGTGTTCTTGGACATCCTGGGCCTCTGTTTCTCCAAAATGGAGGCCTGAGCTGGTTTCCCTGAATGTTCCTAGCCAGCCTTCAACTTCCATCAGGCTGGATGGTTGTTCTTAGACCAGCCCTGCCGCAGCCCCCCTGGAATGTCTGTTTTCCCATGGGTTGAAATCTTGAGCTGGGGCGCATAGGAAAACATCAGCCCGACCCAAACCTGACCAGGTCTGGCCAAGGAACAGAGGCCAAGTATTGGGATACTGGAAATATTGGGTGGGCACAGATAAAGCCATCACCAACAGAGTCTTCATTCTAAACTGGATCCTGAGCTAAGTTCCCCACCCCATGTGTGGATGTGTTTAATTCCTGTGAATCCCTACCATAGCCTTGTGCAGTGGATATGCGTATTGTTTCCATTTTACAGATGAAGAAACTGAGTCTAAGATAGGAGATGAAATCGGAATTTCCACAGACAGAGACAGAAGGTATCAGAGTCAAAATTCAACCCAAATCTGTCAGACGGTCAGGACAGGTGACACTAGCTTCTTAATTAACAATAGTCACATCTTGAGAACAGTTTGCAAAATGCAAAGCCCTCTCCTTTATTTGTTTAATAAGTAGATATTTGTTGACAGTGTTATCCATTCATTTAGCTCTACAGCCTGAGAAGTGGGCCCATTTTATAGTTGAGGAAACCAGGTTTTAGAGAGAACAGGTAACTTTCCTGATGTCACATAACAACTAGGAAGCAGAGCTGGATCTTGGATCCAGCTGAACTTGAATCTGTGAGTAAGATCATGTGCTTTTCCACTGCCTGTCTGAGTGTCAACATGGAGAGAGCTCCAGTGGTTACCTTCAAGGTGTGATTCATTCGCATGAAATAATATTTCCCCACCCAGGACCTAGGCCAGTATGAGTTCTTGGTGACCCTCTCAAACAGGTCTGGCTTGAACGGCTAAACAGTGTTCACCCTCCCCAACCTCTATGTGATCATGCAGGGCCCCTACTCAGACCCCAGCTCTCTGACTCAAAAAAAATTTTTTAAACTCAGATACTTGGCTGGGTGCAGTGTCTCACTGCACTTTGGGAGGCTGGGGCAAGAGGATCCCTTGAGGTCAGGCATTCAAGATCAGCCTAGGCAAAATACGGAGACCTCATCTCCACCAAAAAAAACACAACAACACAGGCATGGTGGCATGCATCTGTAGTCCCTGCTACTTGGGAGGCTGAGGTGGGAGGATCACTTGAGCCCAGGAGTTCAAGGCTGCGGTGAGCTTTGATTGCACCACTGCACTCCAGCCTGGGCAACAGAGCCAGACCCTATCCATCCCAAAAAACAAACAAACAAAACAGATGCTTGAATAGGCATGAGCAGAACATTTCAGAATTTACCAAGCTTCATGAAGGTTCAAATATCTTTCTGAATATTTAGTTCTCTTCTCTCACAAATTGATTTAGTTCTCTTCTCTCACAAATTGATTGATCAGAAGTATGGATTCTGGGACTCATGGTCTGGGATCACATCCCAGCTCACCTGTGGGATCCTAGGCAGGTTTCTTAGCCCATCTGAGGTTCTGTTTCTGCATCTGTAAAATGAGCACTTATCAGACTGCGCCTCCGCCCACTGGTTGTGGAAGAATGAAATGAGACAGAAAGTATTTAGTAACGTGCCCAGAAAGTATTTAGTAACGTGCCCGGCCTGTAATTAAAGCCTCAAAAAATGGCAGGCATTATCTTTGCCTTTATTACGGCTGTCATTATTAACCGACCAAAGCCGAGCTTGGCGTCCTCCGTACCCTGTTGTGCGTGTGTGTGTGTGTGTGTGTGTGTGTGTGTGTGTGTGTGTGTGCACGCGCGCGCGCACGTGTGTGAGCCGGTATCCCCAGCTGAACCTGCCATATTGTTCCGTGAACATGCTGGGGGCGATTCAGGCTGGGGCCGTGATGGGTGCCTATTCCTGAACTGCCTGGATCTGACACTGTGTGCTAAGCATTTTAAGGACTTGTTTATTTCTGTCTTTAACTGGAATTTTGCATCTTCCCATTAATTGGTCATTTCTTGTTTAGCTCCTCTAGCCCAAAAAACAAAAGACGGGAAGAGAAGAGGCACAAAAAGCAGTAAGTAGGCGCCACCAGGAACATGCTCTCTGGTTTGGGGAGCCGGGGGGCCCTGGCCTCAGAGTGTGAGATCTGTCAAATAAATAGAGAAAGTGGGGAAGAGGAGGAGTGGGTGAGAGGGAAGAAGGAAGGTAAAGAAGGAGAGGGAGGGAGAGAGAAACCTAACTGAGTGTGACATGTAGCTGTAGCTTGAGACATGGTTGAGTGCACCAGGTTGCGCGTACATGACGTGTATACGTATGGAGGTATATTTGTGTGTGCATGAAAGCATACAGTGTGCATGTGTGTGCCTGGCATGCCCATGGTATGTCCCTTGTGTATACTCATATATTTACATATGTATTGTGTATATGTGTGATGGGTACATTGTAAATGTCTGTACATTTTACAACGCACAAACATGTATACAAATATATACAATGTGGGCACATACATGTATATGTGATATATTTTGTGTTCACACCAGTGCATTTGTGTGTTAGTGCTTATGTGAGTGTGAACGCGAATGGTTTGCAGAGAGTGTACTGAATTCTGTGCATTCTGTATATGCACTGTTGATCTATCTGTGTGCATTATGTGTGCAGGGGTCGTGTGGTAGTTTTCACCCGTGTGCATGTGTGTGCTGTGTGTTCATGGGAGGTCCTGGAGGTGTGATCATCTGTGTGCACACATGTGTATGAAAGTCCATGTCCTGGCTGTTGGATTTACAGTGCAGAGATATCAGCGAAGCTCCCAGCTCCAGTCATGGGGCTCCAGCTGTTTCACGGTTTATAGCTGGTAGTAGAAATTCAAATCAGCCAGTGCTGCCTGCGGAGTTCAGTTCCCAGCCAAATTAAAAGTGAATTTGGTTACAACCCACCTACTTTATACCCTGCAAATGTTAGTGCGTGTGTTTTCCAATCAACCAATATTTTATCTCCCGCCAAGAAGCTTCTAAAGAGAGGATCAAAGACAATAAGATGAAAGGTAGTTGGCTGCTGGGGAGGGAAAACAGGAGACAGGGATGCAGAGGGAGGGCACCTGACTTTGCTGCCCCAAAGGGTCAATGCAAGGTCAATGCACCCAAGGTCAATGCAAAGGAGGGCATTTCAGCCACCTCCCCAGGGGTCTGTGAAATGCTCCAGAAGAAAACAGTAGAGCCTTGAGTTAGCTCAGGGAGGAATTTCCCCATCATCAAATGTGTTCAGTTCAAATCAAGAGACTATTAGTGTCCGTATGTATTGAATGAGCTTTCATGCTAAGCACAGATTCAGCACACGTTCTTAGAGATCCCAGCATCGTGTGATCAGTGGGGTCACAGGAAAGGAAGCTGCAGAGTCAGAAACTGAACCCAGATCTCAAGAGCCCTGGGAAGGACCATCACTGAGACAAGGCCTGCCTGCCTGAGGGCAACAAGGTGGTCACCCTCCTCGGTACCAGTTTCTGGGAGGAGTTCCAGAAATTGCTAGGCAGGCATCAGAAAGCTTGTGCAAGCCAAAGACAAGAGCCAGGAGAGTGAAGAGCAAGAAGAACATGGCATCCTGAAGATAAACCATGGCTCACTCTTGCCAGAGTTCATGGTCAGAGCTGCTTCTAGCCACATAGTCACTGGTGTAAGTTGGCATCCTTTAATTCAACACCCCTTAGTGAGGCCCTCATGTGTGGCTGGCCCTGTGTTGGACCCTAGGACAGAGATGAGCCTAGCACTATCCCGGCCTCAAGGAGCTCACAGTGCAGCAGGGCACAGGAACCAGTCCTGGAGCAGGTCACGGCACAGCTGAGGGAAGCCCAGGCATTTGGAAACATGGATGCTGGGCAGAGGACTTTATGGTGAAGATGACTTCCTACAGGAAGGAGGTGTCTAGGCTAGGGGCGAAGACAGAAGGTAACCATTCCTGACTACAGGTTAGGCAAGTGATTTAAGTTCTCTGTTCCTCAGTCTCTTCATCTGAAAGATGGGAATCATAAGAGAATGTACCTCATAGGTTGTTCTAAGGAACAAAAGAGTCCCTTTAAAGAAGAATGCTTAGAATACGGTGCATGGCATGAAGTATGTGTTAAACACAGGTTACCTGTAATCATCATCATTATCCCAAGGGTATCATGAACTGGGAAATGCGTGAGCCAGAATATGGGCAATTAGAGTTGCTTGAGTCCACCAGGCCAAGGCAGAAGAATCAAGGCTAGAGAACTAGGCGGGGGTTAGCTCCTACAGGTGCCTGGGGTTCAAGATCAGAGATTGGACTTGATGTGAGGGCCATGGGAAGGTTTTAAGCAGGAAAGGAATATGGTCTGGTGAATACATTACAAGACTCTCTGAATCCTTTGTTGAGATAACCAGGTTACCTCCCTATAGAATCATCTCTAACTCCTACTGGCTTCCTGACTTGGCCCAAACTGTTAACATTTTTTAGACATTCTTAATCACCATTGCTTCTGCTACTACTATTTTTGAGATGTTATTATTACTTAGAAGTAGCTGAAGTAACCTGTGGTCATACTATTATTTGTGGTAGTAGTAGTAATTGTTGTTCTAATTTTTGCTGATAATGAGGTTTGTAGCCCATTCTGAAAGGCTTTTGACTCCACGCTAAGAATCTGGACTTAATTTTCCAGGTCTGAGGTTATAAATTGACAACCCAAAGGCTTAATTTACTCTGCAAACGTGTTCTGTTTGCCTGAAAAGGTGACTTTAAAAAAAAAATAAACTTCCATTTAAAATATAAATATTTTACATAAAAATGTGTATTTCCACATTCGCTTAAAAATTAGGAGATCCAGCACCACACAAATATTCCAGAGGCAAAACGGTTCCTTCTGTTTCAGCCCAGGCTTTCGTTTGATACTGTTTTGGGGCCTGCCTGACTCACACATTTATGGTCCCTGATTGGCCCCTGATGTTCTGTGAAATTGATACTCCTGCCTTCAGTGGGGGTGAGGAGACGTGGGGAGGTGATTTTCTCCCCAGCGTGTCACCGAAGGAAGGTGAAGGGCCTTGAGTCATCCACGCTCCCTCCAGAGGACCCCTTCTGCTCACCTGTGTTCAGTGCAGCTGGCTAGAGACCCCTGAATACCCAGGCAGGAAGCTGGAGCTTCCGGGGAGATGGATAACTTTGGGATGGAGGCGACCCAGGTGCAAGAGAAAACGGGTGTCACAAGATCAAATCAATCTCTCTCTCTCTCTCTCTCTCTCTCTCTCTCCCCCCCCCTTCCCCCCCCCCGACTCATTCCTTCTCGTCTTCCCAAGATCTCGAAGCCGGCCCCGAAAGTCTCACCGCCACCGCCATCACCGCTGCCCCTCACGGTCCCAAAGCTCGGAGTCCCACCCATCAAGCTGTGAGAGCAGGTAACGCCTCACCCTCAGGAACCCTCACCCCCAGGAACCCTCTTCTCAACTCCTGCCCCACCCCCCGCCCGCCTAGTGCCTAGAGCCTGGGCTAAGAGGCTATTAGCACCAGCTTGGCTTCACTGTGGCCATCCCTGTATGGGGCCGCCGCCCCCCCACCAATCCCCCCACCCCCCGCCAGCCCCTGCGTGGCACTCAGCGCTGAACAATTAATTCCCTGAACAGAAAGGGCTGCAGACCAAAGGGGCTTGCTGCCACTGCTTGTAGAAAAACAGAAACAGGACTAGTTAACTTGTGCGCTTTCTAAGTGCCTGAGGCACCATGCTTTTATAGTCACTCCAGGATCAAGTAGGTACTATCGTTATCCCGTTTTAAAGTTGAAAAAAACTAGCCGGGCTCGGTGGCTCAGCCTGTAATCCCGCGCCTTTGGGAGGCTGAGGTGAGTGGATTGCCTGAGCCCGCGGGTTCGAGACCCGCCTGGGCAGCGAGACCTCATCTCTACAATAAATCAAAAAATCAGCCGGGCGTGGTAGCGCATGCCTGTAATTCCGGCTACTCGGAAGGCTGAGTCGGAAAGATCTCCGGAGCCCAGCAGATGGAGGCTGCGGTGGCCGGAGCCCAGTAGGTGGAGGCTGCGGTGGCCGGGAGCGGCCACTGCACTCCAGTCTGGGCGACAGAGTGAGACTCCAACTCAAAAAACAACGAAGATGAAAAAAACTGAGGCACAGAGGGGTTAAGGAGCTTGCTAGTCCTTTAACAATTACGTGGCAGAGCTAATATGATTAAAGCCAGAGAGTCAGGCTGTGGGCTTTGCACTCTCACTAAGAGACAACTTGAAGCACAGATAGGCTAAGCAACCTACGAAAGGCCACACAGCATAAAGTACCAAGTTCATTTTAAGGCCCTTCTAAGTCAATTTTCTCCTAATCTGGACCCTCACTGAGAAAGGGGAGCGGGGTTCTCTCCTTGATGAGAAGAAGAAGAAGGAAAAGAGCAAGAATAAGAACAACAAGAAGGAACTGGGGCTTTGTGGATGTTGATGTTTGGAATTGTTGACATCCGGTGGGAATGCTGAGGCCTGCTTGCTAGAACCAGGCCAGCTTCCAGACATTGAGAGCTGCTTTTCTCTTTCTCAAGCGTTTCTCACACTTGACTCTATATTCACATCCCCTGGGGAGATTTAAAATCGTATTGTCTTGGCCCCACTTGATACCAAATGAAGCAGAATATCTCCAGTGAGAAAGAGAAGGAGGAGGAAGAAGAGGAGGAAGGAGAGGAGGAGGAAAAGGAAGAGGAGGAGAAATATTTACCCAGTTCTGCTCTGTGCCAGGCACTGTGCTAAGGTTTCAAGTGTGCATCGCCCCCTCTTCATCACCATCACACCATGCACTAGACCAGTGCTTCTCTACTGTGGGTGCACTTTGTAATCACCTGGAGTGTTTTAAAGTGTTTTAAATGATATCGATGCGTGGTTCCCACCCTCTAGACATTCTGGTTTCCTTCAGATGTGGTGGGGCCACAGCAGCAAGATTTTTAAATTTCCCTAAGTGATGTGTTTGCGAGGCCAAGGGTGGGAAGCTCTTGAGAAAGAGGCCCCTGGTACCCACCAGCATGGGCAGGCATCGGTGTTCCCGCTGAACACCCACAATGTCAAAGAATATCACCATCCGACAAGGTTAATAACTGTGACTCTGATTGGTCAAGACAAAAACAGTACTCCTCCATCATCAATTCTGAGTCCAGACAAGATGAGAACATTGTGCAAAACAAAGGTGGCCAAGCGTCTCTCTATCCTGGCTAATATGAGTGACTGCTGCTTCTTCAGAAGTTATAACCTTGGCCTTGGTCTAGTCATCCCTCTTTCTAGCTAAGATTGATGGAGATGCCTGGTCAGAATTACCCCTGTTTTCTGGCAGCATCCAGTCTAGAACAAAGACACTTCCCCAAGTCACCTGCCAACAAATGCTGTAAAAGTTTTTTCTAACGCCCTCTTACAGAGATGTTCTCCCCCTCCCTAGGGTTGCAAGGAGCAACAAACACACTTGCTCAGTCACAGGTGGGCTTCTGGTGACCTTTTCCTGGAGGATGTTGGCCTGCTGAGCTAAACCACACCCTGACCCATGACAGCAGGAAAAAACAAACAGATAACAACAAGAAAACACAACTGCCTGTTGGTGGACAAAGGAATCTGAGCGAAGTCACGTGCTAGGAAATGTCTGGCAGAGCTGGAACAAGGAAACAGGTCCGCATGACTCAGCCTGAGCCCTTCAGCACTACCCCAGGCTGAATCAGCTCTCAGCAGCTCAGCCCTACTGACCTGGGCCAGAGGACCATGCAGGGCACCAGAAGCTCACCTGTTAGAGAAACGGTTCACATCACAGACTCCACCTAAGGCTTCCTGTGCTATCTCACCGCCTGGTAGTGGTGCCATCTGAGATCCCCGGTGTCTGTTGGGCTTAGGGGCTCTCCAGAAGGCATAGGAGCGAACTGGGAGCTGGCACACAGACCCCATAGAAATGTGATCTGGAAGCCCCAGAGAAGAAAGGGCCACTTCAGGGCAACAACCAGAGGCATCAGTTTTCCCTGGCCCTGGCCCTGGCTCTGCCACTTTTAAGCTGTATGAATTCAGGCAAGTCCCTAAACATCTCTGAGTCTCAGCTTCTTTTTCTGTGAAATGGGAAAAGTAATACCTGCCCTTTCTATGTCTTAAAGTTATAGAGAGGACGGTGAAAGTACCTTAAAAGGGATTTATAAGTGTCATGTAAATCCATGTGGCATTATTTTTATTACTCTTGTGGCTCAGAGATCTAACGGTATATGCAGAGTTCAAATGGACCCTAAGAAGTCAGACATACCTTTGGTTCCACTGCAGACAAAGCAGCCAGGTCCAGAAAAACTTGCAGAAGGCCATCTCTGTTGTTTTTGTCAGCCATTTCGTCAGCCAAGTGCTGGGTGACAGTCAATAGGATACCTCTGTCTCACAGATGGTGAAGTCACATATACAAAGACACACAGATATACACAGTTACATTTATAGACAAACACATGGAAACACAGATGGACACACCCAGACATACACATAGTAACATGACAGACAATCACAGGCTCACAAAAGACAGTAAACAGTCAGGATGAGGGTCTTTTCTGTTTTTACAGCTGCATGCCCAGACCTCCAAACAGTGCCTGGTACATGAAGTAGCATTTTTCATATGCACAAATGAGCGAATGAATGAATAGGTGGGTGGGCAGATGGATACCTGCATGGGTGAATGAGTGGGTGGGTGGATGGACAGTTGGATGAATGGGCAGAGGGAGGGGTGGGTGGATGGGTGGGTGGATGGATAGGTGGATGGATGGAAAGATGAACACACAGCCCAACTTTTATACACACATGTAGCCATACTCATAACAACATCACATATGAATCACAAAATCACATCTTGTCCCCAGGTACACCCTATCATCCTCAGATCTTGTTGTTCCCTTAACCATCTCCCAGGAAGCTTCTCAAAAGACCCTTGGGTGTCTGTCCCCTGCCCCTAGGCATCACGGCCGGTCCCCTGAGGAAGGGCGGAAGTCCCGCCGAAGGCACTCCCGTCGCTGCTCCAAGACTCTCTGCAAAGACAGCCCCGAGGCCCAGTCCAGCTGCCCACCCAGCCAGCCATTCCAGATGCTCGGCTTCCTGTCGGCCAGGGGTGTAGTAAGTATTCCGCACAGCCTCCTTTGCCAGCCTGGGCCACGACACTTGGGGGAGGTAGAGGCACAAGTTCAGGGCAGCGTATGATACATTTTAATTCAATTTTGGGCAAAATATCCCACTGGCTCCAGACCTCATTACTGATGAACCAAATGGTCGTTCACCAGCCTTTGGCAGCACTTGGCTTGGGGAGCTGGGAGGTAGGGGGAGGTAAAACTAAAATACCCAGGCTTTTTGTCAGGGGAGTGTTGAACAATAAATACTGGTCTCCAGAGTGACACCTGCAGGAACACATGTGTGAGACACCATAGAAGGTTTCTTTGGGGAGGAAGCAAAAGAAGAGGGTCTTTGGTGTAACAGGCATTCCAGCATTTACATGAAGTCTGCATCTTTTATCCCAGCTGGCCAGCAGCATGGGTTGGCAGCTGGGATTTGATTCCACCCATAAACATGACCTTGTTGAATTTATGAGAATTTTCTTCCAAGGAACTCATAGCACTGGATCTTTATCCTTTCATGTGTCCACTCAGGATCTTGGGAATGGAGGGCACAGCTGCTGTCACTAGTCCCTTCTACAGAAGGGACAGAAAAATCAAGGCTCATAGAGGTTGAGGTCTTGGGCAAACACACAGAGCAAGGCAAGAGCCAATCTAATTTAGCAACCTGGCATTGAATAGAATTATGTAGCACTCCCCCAAGTCAACAAGGAGGAGCTGGAATTTGACTTCAGACAGTTTGACACAATGAGCAAGAGATTCAGAGATGGATCTGAATTCAAGTCCTAGCTTTGCCACTTCTTAGCTGTATGGCTTTGGCCAAATTACTCAGTTTTCTCATTGGTAAACTTGAAGTCATACCACTTCAGGACAGAATTGTGGGGAATACCCAGTAAGATAAAGACGTATGAGAGCCTTTGGTAGACTCTAAAGGGATAAACAGGAAGAGAGTCAACACTGACACAGCCTATAAATGCAGCAGAAAGCTGTAGAGGAACTTGCTTCTTCTAGCTGCATGTGAACTTGAAAATTTCACATAGATGCTACTTAAGAAAGGATGATGGGGAAGCAAGGGACAGCTCAGGGGTGCTTTGGGAGAGGTCAAGAAAGGGAAGGCAATGACAAGCAAGAGTTGAGCTTGGTTGACACAATAGTTATCTGCAGTGCATTCTGGGAAATCCTTCTTCACCAGTCAAGACACCCAGTATCACCAAGGTCTCATTTTTCCCAAATCCTCTGCCTACCTGAAACCATTCACAACTCACCCCAGGCCTCTCCTTTGTAGAGATGCCTGCAGTCATTGAATACTTGCAGTTGGCAAATGCCCACCTCTATTCTCTCTTCCCTAGATGTCCTATGAGGGAGCCTTCCCAGTATGGCAGAGATTTCTGAGGCCTGGGTTTGAGTCTTGGTTTGGCTGGACTAATCATTTTATCCCCTCCCAGCCCCAGCTTTCTCAACTGAGAAATAGGCATGATTATCTCATTTGTCTCCCAAAGGGATTGTAGCAAAGGTAAAGACAAATCTGAAATATGAACAATAAGAGGTGAGGAATGTTTTTAATTTAGGGAAGGCTGCCTAATTTCCCTGGTCATGGAGCCCATAACTGACACTAGATTTAAAAATTATATTTTGGGGAGCTACTGACTTTTACTTTCTCATTTGCCTAGGATGGTTTTTCAACATTTTTCTGAAATGTTTCAGAAAGCTGGGTCTGTCCTCCACACCAGCTGGGGAGGTTACCAGATTGGCCCTTAGTAGTTTATTTTCTTAAATCGCATCATTCTTGATGGCTTTCAGGTATAATGCCTTGTTCCTCATTCACCCAGCCCCTATCAAAAGAGCTGAAAGCCAGACCTCATTCGTACCTAGAAGGGAGAGGCCTTAAGAGCTCATCTAGCCCAATGTCATGATCATAAAAAAGGGAAACTGAGATTCACAGAAGAGAAATGACTTACATGAGCTGTGGTAGGACAGAGTTGTTTAAAAAATATGGCCATATAATTTTGTGATCAAATTCTGTCTCTGAAATAGGAGTAGTTACGTAAATCTTTCTGAGTGGTAGATTCCTCATCTGTTAAGAAAAATGTAGATAATAACAGTCTCTTCTCCAAAAGGCAACTGTTGAGTCCAGTACTTGGGACAGCAACATTAGCAGTATGATGATGACAACTCTCGAGATCCTGGCTCTGCACTTACCAGCTGTGGCTCCTTGGGCAAGTTACATAAATTCTCTGGGTCTCAGTTTCCTCAAAATCTGCACAATGAGAATAATGATACAACCTGGCTCATAAGATTGTTATGCAAACTCAATGACTTAATGTACTTAAAAGCTTTAGAGTGCCACTAGTAATAGTAACAGTAGTGGCAGTAATAGCAGTGGTGGTCATGTCAGTGGTTATAGTAGTGTTAATAGTAGTAGCAGTGATAGCAGTAGTGGTAGTAGTAGTTAAGGTGTATAGTTCCCAACCCTGGCAAGTGGATGGCTACTCTGGGACTAAAGCCGGGTCCTCTGCTTCTCAGACCAATTTCTTTCCATCCTAAAAGGTAACTGAAGTCCACTGGTAACTGAAGTCCAGATGCCCCCACCCCAAATCTTGTTCTCTGAGTGACCTCCATACTTGGCCCTTTTTCATCTTTTGTTTTACAAAGGCAGAGGTCAAAGAAGGTTCCAGGCTAGACCAAAGACTTCCCAAGAGTCCTGGCCCCAAGCTTTTCTCTCTGTTAAAGCTAACAGCAGCCGGGCTCAGTGGCTCAGCCTGTAATCCCTCGCTTGGGGAGCCTGAGGTGAGTGAATTGCCTGAGCCCATGGGTTTGAGACCAGCCTGGGCAACTTGGTGAGACCTCATCTCTACAATAAGTAGTTCCAGCTACTTGGAAGGCCGAGGTGGAAGGATTGCCAGAGCCCAGCAGGTCGAGGCTATGGTGGCCGGGAGCGGCCACTGCACTCCAGTCTGGGTGACAGAGTGAGACTCCAACTCAAAAAAAAAAAGCTAACAACAGAATCACTTTCATTAAATCACTCGTCCAGTCATTCATTCAAGTCTACGGACATCTATTGAGCATCTATATAGGATCAGGCTCTGACTTGGCTCTCAGGAAGGAAACAGTCTGTGCCTCCTAATGGGAAGTGGGGGAACAGACAAGTTAAAAACAGTAAAAGGCAATGTACACCAACTGATACTGAGATATTAGATGGAGTGGAAGGCTAGCAGGCAGGGAAGAGGATTAGCGTTAGAGTTAGAGTTAGGCAACAAAAATAAAAATTTATGTGAAAAACTAGGGGTGAGTCCCTGAAAGGAGATATGAAGATAAAATTCATTTGGGGACTGAGATGAAATTCCAGGGCAGGATATGGGGTCCCTGGAGGCAAGCAGGAGCCCAAGCACGAAGGGCCTTCTATGCCACACTCCTGCCACATTCCATTGCAGGTATTTTATATGCACAGCTCTTTAAAAAAAAAAATCAAGGACAGGTGCATGAAATCAGGGGACTTATTTGCATATATGAATATGCAAATCTGGGGGAGGATGCCGCTTAACTGAAGTCCTAGCTGGTGAGCTAAAGGTAACCTGAGGCTTTCTTTCTCAGTCAGAGCCCAAATCCACATGGAGGGGGTCCATGGAGACAGTTTAGGGACCCTTCACAGCCTCGCTTGTGGGCCTTATCTCCACTCCACCATCTCTGTTTAAGGCACTGGGGAGAGAGGGATTAACAAAACACTCTTCCTGAATTCCAAGAGCTCATAGTCTAGTAGTCAACAGAATGCTGACAATAAAGCATGATAGTGTTGTAAAGTTGAGTCGGTGAGCACCAGCACCTCCTCTTGTTAAAATATTCAAGTATTTGCATGGCAGTTGGTAAATAAGCCTTGTCACCCCTTCACCCCACCCCAGTCACTCCAGTCACCCCTTCCCTTCCCTGCACTTTCTGGACCTTCTCACTGTCCAGCATCCAATGAGTGACACTTACTCCCCTTCAGTGTCAAGGCCAGCTTCCCTTTTGATGGGGCAATATACCCAAGTAGTTGTTGAGTATTTTGAATGTCACCCCTGACAGTGATATAAGCAAGTACAATGTGTAATGAGAACACACAAAAGGAAGACCAAAACAATGTTGTCTTGATGTCTGAGAGGGCTTTACAAATAAGAGATCATCTGAGCTGGTATTTTAAAGACAAGTAGGAGTTTGTCAGGTAGAGATAGTTGGCAAATAGAGGGATGGGGAAATACCAGCAGTGTTTTCCTCATTTGGCCCACAAAATAGTTCTTTGAAGTAGGTGCAGTTATTATCACCATTTTGCAGATGGGAACACTGAGTCTCTGAGAAGTGCAGTTACCTAGGTAGGTAATCAAATTAGGTGAAAGGGGAGCCTATATGAATTACTGCTGTGCTTTGGAAGCTTTCTCTGACAGCCAGCACAGAAGGTAAATTGGGTGAGTGGGAGGGTGGATTGGATGACAGAGAAGCCGTAGGCTCTAGGGTGTGGCCAAGTCCTTTCCCTGTGGTGTGGGCTCTCTAACAAGTCTCTCACGATTGGAGGCAGAATCTAGAAGGGGGCTGATCAAGACTGAAGCTGAGCCAAGGAAGGTGGCAGGTTGTTTTTCCTCCTCTTATCTCCAGCCTAGGCCAACAGTTGCCATATAACCCTTGTCAGCAAAAACCTGCACAGTTGCCAAGACACAATAGTAGTAAAAGCAGGATATATGACCCATAAAAGAGGGCCTCATGAAATCTGCAAACTGGAGGCGGTAATAGAAGGTAGTAATGAAGACATTGGCTTCGGACTGGGTGTGGGTTCTCCGGAGTTCTTGATCTCGCCTCCCTGTGATATCCTCGGGGCTGGCAATGACTATTGTACCAGGTTCTAGGCTGAATTCTTCACATGTACTCCCATCCCATTTTTATAATAGCCCTTCAAGGGAGTTTCCATCACTATCTCCATTTTATGATAAGGAAACTCTAGCCTAGAAAAATTAAGTAAAAGACAACTATTCAATGGAGAAGCTGGATTTAAACCCAGAAAGTTTGATCTCAGAGTCCACATGTTGAATCCTCCTGTGTGCCATTTCATTTCTCAGGGCTCCAGTGTAGCTTGGGTTAATAATCATACCTGGGCAACTTGGCAAGACCTCACCTCTACAATAAAATCAAAAAATTAGCCAGGTGTGATAGTGCGCACCTGTAGTTCCAGCTACTTGGAAGGCTGAGGCGGAAGGATCGCCGGAGCCCAGCAGATCGAGGCTGCAGTGGCTGGGAGCGTGCCACTGCACTCCAGTCTGGGCAGAGTGAGACTCCAACTCAAAATAATAATAATAATAATAATCATACCTACTTATGGGGCTATTATGAGGATGGCGTAAGATAAGGTTCATTTCAAAGATATGCATTAAGCACCTACTATGAGCTGAACACCATACGGTGGGGAATAAGACAGAAAAAACCCTTATGCTCTGTGTTAAAAACTTATCCCAATGTTTGGGATATAAAACTCAACATTTATTTGTCATCATAGCAGCTTTATTAAACTTACTCCAAATAAACTCAGGTGTGATATTTTCAGAATATCTCTGGACTCAAAAAGCTTAATCATATCTAAAATCTCAGGGGGACTTCACAACAGCCCCAGGAGAAAGGCAGGGTGAGATATGCTTCACATTTTGTAAACAGGGAAAAACGGGGCTGAGGGAGAAACCATGAATGTCTCTGGTCTCCAGACCCCTTATCCAAGCTCTTACACATTTTGCAAAGCCTTCAAGCTCTTGCTCTGCTGGGAAACTCAACATCGAACATCTAATACCATTCATTACGTTAGAGAGAAGAAAGGAACCAAAGTGCAGAAGAAGGGTAGGGCAAAACTTGGGGGTTTTCAGGTTTTTTGTTTTGTTTCTAATGAGAGGTGGCATAGCATTGTCAACTTTTACTTCTTCCAGGGAAGGACAGAAAAAAGAAAAACCACCATTTTCTGTCACGAAAGGGACATTTTACCACCAGAAGAGATAGGAAGAACATGACCTTGAAAAAAAGGACCAGTCTTTTTAAAGCAAATGCATTTAGCAGGACGAAAAGCTTGTTACATTGAACTTATTTTTCTCATTTCAATTTGGGCTGGTGAGAAATTTGTCTAACTAGGTCCATGTAGAGATTTCTGAGAACAGGTGGGCAGGAGGGCCTCCACAGAAGCTTCCAAGAAAGGGTGGGCCCGCAGTCATCGTTCCCTTCCAGCCCCTGCTGAAGGGAAAGAGAGAGGCCGGACCTCTCCCTACCTAAGATCTGACGACACAGTGCACAGCCCCGTGGGATGTCCCCTGCCTCAAAGCACTCTGTCATTTTCCCACAATCCCCAGCGGATCCCCCCCTCATTCTCCATCTCCCTCTCCTCCAAAATGAACTCCCAACAGGTCAATGAATCCATTCTTTTGTTGTCTTCCTAATTAGTGCTCGAAAGAAGATGAACAACAGCAAGGAAAATGAACTTAATGCCTTTGTGCAATGACAGGACTTTTTTTTTTTTAAGGAATAACCAGAACCCTCTAGCTAAAAAAGCTCTGCCATGCAGTTCTATGCTCACATGAGAATTTCCAGCTCCCATATGGCAGGGAAGGAAAAAAAATTTATAGCCGTCTCTCTCCATGGGGCCATTTGAAGCTCAGTAAATGGACTTGTTCAGTTTAATTGGAATTCTCTTCTTGATTGTATTTTTGTAACCTATTAGGCCGTGCTGCCTCTTGATCTCGGAATTCAGTCGAAATTAAATTTTGAAGTGTAAGTGAGAGGTTGCCTTTTTTCCCCCATTCTTGATTAAATAATGATTTGAAACAAAAACAATAAATAACAGTGCTGGCTTCCCTGGAGGGCTGAGAGAGACTCCCAGTGGAACGCCAGGAAGCTGAGGTTCGTGGTGGGGGGATTTAATTACTTATTAGAAAAACTCAAGTGTTAACATGAGTATATTAAGGAACAAGGAGAGAGGCAAGCTTTGGAATTTAAAAAAATAAGAAACAGAAAGAGAAAAACATTGGAGTTTCACATTGAGTGGGACTGAGGAGGTAACAGGGAAATATTTGTTCATTTTCCCTCAATGGCTATGAAGTCGTGAAAAGTAGTTTGTCCAAAAAAAATCTGAAACTGACAGTCCTGACCCAAAAGAGAAGAGATTATAATAGCTCTGGGATCTGGATATTAATGGATCTGGTCTTCTGGTTCTTTTCACTGACAAAAATCCAACAGGATTAAAAGGGCTGAGATGGGAAAGACAGAGCAATCCCCTTCATAACTCTGGAAGGAAGAGATGAAACATACAAAGATACTGTGTTTATGTTGTTTGCAGTGGGATGGGAGTCGCAACAAACTTAGAAAAGAGGATCTCATACTTAGATCCCAGGAGCCAGGCAGCTAGTAGCTATGAGTAACAGTGACCCCATGGGATTGAGCGCCAGGAGAGCTCATGCCCCATCTAAAAGGGCTACAGTCCCTCTCAAGCTGATTATCACCAGGCAGGAACATGGGCCCAATGTTGCCAGATTTATTTTTCAACAGAAACCAGAAATAGGGTTGTTTTTTTTAAACCTCCCCGTTCTACCAATGTTGGCAGTTCATTCAAATGTACTCTCAAACATACTAAGTGGGTTGAAGAAAGCATTTCTGAAACAAAGCATGACTTGGCTGTCCAGGTTTCCAATGTTGATTTGGGGTGTTTAAGCAGATACTATCTGTATGTGTCTTCTCACCCTCTGTACTTCAGGGCACACAGCCTAATGCCTGTTTCCAGATGGTATTGTCTGGCTGCCAAAGCCCACTTTGTCTGCCTGTGGGGCAGTTTGGACACCCTGGGGTTCAACCTTCAACCCATGAGTGATAGAGGATCAGTGTATAAATACTCCTGCTCTCTCACTCCTTGGTTAGGTTTCACTCTAGGGTGCATGTTCTACACTAGTTTCCAGAATGTCCCCAGTGGAATTAAGCACCAGTTGCCCACTGTGGTAGCTGGTTTGATAATGCATTATTGAATCTGATCATTACATATTATATGAATGTGCTCCAAAAACGTGCACATCTATTATGTATCAATGACCCCTGCATGGGTACCTTCCCTTCTCAAATAAACTGTTAGCACTCACGTTTCTGTCTCAATCTCAGGGAATGTATTTCAGATGGGTGTTATTTACTTGGTCATTAAGTAGCTCTCACAGGGGCTGAATTTTTCATGCAATGCCCCAAAAGTAGGCCTCTGTGAAGTCATGGCAGGGAGGGTGAAAAGCTGAGGTGGAAGAAGGGGTAAGATTGGACCAAAGCAGAGAACCCCACTGTGAGGGTTCCAGGTTGTCAAAGGGGTACCAGAAGGGTGTTATGATCACATGACAGAGAGCCTGGGTGGCTCGTACTGGCAGGTGTCTTGGGGGCTATATCCCAGCCAGTAGCACAGAGGCAGAGAGCAGCTGCAGACATAGAGGGCAATTCCCAACACACGAAGAAGAGCTCTTTAAAGATGAATTTCAAGAGGCCTATTATCTAAATAAGGAGGCAGAGGAGCAAGGGGGATCCATCCTGCTACGTCAATGTCGAGCGGGTGACTGTCTCCATCTTACATGCCAGAGGGATATCTGACGAGGAAGGAGATGCCTGGGGACGAGAGGCCTCCGTTGTCTGCCCATCACCATGTTCATGCCTCGAATGTCTCCTCTTCATTATCATGGCCATCCCTTCCCCCTAGCACACTCACTTTGCCTCGGGCTCACCTCAATTGTGTCCTCCCTCCTCTTCCTGTGGAGTGAGTGGAGAGTTCTGGAGAAAGTGGAGTCTGGGGTTTAGGAGGCCATTAAACCATCAGACATCTCTAATGATGAGTTTATGAAAATGCTTTCTGCCACCTGGAAGGATAACACAGAGCCCATCGAGACTTGTAAAGACAAAATCAAATAGGGTTCAGCTGAAAGGAAGCAGGAGTAGATGTCTTCAGGTTCCCACCTTCACCCTGCCAGAGTAATCCTCTAAGCAGGCCAAATAGAGTGAGAAGATTTGTGCGAACAGAACCTACCAGGGGTGTCATGTTATGCTGTGCCCTGTGCAAGGGTGACTACCCTGCAGAGCAAGTGGGAGATCAGATCCCACCTAGCCTCTATCTGTCATGCTCTCAATACTGCTGTGGGGCTGCTTCAGTCCAGAGAAAGGTGTGCAATCTCTTTGCTAAGTTGTCTGGCCAGAGGAGGTGACTTTTTCTAATTCCTGACCCAGAATAAGCACCTTTTTCTCATGGGAACAAAGTCACTACGGGGCTAGCAGTCTCACTGTAGGCAAATGATCCAGTCTATCTCTTAACTTGACCTCTCAGAAGAGCAGAGAGTGGAACGGGACACCCAGCACAGCCTGTCCCATCTGGAAGGCTTTGCAGGTCTGGAATTTCTCACCTGAAGCCTGGAACTCACACTGCTGAGAATCTGCAGATAGAGTCCCTGGGTGCTTCCTCTCAGGGTCCTGGATCTGAGGAGTATTAGGAGGAGAGAAGGAGCAGAGGGCATTCCTTCCCTCTGCCATGGGCCTAGACCTCACACCTGATTCTAAGACATGGCGTTCAATAGCACAGTGGGGGTGGGGCTGACTCTAGTGAACAGCAATCTATTGTATATTTCAAAATCGCTAGAAGAGAATCATTCAATGCTCCCAGCATAAAGAAAAGATACATGTTTAAGGTGATGGATATCCCAATCACCCTGATTTGATCATTCCGCATTATATGAATGTACCAAAATATCATATGGACTCCAAAAATATGTGCATCTATTATGTATCAATAAAAATGCAAATTAAAACCTGATTCTAGAGGTTCCCTGAAGCTCACACACCCAACTCTGAGCTGGTCTCAAGACCTCAACCTTCAGCCGGGGTCCACTGAGTTTCCTAAAACTATTCTGAGTATAATGGAGGCCAGTTCCTTCTTTAAAAACTATCAAATTCCCAAAGCTAGCAGTTACCCAGCTAGACCCCACAAGGGCCTGATCACCCAGTCATCTCTACCAATGAATCAAGTTAGGACAGGCCACAGAGATTTCCAAGGGACCAGGAAGTAACTTTGTTTATTAGAGTATATTTACTACATGACTAGTACAACACTGCACTCTAGTCATGGCCCTATCTTCAGCAAGCTTCTACTCAGACCAAGTGGTGGGCAATGGAATAAGCAGATACCCCTACCAAGTAACTCTGCTGTGACACACAGCAGGTGCTCATTTTTTGAGTGAGTGAATGAATGAAAGGGTGAATGAACGATTGTATATTGTACTATTTTTGTCTGGAGAATCAGAGAAGGCTTTCTAGAGGAGGTGACAGGAAACCTGGAGGATGAATACATTTAGCCATGTGAAATGGGGAAAAGAAGAGTGTTCTGGACAGAGGAAAGGGAATGTGCAAATGGCCTAAATGGCCTGTGGGTAGAAGAAGAAGCCGGTAGCAGAATCAAAAACTTGAATCGGTCAGCTTAGGTTGTAGGGGCCATGGTGGGATACTGTGGAAGAGATGCTATTTGTGGAGTATGCAAGGCTGGGTTGTACAAGATGTGTAATTCATGTCAAAGAGTTTACATTCATCCAAAGAAATGGAATTTGTAAATACACAAGAGAGGCTGGTATGCTCAGGTACCAAGGTGAACCCAATGAGAACATTTCAGTAGTGTGTTTATCTCTGTTTTCTGGTGATGATAGAAAAGCACGATGCCTTGCAGATTTCTGAGTTCTAATCACACAATTTACATGTGGATAAGTCACAGCCAGGTGAAGATACTCTGAAAGTGTCCCTGTGAACTCAGGCTATGGGGTTGAAAGGTGAACCAAGACAAGTTCCCCTGCTGTATCCACTATCCCCGAGGGGCCTCGCACCTGAGAACTCCTTGCCCATGGGGACCCATGATGCATCAGGGAAAATGCTTGAAAATTAGTAGTCAAGACTGAGAGCAAGTACCTGGGAGAGAAAGCCTGGCCTGAGTACCCTGGTAGTAAGCCACAAGATAATGGAAGTCATTGTTCTCACAGCCCCTGCCCTCGAGTTGTCTTCCAGCCCAGTTCCCTCCATGATGGCCTTGCCTGATTCGCTTGTCATACACTGGCCACCAATCATTCACCATCTCTGGGGCAGAGATTCCATGAGCCCATCCCTGGACCAAGCCCTGGCCTCAGAGCTCAGGCCTCACAGCCCAGTTTCCTGGAGTGGTACCGTCTCATTCCAGGACAGAGGTGGTGGAAATACACATTGTTAGAATTGAACTCCAAGGGTGAGAAAGCACAAAACCTGGCATCCAAAGCCCAAAACAAGAAGTCAAATAGGAGGACTGAGTGGGAACAGGGCCTTTACATTATTTTAAAAGACGTCTCACTCCAGAAAACTCCACCTGAGAACCTTATTTTGAGATTCTTTCTCCCAAAGCAAAGCCAGCCAGATTGCCAGACAGGGAAAGCAGCAGCTGCATTACACAGTACTTGGCAAAGTTAGACCATCACCCTGCCCGTGTGCAAAACCTTCTGGGAGAATCCACAAAGGAAGTCCCACCCCTCCCCGCCCCCAGTCCCAGGAGCTGACAGCCTGAACTGCTGGAGTTATCTCTGCTGTTCTCACAGTTCCAATGTCTCTGTGTCTCACCCTCATGACCAGTTGCTGAGAAGGCAGAAATAGCTTGTCAAGAAATCCCAGAAGTCTCCCACCTTCAGGCCCCAGGTGCACAGGACAAGGGGGGGAAGGGGGGGAGAGTAGGCTCTTGATGACGAAACCTGCCCTAATATCTGTGGTGGCAAGAATATAGAAGATTCACATACTAGATGTCTAACTGTTTTCATATAAATCAGCAATCTTTAAAAACTATATTCTTCCATCTTGGCAAGCATACCTTTAAAATGAGCTGAAAATCAGTTTTGAGTTTAGAATCTTGGACCCTCCAGAGTACCAGACCATGACATGGCAATGTGGGAAGAATCTGGTCCCGAGACTCCCCACCCCCTTCTCTTCCTGCCTCTGGCACCATCCAGCATCATGATGGACTTCCTACACATGCATATGGACGCCTCAGCCTGAACATCCAAAGTTCTGTCCAAATAGCCCTTGAACCTATGAGTGGACACACTTGAAGCATAGCCTACCCGAGGGAGAATAGATCCATGGGAAAGGCCTGCAGAAACCCTAAAATGGAGCATAAGGACCATTTAAACAGAGAAGAATGGGATCTCAGGTACCAGAGAATGGTCAGGAGGGAAGTCGTTTCCAAGTGATACCCACTTGGCCCTACAGATTTCTTGCCCTCTAGGGATGGTTATCGCTGGAGGAGTCCTAGGGCAGGGATCTCTCTTGCCCACAGTTAAGCATGGCACTGCTGGGGGCAGGGGGCAGGGGGCAGCACCAAACATGCTGTGCTATCTCAGCCAAGACACTGATCTGGAGGTTTAAGGGAAACCACCCATCGAACTTCTAAACACATAACTGCCTTCCAAGTGCTGGCTTGCCATCATCTCCTTTCCTCCTTAGCTGTCCTAGATCAGTATCAAACAGGGTTGTGGGGACCCCTTTTTATTCCCAATCACCTCAAAATCTCCAAGCCCCTTCCAAAACCCTTGGTTGCAAGCATATCCTCCCTTCCTAGTGTCCCCTGAACATTTACACATAGGTAGATATGACAATCTAGCACCATTTGCATATTCAGCAAGGGCATTGAGGGATTGACTAGGTTGACTAGTTTAGGTCCCCTTAGGGAGAAAGCCAAACAGAATGGATGTCCCCATCTGTCAAGGGCAGGAAAAATCCCAAACTCAAAGTTCAGGGCCAAGTTTGAGGATGTGCAGAAAGGTGTGTGTTTTTTCTTGTCAATTGCGACTCTAATGATGGACTCACGTTGCCCGCTCTTCCCTTTCTCTTACACCTTACCTACCTACTAAAGGAGGAGTTCTTGCTTGGTAAGTGGATAAAATCCGCAAAGACATGAGGGAATTTATTAGAAGCCACTCAAGAGCCTTAGATACCTTCTACAAGGGGAAAAGGACACACACAGATATCTATAGAGACCTTTTTTTTTTCCGTTTGTTTTCGGTCAGACTATTTGACTTTCTTTTTTTTATTTTTTTTGTCCCCTCCTTTCTCCCCCCCCATTGAAAACTGCCAAAAATGTCAGTTTGTGACCTTGACTTTATATTTAAAGAACAAAACAAAACTCTCCGCTTTATTTCATTTCTTTTCCCCATGTGATATTTGTTTCGGGTTCTATTCAGGCAATTTTTTCTTTTTTTAAAAAAAAGTTAAATTAATTAAGGATTTCGTTGAAGTTTAAAATTTTGGCTTTGTCTCTCTCTCTCTCTCTTTTTTTTTTTTAATTTCCAAGATATTTTGTTTAGGCCTATAGTCCCATTTCTTTTTATTCTTCCCCTTCCTTTATTTTTATTATTGTTTTAGGTTGAGTTAAGGGTGTTTACACCCCTTTCTATTGAGTTGACCCTTTTGTTTAATTCATTAGAAATTAAATTTTGTATAATTTCCTTTTTCCTTTTGTTTCATCTGAATCGCATGCTTTTTCTCTGCATGATACCTAAATCTTCCAGTTATCCTAGCAGGGGGTAAAAAAAAATCTCCTTTCTGTGGTATTCTTTCAGGAATTTGTGCTTTTGTTTTTTGGCGTCTCTTCTTTCTTCTCCTCTCTCTCTCTTTCCTTTCGTTACAGTGCATCATGACGGTAAACATTTCTTGGTTATTTAGACACAGCCCACGGGCCCAGCACTCAGCAGTGTCCAACGGGTCTTTTTGCTTTCAGATCACTGGGTCGGGGTCTGCCGCTGACCTCTTTACCAAAACAGCCAGCCCACTCACCACCTCTCGAGGACGTTCCCAGGAGTACGACTCAGGCAATGACACGTCCTCACCACCCTCCACGCAAGCCAGCTCAGCCCTGTCTCGGGGCCAGGAGAAGGGGAGCCCTGGTGGGGGCTTAAGCAAGAATCGGGAGCTCAACAGTGGCAACACTTCTGATTCAGGGAACTCCTTCACCACCTCCTCGCCCCAGAACAAGGGGGCCATTTTGGAAAATCTCTCCCCCACCAGCAGGGGCAGAGAGTCAAGGTCAGTGCACCTGGCACAGGGGCTGGGAGGAATCTCACCTCAGGTCCACTTTCTCATTCTCTCATCCCAGCCCCCCTCCCACACCCTTCGGAATCATTTATTTTCAAAAGAGAGAAAACTCAACTCAAACCTGCTTAATTGTTTTAAAAATTTAGAGGTACTAGCTTCAGGTACATTTTGGATCTAGGGGCTCAAAAATATGTCATTGAGAATCTGTCTTTCTCATACCTCTCTTAGTCTGTTTCCCTACTCTGTTGGCTTTAGTCTCAAGCGGACCCACCCAAGACATTGTCAGATATGCCATGCAGCTAACATCCTGTCAGTTTAGCCAACCAACAGAAGAATAATGCTTCTTTCTCCAAAATTTCAGCAAAATACCAGGGAAAGCGATCACTGCTTTGTTTTGCCTAGTTTAGGTCATCTGCCCACCCTGGACCAATCACTGCAGCCCAAGGGAGGCTGTGCTCTTGGCCACAATATGTCAGATGCACCATTGGCTAATGAGGAGAACCTTCCCACATTCCTCTATTGGTTTCAGGAGAGATGGAGGTTGAGTAGGCAAAAACAGATGTTAATTTTACCAATAATCCTAGGAGAGTGTCTAACATCAAATTCATTGTGATTGTCATTTAAAAACATACCACAGTATTTACAGCAGATGAATTGAAAACCAATATTCACACAAAAACCTCCACGTGGATGTCCACAGCAGCTTTATTTATCATTGCCAAAACTTAGAAGCAACCAGGAAATCCTTTAGCAGGTGAGTGGATAAATAAATCGTGGTCACCTCCAGACAATGGAATATTACTCAGTGCTAAAAAGAAACACGCTATTAAGCCATGAAATGACATGGAGGAAGCTTAAATGCATATCACTAGGTGAAATAAGTCCATCTGAAAAGGCAACATACTGTATGATTCCAAGTATATGACATTCTGGAAAAGACAAAACTATGGAGACAGTAAAAAGATCGGCGGTTGCCAGGGATCGGGGTGAGGAGGGAATAACTAGGTGGAGCACAGATTTGTAGGGCAGTGAAACACTTTTGTATGACACTGTAATAGTGGATACCTGTCATCAGACATTTTCCCAGACCTGCAGAATGTACAACACCACACAGGAACACTGTTAACCAGGGACTTTGGGTAAAAATGATATGCGAGTATAGAGTCATTATTTTTAACAAATATCCCGCTCTGGCGGGGGGTGCTGATAGTGGAGGAGGCGTGCAAGAGTGGGGGCACCAGGATATGAAACCCCCCATACATTCCACGCAGTTGTGCTGTGGAACTTAGACGGCTCTAAAAATAAAATGTATTCGTTCTATTGTATATATCATATAATTACATGCAATGTGGTATACACATTATATATGTACTACCACACCACATGTTATATATACTGTCATATAATTTACCAACCCATTATAGAACATTGAGACATCTTAACTTTTTGGCCCTTAGCATGCTTGCTGGGTGCAGTTTTCCTGCAGAAAACGCTTCCAAATAGTTGCTTACAAGCCGATTGTAATTCTCCTATGTCATCACCCCCTGTTGCTCTCCCTAAAGAAATCTCAACAAAATGCCAATCACTGAGGGTACTGTCACAATAACAGCTACTAAAATTTACTGATCATTTATGCTGTGCCATTCATTCGAGTTTTTAATCCCCCTGCTTGTTACCATGTGCCAGACACGCTGCTCAGTGCTAGGGATATTTTTTAAAAATTGAAATGGGTCTGAGCGTGGTGGCTCACACCTGTAGTCCCAGAACTTTGGAAGGCAGAGGAAAGAGGATTGCTTGAGCCCAGGAATTTGAGACCAGCCTGGGCAACATAGTGAGACTTCATTTCTACAGAAAAAATTTTTTAAAATTAGCTGGGCATGGTGGCATGCATCTGTAGTCCCTGCTACTTGGGAAGCTAAGGCAGCAGGATAATCTGAGCCCAAAAAGTTGAGGCTGCAGTGAGCCTCCAGTCTGAGAGACAGAGTAAGACTCTTGACTCTAGATAAATAAATAAATAAGGAATGGTCCTTTCCTTCAGGAGTGGGGCAAATGAGGTTTCCTTCTTCTGGGAATGGGAGTCTGCTTTTTGTTCCAAGGGGCCAATATTTTCGAAAGATAGCCAAAGCCTTAGTGCAGCAGCAGTTAGCAGTTTCTTCAAAAACAGGGCACGCTTTGTCCCTAACACATAGCCCACTTCAGTCCTGGACAAGCAGCTTGGCATCCACATATAGACCTGGCCTCTGGCTTGCCTGCCCTGGGACATCCCAGGCCCCAGCTCACACCCAAGCTTGGCTGGGAGTCCGAGCTGGGCCAGAGCAAATGTCAATGTCTCCAGGAACAGGCAGTGAATTTCCCAGACAGGAGAGGGAGGACACATGTCTACTGATATACTGAAGTGCTATTGTGCAGGAAAAAAAATCGAGAATAGCAATAACAATAAAACAATAATAATAATGACAGCTAACGTTCATTAAACCCTAACCACGTACTAGGTACTATGCCAAATGCTTTCCATAAATAATCTTCTTTGGCTCCCCATAAAACTTTTATGGGATAGGTACTATGCTAACCCTTCTAAAACTGGTGGGGAAACTGAGGCTCAGAGTGGTTGAAAAAAATTCACTTAAAGTGGCAGCAACGGGATTCAAGTACACATATGTCTCCAGAACTGGAATTAAAGCCTGAGAGACAGTTGGCAGTTACTAGCTTAACTTGAACTACATGAACAACCAAATTAAATAATTTAGATCCAGACTTCCACTTTGAAATATAAATGATGGTTAAATCCACAGCTATTTATGTTATGCCAGCTACGAGCGGAGAGGTCTCAACAAATATGGGCTGAGTGGAAGAGACATCAGCTCTAAGTCAAAAGCACCAGGGACAATGAAGGCAGAGAGCTGGCATGGTGGCAGGGTATGGGCTTTGGAGCTGAACAGATCAGGGTTTGGGACTCTGCATGGCCTTGAGCAAATACCTAACCCTTCCAAGTCTTCTCTATAAATTGGGATAATAATAGTGCAAGCTTTATATAGTTATTGAAAAGACTAAGTGAAGCAAGCAATGCTTATGAAGCACCCAGGACGCTGCCAAAGTTTGCAATGTTCATCCCACCGCTATTTATTGATGACCTAGTATATAAGTAGCTGTGCTCAGTTCTGGGGTACAGTGTCCAAAGTTGTATGAGTCCTGTCCCCAAGGAGCTCAGTGTCTGGGGCAGAAAGAGACAACCTATAATTATAAGTCTAAGGGAGTCATATAGGAATAGGGACACATAATAATTAAGGTCCATGGTACACACTGGAGATCACTCAACCCAGACTTGGTTGGGGGGGGGTGTCAAGGAAGGTTTTCCAGAAAAGGTGAGGGCAAACTAAGGCCAGAACCATGGAGTAGGAATTGTTGGATGAAGCAGACAAAGGAGAAGGTTACAGATAACCAGAATGTTCTGAGGCCTGGAGATAAGAGAGAGAATAGGGATAGTCTAGGAAGAATAAGTCATCTATGGCAGCTGGAGTCTAGAGAGGAATGTGAGGGCTGAGATTGGAAGGGTGAGAAGGGGTTGGGTCATTATGAACTTTGAAAATCATATTAATATGATTTGAGCTTGACTCTTGGCCCAGTCCAAATGAACATGTCTTCACTGACAACCTAACAGGAGCCCGGCATGACCCTAAGCAGGGTGGGGATACAGAAGACAGGACCCTGTCCTTTGGGTGATTCTGAATATGCCTCCATTCTTTTTTGGGTCTCAATTTCTCCATCTGAAAAATGGGTTATTCCAAAGTTTCCCAGACCCCTTAAACCAACAACAGGTCATCTTCTTGATTTTTACCATATCTATGTACTACTAGGGTATTCTTACTTACTTTAATAAACTCACTTTTTCATGTATAAGAAACCTTATAGTACTATCTGAAGTATAAAATTAGTATCACATATCCTAGATAAAGGGTCCTTGCAAGAATATGTATAATTAAAACAATATATTTAATTCTAGATAGTCACAGTTGTCAGCCCAAGGCTATGAGTCTAAGGTCTGCAACTCTCTCTCGGGGAGATTATAAAGTGTCAGAGAGGTGTTAAAAGCCCACTAGCATCCAACAAGGACTTTCTCATTAATGTAATTGGAAGGACAGAGCAAGACTAGAAAGGGAACAAATCTCTCACCATGTGATTTGACGTTATTTGGCATCATGCCCATGCCCAATGACCTCCTAAAATACTCTGGGGTGGCCCCGTGTGGTAAGTTGGGGAAACGCTGAACTGGGTTGTCTACTTTTTTTTTCCTTTTTATTATTTCTTTTTCTTTTTTAACTTTTATTATGAAGATGTGGGGTACATTTCAGGGTTAAGTATACAAACATTGATCATGCAGGTTCCCTTGTTGATGAGGTATGCCCCCTACTCCCCTAGCAGATTCCCTCAACTGCCAATTCTACGACCCCTCCCCTGACAGTTTCCCACTACTGCCAATGGCTTTGTTACAGCATTATAATTGTTCATGGTCCGTTTATGAGTGAGAACATATGGAACTCTGTTCTTTGTTTCTGTGATAGATCACTGAGTATGATCGACTCCAACTCTGCTACCTCTACTCCTCTAGCATATGTGGCCTGGGAAGTGTTCCCAGAGATAGTAGGTCGGGAAAAGGAGGAAGGAGGGAGGGTTCTGTGAGAACACCACAGCCTAAGCCCAAGGCAGGGAGGTGAGTCTTAGCTCAAGGGCAGCAGGCAGGCCAGTGCTCACAGACATTCTCTCTCCAGCAGGGGATTTCAGTCACCGTGTCTAGAATGTGCGGAAGGAAAGAAGCCCAATTTGGTCCCATCCACAGCCCGGAGCTCCCCCATGAGAGGGTGCTCCCGCAGCTCCTCCTATGCTAGCACCCGGTCCTCCAGTCACTCCTCCCGATCCCCAAACCCCAGAGCCTCCCCCAGGTACACCCGGAGCCGATCCACCTCCTCCGAAAAAAGGTGAGTGCAGATTCGACCTCTCTGCAGCACCTTCCTCCTTAGGGAGTTGGTTCAGGTAACGGGAGATGTTCTTTCACTCACGGGGGACAAGGAATCAGACAGACTTGGGTTAGAATACCCATTCTACCCATTACTAGCCGGTGATTTGGGGAAAGTCAGTTAATCTCTCTGAGCCTTAGTTTCTTCATCTGCAAAATGAAAACGATAACATAACAATTCTTGTTCAAAAGGATTATTCTGAGGATTATAAGGCACTTAGAATAGTACTTGGAATATAATGAATATTAGTTATTATTGCTGCTACTGGCATGAGTTCATGTGTATCTATTAACTTCTGCTGCATAAAAATTATCCCCATACTTAGTACCTTTAAAACAACAAGGGCTTACTTAGTTCTTGATTCTGTGGATCAACTACTGGGTTGGGTTCAGCTGGGTGGTTCTTCTGATCTACTGGGCTCATTCATGTGCCTTTGATCAGCTGGTGAGTTGGGTGGAGACTGACTAGATTGAATGGCCCTAGCTGGTTCATCTCTGCTCCATGTGGCTTCTCATCCTCCAGCAAGCCTGTTCATATGGTAATGACAGGGTTGAGAGAGAGAGAGAGAGAGAGAGACAGAGAGAGAGAACACACACGTGCTATGGTGTGCACGTCTTCTTGAATCCTAAGCTTGGAACCCAGACATGACATTCCTTTGGCTATTAGCAAGACACAGGACCATTACAGATTCAAAGATTCAAGATTCCTCCTAGGGGGAGGAGCTGCAAAGCCACATTGAAATAAATGTGAACACAGGGGAAAAAAAACAACTGTGGGCATTTTGCATCCTATCATCCAATTTCAATAACCATTGGCAATTGCTTGATTTATTTCTCATGTGAAATAATGATGTCATAGAATGTATAGATAAGATTTCAGGAACTGGAAGATTCTATCCAAAATAATCAACCCAGCCGGGCTCGGTGGCTCAGCCTGTAATCCCGTGCCTTTGGGAGGCTGAGGTGAGTGGATTGCCTGAGCCCACGTGTTCGAGACCCGCCTGGCAACTTGGAGAGACCTCATCTCTACAGTAAATCAAAAATTAGCCGGGCATGGTAGTGCACGCCTGTAGTTCCAGCTACTTGGAAGGCTGAGGCGGAAGGATCACCGGAGCCCAGCAGGTCGAGGCTGCGGTGGTCGGCAGCGGCCACTGCACTCCAGTCTGGGCAGCAGAGTGAGACTCCAACCCCCCCAAAAAAATTATCAACCCATGGCTCCATGGACTCCAGCTTCTCTCTGCAAAAAACAAATTCCCAATAGCAGTCTGATTATTCCTCTTTTGCAACTATATAATTAAAAAACAGTTGTTCACTTGGTTATTTCAAGACCAAGCCATTAAAAAAGGGAAAGCAAGGCTGCTGACAAAAATATTCAACATGATAGGATGACATAAATAAAAGAGCAAGTCAGGCAAGAAGGAAAATTAAGGAAAGAAATATATAATTAACTCACGAGAAAGATTTAGTCCCAAAAGGTATGTCCTACCATTCTGTATATTTGCTATGAAGGTGGGCTGCAAATGTGATCTCTGAGTTCCCCACAAGACAAAGGAAAGAGGGAAATTACTCCATTCATTGTTACATTATTAACAAAAAAGATAAGAATTGAACCAGTTGCTTGGAAGAGCAGCTCTTTCTGATTTTTAAGTCTGTGAAAGATGAAACATACATGGCTCCACAGAAAAAGAAAAAGGGCACTATATGGTGTGGATGAAAATGTCCAATGATATTCTTTGCAAGTGTCCAAAAGCATGTTTCATCTTGACTCTTTCTTACAGGATCTCTCAATGCACAGCCACAGAGCTCGTTGGCAAAGGCAGATTTTCCAGGGGACATAGCCAAACACTGCCCTGGGGCACTGAGACAAGAATCCATTCTTTCCCCACAATGATCTCTAAAATGGGGGAGGGGGGAGGAGAGGGTTGAGAGAAGGGGTTATCAGAGAGGGAAGAAGACTAGAAGTAGCATACAGATTAATAATTGGGATGCACAGCAGTATAGTCTACAAAAGACAAGAGCACTTTGAAACCAAACAGACGTGAATTCAAGTTGCTTTAGAAGCAAACAGACCTGAGTTCATATCCTCTACTAGATGTGAGACCTTGAGCAAATTGCATCACTTCTCTGTGCCTCTGTTTCCTCCTCTATAAAGTGTGATTACTAATAGTACCTAATGCTAGGATGTGCTGGGGATTAAATGAGATAATGCACAAAAAACATTAGTTCAATGTCTGGCACGTCATAAAATACATAAGAGTCAAAGCTGACATTTCCCGAGTGCTAGCAAATTGGCTAGTTAAATAACTCCCAGAAGTATCATGAGGATGGGATCTAAGGGGCAAAAAGGCGTAAATGTCCTCTGTAGACTTAAATGCAGAACGCGCGGTGTGACACTGTTGGTGATCTATGCCAGTACACTGATTTACCCTAATGTACTCATTTAATTAACAACCGTATAGGGTAAGTACCAGTATTACCCTCATTTTACACATAAGAAACCTGAGGCCCAGAGAAGCGATATCACCTACCTAAGGTCACACAGCTAGTAAGTGGCCAAGATAGTAAGCAAGTAGTAAGAGGAAGCTGGAGGTATTATTGTTAATGTCCCAGAGAGGGGGATTTCATTCTCTAGTAAGGGCCCGATTCCTCAGCCCGGCCTTCAGAAAGAAAACGAGGCCGCCTGGGGACCAGCTGCATAAAGCGCTAGACCGCTCGGGCGACCCAGGCAGAGGCTCGGCAGGCTCCTCAGGGGCTGTTCCCTCTTCCCCAGGTCCTACTCCCGCTCTCCCAGCTATTCCTCCAAGTCTGGCAAGAGAAGTCCGCCCAGTAGAAGCTCTCGGTCCCGCCGCAGCCCCAGCTACTCCCGCTACAGCCCCAGCAGGTACCGGCCCCGCCCTCAGGCCCCACCCCTTTCCTTTGCTCCGCTCGCCCTCTCGAGCCCCGCCTCCCCGTCCCCTCTCCGACCTGTTCCTCGTAGGTCTACTCCGGCCTCAGCTTTCTTGCAGTTCCCTTTGTCCAATCAGGAGTGGCAGCTAGCAACCAAATACACCATTATGTCCTAAAGTTCAGCCCAAACACTCAGCCAGACCCCAGAATTCATACACCCAGCCCAGAGCCTCTTTACCCGTCTAATACCACGCATCCCTATATTCAGAGCCCCCAATTCTTACCCAGGTGCCAGGCCCCTGGGACGTTCACATCCTCACCCCTGCAGCAGCAGCGCTGCTGGGGTGCCCACCCGCAAAGGCTGACCCCCTCCCCCTGCACACGTCCAGCCCCCACCCCACGGCCCTCACCCGCGCAGGCTCTTCCCACAACCCTGTCGTCCTCTTTCCAGTCTCCCTTGCTCACCGGGCGGACCCCAGCCCCAGCCCTGGGGGGCGGTCAGGAGAGGAAGTGAGTATCTCTGTGCCACACTCTCACGCAGAAAAACCAGCCCGGCCCCAGTAACAATCCCCCCGCGCCCCTCCAGGGAGCGGGACCCCAAGTACAGCGAGAAGGACTCGCAGCAGCGGGAGCGCGAGCGAGCGCGTCGGAGACGTCGGTCCTACTCGCCCATGAGGAAGCGCCGGAGAGACTCCCCGAGCCACCTAGAGGCCCGGAGGATTACAAGGTGAGGCCAGGGGACCAGGGAACTCATCTTCACCATCGTTCCCACTCCCATCGCTATTCGTTCAGACTTCAGGCGCCCCCTCCGGGGGGCGGGCTTCCTGGGAGCTGGGATTTCGGGACTGTGTGAGTTCAGAGACCCCCTACCACCCAAACCATTGGGATTTTATTTCTGCTCGAAGCCGCGGGGGCCTGCAAGAAAGGGGTGAGGCAGTGGGCAAGGTTAGGGTGGGGCCAACCTGAGGAATGGGGGTGGTGGCCAGAGCCAGAAAATGACTGGGGACGAGAATGGGGTCGAAAGCAATGGGGCAGGTGATGATGGATCCCCGACAGTGGAGACAGACCTTCACCCTCAGAGCACACACTCCAATGTCAAGCTTAAATAGACCTATATGCAATGATACCTTGAATCAAGTGTGGATTGGGCAAACAGGATTACTTAGGTGCCAAAGGGACCTAGAAGGAGCTATGTGGATAACCGGGAGAGCACTGGATGTGGAGTGGAATCCTGGCTGTACCACTTTCCAGGTGACCTGGGGAAGCCTCTTACCTTCCTGAGCCTCAGTTTTCTCACCCATGAAATAATGGAGGAAATAGCTCCCAGGAATTTGAGGATGCAATAAAAAGGACAGAAAGATGTGAATGGGCTCTGTAGACTTAAATGCAGAACACACAGTGAGCCACTGTTGCTGACGGAATGATCAGAACAGTGGGTAAGTTTCCTGGGGCAGGTAGGGTCTTAGTAGAGAGCAGCTCTAGCAGAGATCTGAGTAGAAACACATTTCTCAGGCCTTGAAAGCTGGGAGAATGGTTAAATGCTACCCTAAGATTGGGTTGGGCTCTTTCTTCTGGCCCTCCAAACATCAGTACTCAGTCCAGAGACCTACAAAGGAGACGACCGGGAGAAGAAAAAAACGAATGTCCCAGGTAGTGAGCCTGGGGCCTTGGGGTTCCCTTCTCAAATGCCCCACAGAACCAACCCTGCCTCAGCTTGTAAGGAATTTCAACACCCACTGCCTTGACCCAAGGTGTCCTGGAGATCAATTTGAAGGACGGCAGAGATAAAGAGAGCGGCATTCCTAAAAAGCTACCTGGTTGGTTTCCTTAACCTCAAATAAAATAATTCATCTTGATTAACCCATCCCATTCAGTGTTTCCCAAACTTCAGTTATCCACCAACATCTTTACCATTTCTGCCTTGTCTGCTTATTAACTGTACTATTGTTTACTTAGTTTTCTTAAAATAGATCTGCCTGGGGGGGGGTTGGAGTCTCACTCCTTTACCCAGGCTGGAGGGCAGTGGCACCCACGCTCATGCCCACTCCAGCAACGACCTTCTGGGCTCGAGTGATCCTTCCGCCTCAGCCAGAACTACAGACGCGTGCTACCATGCCCAGCTATTTTTTAATTTTATCATAGAGACGAGGTCTTGCCAAGTTGCCCAGGCTGGTCTCGAACTCGCGGACTCAGGCAATCCACTCATCTTGGCATCCCAAAGTGCTGGGATTACAGGCTGAGCCACCGAGCCCAGCCGAGATCAGCCCTTTTTAAAAGGTTCATATATTTATTTCAAAAGGAAACTTGATACAGTGCAGTAGATGGAAAATCAGCCTCTTTTGCCATAAATAGTTCTAGTCAAAGTAAAAATAGCAAAACAAAAGTATGATGAAAAGTTTACATGTAGATTCTTATGCTAGCTGGAGCCCTGAGCCTCAGTCTTGCTTTGTTTTTTAAAAAAATATAGAGATAATCACTTTTCAAGATCTAATGGCACTAAGCTGAGACTTTGACTTTGATGTTCTCAGGACTGCAAGAGAAGTTTGGAAAGGGAGGATTTTTTCCTAAGGGACTGGGAAATGGAAGGAAACTGCTTTCCCTTGGGACAAGACAGGAGCTCCCTGGGAGGAGCTGGGAGGAGCTGGCCTTCATGCATGCTCCCTCTGGTCTCTGCAGTGCCCGGAAACGCCCCATCCCCTACTACCGGCCCAGCCCCTCCTCATCCGGCAGCCTCAGCAGCGCCTCCTCCTGGTACAGCAGCAGCAGTAGCCGCTCCGCCAGCCGCAGCTACTCCCGGAGCCGGAGCCGGAGCCGGAGCCGGAGTCGGAGCCGGAGCCGGAGCCGAAGCCGAAGCCGGAGCCGGAGCAGGACCCGCACTAGCAGCAGCTCCAGCTCCCGCAGCCCCAGCCTGGGCAGCCGGAGCCGGAGCCGGAGCCGGAGTCGAAGCCGGAGTCGGAGCCGGAGCCGGAGCCAGAGCCGGAGCCGGAGCCGGAGCTACAGCTCAGCAGACAGCTACGCTAGCACAAGGCGCTAAGCCAGGGCCTTCCCTTGAGCCAGCTGCCCATAGGGGTCCTTTGGCTCTGCAAGCCTCCCCCACCACCTGCCCCCCCCATGCCTTCTCCTTGATAACGGATACTGAGGGCTCCTGGACCCTGTCCTTCCTGCTCTCCTGGGGAGGAGGAAAAGAGGGTACTGAGACTTCACCCTCTGTGTCAAGCTTCTAGGAGCCTCTACCAGCACCATCCTGGGGCTCAACTCAGGCCTCGGCCTACGGAGATAACCATCCTCTTGTGGCACAAAAAACCCTTAAGGTTTTGCAAGGAGCAGTGGTAAAAAATTGGGACCTGGCCAGGAAAATGTAGAAACAGCTCTTCTCACCCACTGCTCACGGGGTGCACAAATAGCAGGAGGCCAGAGGTAATTCTGCTCACCCACCCTCAACCTCCCTTCGTCCAGTGTCGTGGCTGCACGTGGATGGACTCCCATGTGGGAGGAGGCAAGAGAAGAGACCAAGGACAGTTCCAGTCCAAGATGAAGGGTCAGGCCCTTAACCTCCCCAAACAGGCCAGAGCAAAGGCTGGAAGGCACTTAGGTCCTGGAAGAGGGGATGTAATCAGTAGGGGACATGGACATTTGAGTTGGTGGGAAGTGTCAGGAGATAGGATTTGGATTCTCTGGTTATGCAGATAGATGCAAAAGGGAAGGGATCAGTGTGTTCTCTCCAACATCTCGGCATGGTCAGGAGAGGGAGCCCAGTAAGTCCCAGCTATAGAGAGCACACCACATCGTTTACACAAAACACCTCTTGGCTGTTCACGGGCATCCTGCACCCTACAAGAAAGGAGACAGTGAAACAATCAAGACAGTTTGGTCTCCAGCCCCGTTTCCCAAATTTGCTGCAGCCCCACTGGCTGGCACCAATTTAGTTCCACGGGACCATCTGCTGAACATTCCTCAGTGTCATGGCCGGCTGCCAACCCCCAGCGCCAGCCAGTCTGGCCTTACCCTCCTGTTGGCGCCTGCTGGCCCCCTCCCCACTGCCCAGACTGCCACACCCTGGATCCTCACCCATGCAGCCTGGCACCTGCCCACCCACCCTTCAGCCTAAGCCACTCCCCTTGCCTCTCAGGAATTTTGCCATGATGGGACACAGAGGCTCAGGTTTAGAGGGGAACAACCAAATCCAGAGCCCAGGGAAGAGGGCCTGGGATGCTCCATGTCGTGGGCTCCTGCTGGTTTCTGACATTTCTTGTTAGCTTGAGCAAGACCCGTCATCATTTCTGCCCTCACCCCACCTTCCTCCTGCCCAGGACTGGGCAAAGAGGGTAAGTTGATCTCCAATACACAAATACCACCAGCTGCTTCATCCACAGAAGGCGCTGAGAACAGGGAGGTGAGGAATAAGATCCTTAAAATAAACTCTCGGGCATCCCCCTCACCAGCTGCCTGGCTTTCCGGAAACTTGTGGGTGAGTTTCAAGTTTGTGATGGCAACAGCCACCGACAAGGCATGGAGGGAGAGTGGGAGAGGGGACAGTGCCCAACTTTTGGATACTTTGGGTTATGGGGAAGCAGGGACCCCAAACATAGTTTATCCCTTCCATCCCAACGAAAACAATTATGTTTTGGGGGGAAGCAATGACCTCTCCCCCACCCAATCTCTCCCATCATATCAGCCCATGAGGCCAGAGACCACCAAGCAACCACCCCAAAAGTCCTCCCTTCCTGAGGAGAGGAGCGAGGCCAACCCAGGCAGCAGTGGATGACCTGGCCTTCCCACAAGGGCCTCTGGGCCAGATCTAAGCCCCGCCCACCAAGGCCAACAGATGTCAATGCTGTCACCACAGAAGGCCAGAAGGCAGGTGCCTGGGACAGGCTCAGGTGCCCTGGGAGGTCATGGACTGCCACTGTAAATAACCTTCTTCCCTGCCCAGGAAACCAGACTGGACTCCAGTCTCCCTTCATGAAGACAATTCCCGAAGCCACCAGACCTCCTCAGCAGGCCAGCTGTAAGTGGCCGAGGAGCCTTTCATTCGGACTGCCTTCATTCAGACGACTCTAGGGGACCGATTTGCCTGAGACTCCTAGCATATCTTTTTATTTATTTTATTTATTTGTTTATTTATTTATTTATGCGATGACTGTCTCTTTATTTCTCTCTTTCACTGTTAGCAGTATTTAATTATTTATTTATTTATGCAGAGAGGTTTTGTGTGTGTGTGTGTGTGTGTGTGTGTGTGTGTGTACAGGTCCGGGGGGACTTCTAAATTATTTTTATGCATCTCCCCCTTTTTTTCCCTTCTGTGGATGGGTGGAATTTGAGAGGCCAGAGGTGGGTGGTCTCCTGGCCTTTTTCCCAAAGGCCTCTAAGCCAGGAACATCCCGGATTTGGCCTGAAAGTACATCAGTTCCAAGGCTCATCACTGAGCCCGATGTGGAGGAGAGTCAGGCTTGTACGCTGTCCTCTGTCTACCTCACTGAGGTATCAAAAAGATGCAAACAGCCAAGAGTCCCATGAGCCAAGGTGCTGAACTGACACAGTTGGAGTCACTGCTTATGTGGGGGTTGAAGTCTAAAACTTGCATGCAAGGCTAAAACTGCACAAAAGTCAGAATTCCTCGCACAAGACCCTTAGGGAGACACCAGACTGCAGACAGATGGGCTCTTTCTTAGCGGACTGATGAGGCTTCAGTTGAGAACTTAACTAAATCATTGTCTCATGTTTTGAGAGCCATGGTGGATGAAAATGATGTCTGGTTTAGTACTGGGATCCCACTTGGAAATGGCGAGGTGCATCTTCCCTGACTGAGGAAAGATGTGAATCTTGATCTCACTCTCTTTTCAGGGTACACAGCAGAACCATGCCCTCACTTATCTGAGCACATCTCCTTGGTTTCAAGTCAGTTACACATGCTTCCACTCCATCTACCTAATTTCTCCCCATCCTCTGAGGTTTGAAGGTTGCCCTGTTCCATCTGCAGTGGACACACACTGCCTTGTGAAGAGATTAGCTATCCTGGGAGAGATCCACAAAATCAGAAAAAGCCTTTTTCTGTGATCGCTTGCTGTTCCATCAGGGGAAAGCACAAAGCTATTTGTGAAGTTAAGGAGAAAAAAAAGATCAAAGAAAGGAACAGATGCCCTTCCCCTCTCCCCACAAGAAGGTCATTTCCAAACCCATCCTGGGAAAGTCCAGGATCCAGAGGCCTTTATCTATCCTGCCTATCTGACCAACTGGCATTGGCTTCTGGCTGCTGGCAGGAGAGAGCTGTTGCTCTTTCCAAAGTCACTGTCCACTGCCTTGCAATTACCAGCTTGTCTGGTCCAGCTTTGGGGTCGGTGAGACTTTTGCAAAATCCCTGGTTGTTCCCCTGACAATGTGACTACCCAGTCCTAACCCAAGTCAAGGAGTACCCCTATCCTGGGGGAAGTTTACAAGAAGGCTGCTTAAATGCCTCCTGGTGGGAAATCTTGGTCTCTCTATCACTGGGTATGTTTCCTTTACACTTCCTTTATTCCTATCCAAAACCAACAATCCTGTTGGAGAACTGGTAACCTTGATTATCCAGAACCCTCCATCCCCAGTATTGCTGTTTCTATACCCACTTCTCCCTCATTACCTTCTGTTTCCAGGAAATAAGGCAGATCTCCTGAAAACTGCTCATGTTGAGGACTTATCTCAAAAGCCAACATCCAAAATGAGAGAGGGATGTGGTTTAAGGTCAAGCAACCTGCATCCCAAACCCTTTGACCTTCCTGCTGTGAATGTGCCCTGGATGAGTGCAACTGGGCAAATTGCTTTCTTTCTCTGGGCCAAAGTTCCTACCTCTGTGACATGGAGTTTTTGAGATTATAATTCAAAATGTTGACCTGAGAGTTAAGAGAGTCACCAAAGACAGAGGGAGCTTTACCGAAACTCAAAAGGAAAAGGAAAAAAACCTCAAACATTTTTAGGAAGTTCTCAATCATGAGAGTAAAAACTAAAAGCAAGATTTGAATCCCCTTCAGTTAGTTAGGAAAAGCTCACTCAAAGCCCCCATCTGGAACATTCAGTTTCATTAGGATTTGACCACATTCCTAGCTCTATTTCATCCCTTCTTTAAAGGAAAGTCAGTCTCTCAGAAGCAGAATAAAATTAAGAGGTTAGAAAGACAAGAGGGTCTCGGCCTTAGAGAATCTTAGCACGTCATTTGCTCAGACCCATTCTCTTTCCCAAAAGAGTTTGCTTGAAGAGGCCCAAAATCCAGCTGCACCCAAAGGTAAGGAAAACAGATTCCTTCTCAAGCCCAACTCCCATCTTTCCTTCTGCTTTATTCCTTTCCACTCTTCTTTTCTACAAATACTCACAATATTCTCATGTGCCTGTGTCTTGCTTTGGTTTCCCCTTTAGCTAATTAGAAAATTTTGTCTTGTAATAAAATCGAAAAACAGGATTTCTCAAAATATGCCTCTTCCCCCATTGGGCAACTGAGTCCAACTGAGAAACTTATACCAGATACAATGTCACTGAGTGACACTTTATTGAAATCTCTTTCTTCTCACTTCTGCACCAGTAAGTCCATGATACTGACACCATTATCACCTCCCTCTGTCTGTGGCTATTGTTTTGGGGTTTTTGTTTTGTTTTTTTGGTGGTGGTTTTGCATTGTAAATACCATGATGGGACACCCCCCCATCAGAACATGGCTTATTTAATAATTTATTTCTTATTTATTGGGCGGTATCAGGAAAGGAGAGGGACCACCTCTTTCCCTGAATCGCTATTAGAAGTTGGTCCATCTACCAGCTCCGGGTGCTGCTGTCTGCAGAAGGGGCATTATTGCCCAGGTAATGAGTGCTAGAATCACCAAGCAAATTGGAATTGGCAGAAACGGAGGTTTCAGTCATACAAATTAAGCTCAAATGGAACTAAAACACTGGTTATCTCTGGGAAAACCTCATTTAGATGGAAATTAATTGAGGAATAAAATGCCTGTGCGCACGAACCAACTTTGATTAAAAAGTCACAACTCTTTGAGAAAAAAAATTTTTTTAAACTCTTTTCTCTGGCCAAGGAAAGCTATGCCTCATCTTCTAATGAGCTGAGCCAAAGAGACTGGAATGGCATTCCTGTGTGGTTCTCTTGCCTGTGTATCTGTTTAAATGAAATAGAATGGGTCTCGGGCCTCAGTCTCGTCATCTGTAAAATGGGACTTGACTTATGTATTCTCAGCGGGGGGGGGGGAGTTTCACTTTAATGTTGTGGACACCTCACTGTTGGATATATTGTCTCTTGTGTCTTCTGGTGACTATAGGTTGAAGGGTGTCAACCAAAGTAGGAAAAAAAAAAAAAGAAAGGGCCTGGACTTCATTTGCAAGGTGAGGTCACAGTAGCTGAGTCTCACAGTCAGATATGGGACACCTCAAGGTTCTATCACCGTGATAACTCTTGTAGCCTGGGTTAAAGCCCTCTATACTTATCTTGAACATCTCTCCAAACTCACTGGCTCAGAGTCATCCTGGGAGAGACCAAGATGCTTTGCCTTGCCCTGGATTCAACCCCTGTTCATTGTCAGGCCGTTTTTCAGTACAATCATTCAAATATACCAGTGTCATAGGTCATATTGCCACTTTTCAGGTGAGGAAACTGAGGCCTGGGAAAGGGAGCCGACATGCCCACGCTCCCATGAGCTCAAAGCTACTGGACTTCATGTTCCATGTTCCCTTGATAACTCTCTGGGGACCTAGGCTATAAGAACTTCTCTCTGTGCTGTATCTTTACTCTCCCAATTCTTAGCTATTTCCTCAAGTGATAATTGGCCAAGAACCTAGCAGAGTCCAGGGGACTTGGTGTACCCGAAGGTCATTTCTCTATTTGGGGGCTGGAACTCCCATCTGGAAAATTCCAAACCCAAGGACCCACCACCAGCCCAGCTCAGCCTGATCAGCCAGTTCTGCCCAGAGCGTCCATGCCAGAGGAAGAGAAGCTGCTGTGTCCTCCAGCATCCTGGGGTCCTGTCCTCTGCCCAGTGACACAGCGGCCATGCTTGCTTGATATCTGGTCTCCATAGCTAAGCGTAACCTTCCTTGGGTTTCATGTTTTACAGCCTGTACGAAATATGTCTCTGTTCTAATTAAAGGTCCCATGATATGGTGTTCTCATATATGGCCCTGTGTCCTTTGTCTATATGGGGTATCCCAAAGCAGCGAGGAGGGATGAAGACAGGGAGCTGGGGAACATTTAGGCAGCACCTTCTGGATACCACATGCGTTCACATTATACAACTTATATCTTTACTCCTTCAAACAAACCTATAAGTCTTTTGTATTTGGGACACACACACACACACACACACACACACACACACCCCATATTAGTAGCACCTATAGAGTTCCTTAAAAGACATTTTCTGAAGTGTTTCATATACACTATCTTAGTCTTCACCACACAAAGCCAGCCCTATGAGATAGGCATTAGGATCGCCTAACAAAGAAGGAAACTTGCCCACAGGCCACAGCATCCAGAGTCATTGATAGAATACAGGAGGGCTAACTCCAAACCCCAGGTTGTCAGCTGCTCTGTTCTTCAGTTTGTACAGTGAGTAACTCGTGTTCTTTGGCGGAATTGTTTTTCTCTGAGACCATGGTGGTTGGGAGGAAGTGCAAAACAGGGCATAGTTTTTAAAGTCCAGGGACCTAAATTCAAAACTAGACCTTGCCATTACCAGAAGGGCGGCATTGTCTACCCTGTTGGTGCTTGGTTTGCTCATCTGTAAAGTGAGATCACAACAGCTATCTCCCTGGGCCGCTGTAGGAGCTAAATGAGATGGTGGCTTTAAAAAAATGCACAGAATACCCTCAGTGACCTGAGGCTGAGCGATGGTGCTGAGGTTCCTGTAGATGGCCCCAAGTCCTCAATGTGGAACAACAGAGGCCCTGTAAGGCCCTGTGGAAGCCTCTGGAAATGTCCTTAGTGTAGAATTACAGTGTTTCCTTCCCTAAAGAGCAGATGTTGAAAATGGCCACCAGGGCGGGCAGGTGAGGGAAGTGGACAAGGTTAGGGACTGGGAAACCCAATATATATATGCCAGGTAGAAATCGCAGCTCCATGTTGCCAAATCTCCCAATTTTTCAAGAGAACCTGAACTTTTAGATAAAATCTTCTGATCTTAAAAATGTTCATAGCTTACTGTCTTTGCAAATGCTATTTGGGTTTAAAAATTTACAAACACACACCCAAAATATACAAAATATACATTATGTATACATAATGGAGGCCAGACAGGAGGAGATGCCTCAATTCCACCCTCACCTCTACCCCCAGGGCTACTGAGAGATTGTTTCAGGCCCTTGTTTACTGCACAGCCTTGTCCACAACGGAGTTGGTGATCAATGAAAAGAGAAAGATCAAGCAAAACAGGTTATTGCCATTGCATCCTGCCCAATAGAATCTCCCTTGAGAATCCCTTAGCTGGGATAACCTCTTTTGACTAGAGTCTTCACTACCCACCATAGTCCCTCAGCCCCCCACAAACTGATATCTTTCTTTTCAAATAGGCTTGGGTAAAGCAACAACCGGCCTCCTCTTCTGAGAGTTCATAAATAAGTAGTAGTAAGTAATAAAAACCTTTTATGAATCAATGTTCACGCACCAGGCCCTTTGCGTGCACTAACTGCTTTCGTTTTTATCATGACACCATTTAGCCCCATTTGTCGGAGTACAAAGTTGAGGCTCATGGTGGGAAAACCGCATAGCTAGTGAGTATCGGAACCCAGGTCTGTGGGCTCCATTTCTGTTACACCTCTTTACTTCTGAGGGTGGGAGCCCCATCAACTCAGAGCTAACCCTTCTTAAGGGCTCCTGGTAACTTTTTTCCTCCCCAGAAATCGTGGTTGGTGGGAGGCTGTCCCTGTCACACACTGGAGGAAGCCATCACTTTTCTGTCTCCTCATCTGGCTTCCAGATACGGGAACCCATGTGCTTGTCTTTCCAGTGATTGATCGGAAGGGGTGCCTCAGTCCCTCCCAGCCCTAGCTGCCCTGGCTGCGGAGGAGAGAGACCTTCTTCTGGAGACATGTCTCTCTCGGGCTAGGTTGGCAGCTGCCTGAGGATGGAACAGAGGCAGCAGGCATCCAACACTCCCACCTTAGCAGCCCTCGGGACACACACAGCTCTTCCATGGGTTGAAAGCAACAGGATAAGCAGAGGGTTGGGAGGAACATCAGAAAATAAAAACTCCGAGAGGCAGGGGCCAAGACTTGCTGCACGACCCTCAGCAAATGAAGCTCCTCTCTAGAACCTAGTCACTCTACCTGTTAAAAGGAACTGGATTAGACCAGTGTCTTCAACTCTGGCTATACAGTAAAATCAACTGTGAACTTTACAAACCATCAATGCTCAAGTACTACCCCACTTAAATAGAATCTCTGAGGGTGGATGAAAGACATTGGTGCTTCTTTATGTTTTTGAGCTGGAGTCTCACTCTGTTGCCCAGACTGGAGTGCAGCGGCACGCTCCCGGCCACTGCAGCCTCGCCCTGCTGGGCTCTGGCGATCCTTCTGCCTCAGCCTTCCAAGTAGCCGGAACTATAGGTGTGCGCTACAATGCCCGGCTAATTTTTGATTTATTGTAGAGATGAGGTCTTGCCAAGTTGCCCAGGCAGGTCTTGAACCCGCGGGCTCAGGCAATCCACTCGCCCTGGCCTCCCAAAGTGCTGGGATTCCAGGCTGAGCCACCGAGCCCGGCCAACACCACTGTCTCTAAAAGGATCCCTAGGTCATACTAACATGAAGCCAAGGTTGAGAACCACTGACTTAGATGATACCATAAATGCCATCCGGATCAGATGTCCTATGGTGTGTTACTAGTATGATGGTGATAATAAAACCAGAAACAGAAGCACCCAACACATATAGAGCCTACTATGGCCTGGTATGCTTCTAAATGCTTCAGCTATATTGACATAAATTACATACTCATCCTCACAACATCATAAGGAGATGCCCACTCTGTAGATGCAGAAATTCAGGCACAGACAGGTTGCCCCGGGTCATACAGCTAATAGGTGGCACAGCTGGCTGTTAGGATGAGGATGAGTCCGATGAGGCACCTAAAACAGCCTTGGAGGGTCAGGGATGATATCATGGGGAAAACTGACCTCTAGGCTGACGCTGGGAAGTGAGTTGGGGTTGGCCAAGCAAAGAGAGGGGACTTAGCAAAAATGAGGGAGAGACACACTCAGGACCAGAGGCAACTGCTTGAAGTAGGCTCTCTATCCCTGCCTCCCCAGTGGATTCCTCCCTTGTGCTATTTCCATGTGTATTTAGCTTATTTGCTTGTTGACTGCCGTCTCCAGGAGGACAGGAGTATTGCCTGCCGCATTCATCCCTGAATGTCCAGTAGCACGTGGCCTGCTCTCCACTGATTAAATCCGCCTGAAGATGCCAGCTCCACTCCCTTCTGGAGCTCGCTCATTCCTGAGCTGGTTAATTTTTAGCATATGTGTGTGTGTTGGGGGTGTGGGGAGTGTGACTGGGAAGACTGTGGCAAGACAGTGACAAGTCCCACACAGGGACTCTTAAGAATCTCTCACACACACAGTCTTCTTACCCCAGGAGAGAGAGAAAGCAGCCTGCTTGTAGAGCAGGCATGAGCACCTACTATTTGTTCAGCATTGTTCAGAGCACTGGGGTATATACCCTGGGGTTAGAAAATTGCACCATGGCCGGACTCGGTGGCTCAGCCTGTAATCCCAGCACTTTGGGAGGCCGAGGTGAGTGGATTGCCTGAGCCTGTGGGTTCGAGATCAGCCTGGGCAACTTGGTGAGACCCCATCCCTACAATAAATCAAAAATTAGCCAGGCATGGTAGCACGCACCTGTAGTTCCGGCTACTTGGAAAGCTGAGGTGGAGGGATTGCCCGAGCCCAGCAGGTCGATGCTGGAGTGGCTGTGAGTGTGCCACTGCACTCCAGCCTGGCTGACAGAGCGAGACTCCAACTCAAAAGAAAGAGAGAGAGAGAGAGAGAGAGAGAGAGAGAAGAGAGAAAGAAGAAAGAAAGAAAGAAAGAAAGAAAGAAAGAAAGAAAGAAAGAAAGAAAGAAAGAAAGAAAGAAAGAGAAAGAAAAAGAAAATGGCACCATTTTTAAAGGGTAGTGGCTGAAAGTTCAGCTAGTACTTGGGAGTCAGACAGACCTGGCCTTGAGTCTGACCCTGCTACTTCTTAACTGTGTGTCTGTGTGTCAGTGACTTAACCTCTCTGAGCCTCAGGTCTGTCATCTTTCCAATGGTGACAATAAAAGTGTCAGTCTCATAAGGTTGCCATGAAGACTGGCAGAGGTGATGCAAGAATACTCAGCAAAATGCCTGCTGGAGTTTAGTGCTGTTGTCCCTGATGCTCAAAAAGTGAGGTGGACTGCATGGTCTCTCTATGTGACACAACTGCATTTGTACTCCCCGAACCTACAGAAATAAAAAAAAAATTACAACTAAAATAAATAAATAAATATATCCTTTTAATTAAAAAAAAAGATGGGGGAGTAGGAAAGGCTCAGTTGCCTATGTAAGTGCATGACAAGTTTCTGGGAAGATCCAGGTCACCTTGACAACAGGTCAAACAGGTCTTTCTTCTCACCTTTCGTCACCTCGAACACCAGACCCTCAAGAGAGGCACTCCCACCTACCACCTTCCGTAAGTGTCTTCTCCACTCAGAAGAATCTAGAGTCTCTTGAGAACTTGGCAATCTCCCCATGTGTATCTCCACCCTGGCAATCTCCCCATGTGTATCTCCACCCTGACATTTCATCACATTTTTGTACCCAAGTAGATCTGCCATCAGTCTATCAGTGGAAAGGCACTGGGGCACGCATTTCCACCCAGAGTGGCTTTACAGTATGCGTTGACGACTCCCTCAGAATGATGTCGCTCAGTCACTGTTTGGCTACAGCTATCCTATAGCCAGATGACTCACAGAGGTTTTTCTCTTTGTCTTTTTTTTCCCTCTGCCATGGAAACTTGGCACATGTTTTCCGAAAGTATAACATTGGGTCCCTTAGACAATCTAATCTCAAATTGAAAACCAACGTAAACAACACCAGTCATATCAAAGAGGCATATTGTAAAATTTTCCGCTTGGAATAGGTATACACACACCTATCTGCTTTTCCCTTCAGTTTCTATCATCTTAAACCCTATTTCCAGATTAAGGTATCTTAACAGAAAAGAAAACATGCCTTGTGCTTGGGCTTCATAGAGTCTGTGAATCATTTGAAATCCCCATGTCGAAAATATCAGCATTTTGGTGCAGAGGAGTCCGTATTTCCCACAAGTTTTCCAAAGAGACTCAGCTTAAAGAAATCTTTAGAATGCATCCACAAAATTTGATCTCTCAGGATGTGGCAGAACTTATAATTACCTCCTAACAACCATTCCTCCTTCATCCATAGTAGCAAAAACCCCCAATTTATAACTGGGTTTATGGCCACCGAGGATAAAGACTGTATTTCCCAGCCTTCTTTGCAGCTAGGGGTGACCATGTGACTAATTTTGACCAATAGATATAAGCAGAATTCTTGCATGGTAGCCTCCAGGAACTTCTATACAAAAGATTTGTCATGTGCTTTTTCCTTCTTCTTCATTCCGTCCTTCTTATTGACTGGAATGTGGACAGTATAGTTGGAATTCAACACTCTGATTCATGAGATGGGTTTTGGCAATGTAGCCCATACAGAAGGAGCAATAAGATAGAAGGAGTCCCAGTCATGGGGATTTTGTGGAGTAGGGACACCATTCCAGCAATGGACAGAATGTCTCTGGACTTCAAGATTAGGAAGAATTAAATTTATCTCTGGTTCAGTCAGTTATTTTGATTGTCTGCTATTCATAGCTGAAGCTAATCCTAACTCATATAGGGTGAAGTTAAGACAATTACCAAAAGAAGCCATCTTGTTAATGTCTCTCTTTTCTCTACCCCTATATATCCTCCCGAGCTCCTCCAGCCTTCCTCCCTATCCCAGAACAAATCCTGAGGACACTCTCAGGCTGAACACTCCTAAGAGCTGTCACTCCCAGTCCTTAAAAAAAAACTATTTCCATAGCAATTACCTGTAGTCAAAGTCATCAACTGGTCAAACCAGCTCCAGCTTTAACCTCAGAGGTATCTTGGAGGGGGGCCATCAAGATTGCACACTGTCCAACTCTCCCTCTCTCAAAGAGCTCAGAACCACCCTCTGGGTAAGGAGGTCATGACAATACTCTTCATAAATGTCCCAAACTGAGAGGAACACATCCTACTTTCCCAGCCGGGCTCTTCACAGAGAAGGAAATAGAATCATTTAGGCCTCAGAAATAATATTAGTACTAAGGAAGTTATTTTGAAGCAAAACAAACAACCACAAAAGGATAGAATTAGGAATACTCCCCATCAGAACAGGCTTAGTTATGCTGCAATAACAAATAAGTCCAGAACTTCAATGCCTTGAAAGGACAAAGTTTTATTTCTCATCTGTGTCCATTGTGGGCCAGCAGGGACAGTCTATGCATTAGTGATGTTGGTGACTGTGATGTTGATGATCATAATACAGAGGGAAACAGACATCACCCAAGGGTCCTACCTGTATGGAGCCAAGGGTCTCCTGTGGGCAGCTAAGGACATTGACCTGTCAGCGATGAACATCACTCCTGCTCACAAGTCACTGGCCACAATGAGTTACACAGCTCCTCAGTGGGTTTAGGAAGCGCATTGCTACCACCCATGTGCCCAGAAAGCAGGAGGGGAGCAACTGGAAATGTTTGGCAAACAATGCCAACGATAACCTCAAACCACACATTTTATTAAACCCTGACTATATGCCAGGTATTGCTCTAGGTGCCAACAACACAGCCATGAACAATCAGACAGAAGCCCCTCTTCTCTGCCTTCATGGAACTTACATTCTAACAGAGGAGGCAGACAAACATAATTAGATGTAAAATATAACTACCAGTTGTGGCAAGTGCTAAGAAGGAAAATACACCAGCTGACGAGAGAGAAGGTGACTTTAGATAAAGTGGTTAGAGAAGGTTTCTCTCTGTAAGTGAAACTTCAGTAGAGACACAGATGAACGAAGAGATCTGCCTTATGGAGACCTGGGGAAGAGTGTTCCAGGCAGTGGGACAAGCAGGTGGGAGGGTCCTTAGGCAGCAAGAAACTTGACTCTTGTTTGAGGTACAGAAAGGAGACCCCTATGACTGAAGCACCTTGACCAAGGAGTGGGTAGTAGAGGGAATCAATTGAAAAACATGGCAAGGAGCCTTTATTTCTTCATAAACTTTACAGTGTCTGAAATTCTTTTCGTTATTTATTTGCTTATTGAGACACGAAAGCATGAACTTTTGCCTCGTTCACTGCTTCATCTCTTGCCCCTAGGCTGGTGCTTTGCCCATAAGAACTTAATACTTAATGAGTAAACGAACAGACATGTCTCTCGACTGGCATCTTCTCCCCCTCACACGTTCACTGAGCAGCACCACCATCCGCCCAGCTGAAAGATCTGAAAACCAAGCAATGCCACCCTCTCTTCCCCTCCCATCCAATCAGAAATCAAACAGTTCATTTCATGCTACCTTCTCTTCCCCTCCCATCCAATCAGCAGTCCAAGCAACGCAATTGATGCCACACTCTCTTCTCCTATCCAGTCAACAATCAGCAGTCAAAATGCTCCTGCTTCTTCAGTATATCATGATCATATCCACACTTTACCTCTCCTCAGCCAACAACCTACCCTACGTTGTCATTTTACACGGACCATGCAGCAGTCTCCTGCTGGCCTCCCCAGAGCCCCCAAAGACCCTCTCTGCAAGAACTTGGTTCTCATCACATTACCCTTCCTCTCCAGTTTAATGGTTCTTCAATGTGCTGAGGACAAAGTCCTAACTCCCATTAAGGGTCTACAAGGCCCCATGTGATCTGGCCTGCGCCCTCTTCCCTGACCATTTTTCCTCACTGTCTATGCCCCCCTCACTAACCATGCTGACAACTACTCAGTGAAATAAGTACTGTGACCATTCTCATTTAGCAGGTGACAAGACAGAGGCTCAGAGAGGCAAAGTCCCTTGCTCATAGCAGCAGAGCTAACAGGATTCAAATCCAGATCTGTTCTCATTATTACCCACCACATTCTACTGTCTTTCTTAAGCAGGAAATACCAGCCCCGTCACATCCTGAAAATTTTGGTTAGTTGAGATATTAGTTCTCTGGATGCAGACTGTTTGGTCCATAGAAGGGGAACTCAGAAGCCCTCAGAAGGTTCAGGAATAAGGAATAGAGCCCCGGAGTGTCCCTCCTTGAGGATGGGGGGAAAGAGAACAGTCCCACAGCTGACCCCTGAAATCCTTCTGCTGGGGCAGCTGCAGGATAAAGGCTGTTGTGCCCCTACCCCCTGCCCTGGCTCTGAGCAGCTTTCATTTTGGCAATATGTAAGGATGCATCTGATTGATTCAGGGATAGCTCTTCCCAGGCAACCTCCACGCTCTCAAATGTCAGTGCGTTCCCTGTGTGGTTTGTTCTGCTGAGAAGGTCAGGAGGGGCTGGAAGAAGGTTCCAGAGAAGAAAGCCCAGTGAGAAGATGGGAAAAGAGGTGGGCCAGTGGCCTGAAAGTCAACTGTGGTCTGCTGGGTTGTTCTGGGTTTGGAGGGCCAGTGCTCTGACTGGGCATGTTGGGGGCCAGATGGCACAGACTCCCTGGGCAGCTAAGAGCGTTGGAGCTCGTCAGCTCAGATCTGACTCTGCCTTAGATCACTTGACTGGAAAATGTGGTTAACAATAGGACTACCACCTCAAAGGGTTGTTATGAGGATTAAAAGAGGTAGAGCACAGAGGACATTTTGATGAACTTGGCATGTAATTGTTCTCAAACAATGGTAGGTAGCATTGCTATCATTTTGTTGATGTTATTGTTATTGTTATTGATGCAATCACATGTGGCTAAGAACACACTCTGGAGCCAAAGTGTCTAGACTTAAATCCCAGCAATCCCAGCTGTGTGACCTTGGGCAAGTTATTTAACCTTTCTGTGCCTCAATATTGTTATCTGTGAATGGAGATAATAATACCTACCTTAGAACAGTTCCAGTGAGGATTTAATAATATGCAAAGCACTTACAACTGGTACAAAATTTTGAGTGTTTGCTACTACTATTATTACTATTACTATTATTGTTGTTGTTTATAGAGGTAGTTGGGAGAAAGAAACCCTGGAAAGAATTTTGAAGAAAATAATAGGAGGAAGCCAGAGCTCAATAAATAAGCATTTCCTTCCTAGGATTGTGACAGCCTAGGCTCATTTATGGAGAGATCATGTGGGTTGTTTATTTTATTTGCTTATACATTCATTTGTTTGAGGGGGTGTATGGCAGAGGAAAGAGGCTTCGGCTTGAAGTTCAGACAGACCTGGGTTCAGAATCCCCAAACTCATGGCCTTGGGCAAGTCACTTGATGTCTCGCGTCTCAGTTTCCTCATCTGTACAGCAGGAATAATGATCATATAATACTTCCAGGAGACTGTTGTGAAGATGAAATAAGAACATGCTTGGAAAATCTCTAACTTGGTGCCTGGCGCCTTCTATGTTTTTCAGAATTTTTAGCTAATGTTTTGATGCTGTTACTGTGTGTAGAGTCTACCAGAGGGGGACAGACACTTCAGACACAGGGTTGCTGAAGGCCTCTAGGCCCTGAGGATGCTGCTGTGAACGACACTCCAAGGGTCCTGCTGTCATGGACCCTTGCTGGAAATTCCATTAGTGTCATCGCAGGGGGTCTGAGAAAAAGAAGGAGAAACAGGCATGAGCATGTCACCTCCTGTTTGCTAGAGGATGTGCTGGGATCCAGGGGCACTGGAGAGACTGGGAGGAGTCTGCAGACCCTGGGAAGGGGCAGGGGCTGGAAATCCCCTAGGGGAGAGTGGGGCTTCTGTTTCTTACTACAGTGGAAAGAAAAAACACAGAATTTGGCAGTTGTGTTTTTGTCCTAGTTTGTCCAGGCACCACCTGTGTGACTTCAAGCTGCTGTTTCTCCCCGCTGGGCCCCAGTTTCCAGAATGCAGGGTGATGTCATCCCCTCCCGGGCTGTTTTGAAGATTAATTGTGGCGCGTCCCATGTGAAAACCCCAAGGATGGCAGTCAAGAGAATCCTTGTTCTGGTTCCCAGGATCTAACATCCTCCCTTCCCCCTATCCAATGCCCACCTCCCCTAACTGCCAAAGTCTTTCTTTCCTGGAGGCCCCTTCCCCTCCCTGGCTTCTCCCGAGCCTGGCCTCATGTTGCCACCTGGCTGATGACAGTCCGTGGGGTTTACTGACCACTTTCCGCATGTGTTAGCTGACTCCTCACCAGGTGGCCCCATCAGCAAGAGCAGCTGACTCTCTCCCCAGCTTCCCCGAACAGAAGGCTGGCCTGACCCAGAATGGTAGCAAGAGCCCCAGGGGAACGGGACACCAGGCGGTGTGAGGGATCTCTGAGTAAGACCTGGGCAATACTGTCCCATACTGGTTATTACTGTGCACTCCCAAGTTCTGTTGGTGTGGGTTTGAATCCTCCATCGGCTGTGTGGAGTCAGGCAGGTGGCTTCACGTCTCTGAACTACGAGGCAATAAAACTATCGATCACAGAGTCCGCCACACAGTCAGTGCTCAATACATGTGAGCTATGACTTTGATTGCAGAGGCAGTGTAGCAGATGGGTCAAGAGTCACACCACCCAGGTTTGAATCCCAGTTCTGCCCCTGACATAGGCAAGTCATGTAATCTCTCTGTGCCTCAGTTTTCTCATCTATAAAATGAAGATAATGCAAATTCCTTCCTCATAGAATTATAGGGAGGATTAGAAGAGCTTAGACGCATAAGTTTAAAGTGCTTAGAATATGGACGGGTGCAGTGGCTCACATCTGTAATCCCAGGACTCTGGGAGGTCGAGGTGGGAGGATTTCTTGAGCCCAGGAGCTAGAGACCAGCCTGGGCAACATAACGAGACCTCGTCTCTACTAAACATCAAAATATTATCTGGGCATGGTGATGCGCACCTGTAGTCCTATCTATTCTGGAAGCTGAAGCAAAAGGATCGCCTGAACCCAGGAGGTTAAGGCTGTGGTGAGCCGTGACCTTGCCACTGCACTCCAGCCTAGGAGACAGAGTGAGAACCCAGCCCCTAAATAAATAAATTGCTTAGAACAGAAGCTGCCACATGCACATGCCCCCATAAATGTTAATGGTTGTTACTTCTGTGTTCTAGTTGCACATCTTCCCTCTCCTCCCTCTCATCCTTGAAATGAGAAGGTGAATTCGGTCAATGAGGTTAAGTTCCCTGCTTCCTCCTTAAGCTTCCCCTCCTTGCTGGCTCCCTGATCCCAACTGAGCCTCATTTTCGGCAGAGGGATCTTCTGGAGGTTTGGAGGAGGGGTTGTGGAGGGGAATTGGGGGGGTGCAGGGAGGAGAAGAGAAGGCTCTTCCAGAACACACCTACCAGCAGCCTCACCCATAAATAAACACAGCCCCATAACACATAAACACACATTCACCCCCACACCCACTCCAGTGCACACACAAACTCGCTCTAGACCAAGCCACCTCCACCCCATCCCACCCACTCAGAAATCTCACCACAGCCCCCACCCAGGTCCCAGGCAGGGCCAGATTTCTCCTGATGTCATGTGTCATGCAGTGATTCTCCCCATAACTGGCTTCAAACTCAGTCAGCCCCGCCCAGCTGTAATTACAGAGAGTGCTGAGGCTTCTGTGCCTGGCCATGACGTCAGCCCAAAGCTTCCAGCCTGATGAGCTCACCCCACATCAAGTGGGGCCCCAGTCACTCTGGATGTGCCATGCTGTGGGTCCCTGGCCTCCCTCTGTCAGGGCCGGGGACAAGGGTGGGGGTCTCCATTTGTCAGTTCAGCACAGTTCTGGGATTCAAAACAACCTAGGTTCTCCACCTCCAGGCCCTACCACCTGATACACCTGCATGCAAAGACCAAGGCTCTGTGTTTCTGTTTCCTTATCTGCAAAATGAGGTTGATGATAATAGTGATGCTGTTGTGAGGATTTAACTCAATAATGTCTGAAATGTATAAACTCCAAGAACAGATACACAGGAAGAGATAAACGATCATGATTGTTGTTGTTCTCCGTATTATTATTTTTAGCAAACTGCCTCACACAAGCACTGTGTAATGTCAAAACAATTTCTCAACCTGTGACTCACTGAATTCCTTAACATCCTCAACCTGCCCCCACCCCATGAAGAAAGCAGGACTGAGACCCTGAAGATCACCGAGGGAAAATTCCATGCCCGAAGTTGTCTGCCTGTTGGGGACAGATCAAAGATAGGAACCTAGGCCCAAGGGGCCTTCAGGCCAAAGGAGGATTTGTAAATTCTTTCTTCAAGCTGCGCGGGAGGAGCAGGGAGGGCTAGGCTTTGAGTTTCAGACTATAGCACCTTTCGATAAGGATCATTATGAACAGTCATGATAATAATAGAAGCTACTATTCATTCACACTTCCTACGGCAGTTCTTTCATCCATAAAACGGGTAATACTAGTATCCTTACCTCACGGGATTGTTAGTGAGGATTAAATAAGTTAATATTTATGAAGCATTTAGAACAGGACTTGGCACAGAGCGAGCATTATGTAATCAATAACTCAAAATTGAAAATATAAGGTGCCATCAGTCTGCTAAACACCAAATGAGAATCACCTATGCATTCCTCATGACACATCCGTACGTTGGCTACAGTTACGTCCATTTTACAGGCAGGAAAGCTGACAACTCAGGGAAGCCTGTGGATAACGTTACTGCCGACAAAGATTCCTTGCTTCACCAAACCTTAATCAGGTTTCAGAATTATATCCCAAGCCCATCTGTGTAGTTTCTTATAAAATTCAGGACAAAACCTGCTAAGTCAGTTTGGCCACAAACACCCATATTCAACATCTGTTCCCCCTCGCTATCTAATCAGGATCTTCCCACTCCACCATCCTGCAGAGGATGTCTGAGCAACCCGGCCAGGCCCGGCCCATCTTCAGCTGGAATCCTGCTAGGTGCCTTTAGCCAGGATCCCTTTGATCCCTGATTTTCCTCTTAGTCATTTTCCATTCACTGATTCCTACCCAGCTGCTTGGCTACCAATCCCCACTTGCCCCTGCTGTATTGGGAGTTGGGTCTGAGCTTTCTCCCCCACTGCAAAATCCCATTGCAGTAGTGCTTATACCTAGTGAGATGGCCCCCTGCCCAATAAAGTCTTTATCATCCTTTACCAAGTGTCATTTGAATACACATACACGTACGAACACATACACATATTCAAACATATTTATATAAATATATTGTTTATAAGTATATAATTATGTAAATATGATATATATTTAAATATTTCTACAAATATAAATAGATGTATTTATATACATATACAATATATAAATATTTCCTAGACACATAAATATAGGATTTAAATATAATATATGAATATTTCATGCAAATATATTTATACATTATATATAATTATATATAATAAATTTATATATGCCTATATTATATATTTATATTTCTAAATTTATATTTATTTTATGCTAAATGTTTATGCATATATAAATATCCTTTTTTCTTACGACTCTCCCAGGGGACATTGAGGTTCTGAGACCTCAGCCTCATTGCAAGTGGAGATTCCCACCCAGGGCCATCCTTCAAACCCACTGGGCTTCCGACTCTCTCGCCTCCTTCTGCAGGTCCCCAGGGAAAAGGCAAGATACAACACGCGCTGGGGAAGGTATTTCCAGAGGGTGACCTGAGCTCTCCGCAGGGCCCAGGGTTATTAATAGCCGGGCCTCAGTGCCCCGCTTGGGGCCGGCGGCTCCCGGAGCAGTGGAGGGGGCGGAGCCGAGCGCGGCGGCCGGGGAACAGGGAGGAGGGAGTGTCCGAGGGGCCGGCTGAACTTGGACGCCGCGGCCCCTCCCAGCTCCCCCCACCCCACAGCCCAGTTGTTCCCTCAGCGGATTCCCCGGGGCTGGTTCATCACCTCCGAATACTCCTGTAACAGGAGGCGCTTGCAGAACCCGCCTCCAGCCTCCCTAGCAAATAAATAGAAGGCTCCCAGCCCAGAAGCCAGGAGAACTTTCTAGGCGCACCTCCCCTGGGTTTAGTGAGCTCCCGGCTCCGCTCTAGACCTCGGCGTCCTGGCTGCGAGCCTGGGCAGCCTGGGAGGACTGTAGCTTGCTGATCTCTGGCGAGGCGGTGCGGAGAAGGGCCCTCTGGGGCTCTTGCTGGACCAGCCGGGGTCGCCTTTGGGGGGCTGGGACCGCAGCCTAGCGTGCACTCCCTTTCCCGGCTGTGGGTGGTTCTGCTTCTCTCAGACGGAAGATAAGCAATTTTTGAAGCTGAAGAATAAGCCTTGAAGGCCAGCCCACTCACACCAGCTTGTCGTGTGACCTTGGACAGGCCACCCCTCCTCTCCGAGCCTCTGTTTCCCCTTCAGCGCAGCAGCCGCCATGGCTGACGGTCAGATACCCTTCTCCTGCCACTACCCAAGCCGCCTGCGCCGAGACCCCTTCCGGGAATCCCCCCTCTCCTCCCGCCTGCTGGACGATGGCTTTGGCATGGACCCCTTCCCCGATGACTTGACTGCCTCCTGGCCTGACTGGGCCCTGCCTCGTCTCTCCTCTGCCTGGCCGGGGACCCTGAGGTCGGGCATGGTGCCCCGAGGGCCCGGTGCCACAGCCAGGTTTGGGGTGCCCACGGAGGGCAGGACCCCCCCACCCTTCCCTGGGGAGCCCTGGAAAGTGTGTGTGAATGTGCACAGCTTCAAGCCGGAGGAGCTGATGGTGAAGACCAAGGATGGCTACGTGGAGGTGTCTGGTGAGTCGGGGGGGGGGGGGGCGAGAATTGGGGAAGGAGTGTAGGCCTTAGCCCTGGGAATGGCCCAGGAGAAAGTCTCCTCAGAGGGGAGATGCTGTGACAGCAGGACACAGGTGACTTCAGGGCTCAGGAATGCAGCCGGCAAAGTTATCTTTTTGAGAAAGCTCTCTTCTCTAGGCCTTCTGAACCTCAACCTGACTCAGCTGCTGGGGCCTTTGGACACTGTATCGGGACAGGCAGAAAAATAGAAGCCATGTCGGACATTTTGACAGAAAGTCAGGCAGATATAGAAGAAATACAAATTTTAAAAAGAAGAAGAATTTATCATGCCCAGGGTGCAACACAGGGTCTGAAAGGCCAGATTTAATGTTGGGCTATGATAGTGTTAATAACCACAACAGGTTTTAGGGGAAACACCTTCCCTTATCCCAGATAAGGAAACTGAGGCTCACTGGTAATTATAATGATGCTAATTGGTAGCCTTGACTGAGCACTTACTATCTGCTAAGCACCTTGGTAAGGCTGTAGCCTGTGACGTCTCAGCTAACACAACAACCAGAAGAGGGGGCAGGTCCAATTTATCTCTTCTTTTTACAGATGAGGAAACTGAGGCACAGAGTGGTTAAAGCAACTTGCCCAAGGCCACCGAGGATTCAGACCCAGGCTGTCTGAGAATCGGGAGGCCAGAGAGAATTCATGATTTACTGAGCACCTACCAGATGCTAAAGGCTGCTAAAATGCCCTTGGTGCCAAGATAAGCTAAAATGCTTATCTTTTTCCTCCAAAATAATTCTCAGTCCAGCCCCGAGTTGCAGGAGTGTCTGGTCCCACCTTGCAGTTGAGGCGGCCGAGGCCCAGGCAGGACTTCTTTACGGTCAGTCGTGCCATGAGTCAGCAGCAGGACCTGAACAGCAGCTGACCCTGTCCCCAATTTTAGGCCAAGGGCTTTTGCTGCCACATTCCAGCCTGGGAGAAGGAACACACTGGGAAAAGGAAAGAGGAGACAGGAAGCCCAGCCCCTGCTGAGCTGGGTGGCAGAAAAGACTTTCTTTTCCTTCCTTCCCAATTAACCTCCATTAAAAAGAGTGTGTTCCCGGCAGAGGCCTGCCTTCCAGAAAATCAATACAAGCCACTGCAAACACGGCTGGGTGGAAACTAGTCCTCGCAGCATTCAAGGGAAGTTTCAAAACCGCTCTGGGTGGAATTATATGCATCAGAGTCTCTGGCAGCGGGTGTGGTGGGCCAGAGACACACTGGGGGTCCTGGCGGGAATGGTGGGGGAATGGGAGGTGGGGGGTGGTGGGAAGGGTGGGGAGTTGGCCAGGGCTCTCTGAGTTGGCTGGGGTGACAGGCACGGGTTTCTAACCAGCAGGATGTGCAAAGTAACTTCTTGCTTCTGTTTTCTTATCTGGAAATGGGGGTTCCAAAGCTTTTGCCATAAGGATTGTTATACTAAATGGAGGGATACCTTAAAGTGTGTACATACATAGTACTAGAACACAGGAACCAATATAATTATTATTGTTGTTGTTAAAGTGCTGGGCACATAAGGTCCCAATAATAAATGATAGATGATCTTTGAGACCTGGGTTCAGATCCCAGCAGTGCTGTCTGCGAGTTGCGTGCATGTGGACGAAAAAGTCTTTTTACCCCTCTGAGCCTCAGTTCCCCATCTGCAGAATGGGCATCATAATACTATCCATCCTGCAAGACAGTAGGGAAGATTAAATATATGCAGACAATATATGGTAATATATGCAAAGTGTCTGTTAAAATGGAACTAATAATAGTGCCTGCCTGGTACTTTGTAAATGGGTGATTATCGCTGTTCCTCCTGTCCTTACTTTTTTAGGGTCCTAGAGGCTTCTGGCCCAGGCTCAAGGGTCTACCATACCCTGTGACCCCTCCAAGAGACCCTCCATCCAGCCTGGAGGGCTTTTTCACCATCCTCTTTTTTAGGTGCTCCTTTTTTTCTTGAGTTGGAGTCTCACTCTGTTGCCCCGGCTGGAGTGCAGTGGCCACTCCTGGCCACCACAGCCTCGCCCTGTTGGGCTCCGGCGATCCTTCCACCTCAGCCTTCCAAATAGCCGGAACTCCAGGCGCGCACTACCATGCCTGGCTAATTTTTGATATATTGTAGAGATGAGGTCTCGCCAAGTTGCCCAGGCGGATCTCGAACTCGCAGACACAGACAATCCACTCGACTCGGCCTCCCAAAGTGCTGGGATTATAGGCTGAGCCACCGAGCCCGTCCTGTAGGTGCTTCTTAACAGGTGAGGTCTGGCAGGCCCAGGCTGAGATCCCAGCTAAGTATCTAACTAATCCAGAAACTTTGCGCACGTCATGGAGCCTCAATTTCCACATCTATAAAATGGGGTCGTTGGGGGAGTAAATAAGACAAAGACAGAGCCTTTTCAACGTGCAGCTAGTGACTTCAGCTAGACAGAACCCAAATCCCCTGAAGCTACATGCAAGGGCTTCCGTAACATGGGTCTAAAAAGTAAAATTGAAGCCAGGCTCGGTGGTTCAGCCTGTAATACCGTGCGTTGGGAGGCCGAGACAAGTGGATTGTCTGTACCTACGAGTTCAAGATCCGCCTGGGCAACTTGGCGAGACCTCATCTCTACAATACATCAAAAATTAGCCAGACGTGGTAGTGCGCGCCTGTAGTTTGGCTACTTGGAAGGCTGAGGCGGAAGGATCGCCGGAGCCCAGCAGGTAGAGGCTGCAGTGGCGGGAGCGGCCATGGCACTCCAGTCTGGGCGACAGAGTGAGACTCCAACTCAAAAAAATAAAAAAATAAATAAAAATTTTTAAAAATTGATATCAGGGGCTTTACTTAAAAAACAACTTTCAGGCAACCCCTCCAGGTCCCCTCCCACTGTGGGAGCTTTTCTGTCCTCTCAACAAATCCCACTTTAAAAAAAAAAACAAAAAAACACAGCTTTCAAGGGAAGTCTGATATCAGATCCAGTCTCCATTCGACACCACATCATGACAAGTCTGCTCTTTCACAAGCATTTTGTGCTGGGCCCTGTGCTGAATGCCTACCTGTGCTGGTTCACTGTTTCCTCACAAAGACCTCCTGGGAAGTGTGGGTAGTTTGTTTAACCCCATTTTATAGATAAAGAAACTGAGACCCAGATAAAGTAACTCATCTAAGACCACACCTACTTCTCCATGGCCTTTGTGGATGGTTCTGAGTCAGAACAACTGGATCTACTTGGCACTCTGTGGCCCTGGGCAAATCCCACTGCCAACCGGGTGTAGTGGCTCACGCCTATAATTCCAGCACTTTGGGAGGCTGAGGTGAGAGGATTGCCTGAGCCCACAGGTTCAAGACCAGCCTGGGCAGGCTGGTGAGACCTCACCTCTACAATAAATCAAAAAATTAGCTGGGCATGGTGGCGCGTGCCTATAGTTTCAGCGACTTGGAAGGCTGAGGTGAAAGGGTCGCCTGAGCCCAGCAGGTTAAGGCTACGGTGGCCGGGAGTGTGCCACTGCCCTCCAACCTGGGTGACAGAGTGAGACTCCAACTCAGAAAAAAAACTTTCCCACTGTCTCTGGGGCCTCTGCTTTACTGGTGGCCTTATGAAGAGGTAGACTAGATCAGTATGTGCCAAATGGTGTACTTTAAGGTATTACTAGGCATCTGAGAAAGAGGAAGGCAAGTTCCAAGTTTTAGAAGGTGCTAGATGAAACAAAATTATAAATTATAAACAGGTCACCTCACTGCAGGACTTATCAGAGCCTTTTGTCCACGTGCAAGGATCTTGTTTCAGGGAAGTGTTTGAAGAATGCTAGACGTGACTGTTTTCATCAAGCCTCACATTCTCCTACCCTCATCCTGCAGCTACTAGCCAAAGAATGTTCGCATCACGGGCCACTGGGCCAGGCCCTTGTTAGGACAAAGACTGGAACGCCCAAGGCCTTATTCCCACCCCTTCTTTTTAATCCCTGGCTTCTGTTCTCCTGGAAAACAGCACCTTCTTTCTTTAGCTGGGCCAACAGCATTTCCAGAGTGCTGATGCCTGCTCCTTGGCATGTACTTTTTCTGAGGCAGGTCGAGAAAATGGTGGCTGCAAGGGGCCCCTGGCTTCCCCTAGCTTCCAGATGCATTTTGTAAAAAAATCATAATTACTTTTTCTGTTTACAAAAATAAAATGTTTCACGTAGATAGGAAGGCAAAATAAAAAATTAAGAATCACTCTTAATCCTTAAACTGCCCCAATACACAATCTAAGTATGCAAATGTATGCAAATTAAGCTCCGAGTCAATCCTCTTAATAATACCCTCTTTCAACCCGATTAACCCCAGCCCCAGGCCCCAACTTGTAGAAATCTTGAAGATATCACTGTTCAGAGAGTCTCTCTTTCCTCACCCCAGTGCCCCGATTTCAGAACAGAGACAGAGACATCTCTGTCTTCAGACAGTTTCTGAAGAGTAGTTTTTCCCCAGACATCAGAATAAAACTGCAAGTGTCCACTTTTACACAGTATTTTTACAATTTTCAAAGCCATTCTGTCTCACTTTCATTTGCTCCTTCAGTGACCCAGTAAGGTAGGTGCTGTCACCCCCATTTTAGAGAAGAATAAACTGAGGTTCAGAGATATACTAGGAAATGTCAGAGCAGGGACTTACATTCAAACCCCAGCATTCTGAAACTTATCTGCCTGCTTTTGAATCTTTGCCCCACTCACTTCCAAACTGTGTGGCCGTGGACATAGCACTTAACCTCTCTGAACTTCGGTTTTCCCACCCACAAAATGGCAATAATAAAAGTCCCTGCTTTTATTATTATCTTACTATTATACTTTAAAGTGACTATAAAAATCAAAGGAGTTGCTGTAGGTAAGATTCTTGGCACAGTGGCTGATACCAAGAAAGCCCTCTGTAAGTTTGCTTTTGTTGTTCACGTTATCATCAGTTATTATTCCCGGGGCACCAAGCACGAGGAAGGACTCCAAGATGCAAAAGGGCTGAGTCAGAGTCACTGGCCTGCCCCCAGGGGAAGCAGGTCTCCGGAGGTCCCGGCTTTGGGGAGGGTACCAAAGAACAGACAGTGCTAATCTGGCCGCGGGCCCATGCTGGAGCCAGGCAGTTGGTAGTCACAGACTTGGCAGCACAGAATAAACTCTTTGGACAGCCGCACATTTACAGGAGAGCATGTCCTGGTTAGCTAGACATTCTTGTTTAAAAATGAATTCCTATCAGTGTATCCCTCTTGGCCCTGGTGGTGGAGGAGTAAATTGGGACAGCCTTTCTTGAGGATAATTTGACATTATGGATCAAGCCTTAGAAATTCTAGAACTTGAAGTTAATCCTAGATTCACCTGGTGCAAAGATCCTGCTAGGCCTAGCTAGAAGAATGTTCAGTGCTATGAGATTCCTTCCAATGCTGGAAACACCCTCAGTGCCCAAAAGTAGGAGATTGGCTAATTGAACTCTTTTTGGGGGGGGCAAGTTCTCATTCTGTCTCCCAGGGTGGAGTGCAGTAGCATGATCATGGCTCACCACATCCTTAGTCTCCTGGACTCAGGCGATCCTCCTGCCTCAGCTTCCCGAGTAGCTGGGACTACAGTTGTGTGCCACTGTGCCCGGCTTACTTTTCCATTTTTTCTAGAGACGAGATCTCGCTATGTTGTCCAGGCTGATTTCGAACTCCTCAAGCAATCCTCCTGCCTCGGCCTTCCAAAATGCTGGGATTGCAGGTGTGAGCCACCATGCCCAGCCTCTAGCTAAATGAACTCTTCAGTATTCCTCCCATAAACACTGTGCAGCTATTAAAAATAATGTCAGCAAAGAATATTTGGTAATATGGAAAAGTAATCTTAGTTTGTTAGCAAGAGGAAAAAACAGGTTTCAAGCATAATGCATAGAATGATCCTATTTGATAAAATATTCATATACATCTATACTATAAAATATCTATATACATCTATACTATATAACATTTATACATTTCTAAGGAATATAGGAAGAAAAGTCTGAAATGTAAAATGTTATTAGTGGCTTCCTTGAGGTGATGGAATTATGGGTGGTTTTGATGCTTTTTTCTTTATTTTCTAACATACATATGCATTATCTTGTAATCAGAAAAATGTTATTAACAAAGAAATAGTTAAAGCAACTAATAATGTAATCACCCACAAATAGTTAATTTAAAAAAAATCTGGGCTGGGCTTGGTGGCTCAACCTATAATCCCAGCATTTTGGGAGGCCAAGGCAAGTGGACTGCATGAGCCCACGGGTTCAAGACCCACCCAGGCAACTTAGTGAGAACTCATCTCTACAATATATATATTTTTTTGAGTTGGAGTCTCACTCAGTCGCCCAGACTGGAGTGCAGTGCCCGCTCCCAGCCACCGCAGCCTCGCCTGCTGAGCTCCGGTGATCCTTCCGCCTCAGCCTTCCGAGAAGCCGGAATTACAGGCATGCACTACCACGCCCGGCTGATTTTTTGATTTATTGTAGAGATGAGGTCTCGCTGCTTAGGCGGGTCTCGAACCCGCGGACTCAGGCAATCCACTCACCTCAGCCTCCCAAGGCGCGGGATTACAGGCTGAGCCACCGAGCCCAGCTACAATAAATTTTTAAAAATTAGCCAGGCATGGTAGTGCGCACCTGTAGTTCTGGCTACTTGGAAGGCTGAGGCAGAAGGATCACCAGAGCCCAGCAGGTCGAGGCTGTGGTGGCCGGGAGTGTGCCACTGTACTCCAGCTTGGGCGACAGAGTGAGACTCCAGCTCAAAAAAAAAAATCTGGACTACAAAAAGACGCTATATTTCATGAGGTTGTCTGAAGTCTAGATCCCAAAGCCCCTTAGAAGGGCCTCCCAGTGTAAATGAGGGTTCTGGCCTTTGGAATGTGGCCCAACAAATGAAGAGTGACAAGTGATCACCCAGCACATCCCCCCCACCCCCCCCCCCCCCCCCCCCGCACTAATCCTGTTTGTTTAAAGAGGAATTGGAGACACCTTCTCCATTAAAGAAAAAGATGAGGCTGGGCCAGAGTATCAGAATTTGTCGAATAAAGAGCAAGATAAAAGCCAGTTTGGGCACAAGCCTTCTTGTCATTTCATCACTTTCCTCCCTAGGGGGAAAATTTTTAATCTCTTCCCCTTCCACCCCCCCACCACCCCATGGGCAGTGAGGCTGGTGGAATTTCACATCCATGGTGCTAACATGTCCTTTCCCAAGAAGAGTTTCCTTGGGAAAGGCTGGGTGCTTTTAGCAGATTGAAGCATTATTTCCAGACTCTGCTTTCACAACTGGGTACAGATAATGTGACTCAGAGAGTTCACCGGGAGCCAGGACAGACAGAGATTTGAAGACAGAGGGGCATCAGGCCCCAGAACTTGGCCTAGATGCAGAGGGAGCTGATTCAAAACCCAGAGATGCCACTCACCTGCTGGATGACCTTGGGCCCATCACCCAGTCTCAGTTCACATGCCAGCAACAAAGGGAGAAAGAAGCCCATGCTCAGAGTGAGGAAGGGGCTTTGCGAGTTGTAAAGCAAGCTGGGTGACCCTGTTTTTTATCTGCCACCTCATCTAGGATATTAGCACCAGGGTTCTACTGGAGGGTTAGGAGAGAAGGATGAGATGGGAGACTTGAAAGAGAGGGTACAGCATGTGGCCTGGTTTCTGTGATTTCCTAAGATTTCCTGCAGACCATGATCAAAGCCTCCATTCCTGTCCATTATCTTGTTGCATCTTCACAGTATCCTGGGAGACTTCACAGTATCCTGGGAGACGGGCGTAGATGGGTCCATGGAGCAGACGAGGGACCAGAGATTCAGACATCTGGAGTCTCCAGACCAACCCAGAGGCACACAGCGAGGCAGGGCCAGAGCCAGGATCTGAATCCAAGGCTGAGTCCTGAACTGTGCCACAGTCATGTAGATGCTGACACACCATGTTTCTCTTCCTTACAGGCAAACACGAAGAGAAACAGCAAGAAGGTGGCATCGTTTCTAAGAACTTCACAAAGAAAATCCAGTGAGTAACCTCACAGTTTAGACCTTAGGGTGGGAGTGGCAGAGGGAACATTCTTGGGATCCAAGATCTGAGGTCTCCCCCTCTTGGGGATCTCTCTTTTGAGACCCTCCCCCCACCCTGGGGCAGGGAATTGAACCCTCACACCTAATGGGGAGGAAGTGTCCCAGCAGACCTGCAGTGGGGAACCGGGAGGTACAGCACATAGACTGTGCCATCTCATCTGCCCAATGCCCTAAGAGGTGGGTATTAACAATCTCATTTTGCAGATGAAGCCTCCAAAGGTAAGGCAGCCAGAATGACTTGTCCACAATTACACCAAGGGTCAGGGCACCATCCACCCACATGACATGGCTGAGGGAAGAACTCCCCATCACCATCAAGAAAGACCCTCTCCTAACGCCCCAAATGCCCCAACAGAATCTTTAGAAGGCCACTTGCTCTGCCTCTGCCATGCCAGGAGAACAAGCACCTTCTTGAAAGCATCCACAGAAACAAAGTCGGGAGGTGTCCTGATCGCACTGCATACCACCCAGAGGGGCTTGGAGAAGGAGAGGCGGGGACAGGGCAAGGGCCAGTTTTGTTGAGGGGAGGGAAGAGGGGAACTGCATTGACTAAGGGAAGGGTTGGACCCAGGGGCATCATGAGAGCAGCAAGAAGCCAACCAGGCTGAGCCAATGAATCAGAGCCACCTAGAGCCCTACCTGGCAATACCTGAAGGGAGAAGAGACTCATGGTGCAGCAATGATGACTGAATCCCATGAACAGCTGCCAGGTGCCTCATGCATCCCTTCTCTGTAATCAACATTACTCCACGGTGGGCTCTTCTGGCCCTGAAGTCTTTGCCCAGCCATCGTTGCATTTAGCCTTTGCGGTGAAGGCGTGCACTGCGGATTCAAGACGTTATTCTCCTTGTAGTATGGGGAAAGCAAGTCCCATGGGTGAAGGAACCTACCCAAGGTCTTTACAACTAGAATTTGGAACAGCCCCAAACAGATCCCTGACCTCTGAGTTCCACGCTCAGTTTTTGAGCAAGCGGTGCTGTTTCCTCTTCTTGTAAGAGGGATGCTGACTGCTACAGCTTTGCAGAGTTACCAACCAAAAAGAAAAGAGATCATAGCACAGGGGAAGTCCTCATGAGTGCAGTGTGTTGTTCTTCTTCTTGTTTTTGAATCCTAACTTTACTACTGGCCCTGGCAAAAAATATCCCATGCCTGGAGAGATTGCTCTAGCTGAATTCAGAGGCTTCTTTTGGCCTTGGGATTCTGTGTTCCTGTCTCTCCCCCTACATGCCCACTCCTGACCCTCCCAGACTCTTGGTGGTTCTCAGAAGTCCTTGGACACTTCCTGATAAGGCAGTCGCCACACTGTTCTGCATGTCTGCAGGGAGTCGCCACACTGTTCTGCATGTCTGCAGGGCTCCTCTGCCATCTCCATGACACACTCCCCTCCCTGGCACAGCAGCCAGATCAAACATTGCCAAGGGGAGAGGAAGGGAAAGGGAGAGAGGAAGCCTATGTTGCTTTTCAGAGGTTCAAACAAGGTCTCAGGAGGAAGTCAACAAGCAGGGCAAAGCTGTGAAAAGGACCGAATGAGAAAGATGTTGGTGAAATAATCATCTTGAAAATATGGCCACTTTTGCGAATTTCACAAACTCCGAGGCCTGTGACCAAACAAAAATGCCTAAACTTGCTCGAGGCTGTTTGGCTGATGCTCAGCAGCTGAGTTGAGCTAACTGTTAGGGCATAGTCCAGTCATTGCCCTGAGCCTTTCACATGCTCTCCCTAGCCAACCCCTCAGCCAACCTGACCCTGACCCAGGACCCTCCAAGCCTCTCTGCACGCTAAAGTGTCCCAAGACCCTCCTCTGTCACAATGGCGTGCACCCATCCCTTCTAACTGGCCAGTGCCCAGCTGTGCCCGCTGCTGAATATCGGTCCTGACTTCAGGGAGTCCTGGCTCCAGGATACAGGGGATAGGTAACTTGCTTAACTACTCAGAGCTTCCATTCCTGTATCCCTCATGGATAGGTTGTGATGGACAGTGACAGGATGTGTAGAAAGCATTGAATAGGGGCGCAGACTCAGGGCTTGGTCCATGGGAACAAACATGATGGAAAGACTCCACAAGACTGGAATCACATGGGAGCAGCTGGGACTCCTGAGATCTCCTGGCTCTGCCCAGACTCGAGACACCAGAGGAGTCAGACTGGAGTCAGGGACGATTCTGGACCGGTCTCAGGAGGCCTCCTGTCCCCTCTCTCAGGAAAAACTCTGGCCATTAGAGGACAAGGAAGTTCCTTCAGCCAGGCTGGGATCCTTGGAGATTTCCAGCCAGGCAGAATGCTGAGTCTGCCTGTCTGGTTGGGGGTGGGGCAAAAACTGCAGCCAGGCTTTTTTCCACACTCAACTTGAATGAGAAGACAGGAAGCAGAGGATACCCGGAGCCACAGCAAACTTTACTTTTCTGGTTCCACACCTCCCCAGGTATCTGTTCTGCCACTTGCAATGGACTGAAAGCCTATTATGAGGTCTATAGGCTTGATGGTACTTAATCTTTAAAAGAATCCTATTGAGGAGGTATTATTGAGTCCATCTTGCAGATGAGGAAACTGAGGCTCAGAGGAGTCGTGGGACTCAATCGAGGTCACACGGCTAGTGAAGAACAGCTCAGGAATATAATATTATTCAGCCTTAGAAAAGAAGGAAATCCTGTCCTGAACGACATCGTGGATGGAGCTGGAGGACATCACGCCAAGGAAAGAAGCCAGACACAGAAAGAGAAACACTGCATGATCTCACTTGATGCTGGGTGGGGTGTGGTGCAAAACTCGTGGATTCTTTGGCTTGTTTCTCAGATGAATTTTAGAGCCGCCAGCAAAGTTTTCAAACAATGTTTATTAGCGAGAAAAAGAGAAGAAAGAAGGAGGAAGATTCATGGCAGAAAGACCTGCCATGGGCAAGTTTTTCAAAGAAAAAAATCCACGCTTTTGCTCTCAACTCCAAACTAGATAGCTACCTAGTTATTGATACACTAAGGGATGGAGTACAGATAACCTTGGCTCCGGAGAGATTGACATCTCTGGGCTCCTGATGGGAGGAGACAAGGGGAGGGGTCTTTTCCTGGCCACATTGTCTTTTGCAGGAGACCTGGCAGACGTTTCCAATTCACACGTTCTTTAGCTAAAAGGTGGTCTTGTTATCGTTTCTATGGCTTTGGTCAGTTAAGGGGTGGACTTTGACTTTCCACCTTCAACCTGAAAGATTCTTAAATATTATTATGCTAAACCCTGAATTGAAAGATTGGGTTGTCCTAGTCTTGCATCTGATGGAGTTTTCTTTTGATTTGTCGCGGGGGTGGGGTAGGCTGCCAGCTTGGTCTACAGTAAAATGTAATTTTAAAAATGTCCGAATGCTTCCTAAAACCTACCTATTGGAAATGTATCTATCTATGTCTAACCTGTGCTAGCTACCCTGCCTCATCACTGATACGGGGAGTCTAAAACCGTCAAACCCATAGAGGCAGCGAGTCAGACAGTGGCTATCAGGCTGTGGCTGGGGAGGGGAAAATGTTGGTCTAAGGGCACAAAGTTTCAGTTACACAAGAGGAATAAGCTCTGAAGAGTCAATGTACAGCATGGTGATGCTGGTTGGCAGTACTGTGTTGTATATTTGGAATTTTTCAAGAGGAGAGATCATAAATTTAATCTTCTCAACATACACACATGCACACACAAAATGGTGACTAGATAGAAGTGATGAATATGTTAGTTAGCTTGATTGTGATGACCATTTCATAATGTATATAGATATCAAAACATAAAGTTTGGGTCAGGTGCTGTGGCTCACACCTGTAATCCCAGCACTTTGGGAGACCAAGGCAGGAGAATTGCTTGAGCTCAGGAGTCTGAGACCAGCCTAGGCAACATGGTGTGAGACCTCGTCTCTACAAAAAAAATACAAAAGTTAGCCAGGCGTGGTGGCACGCACCTGTAGTCCCAGATACTCAGGAGGTTGAGGAAGAAGGATTGCTTGAGCCTAGGAGATGGAGGCTGTGTTGGACTGTGATCACACCATTGCACTCCAGCCTGGGTAAAGTAAGACACTGTCTCAAAAACAAAACAAAACATAAAGCTGTGTACATATATATATATAAATATATATACACACAATATATACACAAATATGTGTGTACAATTTTGCACGTCAATGATATCTTGATAAAACTTTTTTTTTTTAAGAGCAGATCTGGGATTTGCACACAGATCTTTTGACTTTCAAAGCCATGACTTTCCTGCTTGGTTAGAGAAGTCCAAATTATAGTCATTTGCAATACAGTCATTCACATACCATCTTCACTAATTTTTGTCTTTTCTGCTTACATTCCTATGCCATTATTTGCTTAAGGCTTTTTTTTTTTAGGTCAGTTTACTTTTGATGATGTTAAATTTTCATCACTAAAACGTTCACCAAAGAAGGCAATCGTGAAATAAATCCAATGAAAGCAAAATGTGCTTAAATTCTAACCAGATAATGTTGTCTGTGTGAGGGCCTAAGCCTTAGATCAGCTCTTTCTTTGTTGAAAAGGCAAGTAGCAAGTCATAAAGGCTGAAGGTGTTAAGGGCATATTAACACTTAGCTGAGACATTCATTTAGAGATAAATGGAGAGGCTGAAGTAGAATTGAAGAGGAACAACTTTCCTTGTATCTATGTGAGTTAAATGTGCAGGTCACCTGGTGAGAAGCCTTAGACTCTTCCCCACTATGGGCCTCAGTTTCCCCATGTGTAATTTGAGAGCATTGTCCTGGACAATCGTAAAGATCTTTTGGGACTCTGACATTCTGCAGTCTGATGATACTGCAACTTGTGTTAAAATATTCACAGCTGTCAAGGTGCCAACATGGAAGGCCAAAGACCACAGTGTAATTTTCACACCACCCTAAGAAGTAGATATTGTTACCCCCTTTTTCCTTTAAGGAAATAGATTCAGAGAGGCAGGGTCACCAGCCCAAGTTTGCACAGCCGGGAAGAGTCAAACTGTCAGAATTTGAATGCAAGTCGGCCTACTTACCTGCAGAGACCATGCTGTGGACCACAGCTACCCTGTCACAATGTACCAGGTTTGCATTGGGTGGGCATACGAATGGTTACACAGCCAGCCCATCCCCAGTAGTGGGAGGGAGACACAGCCAGCCCATCCCCAGTAGTGGGAGGGAGACCCAAACTTTTGAACTTGTGTCTGCTTCAAAATCTTACCTTGGCAACTGCCCGGGTTCCCTCTTTCTCATTCATCCTTCCCCTCAGCAAGGAGTCTCCTTGGTAGATGTGGCTCCTGGCTTCAGATGGCTGTACACAGCAAAACAATTGCCCAGCCCCTCCGGAAGGGTCCTCCCTATGGCCAGGAATGAGCTTACCTTGGGTATTGGTTCTTTCATCAAGACGCTTGCAGCTGGGCTCGGTGGTTCAGCCTGTAATCCCGCACTTTGGGAGGCTGAGGTGAATGGATTGCCTGAGCCCTCAGGTTCGAGACCCGCCTGGCCAACTTGGCGAGACTTCATCTCTACAATAAAAAAATCAAAAAAATCAGCTGGGCGTGGTAGCGCGTGCCTGTAATATCCGGCTACTCAGAAGGCTGAGGCGGAAGGATCGCCAGAGCCCAGCAGGTCGAGGCTGCGGTGGCCGGGAGCGGCCATTGCACTCCAGTCTGGGTGACAGAGTGAGACTCCGACTCAAAAAAAAAAAAGACTCTTGCATTTACAACAGGCAGTGCCAGCCTGGACCAGAGGAAAGGTCTAGGGTGATTGAACCTCCTGACTTTCCCTCATGGTCCTTTTTTCAAAAGTCTGGTGCCAGGCGGGCCAGTAGAGCATCACAGCTGTCTGTGCTGAGATCAAGATTCCAATTTTAGTTCCCATTGGTCACTTATGAGCTGGGTGGCCTTGGGCAAAACAGTTTACTTCTCTGAGTGTCAATTTTCTCATCTGTAAATTGGAGATAGTAATAGGGTCTGCCTGGTAGGATTGTTGCAGGTAAAGTACCCACACATGGAAAGCACCGGAAGGTCATGGTTTTTATGAACTTAAGTGATCGTGGCACCCCAGGGAGACTACTAACATGTCCTCACAATCTCAATAGTTGGTTGAAGAAACTGTGTCCCAGGTAGCCTCATCCCCCCCCCCAAACAGTCCAAAAATCATAAGAATACCTCATCAGAACCAGATTTCGGTTCAGAAATCCCATCTCTGATGCTTTCTTACATATGGAACTTGGCATTCAATTAGTGATTACCTCTTAGTCGTCCTAAACTCTTATAAGGCTCCAACCCAGTGGTGTTTATAATTGAGTTTCAAGGACAACACAATCATGACCTACTAAGACATACTTAGGGGATGACCAAAGTCAAGGCTCATTTTTAATGCTATGGAGCAGGTATGTTGCCATCTGGAGTCTACACGTGGCCAGCCTGACCCCTTTCGTCTGATGGGGTGCCCGGTCCTTGCATCACCATGAATATATTTTTGTAGGGAAGGACTCTCAACAGGTGCATGCCAATGGAAGGTGTGGTACCAGCTATGCACAACACCTTCCCTGTGCTCTGTAAAGGGACTGTAGTGGTGCCATTTCTGCAGCACTCGTGGCCCCTGGTGGGTGCTAAGGTGGTGCTCTCAACCTGAGACCAAACACGTGGGCTGCAACTCTCTTTTAAATTAAGAACTCCTGTTAGAACCTTGTTTTACCATTTGTAAAGCATGAACAGACTCCGTCTCATTCTAGAACTTCAAAAACCCTGCAAGCTTAATATTATTATTCCCGTTTTGCAGATGAGGAAACAAGCTCAGAGCAGTTGAGTGATCTCCCCAAGGTGACACAGCTAAAGAGAGGCAGAGCCAGGGTTCAGACCCAGCATTGTATGTCCCCAGAGCCTAAGATCAGAAAGATTTCCAGCCAAGCGTGGTGGCTCAAGCCTTAGTCCCAGCACTTTGAGAGGCCGAGGTGAGAGGATCACCTCAGCCCAGGTGTTCGAGAGCAGCCTGGGCAACTTGTCAAGACTTTGTCTCTACAATAAATCAAAAACATATATATTAACTGGGCGTGATGGTGCACACCTGTGGTTTCGGCCACTCAGAAGGCTGGGGCGGAAGGATCGTCTGAGCTCAGCAGGTCGAGGCTGCCACGGCTGTGAGTATGCCACTGCACTCCAACCTGGGCAACAAAAACAACAACGTCTATGTCCTTTCAAGTAAGTAAAGGAATGTTAAGGCTGTATTAAACATCAGAAATGAGTAAAATCTTGTGCTTCTCCTAGGCTTCCCGCAGAGGTGGATCCTGTGACGGTATTCGCTTCACTCTCCCCCGAGGGTCTGCTGATCATCGAAGCACCCCAGGTCCCTCCTTACTCATCATTTGGAGAGAGCAGTTTCAACAACCAGCTTCCCCAAGACAGCCAGGAAGTCACCTGCACCTGAGACCCCCAGCCTTGGCCCATCCTTGTTCTGTCCCCAACCCTAGGGCTTCTCTGATTCTAGGGTACATTACTTTAGCTAAACTCAGACGTAGTGCAACTAAAATTAGGGGGCGGGGGAGGGGTGGGGACCAACCACAGATTCCCTGGATAGCGTAGTAGTATATTTCTCCACAGGATGGTACAATTGGCAAATCGTGCTTGGTTGCGTTAGGTCAAAATACTATTTTTTCTTTCTCTACCTTTTTTTATCTTGGCGAACATGTTGCACATCTATAGTTACAAAACAAATACAAGGGGACTTGACATTTCACGTTGTATCTTACCTTGCAGCTAAGGCAAGGATTACTTTTCTTTGGGGACCTCTCCATCACCCAGGTTCCTACTCTGGGCTCCCAATTTTGGTTGACAAAACCCATTAGCTCACCCCTTTGTGCCTCAACACGCCTGGCCTGCAAAGGGTGATAGACAGGTCTTATATCCCCGTATGGGCTTTAACCATTCACTACATGAAAACAAACAGTGCCTTTTGCCCTCTGCCCAGATGTTTCCAGTACCTTCCCAAGGTTCCCAGGCTGGTACTCCTTAAGAACTCTGGGAGCCTCTCAGTTTTTTTTCTCTAACCAAGGTCCCCCCTTTCTTGTGTCCCTGGTGTCCAAGTCGGAATTTTTTACAGAGGGGGCTGTCTGTAGACAGCTCCATCAGGAACCAAGCAAAGGCCAGCTAGCCTGGCAGACAGGCTAGTGGTGTTGTGTATACGGGTGGGGCATGTGTGTCATTGTTATTAAAATTTGAGTTGTGCTGTTGTTTAGGGGAAAATAACAGTAAATAATAATAACAGTAACAATAATAAAGGAACTGATGTTCTTAGGCTTGTGTGCTTTTTAAAATGAGGAACTAAATGCAATACCATGTAGATATTTTACCACGTCAGTAAGGAATGTTATGGCTTAAAAGTAATGAGGCCTAGTGAATAGTGCCTTAAATGATATAAATAGGCCGGGCTTGGTAGCTCAGCCTGTAATCCCAGCACTTTGGGAGGCCAAGGGGAGAGGATTGTCTGAGCCCGCAGGTTCGAGACCAGCCCGGGCAACTTGGCAAGACTTCGTCTCTACAATAAATCAAAAATTAGCCGGGCATGGTAGCTTGCGCCTGTAGTTCCCGCTACTTGGAAGGCTGAAGTGGAAGGATCGCTGGAATCCAGCAGGTCGAGGCTGCCATGGCCGAGAGTGTGCCACTGCACTCCAGCCTGGGTGACAGAGTGAGACTCCAACTCAAATAAAATAAAATAAAATAAAATGAGATAAATAGCTATTGCCTAACTTAAAAAAAAGTTCAGAGATGCATGGGTTCAGAGTTTTGTTTTGTTTTTTTTTAGCTGTTATGCCACTAAGAACTGAGTATTTTCATTTTTTTCCTCTGCTGTCTCTTACAAGTCGACATAGTCACAGTCTATCCTCATGGTTGCAAGATGGCTGCAGCAGTTCCAAGCATCTCATCCTCAAATGGCAATGTGGGAAGGGGAGGCAGGGGTCAAAAGGTCTCCTCATCTGGCTTCTTTAGTGAGCAAAATATTTTCCAGAAGCTCCCAGCAGACTTCTTTTTATCTCATTGGCCAAAACTGAGTCCCATGTCTACCCTGAGACCAATTTCTGGCAAAGGGAAAGGCTAGCCATGACAAGCTTAGATCAATATTCTCTGAGGCCTGGGACATTGCTGCCTGAAGAAAATAAGGTTGTGTCAGGAGGGAGGTAAAGGACATCACAGCTGGGAGGGCAATCAACAGTGCTGAGGCAGCTGCAGATTTGGATGCTGGCAGGAACAGAGAACCCCTACCAGAGGGTAGGTAGTAGGGAGCAGGACTGCTGGCACAGTGCCTCAGAGCTCTTTCTGTGGCAAATGCCAGGAAAACCAACTCAGACTCATTTGAGCAAAAAAGGTGTTGACTGGTTTACACAAATGAGAAGTCCAGAAAAGAGCAGCTTGCAGGTACATCTGGGTTCAGGGCTTTAATGAGAACTCAGTTTCCCTCCATCTGACATGGTCCTGCAGTATCAGCCTCATTCCCTCTCTCCCTGTTGTCCCCTGCCTCCCCTGCTCCCAGTCCTCCATGAGCCCATGTCCTCTTCATTGTGGTCACAAGGTGGCTGCAATCACACATCCTCCTATATTCTAGTCCTGAGGAGGAAAAGCCAGTCTTCATCTTACAGCTCCTGCCATGTTCCAGAGAGTCATTGCTATTGGGCCAGCTTGAGTCACATGATCATCCCTCAGCTAAAAGTCAGCAAATCAGCGCTCTGATTGGCCAAGTCTGGGTCACAAGCTCCATCCCTGTAGCCAATCCAATTTAATCCCCATCACACCCTAGGGAGTAGATATGAATTTTATTTTATTTTATTTTATTTATTTTATTTTATTTTAGAGTAGGAGTCTCACTATCGCCCAGACTGGCGTGCGGTGGCCAGCGACCTGCTGGGCTCTGGCGATCCTTCTGCCTCAGCCTTCCAAGTAGCTGGAACTACAGGCGCACGCTACCATGCCCGGTTAATTTTTTTTTTTTATTGTAGAGATGAGGTCTCGCCTGCCTAGGCGGGTCTCGAACCCGCGGGCTCAAGCAATCCACTCACCTCAGCCTCCCAAAGGCGCGGGATTACAGGCCGAGCCACCGAGCCCGGCAGATATGAATTTTATAATGAAGAAACTAAGGCTAAGAGAGAAGTGGCTTTGGTTAAGTCGTATGGCGACAGCACAATTTGAACCCATATGTTAGCTTTTGGAAGCATTAATGAGATATCCCTGGGCTGCTTCTCAAGGGCATCTCCAAAAGACAGCAGGATCAGTGGCTATTCCTTGAACACCCACTCTGCTTTGGCCTGTGCTAGGAGCCAAGGGTATAGAAAACCATGGGTCACACGCCCTGCCCACACGGAGCTCGCAGTCCAGTAACAGAGGCAGAGGCAGGCAAAGAAGAGAGTCTGGACCTCACTGCATCCTTGGTGTGTGCCAGGCTCTATGCCCAGTGCTTTATGTATATTAATACATTTAACTGTAGGTTGGTCTGACTCTTAGCAATTTTACAGATAAGGAAACTGAGGCATGTGCCCTGCCCCAAATCACACACCTGGTGAGCGATTGGCCCAGGCAGCCTGACCTCAGGACCTCACTCTTATTTACTCTGTTCTACCGTGTTCTCAACAAAGCAAAACGGAAATGTGCCTTAGGTGAGTCCGTCCAAATTGTGGAAAGAGAAGAGTTGGAGCTTTGCAGCGGGTGTGGGGGTTAGGCATGGCTTCCCAGAAGAGGAGCTGGTTACTCAACTCAGGCTTAAGGGTGAGGCGGTTGTAGAACTTGAGCAAGCAGGGGTAGGGGTGGGGAGGTGTCTCACAGGCAGAAGAAAACACATGAGCCAAGGAGGAAGGCATGCTCCTTTTATAATCCTTTGATGGTTCCCCATTGTTCTCAGGATTGAGTCCAAGCTTCTGTGATTTACAAGGCTGCTGGATCTGTCCCTGGGTCACCTCTTTACATCACAGCCCAAACCCCCACCCTCACTCTCCTCCTCCACCTAACTAACTCCCCTCTGTTCTTCCAACCAGAGAGGTCCTTACTCGCTACTAGGACATTGAATGCACTGCTCTGTTTTCCAAGGAGTACTGACCCACCCTCCTCACTGGTTCATTCTTTACAGTCTCGGCTAAGTCTCCCACTGATTTCTCAGAGCCTCCCTCTCACTCCATCCCAACACAGCACATAACAGCCTGGGTATTTATGTAGCAGAATACATAATAATAATAACAAAAACCAAAGCTGATCCTAGCTGTTCTGCTTTTGAGGAAAGAAGGAGGAGTCATTCAAGTCGAAAGGACAATCCCTACCCATTCGGTATTTGTTCAGTAAATATTTACTGGACATCTACCATGTGCAAAATGCTGGGCTGAGTGTCAGTTACTGTTTCTTTTTACTTTGAGAGCCTGGCGAGAGGAGGAAAGCAAGGTTGTTATATCCAATTTCACCCTTTCTGGGCCACCGACTGGTGACACCCCAAGCGGGTAGAGTGGAGAGCCCATATATGAGGGTGTGCCCAGGCCGAGGGCATGGAGGGCCACGTGTATCTGCCCAAGCAAGCAGGCGGGGTCTCTAAGGTGAGGGGCCCTGGCAACATTCTAAATGCCTGGACTGTAGCAAGAGATGGTCAGTGAGGCACACTTGGTGGCAGAGGGACTTAAAGAAAGGTTGCACAGTATTCCATTTTAAATTCTTTGCAGTGTGATATAAAACACACATGCCAATCCAGCCTTGAGGAAAGTCTCATGCACTTGCAGGAGCTTTATGGGAATGGTCATGGGGAACAAGGGTGGATGGAGGTTGAGGACAGGCCAGAGCAAAGCACATGGGGAGAGGAATTCTTCACGGGCAGGAACTCACAGTGAGAAGGAACCACAAGAAGGGACCTGTTGAGACATCACTGATCTCGGGGGAGGGTACTCGACAGAGGACATGAGTCATTTTAGTTTAAATATCTCAAAGGAGCATGACTTCCCTAGATATCAGCCTGCTCCCCTGGTAGACTGCAGGCCTCAGGAAGACAGAGACCACACGTTGGTGCATCTTTACTGCATCCTAACTCCTAACACAGTGCCTGGAGGCATAGGAAGCATTTCATACTTGCTGGGTGTATAGAGGAACGGATTGAGCAAAGGAAATCCAGACTCCTTTCTGTCACTTTCAGAGTCCCTGTCAAGTCTCCAGCGTCATCTCCTATAGCTCGCTCTCTTGCTACCTAGACACAGGCCTCCTTTCTGTCTCTCAAACACACCATGCTCGCTCACCCCAAGGCCTTTGCACTTTCCATTCCTTTGGTTGCAAACACTCTGCCCCCAGCTCCTTGCCTGGCTGCCATCTTCCCATCTTAATTTCTTCAGACCTTCCCTCAAATCTTTCCTCCCTTACCCTTCCCTACCCCTGCTTGCCCAACTCCTGCAATATTGTGAGTGGCCTCACGACAGCCACCTCCAATCACTGTTAAATACATCACATTGCTTTATATGCTTCAAAGCACTTCTGAGAGTTATGTTTGCTTGGCTGCATATTAAAATGTAAGCCACCCTCAAAACACATCATATACGTAGATACACTCTAGAATAGAAACTCCAAAAGAATAAGGACTTTCTTTGGCTTGTCCATTACTGTCTTTTGTGCTAGGAACAATGTGTGGCACATCAGAGACAATAAATATTTGTTGAATGAATGGATGGATGAGTGAGTGGTGAGCGTGGGTCACCCTGGGAAATTAGGCTGATGGCATGATTTCAAGCCCCAGAAACCTGGCTCATTTCAGTTCTAAGAGCTTCTAGCTCAAAGACATAAGACGTGGCATCAGAACAGATGACTTGACCTTTCCCCAGAGATCTCCAACCAAATGACAGAGGAATATCGTCCCTGAGCCCTCACTTTGGTGACAATTCCGGGACAGGGGATGCCCAGAATCTTCTTCCACCCCCCCGACCCAACTCCGAGAGAGTTTTATCTGTAGCACACCTCCACCCCCTCCCAACTGCCTTCCAGCCCGCCAGCTGCCAGTGATATATGGAGATGACTTGATTTGACCTTGAAGGGAAGAAACAAATTAATGTGTCTCAAAATAAATTCCGGGAATCAGTGGCTGGCTTCTCCTCCATCTCCTCCCTCTGGTGCCTCACAAGTAGTGCATCATAATGTGAAAATCAATACCATCTCTTACAGGAGCCAACACCTGGAGCTGGCAGGATGGAGGGCTGCCTGGGGGTCTCCTCCCTCCCAATGTCCTGGGCCCAGGAGTTGTCAGAAACCGTGGGACTCTCAAGGCCCGCTGTGGGCTCAGCTCTCCAGCTGCTGAGGTCTGGCTGAGTCAAGCCACCTGTCCCCCAGCTCGAAGGCCTCCCAGGTGCAAGCAGATGTGGGTTACCTGTTGGCCCCTGTGGGAGAGAGAAGGGGCAGCCACGCAGAACGGCATTGCTTTTGCCATTCTCCAAGGATAACTTAGGTATAGGGAAGAGGAGACTCCAAGTTCAGCCCCCAAGTTTAACAATTCAATGCATATTTACTGAGCGCTTGTGCTTGGCATTAAAGTCAACTGGTATGCCCAGGTACAATATGCAGGTGTCCAAATGTTGAAATATTTTTGTACCACTTGGTAAATAGCACTGCCTGAGCCTCTAACTTCTGCCCCCCTCTCCCATCACAATGTCCTAGCATGTACTCAGCATGTCTTTGCTGTTGTTTTTTTTTTTAGTAAAAGTCTCACTCTGCCACCCAGGCTGGAGTACAGTGGTACGCTCACAGCCATGACAGCCTAGACAAGCTGGGCTCAGATGATCCTTATGCCTCAGCCTTCCAAGTAGCTGGAACCACAGGTATGTGCCACCATGCCCAGCTTTTTTTTTTTTTTGGAGACAAGATCTCGCCAAGTTTCCCAGGCTGATCTCCAACCCCTGGACTCAGGCAATCCTCTCACCTCAGCCTCCCGAAGAGCTGGGATTACAGGCGTGAGCCACCACTCCTGGCCTAGCATATCTTTTTATTCAGATGCATTGACCATTGAGGCCTTGCTGTTGCTGGAGGCATTGCCTGTCCCAGAGCTAACCAAAGTCTAGAAATAGTAAAGGGCTCTCTGTAAAGTAAAGGGAGAGATGCACACCTTTTATACACAAACTAGACAACCCAGAACCTAGATAACCACCTCCTTTATTGTACTTTTTTTTTTTTTGAGTTGGAGTCTCACTCTGTCACCCAGACTGGAGTGCAGTGGCATGCTCACAGCCACCGCACCCTTGACCTGCTGGGCTCCGGCGATTCTTCCATCTCAGCCTTCCAAGTAGCAGGAACTACAGGCGCACAGTACCACGCCTGGCTAGTTTTTGATTTATTGTAGAGATGAGGTCTTGCCAAGTTGCCCGGGTGGGTCTTGAACCCACAGATTCAGGCAATCCACTTGCCTCGGTCTCCCAAAGTGCTGAGATTACAGGCTGAGCCACCAAGGCTGGCTGTACTTTTAATTCCCGGGGCCACTATCCACCTGCTTTAATCACCCCAGGGCTAGAAACCAGAAAAAGAGGAACAGACTCTACAGCTCAGAGCCTACGGAAATACTTCAAACTAGCCAGTCCTAAACCTGCCTCCCTATTTTCTCCCTGCGGAAGCCACAATGAAGAATCTTGCCCCCATTTCTCCCTCACTTCCTCCACCTCCTGACAGACTCAGGTGCTTCCCTGTATGCCCCTGCCCGCATGTGAGTATAACAAGCTATCTTTTCAATGGCAATCTTCTTTTCTGTGAGTCTTGCCATACCTAAATAATAATAATAATACCATAGCCGGGCTCGGTGGCTCAGCCTGTAATCCCGCACCTTTGGGAGGCTGAGGTGAGTGGATTACCTGAGCCCGAGGGTTCGAGACCCGCCTGGGCAACTTGGCGAGACCTCATCTCTACAGTAAGTCAAAAAAATTAGCCAGGCGTGGTAGCACGCGCCTGTAGTTCCAGCTACTTGGAAGGCTGAGGTGGAAGGATCGCCGGAGCCCAGCAGGTCGAGGCTGCGGTGGCTGGGAGCGGCCACTGCACTCCAGTCTGGGCGACAGAGTGAGATTCCAACTCAAAATAATAATAATAATAATACCATTTAAAATATAATGACCGGGGTAGAGTGGGCACATATCAATAAGGGTACCTGATCTCAAACCAGGCAAAGTGAGGATTGAAGAGAAGCCCAAACTTTACCTGTATAATGTCCACTTATATACCTAATCCTGAATTGTACCTCATATCTTTAAAATAAAATACAATAAAATAAACAAAATATAACCACCACCCCCCACCCAGCTCCCTCTGAGAACCAGCAGCTGAAGGGTTAATGCTTTTTAAGCAGGCAGCCTCTAGCCCAGTGGCCATTTTGGATGGTCAGTGCCATGGCCTCCCAGGTGTTAAAGATTTTGAATATCCCCTTCTCCCCCCCACACACATATTGACCTGCTATGTATCAGGTACACAGACGGGTCTCTGGTCTCTGCCTTCATGGGTTTCTGCCCCTCCTGGGTGTCGTGGGGGGGTCTCAGGCAATAAGCAGGTGGGGCAGGACTAGCTGTGGGTTCTGGGACCAGGGAGGAAACAAGGCCATTAGGGATCAAGTTCTGATTCCAGCTCTGCTGCTTGTTGCTATGTGTGACCTTGTCACTTGATCTCTGTGAACATGTATTTCCTCATCCAGAAAAAGCGTGATCTTGGTGGCACCAGGCTTGGGGAGGATCATCTCAGCAAAAGAGAGACAGCATTCCCCAGTCAGGTTCAGTATGCTGCCGCTGCTAACTCCCTGGAGAGAGGGAAGTCACTTCCCAAGAGGTACGATCCTCTATCTGTATCTGCAACTCCATCGCAGGAAAAAATTCAAGAAGAGTCACAGTTCATTTCAGTTCATTTGAACTGAAAGCATACTCTTGAGAGAGGGGAGTGTGGGTGATCACCAAGAGGGAGATGCCCTCAAGGGTAGGGAGTGCTGGCTTTTAACTAGTTTGTGTGTGTGTATGTGTCAGCTTCTTGTCAGTTACAAGTCACAGGAAGTTTCTCAAACTCCAGCTCAATAATTTTCCGTTCCTCCCTGTGCCCAAGCTAACTAGCCTGTCTCATCTGCAATTCAGGGCTGATGTGAAGATCACAAGGTACGCACACAAAGTGCTCAGATCACTGCTCCTAGAGCAGGGCAAATTCACAGCAAAGACCAGGAGCATTGGTGGAGGGCATCACCTCGGCTTCAGGCAGAATCTGCTGGAACCATCCTGGTCCCCACCAGAAAGGCTGAGCTCAGGAACCCATGACAGGTTCCTAGAGGTCCCTGGAGTCTGTACCTGGAGCTGATACTGTCCCTTCACCCAACTCCCAATTCCCACTGTCTATTCAGGAGAAGAGTGGGAAAGAGGAGCATCGAGGGAGTGTCTCAGTCTTCATTGTCAGATGTCTAGAGTTAACCTTGATACCACATTTCCATAATCTTAGTTGTCAAACTCAACCCATGCCCAAGAATGGACCTGTTATGGCAAATTAGGAGAAACCTGCAAATTCCACTGGAGATCTGAATTGTGCATTTTTTTCATGAAGGAGGATGATGACTCCGGACCCTTAGCAGTCAGTATAGCTCTTAGAACATAGCAGATGTACAGAATGCCAGCTATGATCATCGCTGCTGTTGTTGTTGGCTGTCCTGCTCTGCATAACCATGAAGAGGGTTGCTTTGGTCCTTTTCAGCTTGCTGTAACAAAATGCCATAGACCAGATGGCTTACCAACAATAGAAATCCGTCTCTCACAGTTCTGGAGACTGAGAAGTTGAAGATCAAGGTGCCAGTAGATTCTGGTGAAAGCCCACTTCCTGTTTCATAGATTTACAGCTTGTTACCATATCCTCACATGGTGGAAGGGAGTGTGGAAGCTTTCTGGAATCTCTCTTATGAGGTCATTAATTGCATCAATAAGCGTTCCACCATCATGACCGAATCATCTCCCAAAGACCCTACCTCCTATTGCCTTTACTTTGGGGATTAAGTTTCAACCTATGAATTGGGTGGGGGCAGGGTGGGGTGCAAAAATTCAGTCTATGCCAAAAGTTCATTTTAAAAGAGGTCATATTGAGAAGGAGAGGACTAGTGAACAGACTGGCCACAAAATGCTGCAACTTCCTTCCTGGAAGACTCAAAAAAATGAGGCAACATAGCTGGAATATGCTGTCTGTCTGGGCTGATGCCTTTTCCTATTAAGTGTGGTTAGGTCCTGAATGGAGAGGTGTTAGGATGCTCACAGAGGCTGGGGCCCAGACACCCATCCTCCAGCACGCCTCATGGGCCTCTCTTGATCCCTATAAAAGCTTCAAATAAAATCTCTGCCCTTCAGAAACTTATGCTCTGGAAATACTTCCAGAGATTCTGGTATAAGTCTGGGGTGAGACCAGGGGACAAAAACTTTTAAAAGCTTCCCAGAAGATTCTAAATGGCAGCCAGACTAAAAGGATCCCTACACAATTGGGTGCTAGGAGGAAGGCTACCTAGGAGGAAATCAGAGGAGGCCTTGACCTAATCTGGGTGGGGTAGTTACTGGAGGCTTCTAGGAAGAAATGGTTGTCAAGCTGAAACCAGAAGGCGGAGTGTTATTAATCATAATGTTATTGAATGTTTATTAGCTGCAAAGTACTGTCTGTGCTCTTCACATTCAATTTTCCATTTAATCCGTAGTCAACCCTGCAAGGTTTTATTGTTGGCTGTCCTGCAATGGATAACCATGAATGGCTGCCTTGGTCCTTTTCCAGCTTCTATAATAGGATGCCATAGACCAGGTGGCTTATCAACAATAGAAATCTACTTCTCACGGTTTTAGAGACTGGGAAGTTCAAGATCAAGGTGCTGGCAAATTCTGGTGAAGGCTCACTTTCTGTTTCACCTGGATCAAGATAGTGTCATGATCCAAAAATGTGCCCAAGTTCCCACAGCCTGAAAGTGGTGAGCCAGTTGCAAACTCCAGCAGGCTGGATTCAGACCTCTTTGCTAGCTCAGCCAGGGAGCAGGTTGGGTGGGATGAAAGAGTAAGAGTTTCTGGCAGAGGGAAGAATGGATGAATTCAGTAGGTGTGTCTTCTTCAAAACAAAGTCCTTACTTCTCACTCAGAGCCTCAGTTTCTTCATCTCTAAAATGGGAATAATTAATAACTCCCAGAGAATTGCTGGGAAAACCAGCAAAAGTGCTTGTAACTTAAGCAGGACTGCTGCTTAGTTATTATCACCATCCCAGCAGCTCGGGGAAGCAGAGAGAGCAGAGGAATGACAAAGACCAGCTGTCTTGGAAACGTTGCCTAGTGACCTGATATCATGGGACAGTTTTATTTTCCCTGTGTCTGTTTGTGCTTCATCAGAACTGCATGACACACCAGCTTGTTCTGGCTCTGACAGTGACAGCTCACAAAATCCACAGCAGACATGGTGACAGAGCTTACTGCCGATAGGCATGCATGTATTCTCTCTTCTTCTTCTTCTTCTTCTTCTTCTTCTTCTTCTTCTTCTTCTTCTTCTTCTTCTTCTTCTTCTTCTTCTTCTTCTTCTCCTTCTCCTCCTCCTCCTCCTCCTCCTCTTCCTCCTCCTCCTCCTTCTTCTCTCTCTCTCTCTCTCTCTCTCTCACACACACACACACACACACACACACACCACACACACACACACACACACACACACTTATGCACACCTCAGTTATAAGCCAGCACAGACCCAGTTTGTTGGAAGACAAAGAATGTCTCTGCAGAAGAGACAGAAATTCAGATTTTCTGTGTGTGTTCAAGATTTTCATGCTGGATCAGCAGTTCCCACAGTAGGTTCCACACACAGAAAAGGGGATGAGGAGGGTTCCTTGGTCAAATAAGTTTGGGAAACTCTGGGTTAGACAAAGTTAAAAACTCTTCTTTAACCTGGTGATGTTCATTGTGAGCCTCCACGAGGAAGATACAGCTGGTAGCTGTTGTGTAATGGATTATCCTAAAACTTAGTGACTTAAAAGGATGAATGGTTAGTATTGCAGTTTCTGAGGCTCAGCTGCATGACCCTGGCTCAGGGTCTCACATGGAACTACAGTCAATATGTCAACAAGGACTACAGTTGTCTGAAGGCCTGACCGAATCTGGAGCATCTGTTTCTAGGCTCATTCCTGCGACTGGGTGCCTCAGTTCTTCACCATGTAGGCCCTCCCATAAGGCTGCCTGAGCATCTTCAGCACATGGCAATTGGCTCTCCCCAGAAAAACGGATCCAAGACAGAACATGAGGCAGAAACCCAAGACATCTTTTGTGATCTATCCTTGAAAGTAGCATAACATCACTTCTGCTATATGCAGTTGCACAGCACCACCATAAAGGAACCCTAGAGTGACTCTGAAATTGTCCCAACCTCAGGCAAGGGAGCTGGGCTTTAGTACTCCTACACTCAACACTCATTGGCTAGCATCTGCCCTGGAGATAGAAGCAGGGTGTGTAAATTTCCCCATGAGGACACCAACATCAAGGTCTTTGACCCTGTGCACAAAGTGACTCTAGCAGCCCCAGGGAAGTCCTTCCCAGAAGAGTCACAAGTGCAAACCCACAGAAGAAAAAGCACTCAGAAGCCAGGGGAGGCATACACAGAAACCATAAAAGGGATCTGAGGGGTCAGGGCAGACCACTAGCAGTATCTGCTGCATTTATATTCATGAATAATTGGAAATGACAAAATAGTTCTACTCTAGAGGATTGATTGGGCAAATGGCTGAAACAATATGCAGCCACTAAGTATCATGCTCCTGAAGATGCATTATTGTCATAGAAATGATACACAAGAAAAGCCAGCCTCAGATAATCAGTATGTGTGATGCCTCATTTAAAAGAAACAAATATAAACTTGTGTTTATACTTTGTTTTAAAATATCACTATTTTTTAAAAGAAGGTGAGTATTCACATGCTTTTCCTTTGTGTTTTTTATGGGCTGAATGTTTGTGTTCCTCTGAAATTCATATGTTGATATTCTCATTCCCAATGTGATTGTTTCAGGAGGTGGGGGGTCTTTGGGAGGTGAGTAGATCATGAGAATGGAGCCCTCATGAGTGGGATAAGTGCCCTTATGAAAGAGACCCCAGAGAGCTCCCTTGCCCACTTCCTGCAAAGATACAAGGTGGCAGCCATCTGCAGCCCAGAAGAGAGTCCTCTTCAGAAGCCGACCAAACTGGCACTCTGATCTCCAACTTTCAGGATCCAGAACTGTGAGAAATAAATTTCTGTTGTGTGTAAGCCACCCAGTCTTCAGGTTTTTATTGTAACCTGAAGATGTAATAGGATATGGGTGATATTATCTCAATCGGAGGAAATGGGGGACCAGAGAAGGGAATTAAGACAGAGCTTTTCAGTTTTCAAATATTCTTCATTGGGAATAGATTGCATTAAAAAAAAAAAAAAGCAAGCCTAGCTGTTAAGTCTAAGAGATTCTCATAAGGAAATCTTTGACTTAATATATTACCAGATGTAAATTTGATTTCCCCTATTAGAACATGGCATTGGTTTAGCCTTATACAGTTCTGCACATGCACTCCAGAACAGGACAGCTCAAGTTTGAATCCTGTTCTGTCATTTATTAGCTGAGTGACCTTGGGCAAATTTCTTAACTACTTCATGCCTCAGGCTCCTAGGCAATAACACAGGGGTGATGAGAGAGGACCTTGTACAGTTGTGGTAAGGAATAAATGAATTAAAATATGTAAAATACTCAGAAATTCCTGGCAAATAAAAAGCACTCTGGCAGCATAAACCTATCTGCTCCCACCCCTCCTTCATCTCTAATTAATCTAAATGGCTAAGGTCTTTTTTTTCTCTCTCTCTTCCTTCTCATTAAAGCTACCCTGTTCCACCTTCTGTTGCATTCCTTGGGGATTCTGCCAGGTATAAGTGGGTAGTGATGAATTAATCAGGTTGGCCAATCACATTCATCTGTGCTCAAGGTTTACCTCCTCCAGGGAATTCCCTCTAACCCAGTTTTGAAAGCTCCAGAGAACTTTGTGCAGGCCTGGGGGCGTGGACACCCGTGGCTTCTGCCTGACAGCATTTGTGTCCTTTTCCTCTGGTCATAGCCCCTCAATACCTCTTTGGGACACCTTTCTCACACCTTTGTGCAGATTCACTGGGGATTTTCATCAAAGGGCTCAGTCCTACCTTCAGCCACGTGGAGGCATGTGGCCAACATAAACCAAGCAGAGCCTCTCTCATGGGAATTCACACCTTATGCAGAGAGACTCGAGCCTGGGAACTAGCTGGAGCTGGTTCATCCCAGAGATGGTGGCCCAAGATGTTCATTTTTCTTGTGGCCCCATTCCTATCTTTCCTAAGATCCTTTGGCCAGTTTTTCTCTCAATTAGATGAGCTATCCACATCTCTTTCCCTCTGAATTAGGTAAAGTCTGTTTCTTTCACTTGGAAGAAAAAACACCAGCTGCTATGCTATTGTGTGTGTGTGTGTGTGTGTGTGTGTGTGTGTGTGTGTGAGAGAGAGAGAGAGAGAGAGAGAGAGAGCGAGAGAGAGAGAGAGAGAGAGAGAGGTCTGCCTGTGTAGCATTTTCCTCGGTTCTAATCCACAACCACTAATGCCTTCTGTGACTCTGGCCAAATCCTCCCACCTCAATCCCTCTTCCCCCTCATTCTCCGTTGCAGGGTCCTCTTCCTGGAGCCATCCCATAAATGCAGCGGTATTGGTGTCCTCTCCTAAGGCCCTTGTGCTCCTCCCATGGACCGTCACTCATGGACCACAGCCATCTCTAAGTGAATGTGCCCAAATCCTTATTTTTACCTGATCAGTTCTCCAGAGCTTCAAATACCTCCTAGACATCTCTACTCATGCATGGGCTTCTCAAGCTCCACGTGTCCAAAATGGAATTCAGTCTCTCTCCCTGCAAACTACTCCCCTCACCTTCCCTGTGAAACCCCAGAACACTGCTAGACTTCTCTCTCTCCTTGTCAGCCTGTCACCAGGTACTGTCCATACTCTCTCATTTGCACCTGTCAATGTCGTCCTCTGTCATACGAGTCCTCTTAATGTCCAGCAATTGCATTTAACATTATTCACTCATCCATCTGTCATTCCACACTTACAACAAGTGTAGGATATGGGTGATATTATCTCAATCGGAGGAAATGGGGGACCAGAGAAGGGAAGCCATCTGCTCAAGGACACAAAGGAAGCAGAAAATAGAGTCAGGATTTGAACGTATGGCTGGCTGAGCCCAAAGCCCATGCTGGTCCCTCCAGGCCCTTCTCTGTCCATGGTGCCTGAATGCAAGAGGAGCAAGATTTGGGTCCATCTCTCTCCGGCCAGTTACTAAGCTCCACGGTGCAAACAGCAACAGTGTTGATCATGAGCTCATCAGCCTCATTTTGCTCCACCCAATTCCTAATCTGAAGTCGTGACCTGGGAACTCATCTCCTAGGCAACCAGAGTGATGCAACAAACAGAAGCAACGCTGCCAGCCTGCAGGGGAGCTACCCAGAGAGCACTGGTGGTGTGAGCCCGGGACAGTGGCTGACGTGCACAAAGGCTCCAGCCCAGAATGTCCCCTCTATGGAGTTAGCACCACATGCACCCCATGAGCCAAAGGAATCCTACACCCAGTGCTGGCAGGGCCACCAGGAGCTGGAATTATTGCAGGCTGGTGACCTGCAATCATCACAAAGCATTCGTTGCATTTCCTGGGGTGCTGGGGAGGGTTCAGGAGACACAGGTTCCATGTCTGGCCCCAAGAATTACTAACTCTATATGCAATTAATTAATCAGGAAATTCCCGACTGCCAAGTATATCCAGTCTTAAACCATGTCTCACCACTTTCACCTCAATCTGAGCCTGTATAATCTGTTTCCATCCCTGTCCCTATACTCATTTTTTGTTTGTTTTGTGTTTGATTCAGGGTCTCACTCTGTCACCCAGGCTGGAGTGCAGTGGCACGGACCACGGGTCACAGCAGCCTTGACCTCCTGGGCTCAGGCAATCCTTCCGCTCCAGCCTCCCAAGTAGTTGGGACCACAGATGCACACTATTTTTATTTTTATGTTTTTTGTAAAGATGAAGTCTCGCTATGTTGCCTAGGTTGGTCTCAAACTCCTAGGCTCAAGGAATCCTCCTGCCTCAGCCTCCCAAAATGCTGGGATTATAGGCATGAGCCATCACACCTAGCCCCTATAGTCCATTTAAATATATATATATACTAATTATATATTTTTAATATATATAGTGGTAAAATATATAGCATACAATTTGCCATTTTAACCATTCCTGACCAACACAGTGGCATTAATTACATTCATAATGTTTGTGTGACCATCACCACTATTTTCAAAGCATTTCCTTACCCTAAACAAAAACTTCATAAGCAATAAAGCAATAACTCCCCATTCCTCTCTCCACTCAGCCCCTGGAAACTTCTAATCCACTTTGTCTTTGAATTTACCTACTCTAGATATTTTATATAAGTGGAACTAGACCATCTTTATTCCTTTTCTGCCACTTCTTTCACTTAGCTTAATGTTTCCCAAGATCCGTCCATGTTATGGTATGCATCAGAACTTTATTCCTTTTTATGGCTGAATAATATTCTACATTGTAGGGATATATGTACCACATTTTGTGTGTACATGTATCTATTGATGCACACCCTGCAGTCAACTTGAACACAACATGCAGAATGACCCTGGTACCATATTACTCAGGTCAAATGTGACTCAGATCAAATACTCTTCCGTCTCTTGGAGCAAAAGCCATAGTTTTTATCATGGCTAAAGGTCCCAAAGGATTCTACACACACACACACACACACACACACACACACACACACACACACACACAATCACCTCTGTGCCCTTTCAATCTCATGGCTTCCTACTCTTTCTATTCTACTGCTTATTGCTTTGTTTACGCCCCAGGCGCAGTGCTACCTCAGAGCCTTCGCATATGCTGTTCCTTCTGTTTCAAGTGCTCTTCCCCAGACATCTGCATGGTTGACCCCCTATCTCCTTCAAGTGTTTGCTCAAGTATTGTCTTCTCAATGAGATTCAGCCTGAACACCACCATTTCAATCTGTGGCTGTTCCCCCTTCACCCATCATTTCTGATACCCCTTGTCAGATCTATTTTTTTCCCACAACACTTCTCATTTTCCCACATATATATCTAGTCATTATTTCCTTTGCTCATTATCTGCCTTCACCTTAGAATGTAAGTTCTACAAGGACAGGAACTTTTCTCGCCGCTTTAATTCATGGCGTATCTGCATCACCTAAGACCCAAGTGGCTAATATGCAATAGGCACTCAGCAAATATTTGCAGAAGGAACGAATATGAGTTGGAATGAGTTGCTGCTCTTTCCTGGGTCTCTATTTCCCTATCTACGATTTAGGGCTCATAACTTGTCCCTGGAGAAGCGGGTGTCACGGTGAGAATCGTGCCAGATCATGACTGTTACTATCCTTTGTCAATCATAAGGCATGATGCAAGTAAGAGAGGATAGAAAAGAAATGCATCTTCATTGAGTGTCCTTTAGTTCAGATACTTCCCATGATGCATCTCATTTCATTTTTCCCATTTTACAGATGAGAAAACTGAGGCTCAGAAAAATGAAGTAACTCAGGATCACCCCAGGCATAAGCACTGGCAAGCCAGAGCTTTAAGCCAGTCATCTAGTTTTTTCTATAAGTTGCTTCCAGCTCTGGTCATTTAGAAGCCTAAAAAAAGACTCCTTTTTCTTCAGGGACCACGTCTGAGCACAGGGGAATAATAATAAGGATGAAGATGTAAATAATAGCTGCCTTTTATTAAGACCTTCCTCCCTACACCAGGTTCACTTTACTGTGTGGCAAGATGCTTTCCACATCTCTCCTCACAAGAAAGCAGGGAATAAATATCATTATTCCCTCCTACCAGATGAGGAACCCAAGGATCCGAGAAGTCAGGCCACTGGCTTGGGGCCATGCAACTCATAAATAACAGAGACAGCAGTTGAGCCCAGAGCAATCTTGAAGAGGGATGATCTTAGGGATATGGTTTCTCAAAGGCTACATAAGTGCCCACTTCCATGACCATCCCCAGGGACCTCTCCACCCAAAGCAGACCCAATGCCCTCAGTGTGAGCGGCAGGATACAGGAGGAATAAGGGATGGGGACCCCACGGGCCTGTGTTGTCAACAAAGATAAATGAAGGAACCACTCAGCAAACCAGGGCACTTCCACCCCAGAGCAGAGCTGTCACTGGTAAATAAATAATGGGAGCTCCACACTGGACGTGCCAATTTCAGCAGGAAAAGATGAGCGCATTTATCTGCCTGATGACACGCTGGATGTCTTCAGGCCGTGAGGGGGTATGAAAATACTCCCCAGCATGCACTCTGCCCCGGGCTGTTTCCAGGGCAAGGGTGGCCGGAGCAGAGAAAGAATCTTGTTCCAAGAACTGTGTTCATTTTAAACTTCCCCCAGTTGCCCTGATGCAGGGTTCTGATGCTTTCTGTGCTTTTAAAAATAACCATCATCATCATCATAGATAGTATGCTTTGAGTGCTTACTATGTGCCAGGTGTGTGGTTTTTAAAAATATACATTATCTCACTAAATAGCTAAAAAGAAATTATGGTTGGAGTCTCTATTGCATAGGAAAATTGCTCCTTTCAGGTTGTCTATTCGCTACGATTATTCCCAAACATTAAATAATGTCTTAGAGAGGTAGTCCAGTCACAGGTCAGAGGTCGACTCCCCAACTTTTCACCACCAACCACCACCCTAAGCCTCTCCTCTCCAAGGTTGGACATAATATAGCCAAAAAAGAGACAACAGAGAAGAATAAAAGACCAAGTGGGAGGCAGAAGAGGAGGAACTAGAAAAGTCCAGGAGGTAACAAATACTGAAGCTTCTCTTTTCCTCCCTGGTTGCCTGAATATTGGCCGCCATCATGAACAACGCAGTAAGTATCCAGATCACTAAATTCATGACCGATCGTCAACTTCAGCAGAAAAAAAATGGTCACTGAAGTCCTTCATCCCAGGAATGCAACAGTACCTAAGACAAAGATTTGGAAAAACTAGCCAAAATATGCAAGCCTGCACAGGATGTATCTTTGTATTTGGATTCACAACTCATTCTGGAGGTGTCAGGGCCACTGGCTTTGGCATGATTCACGATTCCTTGGATTATGCAAAGAGAAACGAACCCAAACATAGACTTGCAAGACATGGCCTGTATGAGAAGAAAAATACCTCAAGAAAGGAGTGACAGGAACAAAGGAACAGAATGAAGAGACTCGGGGGACTGTCAAGGCCAACGTTGGGGCTGTCAAGTGAGCTGGAGAGTGAATAAAGCTGAAGGAGTAAAGATGCCATGATGACAATATCTGTAGTCATTGTGTGGATTTTTCATGAACAGATGAACAAACTAAAAACTTTAAAGTCGGGGGGGAATGCTGAAGCCCAGGGAGCTTAAAACCAAATTCCCGCCATTCGGAGGAACCCGGTCATTCCCGAGTTCTGCTGTGCTCTGACAAAAAGTGATAGCCTTGGGGGAACTGAAGCTACCAGCATCTTTGATCTTTGGGAGGGTTTTTCAGATCCCCCCCCCCCAGTGTCTGCAGAGATGTCTATGCCAGATAAATGGAGAGAGGAGGAGATGCTATCAGGCATTTAGCATGCTTATTTCATTCAATCCTCAAAGCATCCTCATTTGAAGAGGAGCTTAAGATGGAGATGACACTTGGCCACAGACTCACATCACTGGTGGAGTATTATTGTAAAGAATTCCAAAGTGTTTTCCATCAGAAGTTTCCAAGTTATTCCAAGCCCTCTTATGTCCTGTTGAAAGATCCATGCCAACAACACTCCAGTAAGCTGCAACACACTTCTCCATCTCTCACCTCATTGGAAGCAGGAAATAAATAACAATGAAAAATCTGCAGTTATAAAAGTCATGTTGTGAAGTTGCCTTTATTAATAAGATCATTATAAATTAAAAGGATCAGGTTATAAAATATATATACAAGCTGGGCATGGTGGCTCACGCTTGTAATCCCAGCCCTCTGAGAGACAGAGGCAAGAGGATTGCTTGAGCCCAGGTGTTCGAGACCAGCCTGGCAATTAGGTTAGACCTCATCACTATAATAAATCAAGAAAATTAGTCAGACACAATGGTGTATGCCTGTGGTTCCAGATACTCAGAAGGCTGAGGCAGAAGGATTGACTGAACCCAGCAGGTCGAGGCTGTGGTGATTGTGAGCATGCTATTGCACTCCAGCCTGGACAACAGAGTGAGACTCTGACTCAGAAAAAAAAAAGTTATGTACGATATGATCTTATTTAAAAATTGCATAAAATCAAGCCCTGGGAAAAAAACACCCAATAAGAGCAATAATTTGTTGAAGTAGGGGTGGGCAGATTTGTTGGTAACTTTTATTATTTTAGCTTTATGCGTATTTTGCAATTTGTTCACAACATAGACGTGTAAAGATGTAGGTCTTAACTGAATAATAAAGAGCAAAATATAAGGGTTTCTTTTCTCCTCAAAAGAAAGAATGAAGTAAATACTCTGGAATTTCTGCAAACTTGCTTCCTGGAAACAGTGCAAACATCTACATCCATGGCCAGCGTTGTTCTTCATGCTTACTTTTGTTATGTTTCAGGGAACATAGTATAGCCAGATCTGAGCTCTGAGCAATCACATGGTCATGGAACAAATAAAATAGGCAGGCAGATCATCAGAATTTCTATTATTTTTGTTTCTACATGGCCCAGAAAAAGGAAAAGGGGGCCCGTGTTTTTGACTCACAATTGCCTTCTCCTGTTTTGCCTGGTTTCCCTAATATCCAAATGGAAATCCCATCAAGCCCCCTTATTGCTCCCTTTACTCCAAGCCCTTATCTCTTCAGTCCTCACTAACAGGGTCCCACTCCACCTTTCATTTATTTTCTCATTGATTCAGTGTAGTTCACGGAAGGCTGTCTTCATAGGAAACAGTACAGAACAACAGCCAACACCGTGGGCTCTGACTGCCTGAGTGCAAATCCCCACTCTGCCCAAGTTCAAATTCCTCCTCCGTTCAAATCTCCACTTTGCCTCAGTCCAAATCCTCCCTCTGCCTGAGTGCCAATCCTCCCACTTCCTTTAACTAGCTAGATGTCGGAGCCCCAGTGTCCTCATTAGCAAGGGGATAACTCTCTTAACCAACTCCTCGGGTTGACTAAGGAAGATAATGCTCATAATGTCCTTGGGACACTACAGAGTGTCACAGGCAACATGAGCCCCCTCCTTCCTTTTCTCTTCGGCTTTCTTCCTCTTATGAAGGTGACCAAAGGGTCAAAATGGTGTTTGGGCATGCAAACATGTTTTCTTTTCCTCTGAGGCTCCAAATGCAACTCATAACCTTCTAACAGGATTGTCAGTTCCATGACTCCCACGGTAATTGCAGGATGACTGGTTCCAGACTGGCCCAAGAGCCTTCTAACCCGTATCTGGCTGAAAGTCACAGACCACCAAGACACCACTTTTCTAAATTTGTCAGAAATGCTCTTGAAGACCAGCCTTCCTAAATACATGTAATGAATATTAATACAGCCTTCCTAATAAATTAGCCTTGAACATATTCAGAGAGCATATTCTTCTCAGCAGCATTTGAAGCTCAACTTGTCTAAAGCTAAATATCATGGGGGCTGTTTAGCTTTCTTATGACTGTCTTCTAATGAAGAATATATTCTTGAATATCTTAAACAGAGTCTTGAATATAATTAAAATTTCGTGGATACATTTTTGGATAAGAGTATTTGAGAAGCAAAAATTCATTGAGAATTATCACCGAACATATTTAAAAGAGCGTATTATAAGAATATAGTCATTGACAGTATTCAAGAATATTCATATTCAGTAGTTATGGTTGATAAGAATTTTTCTTAAAATAAGATTTCAAAAAACTGGCAAATTGACCAATTTGATCAATTAACTTCAAGCATCCCGTTTTGTTTTTTTTTTTAGTCATGGAATTGATTTTTGGTAGATTGGTCAAATATACCAAGAGATTGCTGGGGCAGACATCCAGAGCGTCCCCTGTGAGGTCCCAGGGGAAGTCTACCAAGATTCACCTCCAACTTCCTTCACCTCCAACTAGGACCAGAGTCCTAACCCTTTATCACCCAGCAAAAGTGTTTCACAGCCCCATGGACTAGATACCAATTCTATGATACCAGGTTTTTGAGAAAAGAAAAGCTTTTTATTGCAGGTCAACCAACATGGAGACAGAAGCTCAGCTGAAACCTGCTGCCCTATCCTGGCTTTAAGGCAGCATTTTTACTAGAAAAGGTTCAGGGGGTGGATTCTGGGATTAGTTGGTGATTGATGGAAGGAAAGGGGAGATCAGGAATGTCCTCAGGCATGTGCAGTTATCTTTTCACGCTACCTCATGGATCACGTGCTAATTCAGGGGGAGTTAGTATGAAGCCTGTAGTGGAGATTCAGGCAGTGACATGGTAGCTCAGTCTGCTCAGACTCTAGTTGGCCGTGTTGGTTCCAACTGATTTTAGCTGGTTTTGTTATCTTACGAGCAGAGGGAGTTTCAGCCTTTTCAGCAAGTTGTGATCCTGTAAGTGCAAGAATTTCTGTTACTCACGGTTTCTGTAACTCTTTGAGGCACAATTTCACCTGCAGCTCTTCCTCCATCCTTCTGAAATGCCTCCAGTTTCTCTGGGCCCTGAAGGCCACCCACATTTTAAGAGGACCCTGTCTTCTTCATTCTTTCCAACACACAAGCATGTATTTATTCTCCAGGACTGTGGATAATGGTCTGAGAGCTAAAACTGAAGCACATAATCCTGGGTTTGAATCCCATTTCTGCCACTGAACAGCTGTGTGATCTTGGGTAACTGATGTAACCTCTTTGTGGACTTTAGTTTCTTCTGTAAATGGGGGTCAAAATAGTTCCAACTCAAGAGAGTTGCTTCCATGATTCCATGAAATAACCACATCAAGCACCAAACGCAGAGCCTGGCACATAGGAAGAGCTCCATGCACATTAGCTTTTATTGCCATTGTTATTATCTGAGAAATTCACTTCTAGTTTTGGGCAGGTCCATTCATTTCTCTAGCCTTTGGTTTCCTCATCTATAGAATATAAAAATGGTAGAGAACAGACTAGATCATCCTTCTCAAAGGTTTGGAGATCCCAGGAAGCCCCCATTACACTTTCAGGGACTCCATGAGATCAAAACCATATTTTGTAACTCTACTAAGATGTTGTTTGCCTTTTTCACTCTCATGCTCTCATGAGTGTACAGAAGAATTTTCCAGAGCCTGCATGACCCCCAGAACATCTAGCCATCTTCTATTGCTGAACATTCTAGAGACTTGCAAAAATGTAAAGCAATGTCTCTCTTCTCACTTATCTTTTTTTGTAGAAAATATAGTTTTAAAAATTAAAATATGCTACTTTTGTTTACATGTCATGGGTTGCTTGTTTTAAAATGAATTTACAAATACATATTAAAATTTTTTGTCAGCTTTAATTTCTAATATAGTAAACCATGATAGCTATAACCATACAAACACACTCTTCAGTAATTTTTAAGAATCTAAAGTATCTAGAGATAAATAAATTTGAGAACTGCTGGATTCAATTCTTTCTTTTCTTTCCCTTTCCTCCCTCCCTCCCTCCCTCCCTCACTTTCTTCCTTCCTTCCCTTCTTTCTTGTAGCGATGGGGTCACACTGTGTTGCCCAGGCTAGTCTTGAACCCCTGACCTCAAGCAGTCCTCCCATTTCAGTCTCCAAAAATGCTGAGATTACAGGTATAAGCCACTGCAATCAACCTAGATTATTTAAATAGGCCCCAGAGTCTGGGATGGTTATGTGCCAGGCATTTAATATATGTTACTCATTCATCTTCATTCATTCATTCAGTAGCAGACACTTTGTGAAGTGCTCGGGGTATAATGTACCAGACACTTTGCGAGATGCTGGGGATATAATGAAGAACAAAACACAGTCCCTGGTAGTGAATCCACCAACACACATGTCCATTGAGCAATATAGACACAGCAGGCCTTATGATAGTCCTTATGAGGCAAGAGGAAGGGAGGCGTACATGGGCGGGGAGTAGGGTGACACACTATGAAATGGCCATTTTTGTTGATCAGAACAGTTAAATATTAGCAGTTTTATAAGGTTCAGCCACCTATCTGCTTTTAGTACCCCCATTTGACAGATGAGAAAAATGAAGCACTGAAAGACAATTATTTGTTGACTAATGAATAAATGAATGGATAATCCTTAGAAATGAGGGAACAAATCTATGGCGAGCCCCTGCTTTGTGTCAGACATTATTTTATCTATGTAATCCAGCCTCACCCAGAGAGATATTTAAGCAGGAGAATGATGTGGTCAGGTTGGGTGCAGATGTATTACCTCATTTAATTCCAACCCCATCACAAGGAGTCAAATAGGCGGCTGTTACCACTGTTGAAAAAAATGAAAAAAATTGCATCTCAAAGATACGAAGGGGCATTCCAAGATCACACAACCAGGCAGTGGCAGAGGTAGAATTTGAACCCAGGTTAATCTGTCTCTCTTCCTCAAGTCAGACAATGCATAAGGAGGTCTTCTATTATTGAGCAGCAGGTGGAAAACTCAAAATCCCTCTCCATGGAAGAAGTTGGTATTAGCCAGTTGTGGCTGCTATAACAAAATGCCACAAACTGTGTGGATTAAACAACACAGATTTATTTTCTTACAGTTCTGGAACTGAAAGTTCAAGATCAAGGTACTTACCTGTTCAATTTCTAATGAAAGCTCTCTTCCTGGCTTGCAGATGGTCACCTTCTTGCTGTGGAGAGAAAGGGAGACTGAGAGGGAGAGGGAGAGAGAGAGAGAGAGCAGGAGAAGGAGGAGGGAGGGAGAGAGAACAATAACTAATCCTATTGGATTAGGGTCTCACCCTTATAACCTCATTTAACCTTCATGACTTCCTTAGAAGTCTCCAAATACAGTGACATGGGGGGCGGGGGTTAGGGCTTCAACATATACATTTTGGAGGAACACAGGCATTCAATCAGGGCCTTTTCCAATTACCCTCACCTCCCTGTTCTGAATTCCACCATCCATACCTGGATGGCTGGTGGTGAAAACAAAAGCTTCCTCACTCCTAAAGGGGAAAGAAAAAAATACCCACCCAAGCAGCAAATATTTCAAACTTGGCAAAGCCCTCCCTGATTTCCCACACAAATGCAGACAGACACTGGAAGCTTCCAGTACTGCTGTCTCAGCTTATTAAACTAAAAATATTTGCCACCACAATGCCTTTATTAGTGGTATGATTAGTATTTTTTTTTTTTCCCGCAGGCAAAATCATTACTGGAGTAGGAGCCTGTGGACATCTAAAGAAATACCACAGCAGAAGCCTAAGCTGCCATTTTTTCCTCATTTCTCTGACAGGTTCTACATCCATTTCTTTTCTTTCCCCTTAATCTTCTTATTTTTTAACTACATAAAGCATTTTATTGCAGGAAAATCAGAAAACTCAGAAGAAAACAAAAATCACTCACATTTCCCCCATTCAGAGAGGAAGAGAACTACTATTACATTTCATTTGTTTCTTTCCTATCGTCTTTCATGTGCACCAACATATAGACATTATTATTGTTATTATTGATATTATTAATGTCAGTTTACAGAAGTGATATCAAATTTGGCATGTATCCCTCTCTTTATCATTACCCATCATGAGAATCTTTCCATGCCAATAAATATAGATTGAGCTCATTTTCAATGTCTGTCTACTACACAATTTTGTTACATGGATGTCTTATAATTTATTTAAGCACGCTCCTACTGGTGCTCCTTAGATTGTTTTTAAGTTTTCTCTCTTTTTTTTTTAATTCAGGGTCCCACTCTGTCACCCAGGCTATAGTGCAGTGACACGATCATGGCTCACCATAACCTCAACTTCCTGGGCTCAGGCAATCCTTTCACCTCAACCTCCCAAGAACCTGGAACTACAGGTGCGTGCCACCATGCCTGGCTTTTTTTTTTTTAACTTTGTAGAGACAGGTCTTGAACTCCAGGCTGGTCTTGAACTCCTGGCCTAAAGCAATCCTCCTGCCTTGGCCTCCCAAAGTGCTGCAATTACACGTGTGAGCCACTGTGCCTGGCCTACATTTTCATTCTTATAAACAAAACTGAGATAAGCATCCTGGTAGCTATATATTTGCACTCATTCATGCTTTCTTTTTAAGGATAAATTTCTATAAGTTGTATTTCCAAATAAATAGATATACATAGTTCTGTTAGCACTGTATTGTTATCTGCTCATAAAATACATACATATATATTTCACTATCAAAATGGAGGGTTTTATTTTCTCTCTTTTACTCTTGTTGGGGACCATCTTTGGAAAAGCAGAGGGAAAACTAAAAAGTTTTAAAAATTATGATAGCACATCAAAATTACACTGTTAAGAGTTAATTGATCATTAAATTGGTTGCATTACATATATTTTTAACTAACTTGCATCCAGTTGTCTTTTATTAAATGTAAAACATCATGGACTTTAAGATACACCATTATTTTATGTAAAATGAAGAAGAAAAATAAAGCTACAACCCAATGACTTTACAGTCTGCAACACCTTGACTGGTCATACCTTTCCTCATTTAAAATTTCTTTAATGTATTCCAAGGGATTTGGAAATTTCTCTTAACTCTTGTTGCTTGGCCTGGCATATCAAAAGAAATCCATTTGCATATGTCTCAGTGACAAAATGTAGCATAACTTAGCCTACTTTTGGTTTCTTCCTTTTCAGGGGTTCAGCAAAGATTTGATTGTTGCTTTGCAGGAAAATATGAAACTGGAGTAATTCCCCCAAAGACAAGAAGTTACTTTACTAATATCAAATTTCCATACCACTACTCTGATTTGGGGGCCTCTCTGTATATACTGGACTTTCCATTTCAATGCTGAGTCATATCATTGTGTAATCTTGTAAAAGACATTTTAAGTGGCAGTTAAAATCAACATGTAAAGTACTTGCAATATGCATAACTCAGCTGAAATGATGACAGTGTGAGTAGCTGTGACCAAGTTTGCATGGATACAGGGATTGAAACTCTGTCATGTCTGCTGACTGGCTGATGGCAAACTGTAAAATACACCTCAATGTCAGGGATGTTAACATCGAAAAAACTGGGCATCTTAAAATTGATGAAATATGATTAAGGGAGCCTCAAAAAATTAAGATTAAAAAGAGAATATCAGCACAAGTATGTTGGTAATGGTGCTTCCTTATTCCATTCAGCAAGTGTAAACCTCAGAATAGGCTGAAGACAGGACACACAGGTCTGTGAGACTCTCTGGTTGTACCACTTCCCACCTGCTTCTCAAAAGAGAGCATCTTTGCCCAACTACTATGGGTCTAGCGTTTAAAGATAATCACAGCTGCATATAATGATTTAGGTGGAGAGAGAGAAAGAGAAAGAAATCAACATAATCCCTAAACACAGACCCAAGAAACAGCCACCAACTTTAATTTTAGAGGAAAATTTAGTGAGAGCCGGTGTATAATTGGTCAACACTTAGAAGCAATCAAGATGTCCTTTAAGAGGTGAATGGATAAATAAGCTGTAGTACATCCAGACGACAAAGAAATGAGTTATTAAGCCACGAAAAGATGCAAAGGAATCTTTGATACATATTGTTAAGAGAAAGAAGGCAATCTGAAAAGGTTCCGTACTGCATGATTCCAACTATATGACATTCTGGAAAAAGTAAAACAATGGAGATGGTAAAAAGATAAGTGGGTGATAGAGTATGAAGATGGGGGGAAGGGGGGAATGACCAGGTGGAGCACAGACCATTTTCAGAGCAGTAAAACTACTCTGTGTGATACTGGAACGGGGGATTACACTTTTGTCCAAACCCACAGAAAAGCACCAAGAGTGAACTCCAGTGTAAACTATGGACTTTAGTTAATAATAATGTACCAATGCTGATTCCTCAGGTGTAATATATGTGCCACATTAATGCAAGAGAAAACTATATTTGTGGGGGGCAGCAGGGGGATGCGTAAGCTCTGCATTTGCTGCTCAATTTTTTTGTAAACCTAAAACTCAAAAAATCATCTGTTAATTAAATGTAAACATATACATAACATACATATTCATTAAAATACTTATGAATATATAGCTTTAAGAAGCTAACACACAGAAGCAACCACTATCCAGTGGTTAGACTTCTAGTCTTGTTTCCAAGCAAATACATTCATATTTAATAAATGAGAGCATCCTCAACAAGGTGTACATATTTTTAAGGGCTTCAGTTAAAATGCCCACATTCTCCTGTGGAAAGGTATTGATTTCCACCACTTGCAGAAAGCACAGGCACCCTTCACTTTCACCCTGACCAACCCCAGAACCCCAGCTAGCTTCACAGGCAATCCTATGGCTTCTTGTATTTGTTTATTTTCCACAGCAAGTGAGGAGGTGCTCAGGGATGTCCCCACCAGCTGCCCACTGTACCTTGCTATGCAAGGAGGGAGGAGATAGAGATGACCTTGACTACAGTCTTTGAACCCCTAGACTGGCTGTCTCTGCAAATTCAGCTGCAGAAAATCTAAGGAGTGAAAGCTGAGAGGACCTTGAGGCAGGGCAAGATTTGGCTTTTTGCCAGGATAAGATTTGTCAATAAAGCTGTTGCAGTCTTGTCAGGATCAAATCGTGTTCCCCCCCACATCTACCCCAATCTCTGACCCTCTTGAGATAATACCAAAGTCAATTTTACAGAGCCTCACACTCTATTCCAGCCCAGATCAAGACAGCCAGAGGTTAGGAAAGCAAGCTGAGCATCTGATTGATATTTTGGGGTGGCAGACCTAGCTGTATATAACCCTGGATAAATAATCTTCCCCCAAGCTGTAAGGTTAAAAATGTAAGAAATCTAAAACAGAGCGATTGAGACTGTAGACTCTGTGGCTGGCATTCAAATGCACCAAACACTAGTATCTGTGTTACCTGGAACAAGTTACTTAACTTTCTGAGCCTCAGTTTCCTTCATTGTAAAATGGGCATAATAATGCTCACCTCAGGATTAAATGAGACAATCCATGTAAAGTGCTTAGACACCACAACCCCTCCACAAAGAGAAGCTGTTATGAATATTTGAGTCATTAGGAACACCTGAGTCTACCTCCCTCCAAACTGGCTTGCATTTGGGGTGACTAAGGCCCAAAGAAGGAAACACCTTGCCCAAAGTCACACAGTAAGTTACTACTCATGCCTGGAAGTTCTGTTTTTGAAGCCTCAATCCAACGCCCTTTACACTACTCAAAAGCCCCTCTTGCAGGACACAAAGAGGACACAAGACCTCTCTTCATTTCTTTGGCTCTCTTCCACCTCTGGGGGCTCTGATGAAATACAGGACACATGCAGTCAGCTTCTTAGACAGTAGTTCCCTAACAGGAATATTATTTAGGACCTGAGTCAGTTCAGCATGAAATGTAATCACTCGATCAATATTGTGACACAGCTTGTCAGAAAGCTGGGGACTGGTTGGGAGCACCTGGTTGCCAAGGATGCTCTTATTTGGTTGGTTTTTCCTTTGGATCGTAAAAAGCCAGTCCTCAAGCATGGGGACCGGGAGGTTTCCATGCCCCTGGGTGGGGTATCTTGTCTCCAACTAATAGCAAACCCCCCAAACCTTCATTTACACACATCTCCCTAAAATGGAGTCTAGTTCTTCCTGTTCTCTGACGGTCCTCTTGTGTCACCCCGCCTCTGCACCTTTGCCCACTAGGGTCCCCCACCTGGAGAGTCATCCTTTGCTATATCTTTCTAACACATCTCCCTGCTTCCCCTCTGACTCCTTCCTCCCCTAATCCATAGAAAAATACCAATAGTAATAGATGCATTGACCAGGTCTCCCTTCAAACATAAAGGGCTTATTTCCAAAGATGCCTGTTCCATGGTCACATTCTTTACCAAGACAGCTTGTTTGTATAGAGACTGGTCATTGTAGAAGTACAAAGGTCCAGTCTCATTGCTCCAGTGGGTGACAACTCTGAAGTCCCCTCCCTGGTTCAGAGCTCCCCATGGTGACATCGGCTGAGCCCTTCCTTGCGATGCAGCCCAACCCAATGGCTCCCTTCACCCAATCCTGCCTCTTTACAAGTGTGGATACCAAGAGCACCTCCTAATAAACTTCCTACACAAAAATCTCTATCTCAGGGTCTGCTTTTCAGGAACCCAACTGCAGACCGATCCTTTTAAGCACAGACAGTCATCTTACCTCCTCTCCATTTAAAATCCTTTGATGGCTTTCCACTTGGAATAAAATTCAAACTTCTTTTTTTTTTTTTTTTTTTGAGTTGGAGTCTCACTCTGTCGCCCAGACTGGAGTACAGTGGCCGCTCCCAGCCACCGCAGCCTTGACCTGCTGGGCTCCAGCGATCCTTCTGCCTCAGCCTTCCAAGTAGCTGGAACTACATGCGCGTGCTACCACACCCGGCTAAATTTTTATTTATTGGAGAGATGAGGTCTCGCCAAGTTGCCCAGGCAGGTCTCAAACCCACGGGCTCAGGCAATCCACTCACCTCAGCCTCCCAAAGCGAGGGATTACAGGCTGAGCCACCGAGCCCGGCAAAATTTAAACTTCTTATAATACTTGTACAGCCCCAAATCAGGGTCCAATAGCAATGCACATAGGAATACAGCACATTTAGAAGAAAAAAACCAGATAAAATTAACCTCGATGATACATTTTATTAACCCCAAATCATAAATATTATCATTTTAACATGCAACCAATGTAAAATATGAACTTTTTTTACCCTAGGTCTGTGAATTCATGTGTGTATTTTGCAATTACAGCACATGTCAATTTGGACTCACAGCACTTCAAGTGCTCGACTTCCACATGGTTAATGGCTGCTGATGGGGACAGGGGAACTCTGAATGATCTGGTTCCTGCCTCCACCTTACCCTCATCTCTACTGTGATTCCCTGCTGCTCCTGCTTTTCTTTTTGTTCCTTGAATATCTCAAACCCACTCATGCCTCAGGCACATTGTACTTGTTGTTTGCTCTACCTGAAATACTGTGTTCCCAGTACTTTGCACAGCCCGCTTCTTCTTGTCACTAAAGGTCTTCTCTCAAATGCTACCTTCTCAGAGAGGTCATTTTTGATGATTCCATGTAAAGAAGTCCCCCTCTCCAATACTCATCAACAACTCATCCCAGGATATTTCCACATAGCACCTACCACATTTTGCAATTATTGTATTTAATATTTGTTCACACATTGTATTGTCTGTCTTTCTCTATCAAAAGGTAAGCTCCAGGATATCAGAGATTTGGGTCTGCCTATTAATTATGCATCACTTTCTGGGCCCAGGAAATAGTCTGTCATCAGGAGTATTTCTTATCCCTTAATATCTGTTAATGTACAAAACATGAAGAAAAGATACATTAAAAATAAAATACGGGCACAGCAGGAGACGGGGCAAGATGGCGACAGCATAGGTGAACTGGTGAGATTCTCTGAACGGACCAAGGCTGCATACTGCTGAATAGACAGACTGTAAAGCAGAGGGAAAAGTGAATAAAACCAGAAGACCCTCATAAGGAAGAACAGGTCATTGCAGAAGAGAAATAAAAGCAACCCCACCTTCTCTCAAAAACAGAACTGAAGAGGGGGAGGGAAAGGGGGAGAGGGAGAAAAATCTACAGAAATGAAGAAAAACCAAAAGAAGAGTATGGGTCTCTCCCAGACGCCTGGGAGAGCAGACACTGAGAAAACTGACTTTGGAATGCAAACAATGAAAAGTCCCCAGAATGAAGGGTCTCAAAATGCAAATGTAGATATCAAAACAATAATGAGAAATTAAAAAGAATTGAGGAGACACAAGAAGAAACTAGGAAGGAGCTGATATCTGAGATAACAGTAATAAAGAATACTGTGAATGAAATAAATAACAAATTGATAAGCATGGAAAGCAGAATTACCCAAGCAGAGGAAAGAATCTCAGAGCTTGAGGACCAAAATATAGAAATAATCCAAACTCTTAAAAACACAGAAAACAAGCTCAAAAAGACAGAACAAAACCTTCAAGAGATGAGTGACTACCTTAAGAGGCCTTACCTAAGAATAATCGGACTCCCTGAGGCAGAAAAAGAAACAGAGACCACATTGGAACAAATTTTCCATGAGATCATTCAAGAAAACTTCCCTTGTCTAATCAGCGATGCAAAAATTCAAACACAAGAGATTCAGAGAACCCCTGCAAGACAACAAATGAGAAGACCAACTCCTAGACACATAATAATTTGCCTAAATAAAGTAGGCACAAAAGAAAAAATCCTAAAGGCAGCAAGAGAAAAAGGCCAGATCACCTACCATGGAAGACCAATCAGAATAGCAGCAGATTTATCTGCAGAAACCCTGCAGGCTAGGAGAGCTTGGAGCCCTATCTTCAAAGTCCTAAAAGATAAACAATTTCAACCAAGAATAACCTACCCGGCCAAGCTAAGCTTCATCAGTGAGGGAGAATTAAAATCTTTCCCAGATATCCAATCCCTAAGAACTTATGCTGCCACCAAACCATCTCTACATGAAACACTTAAGAAAGTACTAAACACAGAAGAAAAGGAAAAAAGAACAACATTCTTCACAAGAGTACAGGGAAAAGAATAAAATAATCACGAACCAAACCCAAAACCAAAAGAAAGACAAAAAAAAAAAAAAGAAAAAAGAAAAAAACCAAGTGGAAGAACAACAACTCAATAAGAACTCCATGATAGGGACGAACTCTCACATTTCAATAATTAGTCTGAATGTGAATGGACTAAACACACCACTGAAAAGACATAGAATGACAAAATGGATAAAATATCACCAGGCAACAATATACTGCCTTCAAGAGACCCATCTCACTAGAAAGGACATACACAGACTCAAAGTAAGAGGATGGGAAACAAATTTTCAGGCGAATGGAACACAAAAGAAAGGAGGAGTCACGATCCTAATTTCAGACAAAATACCATTTAAGCTATCAAAAATTAAAAAAGATACAGAGGGCCACTACATAATGATAAAAGGTTCACTCCATCAACAAGAAATATCTATCCTAAACATATATGCACCCAACATAGGTGCGCCAACATTCATAAAGCAACTTCTAGGAAAACTAAAGAAAGACATTGATTCTAACACCATAATAACTGGGGACTTTAATACACCACTCACAACCTTAGACAGATCATCAGGACAAAAAATTAGCAAGGAGATCCGGAACCTCAATGAGACTCTGGACCAAATGGACTTAATTGATACCTACAGAACACTCCATCCAAAGACCACAGAATACACATTCTACTCATCACCACATGGAACATATTCTAAGATCGACCACATAAATGGACACAAATCAAGTATAAGCAATTTTAAAAGGACTGAAATTCTACCATGCACCTTCTCAGACCACAGTGGAATAAAAATAAACATTGACACCAACAAAGTCCCTCCAAAACCCACAAAGACATGGACACTAAACAGCATGATGCTAAATAACTCCTGGGTCAATAATGACATCAAAACAGAGATCAAAAGATACCTGGAAACAAATGAAAATGAAGAAACATCTTACCAAAATCTCTGGGATGCCTTAAAAGCTGTAATAAGAGGGGAATTTATATCCCTACAAACACACATGAGGAAAATGGAAGGAACAGAAATTAACAACCTAACAAGCCACCTAAAGAAGCTGGAAAAGCAAGACCACAAAAACCCTAATTTCAGCAGAAGAAACCAGATCACCAAAATAAAAGCCCAAATCCAGGACATAGAAGACAAAAAGATAATAGAAAAAATCAATGAAACAAAAAGCTGGTTCTTCAAAAGAATAAGCAAGATCGATGGTCCCCTAGCTAGACTGACCAAGAAAAAACGAGAAAAAAACCAAATAAGTACAATCAGAAACACAAAAGATGAAGTCACATGTGACCCTGAAGAAATACAAAAGATCATTAGAGACTACTACGTACACTTGTATGGAAACAAACTTGAAAACCTTAAGGAAATGGAGGACTTTCTGACATCACACAACCTACCTAAGTTGGAACAAGAAGAGATTGAGACCCTAAATAAACCAATAGCAATCAAGGAAATCGACTACGTAATAAGAAAACTTCCTACAAAAAAAAGCCCTGGACCAGATGGCTTTCCAGCAGAATTTTACAAGACATTTAAGGAGGAACTGATACCAATCCTACTGAAGGTATTCCAGGCGATTGAAAAAGATGGAATGCTCCCCAAATCATTTTACGAAGCCAACATCACATTGATACCCAAGCCAGGTAAAGATCCAGCAAAGAAAGAGAACTACAGGCCAATATCTTTGATGAACACAGATGCTAAAATTCTCAACAAGATCCTAGCAAACCAGATTCAGCAATACATCTCAAAGATCATCCATCATGACCAAGTAGGCTTCATTCCTGGGATGCAAGGCTGGTTCAACATTCGTAAAACCATAAATGTTATTAAATACATTAACAGATGTCAAAACAAAAACCACATGATTATATCATTAGATGCAGAAAAAGCTTTTGATAAAATCCAGCACCCCTTCTTGATAAAAACACTTGAACATCTAGGCATACGGGGAACATACCTCAAAATAGTAAAAGCCATCTATGAGAAACCCACAGCAAGCATACTCCTAAATGGACAAAAATTAGAACCATTTCCCCTGAAAACTGGAACAAGACAAGGATGCCCACTCTCACCCCTCCTGTTCAAGATAGTATTGGAAGTCCTGGCTCGAGCAATCAGAGAAGAGAAGGCAATCAGGGGTATCCAAATAGGAAAAGAGGAAGTCAAGTTATATCTCTTTGCAGACGACATGATTGTATACCTTGAAAACCCAAGAGAATCTTTCAAAAACCTCCTTACACTGATAAAGACCTTTGGCAAAGTCTCAGGATACAAAATAAATGTACAAAAGACAATTGCATTTCTCTACACCAATAATAAACAAACAGAAACCCAAATAAAAAACACAATTCCATTCACAATAGCCACAAAAAAATGAAATACCTTGGCATCTTCCTAACCAGAGACGTGAAAGACCTTTACAAGGAAAACTACAAAACACTGCTCAAAGAAATCAAAGTTGACACAAACAAGTGGAAAAATATCCCATGCTCATGGATCGGAAGAATCAACATTGTGAAGATGTCCATCTTACCTAAGGCAATCTACAAATTTAATGCAATACCCATCAAATTACCAGCAACATTCTTCTCAGACCTAGAAAAAGCAATGCAGGAATTCATATGGAAACACAAACATCAAAGAATAGCCAGAACAATCCTCAGCAATAAAAACAATGCAGGTGGTATCACACTGCCAGACTTCAAACTTTACTATAAAGCTACAATCATCAAAACAGCTTGGTATTGGTATAGGAACAGGCATATAGATCAATGGAATAGAATTGAGATTCCAGAAGCAAAACCTCAATTTCTCAACTAACTCATCTTTGACAAAGCCTCCACCACCTACCACTGGGGAGAGGAGAACCTATTCAGTAAATGGTGCTGGGAAAACTGGCTGACCACATGCAGAAGATTGAAACAGGACCCCTATCTATCCCCATGCACAAAGGTTAATTCCAAATGGATCAGAGACCTAAATGTAAAACCTCAAACCATAAGAACCTTAGAAAATGAAGGAAAAACCCTCATGGAAATCAGAACTGGCATCCAATTCCTGAACAAAACCTGAAACCCACAGCTCATAAGAGAGAAAATAGACAAGTGGGACCTTATTAAACTAACAAGCTTCTGCAAAGCCAAAGAAACCATCAAAAGAGCAGGGAGACAGCCTACAGACTGTATTTGCCAACTCCAGGTCCGACAAAGGCTTAACATCCTGGATCTACAAGGAACTCAAGTGTGCTGAAAAGAAAAAAACAAACAACCCCATTATAAAATGGGCAAAAGATATGAACAGACACTTCACAAAGGAAAACATCCGAACAGCCAACAAACACAAGAAGAAATGTTCAACCTCACTAATCATCAGGGAGATGCAAATCAAAACCACACTGAGATACCACCTAACCCCAGTCAGAATGGCAATTATCAACAACTCAAAAAATAACAGCTGCTGGAGAGGGTGTGGTGAAAAGGGAACACTTCTACACTGTTGGTGGGAGTGTAAACTAGTGCAACCTCTGTGGAAAGCAGTGTGGCGATTCCTAAAAGCTCTAAATATCAACCTTCCATATGACCCCGCAATCCCCCTACTGGGAATATATCCTGAAGAACACAAATCACTCTATAAAAAAGATACCTGCACACGCATGTTTATCGCAACATTGTTCACAATAGCAAGAACCTGGAAACAGCCATGCTGTCCGTCAAAAGAGGACTGGATTTAAAAAATGTGGTACATATACACGATTGAATACTACACAGCCATAAAAAAGAACAAAATCATGAATTTCGCAGCAACCTGGATGGAACTAGAGTCGATAATACTGAGTGACCTCTCACAGAAACAAAGATCCGGGTATCACATGTTCTCACTCATATAATGGACCTCAAACATCCAATGCAATACTATACGAAAATGACCGACAGTACTGGGAAACTATGGTGGGGGGAGGGAGATGGGATTAACAGTAGCAAATATCTGTCTGGGTATGGGGAAACATCCTATATCAACAGGGTGCCTGAATGAAACGCAATTGTATACCTAACCCTTAACTGTACCCCACAACTTCACAATAAAAAATAATAATAAAAAAAAAATAAAATACATATCTACAATATTTGCATATATGGGTTTGCTGGTCAAAAAGAAACCCCCTTTTATAGTCATAAAAAGGTAATCTAGTGTCTGCTCATATGATTAACTTCACTAAAACAAATCTGATATTTATTGAGTATTCTTTGGAGATTTCACTCATTCTTATTTCCTCAGAATATCACTTATAACCTGATGACTCCCACATGTTTATCTCTAGCCACTGATTCAAATCTCCAGTTTCCAATTATAGACTGGATATATCAGCGTTGCCATCTTTTCTTCCAGTAATCTCTATTTTAGCACTTATCCAGGGCATAACAACTCCATAGCCTCCGTTGCTTTTTTTCTACAAACTGCTGGATGGCTTATTTATCTATAACTCCATAGTGTTTGTGTTCTCAAGTGACACATTTAATGTTGTATTAATTAAATGTAATAAATTACCATGTTAAAAAACCAGAAAACCCTGTAGCATTCTTCCTTTGTGCTTTGATTATCATCTTTGCTTGATATAATATATATACATATTTGATAGACTACTGTTATTAGGAGATTAACAGTTTGTATAGATATACATGTGTCACACACACATCCAGCAGAAATCCCTACCCTCATGGAGCTTATACTCTAATGGGGAGATGGGCAATAAAATAAGTCATATACACTTACCCATGTATGCACATGTGCACCCACACAGATGCTCCTTGATTTACAGTGGGGTTAGGTCCCAATAAATCCATCATAAGTTGAAAATATAGTTAAGCTAAAAATGCATTTAATACATCTTCTCTAGTAATCTACTGAACATTGTAGCTTACTTAACCTAGTCTACCTTAAATGGGCTGAGAACACTCACATTAGCCTACAATTAGGCAAAATCATCTAAAACAGTCTATTTTATATCTTTTTTTAAATAATAAAGCAGCAGTCCCCAACCTTTTTGGCATCAGGACCAGTTTTATGGAAGACAATTTTTCCACAGGGTGGGGAAGGGGGTGCAGTAAAACTAATAAGGAATTTTACATACGCACAGTTCACAATAGGGTTTGGGCTCCTATGAAAATCGAATGCCACCACTGATCTGATAGAAGATGGAGCTTCACTCACCTGCCACTCACCTTCTGCTGTGCAGCCCAGTTCTTTACAGGCTACAGAATGGTACTGGTCCATTGGCTAGGGGTTGGGGACCCCTGCAATAAAGGGTTGACTAACTAATGTAATTTATTGAATACTATACATCACATCAAAATTATATATACATACACACACATACACACATATATACACACACACACGTGTGTATATATAAGCATACATATATGCTGGTGATAAATACTATGAAAAAAACAAATCAGAGGAAGGAAGTCAGAGAGTGTCAGGGATGGAGTTTCCATTTTATTTTTTTGTTTGTTTGTTTGTTTTTTGAGTAGGAGTCTCACTCTGTCGCCCAGACTGGAGTGCAGTGGCCGCTCCCGGCCACCGCAGCCTCGACCTGCTGGGCTCCGGCGATCCTTCCGCCTCAGCCTTCCAAGTAGCTGGAATTACAGGCATGCGCAACCACGCCCGGCTGATTTTTTGATTTATTGTAGAGATGAGGTCTCGCTGCCCAGGTGGGTCTCGAACCCATGGGCTCAGGCAATCCACTCACCTCAGCCTCCCAAAGGCGCGGGATTACAGGCTGAGCCACCGAGCCCGGCTGGAGTTTCCATTTTAAATGAGTTGAAGACAAGGAAAGTCTGGATGAGAAGATGACGTCTGAATAAAGACTTGAAGGAGATGGAATGATGAATATCTTGGGAAACAGTATTTCCCATACAGGGTTCAGCAGCACAAAGGCCCTGATATAGGAGTATGCCTGACGTGTCTGAAGAAGGCAAACAAGCTGGCATGGCTGGAGGGAATGAGCAAGAAAGAGAGTGATAGGAGATAACATTAGGACTGGATAGGGCTTGCTAATCAATTTCAAAATGCTCCCTTTTACTCAGAGAGCACACGGAGGCTGCTGGGGATTTTTGAGCAGAGAAAAACATGTTTTAGCAGCACTATTGTTTTCAGAATAGACAGACTTGAGCAAAGGTATATTTGGGAGACTATTACAACAGTCCAACTGAGAAACTGGGTTCAAGACTGCAATAGATACTTTCAGTTTTCTAACAAATTCCATTTTCCATTTCTCCCATAGTGATACGTAAACACATGGCCACACAACTAGGAACTACATTTCCCATCCTCCCCTGGGGCAATGTGGAACCATGTGACCAAGTACTAACCGATGGAATGTGAGCAAAAGGGATGTGTTCACCGTTGCCTTACTTGCTTTAAAGAATGGCGTGTTGTGTTCTTTTTCTTTCTGCCCTTTTTTTTTTCATTAATCAGTATTTTTTATTATGGTTTTGTGGGGTACAGTTAAGGGTTAGGTGTACAATTACGTTTCATTCAGGCACCCTGTTGATAAGAGGTGTTTTCCCATCCCCTGACAGATATTTGCTACTGTTAATCCCATCCCCCGCCCCCCCATAGTTTCCCAGTACCGTCAGTCATTTTCTTATAGTATTGCATTGAATGTTCAAGGTCCATTATATGAGTGAGAACATGTGATATTCGGATCTTTGTTTCTGTGAGAGGTCACTCAGTATTATAGACTCTAGTTCCATCCAGGTTGCAGAGAAATTCATGATTTTGTTCTTTTTTATGGCTGCATAGTATTCCATCGTGTATATGTACCACATTTTTTTTATCCAGTCCTCTTTTGATGGGCAGCATGGTTGTTTCCAGGTTCTTGCTATAAATAACAGCTGCTGGAGAGGGTGTGGTGAAAAGGGAACACTTCTACACTGTTGGTGGGAGTGTAAACTAGTGCAACTTCTGTGGAAAGCAGTGTGGCGATTCCTAAAAGCTCTAAAAATTGACCTTCCATATGACCCTGCAATCCCCCTACTGGGAATATACCCTGAAGAACACAAATCACTCTATAAAAAAGATACCTGCACACGTATGTTTATCGCAGCGTTGTTCTTTCTGCCCTTTTATACAAAGGCACAAGGATGTGCCTGTGAACCATATAGATGAGAACAATGGAAGGAAGTTCAAACCCTGTATAAGGGTGTAGAGCAAAGCCTAGTATACTGGGCTATTCGCCTCAGGACTGTCTTATGAATAAGAAATAAACTCCTGTCTTCTATAATCCACTGTATTTTGGGGTTCTTTGTTACAGCAGCTTAACCTTTACTTCAACTAATACACAGAATGTTATGGAAGGTTTAGCAATATCAGAAGTGAATTACAGCACAGTGTAGAATAGGAAACAACTTAAAATGAAATACTCACCATCTTGTGCTTAAAGCTTCTTAACCAAGCCCTGCAGGGAACTTCTCAGGCTGTCTTTCACTCCCCCAATACACATATTTCCCTGACTTTCCGGGGCCTGGAGATGGCTGTGAAATGTTATTTCATTTTATTAAGCAAGTGAATACTTTCTCACTCCCTATCACAAACAAATTCCAGTAACTTCTTCTGCATTACTCCAAAGGTTTTCTGGTACATCCTCAGAAAAGAAAGATGCGTTTAACCCAGGTCACCATCTTAACATAAAGAACTAGTAGAAACTTTGAAATCACAGATTTTTTTCTCATTTACTTCACAGTAAGTTTTTTAGTACTTATCCCTTCTGTAAAAATACTCTCAATAAGCAGAAGCAGGGGTAGAGGGTGTGGAAAAAATATGCTTTCCTCTGTACTAAGCAAACCTTAGAGTTTTCTCCTGGCATGTTGTCTGCCTTCTCCCATTTACTCAGACAAATATTTATACAACTGGCACCCCCGTATAGGCATTAACATGGTTCTTTCTCTCACACACACACTTAGGCACACATGAACAGAGAGTTGAGTCATCCTGGAGAGTTGTCTATTGTGATCTTTTCTGCTTTCAAACCCCAGCTTCCACAAATGCCTCCCTGGTCTTTGGCTATACGTCCTTTCTACTTGCTGGTTCTTTGGGTTTTTCACCCAAATCCACAGTGGGATGTTACGTCTGCCTTTATGATCTGTCATATTCATTAATAACACTGTGAAGCAGGTTATAAAATGCATCAAGAACATGGCCTCTTCCTGGGGTCCCCAGAAGCTGTGCCCAAGTGTGGCACAGTCAGGCTTTGCTCTCATAATGGAAAGGGCCATATTTCTTTCCTGAACAAGAAAAGATGCCTCATAGGGCAACCTACCCATGGGATAACTGTGGTCAGCTCGGGGGTCACCCCACAAAGGCAGTGAATGGGGACAAAATTTCATGAGATCTTAGAGAATGTCCTCCAAGGCCCTGCTCAGGATCTGACCAGAACTAACCCCTTCTGCTGCCTCCAGGGGTGTTATATGTGGGTTTTTGGTGTGCTTGTGTGGATAGATATGAATGCATATTGTATGTTGACTTGGTGAGTTGGTATGTGTATATAAGTATGGATTGCATACATATGTTTCTCTTTTTTTGAGTTGGAGGCTCACTCTGTTGCCCAGACTGGAGTGCAGTGGCACGCTCACGGTCACCACAGCCTTGACCTGCTGGGCTCCGGTGAGCCTTCCACCTCAGCCTTCCAAGTAGCTGGAATTACAGGCACGCGCTACCACGCCCGGCTAGTTTTTGATTTATTGTAGAGACAAGGTCTTGCCAAGTTGCCCGGGCGGCTCTTGAACCCGTGGGCGCTGGCAATCCACTCACCCATGGTGGCTTTACATTGTGTCATCTTGGCCTCCCAAAGTGCTGGAATTACAGGCTGAGCCACCAAGCCCGGCTGCATATATATGTTAATGTCAGTGTGTGGATCTCTGTGTACGTGTGTCCAAATTTTACTGGGCCCTGCTCATTTGTCTAGCCCATCTCACTCCATTCTTCTTCCATTCTTTGTTCTGAACACAATGTGAAGTCACCACCCTTTGTAAATTCCTTAATTGTCTCTGTTTCTCTGTCTCCCTCTCTGACATTATCCTTGTGTATTTGTCTCTTTTACTCTGCATATGTCTCTTTCTCTTACCTGCTTCTCTCCCTTCCTCCGCCTCCTTATCATCACCACCATCTTCTTCATCCTCCTCCTTCTCCCTCTTCTTCTTCCTCCCCCCGCCCGCTCTCTCCCTCACTTCCACACACTATTTTCTTTCTTTTTTTTTTTTAAGTTGGAGTCTCACTCTGTCGCCCAGACTGGAGTGCAGTGGCCGCTCCCGGCCACCACAGCCTTGACCTGCTGGGCTCCGGCGATCCTTCCGCCTCAGCTTTCCGAGTAGCCGGAATTACAGGCATGCGCTACCACACCTGGCTGATTTTTTGATTTATTGTAGAGATGAGAGCTCACTGCCCAGGTGGGTCTCGAACCCGCAGGCTCAGGCAACCACACACTATTTTCTAATCTCCCACCATACCCGCCTCACCTAGCGAACTCCTCCCTCTCCTTTGCTTCTCAGCATAGCCATCACTTCTTCTGGCCTGAGCTCCCAGACAGTGTCGGCTCCTGCTGGGTGAGTCAAATTAACAAGGGCCTGTCCCTCCCCTTTTATAACTCTCATCAACTGAATTACCATTCCCTATTTTGCTCTCTCTTCCCTGCCCATGGTGGCTTTACATTGTTAGCTCAACTCATCTTAGTTGAGTTGAAAGTATCTCCCCAAATTACCTTTCCTGCAAGATTCAGCATTAGAATTGGCCAAAATTGGGTGAGCTTTGGAAGGTGGGCGAGAAAGAGCAGCTGTATTTATGTGCTTGAGGAGTCATTGTGAGTTCAGGCTCTGCTGCATCTCACACACACTGTCATCGGTCTGAGGGCTCACCTTCCTGAGGGTTTGGAGGCAGCAGGCAGGCCTGGCGCTCCTCCACCTCCTGCCAAACTATCTCTTTTACGGTCTCCAGCCCCTGGGCGAGATTTAGGTGTAGCTTCATGGCCCTTCTGAAAACCACAGCAGCACTGAAATTAGAGGTGTGGAGGTGCTGAGAGACTGACGTGGATTCCAGGGACGGACAGAAGCAGGTTCCAGTTCTCCCTGGTGTGTTCTAGCTCATCCTCATGGGTCCCGCATTGTTCTTGCTCTCTTCCATTTCACATCCATAATCACTTACCAACAGACAGCCCTGCTGACTTCAGGCTTGGCATCTGACGCAGGACAGCAGACTTACATAAGCAGCTCCATCAGCCAGCACAGTCACATAAGGTCCACCCCTGTTATAAACTCCTTATATAATTCATAACGGTTCTGCTTCTCTGACTTGATAAATAGCCTCAAACCTCCCTGAGGACAAGACTTCAAGTCAATTCTCAAATTAACCTGATTGTTTACTGCTGAATTCCCAGAGTTAAGAATGCACCCACAGCTTGAAAATTGCTTAATCAGAATGCTCCACACTCAACCGCAATGTTGATGTACTCACCTGGTGATCTATGCAGGTGTGTGGGCACACTCAAGAATGTCTGCCGTTCTTATGAGATGAGCAGTCACAAAGTAGCATCATTGTGTTAAATATGCCTGACTTATAGGCCTTGGTCCACAGGGCTTTCAAAATGTTGTGCTTTTGTATGTGTTTTTTGTTTTGTTTTTTGAGGGTTTGTTTGTTTGCTTGTTTCAGAAGGTACACATGCATATTTGTTACATGGACATATTGTGTAGTGGTGGGGATTGGGTCTCAGGTGGCCCATTCCCTAGACAGTGAACGTTGTACCCCATAGGTAGTTTCTGAACCCCAGCCCACTTTTCCCTTTCCCCCCTATTGGTGTCCCCAGTGTCTATTGTTTCCATCTTTGTGACCATTTAGCTCCCACATACAAATGAGAACATGCAGTGTTTGACTTTCTGCTTCAAAGTCAGTTTACTGCCGGGCTCGGTGGCTCAGCCTGTAATCCCGTGCCTTTGGAAGGCTGAGGTGAGTGGATTGCCTGAGCCCGTGGGTTCGAGACCCGCCTGGGCAGAGAGACCTCATCTCTACAATAAATCAAAAAATCAGCCGTGCGTGGTAGCGCATGCCTGTAATTCCGGCTACTTGGAAGGCCGAGGCGGAAGGATCGCCGGAGCCCAGCAGGTCGAGGTCGAGGCTGTAGTGGCTGGGAGTGGCCACTGACTGCACTCCAGTCTGGGCGATGGAGTGAGACTCCAACTCAAAACAAAACAAAACAAAAAACAAAGTCAGTTTACTTAAGATGATGATCTTCCAACTCCATCCATGTTGCTACAAAAAACATGATTCTTTTCTATGACTGTGTAGTATCCCATGGTTTATATATACCACATTTTCATTATCCACTGATCAGTTGATGGTAAAGCATTTAGACTGACTTCACATCTTTGCAACTGTGAATTTTGCTGCAATGAACATAAGGGCTCAGGTGTTTTTCTAATAAAATGACCTCTTTTCCTTAGGGTAGACACCTAATAATAGGATTGCTGGATCAAATGGTAGATCTACTTTTAGTTATTTGAATAATCTCCATACTGTTTTCTATAGAGGCTGTATTAATTTACACTCCCACCAACAGTGTGTAAGTGTTTCCTTTTCTCCAGAACCATGCCAGCATTTAATGTTTTTTTATTTTTTAATAATGGCCATTCTGACTGGTGTAAGGTGGCATCTCATTGTGGTTTGAATTTGCATTTCCCTGATGATGAGTAATGTTAAGCATTTTTTAAAAATATGATTGCAGACTATTTATTTATCTTCTTTTGAGAGATGTTTATTCATGCCATTTGCCTACTTTTTAATGGGGTTATTTACTTTTTTTCTTGCTGATTTGTTTGAGTTCTTTGTAGATTCTGGATATAAGCCTTTTGTCAGATGTATAGTTTGCAAATATTTTCTCCCATTCTTTAGGTTGCCTGTTTGCTCTGTTGATTATTTCTTTTGCTGTGCAGAAACTTTTTAGTTTAATTAAGTCCTACTTACTTATTTTTGTTTTAATTGCACTTGCTTTCAGGATTTTAGTCATAACTCATTTGCCTAGGCCTATGTCCATAAGAGTTTTTCATAGATTTTCTTCTAGAATTTTTATGATTTCAGGCCTGATGTTTAAGTCTTTAATACGTCTTGAGTTAATTTTTGTATATGGGGAGAGATAGAGATCAAGTTTCATTTTTCTGCATGTAGCTATCCAATTTTCCCAGCACCATTTGTTGAATAGGTTGTCCTTTTCTCCAGTATATGTTTTTGTTTGCTTTGTCAAAAATCAGTTGGTGTAGATATTTGGGTTTATTCCTGGATTCTCCATTCTGTTCCATTGGTTCATGTGTCTGCTCTCGAACTCTTTTGATTGCTATCATCTTATAGTATAATTTGAAGTCAGATAATGGGATGCCTACATCTTTGTTCTTTGTGCTTAGGAATATTTTGGCTATTTTGGCTCTTTTTTGGTTCCATGTGAATTTTAGGATTGTTTTTTCTAATTCTGTGATAAATGATGTTGGTAGTTTGGTAGGGATTGCATTGAATTTATAGATTACTTTGAGTAATATGGTCATTTTAATAAAGTTAATTCTTCCAATCCATGAGCATGGGATGTTTGTACATTTTTTGTATCCTCTGCAATTTCTTTCATCACAGTGGATCCTCGTGGAGATCTTTTACCTCCTTGGTTAAATATATTCCTAAGTATTTTAGCTTTTTGGTTGCTATTGTAAATGGAATTGAATTCTTGAGTTGATTCTTAGCTTGGTCACTATTGGTATATGTATAGCAGGGCTACTGATTTGTGTGTGTTGATTTTGTATTCAGAAACTTAACCAAGATCATTTATCAAGTCCAGGAGTCTTTTGGAGAAGTCTTTAGGATTCTCTACATATAAGATCATATTGTCAGCATACAGAGACAGTTTGGTTTCTTCTTTTCCAATTTGAATACACTTTATTTCTTTTTCTTGCCTGATTGCTTTGGCTAAAGCTTCCAGTAAGATGTTGAATAGTAGTGGTGAAAGTGGGCATCCTTGCTTTCTAGTTCTAGTTCTGAGGGCAATGTGTTCAACTTTTCTTTATTCATGATGACATCGGCTGTGGGTTTGTTGTGTATAGCTTTTATCATGTTGAGGACTATTCCTTTTATGCCTATTTTGCTGAGGGGTTTTATCATGAGGGGATGCGAAATTTTACCAAATGCTTTTTTCTGCATCTATTGAAATGAGCATATAATTTTTGTTTTTAATTCTGTTTATCTAGTGAATCATGTTTATTGACTAGCATATGTTGAACCACCCTCACATCCCTGGAATAAAACCCACTTGGTTGTGGTGTATTATTTTTTTTTATGTGCTGTTGAATTTGGATTGCTAATATTTTGTTGAGGATTTTTGTGTCTATGTTCATAAGGAATATTGGTCCGTGGTTTTCTTTTGTCATTGTGTCTTTTCCTAACCTTAGTATCAGAGTGCTACTGTCCTTGTGGAATGAATTAGGGACAATTCCCTCCTCTTCAATCTTGTGGAATAGCTTCAGTAAAATTGGTACCAGGTCTTCTTTCAATGTTTGGTCGAATTCAGCTGTGAGTCCATCATATTCTGGCCTTTTTTTTTTTTTTTTGGTTAGGAGACTTTTAATTACTGTTTCAATCTCTGCTACTCATTATTGGTCAGTTGAGGGTTTCTATTTCTTCCATATTCAAGGTTAGGGGGTTGTGTATTTCAAGAATTTATCTATTTCTTCTAGGTGATCTAGTTTGCTTGCATAAAGGTGTTAGAGTCTTGGATGATCTTTTGAATTTCCATCATATCAGTAATATTTCCTTTTTCATTTCTGATTGAGCTAATTTGAGTCTTCTTGCTTTGATTCTTAATTAATCTAGCTAGTGGTATATCAATTTTGTTTATCTTTTCAAATAATCAACTTTTAGTTTCATTGATCCTTTGTATTTTTTTAAAATTTTAATACTATTTAGTTCTGCTCTGATCTTTGTTATTTCTTTTCCTCCACTAGCTTTGGGTTTAGTTTGTTCATGTTTTTCTAGTTCTTTGAGGTGTGATGCTAGGTTGTCAGTCTGTGATCTTTCAGTCTTATTAATGTACATCTTAAGCGTTATAAATTTTCCTCTGAGCACAACTTTGGCTGTGTCCCAGAGGTTTTGATAACTTGTTTCATTGGTTTCATTCATTTCAAGTAATTTTTGAATTTTCATCTTGGTTTTATTATTGACCCAAGGATTATTCAGAAGCAAATTGTTTAACTTCTGTCTTTGGTTCCAAAAGTTCTTTTTGGAGTTAATTTCTAGTTTTATTCCGTTGTGGTCTGAGATGATGTTTGATATAATTTCAATTTTTTGACTTTATTGAGTCTTGATTTGTGACTTATCATATGGTCTATCTTGGAGAATGTTCCATGTGCTGATGAGAAAAATGTGTATTGTGTACTTTTGGAATGGAATGTTCTGTAGATGTCTGTTAGTTCCATTTCCTCTAGAGTGCTGTTTAACTCCAATGTTTCTTTGTTGACTTTCTGCTTTGATGATCTATCTATTTCTGTCAGTAGAATGTTGAAGTTTCCCATTATTATTGTATTGCTGTCTGTTTCTTTTTCTTTTTTTAGGTCTAGTCAAATTTATTTTATAACACTGGTGTTAGGTACATGTATATTTTAAATTGCTATGTCTTCTCATTATATTGATCCCTTTATCATTATATAATAGCCATCTTTGTCTTTTTTTACTTTTTTACTGTTGTTAGTTTAAAGTCTGTTTTATCTGATATGAGAATGGCTACTCCCACTCATTTTTGGTGTTCATTTACATAGAATATCATTCCCCACCTTTTTATCTTGAGTCTGTAGGAATCTTTCTCAGTTAAGTGGGTCTCTTGAAGGCAGCAGATATTTGGGTTGTGTTTTTTATTCATTCTTCCAGTTCTATATCTTTTCAATGGGGCATTGAGATCATTTATGTCCCGAGTTCATAATGCTATGTAAGATGCTAGTCTATTCATCATACTGGTTGTTTTCTGTTTTCTTTCTTTCTTTATTTTCTCTATTGTGTCAGTGTTCCATAAAACCTGTGAACTTTATGATTTCCAGCATGATTTTTCTACTGACCGTTTGTTTCAGTATTTAGAACTCCTTTGAATATTTCTTGTAGAGCCTGTCTAATGGTGACAAATTTCCTCAGTGTTTGCTTGTCTGCAAAGGACTTTACTTCTCCTTCATTCGTGAAACTTAGTATTTTAGGATACAACATCCTTGGCTGACAGTTATCTGTTTGAGGAGATAGGAGATGGGGACCCACCTCCCTTCTGGCTTGTAGGGTTTCTTCTGAGAAGTCTGCTGTTAGTCTTATGGGTTTCACTTTGTAAGTTATTTGATGCTTTTAATTTCACATCTCTTAAAATTCTGTCTTTCACATTAACTTTGCATAGCTGGATGACTATATGCCTTGGGGATGACCATTTTGCAATGAATATTCTAGGGATTCTTTGGGATTCTTGTATCTGGATGTTTAGATCTCTGGCAAAGCCATGGAAGTTTTCCTCCATTATTCCCTCAAATAAGTTTCCCAAATTTGTTTCATTCTCTTCTTCCTCAGAAACATCTATGATTCTTAGGTTTGGAAGTTTTACATAATCCCACATTTCTTAGAGACTGTTCCATTCTCTCGGTTCTTTGTTCTGTATTGTTGTCTGATTGGGTTGATTCAAAAGCTTTGTCTTCAAGTTCTAAGATTCTTTCTTCTACTTGTTCTAGTCTACTGTTAAAACATTACACTGCATTTGTACTTCCCTAAATGCTTCTTTCATTTCTGGAACTTTAGTTTTTTTAAAAAATATGTTTTTTATTTTAAAGATGTGGGGTACAATTCAGGGTTAGGTATACAAATGTTCACCATGTTGATGAGGTATGCCCCCCCCCTCCAGGCAGTTTCCCACTACTACCAATCCTTTTCCTGTAGTATTACAATAGTTGTTCAAGGTCCACTTATGAGTGAGAACATGTGATAGTCAGTTCTTTGCTTCTGTGATAGATCACTCAGTATTATAACCTCTAAGTTCATCAAAGTTGCTGTGAAGTTCACAGTTTTGTCCTTCATTATGGCTACATAATATTTCAATTTTTTTTATCCAGTCCTCTTTCAATGGACAGCATGGTTGGTTCCATGTTTTTGCTATTGTCATCAATGCTGCAATAAACATGTGTGTACAGGTATCTTTTTCATACAGTGATTTGAGTTGCTCCGGGTATATTCCCAGGAGGGGGATTGTGGGGTCATATGGAAGGTCAATTTTTAGATCTTTTAGGAATTGCCACACTGTTTTTCACAGAGGCTGTACTAGTTTACACTCCCCAAAATAGTGTGGAAGTGTTCCCTTTTCTTCCGCATCCTCTCCAGCATCTGTTGTTTTCTGAGTTATTGATGATGGCCTTTCTAAGTGGAGTTAAATGGTATCTCAGTGTGGTTTTAATTTGCATTTCTTTGATGACTAGTGAGGCTGAGCATTTTTTCCAGTATCTGTTGGCTGCTTATATATGTCTTCCTTTGAGAAGTGTCTATTCATATATTTTGCCCACTTTGTACTGGGACTGTTTGTTTTTTTTCTTTTTGGCATGTTTGAGTTCCTTGTAGATCCTAGATCCTAAGCCTTTGCCAGATATACAGTTGGCAAATATTTTTTCCCAGTCTGTGTGCTGTCTCCCTGCTCTCTTGATGGTTTCTTTGGCTTTGCAGAACAGCTTTGTTTTTTAGTAGGTGTTTATATATTTGGAGAATTTTTCATTCACTTTCTGAATAGTTTTTTCTTTTTAATTTCCTTATGTTAGTCTTCAATTTTCTCCTGAAGTTCATTGACCAAGTTTATCATCAACCTTTTGAATTCTATGTCTGGAATTTCAACAATTTTGTTTTGGTTAGGGTTCATTGCTGAAGAGTTGATGTGGTCTTTTGGGAGTGTTGGAGTACTTTATATTGTCAGAACTATTTTTTCTGATTTCTTCTAATTTGGGTAAATGACTTCTTATTTGAGATTGGTAGGGGACTGACATAGGCACTGTAGGGTTCCCTTGGTTATATACAGCCTTGGCGTGAGGTGTTTCTCAATTGCTAGATGTGGCAGCCTTGTGCATGTATCTGCTGGCTCACAGCATCCTGAATGGCCAGAGTGACTTGGAAGTGTTAGCTGGTACTTGGGATCTGGTTTCCCCAAAGCTAAGGTATTATATATAGTGTGGTTGGTTGTACTGCTGACTTCTGTCCAGGAGGTGGAGATTGTGGGAGAAAGCTGGCTATGATGGTGACTGTAGGGTTTATCCTTGGAGAGTGTTATTCCAAGGAAGGCCCCAACCAGTCTAGGATAAGGGTGGGGCTCTGGAGATTTCCCAAGTGTTTTGTTTGTTTTGAGTCTTCTGGGGAAAGGAAATAAAGCATCCTGCAAGTGTGCACTCTTAGCTGCCTCAGTGGGGATTAGAAGAGAGTTCCAGGCCACTGGGGTAATGCTGCTGTGCAGAACAGGTTCAGAAGAGTTCACAAGGGAAGTGAGAAGTTGCTACGGCAATGCATCCCATCCAGCTCCTGCCTTGGCCTCAGACAGTCTACCATCTGAATGTCAAGGTGCAGACTGCCTCAGGGTCTTAAGTGTCCTCAGGCAACCTGCCCAGCCAGGAACTGTCTACAACCTTGGAGTTTGCCCTTGGAGCCTGTTCCCTCCCAAGCTGGCTGGAAAATAGCCACTTTACCCTGTAAGGGCTGAATTTCTGGGAAATGGTGGCTGGCACTGCTCAAGGCTTTTTTCATGCACCACTCCATAGCAGAGCACAGCTGTAGAGAAGGCAGTTTTTTACGAGAGGCTGGGATCCCACAAGGCCCAGTGAGCCTTGCAAGTTTGTGGCAGGAGCACAGAACTCACTCACCTTTCCCATTGTGTCCAGAGGCTGTGGTGGACTATGGTGGTGCAGGAAAGAGTCTGGTCAATTCCTGCCCATGTCAGTGGATTTTTTTTTTATTCTTCTTTGCTCTAAATAGTTGCAATCACTTTTTTGGAGACTCGTAGGGTGTGCTGTTGGATTCATTCCTTGCTGAGTGCTAAGAAAACTCTATCTTTGTTTACTCTATAGGAGAAGCTCACCTTGCTGCCTCATATTGGACGTCTTAATCCGGAAATCCAAAATTCTGAATTAGCTGTTGATATTCAGAAATCAGATTTTACATACAAAATCCAATTTTAAACTTTTCTTTAAAAAATCAGTAGCTCAGGCAACATGGAGCCCACATCTCCCATGGCAACAATTGGGTGAAAGAAAACCACTGCCCTCTTGAGATGGGGCTTGTGCCCTTTGCTTCCCATCCCCCTACCCTGCACTCACTTGTCTGTTCCCTCATTCAAATTCCTTTCTGGTTCCTGTAAAACTTTGAGTTTGAACTGTTCTACCTCTGGGCTTCTTTTTCATGAAAGAAAATAAGCCTTTCTCTTTTGCTAGCCAATCATTTTGTGTCTCTCTTACTTGCAATTGAATCTAATCCAAGATGAGAAAACCTGGTGCCTTCATAGGACACTATTAACAGCCCAAGGGTAGGGATATAAGCTACTTGATCAAGATGTCTTCTTTGAGTTAGTTGAGCATATCCTGAATTCAAATTAACATGCACAGTGGTCATTTCTTTAAGCCATGCATTTCCATTTGTACAGTCCCCCAAGGGCAGGGAGATGGGAGTAGCTAGTCTCTTGTTTAACTTCTTCTCCAGCTCTCTAAAGAGTATGAGATCTTTATTCTAGACTTGGAACTCCCTGTCAGCCTCTTGTTGCTCTCTCCCTTTCTTCTCCCCATAACAGATAATATTGGTGCCCTTCTTCATCCCCTCCCACACACCCACACATCCCTCTGGCATCTCTCACAAGCCCTTGGGACTCACTCACTATAGCTTGGCTCTGAGAAAGAGCAAGTTCAAGACAACTGAACTTGCCATACTGAGCCCCTGTTAGCATAATAATGTAGAGGAATCCCTGCCCCTTTCTCTGAAAGACACCCCTTTGGTTAGCAAAGCTTTATTCTGTGCCTGATATCATTTCTATATGCATATTTAGTGTATATTCATTTCTATATGCAGGTTTAATTCTGTACACACATGCATAGATATTTCCCATAATGTGTTTAAGTCATTTTTAAATACATTGTGTACATGTGTGATGTTGTATGTATATGAATATATTCATGAGAGAGTATCTGCATATTAAAAGTGTTTTCTATAGACCTGGGATTACACAAGACTTCTTTTGATCTCATTTAATTTATGCAAATATTTTATAATATAGAGAATACTATCTGCATTTTATAATGAGAAAATTCAGGCTCAGCAGGGAGAGTCCTTTGGCTACGGTGACACAGCTATACATTATAAGTTATTTGTTGCAGATGTGCTTAGTGCCACCCACATTCCTTTTGCCAGTGCACCTGTCACCCAACTACTGAAAATGATGGCTATTAACAGGTCACTCCCACACACCTTGCTTGTGGTCATCTGACAGATCACATACCTTCCCAGGGAGGAGGGATTCAGGGCCAGTGTCTAACTGATGTGGAGGTATAAGAGCCCACCAGATATTATTTCTCAGGAGAGGCAGATTCTGGCAGGGGGAGAACTTAGGCCAATGTGATTTCAGAAGCAATCTAGTCTGAACCCTCATCTTTGGCTCTGTCTTTTGGGATGCTGATCAGATATTATTGAACCAGAATTGGAGCATAGATTTTCTCTGACTACAAAGCCTGGGGAATGTTCCTCCACGCCACACTGCATCCTCCCTTGGTGTTTGTGTTACAATTCATGCTCATCTGGGATGATTTTCCTATACCTTTCTCCAGAGGTAGCAATGAATAGGAATTGTTTGTTTGTCTAAACGCAGAGTGGAAGCTAACTGTTTTAGACTTTGACACGGCATAATGGACACTGCGCCTGTTACATTACATTTTATGGGTTTATAGCAATTACGTTGCATTTTATGGTGTCATAACATATTACATTTTATGGCTTAATATCAGCTTTAATGCAAGACACCATGGCCCAGAATTTTAACAAGGGGAAGTGTCTCCTGGTGCGATGGTAATGGGCTTTCTGCATGACCATGTGCTTTCCTTCAGGAGTCCGGGGAAAGTGATGCAGGGGCCAGATCTCCCTCAAGCCTCAAAAGCAACCCCACCCTGAGCCTCCTCAGGCAAGTCTGGCTTCCTCACCCAGGGGTCCTTGGACTGACTGGTTGAACAGATACTGCCCTGGGCTTCCTGCCCCTCGTGTTTTCTTCACCCTTATTTTTCATGTTTTTCCCTCATAACAGCCAGAATAATCTTTTCAAAGCACAAAGCTGCTTATGCCATGGCTCTGTTTAAAACCTGTTTATAACTTCCCATTGCCAACAGGACCAAGTCTAAACTAAGGTTATGATTCAAGGAAGGATTTTCATGTTCTGATCCTCAGCCTGGTTCATTTGTCACCTCCCATGTACCCTATGTTAAAACCACAGTGAGTATCCCATCATTGCCAAAACTTCTGTTCCCTTTGTACCTCCATGTCTTTGCACATGCTGTTTATTCTGCCCAGAATCCCCTCCCAGATTTTCTTCTATGCATTTATTCAACAAATATTTATTGAACATCTACAATGTTTGGCATTGTTCTGACTTCCAGGGATGCAGCGGTAAATGAAACACATAAAGGGTCTACTCTCATGGAGCTCACCTTCTAAATGGAAAGAGGTGACATCCAGTCCTTCAAAACTCAACTCGTGTCATCTCCTCTAGGAACCCTTCCCTGATGGGTGCTTAGATAGCAAGGTATGCATTTTGTTTCATGCCTGTGTCATAATACTTGTAACAATGATTTTAGTCATTCACTTCTCTACCTTCCCCAAGGGCAGGACAATATCTTACCCATTTTTTACTTTTGTATCACCATCAGCAAGGCCCCTGGCCTTGGAAGTGCCCAGCCAGTTGACCAAATAAGTAGATAAATAAAGCAAGAGGGAAAAAAATGATTAGCATGTTTTGGGGTGCCAGTAAGATTCCACCATCACCTTGAAACATTTCCAGTACAGATGTCTCTAATCCTCCCACTAGAAAGACACTCTCTTGGGCTAAGCATTGTCCTTTCCCAGCAGCTCTTCTGAATGCAAATGACCTTGGGAGTAAGATATTTGCATGAATAATTCCATCAGAGCTCTTAGCTGATTGGAGAGGACAGAACTTAAGTGAGCTACTCACCTGTGCTGGGAGATTTAAAAAGAGACAAGAAAGAAAGCTTTGCCGAGGGATCTGGCTTGAGTTCAGGAAATTGGTTGCAAAAGTTGACAAATACATTTAAGAAAAATATCAATGAAAACATCAGAGGTATTCCAGGTTCTAGTGCTGACTCTGCCACTGATTTGCTGTCCAGCCTCTGGCAAAACCCTCAGCCTCTCTGAGCCTCAGTTTCATGAAACATAAAACAAGGAGGCTGAATTAGATCTGAACATGGCCTTTTAGGAGTCAACAGAGGTCCGTAGTTCAAATCCCACCACTGTGATCATTGGGTGTGGCCTTGGGTAAGCTACTTAACCCTATGTGCCTCAGTTTTCTCATCTATAAAATGAGGAGAAAAATCGATAGCATTTTTCTCATTATAAAATGTAAAAAATTATATATTCCTCAGAGGGTTGGTGTAAGGGCTTAATAAGTGAATACAAATAAAGAATCACCCATACACAAAAATTAACTCTAAATGGATCAGAGACCTAAATGTAAAACCTCAAACCATAAGAACCTTAGAAGATGCAGGACACATCCTTATGGAAATTGGAACTGGCATCCAATTCCTGAACAAAACCCAAAATGCACGGGCCATAAGAGATAAGATAGACAAGTGGGACCTCATTAAACTGACAAGCTTCTGCAAAGTCAAAGAAACCATCAAGAGAGCAGGGAGACAGCCCACAGACTGGGAAAAAGTATTTGCCAACTCCATGTCTGACAAAGGTCTAACATTTTGGATCTACAAGGAACTCAAATGTGCTGAAAATAAAAAAACAAACAACCCCATTACAAAGTGGGCAAAAGATATGAACAGACACTTCTCAAAATAAGACATATGAGCGGCCAACAAACACTTGAAGAAATGTTCAACCTCACTAATCATCAAGGAGATGCAAATTAAAACTACACTGAGATACCACCTAACTCCAGTCAGAATGACCATTATCAATAACTCAAAAAATAACAGATACTGGAGAGGATGTGGTGAAAAGGGAACACTTCTACACTGTTGGTGGGAGTGTAAACTAGGGCAGTCTCTGTGGAAATCAGTGTGGCGATTCCTAAAAGCTCTAAAAATCGACCTTCCATATGAACCTGCAATCCCTCTACTGGGAGTATACCCTGAAGAACTCAAATCACTCTATAAAAGACACCTGCATACGTATGTTTATTGCAGCATTGTTCACAATAGCAAGATCACGGAACCAATCACGCTGCCCATCAAAAGAGGACTGGATTTTAAAAATGTGATACATATACACAATGGAATATTACACAGCCATAAAAAAGAACAAAATCATGAATTTTGCAGCAACCTGTATGGAACTGGAATTTATAATACTGAGTGATCTCTCACAGAAACAAAGATCTGAGTATCACATGTTCTCACTCATAAGTGATCCTTGAACAACTATCATAATACTATAAGGATTGACAGTGGTGGGAAACTATGGGGGGGCAGGGAGGGGAAGGGAGGTGGGATTAACAGTAGTTGATATCTGTCTGGGGTCGGGGAGGCACACCTCATCAACAAGGGTAACTGCACAATGCATATTTGTATACCTAACCCTTAACTGTACCCCACAATTTTAAATTTAAAAAAATGTTTAAAAAAACAAATAAAGAATTAGCACAGAACGTGGGGATATCATAAGCACTCAGTAAAGGTTAGTTATTACTAAGTGAACCAAAAGGTGAATATTAGAATCTCTGAAAACCACAGAAGGACAAAACTGGGAAAGACCCTAATAAAAATACAAAAGACCTATGTCAGGGGTCCACCATGCTCCAGACAACATACTGAGTGCTTTGTAAGCCACATCTCCTTACAGCAACTCTCTGAAGTTAGCATTGTTTTCCTTTACTTACCAATAAAGCTCATAGCAGGTGAGTAACATGCCCACATTCATACAGGTGGTAAATGGAATCGCCAGGGTTCAAACCTGTCATCCGATATGGAAAATCTTCTGCCATGCTTGCTTTAATGATGTTTCGGATCCCACCTCTCTCTCTTCTGTCTTGGACACTCCAATTACACATATGTTAGACTGCTTGAATGTGTTCCACAGTTCATTGATGCTGTTTTTTTAAAATTATTTTTTCTTTCTGTGTTATTCTTTGGATACTTTCTATTGCTATGGCTTTGGGTTCACTGGTATTTTCTTTGTGGGTCTTTTTTTTTAATGCTCATTTTTTTTTCATAAAATTAATATTTTTTATTATGGTTTTGTGGGGTACAGTTAAGGGTTAGGTGTACAATTACATTTCTTTCAGGCACCCTATTGATATGAGGTGTTTCCCCATCCCCAGACAGATATTTGCTACTGTTAATCCCATCCCCCTCCCCCCCATAGTTTCCCAGTACCGTCAGTCATTTTCTTATAGTATCACATTGGATGTTCAAGGTCCATTATATGAGTGAGAACATGTGATACTCGGATCTTTGTTTCTGTGAGAGGTCACTCAGTATTATAGACTCAAGTTCCATCCAGGTTGCTGCGAAATTCATGATTTTGCTCTTTTTTATGGCTATGTAGTATTCCATCATGTATATGTACCACATCTTTTAAATCCAGTCCTCTTTTGATGGGCAGCATGGTTGTTTCCAGATTCTTGCTATTGTGAACAACACTGCGATAAACATACATGTGCAGGTATCTTTTTTATAGAGTGATTTGAGTTCTTCAGCGCATATTCCCAGTAGGGGGATTGCAGGGTCATATGGCATGTCGATTTTTAGAGATTTTAGGAATCGCCACACTGCTTTCCACAGAGGTTGCACTAGGTTACACTCCCACCAACAGTGTAGAAGTGTTCCCTTTTCACCACACCCTCTCCAGCAGCTGTTATTTTTTGAGTTGTTGATAATTGCCATTCTGACTGGAGTTAGGTGGTATCTCAGTGTGGTTTTGATTTGCATCTCCCTGATGATTAGTGAGGTTGAGCATTTCTTCATGTGTTTGTTGGCTGCTCGGATGTCTTATTTTGAGAAGTGTCTGTTCATATCTTTTGCCCATTTTATAATGGGGTTGTTTGTTTTTTTCTTTTTAGCACGTTTGAGTTCTTTGTAGATCCAGGATGTTAAGCCTTTCTCGGACCTGGAGTTGGCAAATACTTTTTCCCAGTCTGTGGGCTGTCTCCCTGCTCTCTTGATGGTTTCTTTGGCCTTGCAGAAGTTTATCAGTTTAATAAGGTCCCACTTGTCTATCTTCTCTCTTATGACCTGTGGGTTTCAGGTTTTGTTCAGGAATTGGATGCCAGTTCCAATTTCCAGGAGGGTATTTTCCTTCATTTTCTAAGGTTCTTATGGTTTGAGGTTTTACATTTAGGTCTCTGATCCATTTGGGGTTAACCTTTGTGCATGGGGATAGATAGGGGTCCTGTTTCAATCTTCTGCATGTGGTCAGCCAGTTTTCCCAGCACCATTTACTGAATAGGTTCTCCTCTCCCCAGTGGTAGGTGGTGGAGGCCTTGTCGAAGATGAGTTGGTTGAGAAATTGAGGTTTTGCTTCTGGAATCTCAATTCTATTTCATTGATCTATATGCCTGTTCCTATACCAGTACTAAGCTGTTTTGATGATTATAGCTTTGTAGTAAAGTTTGAAGTCTGGTAATGTGATACCACCTGCTTTGTTGTTTTTTTGTTTGTTTGTTTGTTTGTTTTTTGCTGAGGATTGTTCTGGCTATTCTTGGGCGTTTGTGTTTCCATATGAATTCCTGTGTTGTCTTTTCTAGGTCTGAGAAGAATGTTGCTGGTAATTTGATGGGTATTGCATTAAATTTGTAGATTGCCTTAGGTAAGATGGACATCTTCACAATGTTGATTCTTCCGATCCATGAGCATGGGATATTTTTCCACTTGTTTGTGTCAACTTTGATTTCTTTGAGCAGTGTTTTGTAGTTTTCCTTGTAAAGGTCTTTCACGTCTCTGGTTAGGAAGATGCCAAGGTATTTCATTTTTTTTGTGGCTATTGTGAATGGAATTGTGTTTTTTATTTGGGTTTCTGTTTGTTTATTATTGGTGTAGAGAAATGAGATTATCTTTTGTACATTTATTTTGTATCTTGAGACTTTGCCAAAGGCCTTTATCAGTGTAAGGAGGTTTTTGACAGATTCTCTTGGGTTTTCAAGGTACACAATCATATCATCTGCAAAGAGAGATAACTTGACTTCCTCTTTTCCTATTTGGAAACCCCTGATTGCCTTCTCTTCTCTGATTGCTCGAGTCAGGACTTCCAATACTATGTTGAACAGGAGTGGTGAGAGTGGGCATCCTTGTCTTGTTCCAGTTTTCAGGGGAAATGGTTCCAATTTTTGTCCATTTAGGAGTATGCTTGCTGTGGGTTTCTCGTAGATGGCTTTTACTATTTTGAGGTATGTTCCCCATATGCCTAGATGTTCAAGTGTTTTTATCAAGAAGGGGTGCTGGATTTTATCAAAAGCTTTTTCTGCATCTAATGATATAATCATGTGGTTTTTGTTTTGACATCTGTTGATGTATTTAATTGCATTTATGGTTTTACGAATGTTGAACCAGCCTTGCATCACAGGAATGAAGCCTACTTGGTCATGATGGATGATTTTTGAGATGTATTGCTAAATTCGGTTTGCTAGGATCTTGTTGAGAATTTTAGCATCTATGTTCATCAAAGATATTGGCCTGTAGTTCTCTTTCTTTGTTGGATCTTTACCTGGCTTGGGTATCAATGTGATGTTGGCTTCATAAAATGATTTGGGGAGAGTTCCATCTTTTTCAATTGCCTGGAATACCTTCAGTAGGATTGGTATCAGCTCCTCCTTAAATGTCTTGTAGAATTCTGCTGGAAAGCCATCTGGACCAGGGCTTTTTTTTGTAGGAAGTTTTCTTATTACGTAGTCGATTTCGTTGATTGTTATTGATCTATTTAGGGTCTCAATTTCTTCTTGTTCCAATCTAGGTAGGTTGAGTGATGTCAGAAAGTCCTCCATTTCCTTAAGGTTTTCAAGTTTATTTCCATACAAGTGTACGTAGTAGTCTCTAATGATCTTTTGTATTTCTTCAGGGTCACATGTGACTTCATCTTTTGTGTTTCTGATTGTGCTTATTTGGTTTTTTTCTCGTTTTTTCTTGATCAGTCTAGCTAGGGGACCATCGATCTTGTTTATCCTTTAGAAGAACCAGCTTTTTGTTTCATTTTTTTTTTTGTATTATCTTTTTGTCTTCTATGTCCTGGATTTGGGCTTTTATTTTGGTGATCTGGCTTTTTCTGCTGAAATTAGGGTTTTTGTGGTCTTGCTTTTCCAGCTTCTTTAGGTGGCTGTTAGGTTGTTAATTTGTGTTCCTTCCATTTTCTTCATGTGTGTTTGTAGGGATATAAATTCCCCTCTTACTACAGCTTTCAAGGCATCCCAGAGATTTTGGTAAGATGTTTCTTCATTTTCATTTGTTTCCAGGTATCTTTTGATCTCTGTTTTGATTTCATAATTGACCTAGGAGTTGTTTAGCATCATGCTGTTTAGTGTCCATGTCTTTGTGGGTTTTGGGGGAACTTGTTGGTGTCAATGTTTATTTTTATTCCACTGTGGTCTGAGAAGGTGCATGGTAGAATTTCGGTCCTTTTAAATTTGCTTATGCTTGATTTATGGCCAATTACATGGTCGATCTTAGAATACATTCCATATGGTGATGAGTAGAATGTGTATTCTGTGGTCTTTGGATGGAGTGTTCTGTAGGTATCAATTAAGTCCATTTGGTCCAAAGTCACATTGAGGTTCCGGATCTCCTTGCTGATTTTTTGTCCTGATGATCTGTCTGGGGTTGTGAGTGGGGTATTAAAGTCCCCAGTTATGATGGTGTTGGAGTCAATATCTTTCTTTAGTTTTCCTAGAAGTTACTTTATGAAAGTTGGCACACCTATGTTGGGTGCATGTATGTTTAGGATAGATATTTCTTATTGATGGATTGAATCTTTTATCATTATGTAGTGGCCTTCTGTATTTTTTTTATTTTTAATAGCTTGAAGGGTATTTTGTCTGATTAAGATCGCTACTCCTCCTTTCTTTTGTATTCCATTCACCTGAAAGTTTGTTTCTCATCCTCTTACTTTGAGTCTGTGGGTGTCCTTTCTAGTGAGGTGAATCTCTTGAAGGCAATAGATTGTTACCTGATGATATTTTATCTATTTTGCCATTCTATGTCTTTTCAGTGGTGCATTTAGTCCATTCACATTTAGGCTAATAATTGAAATGCAAGAGTTGATCCCTGTCATACGGTTCTTACATAGTTGTTCCTGTTTGCTTGTTGTCTTTCTTTGGGTTTTGGAGTTGGCTCATGTGTGTTTTTAATGTTTTGCCTGTACTCTTGTGAAGAATGTTGTTGTTCTTTTTTCTCTTTTTCTTCTGTGTTCAGTACTTTCTTAAATGTTTCTTGTAGAGTTGTTCTGGTGGCAGCGTAGGTTCTTAGGGATTGGATGTCTGGAAAATATTTCAATTCTCCCTCACTAATGAAGCTTAGTTTGGCTGGGAAGGTTATTCTTGGTTGAAATTATTTATCTTTTAAAACTTTGAAGATAGGGCTCCAGGCTCTCCTAGCCTGAAGGGTTTCTGTAGATAAATCTGCTGCTATTCTAATTGGTCTTCCCTGGTAGGTAGTCTGGCCTTTTTCTCTTGCTGCCTTTAGGATTTTTTCTTTTATAGCTACTTTGTTTGGGCGAATTATTATGTGTCTGGGAGTTAGTCTTCTCATTTGTTGTCTTGCAGGGGTTCTCTGAATCTCTTGTGTTTGGATTTTTTCATCCTTGATGAGATGAGGGAAGTTTTCTTGAATGATTTCATGAAATGTTTGTTCCAGTGTGGCTTCTGTTTCTCGCTCTGCCTCAGGAAGCCCAATTACTCTTAGGTTTGGTCTCTTGAAGTGATCATTCATCTCTTGCAGGTTTTGTTCTTTTTTTGAGCTTCTTTTCTATGCTTTTGGCAGTTTGGGTTAGTTCTGTGTTTTGGTCTTCGAGCTCTGAGATTCTTTCTTCTGCTTGGCTAATTCTGCTTTCCATGCTTATTAGTCTGTTATTCATTTCCATCACAGTATTCTTCACTGCTGCTATTTCTGACATCAGCTCCTTCCTATTTTCCTCTTGTCTCTCCTCATTTTTTTAAATTCTCTCCATTAATGTCTTAATGTCTGGATTTGTTGCATGATACCAGTCATTCTGGGGGCTCTTCATTGTTTGTGTTCCAGAATCTGTTTTCTCAGTGTCTGATCTCCCAGGGGGTCTGTGTGAGAACTATAGTCTTCTTTTGGTTTTTCTTCATTTGTGTGGTTTTTCCCCCTCCCTACTTTTTCCTTCCCTCCACGTCACCATCTTCTTTAATTCTATTATTCAGGAGTAAAGGGATTGGTTTTACTTCTGTTTGTTCAATCTCCTATTCTTTATGTATGCCCTCTTACTTTGTTCAATTCTAGAGTTGCACTGTAGGTTGGGGATGGTCCTTTTTGCAGTTTTGAGATTTACTTAAGGGGGGAGCTGTGATTCAAAATCTATCTGCAGGTTCTGGTATTTGCTGACAGGTGTGTGGATAATCTGGAACCCACTTCCCACTGCCTTGGAATCTGCCTATGCAGTGGGACTGTAGGTTTACTCCCTGAAATAAAATGTGGTTAGCAGAGGGAAGAGAATGGAGCAGACAGTGGGTTGAAGAGGGGGGTGGAGAGGTAGAGGAGTAGGGGAAAAACAAAAGTGTGCCAACAAATGGAGAGAGAGACCTATACTGAAACAGATAAAAACAATAGACCACAGCTACAGATGAACCAACTCCCATACAAAAAAATAAAACATATAATGATGCTAACATACAAGCTAACCAACCACCTTATTGGTGTGCTGTTCCTCTATACAAAGACATGGTTTACAGAGAGAAGAAAAGGAAGAGGGGGAAAAAAAGGAACAATACAGTAGGAATAGAATTAAGTCATTAAACTAACAATCAATGAAGCACACTCTGAGACTTTTCATTTAAGTCCAATGTCCTTTCAGTTCTGATTTCTAGCTTTCTTTTCAAGCAGGTAAATTAGTTTGCAGGTAGGGTCAGTTACCCTTGGTCTGCTGTGAAGGACAGTTCAGATCACCCTCCGTTCGCCACTCTCGCCTATGTCTTTTTCAAGCTTGTTTCTCCCATTTCAGTGTTGTTACCTTGAATCGCCAGCAGGTGGTGCTATCTCAGCTGCTCGCCCCAGAGGGGGTGGGGTCGGACAGGAACCTGCAGAGACTGGAGATGGTTGCCTGCCTCAGGGCACAGGCAGGAGACTCATGGCAGGCAGGACGTCTCGGTCGCGGGAGAGGTAGCAGCGATCCCAGCAGATCTTCCCTGAAGGGGCTTCAAGGACTGAAGTTGTGGATCACCTCCGGCCTGGGTAGTGCAATGTGCTACCAGCGGCGGCGGCATCTGCACTGCAGTGGCTGTCCAGTCCACTGCAGTGCCCCAGCGGTGGCAACGGCCGAGCTCCGTATGAAGAACATGCTGTGATGTTGGGGTCCACAGCCCCTGGAGCAAGAGCCAGAGACCCACTGCAGTTCTCCTTTGCAGAGGGTTTCACAGACCAGGTTGCCCTGTCGCCATCTTGCCGGAAATTCCCTTCTTTGTGATATTGAATCTGATGTTAGTTTGCCTTGGGGTCTTTTTACTCTCACACATTGTAGTTTTCATCTCTAGCAGTTCAATGTGGGGTTTTTTTTAATGTCCTTCATAGTTCTACTTAACTTTCTTTTTTAATTTATGGAATACAGTTAGGTACTTGTTTTAATGTTCTTGTCCATTAATTCTAACATCTGTGTCTATTCTGGGCTGGTTTCAGCTGACTGACTTTTCTACTCTTTATTAGATGTATTTCTCTCCATACTTGGTAATCTTTAACTGGATGCCAATCAGGAGTGGTCATGTGACCTAATCCTGCCTAATGAAACATTGGTCTAGGCCAACTGTGGCAATTCTATGTCCCTGGTCAGTTATTAGTTTAGGAGTATGTGGCCCAGTTCTGTGGGGAGACCTTTAGGAAAGGTTTCCTCAGTCTTAGGAGAGAGACAAGTTCCTCTGGATGTGGCCATTTCTGAGTGAGACCCAAGGAGTGATGCATTTATTGAGCACTTACTATCTTTCAGGCCCTGTGATAAATGCATTAAGTCATGTGATTCCCAATAACAAGCCTTTGAAGTACATATTATCATAATGTCCATGTTAGAGATAAGGAACTGGTTCAGAGTAGTGAGTGTCCTCTCCCAAGATCACAAGAGTGAAAGCCAGGTCTTTCTGACTCCTGAATTGTGAACCTAAAATCCTCCTCTATGTTACCTCTGCATTAAGGAAACCTAACCCGGATGAACCCCCTCCTCCCACTGAGCTATATTCATGTTACTCAGAGTCAAGTAATTGGAGCTGCCAAGAGGCCATCCTAATGAACTTTCTGGGCTTCTCTTCTGAAACAGTCCTCCTCACCAGACCAGGGGGTCTCTTCTGTCAATATTAATGCCTATCTGAGGCACTCAGAACCTGCCGCGGATGCAGGAGCAGATGCTGTTGAGATTTAAAAAGAGAAAGGAAAAGGAAAATCACAAATCCCATCAAAGAAGCTACCACTTGCTACTTTAAACCCAGAAAACCCCAGTGCGTCTGAGGACACTGTGGAAGAAAAGGACAGAACAGAGGCCAACAGACCTTCAAGGTGCTTGGCTGGACTCCTACAACCAGGGTCTGTTTACCTGCCTGTTCAACCATGCCCTAGAGATTTGGCCAACCTGGGTGAGTCTGCTCTGGAAAGGGGATGGTGCTTCCTTGCCAGGAGTGCTCCTGGGAAAGCTGAGATTCTGGATTCATCTACCTGCTCACAGGCCCTGCCCAACAGGGTGAGAAAAAGATTAAGGCAAAAAATCATCCTCTGTAAGAAGAGTGATGCAATTTAAGAAGTACTGGCTGTGGAGTCAGGTAGTCCTGGGTTTGAATCCATAATTAGTTATTCCCTCTAGGAAATGGGGATTTTTTAACACAACAAATATTCATGCAACTGAGTTGATGGCAGTACAAGGTTATGAGGATAAAAGAAAAATGCCAAAGAGTCTGGCACACAGAATGTCCTCAAGAGGTACAGAAACTCCTGAGGGATAATGCAAGCATCACCACCTGAGGCCACTCTGTCCATAAAGACAGTAACATAGCTGTGTATAAAGAACCTCTGAGACAGGTCTTATACTCGAGACAGGCCTTATGCTCCACCTGGTTGCATATACTGTCCTGCAACCTTGGGCAGTTAGTCTACATAATGATTAATTTTGTGGGTCAACTTGACTGGGCCATGGGGTGCCCAGACATCTGACCAAATATTCTGAGTATATCCGAAAGGATAATTCTGGATGAGATTAACATTTTAGTTGGTAGACTGGGGAGTACACTTTCTCATGGATGAGTCTCATCCAAACAATTGAAGGGCTGACTAGGACAACAAGGCTGAGTAAGAGGAAACTTCTCCTCCCTGATTGCTTAAGCTGGAACATGCTTGAGACTTGGACTCTAACATTAGTTGTTGATGTCTGGGTATTAAGCATGTTGACTTTTATACTGGATCTTATCCCATGAACCCTTCTTGTTCTCAGGTCTTTGGACTTAGACTGAAACTATGATTCTATTTTCTCGGGTCTCCAGCTTGACAACTGCATATCTTGGGACTTCTCTTCCTCCATAATCATGTGAACCAATTCCTGATAATAAATTAATAAATCTGTGTGTGTGTGTGTGTGTGTGTGTGTGTGTGTGTGTGTGTGTGTGTGTATCTTCTGCTTCTCTGAAGTGTCTTGACTAACACATTCTACTTTACTAATTCTGTTTCCTCATCTGTAAACTGAGAAGAACTATTCATATGTGGTGGGTTGGTGTGAGAATAGGCAGTTAACAGTATAAATTATGATATAGCTAGCAATGTGCTATGAAATGAATAAGAACAAGGGGTTTGGGGCTCAAAGGAACACATGACTCAGCTTTAAAGAACAGCTTCTTATAGGAAGAGAGTAAAAGGATGAGTGGTTGATATCCAGAGTGTTTCAGGAAGAAAGAACAGCATGTGCAAAAGCCTGGGAGTCAAATTGTGCATGGGCTTATTGGAACATTGAACATAGCTCAGTATATATAGGGCCACATCATGGGGCCCTTCCGCATTAGATGAATAGTTTGGTCCTTATCTTGAAGACCATGGGGAATCATTAAAAGTTTTTATGCACAGCAGTGACATGAATCTGGGAATTTTAAGGGATTCATTTTAATTTCTCTGAAACTCAGTCTCCTTTTGACTAACTTCAAATAATTCCACCTGCCTCGTTGAGTTTTTGTGAAGACCAGATGGAGTTATGTACCTTAAAGTGCTTTGTAAATCATTGAGAGCTTAGCAAATAGAAGGCAGGGTTATCCACCAATAAGTCAACATTGGTATACCAACTTCAAAGGCTTTTGTGTCCCTAGGAGTTTCTCTTACTAAAGTCACAAGTCAAATAAGATATGGGGTAAGAACTTATTTGACAAGCCTTAGAACTTTTGATGGGAAAGTTAGAAATGTGCTAGTTGCTTTTTCAGCATCTGTGCTAATTCATGTTATTTGGTAAACCCCAGAACTTTTGATGAAAGCTAGATATTTTCTAGTTGCCTTTCTAGCACCTGTGTTAATTTGGATCTTCCTGGAAGCAGATGTTCAGATGGGATTAAATATGTAAAAAATTTTAGGTGGAAATACCTTTGAGAGAAAATGGAAAGGGAGCCGGGGTGGGGGGAGATAAGAACCCTGACCTTGACACAGGTCTGATTCCAAGTGAGAGATGGAGAGGCAGAAATAGAAGCATGGGTGGAGACATTTTAGACTGCAAAGCAAGGCCATTCAGCAAGGCCACTAGGAAGTCCTTGAATAAAAGTTATCTGTCAGGGGAATCCTGTGTCTCCTAGGAATGAGATTGCCTTAGTATTCCTGCTGCACTCAGTCACTGGCTGGAAGCAGCCTGAGGAAGTGTGGTCATCACATAAACACAATGATGAATTTCAGAGCACAGCATTCGAGGTCCTCAATCCATCATGCTCCTGTAGCCAGAGATCTGAGAGGTGCATTTTTATGATCACCACAGTATCCATCACCCTTCTTGTGACTGTGGCTCTCGTTTTTGTTTAGAAATTACTCCTTTCCTGCTCTTAGTCTTCATACCCAGGTCTAAGCCAATCAGAGCATCACAGTGCCCTGGCTGTAGTGATTGATTTGTTAAGACATGTGACCTAAACTGGTCCGATCAGAGATAACTCAGAATTCATGAGGAACATTAGGCAAAGGATACTATTTGTTCCTTCTGGATTTGAATCTGGGAGGATGGTGTTCAGGAGTCACTGCAGCCTCACTGACCACATGAGGCAAGCCCCTCTGGGAGAGGTCACACAACCAGAAAAAGAGAAGCTGCACAACAAAGATACCACTTATGCTCTTTTTTCTCAGACATGTTTGGAGCCAGAATTATTCCCATGACTATTCAATGCTTAAGAATCTGTGTTAGCAACCTTTTTAAAAAACAAAAAAACAACTTTATTGACGTATAATATGCAGTAACCAGCACAGATTTTTTTTTTTTTTTTTTTGAGTTGGAGTCTCACTCTGTCGCCCAGACTGGAGTGCAGTGGCCACTCCCAGCCACTGCAGCCTCAACCTGCTGGGCTCCAGCGATCCTTCCACCTCAGCCTTTCAAGTAGCCAGAATTACAGGTGCGTGCTACCATGTCCGGCTAATTTTTTGATTTATTGTAGAGATGAGGTCTTGCCAAGTTTCCCAGGCGGGTCTCAAACCCGCTGGCTCAGGCAATCCACTTACCTCGGCCTCCCAAAGCACGGTATTACATGCTGAGCCACTGAGCCTGGCCTACCAACACAGATTTAAAGTGTACAACATCTTTAAATCTTGATCTTGATTGTAGTGGTTTTACTGGTTTGACATATGTAAAACCAGTAAAACCACTACAATCAAGATCAAGAGTATGTCTATCATCCCTCAAGTTACTTTCTGCCTCTTTTAATATTTCCCTCTCAAACCATGCCTTGGGAAATCACTGAGCTGCTTTCTGTCACTATAGTTGTTTTTCTTTTCTAAAATTTTGTATGACTGAAATCATTCAGTATATATCTTCTTTCCAGCATCTGTGTTAACTCAAGTTATTTGGCAAACCCTAGAATTTTTATGAAAGTTAGACATTTTCTAGTTACCTTTCTAGCACTTGTGTTAATTTGGATCTTCCTAGAAGCAGATGCCCAAATGGGATTAAGCATACAAAAACTTTTAGGTGGAAATGTCTTTGAGAGAAAATGGAAAGGGAGTCAGAGGCGGGAGAGCTGAGAGAGCCCTCACCTTGATATAGGTCTGATCCCAAGTGAGAGATGGAGAGGCAGAAATAGAAGCATGGGTGGAGGCATCTTAGACAGCAATGCAAGGTTAAAGGTCTGTTTAACTTCTCTCAATCAGCATAATTATTTTAAGATTCACCCATGTTATGTGTCTCAGTAGTTTGTTTCATTTTATTGTTAAGTAGTATTGCATTATATGGATACACTAGTTTGTGTATCTACTCACCTGTTGATGGATATTTGGTTTTTTTTCATTTGGGGACTATTACCAAAGAAGGCTGCTATGAGCATGGTATGCAAGTCTTCACGGGAAAATGTGCTTTCATTTTTCTTAGGTAATACCTAGAAGTGGAAAAGCTGAATCATATGGCATGTACTTGTATAGTTTGCTTTTTAAAAGAAATGCCAAACTGGTTTCCAAAATAGTTCTTCAATATTACATTCCCACCAGCAGCATATGAGTTGCAATCCCTCCACATCCTTGCCAGCACTCAGTATGATCAGTAGTTTTAATTTTAGTCATTCTGGAATAGGTGTGTAGTGGTATCTCATTGTTTCTGTAGTTTGAATTTCCCTACTGACTAAGGATGTTGATGTGCTTATTTGTCATCCTTATAGCCTCTTTGGTGAATTGTCTGTTCAAATATTTTACCCAGTTTTTAATTGGGTTGTTTGTTTCCTTGTTATTCATTTTTGAGAGTTCTTATATATTCTTGATACAAATCTTTTGTCAGATGTGTGATTTGCAAATATTGTTTTCTAGTCCTTTGTTTGTCTTTCATTCTCTTAACAGTGTCTTTGAAGAGCAAAAGTTTTTAATTTTAATGAAGTAAAGTTTTATAGATTATACTTCTGGTATCAGATCTAAGAAATGTTTTACTACACTAAGATTATCAAAGTTTTCTCCTATATTTTCTCCTAGAACTGTTTCTCAACTTTGGTACTCTTTAAATATTGGCCCAGATAATTTTTTGTTGTTGGAGCTGTTATGTACATTTTAAGATTTAACAATATCTTTAGACTCTACACAGTAGCTGCTTGTAGCGTACCCAATCCCCAATTGTGACAACCAAAAGTGTCTCTAGACATTGCAAAATGTTTTCCGGGGTTGGGGGTGGGAGATGAGAATGAATTTCCTTAAGAATGGCTATTCTAGGAATTTTATAGTTGTAAATGTTGCATTTGTGTCTGTGACCCATTTGTGGTTTTTTGGTTATTTAAAAAAATTTTATTTTAAAGATGTGGGGTACAATTCAGATTTATGAATTCAAGTGATCATCATACTGGCAAGGTTTGGGCCTCCCTTTGGCCCCCACTCTACCTGGCTTGAGATCTGGTACCCTTATTGAAGTTATGTGCACCCTACTTGACAGTGTCCCACTACTGCCAATCCCTTTTTTATTGTATTATGGTAAATGTATAGGGCCAGCTATGTGGTACCCAGTACTTTGATTCTGAAAGAGATCACTAAGTCTGATAGATTCTAAATCCATCCAAGTTGCTGTGAAGTCCATAATTTTGTTTTTCTTTACGGCTGTGTAATATTCCATCATGTATATGTACCAGTTCAGTTTTTTTTTTTTTTATCCAGTCCAGTTTCGATGGGCAGCATGGTTGGTTCCATGTTTTTGCTATCATGAATAGTGTTGCAATAAAATGCTTGTGCAGGCATCTTTTTTGTAGGGTGATTTAAGTTCTTCCAGGTATAACCCTGGACAGGAAATCGCTGGGTGGTATGGAAGGTCAGTTTCTAGTTCTTTTAGGAATTGCCACACAGTTTTCCATAGAGGTTGAACTAGTTTGCATTCCCACCAACAGTGTAGAAGCGATTCCTTTTCTCCACATCCTTGCCAGCATCTGTGGTTTTTTGTTTTATTATTGATGATCATTCTTACTGGAGTTAGGTGGTAGCTCAATGTGGTTTTGATTTGCATTTCTCTGATAATTAGTGAGGCTGAGCATTTTTTCTTGTGTCTGTTGGCTGTTTGTATGTCTTCTTTTGAGAAGTATCTATTCATATATCTTGCCCACGTTTTAATGGGGCTGTTTGTTTGGTTTTTTCTTCCTTTCAGCACATTTGAATTCCTTGTAGATCCTAGAATGCTAGACCTTTGTCAGATAGCCAGTTGACAGATACTTTTTTCCATTCTGTGGGCTGTCTTCCCTTTCTCTTGATGGTTTCTTTTGCTTCACAGAAGCTTTTTCAATTTGATGAGGTATGACCCATTTTGAGCTAATTTTTGTATTTGATACAAGGTACGGACCAAAGCATTTTCTTGGTTTGGTTTTGTTTGCTTGTCTGTTTTTTACATATAGCTGTATGTATTCTCCACCAAGAGGCAAGACCTGTCTGTACTCTACCCAGTGCCCTGAGACGCGTGAAGTTTTCCAGTGTGGCTAGCGGGAACAGACACTGCTCTTGGTCCTATGTAAATACTCAGCTCTGATATACCTAATACTTTCTGATGATTCTTCCCCTAGACTTAGGGCATTTCCTCACATTCTTCACATTAACAGGGTTCTCTCCTGAAAGCCCAAGGACGCGCCTCTGCCAATCTTTTCCCTCCACTATTTTGACACCTTGGCCTCTTCAAACTTTCAGCTCTATCTCCTCAATTCAAGGGATTGAGGATATCCCTGGGATCTCCCTTCCTGGTCCACAGCTTAGGAACTCTCTCAAGGCAATATGCTGGGACAAAACTAGGGCTCATTCAATTTGCTTCCTGTCTTTCTAGGATCATTGTCCATGTTTCCTGAGTCTCACTATGTTGCCCGGGCTGGTTTCAAACTCCTGGCCTCAAATGATCCGCCCACCTTGACCTCTGAAGAAGCTGGGACTATAAGCATGTGCCCCTGAGCCCAGCTGCTGTAGATGCCTACCATTGGGACTGCCCAGCCACAGAATCCCACAAAGGGAAATGCCCCACCCCAAGTCCTAGGCTTAGGCAACTTTGACTCTGGTCTGCTGCTGGTTGGACTAGTTGGACTATACCTGGTTAAACACAATCTGCCTGATCAGATCTGATCCCAGCGCTGGGTGACAAAGGCTTTGATCTGAAGAAGAAGAAATGAGTTGGACCATAGACTCTATCCTGGAAATGTAGACTATGTGTGATACATCCAGAGAACTAAGATATACCCAGAGGCTGAAATAGACATTGCTACAGAAGTAGCAAGGCTATGAAGTTGACTTCTGGCCAAGAAGGCTCTGATGAACCAGGAGTAGGCGGAGGTTGGATGAGCAGAAGGCCCAGTGAGTAGAGGGAGCAGAGTGGACCTGCAGAGAGAAGCAACCATGCCAGGAGAGAACCTGACTAGACCCTAAACCTGCCTGACTTCCCAAAAGTTTTCATTCCATTTCTGGCCATCACTCACAGGTATCTCTTTTCCAAATAGCTTTTTCTGTTCTGAAAATAAAAAGTAATGTGCTATCACTGGGAGGAAATCAGAATGGAAAAACCCCAGAGAAGAACATAAAAATAACCCAGATTCGCATCTTTCCAGAGTAGTGCATTTCCTTTCCATCTTTTTTTCATGCAGCTATAGACACAGTTTTTTAAAAAAGGCTGAGGTCATGCTATTTGGTATTCTACTTGTTTTCTGTCACTTAACAATGTATCACTGATTTTTATCCATGTCAATAAATATTCTCCTCTAATATGCTTTTAAATGAATTCATAGTATTCCATCCTAAGGATATGCCATCATGAATTTATATAATTTCTTGTCATTGGACAATTAGGTTTTTCAAGTATTTTTTCTTTGCTTTTATAAATAACGTCGCAACAAACATAGCTGTAACTAAATCTTTGCACACATAAGCGATTATCCTCTTATAATAAATTATTAGGAGGCCAATTGCTGGGTCAATGGGCATGCACATCTCTTAAATCTCCTGATACATATTGTTCAATTACGCTCCAGAAAGGTTTAGGAATTTATATTTCTACCAATAGTGTGTGAATGTATCTGATCCAAGGAGTTTCTTGATCAATTTTGCTAGACCTTGGAGACCATAGATCTGCTGTCTGGCATGGCATTTGTTATACAGTAGGCACTCAATACATGTTTGTTGACTCAAACTGAAGTGCTAAACGAAGGGTGACTAGAGAGTGTTCTTTCTCTGGAGCTAAGTTGAGGAGTCTGTGTTTCTCGCAGCCACCACGGCTCCTAATACACCTCCCTGCAAGCTCTTCTTTGGGAAAAACCATTTCTCATTTCATCAGGGAATGCAGTCCCTCAGGGCAGCAGATCCAAGCCAGAGATCGACCCCTCTTTGAATCTGCGGCCTCCCAAGTGGGGTCTGTCCTCTCCTCTCCCTGAAACTGGCTACTGGGTATAGAAAGACAGAAGAAAATGAGACAGATGGGGAGCTCATTAAAACAATCAATTATTTCGATGCATTTGGACATGACAAAAGTACACCAGGGTGTGTGGGTTTTTAATAAGGCCTGTGCCAGGAAAGCAGCCACAGGACCGACGGGCAGAGAATGAGACATTGCCTTCTAGAAGGCACCTACTGTGATAATGTTACCTGCCATTTACGCTGTGGCAGAAAATAGATGCAGAATCAGAGAATGTTAAATCTGAGATAATGGGTTTTTTAATTGTTTTCAAATTTTGGATGAGCATTTTAATTGAAGCGGTTGGGAGGTTAATATAACTTTTGTATTTGATTATCCGGCAAGACGAGGGGGGAAATAAAGAAAAGTGGGGGGAATTGTGGCAATCTGTTTTTTTTAAAAAGACTCTCATAACACATAGCGTGATAAATTCCATTTCTGTACAATCATTGTCGTTATATGTGACAGAGGCAAAATGATTTCTGTACATAATTAGTGGCAAGATCAGAGAAATGCTGACACCGTGAGGTTCTAAGTTAACTCTCTGCGGGCTGAGAAAGGGGAAATGTTCATTCTTTCAATAAATGTTTAAGAAGAGTTAGGAGAGATCTTGTATTTTGGAGTGGCCAACACGACGCCAGGCACTTTTTGTATTTCTTTTTCAATCTCACAACAACTCTCTGAGAAGTTATCTTACTCCTATTTCACAGATGAGAGGACTGGGGCTAAGAAAGTTTAAGGACCTGCCCAAGGTCACACAGATGGTAATAGAAGGCTGAACTCTAACCCAAACCTAATTGACTCTGAGGTCAGCATCGCAGAATGGAGTCACACATACCTGGGTTTGAATCCCCTCTCTTAACCGTTTAAGAGCTCTGTGACTTTGGGCTTATTACTCAATCTCTTTAAGCCTCAATTTTATTTTTTATACAATGGTAATAATAATAATAGCACTGCCATCTCGGTGTTTTGTTTCATTTTGTTTGAGGATTCACTGAGATAATTATCAAACACTTAGCATGGTTCCTGCAACAGAGCAAGTACTCAGTGCACACCATTTGGATGATGGGCTTAACAGAAGCCCAAACTTCACCATCATGCAATACACCCATGCAACAAACTTTCACATGTACCCTTTGAATCGATACACGCACACACACAAATTACAAAATCTTTCAAGGTAAAAAAAAATAGCAGTTCGTATTAACAGGAATCTGCTCCCTGTATAAAGCTTCTTACTATTTTCAATGTCCTATGGGGAAAAGAAGTTTTCCAAGGTATGGTCCCCATCCTTGAGAGGTTTACAATCTTTTGAGATAACAGATCAATACCCCCAAATTTCCAGGTAACTCCAGGCTGGTAAGTGAACAAAAGGTCGGTGACCAAATATTCCTCCCCGGTTTTCCAGGACCTCAAGCATTATTTTATCCTTTTATCAAACACACCCACCAATGCCTCCTCTCTCCCTAGCCCCAGCATGGATCCTGATTCTTTATTTTGGAAAACACAATCCATTTAATCACCTAGAAAAGTGTCTACAGTATTAGACTTCATCACCCACAGGCATTGGAGATGAAGAGCGAGTTTTGCCTTTGTTTGAAGCCGTGGAAAAGTGAACTTGCAAGTCTCCAGCTAACATGAAAGGTTTTACCTCCCTACAGTTGGGGGAACTTTCTCTGGCAAGTTGAAGAGAAAGATGGTGGTTTGGGAAGCTCTGTGAACTCTTTGGAGGGGTCAAGGACCATTCCATATCCAGATACTTACAAGTTATCCCTCTTTCCTAGAACTGACACTGCAGGCAAAGAGGGTTGGGGGAAGAATTTTCCAGTTTGTTTCTGTACCGGCACTCCACTGTACAATCAGCAATGGCAGCTGTCATTTATCCAGTGTTTATTTACCCGGTGTCAAGCCCTGGTCCCATCTGTCAGGTGCTAAGAGAACCTGAGGTAATATGGGTCATCCAGCTGGTCACCAGTGAACATGAGATTTGGACCTTGGTTTCCCTGACATTGTGGCAGTGACTTCTTGCTTTGCTTTACCAGTCACACCAATGAGGTGAAGAGTAAGTCTCATTTCCAGCTCTGTCCCTTCCTCTTAAGGTAGCCCAAAACTCTCTCCAAATTTCCAAAGTTAAATAGGAATGATCTCTTCACTTTTTACTTGAGCTTCTTGGCCTGATATCTATTTGGCCAGGGGCCCCCAAGCTCCCGATATTGGTTCATGGCCTGTTAGGAACTGGGTTGCACAGCAGGAAGTGAGTGGCAGTTGAGCAGAACTCTGTCTTCTGTCAGATCAGTGGCGGAATTAGACTCTCATAGGAGCAAGAACCCTACTTTGAACTGTCCAAGCGAGGAATCTAGGTTGCACACTCCTTATGAGAATCTCATGCCTGATGATTTCCCCACCCCAACTGTGGAAAAATTGTCTTCCATGAAACTGGCCCCTGATGCCAAAACGGTTGGGGACTGCTGTCTTAGTCACTCAGCCAATGTTTGTTGAATGACTGGGTAAAGGGTTACTACAGATATAACCATTATAGTCCCAAGATTTTACATCCAAATGTTCCAGTGTTGAAATTTCTGCTCCATTATTAAATCATTTTGGATTAAAAAAAAAACCAAATGGGCACTGTGGGCCTGGAGTCTTCATGTTGGGAAAGAGAATACTAGGGGATTTTAATGCACAGGAGGTGGCAAGTCACTTAATATCCTTGAGCTTCCATTGAGTCACCTGGAAAACTGGCATGATAACATCATCCTGAGCTGGCGTCCTTCACACCAGCTTCCCTCAGCCCCCCAACATACTCCACACACACTCAGGGCTGCCCTCTGGAAGCTGTTTAGTTCTGCAGCCAGGGAGGCAAGATGGGGTTTATTGGGGAAGGAGAGAAAGTGGATGGCCAGAAGTCTGATGCCCCATGCAACCTGAGGTAAGCGTGAGTTACGATGGCAAGAGAGAATGAGGAACAGAAGCTGATGGAAACACTGGTGAACGTCACCATGCTACATAGAGTGCAAGCAGAACAGTAAGTATGGCCAAGAGTAGGGGGTAGCCTTCCTCCTCACCACCGCATGGACACGGTGCCATCCTGGCATCCACAAGATTGAAAGCATTGAAAGCACCAGGAGGTTGTCGTGGCATGGACATTGGTGTTCTCGCAATGAGCCTAGCAGTGACAGTGTCACCACTCTAAGTGGCTTCAATGGTTGAGGACATGTGGAACCAGAAGAAGAGACTAGGACAGCCTGGTGTTGTGTGGTAAAGGCCTTTTGGCCTTCTGGGCACAGGTGAGGGCTGGAGGGCATATGGATGGGGTGGGATGGGAATTTGCCCTGCATAGGCAGGTTGGGACTGGTGCCAACCCACATTGGATACAGAGTCCAGCACTTTTCACCAGCCCCACTGTTACTACCTGGTCTGAATGCCATCATTTCTCACCTGGATTCTAGCAGTAGCTTCCTAACTGGTCTCCCTACTTCCTCCCATGCCCTACACACTGTTCTCAACACAGCAGCCAGATAGACTATGAAAACCTGGGTCAGATTGCACCCCTTTCCTGCTCAAGATTCCTCAGTGGATCTCCACGTCATTCGGAATCAAAGCCAGACTCCTACAACAGCCAGAGACCCACATGACCCAACACCCAGACCTCCTCTGCCCCACTTCCAGTCACTCTCCACCTTCATTCAAGGCACTGGTCTCCTTGCTCCTCCCCAAACACATCAGACACTCTCCTGCCCCAGTGCCTTTGCATTTGCTGCTCTCTCTTTCTGTTCCTCTCCAAATATGCAGATGGCTCACTTGTACTTCTGTTAGGTCTTTGCTCACAGGTCACCTTTCCAGGAAGGCTTTTCCTGACCATACTCCTTAAAATTGCAACCTCACTCTACTCCCACATTCGTCATCCCTGTTCCCTGCTTTGCTTGTCTCGCAGCACTCCTTGCCATCTGACACACCAGACATAGTTGCTTTTTTATGGTTATGTTTTGTTGTGGTTTTGGTTTTAGAGATAGGGTCTGGCTCTGTTGCTTAGGCTGGTCTTGAACTCCTGGCCTCAAGAGATCCACCCAAGTAGATAGAATTACAGGTATGAGTCACTGCTCCTGGCCAAGAGTTATTTGTTATTGTTATTCTATCCCCCACCCACTGGGATGTCAGCTCCATTAAGGGAATAGGGTCTTATGTATCCTATGTTTCTGATGTATCTCCAGTGCCCAGAACAGTGTCTGCCATATGCTAGGTGTTCTGTTATTTTTTTAAAATTGTTGGGCAACCCCCTCAGATTCCCTCTTACCATGGGAGCTTTTTTGTCTTTTCAACAAATCCCACTTTCTCACCAAAAAAAAAAAAAATTGTTGAATGACCAACTGGTTGAATAAATGAGTAGAAACTGTGACCTTTTTTTTTTTAATCAACCACAGGTTGGTGAGGCCTGACACACAGAGGTTATGCTGCCCCCTAGGGTCATGATGAGCACTGAATGAGCTAAGGGGTTTGCCTGGCATAAATATGGTAGGTACCTTTCTTAGATGGTTCAAACCGTTTTAACAAATTACCACAAACCAGTGGTACGTAAGCAACAGAAATTTGTTTCTCATCATTTTGGAGGCCGGGAACAGGATTGGCAGATTTGGTGTCAGGTGAGGGCCTGCCTCCTGGTTGATAGATGGACAGCCATCTTTTTGCTGTGGCCTCACATGGCAGAACTGGGCAAGAGGCCTCTCTAGGGGCCTCATTTACAAGGGCACTAATCCCACTCAGGAAGGTTCTGCCTTTACGACCCAATCACCTCCCAAAGGCTCCGCCTCCAAATACCATCATCTTGAGGGTTAGGATTTCAGCATGTGAATCTGAGGGGACACAAATACATACTCAGCAGCAGCACTCGATTTGTGGCAACTATCCCCATTGTTGCCCTCAGTCTTCTTGGCTCTCAGCCTCTCTCTGTCGCTCTCTGATCTTCTTTCATCCCTTGCACCTAATTCCCAACCTCCCTTACTCACCGCTTTAGCTCTCACGGGGTCTCCTCTCCTCATTCATTAGTTCCTATCAGCTCCTTGATTTTCCTCTCTTCCTGCTGCTCAGGAATGCAGTCTAGTCCAGCAGGCCTCTGGGGCCCCAGTCTGTGTCTCCACTGGGTCTCCCTCGCTCCCTGGAAAAGCAAATAATTATGAATCACTTCCTCTCTGGACCAAAGACCAAAAGCATCCTTGACAACATTCACCAGTTCTGGCTCCCGACAGACCTTTTCAGATGGGACAAGCTTCAAATCAATTCTTATTTCTTCCAGGTGAGAGAGAAAGACTGTTTGGTGACCCAGGAGGCCCCCATGAGTCTCTCGCAAGAAATCACTTTGGCTTCTACTTTTCTGCTTAGATGAGCTGCCAGCTTTTCTGCAAACTCAGATCTTTCTCCAAAGAATTCGCAGAAACAAATGTTCCCAAAAGGCAAAGGCAAGCCCGTTCCTGTGTGCTGGTGCCCTGTGCCAGAATGGCATTCATTAATTAAATTAAAAATAAAGGAATCATGCCAATAAAAATAGCAAACCCTTAAAAGCACAGGTGGAGCCGGGCTCAGTGGCTCAGCCTGTAATCACGCGCCTTGGGAGGCTGAGATGAGTGGATTGCCTGAGCCCGCGGGTTCGAGACCCGCCTGGGCAACTTGGTGAGACCTCATCGCTACAATAAATCAAAAAAAATTAGCCGGGCGTGGTAGCACACGTCTGTAGTTCCAGGTACTTGGAAGGCTGAGGTGGAAGGATTGCCGGAGGCCGGCAGGTCGAGACTGTGGTGGCCAGGAGCGGCCACTGCACTCCAGTCTGGGCGACAGAGTGAGACTCCAACTCAAAAAAAAAAAAAAGCACAGGTGCCGGGCTCTAGACATAAAGTAACTGATTTAACTCTCACCACAACATTTAGGGGCAGACATTATTCCCAACTTTATAGATAAAATAACCTGCCCAAGGCCACACAGCTAGCAGGTGGAGAAACCAGGATTTCAGCTCAGGCAGTCTAACTCCAATTATGGAGCAGATACCATCTTGTCAGACATTGTGCTGGGTGCTGGGAATACAGGAAGGAGCAAGGAAGACCCAGTCCCTGCCCTCAAGGAGTTTATGGCCTCCTGTAGACAGGGAGGGAGTCATTCAATAAATGCACAAAGAAATGTGTAGCTACGGCTGTGATGATATCAGAGAGAAAGAAGAGCATAAGATTCCCTTTGAGCTTTCTCTTAGAATAAATCATCTCTTTGGAACTTACCTTCTTGAGGACCCGCTGGTAGCTTTTAGACCATAGAGACCTAGAATTAGAGTAGCCAAATGACAATTGTTTCTTGAGTATCTGCTAAATGGCACGATTTTTGCCTCAATTTCCTTCAATCATCATAGAGGGGAAACTATTTTTGCCCTCTCTGACATGGAAAACTGAGACTCAGAAAGGTCAAGGGACTTGCTCAGAGTTTTCTGCCAGTGACCGGAAGAGCCGGGATTGAACAGTTAAGTGGAATTATGTCTACCATATTATAGATAAGATATCTTGAGCTCTACACTATTGACTTTGTAAGCCAGGTGACTCTTTGTGGAGGGCCGAGGGGCTGCCCTGCGTGTTGTAGGATGCTGAGTAGCATCCTTGACCTCCCCCAACTAGATGCCAGGAGCACTGTCTCCCCAGTTAGGACAACCCCAAATGTCTCCAGACACTGCCCAGTGTCTCCTTATAGGGATGGGGAAATCACATCCATTTGAAAACCACTGCTTATAGATGTCAACCCACAGCCGGACTGTGTCTTATAAATCTCTGTCTAATGTTTACTGCAGCACTGTCCACAATAGCAAAGTCATGGAACCAACCTAAGTGTCTATGAATAGACGACTGGATAAATAAAATGTGAGATATATATCACACACACACACACACACACACACACACACACACACACATCCTAGAATATGATTCAGTCACAAAAAAGCATGTATTTCACAGCAACGTGAATGGAATTAAGTGAGATAATTCAGAAAAAGAAAGTCAAATACCACATTCTCACTTAAAAGTAGGAACTAGCCAACATGGACACATTTGAGCGCACGTGGACAGAGACCGAGGAAAACAGACATTGGAGACTCCAAAAGGTAAGAGTGTGGGAGGGAGTGAGAGATGAGAAATTACCTACTGGGTGCAATGTACACTGTTCGGGTGATGGTTACTCTAAAAGCCAAGCTGCAATATACTCATGTAACAAAAATGCACTTGTACCCCATAAATCTATTTTTCAAGAAATCTCTGTCTACCTAGCACCCAGCACAGTGTTTAGCCCACAGCAAGTGCTCAACTAAAGTTTGATAATGATAGCCTGAAAGAGGGAGGGAAGAAAAGGATACAGAAAGAGAGGAAGAAAAGAAAGGTGTGGTGTCGTGGTATATAGTGGTGTGTGCCCACAGTTCCATAACCCCCATAGTTTTTGTTACCGTCTTTTCTTCCAATGTTCAATATGTTGGGCCTCAGAGGTAGGCCTTGGAAACAGAATCTCTCTGACCTTCTACTCTCCTTTCACCTGCCCCAAGGCAGGATGCTGGTCTTCCCCCAGCTTCTGGCTGTGAGTCTCAAGACCCTCCCCAGAGAGGTCCCACCCTATATCCTGGGGAAGGAATGTTGAGGTACTTAAGCTTCCATACAAACCCACAAGGGGAGGGACCAGGCATGGTGGCTGAAACCTGTAATCCTAGCATTCTGGGAGGCCGAGGAGGAAGGATCACTTGAAGCCAGGAGTTCGAGACAAGCCTGGGCAACATAGCAAGCCCTCATCTCTACAAAAAAGCAAAAACAAAACAAAACAAAAAACAACGAAGAGGACTGGGTTCTAGGAGCTTCTGGATAACTGAGCATAAGGTGGTTCCTGGCGCACCCTGGGGGGGCATGGATGCTCGGCATCCCTTCCCCCATACCTCACCCTGCAGGTCTCTTCATCTGTGTCCTTGCAATGTCCTTTATAATAAACCAGTAGGCACAAGTAAGTGTTTCCCTGAGTTCTGTGAGCCGCTCCAGCAGATTAGTTGAACCCAAAGAGGGAGTCACGGGAACCCCAACTTGAAGTCAATTGGTCAGAAGTTCTGGAGGTCCAGACTTATGACTGGTGTTTGAGAGACTCTCACCCTGTGGGATCTGACTCTGTCTTCAGGTACATAATGTCAGAACTGAATTGGAGAACATCCAGCCGGTGTCCACTGCTTGGTGGTAGGGAGAAACCCCCGCTTCGATTACAGAAGTCTTCTGTGTTGATGATTTTGTGGTATGAGGGCCAAGGGAAAAATGTAGCTGGGGGGTTTCCTAAATCAGAGGGAAGGAAGGAAAGAAGGCCTAAGTTCACCCTGTATGTGTATGAGGGGGGATCCCCCCAAAAGAATTTATTTATTAAAAATTGTATATTTATTCTTACACATTTAAATTTCAGTCACCTTCAAAGTACTCTTCATTGGATGCAATATACTTATTGAGATGCTTTTTTCCACTGCTCGGCATAGTTTTTGAACTTGCCATTTTGGACCCTTTTAGTGCTTCTGCCATTTTTTTTTTTTTTTTTTACCTCTTCCACATTGGCAAAACGTTTCCCTTTGAGGACTTTTTTCAACCTGAGGAAACAAAAAAAAGTGTTGCTCAGGGTAAGACTGAGTGAATAGGGAGGGTGGGGCACTGGGGTCATGCCATTTTGGGTCAAAACTGCTGAACACTCAGCACGGTGTGTGCAGATGCGCTCATAAATCACCCATCAGGAAACGGGCAATCTAAAGAAAAAATTCACTGAAGCCAAACATAACCTCTCACAACAACACAAGCTGGTACACTGATGCCAATGGGTTCCTAGAACACTCACCTAGCAGGAGGAAGCCTGTCCTACAAGGGGCCCACTTCCAAAAGATAATTCTGTTTTTTTGGGGGGTTCCTCTTATATTACTGAAAGTCTGTAATTTTGTAACCCAGATTGTATTTGAAGTACCCCAAGGGAAAGTCAGGGTTTCAGGGAATTTGTGATAAATTCTACCAGTACATAAGTAGTCTTTCTGTGATACGATCCAGTATACACATACAACCACACAAACATCTACACATCGGCACACATACACAGTGGTGAAATTGACTTGTAGGTTTGGCTCTTATACACTACATTTACATAGAGACCACCCCTCAAAGTGGGGTAAACCAATCTACCCTTGCTCCCTCTCAGCAAGAATTCAATTACTGATTTGACAAAACACCCGAGAGGCTCCTCCAAGCTTCCTTGTGGAACAATATTTATCAGCGAGCGATTGATTGTTATTATTAGCAAGAGGATCCCAGCTGGCCTGAGATCCACTTCTTACCACTCAGGAGTTCTTTCATTTCCAGCTCTGCAGGGCTTGGCTGTTAATACCACAATCTCTTCAGCCTAGAATCCCCTCACCCCACCCCAACTCCAGGACAGTTTTTCCATTTGTACATTTCAATCAACGGAAGTATCAGTGCTTCCGAGGCAGATGTTTCCTGTCGATGCTTACTGTGTCCTGAGCAGGTGGCCCTGCTAAAGCTGTATTGTTGGACGAATCTTTCAATCAAGGCTTTCTTTCATTCCTGGATCTGAGTGATGGGCGACAGGGAAAGGGCTTCCAGTGTCAAATCCAGGTAGGAGAGAATTGTGCCATCTACCATCTTCCATGGGCTCCCACATGAGACCAAGGTGTGTCCTTCTTGTATCGGGCACCTGGTTAGCAACACGGCATGTGAAAGTCACACACATAGACTCATATCCCACCTTCAACATTTACAAGCCGAGTGACATTTAGAGGAGGCAGTGTAGTTTTCTGAGTCACAGCGTCCTCAACTGTAAATGAGATTCTCATATGGCCTATCTCATAAGGTGGTGGTTGGAAGGAATCAATGCACCACTCAATGTTCCTAAAAGCCTTTTGGCACGGGGTTTAGCTCCTAGTAAGTTCCTAATAAACAATCACTCTTGTTTTGACAACAGTCTCACATCAAGTGCACATTCTAGTTGCTCTGGAAAATCCAGACTTGAATTGAAAGAGGGCCACAAAGCTTCCTTCCAGCGGAGGAGATACAGCTCAGCACAGGAATGCCATCCCAGCTCTCTCTATCTCCCCAGTTGTGCAACTGAGATAGGAGTTTGGCAGGACTCGTTTCCTAGGATAAACAACAAGGCTGACTTTTCAAGACCAGTGGCTGAGACAGGTGGATGGCCTGGTTTTCTGAGCCCCCGCAGAGAAAAACAGAATATGGTTGAGACTGCTAAGAGCTAGCTAGCATCCACATTAGCCAGCTAATTTGCCTGCTACCGGACCTTGTCACTCATTATAATATGTTAGCACTCTCAATGACACATCCTCCAGTGCCATGACAGTTCTGACGCTACCCATTTTTAGTAACAAATGGGGAGGAATCCCAGTTCTTGGAAATCTCCACCCCTTTCTCAGAAAATTCATAAATATTCCATCCCTTGATTAGCATATAATCAAGAAATAACTATAAAAATACGGTTGTTGTTCTTCTATAGACCCCCTCAGGCTGCTCTGCCTATGGAGTAGCCTGCTCTCTGTCATTTCAGTAAACTTTGCTTTCATTTTTAAATGGAAACCCCAGCAATGTACGGAAGCTGCTCTGCTTATAGGATAGCCTTCTTTCTGTTTCTCTTTTCTTTCAATAAACTTACTTTCGCTTTATTTTGGTGGCTTGCTCCTCAATTCTTTTATGTGCAAAGCCAAGAACTCACTCAGCCTCTTGGTCTGAACCCAAACTTTGGGATCCTCCATTTTGTGTTATCTCACCTCTCAGAGCCTCTCATCACCTGGGAAACAGTGATGGCAATTGCCGATTTAAATTCTTCTGGGAAGGATTTAGATACATGGCTCACAGCAGAAAGGAACCCAGGACATTGGAGTGAGATGAATTGTTCGTCAGCTCCAGGCATTGTAGCAGCAGGCGATGCTTATTAAGATGAATCGTAATCCCAGGAAAAGCAGCACGATTAGGGAGGCAGTTGTGGTGACTTGATTTGTGATGTGAGGAACTGACCTGCCTACGTTAAACCTCAACTTGACTTAGAAGGGCGTGGGGGTATGAAACAAATAACTGAGCCTTGCTTGCATCCAACTACTTCCTGTGAAAACAGTGGGGAAAATTCCTAGGCATGAAGGGCAATGCCAAGTAGCCTCACTTCCTTTATTATCTAGAGTTTGGGCATGGACAGGAACTCCCTGGCTCAGAATGATTTCATGGCTTTTTCCGGTGTTTTTCTAAGAACAAATGTGGCAGATAACCGTGGAGTCTGACAGGAAAATCCTTCAAGTTTCTAAAGAAGCCCTAGTGTTTATGGTATAAGATTTGAGACAAAAATCCTGAATTTATATCTTGGCATTACCAGTCACAGCTGTGTGACTTTGGACGTGCCCTGTAACCTCTCTGAACCACCATGTAATGGACACTCTGGTTTGTTCCTCCAGATCACTTCCTTCCTTCCTACCAGCCACTCATATTTTCCTGTAGTAACTCCACCCTCACCATCTTCAGCTCTGTAATTTTCAGTGGAGTTGATCCCACCCTCAGCTCTAGCATGGACCCTGAATGGGTTAAACCAATGAGTGAATACTATCCCTTGTCCACTGCGATTTCAATAAGGAGGAACACCTGACTCAGTTCACACTAACATGATGTGAGGAAAGGTTTTCTGAGGTTTCTGGGACAGACAAGTGTTCTGCTTTCATAAGACCTGCCAGGGAATGCATCTGTCTCCTTTCTGGGCAATGTGATGGGAGGATATGTGAGTAGGAAGCCAAAAAGATTATACTATGGAAGAGTCAACCTGAGGAGGAAGCCAACAGTGAAACTGAAAAACATGTCATCCAGAAACAAAGCCAGAGTCTTAATGGTAACTGGATCAAACCGTTCCTGAATCAGCATATTCCAGGACAATTCAGTTATGTGAGCCAACAATATCCCCATTGCCTCCCTCCCCTTTTATCTTTTACTTAAGCTAGTTTAGGTTGAATTTTCTGTTGTTTGCAATCAAAATATTCCTAACTAGTACACTCTGTTTTCTCTGCCCCTTTCCCTCTCCAAACTTCTGGAAGAATGAAACAAGATAATAAGGTGAATGAAAATAATATGTAAACTGTAAAGCTCTGTACTAATTAGATGTGATGATTATCAGAACAATTATTCTCACTGCCTCAAGAACGTCCTAGCTCAGAATAATCTAATTTGAAGATGTGTAATATTTCCTTCCATTCCTCTGAAATGTATTAGTTTCATCATGTTGAAATTATTAAATCAAGCATTGATAATGGTGCTTAATGGGGCTAACAGTATTATTCTCCTGTAAACAGAAATGTATGTAATTAATAATTCTGTTAAAGCTTTTTGTATTCATTGTTACTAATTACATTCCAGCCTTCATCAGTGCAAATCCAATTGGAGTAGTATGAGTGAAAACAGATGCCCAGTCTGCAAGGAGAGAAAGTAATGCCGCCTCACCCAGCATCTGCATTGATTGTCAGATGTCAGACGGCAGCACTTGTTTAAAGAGAGGGCTTCCCGAAACCCACAGTTCATAAGAGAGAAGATAGACAAGTAGGATCTTATTAAACTGACAAGCTTCTGCAAAGCCAAAGAAACCATCAAGAGAGCAGGGAGATGCCTACAGACTGGGAAAAAGTATTTGCCAACTCCAGGTCTGACAAAGGCTTAACATCCTGGATCTACAAGGAACTCAAACGTGCTGAAAAGAAACAAACAAACAACCCCATTATAAAATGGGCAAAAGATATGAACAGACACTTCACAAAAGAAGACATCCAAGCAGCCAACAAACATATGAAGAAATGCTCAACCTCACTAATCATCAGGGAGATGCAAATCAAAACCACACTGAGATACCACCTAACTCCAGTCAGAATGGCCATTATCAACAACTCAAAAAATAACAGCTGCTGGAGAGGGTGTGGTGAAAAGGGAACACTTCTACACTGTTGGTGGGAGTGTAAACTAGTGCAACCTCTGTGGAAAGCAGTGTGGTGATTCCTAAAATCTCTAAAAATCGACCTTCCATATGACCCCGCAATCCCCCTACTGGGAATATACCCTGAAGACCTCAAATCACTCTATAAAAAAGATACCTGCACACGTATGTTTATCGCAGCGTTGTTCACAATTAGCAAGAACCTGGAAACAACCATGCTGCCCATCAAAAGAGGACTGGATTTAAAAAATGTGGTACATATACACAATGGAATACTACGCAGCCATAAAAAAGAATAAAATCATGAATTTCGCAGCAACCTGGATGGAACTAGAGTCTATAATACTGAGCGACCTCTCACAGAAACAAAGATCCGAGTATCACATGTTCTCACTCATATAATGGACCTTGAACATCCAATGTAATACTATAACAAAATGACTGACGGTACTGGGAAACTATAGGGGGGAGGGGGATGGGATTAACAGTAGCAAATATCTGTCTGGGGATGGGGAAACACCTCTTATCAACAGGGTGCCTGAATGAAACGTAATTGTACACCTAACCCTTAACTGTACCCCACAAAACCATAATAAAAAATATTGATTAAAAAAAAAGAGAGGGCTTATCGATGTTCCAGCTCTGCCACGGAATCTCTGTGTGACCTTGAATGTCGTGTTACTTAACCTCTGTAGGCCTCAGTCTTCCCATCTATAAAGTGAGGATGATAAACTTACCAGAGAGTCTTAACTTTGGGTGAAAGTTGTGAGGATCTGCTGAAAACTCTGGTTCTTCTCCAAAGAAGTGCACGTCTACATTTTATGTATGGGATCATTTGTATATGCTTGCGAGATACCCATGGAAAACTCCATATGCCTTTCCCATTTTGTTAAGCCAAACCAAAAAGTAAGATATCCAGAAGTAAAGTACCTCTAAGGACCCTTTAAGCTCTGTATTTTCAGTGCCCATAATTCCATGATTCCTCAGAAGTAACATGGTCACATTTGAGTTTCAGAAAACTTTTCTACCTAAAAGGTGGAAATTCTTTGAGCAGCGGTGTCAGTGAGGACAGGCTGAAAGCAGGAGCCCAGTGAAGAGCTTGATGCTGTCACTTCAATGAAAGATAACATGGCCCAGATAGGGATAAGAGAAGGGGATGGATTGGAAAGGTAACAAAAATGCAGGACTTGGAATAAGATTAGATACAGGGAAGGATTCCCAGGATTCTAGCTATCAACCAGAGGAACAGGAAACCCAGTTATAGTGACCTAAACAGTGAAAAGAATCTTCTTTTATCGTGAAAGACTTTTGAAGGTAGGCAGTCCATTTGGCAGCTCTTTGATATTTAGAGACTTGGTTACAATGTTTCACCACCCTGCCACATTGGTTCTACCCTCAGAGGTCAAGATGGCTATAGGAGGTCCAGCCATCACACCCGTGTTTCAGAGCATAAGCCCGCAAACAAGTGGAAGTGCCAAATGACGTGCCCTTAAAGAGCTTTCCTGGAAGCAAAGCTTCCACTTACATATTTCATCAGCTAGAACTCAGTCACTCCTAGCTGCAGGAGAGGCTGGGAAATGTAGTAACGTAGTGTTTTGCTAGGCGTTTTGCCTAAGAATCTATTACTAAGAAAAAGGCAACTAGCAGTTTCTGCCATAGGTTCCATTTCCAAAGAAACATGGGGTAGAGGGAATGGTGGAGGAGAGTCAGGCTGAAAGAGGTAGAAAACAAGTTCCGTTTAGGACATGGTGGGTTTGAGAACTTGGGGAACTCCCATGAAAGTTATCTGATAGACAGTTGGACATGTACGTGTGCAACTTAGGATAAAGGCTTGGGCCAGAGTTAAAGATTTGAGAGTACCCAAGATATAAATGACATATGGAACCCTAACAATTTTCTTCCCAAGAGTGATGTCAAAACACAAACCTGATGATCTCAAACCTCCTTACCAACCTTAAAATATTTCCAGGTCTTCTCACATTTCTCGAGATAAAGACCTCCTCGGCTCCCGGCCAGCACCACTGCCTCCATCTCGGCCACTCACAAGTCAGGAAGGGAGTGAAGAGACAGCCAGCTTCCGTGGCTATGAGTCCCACGCAGACATATGCCCTGTGGCTCTCCACCGTGCAGGGCCTCCTGACACCACACAGCTGCCCTGCCCTGCTGGAAAACCACAGCTGTGGATCAGCACTCCCCTGAGGACACAGCCTGAAGAGACAGCTATTGGGCCTCCATTAAACACACAAATCTCTGCCCCTGCAGCATGTGGGTTAAAGAAAGAAGGGAGGAATCAAGACACTAAAAGAAGCCAATAGACCATACACAACACACACCACAGATACATCCGTAAGGAAGAAAAAAAGTAAGAAAACATTACCCCCATAATAGCATCTTTATCAAGTAAAAATAAATAAAATGAAAAGATTAAAATCCTTAATGTAAACTCAACCAATTTTCATATTCTGACTCCCTATCACAAGCTTTGTCAGAAATCACTGTCACCCTCCATCCTTTCACCTCAAGGCCTTTGCAGGTGCTGGCCAATCTCCCTCCCCTCTCTGCCACCACCTTCAGCTCTGCATTCTGCAACCTTACCTCCGTTGGCCTTTATGAGCTTTACAATGTTGGAAAATTGGAATACTCACCCCAATTTTAGAGATAAGTGTGACATCAGCTCAAAGAATAAAGAAACATCTCTAAGGCCACGTAACGCATGAGAGGCAGAATGGGAAATCAGGCCCAATGCCTGCTAGAAACTGGCAACTTTTCTCCACTCAGCACACCAGGCTGCTACTTTGGGGTGGCTTTCCATGCCCTCACTTGAAAGGACAGTCAGGGAGAGGGAGGGAAAAAACCTCAGACACTCAGAGCTGCCTCCAGGGCAGGGCTTATTAAATCAGTCTGGACAAAAGCCTGCTTGGTGGCTCCTTCTTCCCTCCCTGTCACCTTTTCTCCCCACTTCCCAGAGGAACTTGATTAATCCATTAGGTTTAACCTCTCTTTAACTTCCTGATTAGTTACATTTATAAACTCCATTTGTTTTGCTTCCTCATCAAGCCAAACCAACACCCCCAGAAAAAAAAAATAGGCCAATTTTCAATGCCACTGATTTACTGCAATTTCTGAAAATCAGACCGAACTGAGGAGAAACGCGACTAGAATGTCAATTCCTCATTTTCACATTGCAGGTATCTTTACAGAATGGAAGAGAAGAAGTATGAAAGAGAAGGAGAAAACTCAGTAGCAGCAGGACCCCAGATTTGGCCAAGGTAGCAAAAATGCCAAGCATGTTAATAAAGTAGATTGCTAAATTCTGTAATTTCCTAGTTGGGTATTAAAAAAGCTAAAGTAGAGAGGTGATGTGTTTTTATTGGCAAGCTGAAATGCACAAAATGGTTTCCTTGCTTCCAAGTTCCTCCTACAGACTGTGGCCCAGGATATTTAAATTTTGAATTAATGTTTATCTTAACAAAAGTCATACATGTGCATAGCTAAAAGTAAAATTTTGTTATAAAACTTATAACAAAATTTCAGCAAATTTTACTTCCCCTACAACATCACTCCCCCAGTCTTGCTCCACAGAGGCAATCATGATATTCATCTTCATATTTTAAGGAACATACTACTAACACTTCTATTTGTTGAGTTATTGATGGCAAGCATTATGTAGCATACTTTTATCACGGAATAAAATAATTCAATTATTTAATATCATGACCCCTCAGCCATATAGTCTAACTCTCTCTCTCTCTCTCTGTATATTTACATCATTCTAATAATATTAACAACATATATTTTATATGCTGTTAATACTATTAGAATGATGTAAATAATGCTTAGCTAAGTATTGCACCATAATTGCATGTCCTTTCTTATCCAAACTTTTGTTTTTCCTGGAGATAATAATTGCCTTTTGTTTTTATTTACTATATACCTATCATTAATTCCTCCTAAAATCTACAATGCTAAACATCTTAATACCATTTTCCTACATACTCAAAATCTACTAGCTCCTTCCCTTCCCCTCCTCTCTCCCTTTCTCTCCCTTCCTTCCTTCCTCTCTTTCTCTCTGTCTCCCTTTCTCTTTCTCCCTTTACTCATGACCTCCGCCCTTCTTTCCCTCATCCTCCACTTTCTTTTCTTTTTCCCTTTCCTTCCTGTCTCCTCTTTCTAATTCTCTTTCTTCTCTCTCCCTAGAATCTGCATTCTCCTGCTTCAAAATGAACTGGTTATTTTCAGGCCTGAAGCATGGCTGTTGACTTGAGATTTTTCTTTGTAAATGTCCTTGGGCTTTTATTTCTTTCCTGGATCCCTGTCTGGGTCCCTTGCCACTTTTTTGGATTTTTTGTTTATCTGGAACATTCAGAAATGTTTTAGGAAAGGTACTTAGGAAAATATTGGATATTTTGTAGATTTGAAATCATCATTCTCCCATCCTTGTACTTGATTGATAGTCTTTCCAGGTATGTTATTCAAAATTTAAAATAATGTGTATTTATAAAAATCCTAGGAGAAAATCTAGGAAACACTCTTTAGGACATCAGCTTAGGCAACAAATTTGTGCCCAAGTTCTCAAAATGAAATGCAGCAAAATCAAAAATTGACAAGTGTGGCCTAAATAAAGAGCTTCTGCACAACAAAAAAACTCTCAACAGAGTAAATAGACAACCTACAGAATGGGGGAAAACATTTGCAAACTATGCATCCAACAAAGGGCTAACTTTCAGGCTCTATAAGGAATTTAAATTGACAAGAAAAAAAAACAACCCTATTAAAACATGAGCAAAAGACAAAGATACACAAGCTACACAAGATATACAAGCAGGCAACAAACATTTTAAAAAGCTCAACATCATTAATTATCAGAGAAATGCAAATCAAAGGCAAAAGTAGATACCATCCCACACCAGTCAGAAGAGCTACTATTAATAAGTCAAAAAACAACAGATGTTGGCAAGGTTGCAGAGAAAAGACAACACTCATATACTGTTGGTAGGAATGTAAGCTAGCTCAGCCTCTACAAAAAAGAGTTTGGAGATTTCTTAAGGTAGATTTACCATTCAACCCAGCAACACCACCACTGAGTATATGCCCAGGGGAACATAAATCAATTTACCAAAAAGTCATCTGCACATATATGTACATCACAGTCCTATTCACAATAGCAAAGATGAGAAGCCAAGAGTAAATTGTGTAAAAAAAAAAAAAAAAAAAATGTGGTAAATATACACCATGGAATACTACACAACCGTAAAAAAGAACAAAATCATGTCCTTTGCAGCAACATGGATACAGCTGGAGGCCATGCTAAGCAACATTTTGTTTTTTACTTTTACTTTTTTTGTTTTAAAGATGTGGGGTACAATTCAGGGTTAGGTATACAAATGTTCATTATGCAGGTATCCTTGTTGGTGAGGTGTGTGACCCCCCTTCCCTGGCAGATTCCCACTACTGCCAATCCCACAGCCTGTCCTCCCCGCCCCCTCCCTCACACCACCCCACTGTGCTGGCAGTTTCCCGCTACTGCCAATCTTTTTCTTATAGTATTGCAATAATTGTTCAAGATCCGCTTATGAGTAAGAACATGTAATACTCACTTCTTTGTTTCTGTGATAAATCACTCAGTATTATAGACTCTAAGTTCATCCAGGTAGCTGTGATGTTCATGATTTTGTCCTTCTTATGGCTGTGTAATATTCCATTGTGTATATATACCATATTTTTTGATCCAGTCCTCTTTCGATGAACAGCATAGTTGGTTCCATGTTCTTTCTTGCTATTGTGAACAATGCTGCAGTAAACATGCATGTGCAGGTATCTTTTTCATACAGTGATTTGAGTTCCTCTGGGTATATTCCCAGTAGGGGGATGGCAGGGTCATATGGAAGGCTGATTTTTAGATCTTTTAGGAATCACCACACTGTTTTCCACAGAGGTTGTACTAGTTTGCACTCCCACCAATAGTGTAGAAGTGTTCCCTTTTCACTGCATCCTCTCCAGCATCTGCTGTTTTTTGAGTTACTGATGATGGCCATCCTGACAGGAGTTAAGTGGTATCTCAGTATGGTTTGAATTTGCATTTCTTTGATGACTAGTGAGGCTGAGCATTTTTTTCTGTATCTGTTGGCTGCTCGTATGTCTTCTTTTAAGAAGTGTCTATTCATATCTTTTTCCCATTTTGTAATGGGACTGTTTGTTTCTTTCTTTGCAGCATGTTTGAGTTCCTTGCAGATCCTAGATGTTAGGCCTTAGATCCTAGATGTAGATATACAATTGGCAAATATTTTTTCCCAGTCTGTGAGCTGTCTCTCTGCTCTCTTGATGGTTTCTTTAGCTTTGAAGCTTGTCAGTTTGAGGAGGTCCCACTTATCTATCTTATTCCCTATGGCCTGGGTACTTGGGGGGTTTGATCAGGAATTGGTTGTCAGTTCCAATTTCCATAAGGGTGTCTCCTGCATTTTCTAAGGTTCTTATAGTTTGAGGTTTTATGTTTGGTCTTTGGTCCATTTAGAGTTGATTTTTGTGTGTGGTGATAGGTAGGGGTCTTGTTTTAATCTTCTGCATGTGGTCAGTCAGTTTTCCCAGCACCATTTACTGAATAGGTTTTCCTCTCCCCAGTGGTTGGTGGTGGAGGCTTTGTTGAAGATGAGTTGGTTGAGAAATTGAGGTTTTGCTTCTGGAATCTCTATGCTGTTCCATTGGTCTATATGCCTGCTCTTGTACCAATACCAGGCTATTTTGATTATTGTAGCTTTATAATAAAGTTTAAAGTCTTGGAGTGTGATGACACATGTTTTGTTTTTGTTGTTGTTGTTGTTGCTTTTGCTGAGCATTGTTTTGGTGATATGTGGTCATTTGTGTTTCCATATGAATTCCTATATTGTCGTTTCCAGGTCTGATAAGAATGCTGCTGGTAATTTAATGGATATTGCATTAAATCTGTAGATTGCCTTGCATAGGATGGATATTTTAACAATGTTGATTCTTTCAATTCATGACCATGGAATATTTTCCATTTGTTTGTACCATCTTTGATGTCTTTTAGCAGTGTTTTGTAGTTTTTGTTGTAAAGGTCTTTCACTTCTCTGGTGAGGAAGATGCTAAGGTATTTGATTTTTTTGTGTGTGGCTATTGTGAATGAGATTGTGCTTTTTATTTGGGTTTCTGTTCATTTATTGTTGATGTATGGAACTGTGACTGTCTTTTGCACACTTATTTCATACCCTGAGACTTTGCCAAAGTCCTTTATCAGTGCAAGGAGGCTTTTGGCAGGTTCTCTTGGGTTTTCAAGGTATAGCATCATGTCATCTACAAAGAGGGATAATTTGACTTCCTCTTTTCCTATTTGGACCCCTGATCTCCTTCTCTTGTCTGATTGTTCTAGCTAGGACCTCCAAAACTATGCTGAACAGGAGGGGTGGGAATGGGCATCCTTGTCTTGTTCTGGTTTTCAGGGGAAATGGTTCCAATTTTTGTCTGTTTAGCAGTATGCTAATGGTGGGTTTCTCATAGATGGCTCTAGCTAATTTGAGGTATGTTCCATCTATGTCTAGATGTTTGAGAGTTTTTATCAAGGGGTGCTGGATTTTATTAAAAGGTTTGTCCTCATCTAATGACATAATCATGTGGTTTTTGGTCTTACATCTGTTGATGAATTTAATTATGTTTATGGCCTTACAAATGTTGAACCAGCCCTGTATCCCAAGGATGAAGCCTACTTGGTTGTAGTGGATGATTTTTGAGGCATGTTATTGGATCTGATTTGCTAGAATCTTGTTGAGAATTTTAGCATCTATGTTCATCAAGGATATTGACCTGTAGTTCTCTTTCTTTGTTGGATCTTTACCTGGCTTGGGTATCAATGTGATGCATACTAAGCAAATGAACACAGAAACAGAAAACTGAATGCTGCATGCTCTCACTTGTAAGAACTAAATACTAAATACACATTGACATAAAGATAGAACAATAGACACTGGGACTCCTAACTGGGGGCAGGGGAGGGGGAGAACAAGGGTTGGAAAAACTATCTACGGGGTACCATATTCACCACTCAAGTAATGGGTTCAATAGAAGCCCAAACCTTACCATCACACCCTATACCCATGTAACAAACTTAGTTGTGTACCCCTTGAATCTAAAATAAAAATTTTAAAAATAATATTTACTATGAATTTTAAAGGCATCGATGCATTTGCTCCCATCTAATATTATTCTTAGCTGATTGATGCCATTTATATTCATGTCTCTCAGTGTATAACCCATGCTTTTTTTTAATCTTTTTTTTTTCCTGGACTTTTTGATGATCTTTCCTTTTACCCCTGTTTTAAAATATCATAACGGCATGCCTCCTTGTGAATATTTTTCCCTATTTGTGATGTAGATCACTCAATAGAACATCCAAATCTGGAATCTCATATTTTGTAGTTCTCGAACATTTTCTTGTACTTTTTATTTGATTATCTCACCCATCTTTTTTCTTTTTTTTTCTTTTTTTTGCTTTCTAGAATTCCTTTTATTCATATTTTGATGAATCTCTTATAGTAAGTCTGTAATTTTTTCTTACTTCTTCCCTCCTATTCTCCGGCTCTTCATTTTTTGTTTTACTTTATGGGAGATTTCTTCAACTTTACAACCTATCAATTTCTTAGCAGTATAATTTATTTTATAAATATAATAATTTTTGTAAGTTGTAAAATAACATACATATTTAAAAGTGCACAGGACAAATATGTAATCTGAATTATTTCTCATAAAACACATTCTTTTATATTAGTTCAGTAATTTATTCTTAACTCTTATTGTACTTTTGGTAGTATACTTTTCTTATTTCATGAATGTAATGTCTTTTCTTAGTTCTATAAGGGCACTAGTATTTCTTTTGTTTTTGTTTTGCTTTATTTTCTGTTCTTATATAGTTTCTGTTTTCTCCAAGTCTCCTATTTCTGTTTATTAACTTTGGTATCTGTATTTTCATCTTTTACTTAACTTTATCTCTGTCTTACTTACATGTTGGCAAATCATAAGTGTTCAAACATATTTATAAATTTAAAAAATTGGAAAGGTAATTTAAGCATTTTGTTTTTGTGAAAAATTTTTAACTAATGTACTTTGTTAAAGGAGAACAGATAGGAATTTGTTCATCTTGTTGAAGGAATGGTCACCTAAAGATCAACACCAACAGGCCTAGTGTTTAATTGATTCTTTAAAATTATTTATTGAAGGACTGATACTCATTGCTTTATTGTTTATATAGTGAGAAACTGAAACTCCAAAGCCTCTTTTCTAACTTCTTATGGTGAAAATTTCAAATACAGAAGTGTATAATGTATTCTATGTGCTCATCACATTTGATCAAGCTCGTTTCATCTATATCTCACTCTCTGAAGTATTTTAAAGGAAACCCCACACATCAGATTACTTCGTCTGGAAATAGAAAGCATTTTGACCCCTTGTCTTTGCACACGGGAGGAGTTTCTCTGGTTGGGACTCAATATTGTGGTGATTTTGAGTCTCCAGTAACTCCTAGGTCCAGGGGCAGCTCTTAGTCTCCCTTTATAAAGATCCCTACGATGGTTTGACGCCCAATCCATGATACATTCTTTGGAATATTAGTCCCAAAGAAATAATAATCAGTTTTAGCAGAACCAGGATATATCCTCACCAGGTTTTGCCCCAGGAAGGATAGGACAAAGGGCAATTCTGCTAACAGAACCTTAGGAAACTTTACTGTCCCTCAGGAAAATCCCTGGTATCATGACAATAGGCAATGAGGTGTTTAAAGCTAAACTCCCAGAAACTTATACCAAGTTCTTCTCCTTCTCCTTCTCCTCCTTATTCCTCTTCCTCTTCTTCTTCCTCTTTCTCTTCTTCCTCTTCTTCCTCTTCTCCCTCTCTTCTTCTTCTTCTTCTTCTTCTTCCTCCTCCTCCTCCTCCTCCTCTCTTGTTCTTCTTCTTCTTCTTTTTCTCCTTCTCCTTCTTCCTCTTCTTTTTACTTTATTATAAAGATATGGGGTACAAGTCAGGATTAGGTACATAAGTAATGTACATGAAGGTAAAGTTTGTGGGCCCCCAACTGGTCCTCACTTCCCCTGGTTTAGGATCAGGTATCCTTTGTGATGTTGTGTGCCCTCCCCACCTCTCTCCCGACAGTGTCCTGTGACTTCCAATCACTCCCTTGAGCTTTTTGATTAATGTTCAGGTCCCGCTTATAAGTGAGAACATGTGGTATTTGGTTATTCGTTTTGGGGATAGATCACTAAGAATGAGTGTCTCCAATTCCATTCAATTTGCTGAGAAGTCCATAATTCTGTCGTCCTTTATAGCTGCATAATATTTTAACATGTATATGTGCCATATTTTCTTTATCCAGTCTACTTTCAGTGGGTTTGGTTCCATGTTTTGCTATTGTGAATAGGGCAGCAATAAATGTGTGTGTGGGTATCTTTTTTGTAGAATGACTTGTGTTCCTCTGGGTATATTCCCAGGAGGGGAATTGCTGGATCATATGGAAGGTTAATTTCTAGTTCCTTTAGATATTGCCACACTGTCTTCCATAGAGGTTGAACTAGTTTGCATTCCCACCAACAATGTAGAAGTATCTCCTTTTCTCTGCACCCACGTCGATCTATTTTTTTTTAATTAATGATGGCCATCCTTACTGGGGTAAGATGGTATCTCAGTATGGTTTTGATTTGCATTTCTCTGATGATTAGTGAGGCTGAACATTTTTTCATGTATCTGTTGGCTGCTCATATGTCTCCTTTTGAAAAGTGCCTATTAATATCCTCTGCCTATTTTTAATAAGGTTGTTTCTTTTTTTCTTTTGGCTTGCTTGAGTTCCTTGCAGATCCCAGATGTTAGACCTTTGTAAGAGATACAACACAATTAGCAGGTATATTTTCCCATTCTGTGAGTCGTCTCCCCACTCTTTTGATGGTTTCTTTTGCTGTGCAAAAACTTTTCAGTTTGATGAGGTCCTACTTGTCTATCTTATCTTTTATGACATTTGTTTTGGGGGATTTCATCAAGAATTGGTTGCCTACTCCAATGTGCATAAGGATGTCTCCTTCATTTTCTTCTAAGTTTCTTATAGTTTGAGGTTTTACATTTAGGTCTTTGATCCATTTAGAGTTGATTTTTTGTATATGATGATAGATAAGGGTCCTGTTTCATTCTTCTACATGTGGTCAGCCAGTTTTCCCAGCACCATTTGCTAAATAAGGTCTCCTCTCTCCAGTGGTTGTTATTGATGGTTTTGTCAAAGATGAGTTGATTGAAAGGTCAAGGTTTTGCTTCCAGAATCTCTGTCCTGTTCCATTGGTCCATATGCTTGTTTTTGTACCAGTATCAGGTTGTTCTGATTATAGTAGCCTTGTAGTAAAGTTTAAAGTCTGGAAGTGGGATCTCTCACTTTGTTCCTTTTGCTGAGCATTGTTTTGGCTGTTCATGCTCTTTTTTGTTTCCATATTAATTTCTGTATTGTCATTTCCAGATCTGAGAATAATGATGTCAGCAATTTGATGAGTATGGCATTGAATCTGTAGATTGCTTTGGGTAAGGATGGACATCTTGACAATATTGATTCTTCCAATTCCATGAGCATAGAATGATTTTTCATTTGTTTGTGTGCCCTTTGAATTCTTTGAGCAGTGTTTTGTAGTTCTTGTTGTAAAGGGCTTTCACTTCCCTGGTTAGAAATATCCCAAGATATTTCTTTGTGTGTGTTTGGCTGTCATGAATAGGACTATACTTTTTATTTAGTTCTCTGCCTGTTTGTTACTGTTGTATAGAAATGCCACCATCTTTTGCATATTGGTTTTGTACCCTGAAACTTTACCAAAGGCAGAGAGAGAAAGGTCAGACTACTTACCAGGAAAGACCAATAAGAATAGTGCCAGACTTACCTGTAGAAACACCACAAGCTACAAGGGATTGGAGTCCAATTTTTAAAGTTCTCAAAGATAAGCAATTTCAACCAAGAATCTCCTACCCAGCTAAGCTAAGCTTTATCAACGATGGAGAATTAAAATCCTTCCCAGACATCCAATCCCTAAGAGACTATGCTGCTTCCAGACCAGCTCTACAGGAGATGTTTAAGAATATACCAAGCACAGAAAAAAGAAAAGAAAAAAGAAAAAGAACCATGTACTTCACAAGAGTACAAATAAACAGAGTCAACAGAGCATACAGTGCATCTGCAAAAATGAAAACACATATATACATTAATGCCAAAGTTAAAAGGAAACAAAATAGCATCCTAAGAGCCCTATGACAAGAATAAACTCTTATATTTCAATAATCAGTCTGAACATAAATGAACTAAATGTACCACTGAAAAGACATAGAGTGGCAAACTTGGTTTAAAAAACCACAATCCAACAATTTGCTGCCTCAAGGAAATCCATATCACTACAAAGGACACCTACAGACTCAAAATATCAAAATCAGAGGCTGGAAAATGAGTTTTCAGGCAAATGGAAAACAGAAGAAGACAGAAGTAACTATTCTAATATTAGATAAAACATCATTTAAGTCATCAACAATTTAAAAAGATACAGAAGGACACTAAATATTGATAACAGGTTCAATCCACCAGCAAGAAATATCTATTCTAAGCATATATGCACCCAACACAGGAGCACCCAGTTTTATAAATCAACTGCTAAGTAAACTAAAAGAGGACATTGACTCATACACAATTGTAACTAGAGACTTAAACATCCTACTAACAGTCCTAGATAGACCATCAAGGCAAAAAATCAATAAGAAGATCTGGAACCTCAATTTGATGCTTGACCAAATGGACTTAATACACATGTATAGAACATTTCACCCAACAAATGCAGAGTATTCATTCTACTCATCAGCACACAAAACATACCCCAAGATTGAGCACATTCTTGGACATAAATCAAGCATAAACAAATTTCAAAAAATCAAAATAATACCAGGCATATTCTCAGATCACAGTGGAATAAAAACAAATATTGCTACCAACAAGATCCTCCCAAAACACACAAAGGCATGGACACTAAACAATATACTGCTGAGCGACTCCTAGGTCAACAAAGAAATCAAGACAGAAATTAAAAGTTTTTCAAACTTCATCCACCTTGCACAATCCCCTTTACTTCTTTTGTTACTACAGCAACCCACATCCCATAATAAGTAATAAAGACACTATCAGAAGAAACAAGAGGCCTGCAAATATAGACATCACTCCCAATTGTTCTCAGATTTCTTGACATTTTCTTCTTATTATAGGTTCTTGACATCCTGTGATCCATGACAACTATCTGTAGTGTTTGGAAGCATCTCTAGATGAATCAGAACGTTCATAACATCTTGACATCAAGCCACTCATACCCAAATTTCCCAGTAAACCCAGTGATGGTGCATACATCTAAGATATTTTAGTTCACACTTCATGTCTATATCTCAATCATGAAAGTCCAAGATAAAACTGAATAGAGAATAGATTCTCAGGAAGAAACTCAGTCTCTCGGTACCTCAATTCCTCAATCATGAAATGGGAGTAATATCTCTCTTGCCTGTGCCTGCAGCTCATGGAGGTTCCTACAAAGTCCATTAATCAGGCACTTGGTCTTTATAACAACTGAGAATTAGTTTCTACTGACAAAAAAGAAAACTGAGGAGCAAATATTCCTAGTACTTTACCAAAGGTGGCAGAGCTAGAAAGTGTTGAAGTGAGATTTGAACCTGAGTTTCTTATCCCAAAATCTTCACTATTAATCATTACGGTGTGCAGAAAGACTGGATGGGCTGGCTATGATCATTTCAATTTGTAAACCAATGTAGCTATTATTTTATTCTCAGCTCTCCTTTCAACCATACACACGTTATCCCTATACCAGCTTGGAAACCAACCTTCTAACAGTGGACAACCGGCAAGGCACAGCTTCTAAACATATGCTTCTCAGATTATCTGTCACGAAAGACTAAAACTTGTTCCCAGTCCTTCATAAACCAATGCTTGAGGTCTATATCTATCTACCCTACTCAACAATATGAGTCCACTCATCACACCCTTAGATAGTGTACAAATGTTAAACTTCTCTAAAAGTTTAAGTGCTTACCCTCAATTTCTGTTCTCATCTAGTTGAGGCAAATAGCAAACAGCTCATGAACCAGAATAGCTTCTATCAACATTGCCTGTCATCCATAGGTAGAATGAGTATCCATCATGTGTTCATGCTTTCCAGCATCTATCCCTCCACTCCCCTGCTTACTTCTTCCTGGCAGTCCTAAATTTCCATCTAAGAACTCATGTTACTCTGGGGAAGATGGTACCACCCCTAACTGCAGGCACAGAACATGTGACCTAGGAGAAGATAACCAATGTATTCCATCGTTCTGGCCTCAGTGATTGATTCCAGGATTGGCCTGTGACTCAAAATTATTCAATTGGAGTGAATTTCAAAACATTTTCTGGGAACATTGGGGAAAAGATGCTCTCTTTCCCTAAATTTGTGGTGTCTGAGGGTGAGATCTGTTCCTACAACAGCACATTTTGCTACTATGAAACAAATCACTCCAGAGAAGGACACAATGGATGACAGATCTGAGAAGATTGTAAAAAAATGAAGTCATAGCCAAGATCAATCATGAACCTCTGGATCAAAACATGTCACATTCCATCTTGTCTCTGAACACTTTCTCTCTCTCTCTCTCTCTCTTTCTCTCTCTCTCTCTCTCTCTCTCTCGCTCTCACTCGCAAGCTCGCTCTCGCTCTCTTTCCCCTCACTCTCTCTCTCTGTTAGGCTAGATTGAATTGGATTTCCTGTCAACATCAACTGAAAGCTTCTTTGTTTCTTGGATGCATGTATTTCTTCAACAAGCATATATTGAGTGCCTACCTTGTGTCAAGTACTGTGTAAGGTCTGCGAAGAATGCTCTTCACAAAAGAAATTATAAAATGAATCAGATGAGGAATGAGTGGTTAATATAGCTGGAAGAATTTAGACATGTCATCAGGCTCACTTAAAGAGAGTCCTATGTAATTTTAAGGTAATATTTAAAGAACAGATGTTTGCAATTTATTAGCAAATTATTAACTTTGCAAGTAAAAAATAGAGTGACTTTAAGGCTATTTCTAGAAGAAGGACAGTCTGGTTTCCTTGTATTATAATATCTGCTAATGTCATAATCTTTGCCGTTTTTACATACCACCTATTAACTTTTATTTAATGTTATTAAATTGATTCACTTACAGAACTTACATAAAGAGGAAATTTCCATAATACCATTATAAATGGAAAACCAGTACCACTTTACCGAATAGAAAGCAATCATAAAATAAATACAATGAAATTATAGAATGTTACTAAATTCTAAGAACTGTGATCTGACAAAAGCCTTGACCCTGTAGCTTGCTCTGTCTTTTACAGAGAGGAAAATTAGCAAGTGTTCAAAAGGTGTTAGAGACACATTAGCACCAAAACTGAGACTTTCTCCTGGCAAAGTTTAGAGCAATTAAAAGAAAATTGAAAAAAAAAAGATAATTACTCATCACGTATTTTATTATTATTTCACGCTGCCTCTGTGTACAACCCCAAATCTCCTTTGCATAAAATATACTACCCCTTACGCTCTTTGAGAAACACTATTTTAACAAAATCTCATTTGATAGCTGAGCAAATTGAGGCCCCTCTCAGAGAGGTAATAGGACTCTCCAAAAGCTACCTGATTTCCAGCCTGCTTGGCGGCCCTGTATTCAATAACATTTTATTACTTGCATTGAATTTATTTTGTGATTACCTCCTAATTAAGGCGAGTGATTAGTTTTTTATTTATGGTAATGATATCTTTTTTAAAATAAGCTTTGGTTGCTTGTAAACCTTCGCACTGTTGAGGTTAACATGAAACAAGGTTCTTAGCAATGCCAGTGGTCCTATGTTCCTTCCACCACCACCATCTACCCACAAGCAAAGGCAGGAATTTATACCATTTTCTATTACCCCATGCTGGAATCCCCAGATATGTCCTGGTGCTATGGGTCCTTCCTTCTCCAACTCAGTAAGAAAAAAAATGGAAACTAGGATGCAGTGATTCCTCTAAAGCAGGGGTCCCCAACCCCCAGGGCTATAGACCGGTACCCGTCCATGGCCTGTTAGGAACCTGGCTACACAGCAGGAGATGACAGGTGGGTGAGTGGAGCTCTTTCTTCTGTCAGATCAGTGGCAGCATTAGATGCTCATAGGAGTGCAAACCCTGATGTGAACTGCACATGTGAGGGATCTAGGTTGCATGCTCCTTATGAGAATCTAATGGTTGATGATCCTTCTCCCCACTTCCCCCCCACCCTGCAATTCATGGAAAAATGGTCTTCCGTGAAACCAGTCCTCATTGCCAAAAAGGTTCCGGACTATTGCTCTAAAGCAAGTTTCTCAATGTTGGCACTGTTGACATTTGGGACTAGATAATCCTTTGTTGTGGGGCCTGCCTTGTGCATTGTGGGATGCTGAGCAGCCATCCCTGGCCTCTATCCACTCGATGCCATTAACACTCTTCCACCTAATTGTGACAACCAGAAATGCCTCCAGACATGGTCAAATGTCACCTTGGGGCAAAGTCACCCCAGATGAGAACCATAGGGCTACTCTTGGCTGACGTATTTCTATCCCAGCCTAGCAATTTTTCTTTATTTCTTTTTTTAGTTTATGTATATTTTATTTTAAAGTTGTGGGCAACAGTTTAGGATTAGGTATACAAATGGACATCATACAGGTAAAGTTTGAGCCTCCCGTTGCTCCCCACTTTGCCTAGTTTGAGATCTGGTACCCTTACCAATGTTGTGTCCCCACACCCACCCAGGCAGTATCCAGCTACTGCCAATCCCTTTCTTATAGCATTATGGTAAATGTTCAGAGTCCACTTATGAGTGAGAACATATGGAACTCTGTTCTTTGTTTCTGTGCTAGATCCCTGAGTATGATAGACTCTAAATCCATCCAAGTTTCTGCAAAATCCTTCTTTATGTCTGCATAATATTCCATAGTGTATATGTACCAGATTTTTTTTTATCCAGTCCAGTTTTAATGGGCAGCACAGTTGGTTCTATGTTTTTGCTACTGAGAATAGAGGGACAATAAATATGTGTGTGCAGGTATCTTTCTTGAAGAATTATTTGAGTTCTTCTGGGTATATTCCCAGTAGAAGGATTGCTGGGTCATATGGAAGGTCAATTTCTATCTCTTTTAGAAATTGCCACACTGTTTTCCATAGAGGGTAAACTAATTGGCATTCCCACCAGCAGTGTAGAAGTGTTCCTTTTCTCCGCATCCTTGCCAGCATCTGGTGTTTGTTTTATTAATGATGACCATTCTTACTGGAGTTAGATGGTAGCTTAATGTGGTTTTGATTTGCATTTCCCTGATGATGAGTGAGACTGAGCACTTTTTCATGTGTCTGTTGGCTGCCTGTATGTCTTCTTTTGAGAAGTATCTATTCATGTCTTTGCCCACTTTTTGTTTTTTGGGGTTTTTTTGAGTTGGAATCTCACTCTGTCACCCAGACTGGAGTGCAGTGGCCACTCCCGGCCACCGCAGCCTCGGCCTGCTGGGCTCCGGCGATCCTTCCGCTTCAGCCTTCCAAGTAGCCGGAATTACAGGCATGCACTACCACACCCGGCTGATTTTTTGATTTATTGTAGAGATGAGGTCTCGCTGCCCAGGCGGGTCTCGAACCCGCGGGCTCAGGCAATCCACTCACCTCAGCCTCCCAAAGGCGCAGGATTACAGGCTTAGCCACCAAGCCCTGCTTTTTTTGCCCACTTTTCAATGGGGCTTTTTTTTCCCTTTCAGCATGTTTGAGTTCCTTGTAGATCCTGTATGTTAGGCCTTTGTCAGATATACAGTTGGCAAATTTTTTTTCTCATTCTGTGGGCTATCTCCCCGCTCTCTTGATGGTTTCTTTTGCTTTGCAGAGGCTTTTCAGTTTGATGAGGTCTTACTTGTCTATCTTATCTCTTATGGATGGGAACTTGGGGTTTTGATCAGGAATTGGTTGCCTACTCTGATTTCTGTAAGGATGTCTCCTGTGTTTTCTAAGATTCTTATAGTTTGAGGTTTTACATTTAGGTCTTTAATCCATTTGGAGTTGATTTTTGTGTATGATGATAGGCAGGAGTCCTGTTTCAATCTTCTGCGGGTGGTCAGACAGTTTTCCCAGCACCATTTTCTGAATAAGTTCTCCTCTCCCCAGTGGTTGTTGTTGGAGGCTCTGTCAAAGATGAATTGGTTGAGAAATTGAGGTTTTGCTTCCAGAATCTCTATCCTGTTCCATTAGTCCATATGCCTGTTCTTGTACCAATACCTGACTTTTTTATTATTGTAGTCTTATAGTAAAGTTTAAAGTCTGGAAGTGTGATACCTCTTGCTTTGTTTCTTTTGCTAAGGGTTATTTTGACCATTCGTGATTGTTTTTGTTTCCATATGAATTTCTGTATTGTGATTTCCAGGTCAGAGAAGAATGATGTTGTTAATTTAATAAATATTGCATTGAATCTATAGATTGCCTTTGGTAGGATGAACATCTTAACAATGTTGATTCTTCCATCCATGAGCATGGACTATTTTCCCATTTGTTTGTGTCTTCTTGGATTTCTTTGAGCAGTGTTTTGTAGTTTTCATTGTAGACATCTTTCACTTCTCTGGTTAGGAAGATGCCGAGGTATTTCTTTCTTTTCTTTCTTTCTTTCTTTTTTTTGCAGCTATTGTGAATGGGATTGTGCTTTTTATTTGGTTCTCTGCCTGTTTGTTGTTCATGTATAAAAATGCCACTGTCTGCACATTTATTTTGAACCCCAAGACTCTGCCAAAGTCCTTTATCAGTGAAAGGAGGTTTTTACAGATTCTCTTGAGTTTTTGAGGTATAGGATCATATCATCAGGAAAGAGACATAACTTAACTTTCTCTTTTACTATTTGGATACCCCTGATTTCCTTCTCTTGTCTAATTGCTCTAACTAGGATTTCCAGCACAATATTAAACAGGAGGGGTGAGAGTGAGCAGCCTTGTCTTTTTCTGGTTTTCAGGGGAAATGCTTCCAGTTTCTGTCCATTTAGCAATATGCTAGTTGTAGGTTTATCATAGATGGCACTTACTATTTTGAGGTATGTTTCTTCCATGTCTAGGTGTTCAAGGGTTTTTATCAAGAAGCCATGCTAAATTTTATCAAACACTTTTTCTGTATCTAATGATATAATCATGTGGTTCTTGTTTTTACATCTTTTGATGTACTTCATTACATTTATGGTCTTGCAGATGTTGAATCAGCCCTGCATCCTGGAGATTAAACCTACTTGGTCATGGGATGATTTTTGATATGTGTTGTTGGCTCCAATTTGTTAGAATCTTGTTGAGAATTTTTGCATCTGTGTTCATTAGGGATATTGGCCTGTAGTTCTCTTTTTTGGTTGGATCTTTACCTGGTTTGGGTATCAGTGTGATGTTCGCTTCATAAAATGATTTGGAGAGAATTCCATCTTTCTCAGTTGCTTGGAATACTTTTAGTAGGATTGGTATCAACTCCTCCTAGTATGTTTTGTAGAATTCCCCTGGAAAGCTATTTGGTTCAGAACTTTTTATTGCAGGTGGTTTTCTTATGACAGAGTCAATTTCTTGGGTTGTTGTTCATCTATTTAGTGTCTCAATAGCCTCTTATTTCAACCTTGGGAGGTTGTGTGATGCCAGAAAGTACTCCATTTTATTTAGGTTATCAAGTTTGTTTCCATACAGATGTGCATAGTAGTCTCTGATAATATTTTGTATTTCTTTGGGGTCAGCTGTGATTTGATCTTTTGCATTTCTGATTGTGTTTATTTGGGCTTTTTCTCTTTTTCTTGGACATTCTGGCTAGGGGTCCATCAATCTTGTTTATTCTTTCAAAGAACCAACTTTTTGTTTTGCTGATTTTTTCTATGATATTTTTATCATCTATGGCCTGTATTTGGACTTTTCCTTTGGTGATCTGGATTCTTCTGCTAAAGTTAGGTTTTGGTGGTCTTGTCTTTCAGGCTTCCTTAGGTGATTTGTTAAGCTGTTAACTTGTGGTCTTTCCATTTTCTTAATGTGTGTTTGTAGAGATATAAATTCCCTTCTTAGAACTACTTTCATGGCATCCCAGAGGTTTGGTAAGATGTTTCTTAATTTTCATTTGTTTCTAGGAATCTTTTAATTTCTCCTTTGATTTCTGTGTTGACCTAGGAGTCGTTCGGCATCATGCTGTTTAGTGTCCATGTCTTTGAGAGTTTTGGGGGAATTTTGTTGGTGTTGATATTTATTTTTATTCCACTGTGGTCTGAGAAGGTGCATGGCAGTATTTTGCTCTTGTGAAATTTCTTTATGCTTGATTTATGACTGAGGATGTGATTGATCTTGGATATGTTTCATGTGGTGATGAGTAGAATATATATTATGTGGTTGTTGGGTAGAGTGCTCCATAGGTATCTATTAAGACCATTTTGTCATGTGTCAAATTGAGGTTCTGGATCTCTGTTGATTTTTTGCTTCAATGATCTTTCTAGGGTTGTTAGTGGGTATTTAAGTTACCAGCTATAATAGTGTTAGAGTCAATATCTTTTTTTAGTTTACTTAGTAGTTGCTCTATACATGCTGGTGCTCCTATGTTGGGTGCATACATGTTTAGGATGGATATTTCTTGTTGATGGATTAAACCTTTTGTCATTATGCAGTGCCCTTCCATATCTCTTTAAATTTTTGATAGTTTAAAGTTTGTTTTGCCTGATATTAAGATCATGACTCCTGCCTTCTTTTGTGATTCATTTGTCTGAAAATTTGTTTTCCATCTTCTAACTTTAAGTCTGTGTGCTTCCCTTGTGGTGAGAAGAGTTTCCTGGATGCTGCAAATTATGGGTCATGGTGTTTTATCCAGTTTTCCATTCTGTTCCTTTTCAGTTGTACATTTAGTCCATTCACTTTCAGGCTGATTATTGAAATCAAGAGGTTGATTTCTCCTCATCAAGAGGTTCTTATAAAGTTTTTTCTCTATTTGTTTGTTTTCTTTTAAATTTTGGGTTGATGTATGTATGTGTTTTCAAGTTTGCAGTTGCAATGTATTCTCTGCTGATTCTGTGGTCTGCTGTTTTCTTGGGAAGTGTGTGGTAATTCTTTTCTTTTTTCTTTTTTTCTTTCTTCTGTGCTTAATATGTTTTTAAGTGTCTGCTGTAGAGCCCGATCTGGAAGCTGCATAATGTCTTAGGGATTGGATGTCTGGGAAGGATTTTAATTCTCCATCATTGATTAAGAATTGCTGAGCTTGGCTGGGTGGAAATTCTTGGTTGAAATTGTTTGTCTTTGAGGACTTTGAATATTGGATTCCAGTCCCTTCCAGCTTGTAGTGTTTCTGCCAATATGTCTGCTGCTATTCTGATTGGTTTTCCCTGGTAGATAGTCTGACCTTTCTCTCTTGCTGTCATAGGATTTTTTTCTTTTCAACCTACTTTGTGTAGGCAAATTACTATATGTTTAAGGGATGGTCATCTCATTTGATGTCTTGTGGGGATTCTTTGCATCTCTTGTGTTTGGATGGTCACATCTCTGGTGAGCTGAGGAATGTTTTCTTGGATAACCTCCTGGAATATTTGCTCCAAGCTTTTCTCTGTTTCCCTTTCTTCTTCTCAGATACAAATCAGGTGTAGGTTCAGCCTCTTGATATAATCGCACATCTCTTGTAGGCTTTGTTCTTTCTGTCTGAGTTTTCTTTCTATGTTTTTACAGATTGGGTTAGTTCCAGGCTTTGGTCTTCAAGTTCTGAGAGTCTTTCTTCTGCTTGATTAATTCTGCTTTCCATGCTTGTGATCTTATTTATTTATTTTCTGAATGAAATTTATTATGGCCAAAATCTCTGTTACAAGTTCTTTCAGTGTTGCATCTTGTCTTTCTTGAGTCTTATTCACTCTCTCCATCAATTCCCTAATTCCTGTTGTATTCTGGGGCCAGTTGTTGGTGATTTCCATTGTTTGGGCTCTAAAGTCTGATTTTTTTCAGGCACTATCTCTTTGTTACACTGGGAATTACTTGTGTTCTTCCATTGATTTTTCTTCATTTGTGACAGCTCTCTTTATTTTCTCTTTAGTTCCATTATTCAGTGGCAGTGGGAGACACTTTCACTTCTGATGTTTGCTCAGCTCTTTATTCTTCTATTATCAGGGCTCTGAATTTGTTCTATTTTGAAACAGGACTATGGGTGAGAAGATTTGCTGTCTTTTGTAGTTTTGAGAGTTTAATAATGTGGAGAATGGGGACCTAGAACTCAGAAATTTTTTGCATATCATTAAGTTCACTGATTGTGGTATGGGTTTCCTGAGACCCACTCCCCACCACCATTCTACATGATGATGCAATGGGTATGTGTGTGTATCCCCTGAGTCCAAGATACAGTAACAGCAATTAGGAGAACAGAGAAAAGTAGCAGGAAATAAGATGAACAAAAATTTTTTTTAAATAAAAAGCACAGAAACACAAAAGCAGAAGCCAAAGCAGAAAAAAAAAATTAACAACACACACCAAAATAAACGGGAAAAAAAAGAAAACAAAAAAGTAAAACTGAACACATACACACACACACACAACACAAATGAAAAGAGGAAAAAAAGGAATTCACGTTGAACCCTCACACATACATTCACACACACATTAAACTAAAAAAAGAGAAGAACAAAAAAACAAACAAAAATAACTGAAAGATGAGCACTCAATTATTTATGTACACACATAAACAGAAAAAAGAAAGAAAGAAAAAAGAAAGAGAAAAGGTAGGGGGGAATGCAGATTGAACCATCACATACTCATTCATGTACAAAGGAAACAGAAAAAAAAAATTAAAACAACCAAAAAACAACCTGCCCTCTGATGGCAGGTTCTATAATTGTTCCTCTCAACTGCTCACAGGTAAGCTCCTCTGCCCCTCTGCTGCAGTCTCATTCACAATCTCCCCAGTGCCTAGTGCCAGGAAGGAGGAGGAGACAGTGGAGGTGGGTCGGGTTTCAGTTCTCCCCTCCTACTCTCATATGGTCAGGGAGATCCTCTCCAGTGGGGAGGTGTGGGGGTGTCTCTTCCCCAGGTAATGGTAGAGGGGTGGGGGGGATGCCCTAGCCAGGCTTATTCTGGAGTAGAGTCCTCCTATCATGCCTGATGTCCAGGTTCCACCTGAGTTTGTCCCTCTCAGTCATGCCCCAGCCATGTGGATCTGATGTTCAGAGGACTGCTGGGGTGAAGGAGGTTGGGTCAGTCCCAGACTCACTGGGACTTCCTCATCCTTTTCTGGTCACACACTTTGTCCAGCAGCTGAATCAGGGTAGAGGGTGGGGCACCTGAAAAATCAGCACTTGTCCTGTCCTTCTGGAGTTTGCACTTTCGGGATATTCCCTCTGGTTCATGATCAACCTCTGAGAAGTTAATATGCTATCACAGAGATCGGGTCTGTTGCTCCATGGTGAGCAAGCTGGAGCACTTTCCTGCTCAGTATTCAAGATGTTGGCACGGTGCCTGATTCATCTTTTCCAGTGGGGTTCAGCTTCTGGGCTCCCTTACTGTGCTCCCTCTGCAGTCCTTGCTGCCCATGTCCAGCCAGGTGCTTCAGTGGTGATGCAAAGCCTGGAGCTGGTAGTCATTCCCAGCAGCTTCTTCTTGGGAAGGGCTTTGCTGATTTTTTTAAAATAGCACTCAGCCGGGCTCGGTGGCTCAGCCTGTAATCCCACGCCTTTGGGAGGCTGAGGTGAGTGGATTGCCTGAGCCTACGGGTTCGAGACCCGCCTGGGCAGCGAGACCTCATCTCTACAATAAATCAAAAAATCAGCCGGGCATGGTAGCACATGCCTGTAATTCCGGTTACTTGGAAGGCTGAGGCGGAAGGATTGCCGGAGCCTAGCAGGTCGAGGCTGCGGTGGCCGGGAGTGGCCACTGCACCCCAGTCTGGGCGACAGAGTGAGACTCCAACTCAAAAAAAAAAAAAATAGCACTCGACTTCTGCACCCTGGAAAGTGCTAGGGACCAAGCAGAGCAGCTCTAGCTCCAGCTACTTCACCAGGACAGCCCTGGCCACTTGCTCCCGAGTCCCCACCCAGTCAGTCATTCACACGCCCACTTACTCACAGACATGTAAACAAAATTTTCCATACACTCACTCATTCACACTGGGAGACACATAGTCTGACTGGCTCTGCTCCTCTCCCAGCAATTCTTCATGATAAACTTTCAGTATAGAGAGCCTTGCTTTGTCACTAAAGTTGGGGTAATTGAAGGTCACTTTTTTTAAGACCAGGATATTTTATAAGAAAAAAAGGAAACAATACTAATTCCTCACCAGCCATAAAGCTTTTTTCCTTCAGATAATTCATCTGCACTTGCCCAGACAAAGGAAGCTTAAACGGTGGCACCATCAGTAAGTCTTGCAACTTGCCCACTGTTGGGTCCTGCCTAATCACCACTGGGTAGAGCCAACAGAGGGGACCTGCTGGAGTGGGTGTTGCACTTTCTCAGAAACATTTGCCTCTCAACTTTGGAAACTTAAAACCTGGAGTATTTTCACACCTCACTTTGACATTTGGGTTCTACACATGGCAATAATGTCAACGACTAAATGCTGGGCCTGAGAAAGTTTCGGCAGGACTTAGTACCCCAGAAAGCTAGCTTGCTTGCTTGCTTGCTTGCTTTTCTTCCTTCCTTCTTTCCTTCCCTTTCTTTCTTTTTTTGTTGAGACAGGGTCTTACTCTGTCACCCAGGTTGGAGTACAATAGTCTCACTGCAGCCTTGAACTCCTTGACTCAAGGGATCTTCCACCTCAGTCTCCCAAGTAGCTAAGACTACAGGCACAAATCACCACATCTAGCTATCTTTAACAAAAAAAATTTTTAGAGACAAGTCTCGCTATGTTGAGATTAGGCCGGTCTCAAACTCCTGGCCTCAAGAGATCCCTTCCATCTTGGCTTCCCAAAGCATTGCGATTATAGTCATGAGCCGCCTCACCCAGTCACAATGTACCATTCTTAAAGAAATCATTGATGCTAAAACTTCAGGTAGCAAGATATAGCATCAGCAAATGAATAAATATACATATGCATGTATATCCATTCATATGATAGGGGAGCCTATTAAAATGTGATTGTTTTAGTTTAGGTCTTCTAAAAACAGACTGAGACAAGGATTTGAGTGCAAAGAGTTTATTTGCAAGTGATTCCAAGGAGCACATTGAAGGAGTGGAGAAATGAGACAGGGAAAGGAAGAAAGCGATCCAGGATACCTCAATGAGCTCATTACTACTGCAGGCTTTTAGGGTTCAATCCTGCTGGAGACTTCTAAGGCACAGAGTAGAACATGCTTCAAAATTGTCCTGCTGAGGATCAAGGAGGCTGGGGTATTCATCCACCTATTTCTAGTCCTCCTTAGTTGAGGGATACGCATGAGATGTCACTCCTCTGGTGCCTCCTATCTACTCTAAGGGGGATACCAAGCACACTGCCAGGACCAGAGCCAGATGCACAGACCCTCAGGCTGAGAGACACAGGAGAGCATTGGCGCATACAGGAAGTCATCAGAGCATGCAAGAACTGCCTGAAGACAAGTTAAGCCTAGAGGATGCCGGTCAAGTACCAAGAGCATCTCTCAACAGCATCTGCCTGGAGTGGGCACGAGAGGCTAAAAAAGCCTGGGGAAGGTTAAAGAAAACTTCCACCACCCTAGCTTATGCCGTAGGTCTCTGGAATGATCTTAACAACCTCCTAATAGTCTTCCTGTTCCCATTCTTGCCCTCTCCATTGGCAGCCAGAGAGATCTTTCTAAAACACAAATCTGGTTATTTTACCCCTCTCCCTTAACACTCCTCAGTGCCTTTAAGACAAAGCCCAAACCTTTCAATGATTCAACTCACTTACCACCATGGACTTATTGCTCACCATTCTCACACCTTCTCAACTGAACCTGAAATCCCCAAACAGAGCACCTACTAATTCCCAGAACTGTGCCAAGCATGGGGGATGGAGAAGGCAATGGGACACACTCCCTGCCCTCAATGATGCCACTGATGTCTATGAAGTGGTCTATCAGGGAAGAGGGGAATACAGGAAGACCAAGATGGAAACAAAGAATTCCAACCGTGTATATGTCCAGGAAGCTATCATAGAAGGAACACACCACCCAGATGGAATCCAGAGACAGAGATTTGGTTATTTTAGGATTAACCCTTTCTCATCTGGAGGAATCTAACAGAAAGTCAGGGATGGGAGATAGGATGCTAAGTTTGGAAACAGAATGTCTTCTGATGGATTCGACAAGGTCACATGGCCTGGGAGCAAGGGGATGCATTGGCGAGGACCAGGAGGGGAAAATAGAAGATGCATAAGCTTGGGTCTTTCTGAGCAGCTTCCACAGCCGCAGATGACAACCTCTCCAGTCAGTGCCTGTCACCCCAGTCCAGCCCTCTTGGGATCTCCAGAGCTCAGCAGATGCACAGACCTTTCACTGATTAGCCTTGGAGGTGGCCGGGCAGCTCCAGGAAGTTAGAAGGAGAGAAAGAGTGGGGAGAGTGAGGGTGGATGGGTCTAATTATGCAGAAGCCATATTCTGTTTACATAAAGATACCTGGAGTAATCAGCGGTGATGAGCAAGAGGAGGAAGAAGCCTGTCTGAGAGTCTGAGGATGTTATGATCAATTAAATACCATCTTTCCAAACGTTGGCAGAAGGGAATTTTAAGGTGGAACTGACTTCAATTTGTCAAAGAAAACCCGAAGTGCTTTTCCTTGGGGCTCAAAAATACACGCATATCTGCCTTGCCTGTATCACTTGCTTCACCAAGAGTATGTGTTTTCTGTGTATCACCTTTGTATTTTCAGAATGAGGGAGGAAAAAAACTCCTCTAAATTGTGAGTGCCTAATTTGTACCAGGTGTTCTGCAAATATTATTTCTCACCTTTGCAAACCCCATCAAGGTGGGCATTATTAGTTCCATTTTAGAAGTAAGGAAACGGAGGCATCGCAAGAGGAAGCGACTTGCAACATAGAAGTCTTTTTCTCAGTTGTGCCAATGTGGCATAACTTCCAAGTACCCGTTTCCAAAGTCAGAGGTATGATTGAGGAACTCAAACTCACCACCACTCCAGAGGGTAGAAGCTGAGCTTACAGCCCAGGTGAGAAGGTTCCGGGCTGGGGTCTGCCTCCAACTTCACTGTCAGGTGAGGCTAGACTAGATGATAAACAGGTACCTCCCAAATCCCACAGTCTCTGCTTGTCAGTGGATCTGGCCATGACCTTGTTTGCAAGTAGATATTCTGAGCAATAGAGCAAGATGGAGAGCATGTGCATTCAGGGATCTGACTCCACCTGCAAGCTGGGTGGCCTCAAGCAGGTTATTCAACCTCTCTGGGCTCCAATTTTCACACAGACGAGTGGGAGGCAATATTGGCTCTAAATATTTTAGTGCAAGATTCAGTGCGATGATGTCTATTAAGCGCCTAGCACAAAGTGGGTATTTATCAAAGTTAAGTACTTTCCTGTGCCTCCCCCGTCGTTCTTCCCAGGTCAGCTCCATGTTTGGGGTCTTTATCCCCTCATGCAGTAATACCCACTGCATGGGGCTGTGTTGTGTTCAGCATGAGTGCAGGTCTGTGAGCATAGCACAGACACACACACAGCGCATAGTGAGAACACAATGAGTGGTAACACCTGGAATAAGAATTATTCTAATAATGGTTGTCTAAAAATACACCCCATCATCCAAAGATGATCTAAAGATGATTCGCAATATTTTTCAATGTGTCCTTGCAGATACACAGAGAGAGAGCGTGTTGCCCAGATTCTTTTCCTTGCTTCATCTGTTGAACTTGTACTGTGAATCTTTTTCTGTGTCCATAAATATCCACCTACATTGTCACGTCAAGAAACTCTGTAGTATTCCAGTGCATTTACAAACCCAAACCTTTGTAGTTGGATATTTAGGGTTACATTCTTTTTACTCTTTTAGAGAAGGTTGCAATAAGCTAAACCACTGTGCACATTTTCCTTTGTGTTCCTCAAAGATACTGTTTTAATGCCCAGAATATCATAATTTATTTATGTATCTATTCATCTATTTAAACCAATGTCCTGCCACTGGATATTTAGACTATACACAATTTCTTGGCTCTCATAAATAATAATATGCATGTCTAGATGCCACATCCTCATATCTTACCTGATTATTTCCTTGGGATAAATTCTTAAGAAGGGGAACGAATGAGATCAAGGGGAATTTACATTTTTAAGATTTTTTGACACTTGCAACAAAATTGCTCCTGGAAAGGATTATGGGGGATTTATTCACTCACCATCTTACCCAGTCACTTTGCATTCATTCAACAAACATTTTCTTTGTTTGAAGGGCTTCCTAAACTTCTCTCCTTTTTCAACACAATAATGCAATGGTGCAAGTGGGACCCAGCTGGATCTGTGTTGGGACCCAACTCGCTCTGCCCCTCTTTAGCCCATGTGATTTTAGGCAAGATGCTCACTTCCCTGAGAGTCCGCTTCTACCATCTTACTGAACTGCTGGTTATTGTGATGATCACGAGACACCAGATTTGAGAGAAGTCTAAGGGCTGAACAAACACTGTTGGGGGAGTGTAAACTAGTACAACCACTGTGGACGACAGTGTGAAAATTCCTAAAGGATCTAAAAATTGACCTCCCCTTTCTGGGACTATACCCAGAGGAACGCAAATCATTCTACAAAAAAGATACCTGCACATGCATGTTTATTGCAGCAGAATTCACAATAGCAAAAACATGGATCTAACCATGCTGCCTATCAAAACTGCGCTGATTTTTTTTTTAAATGTGATCCATATACACAGTGGAATATTATGCAGCCACAAAGAAGGACATAATTATGGACTTCACAGCAACTTGGATGGATTTAGAGTCTATCATATCTATCACAGAAACAAAGAACTGAGTACCACGTGTTCTCACTCACAAGCAGACCCTGAACATTTACCATAATGCTATAAGAAAGGGATTGGCAGTAGTGGGACACTGATATGATGGGGGGAAGCACATAACATCAATAAGCATACCTGATCTCAAATCAGGTGAAATGGGGACCAAAGGGAGGCCCAAACTTTACCTGTACAATGACCACTTGTATACCTAATCCTGAATTGTACCCTACATCTTTAAAATAAAAGAAAGAAAGAAAAAAAGAAGCAACTTATTGCTAACACAAAGGTAATTTCTCATGCAGTATTCTCATTATTTTGTTCTTGCACAGAACTTAAAGTTTGTCGTGGGACTCCTTAAGAGGTTTCCTTAACTCTCCCCTGCTGTGGTTACCAAGACACAGATCAAACATAATTTCTTAAGGAGGATATAGATCTAGAGAGACTCAGTGGCTTTCTCCAGACCTCCTAAGTCTCAGGACTTCTGCCAAACCTGTCATCAGTCTGCTGTCTGGGTCATATTTCGTTTTTCTACATTAGCAACATAAAAATGGCTCTTACCCCACAAAAGAGGCACTTATATTCATAAAGAATCTGATGGGAGCTGGGCTTGGTGACTCAGCCTGTAATCCTGTGCCTTGGGAGGCTGAGGTGAGTGGATTGCCTGAGTCTGCGGGTTCGAGACCCACCTGGGCAACTTGGTGAGACCTCATCTCTACAATAAATAAAAAAATTAGCCAGGTGTGGCAGCAGGCGCCTGTAGTTCCAGCTACTTGGAAGGCTGGGGTGGAAGGATCGCCGGAGCCCAGCAGGTTGAGGCTGCGGTGGCCGGGAGTGGCCACTGCACTCCAGTCTGGGCAACGGAGTGAGACTCCAACTCAAAAAAAAAAAAGGAATCTGATGGTGCCTTTGATTTAAAACATTAATGCAATTGCCATTTAGTGCTTTGTAGCTAAATAAAATGTAGTGACCCTTTCTTTCTCTTTCCAGAAGATATGGAATCTCTGGATGTTGATGGGGAAGGAAGAGAAAGGGATGAAACTGCAGATTCCTTGAGCATTGAGATCACTGAGTATTTCTGTATTCACTGTGGCACCTGTCACAGTGCTAGGCCCTCTGAGAAGCAGATACTGAGGCCTAGAACAACCATTCACCTTGAAGCCTAAAACCTAGGCTGGGTCACTCACTAGTTGATCAATTAACATAACATCAGACACGGTGCCAAGTGCTGGACAGCTTCGAGCAAGTGAGTTTACCTCTCTGAGCCTTTGCTTCCTCTTCTGGAAAAGAATCATAATTTCTACCCAATATAAGACTGAAAAGAAAGATCTAGAGAAAAGCCTGGCCACGTGGTGAAGGTTCAATGACAGGTGACATAGCAACAGTCCTATAATTGTGCATGGTATGTAGAGGCACTCAATAAGGTGCCCCCTAAAAACTTTGGCAAAGGGAAGTATGGCTGCTCTCCTAGAGTAAGACTTCAAAGCATATAAATAGGGCAGGGTCAGTAATTCATGTCACATGCTTCTCCCTATCCTCCTTCCCTCACCCATAGTAGATACTGCTAATCAAACACACTGGTCTTTGCTGGAATCCTTCTCAATAAGGAATTCCAGCCAGTTACAACCAACAAAGCAGGGTTGACTAGCATAACACCTAGCCAATCCCAGATTTAGTTGATCAGAGCACAGTTATTTTAAATAACCCTCCTTGAGAGATTCTCTTCCTGGAGTTGCTAAAACACAATGCCCCTTTTAAGATAATGTGGTAGAAGTCCATCTCCCCTGCACTTAAGATCATCAAAGTAGCCCATGAGCTGCAGAAGTAACTTCTTGCAAATACCAGAGAACGAAAGAAACTTCTTAAGACAGAAACCACCCAAACTTGGGCTTACGAAAGGCTGGGTTTGTTTTCATCTCAACTCAAGTGTCTCTGTGTTTTGCTCCCTACATTACTCCACAGAGTGTATTTAGTTTAAAGAGAAACTAATCTTGCTTGGATGTCAACATTAGACAAGTTGCTTCACTTCTGTGCCTCAGTTTCCCTCAACTGTAAAATGGGGTAATTAACACCACCTACATCACACGGTTGATGAAAACATTAAATGAGATATTACATGTAAAGACATGGCACATGGCACGTGCTCTGTGAGCTTTACTCATTATTAGCCATTATTACTAAGCACTTACTGAGTGCTAGGCATCATTGAGCATTATCTTAATTGTGTCTTGAAAACAATCCTATGAGGTAGGTTTCATGTTAGTTTTTTTAAAACTAATTATTGTTGATTGATTTGCACAGGCATATGGTGTTTGTTGATATAAGGCATTTAATGATGAGTTGGTTTTGTTCCCATGCCCACACAATCTTCCCTGGCAGTTGTAGCCCAGTGTTGAGAATACTATGGAGTAGATATGACAACCTTAATTGTTCATGGCTTTAAGCAAGTAATAAAACAGCTATGTGACTGAGCTGAGACTTGAACTTGTATGATTTAGGTTCCATGTGTCACGAGGTCTCTTCTGGTCTTTTTCTTCCACTCCTCTCCTGTCCCCATTCCCTTAATTAGAAAACAAAGACATAAACAAAAATAAAATAAATAAGCAAACAAGAACTAACAAGTGAGTCATTATTCTGTGCCAGGTAATAATCTTTTATATGTAGCATTCTGCTGTATGTGATCATCACAATAGCCCTGTGAGGTAGGAACTGTTAATATATCCATTTTCTAGGAATCCCAGAGACACTCTGAGGATTACATGAAATATGGCACTTGAAAACAGCATTGTTGGCTTAAAGCCCCTTCTGCCACTCTGTGGGAACTCAGGTCAGTTCCACAACCACCCTTTCTTTATCTTGAAGACAAGAATAATTGTCTCCACCTCACAAGATTGTCATTCATTCATTTGTTCGCTAAACAGTTATTGAATTTCTAATGCCAAGAATTTTGCTTTGCACCAAAATGGACATCACCTGTGATCTTAGGGATTTTCTTGTCTAAGACTAAATGAGATTATTTATATAAAACTTTTAGCACGCAGTCTGGAAAACAAAACATGCTCAATAAAAGTTAACATTATTGGTCAGGCGCAGTGCTCATGCCTAAAATCCCAGCACTTTGGGAGGCTGAAGCGGGAGGACTGCTTAAGTCCAGGAGTTCAAGACTAACCTGGGCAACACGGCAAGAACCCATCTCTACAAAAAAATAAATAAATAAAGTTAACATCATTATTACTATTATTTCTGTGGCCTAGTCGGGATTTGAACAAAAGTCTTTTTTGACTCCCAAATTCTTTTCACAGTGACAGCATTCTGTAGGGGGGGGGCCGTATCAGATAGGAAAGGCGACTTGAGGATGTTCAGAGCAGACTTCAAATGCTAGATTTTTAATATGTTCAATAGAAAGCGGCATGGTTCCTTATACTTCCAAACCATCTGTAGATCTTCTCATTCTCTTTCTTATCATCCACCCCAGCCTGATGTAAATGTCTACATTTCCATAAACACACCCCTCTCCGCAGGAATAAATTTATTTCTCCCTTGAATGTGGACCCTATGTGTTTGATTTGCCTGGAAAGGTATGGAAACCACCCAGACACAGCGCTAATGGGATGTGACAGAACTCACAGCTTCTCCAGACCTGGAAGGAAGAATGTTGACAAAGGAGAGCTTAATGAGCTTCCACCCACATTTCAATTATCCTAACAAGCTGCCAAAGGAAGCCCTGTTTGCTGTATTGCATTGTGGAAAGTTTTGACAAGCCCAGGAGGAATCTATCCAGGCTGAAGCTAAGAGTGCCTAAGGAAAATAGTCTTCCTCTAAGAGGGATGTATATGAATGTCAAGGCCAAGTTGACTGTCAGCTTTGTCCTCCTTATTTGAGAAAGTCCTCTGCTCAAAAACCACTCCCTCATTTGCTATCCCAGTACAGTGTGTCTGTTACCTATTACTGCCATGGTGCTGCATAACAAAAAAACCCACAAAACTGCAATGACATACAATAACACACAATTATTTTTACTCACAAGTCAGTGGATCAGCCGGGCAGCTCTGATTATTGGAGCTGAGCTTGGTGGAATTCACACATGCCTCTGTGACCAGCAAGGTGGCTTTGCTGATCTTGGCTGGACTTTTTCATGTATCTGGGACAACTGAATTAACTCACCTCTTATCCACATAGCCTTTTAGCTTACCCACATGTTTGCTCACAGGACAGTAGGAGAAATCTAAGAGAAAAAACAAAATCATTCAGGGCCTGTTGTTCCCAAGCTCAGATGTTACTTCCACCACATTCTGTAACAGTTAAAACAATCACAAAACTAGCTCAAATCCAAGAACTGGAAAGTGGATTTTTTTTAGTTGACATCTCACTCTGTCACCCAGGCTGCAGTACAATGATATATTCACAGTTACCCTACTGGACTCAGGGGATCCTACTGGACTCAGCATCGACCTACTGGACTCAGGGGATCCTACGGCCTCAGCCATCCAATTAGCCATCCAATTAGCCATCCAATTAGTCAGTGCTGATATGCCCAGCTAATTTTTTTATTTATTGTAGCGATGAGGTCTTGCCAAGTTGCCCAGGCTGTTCTCAAATCGATGGGCTCAGGTAATCCACTCACCTTGGCCTCCCAAAGTGCTGGGATTATAGACTTGAACCACTGTGCCCAGTGGAAAATGAATTTTAACCCTTGATGAGAGGAGTTACAAAGTCATGTGACGAAGAGTGTGAATACAGAGACACCATTGATTGGGTCCATCAGTGCAATTTCCCACAACAACATAAAAGTAACACCATGGATTAAACAGCAACTATATGTCTGTTTTATGTGTATAACAGGATGTTAAATGGGATGCTTTGGGTTTTGGTTTCAGCAGAGGCTCCACAGGCCAAAAGTAAAATGAAAATTTGTTCAAATACATGAAGTTTCAAAGCAAGGTGTTGGCCTTGTCATGGATCTAAGTGAAAATAGCTTTCTAACTCTTGGTCCAACACCTATCTCCAAAAGTTTGAAGCTGGAAACTCGGGAGAGGATTTTTTGGAGCAAGTAGTCCAGTGTGAAGTGAGTCTTAGCCCCTCTAAGAAGAGAGGAGAAGTCATTACTCCTGACTGCAGCCTTGTCTGGTGAGAGGAACTTCAAGGAAATACCTCTAGTTTGCTGTGAATTCCCCGGAGTCTGGGGAGAATGGCATCTGACTCAGGTGTGAAAAATGGATAGATTAATCAGACCTGCTGGAGTATACTTTGCTCTCAGGATGAGGAGAGAGGGGAACAGTCCATGATTCGGGTGCCAAGGATGCTTAAGTTTCCCGTGAGTCAAGCAAATGTGGAAAAACTGGGATGGAGGCATCCTGAAAGCATCCTAACCAAAAGGACCAGAAAAAGGTATTAATATCTACCACTTGGCATGGGGTCTGGGAAAGAGGTACCACAAGAGGGGAACTGAAAAATCCCCACCTGAACACAGTCTCCAGCTGAATAATCAGGGACTGTGCAGTGTGGAAGCCTCTAGAGAGGGCCGTGAAGAACCCACAACATAATGCAAAGCAGTGACTCAGCCTTGGCCACCTGCCAAATCCAGAGGGATTTCAAATACCTGCCACACAGAGAACACCAACACCAAATTGTGACAGTACTAGTCAAGATGGCCCATATCTGCCCTCACCTCTCCTCCTGCTCCCTCAGGTCTTTGGCTAGTAATCAGAGAAAAGTTGGGGACATAAAAAAGCCAACCACAAATCTCTCTCCCAATGCCTGAACTGAGAGACGATTGATGCAGGACTACTACTAACCTACACTAACACTACGTCTTTGTTTGGACAAGATGACCCCTTCAAGAACTTAACTTTCATTTATCCAGAGTTTGTAATAATATACAGTATCAGTGGTCTATTACTGCAAAACAGACTTCCCCAAAACTTGGTGGTTTAAAACAACACTTATTAACTCACAGTTTCCTTAGCTGAGTTGGGTTCTCTGGCTCAGAATCTCTCATCAGGTTGCAATCCACGTATCAGAGGACTGCAATATCATCTGAAGGTTTGACTGTGAAAGGATCCACTTTCAAGCTCACTCAGGTGGTTGTTGAAAGGATTCAATACATCATGGGCTGTTGGCCAGAGGTCATCCTCTTAATTCTTTGACATGTGGGCCTCTGTAGAATAATTCACAACAAGGCAGCTTGTTTCATCAGAATGCCTAAGAGAGAAGAGTCAGAGAAAGATAGTGCCAGATGGAAGATAATCTTTTATAATCCAATCTCAGAAGTGACATTTCTTCACTTTTACTTTATGTTATTCATTAGAAGCAAGTCACTAGTTCCAGTCCCAAAGAGAGGGGATTACATAGAGCATGAACACCAGGAGAAGATAATTAAGGGTTTATAAAAGTTTGTCTATCAGTACAATAAAATACACTAATTTTGTTAGAGCAACACACTACTACCATTGTCCAAAGAACTGTTTTAAAAAATACATAGATCAACAATGTCTACAATATGAGCAATACTTGCATTGTTCATATTATAAGACACTAGTGTTATGTGCTATGCAAACTTCCAATCATATATGGTTGCCTAGGCAAGACACTTTAACATCTTTTTCAAAGTTTTATTGCAGAAGTTTTCAAGCATTTATAAAAGTAGGGAATATATTAACCACAAAATAGTAAAATAAAACATGGTCATTCTAGTTTCATTAGCACCCAACACTTTCTCCTTCAAGCCACTACTAATTGAAAAGCGAGTCTCAGACCACATTATTTCACCTTTAGAAATTCAGCATGAATATCCACATATCATATCGATCGTTATTCAATTAACAAGAATTTCTTAATATCATGTACTATTTAGTCATTGTTCAAATTTCTTCAATCATCTCAGAAATGTCATTTTTACAGTTGGTCTGTTTGCAGAAGTTTTAACTTTAAGTGAAATTGAGAGTTTCAATAATTACTTAAGAATGAGCATTCTAATTACTGAGACAGAACTATTCTGTGAGTTAAAATGACTGCAGGACATTTTATCTTCCAGAAATGACCAGTAAAGTGATAGAGGCTGCTCAAAATCTTACCCCGGGGCAGAGAAAGCTTCAGTTTGCCACAGCATCCTCAATGGACAGTGAAGAAAAGAATGAGCCTGCCTTCTCACACCCTCCAGAGTCCTGCTTGGTTACCAGAATGGTGACACACAGGTCATCTCTAATCTTCACTGCTCTCCTTCAGGTGGGTATTACGATCCTCATTTTTTTTACAGATGAGAAAATTTAAATACAGGAGAATTAACTCACTTAAAGTCACACAGGTATTATTGGGTAGTGTCTATATTTCAACTCAGTTCTGTTTGACCTTCCCAAGGGGGTCTGGAGGCAAACTTCAAACTACTACTGTCATAGTCTTGGGACATTAAGATATTGTGAAACCTTTGTTTTAAGCCTTTTTTTTTTTTTTTTTGCTTTTTGCTTTTTGGTTTTGAGTTTTTTGAGTTGGTATCTCACTCTGTCACCCAGGCTAGAGAGCAGAGTCATGCTCATGGCCACCACATCCTTGACCTGCTGGGCCCAGACAAACCTTCCGCCTCAGCCTTCCAAGTAGCTGGAACTACAGGCATGTACCACCATGCTCAGCTAATTGTTTTGATTTATTGTAGAGACGAGGTTTCACCAAGTTGCCCAAGCTAAGTCTCAAATCCCTGGGCTCAGGCAATCTTCTTGCCTCGTCCTCCCAAAGTGCAGGGATTACAGACTTGAGCCACCAAGCCCAACATTTTTGCATAATATTAACAAGAACTGAAACACATCTTCTGTTCACTTTTGTTTCCTAGTACTTGGCCCAGAACCAAGTACACAATCAGTGTCTAATAAATACAAAGCCTCGAAGGCACCATGGCACAGAACCCTATTCAGTTGTGACAACCAAGCAACCAGTCTGAAAAGCAATTTCACTCTATGGCCCCATCTACTCTTAGCTTTATCTCAACTCATCTTCTTGACAATGATGACAGCTGTGGAATCAGCAGCAGAGGTTGGAAGCAAGAAAGATTCATGCCTACACTGTGAGAACTCACCAGAGAATATTCGATTTTATTGGCTTTCTGGAAACCAGATATTGAGAAGAGTCCGGTAGAGGAGTTTCTGGCATTATTTTCTTTGATGGAACAGTTTTGGCCAAGTAAACTGCTTTCTTTCATCCCATGACGCCTTCTTATAGGCCATTAGCTCTGTCTGAAACCGTCCACACACCCCACCCCTTTCTCTTTGCCAGTTCTTCAGGGCTCAACATAAATCTGATCTGCTCAGTGAAGCCTTCTCTGTCTTCCCAGATGAAGCAACATTCCTCTCGTATGTGTAATTGTCATGTGTTCAGTCTGTCTTTCCCTCAGAACCAAATGCCACATAAGGCAAAAATTTCATCTAGCTTATACCTGGAACACAGTAGGCACTCCATACATATTGTTGATCGATTTATTTTTTTAAAAAAAAGACAGTTTTAAAACTGAGTTTACTGAAGTCTTTACAAATGCATTGCAGAACACAGAGGCATTTCACTCATAAAATAGAGCAAAATTGATACTTGCTTCTTTCTTCTCATTGTTTTCCCCAACCCACTCCACTAAATTCTTCTATTTTGTGAACTTTCTAAAATCTCCAAACCTAGCCATGCCTACTGTTTTGCGTTCCTTCATTTTTTCCTTTAAGGCAGCTCTTTCTCCTATAAATCGACTGGTTCTTTCTGTCTCCTTTGAGTTTTTTTTATTTACCCATTGTCCAGATTCTAGAAAGCAAAGAAGGCCTTGAGACTAACCTAATAATCTTACTTCCTTAGAAGGTGGGCAGGATGGCAAGCCCTTAAAGGCATGAACTTTTGCCCATTTCATTCTCTGCGGTGTTCTTAGTGCTTGGGATAATGCCTAGCACATAGTTGGTGCTCAGTCAAGATTTTATTGGTTGAATAACCTCGTCCTTTAAAACTTGTCACATATTTTTGATGTTGATGATGATGAATAAGGAGCAAGAGGTGTTTCAGGAGTGAAAGAAGAAAAGGAAAAGGTTAACAGGAAATATTTTTCTCTATTTGGAGGTCTGAGACGGGAAGTTTTCCTGAAGGAAAAAGTAGTCATACGGAGCAGAACACAGCCCCTGGTCATTCTCAGACAAGACGCCCCACGTGCTGCTGAATCAGCAGGAAACAGCACTGGGGACACGGGTGAGGTACAGCTCGGCAGTGTGGCAGCAATTTGGCTGACAATTTCCTTCTATGTTTCAGCATAATTGAATTAGCATCCATGGAGACTGTCTCCCAGACATCAGCAAATGCAATACCGTGGAGCAGGCGCTGCAATTCATCTGGCATTATGAGGCATTGAATTGCCATCCATTCCCGCACCTCTCCTTGTTGCTTTGTGTGTGCTCGTTAGAGGAAATTAGGTGGTTGCGACAAGCCTGGGAACAATTAAAATCTTCCCACTTAGCCAATTCCCAGCAGCGGTGTCCAAGTTCTCCTGACTGGCACTCAGCGAGCGCACATGACTTTCTGAATGTGCTTTCACATTTTAAGCAGTGGATAAAAATTCATTTCGTTTCAGCTTAGGATATAGTGTGATAGAGTATAGAGGAAAGAAGGCTTACGGGGATGGCCACGATATGAACCAACTAGACCATCATCCCATAATGGGTAGTGTCAAGTCCAGGAGCCCTGGAGCTCAGTCCAATGGGGAAGAGTATTTTTCAAGACAAGTCTAGGGCAGGGGAGCTGCATGGTGAGGCACGGTCAAGGGCTAGGAAGACAGCATTGCATCCAGAGGGCTAACAGAAACTAGAAGTTGGGAGTATTCGAAACAGGATGGAGTGGGGAGTGAAGCAAAGCATTGGGCAGATGACCCGGAACCAAGGCCATGGACATCAAGAGAGCGCGGGATTAAAGAGGAGGCTAGGAGCGGCCACTTAAAGGATTGTGTTTTGCTGACTGAAGGGAGTGGCTGACAGCTGCTAGGGAGTAGTATGGTATGAGAGAAAGAGCAGATTTTTTTTTTTTTTTTTTGAGCCGGAGTCTCACTCAGTCGCCCAGACTGGAGTGCAGTGGCCGCTCCCAGCCACCGCAGCCTCGACCTGCTGGGCTCCGGCGATGCTTCCGTCTCAGCCTTTCGAGTAGCCGGAATTACAGGCACGCGCTATCATGCCTGGCTGATTTCTTGATTTATTGTAGCGATGAGGTCTCACCAAGTTGCCCAGGCGGGTCTCGAACCCACGGGCTCAGGCATTCCACTCACCTCAGCCTCTCGAGGTACGGGATTACAGGCTGAGCCACCGAGCCCGGCTAAGAGCAGATTTTTGAATGCTGTAGAACCGAGGCTGAATACCAGTCCTACCACGTTTGATGGTCAAAACATTTTATCCCTAGGATCTTCTGCTCCCTCAATAGAGAAAAGAAGACAGCTGTCTTGAAGGACTAGGAAAGGATTAGGGATGTCCTAGGGACTAGCAGTAATACGTAAGTATCAAGGCTTTGTCTTCGTTTAGGTTGTACCACAAGGGGGCCCTGAGATAAAGATTTGAGTACAAGTAGTTTACTTGGGAGGTGATGAAAGAGGAGTGGAGAAAGTGAGGCCAGGAAGAGAAAGAAGCCAATAAAAGGTTTGTAGTGAAGCCAGTGACCACTGTGGGCACTAAAAATAATCTCATAGGGTCTCTGAGAAACATTGCAGGATATATGCCTCGGCATGATTCCTACTCAGCAGTGAGGGAACTGGGAATTTCATGCACCAACTTCCATCAGTTATTGGTTAGAAGCTACACCTGGGGGTTGTTAATTTCTTGGCACTTCTGGCCTGCCTTGGGAGTGGGCCAACTGGTCTTTCTTGTTTTCAGAGGAAGCCTCTCAACACACTGACTCCAGTGCTGGCAGGCGAAAGTTGGCCTTTCAGCACTGACATGATGACTCCTGATGGGGTACTGACCACTTCTATTGCCACAGTAAAATAGGACATGTTGTCCCAGGTTGGGCTGGATCCCCTAAGAAAGCCCAGAACAAAACAATAAGTGCCAATGCTTTTAATTCTCCAAAGCAAAGTACAAGATGACAGGCAATAAAGGTGGCAGGACCTGTTTTGCGTCACCTGAGACTTTAACTCAAGGGTATAAGAGGGTTCAAGTTGAAATGTGGGAAGAGGAGGAAATTGGAAGGGGATTTTTAAAAAGATGGAGTCAATGAATTTCTTTATTTTCTGTCCTCATCCTCATGGAGGAAAGAAAAGTTGTGTTCCTCTCACCTGAAGCCTAGTGGGAGAGACTTTGAGCAGAACACTTGACGGGCTTGATTCCTGTTCCCAAACATTGAGCAATATCCTTTGGATGGTTGTCCCCTCCAATTCTCATGTTGAAATGCGATCTCAGTGTTAGAGGTGGGGCTCAGTGGGAGGTGACTGAATCATGGGATGGATCCCTAATGAATGGCTTGGTGCCATTCTCATAGTAATGAGTGAGTTCTCACTCTATTAGTTCATTGGCGAAATGGTTGTATGAAAGAGCCTGGCCACCTTTTCTCTCTCTCACTTCTGCTCTTGCCATGGGATACACCTGCTTCCCCTTCACCTCCCACCATGATTGTAAGATTCCTGAGGCCTCATCAGAAGAAGATGATGATGCCATGCAGAACTGTGAGTCAAAATAAACATTTTTTTCTTTATAAATGACCCAACCTTGGGTACTTCTTTATAGAAATACAAAACAGACTAATACAGTAGGAAGCCCCATAGACTGGAGTCTGATGCAAGCCTGAGAAATTTAAAGGACACAAGGAAGACTGAAGAGGACTACCATTTAGCAAGAGCTGCACTGCCACCAAAGGTCAGTGTTTTCTGTGGGGAAGAGGAGATAGAGAGAGAAGCCAAGGCCAGAGGGGATATCATGCATGACAGGACAGTTGGAGCATGCAGTTCTTTTTTTTCTTTTTTTTTTTTTTTGAGTTGGAGTCTCGCTCTGTCGCCCAGACTGGAGTGCAGTGGCCACTCCCGGCCACCGCAGCCTCGACCTGCTGGGCTCCGGCGATCCTTCCGCCTCAGCCTTCCGCCTCAGCCTTCCGAGTAGCCGGAATTACAGGCATGCGCTACCACGCCTGGCTGATTTTTTGATTTATTGTAGAGATGAGGTCTTGCTGCCCAGGCGGGTCTCGAACTCGCGGGCTCAGGCAATCCACTCACCTCAGCCTCCCAAAGGCGCGGGATTACAGGCTGAGCCACCGAGCTCAGCAGAGCATGCAGTTCTAGAACCACAGGTGAGAGATAGGCACCCAGGGTCCCTGCAGACGAGCATGTCCTCGGTGCACTGAACAAAAGCACTGGCTCCCCCAGTGTTGCAGAAATCCAAGCACGTTCTGCTCTTAGGATGTGCCCACTGATGTGTGCTTGCAAAAACCTGGAGGGAGGAGAAGACTTTTCCTGACTTGCAAAAGACAACATCTATGTGCCAAGCAGAGCATCCATGAGGCTGCAACAGAAGGCAGGGAAGATATTTCTTCTAATTCCTAAAAAAGTTATTGTGTTTCAGAGCCAATGGAAACAGGGTTCTAAAGTTCACAAGAAATCCCATGGGAGACTGGCAGCCTAAAGGACCCAGCTCATAGCAGTCCCAGTCAAGTGAGACCTTTTTCTACCACTCATCCCTTCCCACTGTGCCCTCACCAACCTTGGAGGGGCAAGGACATCCTGGCTAGGAATAGGATGAGGAGACAGAATTACCACTTTCTTAGAGGAAACCCAATGAGCTGACTGTACCCATTTCCGACTGCAACTTCAGCCCACAGCAAGTCCGAGCAAATGAAGTCAGAGGCCTGACCATCACACTAGACTGGACATATTCATCACTGAACCGAAGTTGTTTGGGGACCACGGATGCCAATGACATTTTTATTACCTACAAACAAGCAGATGAACAAGGGACCTGTCTGACATTCATTCTGAGGCAGAGAGGACCAGTCCTGCAATTGCACAAAACTGGTGGTGAGGACAAAAGTAGATTTTTGAGTGTATCCCAGAGTCCTGCTCTTTCAATATACAGGTTGTTTAGAGAAGGCATCCAACAAGCGTTATATATGGAAAGCATCTAAAAGGCATTTAATAAATGGTTGCTCTTATTATTATGAGCTGCTTGTACAAGTGAAGATTATACCAGAATTTCAGAGCTGAATCCCAAGGTGTTTGCACTGGATGATCATCCCTGGGCTGGACAGTACCTGGCCCAGTGAATGAAAATTAATGACTGACAGCAGAGTCTATGGCTCCAAGTGGAGTGTGAAGTGTCCTTCCACCCCACCACTGGGTCATCACATACAGCAGTCACGATGCTGGCTCCTGGGAGGACATCTTGCTTGTTCCTATTGGACAGCAATCGGAAAGAAGGACTTGCTCGTTATTCCTCCTGAAGTTAAACCTCAGGGTGGATGGGGAAGGGTAGAGGAAGCCAGGACTGCCTGCTGCTTGCATCAGCATCAGAATGCAAAGAGGACTATTTATCCAGAGTTCAGGTCCCAGCCACAGTACAGACATAGGTGGAGCATCCACTCCTTGTGGAGTTTAGGGAATGTGCACCTGGAGGCCTCAGGTAATGCTCAAAAATAAAGTCAGGACCAAGACGAAGGGATGTCTATACATAATCTTATGCTTTCTTTCCCTACTAGAAAGCAATGGAGATGGACTGTTTTACAGATTCATGACTCACGGTTCCGTGGGGAATTCTAGCTAAGCCAGCTCCCTTTTTTGCAAAACACAGAGCTCCTTGAGGCCAGGTATTGTGTCTTGAGTCATCTTTGAATCCCTGGCACCTATCCCAGGGCCTGGGATAATATAATAGAAGAAGAGTAGGCTTTAAATTCACACAAATCAAGTTTTGAATCTCAGTTGCGTGACAGACGGGTCACTCCATCTCACTAAGGTTCAATTTCCTCATCTGAAACATGGAAACAAAAATATCTACCTCCCAGTTTGGAGAAAGCAGAACTATACTTAATATGCTGATTACTATAACTGGACTCCAGCAAAATAGTAGTTATCATCATTGTCAGCATCATCATCAACATTATTATTTGCCATTGACATCCTCCCATTCTTTCAGTTATGTTCACACAGGTCTGGTTCTCTTACAGAATTTACTGCAAAAGGGCCAGCTCATCTATGTACTGAAGACACTTCCCGTCTAGGTACAAATCCTTAGTTATACAATCTGTAGATATTGTCAGAGCTGAACATATTTTTCATTAGTCAGTTAAGAACATGCCTTTTCTGTCCCCTCTGCTGTCTCCTCATGCTCTAGTGCTGTCCCCAGTGGGTCCTGAGGAAAAGTAACCTTGCATGACACGTAAGCTTTACATCTAAAAGTCAAATTTAGCATCCCAGTTCCCAGTGAGGCGAGCCCCAAAATTCCACACATTTCCAAAATGCCAAAGAGAATAGCCACCCCGTTTGTTTCATGCCAACTTCCTCCAAATCAGTTTGATACTCAGTAATTTATCTGAACATCAGTTGCTCAATCTGTAAAATGTGTCCATAAAGTGGTCTGTAAAATACCCTCTCATATAGGATTGCTCTAAAGATGTGTGAGTGACCAGAGAACTTGACTTATATTCACCATCACTTTCATTAAGCTCTGCTTGTGCCGGTGGAGAAAAATCAGTGGATCTAGTCCTTTCTGGCTGCTGGCCAACATTATGTCCAGGCTGAATTTGATCAGAAAAGCAAGGGGCCAACTCTGACACTTTTTTGTGAATTCTGATCAAATACCCCACTTGGTGTGGTTGTGAGGTCCTGTTTTGTTATTATTATTCAACCATTCCAGAACTCCCTAAGCTACCGAGGCATAGGAGAGAGGAGAGTATTTTAAGGGAGTGGAGGGACCTGTCCCAGCGTTTGGGAGTGACAGTGGCTAGAGATGAGGCTGAAAGGAAGCCGGGCAGGGCTGTGAAGGTGAAGAGGCTGGCTGTCAGTGGAGATGTCTGAGATTATCCCCTAGGCATCAGGAGTGAAGAAAGGAACAAAACAGAAAGAGTGCCTTTCTCTTGTCTGACTCAACTAAGTAACCACATATGAAAAACTGCATGTATGGTGTGGAAAGCCCCAAATAAAGGGAGAGAAGAGGTGAGAGGGAGTAACAGTCATAGCAAGTATTTGCTGTGTGCCATGTTGGTGCCTTCCATATAGGATATATTTACTCCTTACAATAACCTAAGAATTTGGTATTATTATTATCCTCTTTATACAGAGATGGTAATCGAGACCCAGAGAAGGGATCCCTCAATATTCCTCAACTCCCTTTTTCTATCTGCCAGGACTTTAATGTTCTCATCATGTATTCAATCTTCAACAATCATTTACTGAGGGTTAGGCTCTGTGCATGAGATGGGCTGGAATCAGGTAAGCAGAGAAAAGAAAGGAAAAGAATCTCATTTAAGGATCAGGGGTGAATAAAGCACAAAGCCAGAACACAGGAGAATTTTGGAATCAGGAAGCTGCTGAGCGTGCTGGAGAACCAAGGGTCAAGCCCATCTAGAATGTTCCCCCAGGGAAAACCCTCCCATCGTCTCACCTCCATGCCAGTCTCGTTGCCACGGCAAGAGAAGCCTGGGAGGTTATGGAGCAAGTTTTGGTTTTAGCCAAAGTCCCTGAAACAATAGTGCCCACTTCCATCAGAAACAAAAACAGAGCCACAGCCTGTGGGGGAAACAGGTATCACCTGACCCCTCCAGGAAGAGAGAAGCTTCCCCAAATCATGATTTTCTAGAAACAATCATAGGAACAACAACCAGCAACGCTTATTGTGTAATTTATTTTGTGCTGAGCTCTCACAGGCATTTCACATACATTAGCCCGTTTAACCCTCATCCTGTGAGGTAAGTGAGTTAATGATCTCCATTTAACGGAGGAGCTAACTGAGACCCAAGACTTGGAAGCAACAGAGCCAACATTTGAATCCAGATGTTCCAGACACTAAAGGCTGTGTCTGAATCCTTGCACTACACCATCCGTCCCACATCCCTGCAAACATGAGCTCACCTCACTTCTCTGTGGGCATGGGCTGGCCCATGCCTAGGGCGCTGTAGCAGTTGAGGACTGTAGCAGAGAGAGCAACACAGTAACCCTGCTGCTTAGGAGCTGGGTGACCTTGGGCAACCAACCTCACCTCCCAGAGCCTCAGTCTCCTCATCTGTGCAATGGAAATCATATCATAGAGTTCTTGTGAGGACTTTACACAGGACCTCATACATAGGAAATGTGTACACTGGGCACAGTCCATCCCTGGTGGAGGTCTCCCACTCCATCCTCACTGATCCATAGGAAAAACAAAGATCAGCAAGCCCTGAAATGGGTGAAGGAAGGCCACAGCTCCTTGTGACCACCAGACTGTGAGACCTAGAAGCCAAGACTGGTCTTTCTCATCTCTTTTTCCCACAGGGCTGGTCACATGATGCACATTCAAGAAATATTTCTTCTGAAAACATACCTCCGCATACACATACATACACACACAACACAGGCATGACAGGAAGGAAATACATCAGCATGTTCTCCTTAGTTATCTCCAAGTGGTAAAACTTTATCTTTCTTTTTGTTTATCTGCATGTCCTGACTTTCCTATAATGAAATGTACTATTTGTGGCACTTCTTAGTGCTACTTGACAGGCACGCACCCCACTGGTACTATCGGTTACTGCTAGGAAATGAGGGTGGGAAGAACTAGTTAATTAAGGAGGCTTTTTTTAACTTCATGAACAGCCTTACTTTTTTGTGTTATTTTTGTAAATCTGTGCATTGTTTTTAGTTTGAATTTGTTATCTTCTTTTTTTATTCCACCAAAAAGCCTCCCTCTGGATGGAATATTCACCAACTCCCCCACCTCTACTTCCATTCTCAAAAGATCACGCAGAATGAACTTTGTCCCAGATATCACCGTGAAGTCCAGCTCATCTTTTCTTGTGACATTGGGAATTCACTCGCCTGTTGACCCAGATGCTCTACACATGCTCACAAAAACCTTCTGCCAGACTTCATTAGCCATTCGGGCTGCTGTGGTGTTGGTTTGATGCCCTTATTTTCTGGCATTAATTTAAAGCAACATTTTTTTTCACCACTGTAGACATGCTCTCATGAATTAGAGGCTTTAAAAAAATGGGTTGCAATGGATTTTGTCAGAAATCGCTTAAAACAAAAATGTCTGCTTTCATCTTCTATTTTGTTTTTATTCAAGTGCAGCTTGTTACATGGGTATTGTGTGATGATTTGGGCTTCTATAGAAACCATCCCCCAAATAGTGAGCATAGTACACAACAGGTGGTTCTCAACACTTGCTCCCCTTTCTCCCCCCTCCCCTTAAGAGTCTCCAGTGTCTGTTGCTTGCATCCTTATGCCCATGTGCACCCAGTGTTTAGCTCCCACTTATAAGTGAGAACATGCAGTATCTCTTATTTCATTTCCAAGCGATTAGTAGCTGCTGCCTGTAGTACCTGTTAGGAAGGACTCTGAGACCATTCCCAGGTAAAGCAATAAAGCAAGCAAACAATAATTAAAAACACTATAGGCTGTATTTATTAATGTTTTCTGCTAGTGAATTACTGACGTCTACCACATTATGAAACCAAGGGCTATGGGCACATCTGTATCCCAAGTCTAATAAAACACTTTTCCCTCTCACTCCAAGGAAGCAAACTTGTAGAAATCTCATGTGGTACAGTATGGTCATAATAATAGCTATGATTTATGAAATGCCACCATGGGCTAGGGGTTTTCCATTCATAATACACCCTACAGCAATTCCCCAATTATCAGTACTGTTTTGGTTACAAGTGTCAGACAACCAATTCACACTAGCTTAAGCCAAAAGGGCATGTTTAGATTTATGCAACTGAGAGGAGAGCTGAGTTAGAGCTTAGAATCACAGGACTGTCTTTAAGAACCGACATCAGTGACTAGCTCCAGAAACTTCCTCTGTCTCTCACCTCTGCCTATCTTGTTGGTATTTACCTGTTGATCTCATTTCCTTCTTGCTACTATTTGAATGTGTTCCCCAAAGTTTATGTGCCAAAAACTTAATCTCCAAAGCAACAATGTTAAGAGGTGTGGCCTAATAAGAGGCGATTAGCTCATGAACAGATTGATATTGTTATCACAAGAGTGACTTTATTATAAAAACAAGTTCAGTCTCCTCTTGCTCTCATGCTCAATTGCTTGTTTTCTTTCCGCCATGAAATCATGCAACACGAAGTTACCAAGTGTGGACTCCTTGACCTTGGACTTCCCAACCCCTGAACTGTAAGAAATAAATTTATCTCTATCATAAATGATCCAGTCTGTGGTATTCTGTTATAGCAACACAAATCAGACTGAGACACTTCTACACAATCAGGCCCATCCCATAAGAAGAGGAGCATGACCACCACTTTTCCAGTGCATAAAGTGCTAACTTCTCCTGAGGCATATAGCCAGGTCAGAGGAAAATTCTGATTGGACTGTTTGGGTCACATGCCCATTCATTGGGCTAATCACTATTGTCTCATGGTTGGGCCAGAATTGGGCTATACTCCAATCCTCTTGGCCAAGTTGTCAGTGTCTACTAATAAAATAAGGATTTAAAACTCTCAACAGTCAGATAAAAAGCACAACACTATAAACAGTTGTGCAGGTTTCATATTGCACAAGGGCCCCCGCTGACGGGCTAAATAAGGGATAAAATCCTACCTGTGCCCTGCTTAGCAAGCCATAAACCCTGACTCCAGATACATCTTCTAGAAGGGACAGCATTTTCTACTTCATACAATGGTGTCATAGGAGCTAGAAGCAGGCACAGGCAAAAACAACAGTTCTGGGGACACTACGAACTCAAGAAATAAAATAATGATTACCCCATATTAAAGATGAGAAATTAGGGCACATAGAGGTAAATGACTTGCCCAAGCCTATTCAGTAACCCCTTATCCAAAAGGAATGTGTTGTACAACCCCCAGTGAAAGCCTGAAACCATGGATCGTACCAAATCATATATATGTACACACACACACACACACACACACACAAACACAAACACACACACTATATATATATATATATATATATAATATATATATAGTGTGTCTACATATACAAGTTCATATACATGGTGTGTATATATAGAATAATGTGATATATATATATATAGGATATATATGTGATAGATGCATGGGGGGACCCCCAGGAAATAGAATTCATTTATAAAAAGTGTGTATTGAGCCAGGCTCGGTGGCTCAGCCTGTAATCCCATGCTTTGGGAGACTGAGGTGAGTGGACTGCCTGAGCCCGCGGGTTCGAGACCCACCTGGGCGACTTGGCGAGACCTCATTTTCACAATAAATCAAAAAATTAGCCAGGCGTGGTAGCGTGCGACTGTAGTCCCAGCTACTCGGAAGGCTGAGGCGAAAGGATCGCTGGAGCCCAGCAGGTTGAGGCTGCGGTGGCTGGGAGCATGCCACTGCGCTCCAGTCTGGGCGACAGAGTGAGACTCCAACTCAAAAAAAAAACTGTATATTTATTCTTACATGTTTAAACTTCAGTCACCTTCAAAGTACCCTTCATTTGATGTAATACACCTATCGAGACACTTTTTCCATTGCTCAAAACAGTATTTGAACTCATCAATTTTGATGGCTTTTAGTGCTTCTGCTGTTTTTTGTTTCACCTCTTCCACATTGGCAAAACGTTTCCCTTTGAGGATTTTTTCATTGAATTTTCAAAGAAAAAAAAAATCCTTCAAGGCGAGATCAGGTGAATAGGGAGGGTGGGGGAGGGAAGTAATGCCATTTTTGGCCCCAAACTGCTAAACACTCAGCATAGTATGGGCAGGTGTGTTGTTATGGTGGAAGAACCAGTCACCCGTTTGCCACAACTCAGGACATTTCTTCACAAATTGTGATGCAATCATTTCAAAATTTCCAGATAACAACTGATGGGTTCCTAGAACACTTTTTTAGTGAGGAAGCCCATACTATGAAGGGCTCACCCTCCAAAAGATAATTTCAGGATTTTCTGGTCCCTCCTTATATATAGGATAGATAGATAGGTACAGATAGATGGATAGATATGATGTGCGCGGGCGTGTGTGTGTGTGTGTGTGTGTGTGTGTGTGTGTATGTATGTATATATACACATATATATATATAAATGTTTCTGCTAGTGAATAACTGCTACCACATTGTGAAATCAAAGGATACACACATACACACACACACACACACACACACACACACACACACATTTTTTCCTATATATGCCTATGATAAAGTTTAATTTATAAATTAGGCACAGTAAGCAATTAACAACAATGACTAATAATAAAATAGATCAATTATAATAATATACTGTAATGAAAGTTATGTGAGTGTGGTCCCTCTCCTCCTTAAAACATCTTTCTGTATTGTAATCACCTATTTTCAAACCACAGGTAGCTGAAACTGCAGAAAGCAAAACCATGTATAAGGGGAAACTACTGTACAGCAGAAAACAGTAGGGTCAGAGGTTCAAATCCAGATCTATCTGGCTCCAAACCCCATGCTTTTCCCATAATAACCTGCCCAATCATCTGTGGGAGAAGTGGGGCTCACTAGGCTCCTAATAACATGAAGAAGCAGCCAGGAAAGCAGATTCATTGTACCTCTTTCCTCTGAAAGCCCTCTTAACCCCATGAGAACAATCTACTCAAGAAAGCCAAGCCAAGCCCAAGACAAAACACTCCACAAAAACTGTGTTTGCAAACAGCTTGAAAGTCATGGTGTTTCACTTAAGAAGGAAATTTCTTGCTTGGAACAGTGAGAAATTAGATGCAATCTGTTCTGATTTTTTCCCAATTTAGGATACGCTTTAGTGACCAATCTGCAGACATGCCAGCAACCTTCTGTCTTGAGGGTATGTTAGCTTGTTTTATGTCTCTGTTCATAAAGGAGGTCTAAATCATCCCACAGGAAAAATGACCCAGAATTCATACAGTAGTCATGGAGACAGGTTGAGTGACCTCTTCCTGGATATTAATAATAATAGTAACAATGATAATAATATAATTACTATTTACTGGGCATTTACTGTCTGTCAGGTATGGTGGTAAGGACATCCATCAACCACAGCCTTGTTGGGATTGGGTTGGGGGCATATTTAGGATACTCAGTATCCGAACCCCATTCCTGTTTGAGGAGCACCTCCCATTAGGCAGTTGTTGGTAGGAACTGGACCTGCCTCCCTTCAAAGAAGCAGAAGAGGCCAGAAATCCATGCGCTCCCTATTATCCTTCTAGTACATTCCATCTTTACAAAATAGACTTTAATGTTTAGTTTTAGGTTCACAACAAAACTGAGATATACAGCGTTTCCTATATACCACCTATGCCCACACACAAACAGACTCCCCTGCTATCAATATCCCCCACCAAAATAATGTGTATTTGTTATCATTGATGAACGTACATTGACATATCATCATCCAAAGACCACCATTTACATTAAGGTTCACTCTTGATCTTGTACATTCTATGGGTTTGGACAAATGTGTAATGATGCATACTCACCAGTATAGTATCATACAGAGTTGTTTTGCTACCCTGAAAGTCCCATGTTCTACCTACGCATCCCTCCCTCCACCCTAACCCCTGGCAATGCCTAATCCTCTTACTGTACCCAAAGTTTTGCTTTTGCAAAATGCCATACAGTTAAAAATCATACAATTATAGTCTTTTCAGCCTGACTTCTTTGATTTAGTATTATGCATTTAAGTTTCCTCCATGTCTTTTCATGGCTTAATAGTTCATTCTACATTCTATTTTTTGCTTAAATTGACTGAAGTCCTCTTCTGTTGCTTGTATCCAGGCACCCTGCTACAAAAAAGTGTTGTTATCCCCATTTTTCAGATAAAAAACCTGAGACTCAGAGATATGTCTTGGTCAAAGAGGAAAAAAAGCCATAGAGGATGGAACAAAGCTACATGACAGCATGTGGGAGGCTTAATGCAGTCAGAAGTGCAACTTTGATGTCAAGTTGACTTGGGTTCGAATGCCAGCTCCATCACTCACCTGCCGGGGGACCTCGGGAAAGTCACTTATCTCTCTCTGGGTCTCCATTTCTTCACCCATAAAATGCAGGCAGTTGTGCCTATAACATGGAGTTCTTGAGAGCATTAAAAAAAACATATATACATTGTACTCAACACACTGTCTAGTTCAACACATGCTGGTGGTCATATCTGTTATTATTATTATTATTAGTGCTCATTAACCTCTTTTTAGCACACTGTGTTATAAGTTGGGGTAATCTGACCATCTAGTAGAATTGTTTGCTTTATTTTGTCACCTCTTCAACGCCCAGTCACAGTTGATGGGAAGTAGAGGATGAGTGATCCTTCTGCCAGGGGATCCTTGACACAGGGTAACTTCTGAAACCAAACTTGCACTCTGTTTCCCTCCATGTCTCAGGAGGACCCTAGCAAAACTCTGTGGGGGCTCAGCCTGTGCTCACTGATCACACTAATGATGATGGATTTCCTCCCCTTTGCCACTTGATCACCAGCTGCCCACGGTTTTATCACCATTTCCCAGGGCAGAGCAGGCTACCCCAACCCTGCATACGAGTGCCATTTTTTCTTACTGTGTGTCACCCAGAACAGAGCCAATTAAAGAAGTCATTCATTTCTCCACCCTCCGCCCCTTTAATTATAAACAGTGCTGAGAGTTGAATAACACAGAACAAAAGACGGATTTATTTACCCCAGGACATAAACAAGATTATCAGAAACAAGCATTCAGAAGCCCTTAGCTCCTGGGAGAATCTTAATTTGCTGACCCCTGCCTTACAGAAATCTTAGGTCTTTTCACATAATTATAAAACCCCACGAGTTTTGCCTGCTTGAGTTATTTGTTGGCACACATTCACCACCCTGGCTGCTGGCTCTCCTTGGCCAATTATAGGCATCTCCATTGGGGCTTTAAATCAGGCTCTTTTGAGATAATGCAGGAACCTGAAAGAAATTCTCTTTTTCTGGTAAAGTTTCCCTACTGGAGGCTTCCTGGAATAGCTGAGCTACACAAACAGGAGAGAAAAGGAGGCATAATTACAGTGACTAGAACACTTTGGGTTACAAATCAACCCCACATCAAGCTGGCATTAAGCCAAAAAGGAAATCTATTGTAACTGAAAAGTCCATCATTAGAGCTACTCTCAGGCCCTGCTCAATTCAGGGGCTCCAACCATGTCATTGGTCTCAGTCTCTGGATCTCTCACCTATTTTCCTCTGCGTTGTTGGCTTTTTTCCTTATGGTTCACAGCACACACAAGCTTCCAACTGCATCTCATTGGGTCAACTTTGGTCATGTGCCCATAGGGAACCAATCACTGTGACTGGAGGATGAAATACACTGATTGGCTAGACTTGAGTCACATCCTCAATTCTATGTCTGGGGTTTGAGGTCAATCCTATTTGACTATGTACTGGGGTGTCATGGGATGAGTTCTCAAAGAAAAATCAGGATGCTGTACCTGGAGAAGCAAGATGGTTAATGGGCAGATAAAAGAAATGGATGTTTACCATGGTACTCCTCTGAGGTAGGGGTTCCAGAACACCCCCACACAGCTTGGAAATAGTCTCTTTAGCATCCATTATGGGTTGAATTGGCTCCTCCCCCAAATGTGTATACTGATGTGCTAACCCATAGTCCTTCAGAGTGTGACTATGATGGTTAATTTTAGATGTCAACTTGACTGCATTAGGACTAATTAGAAACCTGATTAAGCATTATTTGGGAATGTTTCTGTGAAGGCATTTCTAACATGTGAGTCTGAGTGAACTAGGTGTGGAAGATGCTCTCTCCATGTGGGCAGGCACCATCTAGTGTGTTGAGAGCCCCAAGAAAACAAAAAATAGAGAAAGGCGAATATTTCTGCTTGCTGGAGCTTGGATTCACTCTTTCTCTTCATCCTTGGACAACAACTCCAGGCTCCCCAACCTTTGGACTCCAGAATTCAAACCAGCACCCCTCCCTTCCGACCCTGGGTTATCGGGCCTTCAGCCTCAGACTGATAGTTACACAATTGGCTTTCCTGGTTCTGAGGTCTTCAGACTTGGACAGAGCCACGCTACCGGCATCCCAGGGTCTCCGGATTGCAGATGGCCTGTCATAGGGCATCTCAACCTCTATAATTGTGTGAGCCTATTCCCCTAATGAAGCTCCTGTCTATCTAGCTAGCTAGCTATCTTCCCATCCATCTACCCTATTGGTTTTGTCTCTCTGAAGAACTCTGACCAATACAGTGACCTTACTTAGAGACTGGGTCTTTAAAAAGGTAATCAAGTTAAAGTGAGGCCATCAAAGTAGGCTCTAATCCAATGATTAGTGTCTAGATAAGAAGGGAATTTTTTTTTTTTTTTTGAGTTGGAGTCTCACTCTGTCGCCCAGACTGGAGTGCAGCCTCGACCTGCTGGGCTCCGGCGATCCTTCCGCCTCAGCCTTCCAAGTAGCTGGAACTGCAGGCATGCACTACCACGCCTGGCTGATTTTTTGATTTATTGTAGAGATGAGGTCTCGCTGCCCAGGCGGGTGTCGAACGCGCGGGCTCAGGCAATCCACTCACCTCAGCCTCCCAGAGGCATAGGATTACAGGCTGAGCCAAAGGGAATATTTGGACACAGATATACATATAGGGAAAATGTCATGTGAACCTGAAGATGGCCACCTACAAGCCAAATAGAGATGCCTGGAACAGATTCTTCCCTCACAACCCTCAGAAGGAAACAACCCTACTGACGCTTTGATCTTGTACTTTCAGCTTTCAGAACTATAAGACAGTAAGTTCCTTTTGTGTAAGCCATCCAGTTGTGGTACTTTGTTACCCAAACAGCTAAAGCAAACTAATACAGCATCCTTTGAGGAAGATTTGAGCAAGGTGTTCAGGCTCCCTAAGAGCCTGATAGGATTGGCTCAGGCCTCACTTCAAGCCCAAATAGACTCCAAAGCTCTACTCAGATTTCTGAAAATTCCTGGGGGCTTATGCCACCATGGTGATCCTGCTTGGTTGCAGGCTTCTGTTTCCATGTTCACTGCAGCATTGATCCAGATATGATAGTCAGCCCTTTCCCATAATTTCCACCCAGAAAAAGAACCCACTCACCCAAGACTTGTCTGTATGCTTTACTAAAATCTTGGAGTGGGGAGAGGAGGAAGTTAAATTGCAAGTTCACATGAAGCTTCAAAATGGAGCAATAAGAATCCATGTTCATTCATTCATCCATTCACCCAAAAAATATTTATTGAAATCCTACTTTGTGCCAGACACTGAGGCATGAAAAGATGCAGCAGAGAAAGAGATAGACCAGACCCCTATCCTCACAAAACTTATATTTCGTTGGGAAGACAGATGATAAACAGGAAAAATAAGCAACAACATTTGAGATTGTACTAAGTGTCATGAAGAAAATAGCAAGGTTGGGTGGTAATGATAACATAGGAGTGGACACTTTGGAGATGACATTTTTAGCAGAAATGGGGGAGTCAGAAAATGCCCTTTGGAGGCAATGAAAGTGGGGTTTAATCTGGAAGAAGAGGGAAGGCATGAGCCATGTGCCAATGATGGGTAGCTGGGCCAGGATTATAAACAAAGGAGTGATGGTTAATTTGATGTGTCAACTTGACTGGGCCATTATATGCCCAGATATTACTTAAACATTGTTTCTGGGTGTGTCTATGAGGGTGTTTCTGGATGAGCTTAACTTTTGAATCAGTAATAATAAGTTACAATAAGGAATTGGTTTACATGATCATGTAATGTGGGGCCTCCTCCAATCTGTTGAAGACCTGAATAAAATAAAAGGCTGAGTAAGAAAAAGAATTCTCTCTCTCTCTCTCCCCCCCCCGTCCCTCCTTCCTCCCTCTCTCTCTCTTCTCCTCTCCTCTTCTCTCCCTCCCTACCTTTGTCCTTTCCTCCCTCCCCAACAACCGCTCCCCTCCCCCGCCTTTGAGGTGAGCAGTCTGTTTTTTCTGCTTCAGACTTGGACTGAGGCTGAAACTTACACCATAAGCTCTCCTGGTCCTTGGGCCTTCAGACTCAGACTGAAACTGTATTATCATTTTTTTCTAGGTCTGGACTTCTCAGTTCCATAATCATGTAAGCCAATTCCTTATTATAAATCTGTATATAGATACAGACATATATGCCATATATGCTCTGTATCTATGGAGAACCCTGACTAATACAGAGGGTCCTAAGGCAACACACCTTCCTGATGATGGGACTAGATTTTCTCTGAAGGGAAACGAAATTTCCACTGCCAGTCATCCTGGAATGACGTCAGACAATGAGGATGCAGAGAGGAGGGCCTTAGACTGGGCAGAGGTAGGTAGGTGTGATCTCCAAGAAAGGCAACGCACTGAGCATCTGCAGATCTTTGAGTGTGTGTAGAGTTGGGATCTTGGGCTCTGAGCGCGTTGCCCCCGGTAGCAGTGGGAAGCAATACTTCATACCTCCCTCTAGTCTACCATCCTGATACTTCCAGTCGAGTCAGCCTAAAAGTTGCAGCCCGTTCTTTGCAGTCACCCTGGACAGAGAGGGCAGGGTCTGTCCCGGGCTTGGGGGAGGAACACCAGGCAAAGCAGCAGCAGCTGGAGGGCAGAAGGAGGGGAGCTGAAGCAGAGAGAACGATGTCTTATGGGAAATATGAGGCAGTGGTCCAGAGAGGTGCAGCTGGCTGGAGTGACAAGCAAGATGGATTTATGGAACATGCCTATGTTCCCCAGTGAGAGAAACCTGGCTTTCTAAAAGCAAATGAAAAGAAAGGAAACAGAACAAAAAACAGAAAGAAAGGAGAAAAGGTCAACAGGGAGGGAGAGAAGTTTCTAGAAACTGTGTGGAGTGGGGTGGGAGCCTGAACGTCACAATTAAAGCCTTAATACAGAGACCAGCAGCACAGACTGGTAAAAGTTGGGGTCTCCTATGAAGCAAATAAACAAACAAACAATAAATAAAGTAAAAACTGTGTGCCCAGATACTAGACTGAGTCCATTCCATGGCTCATTTAATTTCTACCTCACACCAGCACTGAGACCAGTATGATTATCTCACTTTATAGGTGAGGATGTTGAGGCTCAGAGGGTTTAAATACGTGGCTCAAGATCACATAGCTAGAACTAGTAGTCAAAAGGTAAACTCGGTTCTGACTCCAAAGCAGGGTCCCAAGCGTCTTAAGAGGTATTCTGCAGAACATTGTGCCCAAGTAGGTCTCTGTTAAAAAAAAAAATGTGGTGGAGGAGGAAGGAGGAAAGGAGAGATGACCAAAAAGAATTGGAAGATGGGACATTTTATCACCCTCTTGGAAAGTCACAACACATAAGAGACACATAAGAGTTCTGAGGGGGCGGGGCTCGCTGGCTCAGTTTGTAATCCCAGAACTTTGGGAGGTTGAGGTGAGTGGACTGCCTGAGCCTGTAGGTTCGAGACCCACCCGGGCAATTTGGTGAGACCTTGTCTCTACAATTAATCAAAAAATAGCCCGGCGTGGTAGCACGCCCCTGTAGTTCCAGCTACTTGGAAGGCTGAGGCAGAAGGATCGCCAGAGCCCAGGAGGTCGAGGTTGCGGTGGCCGACAGCGTGCTACCACACTCCAGTCTGGGCAATAGAGTAAGACTCTAACTCAAAAAAAAAAAAAAAAAAAAAAGAATTCTGAGGGCCATTCCAGTTACCTGCTACTGCATAACAAACCAGCCTGCAAGAGTTAATTTTATTTGTCAACTTGTCTAGGCTACGATACCCAGATGTCAGAACACTAGTCTAGATTTTGGTGTGGATTTTTTTTTAAAGATGTGAGGTACAATTCAGGGTTAGGAATACAAATGAGAATATTTTTTAGATGAGATTAGCACCTAAATCAGTAGATTTTTGAGTAAAGCAGATTATCCTCCAAAACTTGGGTGGGCCTCATCCAATCAGTTGAAGACCTAAAGAGAAAAAAGAGTTCTCCCGAAAAGGAGAATTCTGCCTGCAGGAGACACAAACTAAAATGTTGTCTCTTCTCTGGGTCTCCAGTCTCCAGCCTGCCAGCCCACCTGCAGATTTGGGACTTGACAGCCTCCATAATTGCATGAGTCAAATCCTTAAGATAAATCTCTCTGTATAGAGAAAGCGGGGGAGGGGGTTTCCAGAGAAATAAACCAATAGGAGTTATATATATGTACTGTGGAATGTATACATCCTATGGAAATTCAATAAAGACTATTTCATATAGATAGATATATAGAGAGATGTTGTATTGATCTGTTTCTCTAGAGAACACTGACTAATTCACAGCCTAAACTTAGTGACTTAAAACAACACCATTTCGTTATGCCTATAAATACTATGTCTAAAGACTCAGACAGAGCACAGCAGGGACCACAAATTTCTGCTACAGAATATCTGAAATTTCAACTGGGAAGCCTCAAATGGTTGGGTCTAGCAGGGATGGGGGCAAGTCCCAGGTAGCTATTTCACTCAGTTGTCCAGCACCTTCATGGGATAACTAAAGGGCTGGGCTCAGCTGGCACTACAGGCAAGAGAGTAAACATGTGTCTCTCAGGGAGATGGCCTCGTGGTATTCAAGCCTTTAACATGACAGCTCAAATGTTCCAGAAAACAAGGTGGAAGAGGCATGACCTTTTAGGATCTAACCTTAGAAGTCACATTGCCTTATTTCCACCATACTCAATCATACTTCAAGGGAGGGGACAGAGGCCCTACCTCTCAAAAGGAACAGTATGAGTGATTCGTAGCCATATCATAGAACTGCCACAGAGGCCCCCAAGTAAAGAAATTTGTTGAATTTTGCATAACAGCTTTTCTTAGGTGTTGTTATAGGTTGAATTGTGTTGTCCTCAGAATTCATAAGTTAAAGTCCTAACCCACGGAAACTCAGAGTGTGACCTTATGTGGAAATAGGGTGGTAGTAGATGTCAATAGTCAAAATTAGGTCACATTGGAGTAGAGTGTGTCCTTCATTCAATATGACTGTGTCCTTATAAAGAGGGTAAATTTGAACACAGACATGTGCACAGGAAGGATATCACGTGAAGAAGAAGGCAGAGATCAGGTTATGCATTTAAAGCCAAAGAACACCAGAGATTGCCAGCAAATCCCCAGACATTATGGGAGAGGTTTGGAAAAAATCCTCCCTTCACAGCCCTCAAAAGAAACCAACCCTGCCAACACCTTGATCTTGGACTTCTGGCCTCCAGAACTGTACAACAATAAATTTCTGCTGTTTAAGCCATCCATTTCATGATACCTTATTACAGCAGCAAACAAATACACATTGTCTAAATAACAAAGAGAGGCTCTCTAAAAGGTAAGATATTTATCTGAGGATGGAGCATTGCAATGGAAATGCCTATGCCATAGTAAACAATGTGCATATTCAGGGAGGTAAGGGAAAACAGTTTCTTAAAGGAAAAACTGAGAATTACCTCATTGTTCAGAATGTATACATAAAGTAACAACTGTGTGCCCAGATACTAGACTGAGCCCTGAATAAAATGTGTGTAAGGCTGTGATGGCCTTTGCACAAGGCTGTGTTTTCGCACTTTTGTGATAGTTTTTGTTATCAGGCAAACAAGCATGAGTGACTCCATTTTTTAAAATTGACATCATTTTAATTTTTTTTAATTTTAGAGTTTCGGGGTGCATGTGAAGATTTGCTACATAAGTAAATTGCGTGCAGGCGAGGCTTGGGCTTAGAGCGAGCCCTCTCCTCCCCTAGTAATGGACATGGAACCCAATGGGTGGTTGTGCGCCCCTTATCCTCCTTCCCCTCACTCGCAGTGCCCAGTGTTAGTTGTTCCCACCTTTGTGCTCGCATGCCCAATACTTAGGGCCTGCTTGTGAATGAGAAAATGTGGCATTCGGTTTTTTGTTTCTGTGATAGTTCACTGGTGACTCCAGTTTGATTCTGACAACTTTCACAAGGTCTTAGCTCCATTCATTCACTCATTCATTCAGCCAAATTCAAGGCCTTTCACAGCATGGCCTCTACCAACTCCCTTCCTCTTCCCTCATGGAGCTACTTTGTGTTCCCCAAAGCTAAGATTTTTGTAAAGTTTAATAGAATATGCAAAAAACCTGGTAAATAGGAGCTGAGCGATAAATACCAATTTCCTTTCTTTAGATGTTTGTCCTCTGTCATTCCTTCTTCTGGCATTGCCCCATGGGGTTGTTTGCATCTCTTATTGGGTCCTGCATCCCAGGCTCCTGCATCCTGGGTCTCTCTTCCAGACATCTGGAAGCGTTTCCAGTCTCTGAAGGAGGCTGGAGCCTGACATCTGCAATCCGCTTCAGCTCCTCCTTCTAGCTCCATGCAGAGTTCCAGGCAGCTCCATGGACTGGGAGAGGGACTCACAAGGGCAAGTGTGGGGAAACAGAGTTTGGGACATTTCCAGTTTTGATGGAAGGAGCAGAAGAAAAGGAATGCTATTTGAGCGACATAGAGGAAACATGCTGAAACTGAGTTAAGAGACTGTCCACTTCTGGCTCTAATGATAATTATCTGTGGGACTTCGGGTAGGCCTCTGAGCCTCTGTGGGCCTCAGTTGCCCTCACTTATGCAATCCAGATATCAGCAAGGGTACTCTTTTCCTTAAGACCGGATTGATAGATACTCTTTTTGCAAACTGTAGAAAATCTGGTGCCTTCCAGAAGATTTCTGTGAATTCCCAAAGGAGTTTTTCTTTTCTTTTCTTTTTTTCTTTTCTTTTCTTTGTTCTTAGTTCTATTTAGGGATCATCTTGATATCTCACTTATGGAGTCTTGTTCTGCACCAGGCCAGGCAGATGAGGAATTCAGCCTCTTTCCTGATCTCCATCAAGCTAACCGTTCACACGTGGTGTTTGTGTGAATGAGCATGTTGTGGTCACATATTGTGTTTGCTGCCCAACAATGATCCTCTTTATGTGAACCCAGTTTTCTGGAAACCCCTCCTTCCTTGCCCACCTCAGCCCAAGTGGAGTTAGACATGACTCTGTCTCTGGGTCCAAGGGTGATCACATGATCCACTCCTGACTAATCAGAGCATTCCATCTTCCTGGGCCATAATGATTGACTGAAAGATGGCCTTATGATCCTAGTCAATCAAATGAGAATTAGTACTGGATCTTTTTGAAAAAACACCTATGTGCTGGGAATCAATATCTGAGAGTGAAGCCTAGAAAGAGAGGAGAAATATAAAGAGGCACCAAGTCTCAATGACATTATTTAAGGCCCTGGATCAAGCCATGTCTGATGTACTCAATTTGATAAGCAAACACTCCTAGCTTATTTTTCCTTAATCCAATTTGAGTTGTGTTTGTATCACTTGCTCCTGAAAGAGACCTGACTTATGTTAAACCTCATTGAGAACTTGTTCCTTCTTCTGGCATGACCCCATGGGTTTGCAACATCAATTTGTAGATGAATTTGCAGCACGGCAAGTAATAAAAATTCAATATCAGATATTCTTGTTTCTAAAAGTCCTTTGTTCATTTTGTTAACTGAGGTTCTGACCACCTGTTCGTGCTACCTGGCGCAATGCTGCTTGTTCCAAATTCCTGTTTATTCCTGGTGTAGCATGGGTTCAGCTACACCCTTCCCAGGTGCTCTCAATAAGCATTTATAAAGGTATTTCCCTAAACATAGAAAATACCCTCCCAGAAGGGAATTTTCATATCAGCTGTTGAGAAAATAAAATTTTCACTCCTTTGCATATAAAATGATGAGGCTTGGACAAGACCCCATTTATGATTCCATACAACTTTAAAACTCTGGAGTTCAAAATAAAATAAAGTCATTAAAATTGTGACATAGGAGAATACTTTTCAAAATGAAAGTCACAACCCTTAGTGAGTCTTGAAATCAACTCAGTGGGTCATAACCAGCATTTTTTTCCAAATGAAAAAGAACAAAATAGAAATTAACAGAGTACATCATACATAATGGAGGTAAGTATTGGTTCGTGAAAACTTTATTTTGATTTTAAATGTATATGCATTGTACACACTGTACTGGATCACATCCTAAAATGTATATCTTGCTGTGTGTCATGGTACAAAAATTTTGAAAACCAGCCGGGCTCGGTGGCTCAGCCTGTAATCCCGTGCCTTTGGGAGGCTGAGGTGAGTGGATTGCCTGAGCCCGCGGGTTCAAGACCCGCCTGGGCAGGTGAGACCTCATCTCTATAATAAATCAAAAAAATCAGCCGGGCGTGGTAGCGCATGCCTGTAATTCCGGCTACTTGGAAGGCTGAGGCGGAAGGATCGCCGGAGCCCAGCAGGTCGAGGCTGCGGTGGCCGGGAGCGACCACTGCACTCCAGTCTGGGCGACAGAGTGAGACTTCAACTCAAAAAAAAAAAAAAAATTTTTGAAAACCAACGGACTAAACCAGTACTCACTGAAGAGGAAGATATTAGTAACTTAAAAATTAATTTAATGTGATGCAAGTTTTGTTTTAAAAAAGCAACAGAAAGGATAAGATGAAGATGAAAATATAGATATGTAGATTTCGTTGTAGATACATATGTAAATATATCTGAAAGATATGGAATTACATATACCAAAAAGCTAAATTATTATCCCTGGGTGTGGGGAATCATAGTATTTTTCATGTTCATACGTATATTTTTGGGTTACCTAATTTTTTAGAAAGACATGTTTTACTTCTACAGTGAAATTTTTTTAAAGCTTATTTTTATTTTGAAATATAAGTATTCAGTCATGTGTCACTGAATGACAGGGATATATTTGGGGAAATGTGCCCTTAGGTGATTTCATTTTGGTGTGAACATCACAGAGAGTACTTACACAGCCTAGATGATTCAGCCTCCTACATACCTAGACTATATGGTACAGCCTATTGTTCCTAAGCTACAGACCCCTACAGCATGTTACTGTGCCAAATACCATAGGCAACATAACACAATGGGAAGTATTTGTGGATTTAAGCATATCCGAACATAGAAAAGATACAGTATAAAATGTAAAAAGGATGAATCTATATAAGGCATTTACTATGAATGGAGTTTGCAGTACTGAAGGTTGCTGTGGGTAAGTCAGTGAGTGAGTGGTGAGTAAATGTGAATGCCTAGGACATGACTCTCCACTTCTGTAGACTTTATAAACACCGTACACTAGGCTACACTAATTTTATTTTTTTAAAATTTTTCTTCCTTTAATAATAAGTTAACCTTACTATAACTATTTAGCTTACTGTAACTTTTTTGCTTTATAAAATTTTTAATTTGTTTGACTTTTAAAATAACACTTAAAACACAAACATGCTGCACAGCCATACAAAAATTTTTTCTTTATATTTTTATTCCATAAGCTTTTGTTCTATTAGAACATTTTTAACCTTTTAAACATTTTTGTTAAAAACTAAGACACAAACACACACATTAGCCTAGGTCTACATAGGGTCAGAATCATCAATTTCACCATCTTCCACCTCCACATCTTGTCCCACTAGAAGGTCTTCAGGAGTGATAACACCCATGAAGCTGTCAACTCTGATAAAGATGCTTTCTTCCGGAATACCTCCTGAAGAATCCATCTGTGGTTAACTGTTTTGCAGTTAACTTATTAAAAAAATAATTTGAAAGCATACACTCTAAACTAATGATAAAAGTATAGTATAATAAAAACATAAACCAACAGCATAGTAATTTTTCATCAAGTATGATGTATTGTACATAATTGTATATACTATAGTTTTATAGGACTGGTAGAGCAGTAGGTTTGTTTACTCCAGCATCTCCACAAACACGAGAGTAATTCCTTACCTTACAAGGTGTGAAGACTAAACATCACTAGGTAAGGGGAATTTTTCAACTCTTTTGAGACCACTGTAGCACATGCGGTTTGTTATTGATGAAATTTCATTTGCAGCATGTGACTGTACTTCTAAAAACCTTCTAAGAAGACTATCTGGAAGAAATATACCAAAATATTAACAATGCCAGTGTCTAGACTTTTAAAATATTTTCTTTTTTTTGTCAACTCTTTGTATTTTATAAATTTCTCACGATAAACAAGTGTTACTGTGAATGTAAGAGGGAAAAGGAGGTTTTTGTTTTGTTTTGTTTTAATTCCATAAGTCTTCAATGGAAGAAAGAAGTTTGCAACAAAATTTGAAAATTTAGAAAACATAGTCATGAGAAAGACTAGTTGGGTGGAGCCCAGTGGGGAAGGAGGGTTGGAAGAACATGCAAAGTCTCTGCATTGATTTTCCACATCAGTGAGTCCTTTTCTTCTTTCAGCTGCTATCTGATGAAGGTATATGTTAAAATGCAATTATTATAAATTCCAAACATCATATTCTCCAACATTTGTTTGAAAGAGCATAATGTATTGAGAAAGAAGTGTCACTGAAGCTAAGAGAAAGAAAGAAAGTTTCTACCCAAGTGCCACAAGTCGGGTGACAGCTAGACTGGAAAGGGTGGTGCACCTCTGACTGTCCTTGAACAGGATGCAGACAGTGGCAGAGGACAAAACTGAAAGAGATAGGGCAGAGTCTCCAAGGAAGATGTTGTCAGGAATGGAAAGATGGGGCCATCTCTTTCAGATTACCAAAACAAGAATACCTTCTTAAGTAAAAGTGGGGATGTTGCCACCCAAATAGGGGGAAAGTGGGAGGGAGAGAGATAAAGGAAAGGATTAGTGGTAAACTAAAGTTTTTACCTGTCACTTGTTTAGAAGAACAGGGGGCAAAGTAGCATGGGGAAGAGATACATTGGGAGCAGACACACAGAACTATGAACATTTCAACCTTGTCTTGGTGATGATTAATTTAGCAGTATCACCTAGAATGCTCAGCTCTTGGGGGAAGAAGCCATTGTGCTAAAACTTTGTGCCTGGAACAGGAAGTCATTTGTTCTTGCTTCTTCGTTTCAGAGGAAGAACTTTTCTCTTTGCTTTTGTGTCCAAAATGGGGAAGGGAACTGACATTTGTTTTCTTTTGTGTATTTCTAAAACAATGCATGTGCATGAGTTGGGGGGGGAAATCAAACAGTATGAAAGAAGTCTAGTGTAAAATAAGTTACATTTTATGCTAGACATCTTCCACTTGCCCCAGATCCACTTTCCACCTCTGTGACACCAACCAGGCTCCTATGTTCTCTGACTTCTAGGTGAGTTGAGGCAATGGGAGGCATTGGCAGGATGTCAGAGGAAAGGATGATCAGTGTGTGTTCAGCGCATTTATTCCCCTGGCATCCTTCCTGCAGGGTGTATCCCTCAATTACAGGTCCCTCAATTACAAATCACTGCTTCTCTCCAGGAGGGCTTCTAATCATGTTCCTTCTTCATGGTGCTGGTAACCGCTCCCTCTCCTTGTTCCATGAGAATAAGGGACGGTCACAGCTTCATTGGTTCTACCTCTGGGTTACTTCACTTTCTCCTCTGTTCCACTACCCCTGCACCTGTGTACATGGTGCCTTTGTAAATAAACCCTCCTCATATCATCTTGAGTTTGCCATCAGCATTCTGCTGGGGCCCTGACCCACTTACCTTCTCACTCCTAATTCCTCATCAGTGCTACTGTTTCCAATTCAAAGTGACCGTTAGTACAATTTCTTGGGTATCCTTCTAGCTATCACCGCACCTCATAAAATTGTTAACATATGATATTCTTTGTTTGTATCTTTTTAAAGAAAAAACTTACTATATCCTGAAGATAGTACTGGATATTTTGTGTACAACTATTTGCACAACTTCTTCCCAATCTGCTCTCTACTCTTCCCTACCCTGCTCTCTGCTTCTGGAGGCTGACCTCTATGGACCCCGTCAATAGGCTCCCTTGCACTGTGGCATCTGGTTGGGCTTTGATGGTTGGAGGCCAATTCCCAATGGAAGCCACCTGCAGTCGAGAAAAAGACAGGAGGAAAGTGAGCTTGGAGCATTTATCCCTTCTCCTTCCCTGCCAGGTTGTGGTGGTTGGCTGCTTCCCTCTTCAGAAGGCTCCAGCTCCCGTTGGGCAGCTTTCCTCGACAGGTTCTCATTCTGCTAGCTCTTCCGTCTGTTTGTCAGGGTGGCAACTACTCCCCACTGTTGCCAGCCTCAAAATACTGAACAATCTCCTATTGGTTTCTATTAACTCTGCTGCCTACACTTTTGTAAGTAACCCGTTACTTAAGCTTTCCTTATGATTGTGTTATCTCTCTATTTCTGGTACTCTGACTGACATCTAGATCATCCCACAGCAGTACATATAGCATGGCCTCACTTTTAACAACTGAGTAGGAATCTGTTGTAAGTGTATAACATAATTTATTTAACCAAGTCTCTGTTAATCGATATTTAAGTTGAAACTAATACTTATTTTCCACCTACTACGTGCCTGGCATAGTTTTGCATAAAATATCCCACTTGGTCTCTCACATTCACCCTGTGGGATAGTTATTAGCATTGTATACATTTTGGAAAAAAGGAAACTGAGATTCAGAGAAGTTATGAAAGAACTCAAGGTTGCATATGTAGTAAATGTAGATACAGGATTCAAAACCTGCTCTATCTGAATCTAAAACCTATGGGTTATTGGATCCTGGTGTGAATCTTAATATTTTTCCTAAATAGCAAATGCTGCAATGTGTTTTATCTTTATAGCTTTAATGTATTTTAAAATAAATTTATCTATTGAAGTGCAACATTCAGAAAAATGCACAAATCATAATTTATAACAGCATTTAATGTTCAGGAAATGAACACACCCATAGAAGCACCATCTTGATCAAGAGATATAACATTATCAGCACATAGATCATCGTTGGGACCCCCCTCTCAGTTACCATTGCACCCTCTTTCCAAAGATGATCTCTGTTAACTTCTTGGTCCCATATGATGTTATATCTATCTTTAAGTACTTAACTTCAGTTATTGCACTGTGTAGTCATAGACTTTCTGGCCAAGATGGAATAATAGAGATCAAATCTGAAAACTCTTTAAAAAGTCAAACAATGTATATCTATATATATTAAACCAGAGTTTTTAAGACATTGGACATCAGTTAATGGCAGATATTAATTTCTGAGACATCAGAAACAAACAAGAAAGGTGAACTCTGCAATTGCCACAGAGTACTTACTGGGAAAAGTTTCCAGACTTTGGCACATAACAGTACATATAGCATGATCTCATAAAGGAACAACAGCCTCTGGGATGAAGCAGCTGGGTGTCCAGAAATGTCAAGGCATCTAGAATTCACAAGAAAGAATACCAAATCTGTGCAGCAAAAGAGTTCAGGGGATCCTCAAAATGTTCCCCTCAAGCCTCCGGCTGAGTACTGACCAGTATATGCATGTGAGGAAACCAACTGAGGCTATGAAAGTCATCTGAAAGGATTAGAGGAAGCACTATTCAGATCTCATATGAGGCCAGAAATAGTGTGTAGCTACTATCCAGACTGAAAAAGCTCATAAGTTGACTCAAGTAGAATACTCAGAAAGGTTTGTCTCAGTAATGGGACAAAAATAGCCCTAAAGTAAATCTGCCTAACAAGGCTTAAAAGAAAGACTTGAAAGGATTAAACTTAATTATATCCCAGAACAAAGCTCACAAACATTTAGAGGAATACAACAATATCCAGCACCCAACAAGGTAAAAGTCACAATGTCCAACAACTAGTCACAAATTATCAGGCATATAAAAATTAGAAAAATATGACCTATACTAATATGAAAATCAATTACTTGAAACTGGTTCAGAAATGGAAGTTATTAATAGATACGGATATTAAAACAGTTATTAAGTAGCTAGAGAAAAATTGAACATGTTAAGGAGAGACATGGAAGATAAAAAGAAGACTCAAATTGGACCTCTATAAAGAAAACTACAGTGTCTGAGATGAAAAATACACTGAATGGTATTAATAAATATTTTTAAAGGAAAGATTAATGAACTTGATAACATAGAAATATCTGTTTTCTTGAACATGTTAGTACCAGTTATTTCAAAGTCTGTATCTGATAACTCTAATATCTGAATCCCTTTTGGTTTGCTTTCATTGTTTCTTATTTCTTTTTTTGTTTGTTTGTTTCATTATCTGGGCCTGTCTTCCTAGCCTACTGATAATTTTTGATTGACTGCCAGACAGTGTGTATGAAATAAATTGTATAGTTATTTTGAAGCTCTGAATAGTATCATCACATTTCATAGAGGAATACTTTTGATTTCTGACAATTAGTTGTAGAAGGAAAGATCACCTTAACCTATTCAAGGATTGAGTTGAATTAAAGCTGGGTTTTTAGTCTTTGCAAAGGCTGATATTCTTCCTGCTTACCATCATTCTTAAACTCTAGCCCATCCATGGATTCTAACTGGTAGGAAGAAAACAAAGAAGAAAGGGAGAAAAGGAAGAAGGGAAAGGAAGAGAGGCAGGGAGGAAGGGACTTCCACGGGGCCCAAAGGTTTGGAAGCTAATAATAGTAACTAAAATTTATTTTATACCTATTTTATGCTATCATTTATGCCTAATATATATTAACATGTTTTATATATCATATTTGTAGATGATAGATAAAGGTAGTATATAGACAGATGATGGTAGATGATAGATACATACATACATACATACATACATACATACATACATACATACATAATTCTGTCATTTAACATTCCAGTGGCCCTCCACATTTGGTAGGATTTTTACTCTTCATAATGAAGAGATTAAAACTTATACAGATTAATAAACATCCAGGATAACAAGGCTAAAGGGTGCCAAAAAAGCTATACACATCTTAAGAGATGTTATCTATGTATTACTTTTCAAAATTGAATTGAATTACAGTAGCAATGTGTAATTGCAGAAGTCAAATGTGACTTGTATTCATCTTTTGTTATTGGAATGCATTGAGTATTTCAATTTTAATACGATTTTTTCCTTTCTTAAAATGTGTACACATTTCTTTGGCACCCTCTATATGTGATTAAAAAACAGAATTTCAACTCAGTTCTATTTTGCTTAAATCCTGGGCTTTTTCCCCCTATATTACATTGCCTCTCAGTTGGATGCACTCCCAACTCTCAAGTCTAGTTCTTATGAATCTATAGTCAAGGTTGCCTGCCTCTTATGTGAAAGTATATTTTTAAATCCCAAATAGGACAAGAAACAACCCTTTGGGTAGAAGAGTTAAACTAGTCAACGGTTTCCAGTGCAGATGACAAAACCTCAACTCAATTCACTTTAAGGAAGATAGGAAAAACAACCATAGCTGAAACAATAACAAAATGTTCGTGGAATCATGTAAATAGAATGTTTGGATAGTGCTAGCCTCAAGTCCACCTGGATCCAGGAACAAAAACAAATTTCATCAAAATTCAATCTCTCTCTTAAGTCTGCTTCTCTCTGAATTGACCTGGTTTTCTTCTCTTACAAAAAGTCTTTTCTTTGTGGCAAAAACAAACAAACAAACAAACATAGAGCCTAGTTCATATACTTCTAGTTTCAAGACCCCCCTAAAAAGTCCCCTTTCTTTGAGTGGCCTTACAAAAAGTACTCTGGGAAACAGTTCTGATTGACTCAATTCAGATGACATTCTTACCCCTGATCTAATCACTGCAGTCAGAAGAAAATGGGGTTTTCTATTGCACAGATTTGGGTGACAAGCCTGTTCCTGTGACCCTCTCAAAAATTTCATGGTAGGAGTATAGTAAAATCAGTTCCCCCAATGAAAGTGTAAGTTCTGAATAGAAAAAGCAGTAAATGTCAACTTCATGAGTTCTTGGCTTATATGTCCTGGCAGTAGGCTCCCGCAATGAGGTATGGACACTCAGCTAAAGTTGATCTAAAGGCTCTGCAACCAACAAAATCTCATCATGTCCTCAAGATACTGCCTAGTTGTAGAGTTGGGATAAGAATAGACCATTTTCTGTCTAATAATAAGGAACCAGTTCAACAAACTGTCAGACAGCCATAAAGTGGAACTCCATTTTAGCAAGCACTCATTTAAAAACCATGTTTTAGTCAGTCGTGGTGGCTCACACCTGTAATCCCAGCACTTTGAAAGGTGGAGGTGAGAGGATTGCTTGAGCCCAGGGGTTCAAAATCAGCCAGGGAAAATTGATGAGACCTTGACTTGACAATAAATCAATAAATCAAAAAAATTAGCCGCATGGGGACTTGTGCCTGTAGTTCCGACTATTTGCAAGGCTGAGGCAGAAGGATCAACCTGAGTCCAGCAGGTCGAGGCTGCAGTGGTTGCAATCATGCCACTGCACTCTAGTGTGGATGACAGAGTAAGACTCTGACTCAAAGAAAAAAAAAAAACATGTTTAAAATGCATCTACAGAAAGAGAGGAAATTTTTATCTTATTATATGAAAAAGCAGCTTACAAACAAGTTGTGTGGCATGGGTTCCTACCCCCATCTGTGTGTTAGAATTACTTTGGAACTTTATTTTTATTTAATTGAATATTCAATAATGCCTAATATTTAATTTTAAGTTACTGACTCTGCAGAGCTGTACTGCAGAGCTTTTCTCTGTTATCCCAAGCCTCCAGTAAAATTCTCCTATACACAGCATTTGAAAAGTAGCATTTTTGAGGGCATAAATAAATTGGGGTGGAAAGAAAAATGAAGTTGCATCCAAGATGGGTGGTGTATTTGTTTCCTAGGGCTGCCATAGCAAATTGCCACACACTGTGTGTATTAAAGCAACAGACCTTTATTGTCTCCATTCTGGAGCTAGAAGTCCAAAATCAAGTCATCGGCAGAGCCAGACTCTCTCCAAAGACTCTAAGAAAGGATCCTTCTTTACCTCTTTCTAGTTTCTTGTATTTGCTGGCAATGTTTGTTTGTTCATTTGTTTGTTTGTTCGGGGCTTGTAGATGCAAGTTCTGCCTCCACTATCGCAGGGCATTCTCCTTGTGTGTCTTCTGTCTCTGAATCTAAATCTCCCTTACAAGGACACAAGTCATTGGATTAGGACCTATCCTAATCCAGGATAACCTCATCTTAATTTGATCATCTATGAAGAAGTTTCAAATAGGGTCACAGATACTAGGATTGAAGACTTGAACCTATCTTTTTCAGGGTGATATGATTCTAGCAATAAAGATAGGAAGGAGTCCAGAGAGGGCACTGAACAGAAAACTGTGAGTTTCTTGGAAATTCATGGAAATAGTTGGGGGTTGTACCTTACCTAGGATGGGGGCTTGAGATGCTTTATTTGGATGTTAAGGCAGAAGCCTTCTCCAGAAGGTTGTTGAGAAGTTAGTCTTATAGGTGCTTATAAATACCAACTATCTCATTTTCGTGGCAGGTCTTGCGGAAGTCACTCCTGGTTGAACAAAACATATCCATGCACTTTTAAGTGAAAGGACATTAGGATAGTGTCACTTCCAACTCGTAATGAAAGCTAAAAAAATAAATTAAAAAGACTGTGTGACAGAGTGCTGAAATAAATCACTGAATTTGGAATTTTAAAAACCTGGTTCTCAGACAACTTCCACTACTGCCAAATTACTAAATCCCAGAGCTAGCTTCAATGTCTGCACTTGTAAAATGGGATTAATAGTTCCATAATTCCAAACTAGACTACCTCCCAGGACGCTGTGGCCGAAGTACACAAAAAATAAAAAATAAAAAAGCACTAATCATGGAGGCAGGTCAGACCCCATCCTAGAACTCTAGTAAGGGAAATTTACCAAAAATATTGCTGGGGCTACACTTCTTCCTCTGCTACTGGGCCAGGTATACCAGAGTCAGAAAGAAAGTGGTGGGGGGAGAGGCGGGTTAACATTACATTTTTTTTCCCCTTAGTTTATAAAGATTCAAACTCACCTCTCGCCTTGGGCTATGGTTTGGAGGATAGAGTAGGAGAATGGGATATGGGGCCAGAGATCCCACAAAGGACACTGTAGCATGCAGTAATCCTTCTTTAATGAAGTACAGGAATCCATGAGGTGGTACAAATACACATTATCCAGTGGTATTTCAACCTGGAAGCAATTCATCGATAGATTGCCAGCTACCAAGTGTCAAGGGAGCCCCAAGTTTTACTCTTTTTCTGGGCCCCATAATTTGTAAATCCAGTGCTGACAGTTCAGTAAAAATACCCAGAAGGAGTTTTCTGGGTGCTAGCTGCAACACAGAAAAGCATATTAAAGATATTCAGAAAATGATGACTTTCCAATAGGTTTTTAATGCTAGACATATGTATTACTGACTGAAAGTCGAGTGTTTACCAGACTTCGAGATTTGTCTTCAGCTATCCCAGCTGGTGTCTGACACATTCCAAAATTTCTCTTCTACTTGATATGTCTATTTTTAATCCCTTTGGATACTTTTCTTTTTGGCAAACTGGGAGGAGAGAGAATGCCTGTCGTATCACGTCCTTCAGTTCATATTTTGCATAAATCAACCAGGAATTAAGCATTAAACAATCACTTCATATCTCGGTTGTCAAATATTTTACTGTTGGGGATGTATTTGCATATCTGAAAACATGTTGGCCTCTCTGTGTTTCAGGGATGTGGAGAATCTCAAGAAACTCTTTACAATATCCACGAGAGCAATGGGAAGAGGAAGATTATGTGACTAGGTGATCAAAGAAGGTAGAAAGCACATGTAACAAGATGAGGAAGAGGGAAAAATTCAGATACTCTGATGCCAAACTGTGGCTCAGTGTCAGGGCCTGACTCAAGTCTGATCCTCCAGATTATTCCAGTTGACACTGACTTAGGTTGGGTTTCCCGGAAGTAGACCCTGGGCAAGGGTTTGTATATAAGTAATTTATTTAGGAGGCCATCTAGGAAGTACCAGAAGGGAAGTGGGAAAGTGAGACGGGGAAGGCAAGAGGCCAATGTGGGGTGTCTTGGTGAGTAGGCAACCACCGGGGGCAGTGGGGTTACCGTCAAGTCAGTCCTGTAGGGGACCTCTGGGGCAGTGTAGACCATGCTCCAGAGATGTCCTGCCTGAAAAGTAAGGAGATGGGCTAGTTATCCACAAATTCCCCTTAGTCATTGCTTTGTGGCTATTTCTATGGGTGTTACTTTCTTCCACTTTTAGCCTGCTCTGCTCAAAGGCAGAATACATTCTTATAGCCCTGTGGTTCCCAAATTGTGTGCCAAGATGTCTCAGGATATCTTAGCAAATTCATAGAAAATAAGTTTTTAGGGAAACACACACACACACATACACACACACACACACACACACACACACACACACACACACTTAGGAGATGCCCTAAGACCAGGGAATTTTTCTTATTAATGCTAGTTAATGCCACAAAGTACTAGATCACTCTAGAAGCTATTTTGGCTTATATTGATCATAAAATAACAATAGCTAAGATTTAATGAGCATTTATTATGCACCAGGTACTGTGCCAAATGTTTTATGTACACTATATCATTTTCATAAATGTAATATTATCCCCATTCTATAATGAAAAACCTAAATCTTTGAGAGGATAAGCAACATGGTTAAAGTTACCCAGCTGGTAAGTGGCCAAACTGGGATTTAAACATTGTCTCAGCTAGTACTTCATATCGTCTCTCAAGCTCTATTAGAAAAGAAGCTTAAATGTCATCTAGTTTAACATTCCCAGGTGATCACGTGAGTCTCTTTCACCTACCACAAGAAAGGATTTGACTGACTTCTTACAGCCAGCAAGTGGCAGAGTCCAGATAAGAACTCAGGTCTTTTTAATTTCTAAGTCCTTCCTTTTTTCAGTCTTCACTTGGTTCTGACAGGTGAGTGTTAATAACAAAAGAAATAAGAGCTAACAGGCACTGACCATTTCCTCTGTGCTAGGCATTGTACTTTGCAATTATTATCTCACCTGGTTTTCATCATCATTGAAGTTGTTCATTAGCCAAGTCAGTTGGACTCCAGAGCTCACTTTTTTTTTTAATTGGTGTCTCACTCTTTCACCCAGGTTATAGTCCTGTGGCATGATCATGGTTCACTGTGCTCTTGACCTCCTGGGCTCAGGTGATATTTCCACCTCAGCCTCCTGAGCAACAATGCCTAGCTAATTTTTTTATTCTTTGTAGAGATGAGGTCTCACTTTGTTGCCAGGCTGGTCTTGAACTCCTGGGTTCAAGTGATCCTCCAGTCACAGCCTCCCAAAGTGCTGGAATTGCAAGCATGAGCCACACTGTACCCTGCTCTCTCACACGTTTTAACGTGATATTCTGCTATGTACATATTTCCTCATATTGAGCTGAAATCCTCCTCCCTTTCTTTGGGTTCATACAAAGCTAGTGAAGTCTCTCTTCGCCAAGCTTGTCTCTCAAAACCATATGAAGACCACTTTGTTTATGTTCTTCTCAGAATATTTCCCACTCTGCCTCGATTTCTCATCCATAGTTCTGTCTTCTGAACATGATCCCGTTTATCTGCATCATCCTGAAAGCACTTGCTGACTGCTTAATGCTGCCCACAAAGGAAGCAGGAGGATCAAAACTTCATGCGAAGGGGAAGGTCAGGTTCAGTCTTCAGGCAATGGTGAGAAAATAATGAGTTTCAGGCACCGGTATTTAGGACTGCGTGGCAAGGCATTTTGCTTTCCATGGAGTGCCATCTTGCAGTGGCACTCATCTTCTAAAGAGAAGATGAGGCCAAGATGCTATCATAATCCTCAGCAGCTCAAGGTTTTGGGATAAAACATGAATCAGATCGATCCAGTGTAAAGCAATGCCAAGGATAAGGCATTCGAATCAAAACATGTGCAATAAATCTGTTGCAGGCTGGGAACCTACCCCATAGGGTTACTGGAAGGATTAAATGAATTAATGTATGTAAAGTGCTTAGTACAGAACCTAGCACAGAGCAAGTGATCAATAAATATTAGTATTAAAATCTGTTGTGAAATGAACCCAGCATGGCAAGAATGCCCAATTCTTCCTAGGGAGGTGATGTCAGAGCATAATAATAGTACAGCTTAACTAGGACGCCTCATGTTTGCAGGCTTTACATACATTATCCACTTTAATTATTAACAATTTGTAGTAAAGCTATTATCCCCATTTTAAAGATGTGGAATACAAAACTCAGCAAAGAGGTTGAGAGCCTGGGCTTTAGAAAGACCAGTTCCAGCTTTGAACCCCAGCTGGGGCACTTGCTGTGTGACCTTAGGCACATTATTTATGTATCTATGCCATAGTTGCCTAGTGCATAAAACAGGGCAATAAAGCACCTTCCTTAAGTGGGGTGCTGTGAGGATTAAGTTAATATATGTAAAACACTTAAGAGTGTCTAGCACATTCTAAGTATTTAATAAATGTCATTTGCACCCATATGTGCTGTGTGTACATACATATATACGTGTGTGCATGTATATGTGTATGCATAGATCCACATTTTCTATGGGTTTTGAAGGAGGACTAGGAGTTTGCCAGGTGGAAAAGCGGGGGGGGGGAATAGATCTCAGGTTAAGAATTGCAGGGCTAAGGGCCACCAAACCCAAAAGCAGAAGAAATCGCTAGCGGGTTAACTGCAGGAAGGAGCAGAGTCGAAAGGTAGGAAACGCCTGTGGTTCAGCGGAGAGATAGGATGAGGGTCCTCAGTCCTGACAGGAAAAACAGCTTGAAGAATGTGGCTCCGGTGCCAGCTGCCGGCTCAGAGCCAGCGTCCCAGGTGGGAGACTCGCGACCCCGCCCCCACTAATCTCAGACAATGAGGAAGCCCTCCTCGGCGTCCCGTTGCCAGGCAACCGAGAGGCCTCCTTCTAAGGGTTACACTCCCCGGCAGTGCGCCGTTAAGGCTGCGCTGGGGTCGCCTTCTTTCCTGGGAGCGCTCTCAGAGAATGGAGATTTGGGGCCCCCACGGAGGGGCCCCCTCACCCTTTGTCACTGGAGTTTTTTTCTTTTAGTTCCTATTTTATTTTGCTTGCAGGAGAGAAAGATATCCCTTCCGAAGAGGAGGAAGTTTATAACTTTCTAAACAGTGCATAATTCCAGGCTTGCCAGATTCCACCCTAACTGGATTTCCTTATCTTGACTGTGAAAGACCCAAGTGACTTGTGCCCCCATTATCCCACGGACAGAAATCTCTTTAGAGTTCCTATAATTGGGACTTGGGAACCAGTAGGAAATTGCTGGAGTCCCTTTCCTCCTTCAGTGTCTGCTGAAGAAGTTTCTTCCCTTGGGGGCACAGGCTAAAGTCTGAGGGATTTTTACAATGACCACGGTAACAACCAGCAAGAAGCTGCAGAGTTCCTCCAACACACGGGCCTTGGAGACGCAGGTGAGTCTCCCCTTTCTGCCAAAACCAATCATGTTTTCAAGAACAAGTGAAATAGGGATTAGCCTCCAGACCAACATGTGAGAGAGGAAGAAAGAAGAGTCATGGTATAATTAAATTGTCGAGACACATCCCTGTTGCTATCAATGGTTGGTTTCTCTTAAAGAATGAAAACACGAGCCAGAGCAGTGAGCTGGGCCATCCTATTAGCCAGTAATTCCAAAATGATGGAATAAATCAGCAGTGACACTGTAGAACATCAGAAAAAAATTAAGATGAATTGTAGCTTGCCATCACAGAACTTATTTTCAGAGATACGCTGGGCTCAGGGAGCACGCACACCTTCTCTCTCTCTCTGTGGGGAGTCTGCAGAGTGCCAAACTTTGGGGTTTGAAGCCTGGGTTTGCTACTCACTAGCTATTTGACACTAGACAAGTTGCTTCGCATCCCTGAACCTTTGTTTCCTTGTGTGTATGAAATTAGAATAGGAACATTAACTAGGCAGAAACAGTGTGAGGACTAAATGGAATAAGATATGAAAATTGCCCGGTGTGATGCTAACACTTGATAACGTGTATATGGGACATGAAACCGTGTTGTTGACTTGAAAAACAGAAAAAAGATTGAGATGCACTGCATGACTAGAGTCAAGGGTTTCTGTTTTTAAATGACCCATTACTGGGTAGGCACAATTATAAGTGTGCCTTTGTTATTATACCCCCTAAACCCCTAAATCACAGGGATTGGTCAAGGTAGGGCTCACAGGAGGAGAGAAGCAATGCTGGTCCACTCTGGCCCACCCATAGGGGCACACTTTGTGGCTCACAGTCATGCCTCGGAAAGGAGGTCCTGGAGGGTAGTGGGAGAGTTAGAACAGGAAGGAGAGTTTAAAACTCACCAGGGCTTTACATGTGGCCCAGCATGTTCCTAAGTTCTCTTTCTCTAAGGCTTAGCACATCTCTATGCACCCCTAGTGAGATCACTCTGCAAGATACAACCTTCCTGCCTCTCCTTTCTTCTCAAATGGCCACACAGAAGTGTGTTTGATCCAGAGCACCCCCCTTTGGGACTGACCTTCCCAGCATAGCTGTGGGGGGAAGGAGAATGAGGGCAAGAATGAAGAGGGAAATGATGCTTCAGTAGCAAGGGTGAGTGTCAAAGCAGTGGCCACAAACAGCCTGGGTTTGAATCTGCCTCTTAGCAGCCCTGTGTTCTTGCGCACGTTATAGAACTTCTCTGCTTCAGTGTTATCATCTGTGAAATGGAGATTTCATAGTACCAGTACCTCCTCCTTGGGATTGCTGTGAACATTAAATGAGTCAATATATGCATGCCAAAAGCTCCCAGCACAGTTTCTGACATGTAGTAAGCACACCCGAGGTTTTAGTTCTATTGTTATTTCATTTATTTAGCAAAGATTTATTGAACCCCTGTTACGTGCTTAAACATTTGCTCTAGTTAAAAATGAGACTCGTCTTCAAGAATCCCACAATCTATAGTGTGTATGTTTGGGACGAGAAGTGAAAGAGATAAGAAACAGATCGTTATGATGCAGGGTGATTAATGATGTGCTGAGGAAGAATCATAGGTTATTGTGGGAGCAAAGAAAAGGGAACGCTAACTCAGACTCGTGTGTGTGCCTATGTGTGTGTGTATGTTAGATCTGGGGAGGAAAGAAGTCATATACTCAAGTAAATGCAATAGAGTTTTTCATCCCATCATGGGCGAAGACAGTAGAAGAAGATGCAGAAGTTGAAATAATCATCTCTTTTTTGGGAGGAGGGTGGTGGAATCAGGAAGGTCAAGGGGTAGGAAGAAGGCTTCCAGGGAACTACTGGATAGAGTAAGACCTCAGATACAAAAGCCTCCTTGAAATCTTTCTGCCCAGTTGCACTTTCTAGAAAATAATGAAGACCCCAGGGTAGCCATGTGTGAGGACCATGGCTCACATTCAAAGGATCATTCTTTCAGGAATTTCAAATTTTTAGAGCTGTAGTGAAGCAACTGATTAATCTAGGCTAACTGGAAGTGGACAAGCCACAAAAAATATGTAGGAATATCTGTGGTAAATTAAACTGGTAAGAACTACAGTCATGATAATGATGATGATGATGATAGCTGCTATGTATTAAGTATCCACGCATGCCATGTTCTGAGCTAAAAAATCTTTGCTTAAGTGTGATATTTTCAGAATCTTCTACAATCTTTCAAGGTATAAATTGTTATCTCCTCATGAGATAGATGACAACACCAAGGCTTGGAGATGACAGGTCCCTTACCCAAAGACACTCAGCCAACAAGAAGTAGAGCTAGGTTTGAACTTAAGATTGTCTGACTCCAGAGTTCGAGCCCTCTCTATCCCACCATGCTAATCAAGCTGTGATAAATGATTGTCCTGTGCAGTGCCCAGCACCTCAGGAGATACATAAAGAACGTGTAAGACACAATTACTGGCTTCCAGTAGTTTCCAGGTTTGTTTGGAGGAGGAGAGGGAATGACACGTAAAAAGAGGAGAAGAAAGTACCAGGCAGCTAAGGAAGTGTCCAATGAGGAGTGATCCGTGGAATGACCTGGCGTCTCAGAAGAGAAAGGTATAGCCATAGCGGGCTGCAAGAGTCAATTTCATGCTGGTATAATGGATGACTCATGGAACCCCCCAAAGGGTGCCAAAGCCCTCTGAAACTGACCATGTTCCCTTCTCACAGGGACGGAGGTTTGCTATATCATAACTAATGCTACACTGGCATCTGCTTTGCACAGGATCTGTGTGTGTGTGTGTGTGTGTGTGTGTGTGTGTGTCTGTGTGTGTGTGTGTGTGTGTGTGTGCACCTAACTAAGAAAATATAAATAACACATGCAAATCCTCTGTTTGAAGGTTTTTTTGTTGACACCTTGTAGCTTGCCCTTCTGTTGGACTCCCTAATCTGTTTAGGGAGTTCCATTTCCCTTTGTTTCCCAAGGAAAGAAGCCTAATGAGATTAGACATGGGGGAGGGGAGAAGTTGGACGTGCATAGGATTTTAATAGACCCACAATTTCTGCCTTGAAATGGGCTAAAAAAGAGAGGTGCTTGGGACACCCCCCTTCACACTCTAGAATGGGAATGCAGAAATAACATTTGGCAAAAACTATAAAGGTTTGAAATTCTTTGTACAAACTCTGTCTCTTGGTGCCTGAAGTTTACAGCTCACTGTCATCAAAAACCCAGAGAGAAAAGAAACAACTCTAATTTGGGCAGCTCCCAAAACTTCCAGGAACCATTCTGGAGTGCTTTGCTTATATCCTAGCTTAATGACTAAAGGAACAGATTCTTTAGCAAACTATGTGGGTTTGAACCCCAGCTCTGCCACATACAAGGTTGTATGACGCTGGGCAGATCAGTTCTTCTCTGTGCGTCAGTTTTCTGCTGTAAGACAGGTGCATCGTATTTTATCTAATCCAAGAAGCCTTCCACTTCGAGATACATCACGACTTTCTTGTGCCACTAAGAAAGAAAACTCTACCAATTAAACTACCACCTGCTTGCAATTATAAGATGTGTCCCAGTTTCATAGGTGTTAAAGTGCAGAAAGAAAATGTGCATCTTAGGAATATAACTTACAATTAGTGACTGCAAATATTTAAAAACATTAAAAGAAATGGAATTTTTTAAAAAAAGAAAATGCACGTCTCAGAATAGATGAGATACAGCTAACAACGCTCCCCATCCCTCCCCCCCATGGGGTTGTTGTGGAAATTCAATGAGTTAATATGGGAAAAGCTCTTAGAACAGAGGCTGGCACCCAATAAATACTATTAAATGAGAGCCATCATCATGGTGTTGTTTTATACTTTCAACAACTCCACGATGGAGGTGTTGGTAATGCTCTTTTGTACCTGGGAAGACTGAGGCTTGAAGAGTCCCAGGATCTATTCTCCGCTGAGAAGTGGGTTGGCATGTGCAGGGAGAAGGGGTTAACCAGGCAGAATCCCAGGTGTGGAGAGGCCCAGGCCTGGGTGTCTCCACCCCCCTCACTCTCTGCCACCACCAAAAATGAGGATGGGTCTTTTCTGAGACAGCCTCCAGAGCCAAGTCCAGTGCACACCCAGTCAGGTTGCCTGGAATCCAAAAAGGAGGACTATCATATTTTAGAAAGATTTCCTCAACAAGAGAAACCTCGACTCTCAACACAATACGTTTCCACTGCAAATATGAAACAATTTCCCTCCTCGTCCAGATAGAAGAAATTGTGGCCTGAAGAGATAAATGCCGGGCTGCGGTGAGTCATCAGTTTCTGGTAAAAGTGACCTCAATGCCGAGTGATTTCTCTGGCCTCTAATCACAGACACCACGCCCCCTGCACAGAATCACTGATTACCCTGAAAAAAATAAAATAAAATATCTAACGACCACTCGAGATTCAATTCTGAAGGATCCCAGCTGTCTGTACCTCCACTTTTATATCACTCATGACTTAGGCCAGAAAAATACGAGTTCTTTTCTCTCTCCAAAGGGTTCTTCTGGCTCCATTGTTATTGCATGAGACAAATTGCCGAATTCCAGTTTTTTGTTTTTGTTTTGTTTTGTTTCTGGACTGATGCTTTGGACTGGTAATGCTTGCCTTAGCGAATCTTGCTGTGTCTAATTGCAGGCCCATGTGACAGTCCGCTCCCCTCCATGATAAATCAGGATGCAGGGAAGGAGAATGTTCATTACCTCCTGACACCAGAAGAGCGATAGGCACTCTTTATGCTGGACCAAATGAAACAAGCTCTTTGTTTCATCTGCAAAGAGGCAGCAGCTCAGCCTGTGGAGGTGGGGAGGGGCAGAAGAAACAGATCAGAGTCTTGTTGATGGGATATAAGTTTAGTGCTAGTTGGGAGCACTACCTTTGAAATCAGGAAAAGATGGGTTCAAATCCCCTTTTTTGACAATCTGTAGTGTGAGATTCTGGGAAATGGATTGAATAATAATAAGGGTTCCTGCATAGATGTGTTGGAAGGATTAAATAAAAGAATGCATGTGAAATACTAAGCACAATGCCCGGTGCACAACTAATCCCCAGTAAGTGGATATTGTTATTACTTGTGTTCCCTTTTCTGACTGGACTTGGGTGCCACCACCATCATTTTGAAACTGTGGTCAGCCCAGATATGAAGTCCAGGGGAAACTGAGTATTAACTGTAAAGTCACAAAGTGAGGTTCATCACTGGTGAGGCCAGGTCCCAGCTTAAAGGTAGAAAAGAAGAAGCAGGTCTAAAGATACTTTTTAGAATTGGTATGAAAGTATATTTTCATGAGGGATGGGATACCTTTTAGGAGAGAGAGCATCCTGATAGCAGAAATGCTTCCAGTTGTAAGCTTTCATTGTAGAAAATGGGGTGCCCCGAGCATGATTTGGGTCCCTGGGACTTAACCCTCAGCCCAGTCCCATTACTCATATTTAAATCTCACGGAGACTTAGAAGGTAGTGATAATTTTTTAATAAAAAAGGAAAACACTGTGTATTGATTAGTATCGTGATGGGCTACAAGTAAGAAAAAAAGCTGAATAGCAGTAACATAAACAAATATGAATTTATTTTTCTCATGTAAGAAGTCTGGAGATGGATGGCTGTTGGTATTGGTTCAAGAGCTCACTAATGTCAAGCTGACAGGGCCTTTTACCTCATGGTCACAAAATGCCTACCCCAGCTCCAGGCATCATATCCATATTCCAACAGAAAGAAGAAAAAGTGGAGAGTAAGAGTTATGTGTCCCTTTTATGATGCAAGCAGAACTTTCCAGGAACCTTCCCAACATATATCCTCTTATGTCTGATTTTCCAGAACAATGCCACCTTCCTTTTCTAGCTGCAAGAATGGCTGGAAAAGTGTGTAGAAACAGGAGCAAAGGAGAGGCGATGCTATTGGAGATGAGTATTGCATTGACTGTTCTTCAGTGACTTGCACAGACGATTCCACAAAAACTCAAAATTGGGGGTCCCAAGCCACACACTGGCAGGGAGTAACCCAAAAAAGAGAGACATCCCTATCCTGTACCCTGCACATCAACTGCCTTGGAATCAAGGACATTTGTCCATAGTGGTTTCTTACAAAACCCCTCAGAGGGCTGGGGGGTCAGGGGAGGAATGGAATCTCCCCCCAGTGGGAACATTCATTTATTTAACTAACATTTGCTGAGTTCCAAGTATGTGCCAAGCATGATTCTAGGTAGTGGGGACACAGAAGTGAATAAAAACAATCACATGGGACACCATTCTGGAAACTCTGAAAAATGTACTTACAGGGAAGAACATGAGGAAGAATCTGACCCAGTGGTATCCATGGCTTGGTGGGGCCTAAGGAAATTCTGGTTAGATAAGTCTTTGCACAACTGTAGAAAGAGACCTATTTTTGACTTCCTTTTAACATCCCACAGCCGCCAAAGATTCAGCCATCAGATGTTAAATTCAAAAGCTGCAAAAACCCATATGGAGTTCAGCAGCAAGTAGCACTTACATAAAATCTGACAGAAGCCAATTAAACCTTTCTTGGACTGAACAAACCAACATATTTTTTCCTCGGAGATCTTCCTGACAGCTAAATTCAAAACCATAATCGTCGGTAATGGGATGCCTTCTATCATGAGATGGTGGCATTTTCCCTTCTAAATTCCTGTTTTCAAACTCTACTGAGAAAATTTCTTGTGGGGCTCAATTTTGATCTAGTGTATTTCTGCCTCGATTGGAATTTATGCAATCAGTAGTTTTATTTAATAACTTGAAAATTAGTGGCATCTGGCGATCTGCTTGCAAGCCTGAAAGCGCCTGAAGGTTTCTGGATTTCACAAAGTGGGAAGATTATATATCTGGGATGATTCCTGGGATAGGTTCAGCATTGTTAGGAGCTTCCTGGTGGGCTATAACTCAGTGGCAAAAAGGATGAAGAATCTTGCCTTCACCTGTTGTAGCCTCATTCGTGTTCAGGGTCATCTTTGAGGTGTATATTAAACTCCTACCTTGTGATAGATGTTTTGAGGGCACTGAAATGAATCATACCTGTGGTCTTCTCCCAAGGAACCCACAGTTCTGCGCACACAAAAATATATAAATAATCGTGAATCAAGATGGTGAATAACAAATACCTAAAAGAAAGGCAAACAATATATTTAGGAGTTTTGAGGTAGAAACAAATTCTGTCATAAGAAGACTCATGCAGTGAAGTCATCTGAATCTTGAAATGTTGCCTGGATATAGACTTGGGGTGGTACAAGACACTGAGCCAAGGTTAGAACTCATGTTCTAATACATCAGGGCAGGAGGGCAGTGTATTACCATTCTCCTGCAAGGAACAAGTTCTTTCTTTATATCCTGTCTGACAAAATTATCCCCCATAGAGCTCCAGACGATCAATGTTTTCATACTCTCCCTCTCCATACACAATGTTATCCAAGTTTCTATCTCAAAGAGTTGTCAAATTGGGGAGGACTTTGCTCCATGAACTCCCACCAAGGCTGTAAGTAATTGGAAAGGTCTAGTGTGACAGAATTCCCGCCTTAGATTTCAGCAGAGCAAACTTTCTCAAACTTGGCATGACGTATTGGCATTTTGGACCAGATAGGCTGTCCTGTGCATTGTGGGGTGTAGAGCAGCTTCCCTGGCTTCAATCCATAGGAGACAGTAGCAATCCCCAGTCATGACAACCAAAAATGTCTCGATATTGCCTGAATGTCCTCAGGAGGCAAAGCCATTCCCAGTTCAGAACCACTAGCAGAGGAGTACTAAAGTCCTGATGCCTTTCCCCAGTTGAATGTTCATCCGATGATGAAACCTTCCCCATCTAAATAAACAATGCCTTCATGCACCCAGTTGTTCAGGTAGAAACCCAAACTTAGTTTCTGTCTTCTCCCTCCCCATCACTCCTTACAACCAATCAGCTGCCATAGGGTCGGTGTTCTATGGACACTGTCTCCTTCTCCAAGGTCACTAGCTGTTCCATGACACCTGGTCATCTCTTGCCTGTACCGTTCCATCAGCTGCCTAACTGCACGCACTTGTTACCTTCCATCTGACCTGTTCTCTTTCAATGCAGTTATGATACCGTCATTCCCCCAATTAAAACAAAAACAACTCAGTGACCCTCCATGGCCTTCAAAATGAAGATGAATATCTCTAGTGAGGTTTAAAAGTGTCTGTGTGACCTGGCCCATGTTAGGGTCTCCAGCTTCATCTCTCATCACTCAGTCACTATTCTGGAACCAAACTATTCCATGCCTTTCATCTCTCTCTCTCTCTCTCTCTCTCTCTCTCACATACACACACACACACACACACACACACACTCACACACTCTCTCTCTCTCTCTCTCTCTCTCTCCTATTTCTTTTAAGTCAGTTTAAATGGTATTTCTCTTGAGAAGCCTTCCCTGACTACCACCTCCTAATCCAAGTCACGTGCTTCCTTTGCACCATGAAATTCTTCATAACACTGTCTTCTCAACCAAACTATAAGCTCCTCACCAGTAAGAAACATGCCAGTTTTTTTGTTGCTATTACCTTAGTATCAAAAGTACTTGTCACAGGTTAGATGTGCAGTTAAGACTTGGATGACTGGGCTCTCTTGTACCACTGGCAGCCATTAATTAGCATTAAAGTCAAACCAACCCTGCTTGGGACAAAAAAAAAAAAAAAGATTTAAAAAAAAGGAAACCGCAGTTGAGGTGGGACACAGGAAAGAAATAACTCAGAACTACCTATCAAGGTCTCCCCTCAATTAGCCAAAGCCTTGTTGGTTTTCCATGGCACTACTCTTCGAGAGTTGAATGGTGGTGGAGCAAGCATAGACAATGCATGGAATTAGGAGGTCTGGTTCCCAGCTCTCTCATTACCTGGTTATATAACTGGACAGACCACTTAACCTCTCTGGTTTCTTTATATTCATCTGCAGAAGCAAAGTATCTAACCTCCACATATAAATTTCTGGGCTCCCTATCATAACCTTTATTTTTGGAAATAAGGAAAGTGAGGCTTGGAAAGGTTTTGGAACCTGCCCAGAGACACCAGATAAGCAGGTAACAGAGTTGAGATTTGAATTCAGAACCAAATAGCTACAGAAAATCGGTGCTCTTCAGATGAACCTGGTAGGTTGCAGTCAGAAGGGGCAAGTATCTCTCTAAAAGGGGCATCTGTTGGTGCAATTTTGAAAGCATATATTCAAAAAGTCTCTGACAGAAAGAGGAAAGTGCCAATTTTATCTGTAGGCAAAGCAAACAAGAATGTGACTATGCCCGTGACCACAGACAAGGACATTTGCATTTTCTTGAGCTTTTGCTTAAATATGCTAGCAAGTTTCTGCCAGAAAAACACAGCTAAGGATGGGAGAAGGAAGAAGAAAACCTGTATGTAACTTAGAATCATCTTTCTAAATAATGCTCATTTCAAGGAAGATTTATAAGCCATTTCTAATTAGACACACATTTCTAAGAAAGGCATATTTTGATCCTGGGTCAATACACTGCCAAGACGTGCTAGATAAAATGGAGAGGAAGACAGGCCCAGTTAATGAGGGATGAGATGTGTGTGGCTGAGATGTTGATAATTGTAAACAGCTTAATTGGGTTGAATAATTTGGGTAAATATCAAGTTAAATGAATTCACGCTGAATCCAAGCTCTGACCTGCTAGATTTTTTTATTTTCTGCAGAAAAAATACCCTGCAACATAATTGCCTATTTATTTGTCTGATCTCACCACTAGACTTGTAGCACTTTGAGGAAGGAGAACATGTGTTCTGATCCCAGAACCGAACACAGGAGCTGGCACTGGGAAAATGGTCAACGTTATCTAGTCTCTCAGGACCAAGGATGGCTCCACATACTGAGTGAGGCAACAGATTCCTCAGGCAACTGGAAGTCCCATTTGGACAATGGCAACCATGTTTTATTCCCAGCTATATTCTCAGTACATGCTGGGGGCCTCAAAAATACAAATACCATCTTCATACTTGCTATGTGACCTTGGTCAAGCTACTCTCTGTGCCTCAGTTTCCTTATCTTGCATATGGAAATAATAACATTTCTTGCCTCACCATGTTGTTAGAAGGATCAAGGACAGTCCCAGGCACATAGCAAGTGCTCATTAAATGTTATCTCTTAATATTTCCACTTAGGGATTAAAGCCAATGGCTCCCAAATATCAAGAATTAAAACATTTAAATACTGACATTTCCAGAGATGACGATTCTTATGCGGATCATTTTTATGCATTCAGGATAAGGCAGCCTAAAGGATAACGTGACTAAAATGTTTCATTTCCAAGAGCCCTTGAAGAAAATACCAAAAGGCAATTAGCATGTGACTGTCGCCTATGTTGCTATTACTTATTAGCTGATCCCATCCTCTACTAATCAAACTGCTTTTTTGGTATTTTTAGACCTTTTAAAAGAGGCTTCTCAAAACTCAGGAAGCAAAGCTTGTTGACAGGTACCAAGGATTTTGAGAGACCATGAGTATGGCACCCTCACAGGGGAGGGGGAAATGGCGGGAGCATTCTGCAGGGTCTGTGAGAACCAGAGTTGGCAGTTTGAAGGCTTCTTTAACCCTGACTATCCTCCTCACCTTTTCCCTGCCTCAGACCAAAAAATAATCCTCCAGGTACCCTTTTTCTTGGGCTCCATGGGTTGGCATTTAAATTGCCCCAGTAAAAGCATAATTCTTGAGTTTTCTTTGCCTGCCAGACAAACTGCAGTCAAGGCTGAATGACTTAGTACCTGGGTCATGGGATCGCTCTAGGTTTAGAGTTCTGATTCTGATGTCACTTGCCTGCTCTGTGACCTTAGGCTATCAACTTCACCTCTCTGATGCTGAGTGTTCTTACCTTTAATTGAATCTTGTGAAGATTCAAGATGCTGTTTGTAAAGACTGACTCCAGAATAACAACTGAGATTGATGTATGATTAACATTGTTCCACCTTTTGGTGATTTAAGTATATCCAAACCACCCCCATATTCTGTTGTGCATAATGCCAACACTGGCTTTTTTTGTCCAAAAGAAGATGGCATCACACTGGGAAAAAAATACATCTCCTAATGAATCATCATTCTTTCCAGGTTGTCCTGGGGATAGCAAAATAAGGCATGTTTTTGTATTCTCCATGAGGTTAAAATGATGTCAATGTTTTAAAAAATAAATAAATGGCAAGTTATATAACCATGATAACAATAATATAAATAATTGATATTATTGGCTGAATACTTACTGTGTGTTCCATGTGCCATGTTAACTCCTTATGTGAGGTGTTCAATTCCATGCACTCTACAATGCTAAGAGGTAGGCATTATTAATCCCATTTTGCAGGTAAGGAAACAGATTAAATGAGTCGATGAGAGTCATACAGTTACTTAGGGGACCATGTGACATTTGAACTCGTTAGGTCAAACTAAAGCCCTCATTTTTAATAAGTATGCTGCATTACTCAACAAAGTAAACCTGACTTTTTCTGGGAATGTGTGGGTTAAAGGAAAATGTTTCCACTCTTGAAAGATGAGCAGAAGGAAGGAAAAACACCCTCTTTGAAGAGATTTGTGGGAAGGGAGGGAAGATACTGACTGCATCCTATAGACTTTTCACTTCTGGCTTGTCCTCCCTCACCTAGGTCAAGGTCCAGGGCATATTTCAAGGACATCCTGCTCACCCCAGCTGTCCCTGAAGTTGACAACTGACAAACATCCCACATACTCTCAACTCATTCCAGCTCTTCCAAGAAGCCAGGAAGTCTCCATCCTATCTTTCGTAATGTCAATAATGGCAAGTGTAACCTGTTCCTTGAATGAAGCCTGGTTTCTAATCAAAACTCAATTTTATTTTTGCCTCACATTGCTTCCTTCAAATATTGTTAGCGGGGAAAGCTATTCTCCAGAGCCTGCATAAAAATGAGGTATCCAGTGCCTTTTCTTCCCATCCTTGGGTGACAGCCAGTTTTGCCTTCTCCTTAAGTCATGAAACGCAGTTACAATTCAGAAACCACAAGCATCAACTTGAGGTACTGAGCAACACTTCAGCCTTCCCTCAGGGAGAAGAGTGGTCTCCCTTTCCTTCCTGTTAAGGATGTCTTCAGGTGGACCACCTAGGAGGAAGGTGTGGGACATGCCCCCTTCCTTTAACCCTGGAGATCCCTGGTTGTCCTTCATTAACAGACTGTATTAGCTGGAAGGGAAAATGGGGAGGGGACACAGGAAAGCTCTTGTCACCATTGGCTGTACTCTTCCTGGGTCTAGCAGGTGCCTAAAGCTGGCTCATTCAGTAAGCACTTTTGTTGGTCCTTTCAAAGTTTTCTACTACAGCACTCTGATTCTAGTTGTCTACCACTTTAGATCCTGGTTTACCAGTAGTCTGCCCCATCCCGACTCAAGATATTGGTGTCTCCTGTGCCTCTGGTGGGAGCCACTGTGGGCAGGATCCCAAGTTGCTGATCCTGCCTCTGGTGTCACATTGTCTCCAGGTTTCACATGCCCCTGGCATTCCATTGAAGACAAGCTCCACATGCTGATGCTGCAGCAGCTGCTCTACATCTCTCTGCCTTGCCCCATGGCACTCCCTAATCCCCCTCTGCCTCTGCCCTCTAGATTTTCCAGGAGGATGTCAGAGACTGGCCCACTAATGCCCCAGCTGCAGGGGTCTCGTCTCAAGCTCTGGAGCAGTGCCATGGTGGCCTCTCCATCATTCATTTTGAAAGTGAAAGAGAAAGTATCCTCTTCCCTTTGGGGACAATATTCAAAGCATCACAGAAACTGTTGTTGATGAAATCTATTAACAAATCCCTCTCTCCCCTTTCACTCTCTGTTATGTCCTCAAAGTGAATAAGAATTGAAAGATTTCTTCCTCATAGTTACCTGAGGATTCCTCCAAGGTGGTCTTTCTCACTTTCATTTGGTGTCTGGTGCTTGTGGTATCTTGGCCCCTCAGTCTATACTATCCTACCTGTGAGGCCATCCTGTAATCCTACCATTAACTAAGGACTCACGATGTGACAGGTCATTTACAAACATTATCTTGAGGACTTTTAACAGCTCTGTGAGAAAGATGTTATCACCTTCATTTTGTAAATAGGAAAACTGAGGCGCAGAGTAAAAAAGTGACTTGTGTGATGTCACACTGCTGATGGATGGAGAAGTCTACACTCAAAACCAGGCGAGCATAGCCCCAAAGTCCTAACTTTTCCCTCTGAAGGATGCCCAGAGTTGCTAATATTTTCTGGGATAGAGACTTGGCTCCATCCTCAAGTTTCTCCTCATTCACCTTCAGACCATGCTCATATGGCCTGCCTGTATGAGCCTTCCTTGTTGCCAAAGCCTTTTTGAGCTTGCCGGAAGTTACAGGAGCTATCTGGGAGAGGCTGTCATACTGCCAACATCAAATGCAGCCATCTCGTGGTTACTCACAAAACAGTGTCCCTTCTCTTCCTTTTTTGATATTAGAACATGATCCTCCTGCAAATTGACTTGAAAAGAAACCAGACCCGGTTGTTCCTTGTCTGCTTGTGAAGAAAGATAGCCTCTTCTGGCACTTAAAGGGTCTTAATTTAATCCATGGCAGGGACTTTAATGAAGGGGCTGGGGTTGTTGACCAGAGGTCAGAAGCTCCCTAAGCAGCCAGCCCAGATTCAGGGGAAATCAAATAATGTCACTGCCCAGAAAGCAGTTGTTATTTCTCCAAAGGTTTAAAAGCTATGCATTAAACCAATCTCACAAAATCCCCCCATCTTTCTCTCCTCTCTCCTCGCCCTCCTCTCACCCCTTTCTCTCACTTATTTTCTTCCTATCTGCTTTCTCTCTCCCTGCTCTCACTCTCTCCCTCTTTGCCCACCGTCTCCCTCTCTCCTCTCTCCCTTCTTCTCTTCCCTCCCTCTCTCTCTTCCCCCTCCTCTTTCTCTCCTCTCCCCATCTGCTCTGTGTTTGTGCACGCACTTTCTCCTCTCCTCTCCTCTCGTCTTCTCCCCGCCCCTTCTCTCTCTTTACCTTCCCCATCATGATGCCTAACCGTATTCGTTAGTTTTCCTATCCATCCCTTTGGCTTTTGAAATGAATGTAATAATTTCATCTTTTTTCTATAGTGGGAAGAAAAACCCTTAGCAGCCTGGCCACCGAGGAAGGCAGCCTTTCAGACCAATTGCTAAGCCATCCAATCCCACAGACTCCTTGTTTCATTACTGTTCTTAACGTCTGCCCTGGATTGTAATGGGAGTCTGTCTGTAATTGTGTATTTTAGGTAAATAGATCATTAGATAAGATTGATAGCAGAGCGGCCCAGGTAATGTTTTAAACCAAAAGCAGAAAAGCATGAGGGTGTCTCCAGCTGTAAATGACAGGACCACAATCCATGCGGTTTCAGTTAAGAGTCTGTCAGGGTTTTCAGCATAAATCGCCATTTTCTGAAGGTTCGCCTTTTCTGCTTTAACAAAGAAAAGGAAGGCTTTCTTTCCAGCTGCAATGCAGAGCACGGGACTTCAGGCAAGTAAATGTGGGTTTGTTTTGATAAAGAACTTGCTATCAAGTTACAACCCTTTAATGTAGACCACAAAATGTTCTTGCAGATAATTTCTTCATTTTACAAAGGCTGGTTCTCAATGAAACGTATTATTGGAGGAAAAAAAAGTAGATGCCACAAAGGCCCAACAGTTTCAAGGCAGAACAGCCACAGCTGTGTGAAAAGATGACTTTGCTTCTGCTTCGACCGGGTCTCAAAGCACTCAGACATTGTCTTTGTGTTCAAGTTGAGGTAGAATTCAGGCCAATGAAGACCAAGCCAGAGAATTTCTCTCTCAGGTTGAATGGACAGAATAATCCAAGGCAACAGATTCCCCCAATTCTGAGAAACTCTGCCGTCTCTCCGAATCATAGAGTCATAGAGAAACTTTGAAGGGCAGCTCAAGCGCTTCCTATCCAAGCGGGAGAACGCTACATTTAGTCATATATGCAGGCCCTGGGGTCTAAATGGTATAAGATGAGCCCTGGCTCTGCTGATTTCCAGCTGTATGACCTTTGGACAAATCACTCTCACTCTAAGCCTCAGTTTTCTCATCTGCAAAATGGAAATAGCGATAGCCCTTGCATTTAGGAGCCTTGTAACTGAGTAGCCAGGGTATCCTGGTCTCTCTCAGAGAGAGCTAACTGACCAGAGGTAGGCATAGTACTTAGATGTGGTCTGATCTTCCACATTGACTTCCTAATCTGGTGATAACATTGTAGATTTGGGCTCAGATACATAGTCAGGGCTGATTAAAACAAGGCTGATTAGGAAGTTTTGCCCCTTCAAGAAGTGTTCTCTGACTCTCTCCTTCTCTTCTTCCCCATCTCTGTGGGGTTCTGCAGTCACAGCCTTCATCACACACCTGCTGATATGTCTGTGTCACCACCAACAGCGAGTCCACTAGAGCAGGAACCGCCATTAATGATTTTTTAATTCATTCATTCATTCTACAACTATTTGTAGGCCACCCATTATATACCAGTCAGGCTTCATGGAGGAAGCACAATAAATATTTGTGGGATCAATTAATACAACATCCTCCCCCAATAGTGGACCTATGATTTCCTTGTACATCTACTTGCTCTGAACAATACAAATGTATTGGTCTTGGTGTTTTGTTTTGTTTAAGTTTCTACTCATTCTTGACTTTAGGTTTTCTGGATAATTCCAGAATATTCCAGAGGCCCGATCACTTCTAGGACATGCCCTCCCAGCCATCTTAGGTGAACTCTCTTTGAAATTTGAGCTCAAGCATTCTGTAGAAATCATGGTTTTGTTGATACTGTGCCCCTTGCTTTGTCATTAGAACTAAGCACAGCTATTCATTTCATTTCATTTATATTCATATGCATTCATTTATATTCAATTCCTTTTCTAGGGTCCCTTACTCATCTAATGCTGTATGTCTTTCTGGAAACTTTGGCCATGAACTCATGTCAACCTTTTCCAGATTTTTAGACCACTTATCTCTAAAATCCAGTGAAGAATATGACCAGAATTCTCTTTCTTCCCAGTACAATACCAACTCCCAGATACAGATACTGAGGTCAACTTTCCCCAAAGTTTCCATCACGCTTTCCTCCTTTATTGGTTCCTGGTTCATTTTTTTCACTTTATTCCTGTGTTTGTCCAGAGATTAAATTCCTAGCAATGCAATTGAGAAATATATTAGATGCTTTACTTTGGGTTTGTAACAAAGGCCTGAAGAATTGGCCTTCCATCATTGCAATATCTTATGTCAGGGCCAATTTTGCAATGTCTTGCATATGCCTGTGTGTTATGAAGTTCTTTTCCACTGATATATTTTTTTCAAATTATTTTATTCTCACACAATTGCTTTTAAAAAACAACAATTTTATTGAAGTATAGCATATAGAGAAAAGTCTATCAATATAAGTGCACAGTTTTACGAATTTGCATACAGGATCTATGCAACTTCTTCACCAAAACCAGGATACAGAACATTACCAGTGCTATTGTTTGAATATTCATTCCCTCCAAAACTCATGTTCATGTTTAATTGCCATATTAAGATGTAGAATCTTTTTGATTGATAAATAATATTTGTACATATTTATGGGATACATGTGATATTTTGTTACATGCATAAAATATGTAATGATCAAGTCATTTAGGGTATTATCACCACAAGCACTTATCATTTCTATATGTTGAGAACATTATAAATCCTCACTTCTAACTATTTTTATATGTATAATATTTTTATATGTATAATAATATGTTATTACTCTGCTGTTCAACATTAGAATTATTCTTCTATCTAACCATATGTTTGTACCCATTAACCAACCTCTCTTCATTCCTCCCACACTCTTACCCACATCCTTCCCCTCCTCTAGGGTCTATCGTTTTACTCCCTACCACCATGAGATAATCTTTTTTAGCTTCCAAATATGGATTAATACATGTAATATTTGTCTTCTCTCTTATTTCATTTAACATAATGGCCTCTATTTCCCTTTAAGAGTTGATTAGGCCATGAGGTCTCCACCCTCATAGGTGTGATTAGTCCATTATAAAAGGGAGATTTTGGTTCTCTATCCCTCCCTTTTGCCCTTCCACCTTCCACCATGGGATGACAGAGCAAGAAGGCCCTCACCGGATGCCAGCCCCTCAGTCACAGACTCCTCATTCTCCAGAACTCTAAACCAATAAATGTATGTTCATTATGAATTACCCAGTCTCAGTTATTCTGTTATAGCAGCACAAAACAGTCTAAGCCGAGCAAAACCCCAGAAACCCCTTCAAGTTTCCTCTTAAACATGATCCCCTTTCTTTCCAGTGGTAACCACCATCTTGACTTCTATCACCCTCAATTATTTTTGCCTGTTTTTTGAACATCATATAAATGAATTATACAGCATACAATCTTTTAGATCTGGCTTCATTTGCACAGTGCTATGTTTATGAGATTCATTTATATTTTTGTGTGTAATTGTCATTTGTTTATTTTCATTGCTATATAGTATTCTACTATGTGAATGTAGAATTCTACATTTACCTATTGAAGGACTCTTCGGTTGTCTTTCTGTGGGGTAAGAATTGGGTGGAACTGTTACAAAACACTATGAATTTTTTTGTACATACCTTTGGTGAATAAATGTAGATTTCCTATAAGTGGAATTGCTGGCCAGAAGATATACATTCATTCAGTTTTATTAAATGCTGCCAAATAGTTATCCACAGGGCTAGTACCACCACCAGCAGTGAAGGAAAGTTCCAGTTTCTCCATGTCCTTATTGTGGGTACTTAGTAGTATCATATTGTGGAAATGCCTTAATCTGAATTTCTCTAATGAGGTTGAGCATGTTTTCATAGGTTTATTGGTCATTTTGATATATTATTCTGTGAAGCATTAGTTCAAGTCTCTTGCTCATTTTTTCTACTGTTACATACATCTAAGATCCACTTTCCAGATGTGGGAAAACTGGCACTTTCAAACTGTGCAGGTGTGAGTGAAAATCTGTACATTTTTGAAGCATGGTCTTAAATACATGAAGACCCTTTATTTAATTATTCCATTTTCAGGAGTTGATCACATAGAAATATTCCTAATAATTACTGACCTCAAGAATAAATATTGAGCATACTGAGTACATATACATATATTCTTGAATGTATATGTGTCTGTTTTTGAATATATAAACATAGATGGTCATCACAGCTGCATTTTGTCAAAAAAATTTCTGAGTTGCAAGTAACAGAAAACGCTTTCAAACTTACACAACCAAAAAAAGGGGAGAATCAGAGGCTCAAATTACAGAAAACTCTAAGGTTTCAGGCATAGCTGATTCCAGGAGTTTGGGCAAAGTCATCAAGAATCTCTCTATCTGTATTCATGATCTCTATGTCAACCTGTGATGGTTTCATTCTCAAGCAAAAGCTTTCCATTAAATGGCAAAATGGCCACCAGAAGCTCCAGGCTTAAATTCTTTTGTTTTAGAAACAGCAGGGAAAAACAAACAAGTAAAAAATAACTCCCTTTCCTCTAAAGAATCATCAAGCATCCCAAAAGAACCACCTGTGAATTATTGACTTGGAGCCTAGAGACCAGCGTCACCCACACCCAAACCACATGCACTGAAGATGGAGAAAGAATGACTCTTGCGAGTAAAATCCAGGTGTCTTGATTAAAAGAAAGCAGCCAAATGTTGACAAAGCAAAAACAGTTCATTTCTACTCCATTAACCTTAATGATAGTATCAAAACACTGGTGATAACTCAAAATCTTCATCATTAGGGGAACCAAATAATAAGTCATGTCCACCTATAACGTGAAATAGTATGCAGCCACTAAAATGAATAAGGTAAATCTATGCATACAAATGTGGAAAGATGGCCACTGTGTATAGTTGGGGGGGTGGGAATAAGGATTGTTATATGTACAGTATGATGAGTTGTGAACACTATAAGTATAACTTATTGTCCAAACTGCACACTTTTCAGAGTGAAATAAGGTGCTATAATCAGTTACACTGGAAGAATAGGTATAAATTAAGACCATCCTGTATAAATATATATGTATGGTGGTCAGAATTATAATCTCATTTTTATTTAAATATTCATCTACATATCTAAAGCTTTGTGTGTATCTGTCTACCTATTTGTACTTTTTTTTTTTTTTTTGAGTTGGAGTCTCACTCTGTCGCCCAGACTGGAGTGCAGTGGCCACTCCCGGCCACCGCAACCTCGACCTGCTGGACTCTGGCGATCCTTCCGCCTCAGCCTTCCGAGTAGCCGGAATTACAGGCGCGCGCTACCACGCCCGGCTAATTTTTTGATTTTACTGTAGAGATGAGGTCTCACCTGCCCAGGCGGGTCTCGAACCCGTGGGCTCAGGCAATCCACTCACCTCAGCCTCCCAAAGGCGCGGGATTACAGGCTGAGCCACCGAGCCCGGCTTATTTGTACTTTTTAAATTTAAGACTTGGAGGTTGACCCTAGGAGATATTAGAAGGAACTGAAGAGAGAGTCTTTTATTAAATTTGAGATGCAAATTGCATGCAGCAAACTGTTTACATCTTAAGTTGCGGCTCAATTACATTTTACAAATCTATATACCTGTTAACCACCAACTTAATACACAGAACATTCCAATCATCCAGAAAGATTCTCTCAAGTCTTTTCCTAATCAATACCAGATCTAGCACTGAGGTAACTGCTATTCTAACTTTTTTCACAGTAGATAAGTTGTGCTCATATTGAGCTTCATATACTGAAATAATAGGGCATATTCTCTTCTGTCTCTGGCTTCTTTCACTCACCATTTTATCTGTGTGATTTAATCCATGGTGTTGCACATATCAGTAGTTCATTCTTTTTTATTGGTGAGTGGTATTCCTTTGTAAGAATTATACACTTTCCCACTGATGGACATATGGGGTGTGTGCTATTTGGGACTATTATGAGTAAGCTGCTTGGACATTCTTTTACATGTCTTTTGGGTGAACGTATACACTAGATTTTCTTAGCTGGGTCATAGAATAGGGGTATTTTTTGTTGAAAAAAAAAAAACCTAGGCTGGGTGCAGTGGCTCAAGTCTGTAATACCAGCACTTTGGAAGGCTGAGGCCAGAGGATTGCCTGAGCCCAGGGGTTCGAGACCAGCCTGGGCAACTTGGCAAGACCTCATCTCTATGTCAAAAAATTAACTGGGCATGGTAGCACATGCCTGTAGTTCCAGCTAATCGGAAAGCTGAGGTGGAAGAATCACCTGAGCCCAGCAGGTCGAGGCTGTGGTGACTGTGAGCATGCCTTGCAATCCAGACTGGGCAACAGAGTGAGACTCCAACTCAAAAAAAAAAATGCCAGCATTCCAAGGTGTCAGTCACATATGAGAGTTCCAGTTGTTCTAAATCCTCATCAGAATTTAGTCTTCTCGACTTTAGCCACTCTGGTGGGTGTGTAGTGATACCTCATTGTAATTTTAATTTTAATTTTCCTGATGAGTAATGATGTTAAACATCTTTTTGTATCATTATGGATCATATGGATTCCTCTTTTGTGAATGCCTATTTGATCTTTCTGTCTTTTTAAAATTACTTGTCTATTATTGATTTGTAGTTATTTATGTATTCTAAGTATGAGTCCTTTGTTACATGTATGTATATATATTCACCCAGTGCCTTTTTTGTTTCTTGGAATGCCTCCTATAAGCAGAAATTCTTAAATTTAACAAAGTCAATTTTATCCATTGTTTTGTTATAGTTAAATCTTTTTCTATATTAATTAGAAAGCCACAAGACATAGCTATTAATAGTGCTTTTAACAGTCAATATTGTATCAATGTACACATACAATTTGCTGTTTCTTGTCTCTTCATTTTTTCCTGTGGGTACCTGTTTCCATCTGGGATCAACTTCCTGCAGTCTGGAGACCTGCTTTAGAATTTCTTGTAGGGCAGGCCTACTGGTGGTCAGAAATTCCCTCAGTGTGTATATGTCTGTGTGTGTGTGTGTGTGTGTGTATGTGTGTGTGTACGTGTGTGTGTGTGTGTGTGTGTGTGTGTGTGTGTGTGTGTGTGTGTGTGTGAAAATACCTTTATTTTGTTGCAATTTTTGAAAAATACTTTTTTTGGCTACAGAACCGTAGGTGAGTAGGTTTTTGGTTTTTGGGTGATTGACTGCTGTTGTTGTTTTAACCACTTTAAATATGTCATTGTGTTGTTTTATGGCTTTCATAATTTTTAAGGACTACTTACTCTCTGGAATTTTAGTTCATCTAGTCTTCTTTTTGCTTCCACGGCTCTCTAGTGGCTTTAAAATGTGATCTTTATAATTTATCTTTTTTTTCTTGTTGTGGCAGTAAAAACAAAAGGTTTCCACTAACCACCACAACCTACTCAGAAATTGAAAACAAGCTTTAATTTGGGGGGATTTCAAGCTGGGACCCTTGATTCCCTTTTTCCTCCTCTCCTTCTTTAATTGGTTTTATTTGTTCACTCATTTATTTTTAATCAACTTTTGAAGGTACATCTTACATACAATTAAATGCACACAGTTTAATGAGACTTGACAAATGTATGCACCCATGAAACCACCGCCCAATCAAATACAGAGCATTTCCATAGTCCCCAAAAGTCCTCTCATATTCCTTTGAAATCAGTCCCTCCTGCTACCTCCAGACCCAGGCAAACACACATCTATATTCCATTCCTATCAGTTAGCTTTTTCTGTTTTCAAATTTCCTATAAATTGGATCATATATATAGAATATGTTTTCTACGTCTGGTTTCGTTCATCCAGCATTTTTTTTTTTGACTCATTCACATTGGTAAGCATATCAGTGGTCTGTTCCCTTTTATGACTGACTTGTGTTCCAACACATGAACATACCAGTGTTTATCTGATCGTCTGTCGATGGAAATTTGAGTGGGTTCCAGGTTTTCTTTCTTTTAAAAATCTGAGATTCTGTGAGTAGTGTGCTGGTGCATCTTATAATTGATGCTTACACTGGTGAACAGAGCACAGTCCTCACCTGTGTGTAAGCTGTAGCCTAGAAGGGGGCAACTCCTGTTGGACAAGTAATTTCAGGCATGATGAGTGTTGCAGAAAGGCAAGCACAGGCCATCACAGAAACAAGCAGCAGGAAGACCTAGTTTAGTCCAGAGATTCAGGAAAAGCTCCCTGGAGAAGTGTTTGAGAATCAAGGATGACTGAGAGCGAATGACGCAAAGCTTGAGAAGACCCAGTGGACACGGAAGGCAAACAGAAATTAGTACATCATTGAACATCCACACAGCGAGGCAGACATTATGATAGATATTTATTGAAAATATTAATTCATTTAATCCTCAGAACACTTGTGAGAAGTATATTACACTTCATTTTACAGACAAGGAGTCTGAGATTGGGGGAGATGAGATAATGTGTCCCAGGTGACACCATCAGCAGTCACAGCAGGATTTGAACCCAGCTCTGTCTGGCTTCAAAATTCATGCTTCCTCACTGACCTGAGGACAACCCTGGTAAGGCTCATTGCAGAGGAGATACAAAGAAAGGACAGATTCTAGGATAAACATGTCCCTGGCACTAATGAACACTAAAAAAAAATCTATTTATTGAATGAATAAATGTTCAAGAAAATGAAACACTTTAGAATATCGTCTTTATTTCCTCATTTGTATTTAGCTCATTGCTTAAAAATAAAAATAAAGACACTTATCACTGCCAAATGAATCAAATCCTATCCATCCTACTTCCTTCACTTTGTCACATTATACAAATGTAGACTTTGGTTTCGTGTGGGTGGTTTTTTGTTTTGTTTTGCAGTCAGAGGCCAAAGCTAAAAGAAAGCAGAATCAAAGAAAAACCAGAGGTGTTTATAGACTAAAGGGTAGAGGGATCTATCAGTTAACCCAAGCAAGATAAATAGAACTACCAATTAACTTTATAGTCTCAGAAGTGGTGAGCAAAGAACGCTGCCTGAACAATGAAAGTGTTGCTGCGAGCTTTCGTAGCTGGTGTTGTCTGCGTGTAATTTGTTCCCTTTTACATAGAAATATGTGGTATTAACTGAGAGATGTGATTAGAATACTAGCGGAAGCTCTCTTTGATAGGAGACACACGGGCAGGCGCCTAACAGCCGATGAGGATCAGAGACAGTTTCTCTCCAGTAAACTCACAAATTGCAGAGACTGCGGTCTGCTTAATGAGGGGAGGGCACTGAGGCCAAGATTATAATGTTTAAAAGTCTCAGCCTCCCACCTGGGGTCCTGGCCTCACAGTAATGGTAATAGCAAAGATGCATTGAGATACACACACACACACACACACACACACACACACACACACACACAAGATGCCTTACATGAATTCCCTTATTTCATCCTCAACCATCAAAGGGAGATGATCTTATCTTCATTTCAGAGGTAAGAAAACTGAGGATAAAGAGATTCAATGGCTTAATCAAGGCCTTCTGCCTTCCACCAAAGCCCTTATTCTAACTTTTGCTCATCTGAATCCATACTTTTCATAGGGAAAAGAGCAGGGTAGAGATGAGAAAGGGCACAGGATGACTGACTTCCTGACTAGAGGGTCTGAGAAGCCCCACTCCCACGCACACAGAGAAAACTGTGCCTTGGGGGACTCTATGAGGAAATTCAGGCAGCCAGAGAGAATCTTACCATTCTTAGATCACATGGGCCCATTCTCCTGATTTAATGGATAAGAAAACTGAGGTCCAGAGCAAGGTCACTAGGATAATGAGAGTCTCTTAGAACAAATACAGTCTTCAGAGACCCACCCCATGTACCAGTGGGGCCAAGACAAGCCACTCCAGGAGACATCGCCTAAGTAGCCATAGAAGGAATAGAAAGCACTTTTCAATGTACTCATGGGTGCTGGCACTGTTCTAAACACTTTTGCAAAAATTAACTCAGGCTCCAAACAACCCTAAAGGGTAAGTACTGTTGTTATCCCCTTTTTACAGATAAAGAAACTGAGGCACAGAGAGGTTAAGAGACTTGCCCAGGTCTACTCTCTTTAAGCCCGTCTGTCTCCAGACAGAGCCACCAAATCTTCTCCTCCTTGCTCCTTCACAGTCACTCAGAGCTTTCCTTCTCTACCTGATAATCCCTATATCCTCCCGTGTCCTCCAAATCCCCCAAATGCTGCATCTGAAGCACAGAAGCCTCACATATTTCTTCAATAATATGGAATGAGATAGTTATTTTATTGCTTGTGTGCTTGAGCGAAGGAGGCAGATCCAGGTCCGAGTCCCAGGTTTGTCCTTAGCTGTGACAAACTTAGTACAATGGCAAGCTTAGTACAATGTAGAGGTCCACACGAAAGCTCTTCCCAAATGTCCATCAACTGACAAATGGCTAAACTAGATACGGCAGATCCATACAATGGAATATGATTCAGTCATAAAAAAGAATGAAATACTAATACAAGCTGCAACATAAACGAACCTTGAAAACATTATGCAAAGTGAAAAAGGTCAGCAACAAAAGGGCACACAGTATATGATCCATTTATATGAAAGTCCAGAACAGGGAAATCCATAGAGACAGAAAGTAGATTTATATTTGCCAGAGGCTGGGAAGACTAGAGGGATAATGGCATGATAGCTAAAGTGTTTCTTTTTGAGCTAATGAAAGTGTTCTAAAATTGATTGTAGTGATGGCTGCACATATTTATGGTGTGTGCATTATATTTTAATACAACTGTTTAGAAAAAAAAAGAAGTGAGCTCTGGTGCAAGAATTCCTGGGTCTCAGATCAGCCCACTTTATATCTGGTCAGCCTTGAGCTAGTGACCCGGGCCTCACTCTACTTGAGGATGAGAGTAAATTATATTAAAATGTTTAGCGACTAAATATGGCGGGGACACTGGATCCGCCGTTAACCCTTTGGTTGCCGGATGGTGTGGAGGTCCAGGGGGATTGCTGGAGAGGGGCTGGGGTGGCCAGAGGGCACAGGGCGCTACTCTTTGCCAGACAGTAAAGAATGACACTTTGACTTCCAAGCTTAGAGTTTACAACCATGAGAGAAGCCACCTGGAATTAGATTTGTCATCAGTGGCTTCCAGAGGTTGGACCAGTGGCCTTGACTTTCGAATGCATCAGGGCATACCGAGTGCATTTCCTTCTGTCCTTTCTCAACACCGTGTGGCAGTGTGGAGATTTTGATGTAATTAATGCCTGTCCGCACATGTGCCCACCTTGGGTTTCCATGGAGATCCCTGGGCAAAATTAATGTGGCCTGGGTTGCACCGCCGTGCCAACCTCCACACCATTTCATTTGTAATACCCCAAATTTAGTCTGAGCTAATTATTTCTCCACCTATGCAGATGTTAACCTGATCACTCTGCAGTTCTTTTTTCCCCTCTCTTCTTCCTCTTTCTTGCTTTTCCAAATTGACATCCAGAGAGGAGGAAGAAGGGGGTTGGGAGATGCCACCTGTTCTCTTTGGTGACAGAGGAAGAACTAAGGAAAGGCAAGAGTTTCAACATCCGACCACACAGTGAGGTCTCAGCTGACAGAATTCAAGGCTGAAGAATTATGGATGCAGGAGACAAAACCCAAGCCAGCAGGTTTGTACAAGAGAAGGAAACTGCAGAAGCATGACCTTCTATGGGGCCTTCCTTGCCTCTGCAGGAGGAATGAGTGCTAAATCCAAGGCCTGAGAAGTCACCATATTTGGAGAGAAAGACGCTTGCAGGGAAGGTTTTAAAAAGATTTGCAATGCGCAAAGCACCAAGCTCATCTCCAAGCAGGTCTCCCATCTAGCCCAGAAAGGGGTGAACATTGCAAGCTGAGAGCTGACATAAGGCATTCCTGGAGGACAGGGAGAAGCTTTCTAGTTTTATTGGGTTAGAAAAAAAACACTTGCATTGCATTACATTTCTTAAAGCTGCAGAGCAGTAGAGATTCAGAGGGTTGCAGGACTTTAAAGTCCAAGGAATCCTTGAAAGCTAATGTAAGCTCCCTGGGAATCAATCTTGCCAGAGAAACACATCACTGTTTCTCTGGTGGTTAAGAACATGGAATTGTTCATTTGCTGTGCAACCACAGGCAAGTTACTTCACCTGTCTGAGCCTCAGCGTCCCCATGGATTAGTCAAAAAAATAATAGTACTTACTTAGCTCATGGGATTGCTATGAAGATAAATAGGGTAACCTGTTGAAGCAACACCTGGTACATAGTGTTTGTTAATTGCTACTGTCTGCTGTCTCCTGGCACACAGTACAGAGCCTGGCATGGGATAGGGGCCAGTAAATGGTTGTTGAATGAATGAATGTGGTGAAATGGAGGGTTCAGAGGCCTGCTGAGGGCATCAGTAAGTGCCTCAATTATTCAAAAGAGTAAATTCACCTTGGGAATGAGGACACATACCTACCTCCCTATCAAACATGAGGAAGACCAGGCCAGACCCAGCTCTGAGGCTCCTTCAGAAAAGAAGGACACTTGACCTGTCCCATCCTGTCCCAACCTGCCTGAACCTGTCTGACATCTGATTCAGTCCCACAAGACAGCCCTACTCTCAGATAATTCCAAACAACACAATCTGCTTTTAAAGTTCAATTTCTCTCCAACCCACAGAATCCATAATGAATTAAGGAAAGCATATCAAACATAATCATGCACTATTGTTAAGTTCTTGGCAAAGTTGCCAAATGTCAGGCAGACAGCACACCCGTGGTGCATTGCACGTCTGGGACCGTGGTTTAAGTTGTCATAATAATGAATTGCCGTGCTCACTTAGGCTTGGGAATGGATCCAGAATACCATGTCGGGCTGAGAAAAGAAATACCTTGCAAAGGTGACACCTTGTGCTTCATTTGCAAGGCAACGATCGCAAACACATACAACAGGTATAGATGGGTGAGAGAAGGTTCTTTTCATCACAGCTCTTTAAAACTGCACTTGAGTGTCTGAAATCTGTATGCAGGGGTCACGTGGGTGGAGCAGTTCACTCCTCCCTGCCCATCTCAGGAATATCTCTGAAATCCCACCCTCAGCTTAGGACTGAAGGCTGAAACGCAGATGTTCAGTAATAACTTAAGCCTGGTAGTAGTGGGGGCATGCGTCAAAAACACTTGCTCTTCAACAGTTTGATTTAAAATATGTGAACAGCTTTTTAATCACCCTGGGCCCCTGGACCCTCCACGCCTCAGCTATTGGATGGTTTGGCTCTCCCTACCTGATTCCTTTTCTTGAGACATCCTCATGTTTCTTCATTAAACAACCATCACTGGGGGAATTGACTTCTTCTTTAGGAGAACGAGATCGCAAGGCTGTGTTCACATCAGCAAAATGGATACGTGAGATAATTAACAAAAGATGCAGAGCCCCCAAGTGGTCCTTGTGTCCAATGGAGGAAAGGGGAGGAAAAGCTTAAGTCCAGAAAATTCCATGGGTTTTGCCTCCAAAGCCTGACTCTCAAACATAGCTCTCATCCTACTCCCAAGGCCTCGATAAAGCAGTGGTCCAATAAATAGCTGTAGAATGAATGAGTGGATGAATGACTCAGTCTACCTGTGTGTCAGGAAAAACAGCTGCCTTCGTAGCCAGAGCTGGGTGAGAATCCCACGTCTACCACTACAGGCTATCAAATCTTGGCCACGACACTTCACTTTTCTGAGTCTGAGGTTTTCTCACTCTGGGATCTCAGAGGCACTTCGGAACTGTTGTTTTGATTTCTGAAAACAACCCCCAGCATCCATCTGATTCCCAGGCAACTGTGCTTTCTAACCGCAGGGTTGTTCATTTCTCCAGGGGTAGGCTTTTCTCCAGACTGTAAGAAAGAGACTGCCTTGGAGGGGGATAAGGGATACAGAACCACCCACTGGGTACCATATTCACCACTGGGAATGGGGGAGGGGGCGCATCAGAAGCCCAGCCTCACCTTCATGCAATGTACCCATGTAACAAATCCTCACATGTATCCCATGATTCCATTTTTTTTTTTTTTTGAGTCGGAGTCTCACTCTATCACCAAGGCTGGAGTACAGTGGCATGATCACACCTCACTGCAGCCTCGATCTCCTGGACTCAGGTAGTCTTTCTTCCTCAGCCTCCTGAGTGACTGGGACTACAGGCACACGCCACCCTACTTAGCTAATTTTTTGCTTGTAGTGATGAGGTCTTGCTATGTTGCCCAGGCTGGTCTCCAATTCCTAGCCTCAGTGATCCTCTCGCCTTGGCCTCCAAAGTCTGGCCAGGAATCCCTCTCCCTGTCTCTGGGGAAGATCCTATCCACTGCAGCCTATGTCCATTATTAAAAGGGGCTTCTCCTGAATTCCTATGTTGGGGGGACCCTCTTGATATGCTGGCCCCAATGGGAGGCGGCATCAGAACAGGCATCAGGATCACTGGTATGCATAATCCTTAAGAGCTGAGCGAGCTTGGGTTCACAGCTGGATTCCTCTTCTTGCTAGCCATGCCTCTTTGCCTCTCTGAGTTCTCATCTGTAAAACTGGGGCATAATGTCAAGCTACCAAGCAACTGTGAGGTTTAGAGCTGATGCATAGAACTCTGGTGACTAGGAGCTACCATCAGCAAAATGGATACGTGAGATAATTGACAAAAGATGCAGAGCCCCCAAGTGGTCCTTGTGTCCAATGGAGGAAAGGGGAGGAAAAGCTTAAGTCCAGAAAATACCTTGGGTTTGCCTCCAAAGCCTAACTCTCAAACATAGCTCCCACCCTACTCCCAAGGCCTCGATAAAGCATAGCCAGGGTAACATAAATCAAGACGGAGACAATCATCGAGCAGAATCTCAGAGACTGACACATGAAGAACCCTCCTCACCATGGAAGTCAGGCAGTGCCTTAGTCCAAACCTTCTTCTTGAAAATATTTCACTTCAGCACTTAACAAAGAATCCCCCACTCAGGGAGACATCTTAGTGCTTGGGTCCCCCACCTTATCAGTAGGCCTCATGTAGTTTCACATACAACACCTGGGCCTTAGAGTCTGCTACATAAGAGTTTGCTTGCACAAGCCACCGGTGACACGCAGAATGATTTTAAATGAACAGCCACTTTTATTCTTCATTGTTCATTAGGGGTTCACTTCGATGGTGCATTAGGAAAACTCTAATGAGCACTTTCAAAGGCATAATGTCACAGATATTATTGCTTAAGAAGTAACCAAAGTAGACACTTAAGGTATTTTATTTAATGTTACTTTAAAGAAAAATATTAACGGTAAAAGAGGCATTGCATTGTAATAGATTATGATGATTGTTGGTGGAAGACTGAATTTTAGCAAACATGGAATGAAGTGGAGGGGGAAGTGTCAGGTTTAAGCTGCAAAGTGGGGGAATTTTGTCTTTACAAAGTACTGAAATGCAGTCAAGGTTGCTGACCTTGACCTAACCCTGGAGCAACTTTAACTCTCTGATGCTAAGTGGGGGGTTCAGAATATTCCTCTAATTCCCTTCTAGTCATAAAATTCCCAGCACGTAATATTTGCTCAATAAGCAATTGGTTCTTTGCTGGTGCTTAAGAGAACACCGATTGACCTAAAGGTTCCAATCCCCTTCAGCCCCGCCAGCAGCTATGTGACCCTGAACAAGTCACTTAACCTTTCTGAGTCTCAGTTTCCCCACCTGTAAATAGGAGTTTTCATCAGTCCAGCCCTGCTTATCATAGTTAAAGCCCTGTCATGAAAACTTGCTCCCAGGCCTCTTACCATGTGCCCATTCATGTGAGACTCCGCACCTGGTGCATGTCAAGCAATTTCAGCAAAACTTAGTAGTGTAGTGGACCTGAGACGACTCTGATGCAAATGAGTGCTCCAGCTCTGCCACCAGAAATCCGCACACTTAGGCAAGGATTTTTCCCTCTGGGGGGTCTCAGTTCCCTCATCTGTAAAGTGAGAGGAGGTCCCCCTTCATTTCCATAAGTTCTCATTGATAAAAGCTCAGCTTAACCTCTTTTCTAGCCATCCAGATGTTTTCTAAAATATACCAGTTCTGACATCGCAGAGACCAAACATGTGGATGACTGACTACATTTTTCACGTTCCATTTGTCATCTAGACAGGCTTTAAGTACATGGATAATGAACTCAGAATTCCAAATGAACTTAAGCTAATTCCTTTCTCACTCTCTCTTTGAGGCACAAAAGGCTTCTTTGAAGGAAATGAGGAGAACTTTATCTTTTTCTGCTCCTGACAAAATACAAGTGCTTGCCCGGGGCTGACTGGTGGGAAGCCAGACTGCCAGAAGGAGAAGACATATGCTGCAGAGGCAGTTTAATACAGTGGTTAGACACACAGATTTGGGGATCCCAAAAGCTCTGGGTTCTAATTCTGGCTGTGCCCTTACTGGCTTTGAGACTTTTATCCAGCGACTTGAAATCTCAGGGCCTCCTCTTCCTCACCTGAATTATAATAACTTTGTCACTTGGTTATTGTGAGGATTAAATATATTAAAACATTAAGTATAATGTATCCCACCACTCCTCCTTGTCAGCCTTGAAGAAACTATCCTGAAGGCTTGATGCTAATACGAGTCCTATTTTACAGATGAAAAAACTAAGGCACAGAGAGGTTAACTAACTTGCCCAACTTCAGAGGTAGTAAGTGATAGAGCTAGGAAGGGACACACTAAAGAAATAGTAAATACAAATGCATTGAAATTTACAGTCTAGGCAGCAAAGAGTACGATGAGAAATGCTACAGATGATGGTGCTTAGGGACAACTTGTCTTAAGAATGTGTCTATACAGGCAGAAACTTTTGCCCCCATGAAGTGCTGGTAAATGTTTAACATCCAGCTTTCTGGAGAAACAAACAAGCAAAAAACCCTAATTTGTAATGTCTGCCAATTTCTGTGGTGTAAATATTCCCACAGTGGCCAATTTCTAGCTATCGATCACCAAACAAAGACTTGGGAAGAAGATGCGGTACCATCAGCTCTCACACAATCACTCTTACTAGCTAGTACACTACTACTTGTCCCCACCAGATCTGAAATACCCCCTTGGCTATCTTTCCTGGGCTGCATCCATCCCTCCACCTCAGCTACTGACTCATCACAGAATGTTCTGGTACAAGTAAAATGTGTCCATGCATCCTCCCCCCAATTTTCTCTCTATGGATAGCTCACGGAGGACTGTATTTGATTTGGTCAAACAAAATAATGGGGTGTGGGGTCAGGGAATGAGGGAACATTGTCTTTTTTTGACCAAAACAGCTCTCTGCCTACAACAAAGACAGTTTTCAGCAGAATGGACAGAAATGGAGCTGCGGAGGGAAGTGGCTTGGATGTTATTAAAATTTCATGTGCTTCTGATGCATACAGGATACAATGGGGAAGGGGTTGCCAGAAGGCCCCGGGGCCAGTTTTCAATGTGAAGCAAGCCCAGTTCTTCCTGCAACAACCAGCCCCTCCCCCAGAGCTCTTAGTGTAAAGCCTGACAAATGTGAGCCACCTAATTAACTTGCCCATTGTCTATTTAAAATACCTCCCCTCCTGGCTTTCATTTGGTGAAAAGAGCAGGGTGGTAATCGGATAGAAAGGTCACATTATACCAAGAAATGTGACTTTTGGAAGAGGCGGCACACCCACACCCCATCCAGATTTGCGAGTTGGACACGTTTTCTTTCTGTATTTCATTAATAACAAACAAAGCCACCTTCAGGGAAACCCACTAGCTAGTACCTCGGTGAAGCTGAGCTAGCCCCTTGGTGCAACAGAGGCACCCTTCTGAGCTGAAGATTGGAGTTTGCCAAACTGTCTGAGCACCACAAGGGCTCTTCCTTGACCACTTCAATCCCCCTGTCCTACCTTTCCAGGAATACCTGCAGGTATCCAGTTAAGCAAAATGAAACTGGCTCACTGTGGCCAGTATAACTTGGGTAACTGTGTCAGCTCAGGTCTTTTGTGATAGATAAAATGGACAGGGAGCAGGACAGAGCATGGAAGGCCTTCAGGGTGTGATGCAGGTCTGGCACCTGAGAAAGAAGAGAGGGGAGGAAGGGAGAATTGGGCAGGAGGAATCTCAGCAGTGCAGCTCTGAGAAAGTCTTGGCTAGCCCCACTCTCTGGAGAGCTCCAGAGCAAGGATTGCCTGTTTGAGGAATCCCACATTAGGCAAAAATGCCCAGGCTCTGCTGCTGTCATAGTGCTTAGTCATTGGCTGGGGCTGCCCATGGAGTGAGTGTCCTCAGTCTCAATACTGCAGTGAACTGTCATCTGACTGCACACCTTGCAGAAACATGAGCAACACATCTCCACATCTGTCTGACTCCAGAGTCTGTGCTCTCATGTTGTGACATTGGTATGATAAAGTAGACTCTCTTTGCCCTTAAAAAAACTCAAGGGGTTGTCCTAAGTGCACAGGAATCTCAGGAAGCTGGCTTCAATTGGTCCATTCTTCATTGTCCCTAGGTCCCTAACTACATGCGCAAGTAATAACACAAGTGCATTAACTATATAATGAGTTACAATATTACAAATAAAGTTATCATTGGTCATTACCCTAAGCCAGTTCTTACTTCAGCAATAGGTGTTACTAACTATTTAGTATGATCCCTTTCATATCCCACTTTTATGCAATGGGCAGTGTTATTGGTCCCATTTTAAAGGCCCACAGATTGAGGGTCAAGAAGATTAAGTAACTGGTCATAGAGCTAATAAGCATCAGAGATGGAATTGGAACCTATGTTCTTAACAAACCTGCCTTCCAGGACACAGCTGAAATTTGCTCTCCCTCCAACAAGTGGCAAGTGCATTGCTGACATTGGTTTCCTTTGCCAAGTTCCTCAAGGCACAAGCCTAGATAATATCACAGGCAAGTGCCTATGACAAGGACAACATTGACACAGACTTGTCGAGACAGCAGGCAGTGGGCCTGCTAGACATGTGCCAAGAACCAGACCTATGGATGGAATCCTCCCTCTGTACAAGATGGACAAGCTTCTCATCTAAGTTGTCAGTAACAATTGATGCTCAGACCAGAGCCAACACATTCTGGAGGGTCTGGAACCAGGGGGCACGGTCATCAGATGACCAGCTTTATCCAGCCAGTCTCCTCTCATTCTGGAAGACCCCAGCTCAGCCTGGCTTGGTTATACCAGACAGAAGCCAATTCCAGCATTGAATGGCGGGGGGGGGCGGGGAGAAGAAAAAAACACAACAGGAGCTCATGCCAAGCCTTTGCTGGGAAGCTAAAAATAGCCTTTGCTGCGGATGGTCACAGATCATGAAACACATATGCCAGCATAATAGACCTGTGTAAAATCTCTCCATGTGGGGTGTCCTCCAAGCCACTCACAATTAAGCTTAAGTGATGATATATAGAACATCATTTTCCAGGTGGAGGACACTCAAATGTTTTGTGGTCTGGGCACCCAGGAGGTGTTGAAAGGGTTGGACTGTGCTGAAGAACAGCCAGGGCTGACATCTGGAGCCACTGGCAGCCTTACCACCCTTCCCGCATGTTGACTGGGGACCCACAGGGCCCACAGCACTGTTCTGGGCTTTGCTGGGTTACAGGAAGGAAGAGAAAATTTGGCGTGGTGTGGCGTGGCGTGGCAGAGTCAGGTTAGCTTCTTTCTTCATCTTGGCAACTCTGTGAAATAGACACTCTAATAAACATATCATGCCTGGCACATAATGGGTCTCAATGAAACATATTTAGACCCAGACGTCCTTAAAAGTATGTACAGTAAAATATGCAAACAGATCAGATGAAGATTTGATTGCCATATTCACACATAGTAAATCACCTGCAGACGGTAATTGACATGTGGAAGAAGCTAAACACTGAAAGGTGATGACTGGTTTGAACTGACCCAGGAAAGCTACTGGAGGTGGGGTAGCCCTTTGGCTACAACTTAAGAGTTAAGTAAGCAGGAGTCTTAAGCATTCTGCTTAGGTACAAAGCAAAGTTACAGTTGAAAGTATACAGCAGGTGGCGTGCAGATGTCCATTAAATACAGATGTGCATAAAGTGGATAACTGAAAGTCAAGCCCAACTCTAGTAGGTACTAAAATGTTTGGATGGGAGTGTAGGCAATAAGGTACCTCGGTGTTTCTATCTCTGAAATGGACATACATGGAATTGGATTTTAGAATGGAACTGCAAGAAGTCCTCTAAACAAGCACTAAACTGAGACTTTCTCCTTTGTGTAATATAATAAGAAAGAAGAGAATTTTAAAACAGCCTTTTCATACACACATTCTCTAGGAGATGACCAGGTGCCTCAGAGGTTTTTTGAAGATTTTTGAGTATTAGATCTAAATCCCTTGGATGTCATTTTATTTTACATTCTTAAGAGGACAATCATAGTTAGGTGGGAATAGTCATGTGCCAGAAGCAGCTCATACTAAACCTCTTGTATTCATCTCTTTCCAATTCTGCATTCGGTGACATCATGTCAGCAGATTGAAATCAGACATAATAGGAGTATTTACACCATGGGAATTAGCAAACACTATAACTCAGGGCTTTTTATTCTCCCCTGGAGAGCAGTCTGTTAAACATTTACCAGCATTTGGTGGAAATTCATATCAAGAATGTATAGTGATAACCTGAGGTCATATCTCAGAACAGGAAGAGATTTTAGAGCTTCTCTTAACCTATCTCAGATTTGGCGCTAGAATTCTTCTCCCAGGCGATTCCCTGAGGATGGGACAGATACCACTAGCAGATGGTGAAATGATAGACTATAATGTGAAATTGCAAAGCAGAAAATGTATTTGTTGTTAAATTCTCTTCTGTTCTTTCTTATTATACAAAGGAGAAAGTCTCGGTTTAGTGCTAGTTCAGTCTTTAACACCTAACATACTTGTTACTCTCCCTTTTAACAAAGAGACTGCAGGCCTCAGGTTCAGTCTTGTGCAGGCAATAGTGCCCAGCTGTAATTGAATACCATTGTTTTGTTTTTATCATACTTTCTATTTGCAACATGCAATAGTGACTTTCTTCTAATAGTGGTGATATCAAGTTTTCATTTTACCATTTTAAATAAAAGGAGCCCATTTAAAGACAAATATTAAGTGATTATTAGTATAAGTGGTATGGACAGGTGGCAAATATCTCAAAGGTGGTTTGCAAATGACCCAAGTGTGGGAACACAGATGTGCCCAAGTCAGGCAGACTTTGCTTGAGTATATCTAGGTCACCACTTTTCAATGCATCCCATTTGGTACTGTGATCAGTGAAACACCATTCAAAAAAAGGGGGGCTTTTTTTGTTTATCTTCCTGCCATCAACATCACCACCATTTTTAAATTAAGTGTGTGTCCTATAATATTCCCCTGTAGGGTCAGAACCACTCAGTCTGCAAGGTTTCCAGTTTCTATTCTTGGTTTGTCTTTGGCTCAAGATCCTGTTAATTGTCATGGGCTTTTGAGTCTGTGGTGAACTGAGCTGTAGTGTCCTTGAAGGTCTAATTCTGCCCTTGTAATGTCAACATTTCTCCTGTTGAAGCTGTTCTCTGTACAGGAAAAATTGGAGTCTGTGGTTTCCAAGCAAAAGTGTCAGGAAAATGTGTTTCTGTGCATCAAATCTTTGAAATTATATTCTCTAGCTGCCTATGTGTATCCTTTAGAAGATGGGACACAGTCCTGATGTTCAGACTCAGTGGTGGAGATAACTGCTCTCTCCATGGCCTTTCTGTATGATAGGTCCCAGGCCAAAAGCTTCCTATGCATTCTCTCTCTCCCACCTCACAACAACTTGGAGGCCCCTCTGTTACCACCCCATTCCAGGAAAGAGGAAACTGGAGCTCAGATAGTTAAAGTCATTCATTCAAAATCACCCAGCTACTAAGCATTGGAGCGTGGACTCCTAATCAGATCTGTGAGACTCCAAAGTTGGTGTTCCAAGCCCATGACAAGGATTTCTTATCTCAATTCCTTGGGATTTGAAGCAGGTGACAAAGGTGATAGTTAACCAAAGATTCTTTGAGGAAAGGCCTCGTTTTCTTTTATATATTTTAAAGATGTAAGGCACAATTCTGAGTTTGGTACATAAGTGGTTTTCATACAGGTAAAGTTTGGGTACCCTTATTGATGTTATGTGCCCCCTCACTCCACTGCCAGTGTCCTGCTACTGCCAATCCCTTTCTTGTAGTATTAGAATAAATGTTCGAAGTCAGCTTATAACTGAGTACATGTAGTGGTCAGATCTTTGTTTCTGTGATAAATCACTTGAGTGTTATAGATTCTAGTTCCATCTGAGTTGCTGCAACGTTCATAATTTTGTTTTTCTTTATGGCTGCATAAATAGTCCATCACGTAAATGCACCACATTTTCTTTATCCAGTCCACTTTCAATGGGCAGCACGGCTGGTTCCATGTTTTTGCTATTGTGAATAATGCTGCAATAAACATGCATGTGCAGGTGATTTAAGTTCCTCTGGGCATATTCCCAGAAAGGGGATTGCTGGGTTGTATGAAAGATCGATTTTTAGATCTTTTTGAAATCTCCACACTGTTTTCCACAGTTTACACTCCCCCCAACAGTGTAGAAGTGTTCCCTTTTCCCCACATCCTCTCCAGCATCCGTTGTTTTTTGTGTTATTGATGATGGCCATCCTGACTGGAGTTAGGGGTTATCTCAGGGTGGTTTTAATTTGCATTTCCTTGATGATCAGTGAGGCTGAGCATTTTTTCCTATATCTGTTGGCTGCCCATATGCCTTCTTGTATGAAGTGTCTATTTGGCCATTTTTAAATAGGGTTGCTTGTTTTTTTCCTTTAGGTGCATTTGAGTTCCTTATAGATTCTGGATGTTAGGCCTTTGTCAGATTTACAGTTGGCAAATATTTTTTCAAATTCTGTGGGCTGTCTTCCCACTTTCTTGATGGTTTATTTTGCTTTGCAGAAGCTTTTCAGTTTGATGAGCTTCCATTTGTCTAACTTATCTTTTATGGCATTCGCTTTTGAAGAGTTGATCAGGAATTGGTTGCTTATTCCAGTTTCTGTCAGGTGTTTCCTATGTTTTCTCCTAGGATTCTTATAGTTTGAGGTTTTACATTTAGGTCTTTGATGAATTTGAGTTGATTTTTGTAAATGGTGATAGATAGGGATCCTGTTTCAGTCTCCTGCCTGTCGTCAGCCAGTTTTCCCAGCACCATTTGCTGAATAGGTTCTCCTCTCCCCAGTGGTTGTTGGTGGAGGCTTTGTTGAAGATGAATTGGTTGAGAAATTGAGATTTTGTTTCCAGAATCTCTATCCTGTTCCACTGGTCTTGTACCAATATCAAGCTGTTTTGTTTATGGTAGCTTTATAATAGAGTTTAAAGCCTGGAAGTATGATACCTCTCATTTTGCTAAGGATTATTTTGACTATTCATGGTCTTTTATGTTTCCATATGAATTTCTGTATTGTAATTTCCAGGTCTGAGAAAAATGATGTTGGTAATTTAATGAGTATTGCATTAAATCTGTAGCTTGCCTTTGGTAGGATGGACGTTCAACAATGTTAATTCTTCCAATCCATGAGCATGGAATATTTTTGCATTTGTTTGTGTCTTCTTGGATTTATTTGAGCAGTATTTTGTAGTTTTTATTGTAAAAGTATTTCACTTCTCTGGTTAGGAAAATGCCAAGGTATTTCATTTGTGTGTGTGTATGGGGGTGTGTGTGTGTGTGTGTGTGTGTGTGTGTGTGTGTGTATGTGTGTGTATGGCTATTGTGAATGGGACTGTGCTTTTTGTATGTTTCTGTCTGTTTGTTATTGGTGTGTAGGAATCCAACTCTGTTTTGCATGTTTATTTTATAGTCCAACACTTTTTTTGACAGTATCTCTTGGTATTTCAAGGTATAGGGTCATGTCATCCACAAAAAGGGATAACTTAATTTTCGCTTTTCCTGTTTGGATACCCTTGATTTCCTTCTCTTGTCTAATTGCTCTAGCTAGGACTTCCAACTCTATGTCGAACAGGAGGGGTGACAGTGGGTAGCTTTGTCTTGTTCCGGTTTTCAGGGAAAATGGTTCCAATTTCTGTCTGCTTAGCAGTATGTTGGCTGTAGGTTTATTGCAGACTAACTTACTATTTTGAGGTATGTTGCAACTATGCCCAGGTGTTCAAGGGTTTTTATCAAGAAAGGATGCTGGATTTTTTTTTTTTTTTTTGAGTTGGAGTCTCACTTTGTCACCCAGACTGGAGTGCAGTGGCCGCTCCCGGTCACCACAGCCTCGACCTGCTGGGCTCCAGCGATCCTTCCGCCTCAGCCTTCCAAATAGCCGGAATTACAGGCATGCGCTACCACGCCTGGCTGATTTTTTTATTTATTGTAGAGATGAGGTCTCGCTGCCCAGGCGGTTTTGAACCCGCAGGCTCAGGCAATCCACTCACCTCAGGCTCCCAAAGGCACAGGATTACAGGCCGAGCCACCGAGCCCGGCGGATGCTGGATTTTGTCAAAAGTTTTTTCTGCATCTAATGATATAATCATGTGGTTCTTCTTTTCACATCTGTTGATGTATTTCATCACATTTATGGTCTTACAGATGTTGAACCAGCCTTGCATCTCGGGGATGAAGCCTATTTGGTCATGGTGGATGATTTTTGAGATATGTTGTTGGATCCAGTTTACCAGAATCTTTTGCATCGATGTTCATTAGGAATATTGACTTGTAGTTCTTTTTCTGTGCTGGATCTTTACCTGGTTTGGGTATCAATGTGATTTAGTGTCATAAAATGATTTGAGAAGTGTTCCATCTTTCTCAATTGCTTGGTATACTCTCAATAGGATTGGTATCAGCTCCTCCTTGTATGTTTTGCAGAATTCTGCTGGAAAGCCATCTGCTCCAGGGCTCTTTTTTTTGTAGGTGGTTCTCTTATGATGATGTCATCTTCCTAGGTTGTTAATGGTCTATTTAGGGTCTCAATTTCTTCTTGTTTCAACCTTGGGAGGTTTTGTAATATCAGAAAGTCCTCCATTTCATTTAGGATTTTTTAGTTTGTTTCCATACAAGTAAACATAGTAATCTCTGATAATCTTTTGTATTTCTTTGAGGTCAGTTGTGACTTGATCTTTGGCATTTCTTCTTTTTTTTTTTGAGTTGGAGTCTCACTCTGTCGCCCAGACTGGAGTACAGTGGCCGCTCCCAGCCACCGCAGCCTCGACCTGCTGGGCTCCAGCGATCCTTCTGCCTCAGCCTTCCAAGTAGCCGGAATTACAGGCATGCGCTACCATGCCCGGCTGATTTTTTGATTTATTGTAGAGATGAGGTCTCGCTGCCCAGGCGGGTCTCGAACGCTCGGGCTCAGGCGGTCCACTCACCTCAGCCTCCCAAAGGCGCGGGATTACAGGCTGAGCCACCGAGCCTGGCTTGCATTTCTGATTGTGTTTATTTGGGCTTTTTCTCTCTTCAATGTTGTGTATCCCTTCAAAGAAGCAGCTTTTTTTTTCATTGATTTTTTTCAATTATATTTTTGTCTTCTATGTCCTGTATTTGGGCTTTTATTTTGATGATCTGAATTCTTCTGCTGAGGTTAAGGTTTTGGTGGTCTTGTTTTTCTACCTCCCTTAGGTGATCTGTTAGGCTGGTAACATGTGATCTTTCCATTTTCTTCATGTGTGTTCACTGAGATATGAAGTCCCCTCTTAGGACTGGATTTTAAAAATGTGGTACATATACATGATGGAATACTACGCAGCCATAAAAAAGAACAAAATCATGAATTTCGCAGCAACCTGGATGGAACTAGAGTCTATAATACTGAGTGACCTCTCACAGAAACAAAGATTCGAGTATCACATGTTCTCACTCATATAATGGACCTTGAACATCCAATGTAATACTATAAGAAAATGACTGCCGGTACTGGGAAACTATGGGGGAGTAGGGGGATGGGATTAACAGTAGCAAATATATGTCTGGGAAAGGGGAAACACCTCTTATCAACAGGGTGCCTGAATGAAACGTAATTGTACACCTAACCCTTAACTGTACCCCACAAAACCATAATAAAAAATATTGATTTAAAAAAAAAGAAGAAGAAGTCCCCTCTTAGTACTGTTTTCATGGCATTCCAGAGATTTTGGTAAGATGTTTCTTCATTTTCAATTGTTTCCAGGAACCTTAATTTCTGTTTTGATTTCTGTGTTGACCCAGGAGTTGATCAGCTTCATGCTGCTTAATGTCCATGTCTTTGTGGGTTTTGGGGGAAGTTTGTTGGTGTTGATATTTATTTTTATTCCACTGTGGTCTGAGAAGGTGCATGGCAGTATTTCAATCTCATGAAATTTGTTTATGCTTAACTTATGGAAAGGTCTTTTTTTCTAAAGTCAGACTAATGTATAGTAAGTGAATATCAAGCAGGCTGGCTCTTCATGGGCATCTAACACTTTCTCATGATCATCCCATTTTTGTTCAGAGAGAGAGAGAGAGATCGTACTTGACCCTCAACCAGGCAAATTCATACCTCCTTTCTCCCTCAGCAAACACAGAGCCAATCTTCATGTGCTTTAGCCATAATTCTTTTTCCCTTGTCAATATTCAGTAATTACATTTTTTTTTAATTGTGAATGAGCTTGAGAGCAGTCTTGTTATATTTTTCCATGAGGCTGGCCTGTGTCTTCCTGCCTGTTGGTCCATATTTATTCATTCAGCAGACATTCCCTGATGCCCCTCTGTGTGCCAAGTGAGACACTGGTCACTGTGAGTACCAGGAAAGCAAGATGGACACCATTTCTGCCATCTGTATACATCCCAATAAATCTTTACCAATATGAACAGTGTGGCACCGGAGGGGAAAATGATGCAGAGTGCTGTGGGAGCACCTAACTGACGATGGGGTGGAGGGAAAAGTGTTCCTGTCAAGAGGGAGAGTATCTATGAAGGCCCTGGGGCATGAGACAGCGGGAAGAGCTCAGAGGCACAGGATGGCCCATTTTACTGAAGGCCTGTAATAGGCCTTCAATACAGTGGGAATGAATGAATGAATGAGCAGAGTGTGTTGAGAAACAAGGGGAGATGAGGATGGAGAAGTACCTTAGGCTGAGTCACGAAGTCTTTGAAGTCTGTTACAAGAAATTTTGACCTTGATCCTAAATGCAAGGGAAGCCATGGAAGTATTCTAACCAACAGCGATGTGATCAGATTTAATGCTTCTTCAGGAATACCAGGCCACTGAGCTGTGACTGTCTACCAACCCATCCTGACACCCACAATGTGAATGTGAAGTTTCTTCCCTATGCTCCCAGAGAGGATGAGGCAGCTGAAAGTGCAACAGACCCATGGGAATTGTCCCTCCTTTCCTATCAGCCTTTCCTACAACTGTCAAGGAGTTTTACCCATGGGGAAACTACATCTTGCATACCTGAGAGCCATGTTCTTGAAGCCAGGCTTGTAGGCATGATTCTGGGGGGCAACTACACTAGAAATTAAATTACTTAAAGAAACTAAATAACTTATCAAAGGTCACAAATCTGGAAGTGGTTGGATGAATAGAGATTTAAATCCAGATCTGCTTTCGCCCCTATAGCATCTCCTTCTGGAAGCTCTAGAGAAGTCATCTGGCTCTACCCACATTTCCTGTTACAGAGATGGGAAACTGTACAGATCCCAAGGTCCTACCCTCCAGGCCACAGGTGATTGGACAAGAGGAAATCAACTGATACAATATGTACCAATCAGAATTCCTTATCTGAGAATTTAGTCTTTGGACATTGAAAGACTAATCTAGATAACTAAAGCATAGAGATGAAAAACCAATAAACTTCAGGGCTGAGACTGTCATTTTGGCATAGCTATGATGGGCTACGTAAGGGAACAAAAAGACTTAGGGTGCAGAAGGAGAAAATAAAGATGCACATCTGCGGCAAATAGCAGAGCTGAGCATCCATGTCCTTTTGAGAGCCCAAGAGACAGCAAGTAGCTGAGCTTCCCTTCACTGGATTCCATGAGATTTTCTACATTTTAAAAATTTTGAGTTGAATGAATGCGTTTGTTTCTGCCCACCACAGATCCCTGAATAAAACGCAATCTACAAAACACAAGAGGGCATGCTCATGAGATGAATGAGTGTTTTACAGACAGATGAAAAGATTTGGGGTGTCCATGGGTTTCTCTGTAATATCTCTGCCCAGCCGCTTTAAGTAAACAGGGCAGAGACACCGTGCAGCCAAGGGAGAGCGAAGTGGGAAAAGTGTCAAGCACAGGGCTGCAAAATGAAAGATGCTTCATTAGGGTTCGGCATCCGCTTCTTAAGAAAAGAAGAGGAGCACAGCCCAGGCCTCCTCTCTCCCTGCAGCTTCACCACTAAAGACAGCTGGGTGATGAGTTTCTGTATCCGACGAATCTGCTTCATTTTTCGTCCCTCTGTCAACTGCAATGTGAGACAGCTCGAGAAGAAATTAATACTCGGAGTTGGTGTCAGCCCCACTGACAGCAGATCAAGGCTGAAAGACAAATTGCTCATCACAGTTCAGGGAGCCGGAGCCGAGAGAAGACAGCCCTGCCATCCCCTGTGAACTCCAGGCGGCTCCCACCAGTGGCTAACTTTGCACGGGACCCACCCTGATTTCTGCCTGCCTGCAGGGTTTGTGGGGGGCTTTAGGGGGCTGGTTCTGGGGGAGAATCCCACTGGGCTTTCTTGGAGCCCCTTGTCTGCCCTGTTTGCAGCATAATATTATGTCCCTGGTATGACCGAGCCTAATGCTCTGGAAAAGCTGTCCCTGTGCTTCACCTGCCACCAGCTCATCCCAAGTCACAGGTTCTCAGTTTTCCTTATGCCACTTTGACCACCTGACCATGAGGGATATTGTGTTTTGTGGGTCAAGTCCTGCACAAGATCCTGTCCTGAACGTCGAATGAGGACTGCTGTCTAGCCCATGTTGCACTGGCTAAACCAAATGCCCCGACAGATGCAACCAGGTCACATCTGTTTGGAGAGAGGGTGACTTTTCTAGTTTGCACTAAGGTGCTACTTTCATTAGTGAACCTCCTGGCAACATTGTATTTTAGAGCTGTTAGTTTGTTTTCTTCTTTCTTTTCTTTCTTTTTAATTTTTTTTAGAGACAAGGCCTTACTCTGTCACACAGGCCAGAAGGCAGTAGCCCAATCACAGCTCACTGCAGCCTCAACTTCTGGGCCCAAGTGATTCTCCTGCCTCAGCCTACCCAAGTAGCTGGGACTTCCACTGTGCACCATCACACCAGGCTAATTTTTATATTTTTTTGTAGAGATAGGATCTCACTATGTTGCCCAGGCTGGTCTTGAAGTACTGGCCTCAATAGATCCTCACACCTCAGCCTCCTAAAGTGCTGGGATCACAAGCATAAGCCACCGTGCCTGACCCTATAGGTTTTGTTTACTTTCTGTTACCCTCAAGTAGATTGTAGACTCTGTGAGTGAAGACACTGTACCGGAAATATCCCATTTGCCTCTCCAGGGCCACTTGCCAGGCTTCTCCTCCCTGCCTTGTGCCCTAAGATGATGACAAATTAATGACCTTCCTTGCTCTCCAGGATTCAACCAATAGGAAGTGCCATAGGAGATCAAAGGGTGAGAGGATAGAGGGGGTTGGAGTGTCTGTTCTCAGCAGTCTTCTTTCTGCTGCATTGACTTGGTTGGCTGTGACTATGTCAAAGGCTGTGGCTCCTGCCACATGGTCTCTTTCTACAAAACTACTCTCTTCACTTCTGACTGGTCACTCTCCCTTGCTTTGTCCCTTCAGGCCTGAGGGTGGTAAAGCCTCCCTAGTTTTACTAGCCCTGTGGTACTACACAATCCCTCTTGGATTTTTTTACACACGGCCCACCTGTGCAAACTGTCCCTTTATTCAACTCTTCCTCAAATCCTCAATTTGAGTCCACCATCTCTTTCCTACCCGGAGCCCAGTTAAGACATCAAGACAACGCTTGGTTCGTTGCTCTGCCTCCAGCCCCTAGAAGAATGCCCAGCACAGAGCAACCACCAGTATTTGTGGCATGAGTGAATTCTGATTCCCCAAAGTGACAGGCCTTGGATTGTCAGTACTTTGTCAAAGACTCACCAGCATCCTCGTTATTCAGCCCCGTAGCTCGGCTGTTGGAAACTAGTCACGAGGACAATTCTTCCCACCTAATCCTTCGATGTTCAGCAGTTCTCAAACCTCCCTGTTCTCATTTATTTCAGACAACAATTAGACTCTGTCTGAAAAAATGTTGCTTCTGCACTTGCCCTGGGGGCTGAAGAGAGGAATAAATGACACCTTTAGAGGAGCATCCTTTTTGATTTCTGAAAAAAGAAAAAATTCCCCGCTATTCTCTTTTTCTTTCCGCCCATTTGCCAGACCCAGTCTCCTAAATTAGTGCTAGAGGGTGCTCGCTGAACAGGATAATCCTACTGTGAAAAAAAGCGTGAAGCAATAACACAGTACGCACACCAGAACTGCTTAGTCCAGGGAGCCATCGTGCATTCACACAAAGGCGCACATCCTCGGGGGCAGCTGTCTGAGGGCTGTTGGGCATAATGACCAGGTGGCAATATTCCAGTCCTGGACTGTGCAGAATTTTCTCTCCAGGGTTTTGCAGAAATGACATTGTCAGAGAAAACAATGAATTAATGGCCACACGACAGGAGCCTTGAGACTAATGGTACCCAACTCAGAAAAATGCAGGAGACGACTGGAAGGCAATTACGACACAGTCCATGCCTACAACTCTGTCATTACCATCCGAGCATTGCGAGGAAGCCTCTCTCCTTTGGAAGGTCACATTTGTGTGGTGCCAAGTGGTTGGGAGAGACACAGGGTAGATATTTCTACGGAAAATTCTCCAGAATCATATGCAAACACCCCATCCATCTCCCCTCTCTCCCTCCTTCTCTCTCTCTCTCTCTCTCTCTCTCTCTCTCTCTCTCTCTCTGTTTCTGTATCTATCTATCTCTCTCTCTCCCTATTTCTGTATCTCTCTCTCTCACACACACACACATACACACACACACACACACACACACACACACACACACACACACACGGACGCACACACTCCAATTTAAATGATTCAGCTCTTCCACTTTCCAAACCCAGTTCCCACAAAGCTTTGTTTACGCAGGCTAGGCAAAGCGACATTACCTACTTGACAAGTAGCTTTTGATTAAAAACACCGAACTCTGCCCAAGTAATTGTGCTGCACACAAGAAAAACATTTGAGGGCCTGAGGAGAAGTTCCTCTTTATTCCCAGGAAAACTGAAATGCCATTTTTTTTAAAGGAAAAAGACCTCTGTCTTGCATAGTTTGAACAAAGCTCACATCTGTACATTCTAGTATTTGCTAGATTTTTCTATAATGAGCATTTGGGTTATTTTTCAACCATTATTTTTTATGACAAAGTCATAAATGTGTCCATTTGCGTCACCAAAAGGACAAGCACTACACATAAAAAAGGAAAAATTTCTCTTAATTATTACTCCCTGTCCATCTCCCAGCTCCAGAAGTACTTTTATGCATATGAAAAGGCTCCTCCCATACCCTTTTTCTAAATAGGTATGGATGTATCTATATGAATCTTTACACATATTTTATTTTGAGTATCATCTTTTTTTTAATAAATGGGGTTATGCCTCATGTATCTGTTCCACAATTTTTAAAAATTTAACTGTCTTAGAGACGTTAGAATCAGTGCATAGAAATTTGCCTTATTGTTTTAAGCCACTGCCCTGAATTCAGTAGTATTACCAAATTATGGTTTATTTCCTTAGGTCTCCTCAGATGCATATTCTGGTTACTCTTAATGTCTCACTCTGCCATGCAATGCAATGGTAAAATATTTGTACATTGCCTACTTGGACACACGAGCCCATACTTCTATATGGGAGAGATAATTAAATCAGTTAAGATACTTTGGGCTAAAAATGAAAGAAGATCCAAGTAACTAAACAATAAGGAGCCGGGCTCGGTGGCTCAGCCTGTAATCCCTCACCTTTGGGAGGCTGAGGTGAGTGGATTGCCTGAGTCCGCCAGTTCGGGACTCGCCTGGGCAACTTGGCGAGACCTCATCTCTACAATAAATCAAAAAATTAGCCGGGCATGGTAGTGCGCGCCTGTAGTTCCAGCTACTCGGAAGGCAGAGGCGGAAGGATCGCCAGAGCCTAGCAGGTCGAGGCTGCGGTGGCCGGGAGCGGCCACTGCACTCCAGTCTGGGCGGCAGAGTGAGACTCCAACTCAAAAAAAAAAACCAATAAGGGCTTTATTTTCTCATGTCATTGGGGAGTTAGAAGGTAGGGTGGTTCTAAAGATGTCTAATTCAATGGCTCAACGCCACTATTCTGGAGCCAGGTGCATTCTTTCCATTTTTCTGGTCTGCTATTCTCAATGAGTTGGGAATGCCTCCCCCAGGGGTCACATGATGGCTGGAGATTTAGGTGTCACGTGCAGATGTGACTCCTCAGCTTTCCTTGGGTCCACTTGGCTAGGATCAGGCTGTAAGCTCACACATGCACCCGTCACTGGCAAGGGGGATGGGCTGACCATGACTGGTGTGGACCAGTCGTGATTCCTTCTCTTGTTCTTGGAAGAAGAAAGGAAGAGGAAATTGATTTTATTAATCAAAGTAACCTCCAGGAACTCAGTACCAAATCACAGCCTCCCCGAGTATCTAAGTACAAGTTACTCTACATCTTCAATCACACTTAATAAGATGTTTGAATTTCTGCAGAAAGAGCATCTCATTGTTGTTTTCTTGTACTTACCTAAGTATTAATGAGATTGAGGATCAACTTTATAGTCATCGTTTATATTTTCTCTTCTGAGAATCACCTACTCGTATTATTTGCCTTATTTTCCACTAGATAGTTTGTTGTGTTTTTGTTGATTTGTAAAATATTTATTATATGTACACCCTGTAAACACATATAATCAAAAAATTGTGGAAGGTTCTTAAGAGTAGGGTACACTTAAATTATCCACCTTTGTTCTTACTTAGAGCCTCAAGTGCTCCTACAACAGTTCAGAGAGCAGAAGGAGATCCATTTCGTGGAAAAGGTTATGGTGGTATGATTTCTAAACCACGAGCTTCAGAACAAACGTTCCTAGACAGATGTTAAAAGGCAACTGGAAAACGCCACCAAAAATGTCCTACTTCTAGGGTCTCACCATGCACACATATCATAGGGACCACCTCTGTTTTGGTTCTGACCACTTCTTAGCTGTGTGACCTCAGGCCCATCATTTCATCTCTCTGAGCCTTGTTTTACTGGTTGTAAAATAGTCTTTCCCCTTGCACGAGCATATAGCACCGTGGTTCTCTACCTGTAACCTGGGCAGTTCAGAAGTGGCCAAAAGACAATGCCTTAAGGAGCAGTCCTCTATCAACGGTGACAAATGATTGCAGGCAAGTATCTGGGTTGCCTTGCTTTCAGATGAAACAACTCTGAGACATGTTCTACACCAGGATTTGACAAACTACAGCCTGCCAACCAAATCTAGCCTACCACTTGCTTTTGTAAATAAAAAATAAATAAAGCTTTATTGGAACACAGACACACCCATTTGTTTACATATCATCTATGACTGTTTTCATGCTAAAAGGGCAGAGTTGTGCTACAGAGATAATACACCCTGAAAAGCCCAAAATATTTATCGTTTTTTTTTTTTAATTTTTATATATTAGTTTTTTGGTTTGTTTTGCTTTTGTAGATATGGAGTCTCATTATGTTGCCCAGGCTGGCTTTGAACTCCTGGCTTCAAGCAGCCCTCCTGTCTCAGCCTCCCAAAGTGCTGGGATTACAGGTGTGAGCCACCACTCCCAGCTCTGTGTGGCCCTTTCCAGACAAGTTTGCTGACCTAGACTCTACACTATGCCCCAGCGGATCCAGCAGAGGTGAGCCCAAGTTGCTCACGGTAGTTACCGGCTTCCTCACTAACACACCTTCGTCTCCCCTCATGGTACTTCCTGGGATCATGTCCCAAATATACTGCTTGTGCTCACAAAGCTGTAACGTCCTGGATAGTCTTGGAAGAAAAGTAGGTAGAGTGGGAAAACACAGGGCATTATGGACCATGATGGATCTGAGGCACAGAGCCAAAGTATCTTCAGAGTTAACCATCCCCCTCATCTCCTGTCACTTCCACAAATCGCCACCAACACACACACACACACACAGTCAGCTGGCCATTTCTTAGCAGTGGTGGTTTTACTCACATTACCATTAATGGTTAGTGGCTTGCAAACTAAATGGAAAAAGCAAATGGAAGATGAATATGCCTTTCCCTCCTCTGCATTTTAAGGAAAGCACCCTGACTCCTGTCTGGTGTGCCACATGAAAGAGGTAGACTTTCTCCATATGGAAACATGTCTGTTTAGTCTGTACATACACATATTTTCATGCATAAAATAAGTCATCAAACATCTCTCCTAGAAGAGGAAAGGATGCCTAAAATCTCATGATTGTCTGCAATGCTACAGTAATGCCACTCTCAAAATTCAGAGTGCAAGCCTCTAGTGTCTTAAGTACACCTTGCATCTTCCCACCTCTGGACATTTACACAGGCTACGCCTGCTGCCTAGTACACTTTCTTGCACTTTTATCATCATTTGGATCTCAGCTTAGATATCACCTTCCCACAGAAGCCTTCCCCAATCCTTCCTCCAAGTGCTCCCTGCCACCAAGCAGGTCAGGTCCCGGTAACACCGTGTTTGTTGTGCTTATTAAATTTACCCATTGTGATTCTTATCATAATAACTAAATACATGTTTAATTTCTTCCTCTCACACATGACTATAAGTTTCTTGAGGTCATAAATCACATCTCTCCTGTTTACAGTCATAGCCCTGGCCCTGATACTCAGTGGATACTCAATATATTTTTTAAGTAGACAAATGAATGAAAGGATGAATGGATGATTGTACCCTTCAGAGAATCCAGTGGCCATTCTTTTAGTGTAATAATCCCAAGATGAATCATGGAATGACCTAAAGGAGCTCCCCGCATCTAAAATTCTAACCTGATGGGAATCACCTGGAGATCTTGTAAAAAATGCAGATTCAGATTCAGTACCTCAGGGCTGACACTCTGCTTTTCTGACAAGCCCCCACATGACACAGATGCTTCTGGTCCCTGAGCCACTCTTTGAGTAGCAAGGACTTAGATGATCTTAAGCAACAACAGTGGCAGGTAAATTTATTTTTAAAGTACCCATTCTTTTTGCCTCCATTGACATTTATTTTTACAAAAGTTCTAAAAGCAGCAATACTTCCAGGCGGGGCAGCTGTACCACTCAGCTTAATTTTTGGACGTTTAACCTAAGACCAGCTAGTCAGACCTTAATACATACTCAAAATTCTATGTGATGCTATTTCTCAATTTGAAATCATGTAACTCACCAAGGCACTCAGTTCCATGATGCTACTTTGTTTAAAAATGTGAGGACAGGATGTTAGGAGCCTGAGCTGAATACAACTCAAGAAGCATCAGAAAATAGGATGTCACCCAGATGTCTCTGCAGCTCCTTAAGCCACAGTGGGACCAGTAGCTGTCCATTGTTCACAGTGGGATCCTACTGTCACCATTCATGATGGTGGTGACTTCTTTTTCCAAGTATGTGTATGTATCTCTGTGTGTGTGTGTGTGTGTGTGTGTGTGTGTGTGTGTGTGTGTACAAATGAAGACACATACATATATATACATGAATGTATATATGTATGTATATATGTGTGTATATATATGTATGCATATATGTGTGTATTTGTGTGTGTATGTCTTATCTTCTCATAAATGCCGTTTACATCTGGGTGCTTTCAGGATTTATAGAAGCGCGCCTGTAATTCCGGCTACTTGGAAGGCTGAGGCAGAAGGATCGCCGGAGCCCAGCAGGTCGAGGCTGCGGTGGCCGGGAGCGGCCACTGCACTCCAGTCTGGGCGACAGAGTGAGACTCCAACTCAAAAAAAAAAAAAGAAGATATTCTGAGCTGTAGATCCTGAGGACTTCAACATTCACCATCAAACTGTAGGAGTACCAGACAATGGATACAATGTTAGAACTAGAGCTCTAGCCTCAGACCGATCTGGATTGGAGAAATACCAGCCATACTTCATCGCTGTGTGCCTTTGGGCAAGTTACTTAACCATCCTGGACCTCAATTTCTGCTCTGTAAAATGACAACTATAATAATCCCCACCTGAAAGGGTTGTTGTGAATGTCATACCAAATGGTGTGTGTAATGTGCATGCTTCAGGGTCTGGCATATGGCAGGTGTCGACAAATGAGAGCTTTTGTTATTGTTATTATTGTTGTTGTTGATACCCCAGAGAAAGGTAAGAGAATTTTGATGTGTGGGTTGAAAGGACTCTTCTGTATTAGAATAAGTGAAGGTCTGGTGTCTTTTTCTTTCATCCGAGCCTGGAGAAATGTTCATCCTGGAGCATTCACCTTCTGGAAGCCTTCCTCAGCAGGGTCCCTCAGCATGCCAGTGGGCTGCTTGGCACGTCTGAGTGCTCAAGATACTTGTCATTTCATGGCTTCACTCAACTGTGCAATTCTGTGTGCAATATTGCAAAAAGCAGAGGCCAAAATTCAGGACAGGGCTCTGGAAAACATTCAGAGATCTGTGATTACAAGGCCAGCTAACACAAGTCCCCTCAGTATAAGTAACACAAGCCCCTTCAGAGAGCAAAAGAGGAGAATTTAACCCAGACACAGGGGTGTCCTGTGGCGTTCATGGGTGGAAAATGCAGTGGGAACTCCCAAAGGGTGGCCCTTGGACTCAGGACATCACTGGCCTCATCCCGACACTTTACCTCACCCCATGCCCACCCTCCGCAGACCAGCAGATGTGGAAGAATGTGGCTACTCCCAGAGACCCTACTTCTCTGAGAACTTCCTCCTGCTGGGTTGTAGCCAACTTTGAACCGAGTGACACAGCGCCACTTTCTTCACCTCAGCAGTAAGCAGAGGTGGACACTTGGCCTAAATTGACCAATCAGTTTCTTCCCTGATCATGAGGACTTGGGGCTGAGTAGTCTTGGCTGGTTTTCTCATCTGTGAAATGGTGCTAATAATAGTAACGTTCTACCTTGTAAGACTGTGGCAGTGATGGAACGAGAGATTCAATGCCAAGTTCTTACCCAACACAGGTTACATAATATGTCCTCAGTAAAAATATGACTGTTATTATCATTGTTAACCCTAACACTAAGCACCCTAGCAGAAGGCCTAGCACAGAGTAGTGCTCAATGAATAGATAAGGGATGAATGAATGAATCAGTCAATCAATCAGGGAATGCCCTAGGCTATAATCACTCATGCTATTTGATGTTCAACTGTAGCAGTACATGAGCTGCATGTTTGTCTCTAAAAACACTGGCCTTGGACTCCTGAACAAAACCAAGTTGAACACCCCAACCCTGGTCTCATGTTTGTAAGATGCAGGTGCTGTTAAGAGTTTTAAGTGTTGCCAGGTACTTGCGAAATATTTTACAGGTCATTAAATCTCTAGTTAGAGAAACTCAATCATGTGTTTTCATTCAAATGATATTTGGGCCATTTCAAAGATCAGGTTCACGGTGCAAGAAATATGGTTTAAGTTTCCCTTTGAAAGAGAGGAATGGGGAACATGCATTTCACAATAGCTTCCAAGAGTTTCACGACATGTTTCTTGTTTTATACTTCCTATAATCATTCTCTCTCTTGCAAATGATTCCTTGTTCGGCTTTCACTGCTCCTGAATAGCATTTATTTTGTCTGCATCTCCACCTACACCCTAGGCTCAAAAAAGCACATCCTGGAGATTTGTGCCTGCATTAAACAGAGAGCATGTTTATATGTTTTAAATGTAGCTGCAGTAAACAACTTTTGAAATGTACATTGAATAAACGCAGACAAACAGGCTTAATCAACTCGCCCTTGGAGAGCAAGTCACAGGGAAAGTTTTGCAAATGGAATTTTCTCCCAGTGGTGGTTTAGAAAAGAGCCTTCAAAGTGGTAACCCATGCCCATACCTGGACAGGCTTCAAGAAGATAGAGATACCAGACTGGAGCTTCCAGATTTTGTGTGACATTTTCAGTGAAGGGATGCAGCAAAGAAATAAGGATTCATTTACCAAATGACAGAAGGGCAGATGACCTCGTCTAATCCAACAGGGCCACAATGAAGCCATCAGACATTAACCAGCACCCTCAGGAAGCAAGTGCTCACAGACACCTCCTTTGGTATCATAAACCAGTATTTAACATCTTGAGTTTAGGCATCTTTGAGTCCCAAGATCCTGGAACAATGACAGGCCCTTAATAGGCCCCCAGAAAATATTTGTTGAACTAAGAATATTCCCGCTAGATAAAAAATGACAGATCCCATTTACCGATAGCTTGGTGCATGCCAGGCACTCTTTGTTCACTAAGTTCAATCATTACAACTGCACCACCAGGCAGCTATTATTATGAGCATCTCCACCGTTTTAGAAGTAAGAACCTAGAGGTTCCAAGAAGATAAAGGACTTGTCCAAGGTCACTCTGCCAGGAAGTAGATTAAGGATTTGAAACCTATGTTTGCCTGACACTAAAATCTGTATTCTTGCCTCTTTTCTCCCCCACTCCTCCTTTTTTTTCTTCTTAAGGGCATTTCCTCTAGTTCATTCTGCCTGTCATGAGGGAAGCAGGGTATAATTTCATGGTTCAAGGGACCCACATGCTTAGCGTCCATCCACCATGTGACAGTCCATGCAGGGACACACACCATGGTTCCTACACAGCCTGAAGAGACCTGTAACTGTGCCCAGGCATCCCTCAGAAGCTCAGCTGCACTTCTTCATTGCTCCCAGAATGAGCAGGCTTCTGGATGCACAGACATGAGTAATTCTCTTGGGTGAACAAGGCATGGCACGCACGACCACATGAGCAGCTGGTCTCCCCAAGACTGATAGGGATATCTTAATCCTTCATATCCTTTTTGTGCTTCCCATCTCCCAGCTGTTGCATCTCCTGCTAATTAATATTATTTCTCTTCATCTTTCATCTAGTCAATCAACAAACATTCGTTGAGCCCTTATAAAGACAAGGCCAGCTCTGATCTCAAGAGCTCACACCTGAATAGGAGCAAGTGCATTCAATAAGTAACTTTAGTGCATGAGTTTAACATGCCAGGAAGAGAGATTTAGTCAGGATGCCATGGGAACACAGAGCATGACTTACTCTGCCAGCGGAGGGAGAATTGAAGAAGCGGGTGCTTGGAAAGACTTCATAATGGTGATGGTATTTAAGTTGGATCTTGAAGGTAGAGAAGGAGTTGTCCAAGTGGGAGTAGAAATAAAAAGCATTGCCTTCAGGAGACATAATGCACTACCAGGAGTTCAGCATGTTTCACAAGTATTCAGAGTGACTAAAGACAGAGTGGGGACGGGAGGGCAGAGGTGCAACCAGCAGATACAAAGTCATGAAACGCTCTGTAGAACACCCTGAAGAATTCAGGCATTGCTATGAGGTCAGCTGGGAGCCATTGAAGGGTCTTGAGCGGAAGCGTGTAGTAAGGTTTGCTTTATAGAAAGATGGTACATTAGTTTCCTAGGGCAGCTATAACCAGTTATTACAAATGGTTGGCTGAAAGCAACAGAAATGTATTCTCTCACAGTTCAGGAGGTCAGAAGGTCAAAATCAAGGTGTCAGCGGGGCTGGTTATTTCTGGAGTCTCTTAGGGAGAATCTGCCCTACTCCTCTCTCCTAGCTTCTAGTGGCTCCTGCAGTCCTTGGTGTTTCTTGGCTTGTAGACACATCATTCCAGTCTCTGACTCCCTCTTCACATGGCAGTTTCCTCTGTGTGTCCTCCCTTTCTTTTATAAGGGCATCAGTCACTGGATGTGGGAATTACCCTAATTCCATCTGACCTCATGTTAGCTAATTACATCTGCAAAGGTAATAGAAAAGGTCCCGTTTGAGGTGGGTGTGAATTTTGCAGGGACACTGTTCAACCCACCCCAGATTGTGTGAGTGGGAACCTAGGAGACCAGCCAGGAAGCCAGACCCACAGAGAGCGAACGGGTCATAGATACACCAGTAAAAGAGGAACCCAGTTCCATATCCATGACTTTGGTGGGGTCTTTACCCAAGAAGAAGGGGAGATGACATAGTGAGACCCATTAGACGGGACCTTACAGATCACATAGCTCACCTTTCCTCTGTTTACTGATAAAAGTAGTCATGGTCACTATAATGTGGTGAAATCAGTATTTCATGAATTAGATCATCAAAGATCCCGTTATAGTCATAAGATTGTTTTAATGCATGTTGGCTCTTTCTAGTAAGGTTTAGTTTAGGCCTTGAGCTCAGAAGCTTAATTGTGTCAATAGCCAGCGTTTATTAAGCACACACTAAATGCCAAGCACATGTGAGGTGCTTTGAATTCCTTAGTTCTAATGCCCATATCTCTAAAAAGAAAGGGAATACTATGAATGTCTCCATTTTACACACAAGGAAATTGACACTCAGTGAGATTATAATTTGCCCCGGATCACAGAGTACTGAAGCTGAACTGGAATCTCAGGCCATGTGATGCCAAAGGACGTTTCTCAAACAAAAAACTCTATTTAAAAAAATACATATCTATAAGGTCAGGCGTGGTAGCTCATGCCTGTAAGCCCAGCACTTTGGGAAGCTGAGGCAGGAGGATTGCTTGCGTCCAGGAGTTTGAGACGAACCTGGGCAACATAGCTAGAACTCATCTCTACAGAAAATATAAAAATTCACTGTGCTTGGCGGTGTGTGCCTGTAGTCCCAGCTACTCAGGAGGCTGAGGCAGAAGGATTGCCTAAGCCCAGGAGGTCAAAGCTGCAGTGAGCCGTGATTGTGCCACTACACACCTGCCTGGGCAACAAAACGAGACCCCAACTCAGTATATACATATACAGGATGAAGGGCAGTGAGGTATAAATATTGTGTCAATTCAAGAGGCCCCAATGTGTCTTGCTCCCAAAGAAGGTGTCTTCACATCCCTAGCTTGGGATAAAGAACCAGTCTGAAAACCTGGATGACAAATTGGAGTCATCCTCCCTGTCTGTAGGGTGTTCAAAAGGAGATGCACCCAGACCCAGATGGGCACCCTCCCGTTGAACAAGGAACCTGGCATCCAACTTAATTAATCTCCCTCTCACTGCCAGCATTTCGCTTGCCTTCCCGTCTGTTCAAAAGAAACCTTTTCTCTCCAGGGATTAAGGGGACTTTTCAGTTCCAACTCATTCAGAATGAAGTTCCTTCGAACAAGTGGCCAACTTCTTTTTCCCCTTTGAGCCTGACATGCGGACCCAGCTGTTGCGTCAGGAAACTCCGCCAACAGAGTCTGTCATGCCCAGACCTCGTCTGGTGTCTGCTTGGGCTTTTTTTAAAAAATACTTGTAGGGTTTTTTTTTTCCTTTTAATTATAATTATATGTCAAAGGGAATCTGGAACTTGCAGAGCCAAAGATCAAAGCCTCAAGAGGGACTACGTTGTCCAACAGTCCCCAACAGGACTCTTAAGATACAAGGAAAAGGGTAGATGGGGTGATGACATCAGCTTGGCTAGCCCCAGCCCTCCTTCACCCCACCATGTGTTCATATGACTACTCAGCCAGCTGGTCCCTTCAGTGTGGCCAGAGAAGGAAGGGACCTGCAGGATCTATAGGGTGTAATCTGAGGATAGACCAGCATGGTTCTGCCCGAAAACACACCCTGACACACTAAGCCTGGTACATGCATGAAACTGCACCATATGTCAAGCATCCCTTTGGGTTAAGCATTGCCTGCTCCATTTTCAAGGTGAAAAGATCACTAAGTTGAATGATATCTGTGTCAGTCCCACCTTAGTATAAATTGGTCTACAGGTTGGTTTCCATAGTTCAGAACAGTATGAGGCTATTTGGCACCTAGGTGAGGGGAATAATTAATGGAGAAGAATAAATATTTAGACATCACTAGCGAAGGAAAGAAATGAAGGAAACCAAAAGTTATTAAGCACTTACTGTGTGATAGTCTTTTACATGTGCAATATTATTGCTATTTTAATAGCAACCATCTAAGGTTAGCACTATTCATCCTCATTCCAGAGCTGGTTCATTTCTCCCAGCTGTCATCTAACCCAGAAGTTCTCAGACTTTACCAGGAATAGGAGTCTGCAGGAAAGCCTGAAAGAGAAGACTCCTGGGCCCCACCCCAGAGGTTCTGATTCACCTGGTCTCGTATGTAGCTTATGAATTTGCAAGTGTGATAAGCTCCCAGGTGATGCTGATAGGGTTGGTTCATGAACCACAGTTTGAGCAGCACTGTTCTTGACAAATCATGGCTATCTTATTTACTTGGCCAACGATTGGTTCAAATGATGAGCATCTCTGATCCCATTTGGGCCAATGAGACATGAAAGACTTGCCCAGATATCTGAGAAAGAAGCCTTGCCCCGATTACTACCCTGATTTACAACCATGAGGGGAACGTGTCTCAGGATGAAGCTAATTCTGTGGGCAATTGACTCTGTGCATAGTCAGGGACATGACAGACCTTCTAAGCCAACCCTGAAACCTCAAATTCTCCTCTGGACTCTCTCCTACATGAAGTAATACATTCCCTTATGTTTAAGCAAGGGTGGGTATAGTTTCCTGTTACTTTTAGCTCAAAGACATTGTCACTCTCTGAGGAAGAAACAGTCTTGATCCAAGGCCCAGGGTCACATAGCTGTCACCCAGCTCTGTGATGCCAGATGTCCCTTCAATTTATTTCTCTGCCCAAGTGGCTTTCTCTCCCAATACTTAGTGTGATTACCCATCTACTCAGGTCCAAGAATTTGGGGCAAGACCACCTAATCTCCCATCACCAAGAGGTTAAGAATTCTATCCATCCTTTCATTCATCTGTCTCTCCATCCATCCTTTTCTTCACCAAGCATTTATCCAGTGCTTTCTTCATGTCAAACCCTGTGCCTCAATGGGACGATCCACTTCAGGACGGGATGCCATCTTAACCCCAAAGGAGCTCAGATCTAGAGGAAGAGGCAGCCCCACACTCTCAGCATTTGCTTTTATGTTCCCAAGACTTAGGCAGTAAGATCAGCCCACTCTTGCCCAGATGTTTGGTTCCTGTGGGTTTCTAAGGTGCTGGCAGATAATAAAAACCCAGTCTCCTTTTATTTGACTCAGATGGATTTACACTCCTTTGAAAGGTTGAATCCTTTTTTAACATCAGTAAAGCAATTCAAGCTCCTCAGTAATGGGGATTGTATAAATATTCAACCATCACATTTCTCTGTTTATAGAGCATCAAAGTGCACAGCACATTGTAAAACTTCTAATTAATTCTCATAGCGCCCTAGTGTCATGTGCAAAAGATGGATAATAACCCTATTTTACCGATGGGACCAATGGCCACTGTAACTCAGCAACTAGCCTGTGGTCATGTGGCAGATCACCTGCATTTTATACCCTCATTAACAGCACAGCTTATTAATTATAACAATTACATTAACAACTAGCATTTATTGAGAGCCCCCATAAACCTGGCTCTGTCCTGAGAACTTCACACACACGTGAGTCGGTTGACTCTCCATTGCAACCCTGTGAAGTAGGCTCTGTGATTGTCCTCACCTTGCACATGAGGAAACTAAGTCTCCAAAGTGTTATATCTGCCAAAGACTCTGGCCAGTGAATACAGGTCTGTATGATTCCAAGTCTCGTACCCTGCCCTTTGACTTATGGTATCTTCTGGGTGGCATGTTGAGAAGTAATAATCTGTGTATCCTTGCCCTGAGTCTCCTACTGCTTTGCTGTGTGACCTTGGGAACATTCTCCAGCTTCTCTGAGTCTTGGATGCTCATCTGTTGATGGATCAGGGAAAGTATAGGCTTTGGAGCCAAAGTGCAGTTGGTTATCTGATTTGTAGAATGGAGAGGATAGTAGTCCTAACCCACAAAATGTACTATGAGGGTGAATTTAGCTAATGTGAGTCCCCCCTCGGAAGAGACCTTAAAGATTATATTGATTAATTAAAGATTATAAAGATCAATTTTTCTTCTGTTTACTGATAAAAGTAGTCATGAACACTATGAAGTGGTGGAAATCATTAATTAGATAATCTGTCTTGAGGCTCCCTTTATAGTCACAAGATTATTTTAATGCATACTGGTGCTTTCCAGTAAGATTTAGGGTAGAACCACACAGTTTGCGCATAGTAAGCACTTAGTAAGACACTTAGTAAGTGAATGGAAACTGTTTTTAGTATATCTCCATGATGGAGGGGTTGTGCTGGGTAATCTCTCAACACTGATGATCTCTGATGAGTCTAAAATGAACTATGGCCCATAGATTTTGGTTTAGCCAGAGGAAAATAGTATTACTCTCCTAGGGTATAGCTTGGGTCATCTAGACAAAATATTTGCAGTGTGTTGACAGAATCATGGACAAGTCAAGATCCTCTTAGTTGCAAGTGATAGAAAAATCCAATTCAATGTGACCTGCACAAAAGAGAAAATCTGTTGTCTAAGGTTAACAAAAAGTCCATAAGTGAATCTAGTTTCAGGAATGGTTGGGTCCAAGCAATCAAACATTATCTCCAGAAACATACTTCTCTTTCGCTTGTGCTGCCTGTTCTCAGCTAGGCTTTTCCAAGGCATCACCAAGGTTCTAGCCTGGAATTTCCCGTGAGAGCAACCCCAGCGGAATCTCTTTCCCTGTAGCTGCAGCAAAGTTACTGGGACTAAACACTATTGTCCTTCCTTGGAAGTTAGACTCATAAAATAACCAAGCTCTCCCTGGGGCCAGGGGGGTGGGACATTCTGATTGACTGGGCCTGCTTCATATGCCCACCTCTAAAGCCACATGGATTGAAGTTCGGAAAGGAAAGCTCCCCCAGGAAGCTGACTGGCGGGTCTTTGTCTAGGAGAAGACTACTGAAGTCTAGCTGCCAGTCAGTAGTTTTCCTGGACTTGGAGTCCAAGAGCATAACTTTGGGCTTTAATCTCCTAGCTGCAAATTGGTGTCCAATTCCCAATCACAGTGACCTAGGGAAAACTCCCAAGAGCCACACTCAAACCCCTCAACATCATCTTCTTCCTGTGCCCTCAGTATAATATACCAACTTCCTTTCCTCACCTCCCTCCTCATTCCTCACTACTCCCCCACACAACCCTATTGGTATGCTCCAGTTGGACTGAACCACCTTCACTACCAAGTTCTCAGTGACCTCCAGATCTTTGCATATGCAGTTCCCTCGGCATGGCACATCTTCCTCCTTCCTTTCTGTTATTTATTTTTAAATTGACGAATGAAAAACTATTTATATTTATGACATACAGCATGATGTTTTGATATATGTATACATTGTGAATGATTAAATGAAGCTAATTAACATATCCATCACCTCGCATATTAATCATTCCTGGTCCTTCAGGACTCTGCTCAGAACTTGAAGTCACTTCCTTTATCTCTGATTGTCCCTCCATCTTTGCCAGGTCAGATGTGCCCACACAGCCACCCAGTCCCCTCATTCTCACCACAACCTACATCATACAGTATTGTGATTGTCTGTGTGCCCACTCCCGCCATGAGACTCTGGAGCTTTGAGGAGAGTGTATATTTCCTAGTTCTGGACTTGGACCCCAAGAGGAGTTCAGGAAGACCTTTTTGAATGGAAGAATATTCACTATGCCCTGGGCAGTGAGGATGATTCACTGACAAGTTCACAGGTCAGGAAAGCCAGGAGTAAGGCACCGAGTGAGAGAAGGACCAAGAAGTCCCCAGTCCGTTGTCAAAATACCTCCAACAGGGATGAGGTTAGGCAAATGGGCAGTCTTGAATCTCAGCCCTAGATAAGGTCTTAACCCAGCCCCAAACCCATGATGGATCTAGGTCATGCCGAGCAGAGCCCCTTTGATACAAAGATCCTCACCACTTCCTCTCCAAAGGTATTCAATATGATTTTAAAGAAATCTCAGTTTCCACAAAAAGTTTGTGTTCTGCCAACAAAAATGCTCCCTCGCCTACCTTTATGGTGGTTGCTTCACCTCCCGCTGATTTGCATGATGAGGCTGCTTCCATCCCTGATTAGTCCCAGGATTGCATGCAAATGAGCATTTGACACCATCAAGGGCATCCATGCTTGCACTTCTTTGAAGGAGGGCTCTCCTCGGTTCAGGCTTTCATGTTTGAAAATAATAAGCAAGTTTAGTTCATTTCTCTTCCCCAAGCCGCAAGCTGTCTCCTGTCTCCACTCACCCCCCAGGAACCATGTTTGCTAACTAGAAGGAGAAAGGTGTTTTGCTTTTCAAACAAGTCCAAACCCCAATTAGTTTCTCAGCAACTTGATCCTCATTGGTGGCGACTGTGGTTTCTCATCTGGCGTTGTTATTGATTTGGTCAGAAGTAATTAAGGAGATAATTCTTACTCAATTACATTTCCCTGAATTTCCTGAGGTTGCTAACTCTGCTCCCTGGCTGTATTTTCTTTTCCAAATTAATTTTGTCTTGACTCTGAAATGAGCATGGATATTATAAAGCTTGTTGTGCTTGTTGATTTTTTGCAGGAAAAAAGTAGGGCTCTGTATTTTAATTCCAACTAGGGCTCTCCAACTCTTTTAATTTTTAGAAAATTAATGCAAAACATACACAGGTTTTTTTTTTTTTTGTAAAGACCAAATATCACCAAAAGCCTTCTACTGCAGAGCAGGAGTCCCCTTCTTCCCTGCCTTCCTGTCATCCTTGTTGCCATCCCCCAAGGCAGCTACTTCCAAAACTTCTTTGCTATTTCTTTCAACGATCCATGTCTCTACATTATTCGTTTTACCTGTATTTCTCAGTTTACACAGTTAAGACTTGAATGATTTTCTGCTATGAAAGATGGGGATCTAACTCCCTTCTATCTCTACACCACTCCCCACCTCAACTCCTATTCCTCCCAAATAGCCTTACCTTCAGTTCCTCTACTGGTTAATTCTATCATCTATTTATTTTCTTATTTCTAATTTTCTTGAGTCAGAGTCTCACTCTGTCACCCTGGCTGGAGTGCAGTAGCACAATCACTGCTCACCACAGCATTGACCTTGTGGGCTCAGGCAATCCTTCCACCTGAGCATTTTAATTTTAATTTATTTTATTTTATTTTAGAGATGAGGTTTCACTTCACTATGTTGCCCAGGCTGGTAATTCTGTCATTCTAAAAACTATGTCACACTTAGATGTCTTGACCCATTTGCCATAGAGAGTATCTTTGACTCCTTGCTTTGTAGAAGAGATGAGTTCTCTGTCAGCTCGCCTTGTGTCTTTTACTACTACGTTTACATCATCAAGATTGATGGCATTCACATTCTGTATTTGTAATTCAGTTTTCCAATCTTTGACTCTGGGTTGAGTCTAAAAGCTGAACAACCAACAAATGTTAGTATTACTTTTACCCATTCATTCACTTACTCAACAAATTACTGCCAAAAAACCACTCTTTGTTTGGCATGGTGCCCAAGACCAAAGACATGATGTGACAAGGTCACACTCCCTGCACACATTACAAGGCTAGAATTCAGAGGAGGAGAGAGAGAAAACACAATTTGCAATGTAAGAATAGCTGCTGAATTCAGTGACTTTCAACAAAATGTTTACAATATGACTACAAAGCATAATATAAAGGTAAGCTGAATATAACCACAAAAAAAGACTTTAAATTGGAGCTGCTTGGTGGTTTTTTTTTTTACTTCAAGAATATAAGCCAAGTCTTGGTGCTCAAACTTTGGTCTACTTGTCGACCCCAGTGATTCTCAGGCAGAAGTCAGAGTACTAGAGGATGTGACATGCTAGGGACCATGTACTTCTTCCAGGCACTGAGAGATGGTGAGAGACCTCACTCAGCATTGCAGTTTGGCTTCATGTTTGTGAAGCTCTTACATCAACAGCAAGTCTTTTGCCGCACTCAATATCCAGAACACACTGACTGTAAATATCCCTTTGAACACAGCCAGGAACAAACATCATCTTGTTGTGAGAGGGTCCAGACTGGTCACCCCAACACCAGTGGGAGCTAGCACAGAACACCATGGGGACCTCTGGGACCACAGAGGGAGATTTCTAACTGCTCTTGGCATGAATATCCCATCCAGGTGGGGCATTGACCACACTAGAAGTGGAATATGACAACACTAGAAGCCAGATCGCCAAGTGCATCGGGAAAATTAAAATTATAAGATGATGTAGCATCTATCCAAATACACATACATGCATATATACCAATTCAGAAAGTCACAGATTGTTCTTCTACTTGCTTACCTTGCAAACAGCTCAGTACTTTGTTACTTAATGATCACCATTAGGTCTCTTTGCCAGACTCTGGCCCTACATGCTTTGGTGAATCTGTAAAATGGGCATTAAGAATATGTCTTCCTTGTGGCTCTTGCCCAAAGTAACAGCAAATGACAGAGCTGAAATTTGAACCCAAGTCTCTCTAATCCTAATCTTTCCAATACTACAACCTACTGTCTCCTGTAGTGGCTCGGTTAGAGAGTGATCTTGTTTGCATTCAAGCCAAATCCAGGCCAATTCACACCCTGAAATGTACCAACACATTTTCCTTGCCAATAGGTGAGACTGATATGGTCAAAGAAGTTCTGTTAATTTTGTGCCTAGACCCTAAACAAAAATGAAATCAGTTTATGTAATCCAAATCACCAATTGTTTCCTGCAGAGAGATTATTCCTCTATGGTTATATTTTAGTTATATATTCCTGTGAAACTAATTACTCCAAAACTGATTAGCTTAAAACAACAAACACTGATTATTTTATAGTTTCTGTGGGTTGAGAATCCAGGCATGGCTTAGCTGAGGGGCCCTGGCTCAGGTCTCTCTTGAGGCTACAGTTATCTCAAGACTTACAGGGAGTGGGGAGGGACTGGTTTCACTTTCAAGGCAGAAACCATAATTAATCTGCAACCTAATCTCAAAAATGACATTGTATCATTTCTGCCATATTCTATTCACTAGAAGTGAGTTACTGGGTCTAGCCCACCCTCCAGGAGAGGGGACACTCAAGGGCATGAATACCAGGAGGTGGGTATCACTGGGGGCATCCTGGAGGCTGCCCATCACATGCTGGTGTGGGAAAAGCAAGACCTAGATCCTAGTCATCAACAGGCTAGGTCCCAGATGCCCTGGATCTTCAGCAGAGACAAAAACCCAGCACTTGTCTTCCACAAGAACTCAGTCTCAGCACTCTTGACAATGTGAGTCGGATACAGTTTTGTGAGGAAAGAAGGATTGTCCTGTACACAGTAAAATGTTTAGTGGCATCACTGACATCATTAAATGTAACACCCCCTCCCCACACCGTGTTGTGACAACCAAAAAGAACTTCAGTGACACCTTGGGAAGTTGCCTAGGTATCTCCTGAAGGCCCACCTTGCAGTGTGGAAGAGAAGGCACTGCACCAGCCTGTCAGCAGTAGCCCTTAGTGAATGACAACATTATCCCCAAAATGTGATCCAGCCCTCACGCCAACAGATAATTCGGAAATGCGAAAAGATAGATGATTTGGGGTTTTGTAAATACAGAAGGCTGGGATTTCATCTAATATATCCATTTTCTTTAAAATAAAAAAAAAATTTCTAAAGGTCTCTATGCCTGTAGGTTTTATGCACATGGGAGCCAGGTAATGGGCTGCCATTCTCCAGTCCTGACTTCTGTGATTCAGGACTGTTCAATCGTCTCAAACATAATTGAAAGAAAAATAACAAGAATTACAGGAAAGACCTCAGGCACATTTGCACCATTGGCACATTGATGGGAGGAGGTTTGTAATCACTGCTCTTGTTTATTTGGGGGTGGTATTTTTGTTTGTCCTTGAAAGAGTCTATGGCTAAAAATTTGTCCATGAAGCATGCTTCATTATTCTAATCCAGGGCTTAGCAAAGTTTTTCATAGTCAGACAGTAATCATTTTAGCCTTTGCAGGCCACACAGCCCCTGTTCCGACTAGTCAGCTCTGCCCTTGTGATACAAGAGCATCCATAGACAGTATTAAAAGAGTGGGTGATGCTTGTGTGCCAATAAAACTTTATTTTCAGAAACAGACTTTTCTGTGTCTTCTGGAGACTCTTTGTTCCCCTTGTTTCAATCTTTGTCTTCTCTTCCTTTTCTCTCTCCTTGCCATCCCTTTCTGTCTCTCTCTGTCTCTCTGTCTCTGTCTGTCTCCCTTTGTCTTTCCTTCTCTCCCCCCCCATCTCCCTCTCTGACTGTTAATTCAACACCTCTTATCTTATCTTCCACTTCCGTCCTCTCCCCTGAGCTCCAATCTATTCATTGACGATAGTGTCTCAGTCACCACTTCCGCACCCAGATCCCCAAAGACTCTGGAGATTGGTGTCATCTTGCTCGATATGTTCTCTCAGTCCTCTGACACCCTCCTAGACATAGGGTGAGGGGAAGTCAGGATACAAAAGACTGCCATTTGCACGCTTGTGTGAAAAGGGGATGCTTGTGATTGGAAAGAATGTGTATGTATATGTATGTGTGTATATATGAATGTGTGTGTGTGTTTGCTTATATAAAATTTATCTGAAGGGACACACCAAAGCTTGATAACACTAGTCATCTCCAGGGAGGTAAATGAATACTTTTGAGGACAAAGTGGAAGTAACACATTTTAATTACATACTTTTCGGTCTGTATTTTAAACCTTTTGAAAATACAGCTTACTCAAAAGAAAACTAAATTAACAAAAAGTGAAGTGAAATAAAACTCAAGGCTGAGCTAATTTTGCTAAAATGGCTTCCCGTGGCTTCTCAGCAGAAGTACCAGCTTCAGGGACATCAGGAGAACCTTCATCACCCCACCTACTCACAGACACACATCGTACCCTGCATTCTGACCATTCAAGCTCCTTGTGGTTCCTTCAGTCTAAAACATCTGTAGGGAAGAGATGTAATACCTTCACCTCGCCCATTGGAAGGATCGTGGCTGGACTCTCCTATAACAAAAGACAGATTAACAGAGGAAAAGCAAAACAAATTTATTTTTTAACCAAAGTTTTGCATGGCGTAGGAGCCTTAAGAAATAAAGAGCCAGGGGAAACTGTATTTTTATGCTAAGTCTAATAAGAGAAGTGAATAGTTGTAGAGGGGAGGGATTTAATGGTAATAAGCTGGGGGATGGATTCTGTCCAGATTCTTTTCTGTGTCTCTGTGAGACCTTCCTTCCCCCCAGGTATGTAGCAGGACAGCTGTCACATAAGGACCTTACTGGGAGAAGGGAGGAGGTTACAGAGTAGCCCTTTTATGGCTTCCTTTGGGGGAAAGGCGTTCACATTTCTATGACCTGCTTGACAGAGAAAAGGGAGAGGGAGAAAGGAGAGTGGAAGAAGGTCCTTGCTACCAAGGCCTTCACACCTCCTTCATTTCAAAGTATTCTGCATACCAAGGTGCCATACTTCAGAGTATCATGTTCCAAGCCCAACACATCTTTCCCTCCACTTTCTGTGTTCAGTCCGGTCTGAATCCCTGCCAGTAACCCTTCCGGGTCCCAAGCTGTGTTTAGTGCCTGCCCTTCACCACATGGCAGTTAAGGTGCCTATTTGACACCTGTCTCTCCCACTAGACCATGAGCTCCCTGCAGAAAAGGATGGTGCCTTGTCCAGCATCATATCACCAGCTGGTTTCTAACTCATGAGGTACTTGAGAAATGTGTGAGTTGCTCTCTCCCTCACTGAGCCTTGGAATGTGGTCCATGTAAACTGCCATTCGATGGCCTCCTAGGGACAGCCTCACAGGATTCAGATTCCGGGCAGTGCCGAAGTCACAAGAAGGCTCAGCCCAAGGGGGGAGCCCCAACTAGCTGTTCTGCATGTCTTCCTTTCCTCTTTCACCAGCGGCGTAAGCTCAGTTCTGTTTCTGCTTCTTATGTTAAAAAAAACGAGGTTACAGGTTATTAGCCAATGGGAGACTGGGTTTGTTTGGACCGTTGGGGGCTCACTTGATTGTCGCAGAGGCAGCAACTTCATCTTCTTCCAGGGAGAGAGAAAACAGATGAAGGCCACACAGGGACTTAACCCCAACACACACTCCTCCCACCAGCACATTGACAGTGTGAATGGAGACTTTCTTGGATCACTCCTAGTTTCATCTCTCCAGGATAAATTGCCAGACAACTTTTTTCATTTCCAAGAAAATTATGGTGTAATAAAGCAACAGAGGGGCCCTGCAGTCAGCTGGACCAGCTGAACTACTGATCCTAGCTCTCACTTAGCTAGGTGACCTCAGACAAGTTATTTAACTTCTCTGAGTCTTAGATCTCTCAATCAAAAAGAACAGATAATAAAAACCACACCACTCAACTTTTGGGGCGGTGGTGAGGATTCAATGAAAGAAGGCAGGGAAAGATTTCACGCAGGAATGGCAATTGTGTGTCACTCATGCTGCTGTCCGCTCCTGGGTTCATGACAGGCATTGCTAATCAATCACAGACATCTCTTCTGATGAGCCTGGACGGCAGGGCAGTCCAGACGACTGCTCATAGGTAGATTGAAGTTGGCACTTCGGTTGGAGCCCATTGGCCATCTCGAGCCTAGCGCATTTCCAAACATGCCATGGACAAGGTTCGCAATACAGATCATGGTTGTCACACCCTGGAGCTCCTGTTTCCTGAAGCCTCTCCAAGACTTTGAAACCCCCAGCCCATCATACAGATTCCCATTGCCTGACAGCTGGACTGCTGGCCCCTCATACTTAGTCTTTCAGAAGAGCTTATGAGATTAGTATATTTGATTAATTTTTTAACTGGGTGGATAACACATTAGCTGCTGTCATGCCAGCTCAGTCCCAGGGCTGATGGGGGCTCAATGATGCTGGCAGCCAATTTCCATTTCAATCAAATGAAAGAGGAGGGAGGCAGGATCAGGAGAAACCAGGATTCAATTGAAAGCTGTGGCATCTAGCACCACCTACTGTTATATCACTGCATTGCTGCCGTTGCTGGCCAAATGGGCATCAGTGATAGACTTAATCTGCCCTTAATTCATTTATTTAGGAACACCTTTTAATTTCACTGAAGTTTTTTCACATATAGTTTTTGATTCAATGTGTAAAAACCTCAGATACTCCAGGTATAATGAGAGTAATAGTAGCCTTTCCTTGGCATATGTGGTTCACAAAGCCCTGTGCACCAAGTGTGCCTCTTGGCATCCTCACAGCTCTTAGATGAAGATCAGGAAGGTGCCAGGTCAGAATCCTGATGTACAGAGGAGATGACTTTCCTGGGGTCACACAGGTGCAGGATCAGGAGCTGGGATTCTCTGTTCTCCCCTGCATCTGTCACTTGTCCACCTCTACTCTTCCCTTGGCCTGACTCATGTCTTACCAAGCCCCCCAAAGCACAATTTCCACTCCAAAGGTACCATTGTGTAATGTGGACTCTACTGAAGCATTTTCAGGAGAGATGAAGAAGGAGGTTACATTGCTTTCTGCACAGGAAAAGAAAACCCCTTTAAAAGCTCGTGGGGCTTTTTCCCGAGTGTCAGTTCCCTCATCCTTTACCCTTTCTCCAAGGAAGTCTCCTCACCCTCCATCATGTATCACTCTGCCTTTATTAGCTGGAGTCATTCATTCTCTCTGTGTGTTTCTCCAGAATCCCTCCTCATATTCATCTTTCTTCACAGCAGACTCTCCTTAGAAAACTGGGAGGACTTAAGAAACAAATAACAGGGTAATGTTGCCTTTCCCTCCAACCCCAAGGACTGGAAGACTTTGAATTTTCCAGGAGTCCTAATGGCTGAGATCCAGGTTTTAAACACAGAGAGACAGTCATGATTTTGTTCTTCTTTATGGATGTGTAATATCCCATGGAATTAGAATTTATAATACTGAGTGATCTTTCACAGAAATAAAGATCTGAGTATCACATGTTCTCACTCATAAGTGGACCTTGAACGACTACCATAATACTATAAGAAAAGGATTGACAGTAGCCGGAAACTGGGGGGAGGGGGAGAGGTGAGATTGACAGTAGTCAATATCTGCCTGGGGGGGCACACCTTATCAACAAGGGTACCTGCAGAATGGATATTTATATGACTAACCCTGAATTTTATGCACCAATTTTAAAATAAAAATTAAAATAAATAAAGAAATAAATGCAGAGAGAACAGGGTTGAAGTGTCGGCTCTGACTGCTGACCAGCCACATGACCTGGAACAACTTTATCTATGCTTCCATTTCCCCTTGTTTAAAAGGGGTCTGTTATCTGTCTCATTGGGTTGTCAGAAGATTAAATGAGATTGGTGGTGTGAAATGCTTGACGCAATGCTGACGTGTAGCAATTCCTCAATAATTTGCCAACACAGGTAACTTAAACACTACCCCTTCCCACTGACCACTCCACCACTAAAGAGAAATTCCATTCAATAGACTAAAATGTGAATAGAGTATCCCTCCAAAGTTATGTAGTGTCCAACCTGGGTATCCTTACATGACAGCCTGCCATGTTTAGAGAGGTCAAGAGATGCCATCCCAGCAAAGAGTTAAATATGAGTTAGAGGTAAAAAGTTGAAGGGAAATGGCTGTACAAGAGCAACCCAGGAAGAGAGAGTAGCAGTTGCAAAGACTCTGTGACTAGAAGGAGCATAGCACACACAAGACACTTCGGGGAGGCTCATATGGCTGGACCATAGAGATCAGGGCAGGGGAGCAATGTGAGATCATGTTGAAGGGAGAACCAGATCACACAGAGCTGTGTAGTTCCCAGAAAAGATTTCAGACTTTAATCTAAAAACAATAAGGAAGATTTGTAAAGTGTGCTAAGCAACGGAGTAATGGAACCGGATGTGCATGTTGGAAGGGCCAACTGTGTAGACAATGGCCAAGGGAAACAAAGATGGAGGAGAAAACTAATTGGGAAGCTATTTCTATTGTCCGGTTAAAGGTCAGGGTCAATGGTGGCTTGCATCAGCATGGAAATGACACTGGTGTGAAGACAGATTTAAGAACACTTTAAGAAGTAAGGCCAACAGGACTTGATGAATTAGCTCGGAGTTCAGTAAACGTTTTTGCAAAGAGCCAGATAGTAGACCTTTTAGTCTGTGTGGGTCATGCAATGTCTTACACAGTTACTCAACTATTACACAATTACACAACTCTGCTGTAGTAACAGGAAAACATCCATAGATAATAGTAAATGCATGGGAGTGACTGTGTCTCAATAAAACTTTAATTTGCAAAAGCCGATGGCAGGCCATAGTTTGCTGACCCCCAGATTAGATAAGGGGAGGGGAGGGTGTCAAGGAGTGAAAGGCACTGAGCTTCTCTACTTAGTCATTTTGTGACCCTGAATAAGTGACTGAACCTCTCAGATCCTTGACTTCCTTTTCTGCAAAGTAGGAATAAGGATTTCTCATAGGGTTGATGATGTAAGGATTAAATAAGGCAACGTAAATAAAATGTCTGCTGTGGGACAAACAGGAAAGTCTTATCCATAAACACACACTAGTGAAGAATAATTTACCCATGTTTGTTTATCCAACTACATTCAAAATGGTCACAGAGAGTGGAACATGGAGTTCTTTATTACCGATGCCTCTACACGGAAAACAAATAGAACTTACACAGAAAAAAAATCTTTAGGAGGGAGAAAAGCCCCCGCTGATTATAACTTTCTTTACAGAGCTCAATAGATTTTTACCTCAAACCAATTCCATAGGCAAGAAAAGGGTCCCAGCCTGAAGAGGATTGAGGAGTAGATAAACTGCACATCATTAAATAGAAGGTTTATTTTGCTGTTAATTTCTTTAGGTGCCCTGGGTTTTTCCAAAAATGTTTCCCAACTCAAGGATTGGGCCAGGATTTAGAATGGCATTCTTATAAAGAGGTTCCTTCCCATTAAAGGGTAACTCAGTGTTTCTCAACTGAGGGTGATTTTGTGCCCCAAGAGGACATTTGACAATGTCTGGAGACACTGTTACAACTTGGGAGAGAGATGCTACCCGTTTCTAGTGGGTAGAGGCCAGGGGGTCTGTTTAACGTTGTTAAATGCACAAGACAGCCCCCCAAAACAAACAGTGATTTGATTCCAAATATCAATAGTGCTGAGGATAAGAGACCTTGGTAAACCAGTCTTGTATATTACCTGATGGGGGAAATAGTTTCTCTTTACTTCTTGAAATACATCAAGATTTTTCTTCCTTCCCCTCATCTTTCTCCTCCACTTCCTCTTCCTTCTTCTCTTCTTTTTCCTCCTTCTTCTCTATCTTTGGTTTTTGGCTGCTAGTCATGCAATTCCTCTTCCTATGGGAATTCAATTTCCCTTCAAGGAGTCGCTTCTCCTCTGTTAGATACAGTTAGGGTCTGGGTACGGTTTGGGGGATGATTGAGGCAGGTACATAGTGGCCTTAGAGTGTGAGGGTCGGATACAGAAGGCAGTTGGGGAGTGGATGTAATTAGCTCGTTAAGAAGAGCCATTGACTGATCTAGCCAGAGCCTCAAAACTTGGTCAAGACAGCATTCAGAATAATTAAATGAACAATTAACAAAACCGTATGACCTGTAAGCGCTGATGAGCCCCAGTTTCTCCAGCCTCAGGGACTTGGGCCCTTTCCTTTGTTCCCAGTTTCCTCCAAAACCCCATGGATGTCAGCAAAAAGCCCAGTCTCTTCCTTTACTCCAAGAGCACCGCTCCCATAAGCCAGTCCTGCTTTACTGGCATTTGAAGATGACCCAAGGGAACTAATTGCTGCAAAGGAAAACCTGAAACTGGGATTTCAATCACTTCATCTTTTTTCTCCAACATCTTATTATAAAATATTTCAAACCTACAGAAATGTTGCAAGAACGGTACAGCATGCAGTCACATACGCTTAACCTAAATTCACTATGCTGTCTTTTTGCTGTTTTGCTTTAACATGGATATGATGTTTTACATATGTATTATATATCCATATATACATGTATGTACGTATGAACCGTACATATGTGTGTGTGTGTGTATTGACTTATAATTTTTCTTTTGTGTGTGTGTGTGTTGGAGTCTCACTCGGTTGCCCAGGCTGAAGTGCAGTGGCACGTTCACAGCTACCCCAGCGTCAACCTGTTGGGCTCCAACAATCCTTCCGCCTCAGCCTTCCAAGTAGCTGGAACTACAGGCACACGCTACCACACCCGGCTAATTTTTTACTTATTGTAGAGACGAGGTCTCGCCGAGTTGCCCTGGCTGGTCTCAAATCCACAGGCTTAGGCAATCCACTCACCTCAGCCTCCCAAAATGCTGGGATTACAAGCTGAGCCACCAAGTCCAGCCCTTATAATTTTTTCAACAGAGGCTTTGAGTGTCATTTGCAGACACTTCACACCTAAACACTCCAGCATGCGTTACCTAAGGACATTCTTCTTCATAACCAAAAGGAAATTAACACAGAAATTTCACATTAATCCAATACTATTACCTAATATACCTAATTCATATGCCAGTTTTCTCACTTGTCTAAACCATTCCCTTTATAGCTTCGTCTTTCAGTCCAGCATTCACTCAAAGGGTCATGCGTTGCATTTGGTTGTCGTGTTCCCTTGGTTTCCGAAAGAAACAGGTCCTCTGCCTTTTTCCTCTTTCATGACACTGTGGAAGTCAAAGAGGTGTATCCGTTGTATCCCTCTCCAACAAAGAACTTGCCAGTAGGAGTGCAGGAAGCTGAGAGTCTCCAGTTGTTAGCACCGTCAGCATCCACAGCAGCTTTCATGCTGAACCCAGGATTCCCCAGTAGTCCCTGGTCAGTGAACACTGGCCATTTCTGCCCTATGCTTGGACCCCTGTGATGGTCAGTCTTTGCTCCACACCTGCCTGTTGCACTGGCTGGAGTCTGTCAGATCCACATTGTGCTCTGAGGCTCTCCTGCCCAATCCCGCTTCCTCCACCATTTTTCTTTCACAGGCTTACCCCAGTGAGCTTCTTATACTCCTCTCTCCATGCCTGCTTCCAAGAGGCCCCAGCAGACAAAGTCAATGGACTTTTTCAAGAGTCCCAGTTGACCAGGTGTGGTGGCTCACACCAGTAATCCCAGCACTTTGGGAGGCCAAGGCAGGAGGATTGCTTGAGTCCAGGTGTTCGAGACCAGCCTCGGCCACATAGTGAGACATTGCCTCTATTTTAAAAAAATTTTTTTTAATTAGCTGAGCATGGTGACACGTGCCTGTATTCCCAGCTACTTGGGAGGCTGAAGCAGGAGGATCATTTGAGCCCAGAAGCTAGAGGCTGTGGTGAACCATGATCCTGCCACTGTACTCTAGCCTGAGCAACCGAGTGAGACCCCTGACTCAAAAGAAAAAAAAAATTTTAAGTCCAGGTCATTTATTTTGCAGAATGACCCTCACTTTTTATTTTTCTGATTGTTTCCTCATGATTAGTTTCTGACTGGACATTTTGGACTATAAATGTGTGTAGCTGATGTAGCAATACGGATAGTGATATGTCCTCCCCAATGCATCCCTGCAGGGGCAAATAATAACAGTTTGTCCCATTACTGGTGATACTAAGCAGCTGTGATGGTTAGAGTAGTGTCCACCATATCTCACTATTGTATGAGCACCTATGTAACTAATCATTAACCTGTGGGATTAAAGCTTGAGACCTTGATGCATTCATCTCTTCACTCATTCAGCAATGACGGAGGAACTCAGAGCCAGGCACTGTGCCAGAAGCTGGATATCTGAAGCTTTCTTCCCAGGAATCATTGCTTGATCTTATTCCACCACCTCTCCAGGATTCCAACTTCCTTTCTTCTGGCTCCATATGAAGATGAGGGGAAAGGGAGGTGGAATCAAAATCCTCTCTGAAGGATGCAACCTGCCTTCAGCCAAGGGAGCCTATAAAGAATTCAGTAGCATGCTTCCTATTTCAGTTTGAAGGTTCTATGTAATTCAGGTATCCCTGTATAGGTAAGTAACCATCTTACATCTTTATGACAAGAAATTCTCACTTTCCCCAAAAACAGTGCCCATCACCACCATAAAACCACCCGAAGCTAAAACATCAGCATGGAAGCCAAGGTTTCTGGGCTCACATGGGTACTCTCGCCATGATCCTGCCTCTTGCGTTCTTTACAGCTTCTCCATAGTGAGTCTGAAATGTGTTAATCGCCTTGCTTGCTCCTCAGTGCTCTCTCCTCAGTCCCCCCTCCCTCCCACCACTTGACGGAGCACCCCAGCTGTTGTCCTGATGTCTGTATCAGCCCGGGCGCAGTTCACAGGAATTCATTTCCATCTTAATCTGATTCTAGGAAGTAGATCATATTTTAAGGAATAACAAAGATGAGCTTGGAACATTCTTTCATAAAACACAGAGAACAGCAGATATTTAGAAGACTGGCTTTCCGGCTGTGACCTTCAACAAATCATTCTGATTTTTCACCACATAAAATTCTTTATGATGAAATCTAACAAAACTCAGTGGAAGAGCTTTAGAGGTAGTATCTGTAAATCAAAAGCTGGCAACTGCTACCCCTTACTTAGCTCTCACTGTGCAAGGTGGGAGTGGGGAGGCAAAAATGGGATCGTGGTTAAGAACACATGCTTCAATGTCCCTTGAACTTGAGTTCAAAACCAAGCCTCCACTTGCTTCTCTGTAAAATGGGAATGATGGTAATGGAATCGTGCATTTCATATGAGAACACATGGGATCCTGCTCATAAGAGAACAATAATGTGAGTGGTAGGACTGGCATTAGCTCCATTTCACATACAGGCAAACTGAGACTCACGGAGTGAATGTAACTTTCTCAAGATCACCTAACCCCAGGTGAGGGAGCCAGGACTCAAAACCCCTGGGTCTTTCCATCAACAAAGCTCTTTCCATTCATTCCTGCCACCTCCCACTTCTCAGCTGTCAGGTTAAACCTTATCATTTCCAAATGTACTATTTAAACAGTCCTGGCACACGAATATTAAATGGGAGTGTACCTGCCAAAAATAACCATCTCCACCTAAGGCTCCACTGTGAGTCCACACCCTTGACCCTGCCCCCACCACCCGCCACATTTATCAGCTTTTAACCTGATACATTATGGGACATCACTTGGCATTTCTCATGGTCCCACTCTCAAAAACTCATTTAACTGAGCTGAGAAAGGGCACTGTTCATGGATACTGTAGGAAAGGTGGGCAGGGCAGAGACATGACTTTGTTTTCCTGAAAACAAAGAATGGGATCATCACCCACACTCTGCAGAGCAACGGGGGAAGCAGAAAGCTCTGAAGGCCAATAGCACATACAAGAGGGGCAAGGACAGTCAATCAAAATCAGCTGTCCCCAAGAGAGCTTGGTTGGGAGCAGTCACAGAGCACAAAACAAAGGCTATCCGCAGAGATGCTGATGGTGTTATGCTTGGTTTTCATTTTCTCCTCATTTTCTAAATATTTTCCTGATTTTCTCCAATGCTAGTTTCATAACCAGAATAAAATCTTAAATGTGGAGTTGTATTGCAAATGTGCTGCCTAGGTAGGGAGGCACATTCACCAGTGTCAGTAAGAGGTATAAAGATCTAAGGGTGTGGGGTGTGAAACAGATACATTTTGATGGGAGAAGAGGTAATCTACAAAGATCTAAGAGAAAGAAACTGGGAGAAATAGGAGGGTCCTGGATAACTTAGATCATGATTTTTAGAAATGGTTTTGAGAGAGAGAGAGAGAGACAGAGAGGAAAGAAAATAATACCACTTCTGGATTTACATCTAAACCTTGGAAAACCCTGGTAGCCTCAGGCTTAGAATCAAAAGAATAGCCAAAGTTATCATCTGCAAAGGGGCCCTTGATAGAATTAAGGGAAGAACAAGTTTTGTAGTCCCAAAGTGGCCTGGGGCCAAGGCATTTGCATAAGCTGTAGCCACAACCATTTGTTTTTGGCCCTTATTTCCATTTCCGGCTCCCCACAGGGGGACTGACCCTTGAGAACTACATTTCCCAGGTGCCCTTGCTAGCTATTTTCCAAGTGGGTTCAGCTAAAAAGAGGCACCAACAGGAAATTGGCGGGTGAGTGTTAGGGAGAAGCCAGTATATTTCTCCCCCTCTATCATTGAGCTTCCAGTGGCACCTCCAACTGAAACTGTCTTTTCCACTAGTCCAGCTTATGCCAGGTGACCCAATTTCAGGACTTCTGAAGATTACCTCTTCCATTAGTCCGTTCAACCCTGGCGTAGTAGGGCTTCCATCTTGGGCAGGTCTCTAGCTTGCCTCACCATTCCTTATATGGCTTTTCAGATCTTCCGACACCTCTGTCACTGCTCCCCTGTATTGAATTCCCTCTCTCAAACTACCTGGTATGAGCTATGATTTCCTGCTTAGACCCTGGCTGATGCAGTATGTTAAGAAACCTATTAACTTACATAATTTCAGACCCTTAGATGACTCCATTTAAATCAGTATTAAACATTTCAATTTTCAAATTTGTGAGAGAATTACTCAAAATTTATGCAAAATACTTATCAAAATTAATGTATGTAAATTGTATAAAAATTAGAGAAAAAGATCACCAAAACAAAAAAAATTATTGTTTAATTTCCTATAATTAAACACCCTGAGATAACACCCATATTAGCAATTTGTTGTATTTATTTCCAGCTTATTATATTATTAAGTATATGCCTTGCCATAAATCAATATTTTAAAACATAATTTGTATCAGATTATAGAAATCTCCATCAATTTTGTAAATATGAATCTTAAACCTTCTCTATGATCTACTATTTTTACATTTTGTAGCATGCATTTTCACTTGAAATTATATTCCATTACCACCTTTCCACATCAGTGAATAAACATCTCCAGCAACATGACGTGGCAGCACCAAGACTCAAATGCACCATTTTCCACTGTCTGGATAGACCATGGTTTATCCCCCCAATGCCCTCTGTAGGACCCTTAGGTATTTTTCACTATTATTCACACTGCTGTGATAGACATCCTTCTGGAGAAATCCTTTCGTCCTTGCCACACAATGTTCTTGGCTGGGGCCAGGGGTTATGTATTTTAAAGCCTTGTCATACATATGGCCAAATTACCCTCTAGAAAGGTTGTAGAGAGAGTGATTTTTGAATGTTTTACAAACTTTTTATTGTGTTAATATCAAATAATGTTTGTAAATGTCCTAAAAACCAGTTGTTACTGCTGGCCTATTATAACTTTAATTAAACAAAACTATTATTAAAGGATATAGTTGTAAAATTATATTTATAATACTTATAATTATAAAATTATCATTTGACAAAAATGGTTTCCTGAGAATCCCTTGAAGTTCTGATATAGTTGTGGGATTCAGAGGATGCATCTCATCCTGATAAAGTTTGTGTCAAGCTGAGGACACAATTTTGGCTTTGCTGCTATGTTATTTAGCACCAATCCCAGTCAATACAAATCCACTCTTAAACAGTGATGTGAATTCCTGATGCACAGACAACTATTACTAGGTGACATTTGAAAAAAAAATGTGCTTGAAAGTTAGTTGACATCATAGTTGTTTCATGAGGAAAGTGAAATTTCAAATGTTTAGGAGAATGACAGATACACTATCAAACAGGGTTTCCATTATGCGTTTTCAAGTTATCCAGCAAGAAAATTTTATTGTGTTTATTTTTCTCTTACTCATAGATATGTTTCATTCACAACAACTTTTAGGAAATTTACTTTGGTACTGCAGGAAAAATATAATGAAGTGCTGAAAAAAAGTGAAATTGGATATAAAGACAACCTTGATTTCAAATAATTGATCTCAATATGACCAATATCACTGCTTTTACTGCAAAACACACCAGAAAGGGGGTCATCTATATGTTTCAAAAAGAGTGGTGAGAGGGAAAAAAGGGCTAGTTAAAATAAGTCTCAATCTCTTGTCAGCCTTGGCTCCCAAAAGAGAGGCACATTTCAGACAGTCTGCAGCTGCAAGTAACAGAAAACTTAATTAAGTTATTTTAAGTAATAAAGGATATGGTTTTAGTGAAACTTGCTCAATTACACAAGGTGCCATGGGACAAGTTTTCCTCTGACCCTCTTCTCTGCCTTCCCTCCACCTTTTGTTAGCCCAAAGCTGGCTACCCTCATGGGTACAAAATAGCTACCTACAGCTCTCAAGAGATGTGTGCTTTCCCATTTATAGTCAGTGAGGAAAGAGGACATCTCTACTTGTGGTTCCTAGAAGACCTAGGAATCATGCTTCCCAGAAGCCCCTGGAAAATGTTTGCATCTCATTTGCCCAAACTGGGTCACATGACCATCCTTAAACCAATCACTGTGATGGGGGCATGGCACTGTGACTGGGGAGAGGCAAAGGCCTAACCAAGTACCTGGTATTAAGAGGGAGAGTGAGCGGATGCTGAGTATGTTAGATAAGCAAATGTCTATTATGCAAAAGTTTGAGAAACTACTCCTGGCATTCCTAGCCTGCCCCCTCAGAGATCGGTCTCTCTCCCCACTTCACCCACTCCCCCCAAGATGGAAGCTGATGGGTCTGCCATCAATTTTCAGCTAATGGGTTGAAACATCCCACTGTATTGAGATGAGCAAGATATAGTATCTGCAATTCATTACCAATAATAACTAAAAAGATAAAGTTTGTAAATGATTTTATTGTTTCATATCCAGCAGACTTTATTCAAGACTACCCACATACTTTTTGCAATCTATATACTTGTTTTTCTTTTTTAAAAAAATTTCACTAGCTTTAGGGGTGCAAATGAAATTGTATCGTGAAGCCTGGGCTTTTAGTATACCCATCACCCAAATAATGTTCGTTGTACCCAGTAGATAATTTTTAATCCCTCACCCCTGTCCAACCCTTTACAATGCATTTTCAATATCCACCATTCCTGTCTGTTTGCCTTTGTGGACTCATAGCTTAGCTTCCACTTGTAAGTGAGAACATGTGATATTTGGTTTTCTGTTCCTAAATTACTTCACTTAGGATAATGGCTTCCAATCCTATCCAAGGTACAAATACCCTGTGGAATTGATAGACTCTTCACCCTTAATCTGAGCTACCTTGCATAGGAACATGTATTGGCCAATTCAGGAGAAAAATGATTGAGAACCAGGCAGGTCAGAAACATTCCCTTCCCTCCACTGAATTCTCCCACTCTCTGCCTCTTACCTACCCTGCCACAAACATCATTCAGTGTTGATACAATGACACTCCTCACCTTCTACTTCCCACTTCAGAGGTCCAGAGCAGCAGGCACCATAACCCAATATCCTCAATAGTGGCTGCCAAGAAAATACCTCATCTCCTCCCACACACCTACATTTGGATTTCTGATAGTGAGCACCCAACCCTCTCACACCCTGTCTTCAAAACCACTCTCAAAATAGTACCACCAATTAACCTTCATCAAATTTCACTTTGCCATTTACTTTTAAATCTTTTCTCTTCGTTTATCATGTAACTAATTCATACTTATTGCAAAGTTATAGGAAAAACACAAAAAAGAAATAAAACCTGCCACAGTTGCAGTTCCAGAATCACTGTGTTTGGGGCTGTTATTCCATATCTTTGATATGTTTATATCCACATAGGTCATCTTTCCAAAAACAAAGCTAGACTCATGCTATAAATATTACTTTGTAACATATCTTCTGACTCAAAAAATTCAGGGATCTCTATGTATCAATAAATATACTTACATCATTAAGTTGCTATGATATTTAACCACTGCATAGTGTTTAAATTTTTTTGGTGCACCATAATTATTTAACCTGTGTTCTATTGTGAGATGTAAAATTGGTTTCCAATAGTTTGCTATTACAAGCAGCATTCTGGTGAACAATTTTGTTGATGAGCTTCTGTGCCCATGCAGGAATATTTCCTTTGGGTGCTTGAAAGCAGAATTGTTGGCTCTAAGGGTGTGTTCACTTTTAAAGCATTCATAAGCAAGGTATGCTTCTGAAATGTCAATATAAAGGATTATCCCACCATCTTTATCTGAGAGTGCCCATTTTCCATAATTTCTTAGTATCTTTTTTTTTTTTTGAGTTGGAGTCTCTCTCTGTCGCCCAGACTGGAGTGCAGTGGCCGCTCCCGGCCACCGCAGCCTCGACCTGCTGGGCTCTGGCTATCCTTCCACCTCAGCCTTCCAAGTAGCTGGAACTACAGGCGCGCGCTACCACGCCCGGCTAATTTTTGATTTATTGTAGAGATGAGGTCTTGCCAAGTTGCCCAGGCGGGTCACGACTTAGTATCTTTTTAATTTAAAAAACACTAATATGTAGAAAATAATTTTAAGACAAGATAACCCAATTGATATTCTGATTATTGTTTCTCCAAACAGAAGTTGAGAAAAATGACTTTTATATTCAAATATAGTTAGTTTGCCAGGCACAGTGGCTTGTGCCTTCAGCCTGGGAGGCTGAAGCAAGAGGACTGCTTGAGCCTGGGAGCTCAAGACTGTGGTGAACTATAATCATGCCACTGCACTCCAGCCTGAGCAACAGAGAGAACCAGTCTTTAAAAAATTAAAAATAGCAAAATTAAAATGCAGTTCATTTAACTCTCTAATTTATGCTGAGCAAGTATCAAACTCTGAGTAATATGAACTTTCCCCTATGTCTAATCAAGGCGAATGAATAGAAGAAAGGGAAAGAAAAACCCATGAAGGATTATTTGAATCAAACACTGGCAAAACTCTGCTATAGGGGGACAGGAAGGAGAGAAGAGTATATTTGCATCTTTACAATGACCAGATTCAGCTCTCCAAATCAGCTGCCAAAACCACCAACAATAATTATTTTCAATGGTTAACTTTTTGCCTTACTTTAAGTGTAATGATAATAATAGTATCACCCATTCATCAAATGTTTGCTATGAGTGAGGAATTTGGCAACTGATTTAATCCTTATAACAGAGTAAGAATTACTCCCCAATTCTACTGAAGAAATTGAGGCCCAGGGAGATTAGACAATTGGTTCAAGGTCACACAGCTGATCACTAGGCAAAACCAGGATCCGAGCTCAGGTTCACCTGTCTCCAAAGTCCTTGCTATGTCCTCTGTACCACATGCCACCCTCTTTGGTGTAAAGTTGGACCCTGTGCTGCTCGGGACCCCTCACACGTGGCCAGACATCTCAGATGAACGCATGAGCCTCCTGTAACCTACTTCATCTGTGGCAATTGCATTTTAACATGCCTTTTACTTTCACTTCATATCTTCCCTCCAGGTCCCAGACAAGCCAATGAGGAGCATCAGGTATATGAACAAGGAAATCATAAACCTCAAAAAAGACATGATACGAAGTCGGTGAGTGAGCCCAGCAGGGAATGACTCACGATTGATAGCACAGAGTCAGAGTCGTTCTGAAGTTCTGGCTCTGCTACCTGACAGCTGGTGACACTGGAAGGGTTACTTAAACTCCCTGGGTCTCTGTTTCCCTCTCAGTAAAATGAGAATAAGATGAGGTTAGAAGATCCAGTGAAATAATGCATATAAAAGGCCCCTCATATGGCCTTGAATACGATGCCACTCCTGTCCCTCCCACCTCACTCATTCTTTCTCTCTCTCTGATGGCATGAGCAAGTTGACTCCCAGGGCCATGTTTTATTCATTTCCATGTGGTGAGATTAGAATTTTTTTTCCCCATCGCCCCATAACGACTTCCCGGGACCTGAAACATTCAAGGTAGGGTTTTTAGCAAAGCAACTCAAGGCAAAGTAAGAGATGGGGACTCTTTTATCACAAAACACAAAAGAAATGTGCTGAGAAGGATAATCTAGGCAGCAGGGAAGTTCTGTTTATCTTGGACATCTCCCTCCCACTCCTAGAGGCAGAGCAAGACACCTCCTCCCTTCACCTCCATAAACTTAAAGCTCCCCTTCCTTTCTGCCACCCTAATCGCCACTTTGCCCTTTCCAGCAGCACAACAGAACAGAACTTGACAGAACTGAGCCCAAGAAAAGGCGTGGAAGGTGGAGGGAAGGAAAAGAGTTACAGGGCGTAAGGGAGGGGGCAAGAGAAGATCCCAGAAGGTGATATTCTCACTGACTGCAAGGAGTGGCTGTGCCAGCTCTCAAAGTGTCTCTAGACAGATACCATGAGTAGCCACACTAAAACATGTAAAAAGAGGATGGGCTTAGTGGCTCACACCTATAATCCCAGCACTTTGGGAGGCCAAGGCAGGAGAATGACTTGAGCCCAGGAGTGCAAGACCAGTCTGGGCAGCACAGTGAGAACTCATCTCTACAAAAAAAAAATACAAAAATTAGTCAGGCATGGTGGTGTGCACCTGTAGTTCCAGCAACTCTGTAGGTTTGAGCCCAGGAGATCTAAGCTATGGTGAGCTGGGCTCATGCCACTACACTCCAGCCTGGGTGACAGAGTGAAACCAAGCTGGTTTTCACTAGCTGAATATTGTCAGCCTTGAGGTAGATGACACTAACCCAAAGCCCAGCCACAATCACTAGAGTCTGAGGAATGAGGATCTTCAGAAGAATCTGTATACTGTAAACAAAAGGCTGACAATGTGATAGATACCAATAGATGCCCAGATACCAAGATTCAACTCAGCCTACAGAGCTAGTTCCGTAACCAGGGCCCATGGCTACATTTTCAAGAAATATGCCAGGGCCCATGGCTACATTTTCAAGAAATATGCAAGCCAATTGTTGAACACAGCTATTGTTAAAAATTAATTATATAAACTTACAATTAAATAAATTATATTAAAGCACAGATAATAAATACTCAAAATTCATCCCTTATTCATTATTTTATAGTTTACTAATATCTATGTTCTTGCAGTTATTGATGGTTATAATATCTATGTGATAGAAATCGTATGTAGGGAGTGCTACAGTAAATCTCTTCCCTGCTCTGTGTTCACTGATGTCACATTGGTATCTTCAAGTCAGCCATGGTGAGAATATTTATTATCACTGAAATCAGCAAACACTACAAATCAGGGCTTACTCTTCTGCCCCATCCCCAAAGAGCTGTTTGTTGAACATTTACCAGCACACCACTGGGGATATGCCCCAAGAATGACAAAGGTTGAACTTCCTCCATCCCAGTAGAATAGAGGGACTTGATGAAAAGGTAATAAAGGCATCAGCCTTTCTGTCACCCTTCAGTTGGCAAGGGAAGTCTGTCACTCCTGACAGATGCATTTACCACCATTCTGAAACAAGCTAAGATTTAATATCCTCCTCAGTCAGACTGAGCCTGTCCACCTGCTGGACATGAAGGAGAATGTGGAAAAGGCAAGACAGGAAACCCACAAGCAAGAAAACAAGAAACAACAATAAGATGTTTCATCCCGCCACATTCTTGGATCCCACTGACCTTTAAGGAATCAGTGATTCCCCTTCAGAAGGAAACGTCCCATTGTCCAAGGGAAGTCACCTTCTCTAAGTGGTGCAAGTCCCATAACCCCATCTCCTTGTATTAAAGGAGGTGAATTATTAGCAAAGAAGATGTCTTTTCCACTCATTGTATTTTAAATCCATTTCTCCTCTTGTTAAGCGTCTAGCCCACCTTGTGCCAAACTCCTTGACTGTCTCTTGGATTTTTATTTAATACTTCAGCCCTCTTATAATTCAATTGCACCTCCCTGGTTTCATGGCCAATTTAACATGATGCTAAAAAGAATAAAACTCTAACTGCTTTCCTTCTCGCCTGTTCTACCAGATGTTCAGTGGCACCAAGCAACACACTAACTTGCTGAATTTCTCTTAACAGAAGTTGGCAAGCAGGGCCTCTCTCTGCCCAGTTCTTGATTGATTCTCAAAGCTGAGGACATATCTTCCTCCACAGGTGTCAGGGCTTTTTATTGCAAATGTTTTAAGGAAAATAAACATCTCTACAAAGAAAATAACTGGGATGAAATTGAACTTATGATTTACCTATGGCAAAATTTGGTTTAGTTACAAATAAACAGTGATGAATTCCCACCCTCCTCCACGCCCCACATCAGATCCCAGCAGGGCCCAGATGACGCAAGTGTTTACAAGGTCTGAGACCTTGCCTTCCAGCTGCAGTTGGTAGACAGCTGAAGCAAGGTAATTAAAAATAATAAAGGTGGGATTTTGGGCAAAGAAAGCAGCTATTGTTGTTGGGGTTTTTAAATTATTGTTGTGTCAGGCGCTGCTTCTGGGTACGTCCTAAACCTTCTGTGCTCATTCATTTTTTTTCAACAAATATTTATCAAGTACAAGGTATCACCAGGTGTACAGTAGGCATCATTGTATATCTTGGAGATGAACAAAACAGACAAGATTACTGTCTTCAGCGAATAAGAGATAATGATGTGCATTATAGTGGGGTAAAGGCAACAAACAAGTTAGCAAGTAAATAAACAGAGTGTGGGGGTGGGGATCTGAAACAAGGTGATGTATAATAGTGGTGATGAGGGGGAAGCTGCTACTTGAGCTAGCTAGAGCAGTTGGAGAAGAGAAGTTTATAAAAGGGACCTGGGCTTGTCACCTGAATGGTGGGAAAGAAGGATTCACACAAAGATACAGGAGAAAGATGGAACGTTTAGGAGTACAGTGGGTGAATGGGTGCCAAAGTCGGAACAAGCCGGAAATGTTGGAGGAATGTAGATGGTCTGTGTGGTTGGAACAGAGTGAAAGAGGATGAGCGAGGAAAGAGGTAATATTGAAGGGCTGGGCAAAGACTGGTTCGTGTACACACTGCTTTGTAGACTGCAATGAAAAGTTTAGGTTTTAGTCTGAGCGTGGAGTGTGGAACATTCTGAGCAAGAGGCTATGATTTTAAAAAACATTCCATTCGTGGCATAGAGACTCGTTGGATGGCTGTAGTGAGAGATGGCAATGACTCAGACCAGGGAAATAGCAGTGACCTGGGGAGAAGTGGATGGATTCGGATTTCAGGAGGCGAAGCCCAGGACTGGCTAATGGGTTGGATATAGAAGATGAGGGAAAGGCTACATTGCAGATCTCTCTCTCTCTCTCTCTCTCTCTCTCTCTCTCTCTCTCTCTCTCTCTCTCTCTCTCTCTCCCTCTCTCTCTCTCTTTCTTTTTTGAGTCAGGGTCTCACTCTGTCACCCAGGCTGGAGTGCAGTGGCACACTCATGGCTCATCTCACATCTCAGTCGCGACCTCCTAGGCTCAGGTGATCCTTCCACTTCAGCATCCCAAGTAGCTAGGACTACAGGTGCACACCACCATTTTCAGTTAATTTTTTTATTTTTATTTTTTAATTGTATTTTATCTTATTTTTGAGTTGGAGTCTCACTCTGTCACCCTGGCTTGAGTGCAGTGGCACACTCACGGCCACCGCAGTCTCGACCTGTTGAGCTCAGGTGATCCTTCTGCCTCAGCCTTCCAAGTAACTGGAAGTACAGGCACATGCCACCATGCCTGGTTAATTTTTTTTTAGAGAGGCAAGATCCTGCCAAGTTGCCCAGGGTGGCCTTGAACCCCTGGGCTCAGGCAATCCTCTTGCCTCGGCCTCCCAAAGTGCTAGGATTATAGGCTTGAGCCACCACACCATGCCTATTTTTTATTTTAGAGATGTGGTCTCACCATGTTGCCCAGGTTGTTCTCAAACTCCTGTGCTAAAGTGATGCTCCCACCTCAACCTCCCAAAGTACTGGGATTATAGGCATGAGCCACAGCACCTGGCCAATTGCACATCTACAAGTTACAATGACTTGTTCCTATCTCTGCCTCCCTCACTTGGATATAAGGGCTTTCATAGTGTGAACTGAGTCCTGTCTACTGTTGAGGTCCCAAACAAGCATTTATTGATGGACTGAATTAATTCTCTTATTCATCCCTAAAATTTATCCATCAAAAATAAGGGGGAACACTTGTATATTAACTCAGTAAGGGAAGTGAGTAAGGAAGCTGGTTTATAAACAGATATATTGGTAAATCAGGAGATAAGGTAGCTGCCCATTGCTTTAGGTCTTTCAGTTGAGACTGATAACCTCTTCCTCTTCCACTGCCCTTCACACAAGAGTGTCCACTCTGACTTATTGGCAATTGGTCTGTAGCTAGAAAGGAAGGTATTAATGTTGCCCTACAGCAAAGTTTATCGGTCCTGTGAATTCCCAGGGTTTATCTCAATGCTTAGCATAGAGTAGCCACTCAATAAGTATACTGAAGTGTCTATTTGCATAACATCTTAAAATCTTCCCCAAGGACGTCAGTCTTCTTGATTCACTTTTCAAGTGAAAAAATGAGACTCAGACTTAAAGCAATTGTATTAATCCACTATTGCTGTATAGCAAACCACCCTCCCAAAACTCAGTAGCTTAAAATAATAAGCATGTATCAGTGAACAGGAGCCTATGGTTCACTGGGAGATTCTCTGATCTCAGCTGGGCTCCCCTGTGCATCTATTATCAGCTGAGGGTTAGGGAGGTGGCTTTTCTGATCTTGACTGGGCTCTCTCATATGTTGGGAGGTTAGCTGGTTATAAGCCGGTCTAGGATGACCTAGGCTAAGACAACATGGTCTCTCATTCTCAAGCAGTTTAGCTGGGGCTTGTTCTCATGATGACAGCCTCCTGAGAAAGAATGAAAGTACGTGAGACTTTTTGAGCTTTAAGCTAGGAACTGGCACACATCATTTCTGCCATATTCTTGTGGCCAAAGCAAGTCACGTATCCAGCCCAGATTAAAGGTGGAAGAATAGATTTCACTTCTTGATGAGAAGAGGTACAGAGTCACATTGCAGAAGATTGGAGATCCGGAGACGTTTTTTCCATCTACCATAGTCATGCAGCTAATTCTGAGCTGGCCTTTGAGACATGAGCTAATATCAAGAGAGAAATCCGAGTCTCACTCTTAGAAATGTAAAATAAAAAGCATGTCAAGAATCACACAAGCAAAGGTGGGCATGGAAGCTGCAAGACTGTGATAAGGGGAGGCTGGAGGGGCCATGGTGAGCCGTGTGGAGTCAAAGGTATAAGGAACGATGACTGTAGGTGAGCCGATGCTTTGGATAGAGAAAAGATGGAGAAGATACCAAATGGGAAGTTGGAGAAAAGAACAAGCACAACAAGAAGAAAATCCCTGGATAACACCAATACACAACCCGAAGACTTTCAGACTTCTGTTACTGAGGTCCCTGAAGCTATCTTCTGGAGAAAATCTCTGTGAAGGTTCTGATTTTGAATTCCCATGAGATACCCCTTATCGTATCTCTTATCACTCACATATGTACTCTTACAATAAACCCCTCTCTAGTGGGCTAGCTTGCCAACCAAGGAGCCTGACTAAAGTGATTTCCTTGTTCATAAAGTGCAGAGAAATCAAGAGGAAATGTGGCACTTTTATCATCTCACCCTGGTTCTTGGGCTACTTTATGAGTTAATCATGTTTAATAGTGTTCCCTTTGAGATATGGTTTGTGTCTGGGCTAGTAGGTAGAGTGAATTTCTTCCAAGTTTTTCCAAAAAAGAGGGGTTGAAACTAATAATTGAATGGAAACAATTAGGCTCAAAGTGACAGATATGAGACACATATACCCCCATATTTCCTCTCTTCTGTGCCCACGGCAGACATCACGAATGGATGAATCACAGCATTCTTTTCATTTGAACCCAGATTTGGTCTCAGCCCCGCATTCCAGAAAGCTATCACCATGAATTAGAATAGTTACATGGGATTCGTTTGTCATCTCTAAATTAGAAGACTCAAAAGGAAACTGGATATCTATAATGGTATCTTATTAACCCTCAAATTGAGGGTTGGAGTATAAGACACCAGCAGGAGGAACAGACCTCACCCAAATCCCTTTATGAATGGGGATGACTTTAATCAATGTATTTAAATAGCTGGAAGATTTTTAGTTGACCTCAGACATTTACTGACTGATCTTAATAGCTTCTGCATCCTGTAGTTCAATGCTCAGAACTACCATATCCATGTCCAGTAGCCCAGAACTTAATTTAAAAGTTCAAACCTGATTCTTCCCACTGTCCCCTACCCCAGACTTGAGATCCTGCCTCAGAGTCCCAGAATTTTTTAAGATCATGGATTTATATGCTGGTCAATACTTCGGATGCAGGCGTAGTTAAAGCTTCCAAATTGCACATTTGAATCATTCAAAGACCTTAGCTCCCCACTCCCCAATATCACATCTCCTCCATACCTTGCAGCCAGCACATGCCCATTAATAAGTTCCTGGTATGTTCCATAAGGACAAACACTTGGCCCCGTGTCCTTAGCTCAGAACTGATAAACACAGCGCACACCCAAAGGGTAGGTCACTGCTATGGACTAGAGGAATCTGACTCAACTTAATTGCGTTTTTATCATCTTAGATATGACCGAAAGGCCCTTCCCGTTTTTCTCTGCTTCTAGTGTCTTTGTGTGTCTTTGACGCCTCAGTTAGCTATAGTTCTAGGGCAAGTTTTCTTCTCCCGCTTTTCTTATACTACTCTCCACTGAGGGGAAATATCTTTTTTATTCCTTTCCTTGTTGCAAAGGCTGCCTTAGAAGACCCCACATTATGCAGCCATAAAAAAGAACAAAATCATGAATTTCACAGAAACCTGGATGGAATTAGAGTTTATAATACTGAATGATCTCTCACAGAGCATCACAAGTTCTCACTCATAAGTGGACCTTGAACAACTACCGTAATACTATAAGAAAAGGATTGACAGTGGCAGGAAACTATGGGGGGGGGTCAGGGAGAGGAAGGGAGGTGGGATTAATGGTAGTCAATATCTGTCTGGGGAAAGGGGGGCACACCTCATCAACAAGGGTACCTGCACAATGAATATTTGTATACCTAACCCTTAACTGTACCCCACAACTTTAAAATAAAAAATATATATTAAAAAAGAAGAAAAAGAACTTAACTAGAGAAACACGTTTTCCAACTACAACATCAAAAATATCTTGAAGCTCTGAAACTTTTTGGCACATAATGGTTTGTACCAAACTTTGTTTTTGAAATTCTTTCCCAGGCGACAAGCAGTGTACCCAGTTTTATAAGCCAGACATGGAGACCTCACATAGTATAGCTGAAAGTATTCTGACTTTGAAGTCAGCTATGGGTTCAAATCCCAACTCTACTCATTATTAGCTAGGTGGCCATAGCTAATAATGGGTAGAGTTGGAATCTGAACCCACAGCTGACTAGACCTCAGTTTCTTTACCCATGGTATGGGATGTAAGTACAACAATATCTATTCCACACTGTTGGGATTTTTGAGAACAGACATGGGTGAGGAATGTAGAAGTAGATCAATAAAAGGTAATCACTGGGGTTTTTTTAATGCTGGTTGTCATGAGAGTATCAGAAAATATTTATGGGTGGCAAGAAAATAGCATGAACTGTAGAGAGGAAGAGACCCAGCCCTGTTTTTTGTCAGCTAAGTGATCTCGGGGCTGGTCATCTCATCTCTCAGAGCCTTGTTTCTCCTCTTGGAATGGGACCAATGCCTCATTCCAGGATTTTCATGTATGTGTGAGGACAGAATTGAACAATGTACATAAAATCCCCTGTTCTGTTTCGGTTCCCTCCTTAGATCCTGTAATGCTCTCAGAGCAGAAATGAGGCCAAGGAATTTAGAACCCAGGAGTCCCACCCATCTCTAATTAACTGGAGGACCTCACTCTGGCATCCTCCATTCTCTGGAAGGTCTTTCATGGTCCTGCCCCATGTAAACACATACTCTCCACCATTGAAGAGGCAGGATGGGTTCTTGCTCTGTAGAGTGCAAACAATATGCTCATCTCTCTTCTGGGCAAAAATGGAGTTAACTCAGTCCCCTGCATTGCCCTACAAAATTGTAGATAAATGAATCGTTAGGTGATTTTATCCTGTTGATTAAACTTGCCCATACGTGCGCATGCATGTGTGTGTGCATGCATGAGAGAAAGAGACTGTTATCTATAACAGACTTCTCACTATATGGTAACTGCTCCAGAGCTGATGGAAAAAGGGGAGTACCCAGGCACAATGCAGTTCATTCACACTCCCTTTTACCATTGGGAGCTCCCAGATCAACTACAGTCAGAAATGAAATGTCAGGAGATAAAATACTGACAATGAATAACAATTATTACCCTTCCATCATTTTTAATATCACTGCAACAATACTGGCCTTGTTTCCCCAAACCACAAGCAGAGAGAGTTCATGATTTAAGGAGACCCACTGGATTTTAGCTCTGTAAGAAAACAGGTCATCTTGCCCAAAGTCTCCCAGTGCATGTTGAACAGGGCACTCACCCCACAAAATGTATTGTGAAGAGAAATGTCCTATAGTCACACGTTTGGGAAATCCTGTGATTGCATCCCTCTCTCAGAGAGTCTCAGTGCCCAGTAGTATTTCAAAGCTTCGTAAAGTCCTGCAGCAAAGAAGCCTGCTTAAATGCATGTAGCCCAACATTTCATAATTATTAAGCCACAGATTTCCATTTCTGACTGCATGGTAGACTAGACACCTTGGATGATCCTCTCAATGAGGAAAAAAACTAAGTAAATACCTAAATGTAAATCCAGTGGTGTTGAATATGTGTTGTAAGATTGGGTCCCAAGGAAACAGCATCTAAGATGGAGGTTTGTGTGCAGGTGGTATACTGGGGAGTGTTTTCAGGATCAACACCTGTGAGGGGATGCAGGAGGGGGAAGAAGGAGAAGCTGAACTGTGATGCAGCCGCAAAGAGGCCTTGGTTGATGCCCAGAGGAGCTCTGAAGCTAGGACTGCCCTTAAGAGTTTGCCACCTTGAAGTGAAGAGTTCACACTTTCATGCCATGCAGTTCCTAGGGAGGAACCTGCTGTGAGCCCTCAGCAGGCAACAGGATCGGTACCTGGGTGATTGTGTGCTTCCGTCTGGAAGGGGAATTTAAGCAGGCCATCTACAACATCCAACTCCAACAACCCTTTTTCTTCTGGCATTGGCTTGCTTTGTGTAATAAGATGACAAGATGACCTCCATCGAAGCAGGACTGGATAAAAATAATGTGGTACATATACACGATGGAATATTATGCAGCTATAAAAAGAACACGCATATGGACTTCACAGCAACTTAGATGGATTTAGAGTCTATCATACTCAGTGATCTGTCACAGAAACAAAGAACAGAGTACTATATGTTCTCACTCATAAGTGGACCTTAAGTTATTATCATAATATAAGAAAGGGATCAGAAGTAGTGCCAGAGGAGGGGGGGTGAAATTGGCAGTTGAGGGAAACTGCCAGAGAAGGTAGGGGCACACCTCATCAACAAGGGTGCCTGCATAATGAACATTTGTATACCAAACCCTGAATTGTACCCCACATCTGTAAAATAAAGGGAAAAAAGAAATATAAAAGATAAATAAGTTGACCTCATTCAAAAACAGATTCTCCAGGATTCGGATAGATTTCTTAACTTAAAGACAATGTTAAGTGGGCTAATAGGATCCTCACCATGGCAGTTTGGTCTTTGCAAAGTGTGAGCTTGAGATATTGGACCTGCCAGTGCACTTCACAGGTATCATATCCCATTTTACCACTGTTGAAAGTTTTAACAGTCACACAGTTATGGCATGCCTGAGGCTATCACTCCTCCGCCTACCACCAGAGGTGGGATCACTGGTGTGCTGGTCAGTGTTTAACAACTGAGTCTCAAAGAAGTCTCTGTGTGTGTGTGTGTGTGTGTGTGTGTGTGTGTGTGTGTGTGTGTGTGTGTGTGTCAGGATCTCATTCTGTCACCCAAACTGGAATGCATTAGCACAGTCACGGCTCACCACAGCTTCAACCTCCCAGTCTCAGGAGATCCATCTGTCTCAGTCTTGCGAGTTGCTGGGACTGCATGTGTCACCACACTCAGCAAATTTTTTTTCTTTTTCTTTTTTCTTGCAGAGATGAGGTCTCGTTTTGTTTCCCAGGCTGGCCTCGAACTTCTGGGATTAAGCAATCCTCCTGCCTCAGCCTCCCAAAGTGCTGGGAATCCAGGCATGAGCCACTGCACCCAGTCAGGAAATAAGTCTTGATATGTAATGTGTGCTCATTTCTGTGGTGTAAATACTCCTACCACGGCCAGTTCCAAGCTACCAGTGTGATGGCACCAAGCATGGAGTTGAGATGCACAGTTGGCCCCCACACGCCAGTAGGAATTAGCTTTACACACTACTGAATCAGGTCCTTATCACCAATTGAGTGGGGGCTAATCCAGTTCCACAATCCCCTTTTAGGATCAATGTCTGAGGACTGCTTCTGCACCAACTGTTGTGGGTCCATTTTTCCACCACTTTCAAGCTTCACCGCGACGAACAAGCTGCCTAGTTTCTCTGCTCTCCAAAGTAGGGATTGCACAAATACTCTCTCTCTCAGGGCTGCAGTGAGTTTTAAAAGCACTAATACATTGCAAGGCACTTAGAACAATATTTGACACAGGGTAAATGCTTGGTAAGTGGTAGTTGTGTGCATTACATCATTCATGATCCCTGAGTGACTCTAACTGTTTTATAACATGATCATGATCTTATGGATTTCTTTCTGTCCCCCATCGTGGAGCTACAGGCAGAGCTCAGCATCAGACCCAGCATGTTCACTGGATATCTCTCGTCCTGAACCTTTGAGGCCCACGTGGAACAAACTGGCCAAAACTGGAGCAAACATGATACAGGGCGTGAAGAGTCAGGATGTTCATCAGTAGAGGCTGTGCAAATGCAGCTGTTAGTACCGGATATCCATATTAATTTTAAACCCCTTCCTATTGGGATTGTTGAACAAATCATTACTCTAATGGATGTAACCGTAGACTGGAAAACAAAGCACTCGTTCACCACTTAGAATGGCCGCTACACACAATAAGCCCCATAATTGAAATACGCATAGGACAGGAAAGCACACAGATCATCAAGCATACAGCTCAATAAATTTTCATAAAATAAACATGCCCATGTAACCCACATGCATTATCAAGAAAAAAAATCACCAGAGTCTCTACCTTCTCGGGTTCCCTTCCAGTCTCTAACACCCCAAAGAAAATCTCTTTTCTGACTTCTGACTCCTGCATGTGTTTCTCTAGTGTTGAACTTTGAATAAATGGAACTGTGCAGCTGGCACTCTCATGGTATCTGGTTTCTTCCACTCAGTGTTATGTTTCTGAGATGTATCCGAATTGCCTCGTTTACTTGGAGTTTGTTCTCTCTCGGTTTCTGTGTGGTGTTCATTGTGTGAAGATAGCACAACTTGTCCATTCTAGCAGTGATGGACATTTGGGTTGTTTCCACTTTGAAGCTATTAAGAATAGAGCGCCGTGAACATTCTCATGCTTTTTTGCTGAATATATGTACACATTTCTTTTGGGAATACAACTAGAAGTGGAATTATTGGCTCACAGAGTTTGCATATGCTCTACTTGAGTAGATACTGCCAAACGGTTTCCCAAGCCCAGTATTAAAAATAACAACACTTAAAATATACAAATAATGCAATCTAGAAAATCTAAAAAATTTAGATAAATAGATATAAATAAGTAACAAAACCACCCACAGTTACCTGACACAGGAATAACACTTATTTTGACACATCATCTCTCAATAATTTTCTATGTATATATGTGCATTTTTTACAAAAAAAAAGGACCATTCTGCATATACTACTTGCCTTTCTACTTACCATAAGTTTATAAACAGCTTTCATAACCTGAACAAATGTACATCTATGACTCCATTTTTTTAAAAACTTTTTAGTGTAAAAATTGTCCAGGCATAGTGGCTCACGCCTGTACTCCAGCACTCTGGAAGACAGAGGTGAGAGGATTACCTCAACCCAGGGTTTCAAGACCAGCCTGGGCAACTTGGCGAGATCTGTCTCTACAATAAATCAAAAAATTAGCCAGGAGTGGTGTCATGTGCCTGTAGTCCCAGCTACTTGGAAGGATCTTGCACCTGTAGTTCCAGCTACTGAGGCAGAAGGTTCACCTGAGCCCAAAAGGTCAAGGCTGCAGTAGCTGTGAGCATGCCACTACACTCCAGCATGGGCAACAAAGCAAGACTCTGACAAAAAAAGAAGGAAGGAAGCAAAATGTTCACATATCTATGAAGGCAGACAGAATAATATAACAAACTCTTATGCACACATTACTCAGATCAATGATTATCAACTCAAAGTCAATCTTGTTTCATTTATACATCATCCTCTCTCCCATTATTTTGAAGCACTATATATCTTTTTAACTGTAAATATTCAAACAACCATTTACAGAAGATAAGGACTCTTTTTAAAAACTATAGCCACAATAACATTATTATAACCTAAACAAAATCTTGATTATCCAATATCCACGCAGACATAATAACCAGCTTCATACTTGCATAATATTCCATTGTAAGGATGTAACCTAATTTATCTAACCAATTTTTTTATCACTGGACTTCTTGGTTATTTTCATTTGGTTCTCCTGCTACATAAACAATGCTTAGATGGACTTCTTCAGAGTTACATCATTACATACTTTAGTACCTTAGGACAAATTCTAAGGTATACAGCTTTAAGGTTTTCAACCCTTAACAGAAGTCCTCTAAATTTACACTGTTGCTGAAAAGTAACTGATAACTCAAAATGCTTGAAACAAAATGAAAATTTCTCATAAGAAATGAGAGAAAAGCCAGAAAGAGGTTGAAAATACAAGAGGTTGAAAATACATCAGATGTGACTTTTTGTTCTTTTCACTAGAGTCATTGTGACGCAAGAGGTTGAAAATACATCAGATGTGACTTTTTGTTCTTTTCACTAGAGTCATTGTCAGCAAATAAGCAGTTTATGGAAAGCAAAATGAAAACAAAGTGTTTGTGAAATAAACACCCCTAAATTTACTGGCAATGTCCAGCTAGGGCCACAGAGCCCAACTTGCACCAGAGGTATTCCTTTCCATTCCTGGGATTCTTCGCATAAATCCTCTGTCCTACTCAGTAGCACCCCGGGCTCAACTTTTTCTTCAATGCCAACACCGCCATTAATGAGTGTTCTGCCAGGATTCCCTTCCATAAGCCTATTGTCGATGTCTAAAATCCATTTGCCTTTTTCAATGCAGGTGAAAACTTCTATTTTTCCTAAAGAGACTGAATAGCCTTTGACAACGACTTTGTCTGGGTCTTCTCTGTAATGTTAACTGATGCTTTGCAGTCATGATTTCACTTAAGAGTAAATTTTTAAAATTATGTTAAAAATCCATAAAACCCATAAACTCACCAAGCTAACCTCCGAACACCTGTGCCCAGGTGGTCAGGAGCAACACTTGGGATGCTAAGTGGAAAATCGTCCTGCAGCCACTATGAGGGAAGAGACGTGTCTGTCATTTATCCAACCCATGACCCACAAGATCTCAAAGTAGTAATAATAATAAGCTGGCAAGCAGTTTAAGCCCTGTTGTTCCCAAATTAATGCTTATAAATCTATTTCTACAGGTATTCATTTCCTCATTTCCTCTATTCCAAAGTGCATAAGAACAAAAATCATCTTTAAAATCCGTTCCCCATTCACCTACCCCTCACCTGATCTAAGGCATCCACAGGCAGTATCATAAATCATGGCTTTCGGAACCACCCTGAATTCTAGTTCCACCCCCTTCTAGCTCTTTGAACATGAGCCAGCTATCTAATCTCACTGAGCCCCACTGCCCTTATCTATAAAATGGGGATAATAGTAAAACATGCTTCACAGGGTTATTGTGAATGAAATAAGTTAAGATGCATATTCCTGTTACCTGGATGGCATAAGTATTAAATGTGCACACACACTCAACCAGAACAGCCAATACCTCTGACAGCTGGTCTATACCTCGCCCCAACTGCTTGGCTATGCCACTGAGACTGTCCACTCTATAGGTGAGATTTTCTTAGAAAGATAATTTTTTAGGGACCCAGAGCTGTCTCATTTTTGTCTAACTAGAGAATCAGATGCCAGAGAGCATGCAGAGAGCATGCAGCCAGGTTAAGAGGCTATAGTTTGCTCTTTGTCTTGACGGACACAGAGCCAGATACTTTTCAGACATTGTTTTCAAGATAACGTTAGTTAGGACATTGGAAGTTTTTAGAATAGAGCTGCTACAGTGTTGGCTCTTGTCATTATCAGAGAACTTATTACCTTTAATTTTCTTACTTGTTTGATTGTTGGAGACAGTGTATCACTGTCACTCGGGCTGGAGTTCAGTGGCATGATCACAGCTCACTACAGCCTAGAACTCCTGTCCTCAAACAATCCTCCTGTCTCAGCCTCCCAAAGTGCTGGGATTACAGTTGCAAGCCACTGTGCCGGGCCTGCTGTTACTTTTATTGGAAAGTCAATGACGTGACTCAGCTCTGCTTAAGAACTGAAACAATCTGTTTCCTTTCTCCATACCCACAGTTTAATCCTTGCCAGGGAAAATAAGCAAGTACATCACAGAAGGACCACTTCTTTCATAACATGAACTGGGCTACAAATTCAAGCCTCATCTCTTGTTTATTTCCGGTTTGCCACAGGAGCCATCACACGAATTATTTCCAGGAAATCTAGTGCCCCCCTCTAGAAGCTTCACCTCCCCTCTTAAATTGTCTAATAAGCAGAAGGTTTATTGGTTGCGTCACACACCCAGAGTGGTACAAAGTGTTTACTGTGTCCTCTACGACCATTGCTTCTCATGGCCACAAGGTGGCGCTGTAGAGAGTAGGCCCTCCGAAGTCTTAGACCGTACTGGCCATTCTTCAATGACATCTTGCTGATCCACACTATCACAGCTCTCAGAACCCAGAGGGTTTGATTAGATACCCCAAACAATCAGGATACTTCACAAGGGAGGTTACCTGTAGGGGCTCCAGGATGCCCTATTCCTGCTTAATCTGAAGGAAATTGTTTTAGTGACTAACCAAAGAGAAGTTTTCTGGCCTTTTTCTTGCCATAAAAACTTACAGGAAGAGCACAGTGGCTTATTATTATCATTATATCTTTATAATTTCATCATCATCATCATTATTATTAATAATATTCAGTAGCCCAGATTTATTATATAAAGCATCTCAATATGTGAAAAATGTTGTAGAGGTAACTATTTTCCCAAAATGAAAATACCCTTTAGTCTACCACAACTGAGCCTCACCCTATTACTGGATTAGGAGGATCCCTTAAAATTTGCCTGTACTTTATCTTCCTCAAATTTCCTATGAAAATGGGAACAAAATCAGCAAGAGTGCCCAGAGGAGCATCTTTTTTCCCTGTGCTAAAAAATTGCTGGAAAGCCAAATCAAACAGCCTGCAAAATGTCGAGAATGATTCTTCAGCAAGTTTCCTTCAGTTCTGTCTGAGGCACACGAAGTTTGGAGGTCAGGGAATTCTGTCTTAGTGCCTTCTCTGTCGGTTCCGTGGGTTTCATTTAAAGAAATTGCAAGGTCCATCCCCTCAGCATATCTGACTGTGTGATTAGCTTTAGAAATAGTTCAGGGTCAGATTAGCTCCAAAGGAGAGTTTCCTGGCAGAATATGGGTGCAAAGTTAAAGAGACCAATCAGTCCATTTGTTTTACAAAACTCGAAATCACAAAAGCTTATGTGGGTGTCCATAAAATAAAGCCAGATCCAAACAGCTAGTTAAAACAAGAATCTGAATCTCCATCCATGCCCTGAGACCACCCAAAGTGCACATTTGCTGGAAAGCAACCCCTGAATCTCATTACCTTTTCCTGAAGGTCTACTATTACCCAAGCACAAGGACTTGTGGGAGGGAGGGAGCAGTATAAGTTCAGGACAAGTTTGCCCTTCGCATAATTCCAGGGGGCGTCATTTACAATACATGCTCAAGGGTGAATGTGACACCACAATTTGTAGAACACAATGTCAATGATGCCCCTGAGGTTGTACGTCTGAGCAGTTCTTTATTGGTAGTTATACAAAGATAAAAATAAAAGTTTAAAGAGCTGGGTTGGGGGTCAAAGGGGGATATAGGAGAGGGAAAGGGAAAGGGAAAAATAATCACAAAACAAAATATAAGCAAGAGAATCTATGGTGGTTTACTAGACACAGCTTAAAAGGTATGGGTGGGGAGGAGGAGTAGAGGTTGGGTTTATTTCCCTTTTATCTGCATGGCCCCTGTAAGTTTTTTGAGTGTGTAGCCTCTGGAAGTTTTTGGTCTAGAAAAGAGAATAGGAAATGACCATACAAAAAGATACAGGGAGTTGGGGGTGGTACCCCAGGCAGAGAAAGCAATCTGCACATGGTCACAGGAAAGGACCTAGAAGATTGGGTGCCTTTTCCTAAGTGCCTGCCCTGTATCAGGCACTAGAGAAGGAACTGATGTGAGGTCATCTCAAATGTGAGAGGAAAATGAGATATGATAACTTAATCCAGGGAATCAGACAATTAAGGGAATAACTTTCAGACAAACACAGCTCAGCAGACCCTGGGTGAAAGGGAGAGAGCCGGCCTGTGGTCCTGGGAGGAAGTTTTATATCTTCTGGGATCCTTCTAAATGTACCATGGCAAGCAAGGAGTGGCAGGTAAACATCCATACCCAGAAAGCCATCAGAAGCCCTCTTGTCATGGTGACAGACAAGATCCAAGTAATGCACTCAAAAGGAAACCCTTTGACCACACCTCCCCTAACTGCATAGCACCTCAGACCCCTCCCAAGTCCCCTTGTACTGACACTTAGTGAAAAAGCCATTGCAAATTCCTAAAGAGTTCTAGGTCTACAGAGAGTGGTCCCTGCATCCATCAAGCAGACGAACACAGGTAGACCCACCACAGGCTGGCAATCTTGTGCTTTACTCCATTGTCTGCTGTCTGTCCTAAAATGATAAGCCAGGAGTGCTCTGGAAATTGTCAGAGTGCCCTCCAAAAAGTCTCTCTCCCTACTAATGCATTTTTTTATACCCACACTGGTAGACTCATGAAGTGTAATATCTCCCACTCCATTTAATCGTTAAGCACAACAGGTGATAATGGGGAGTCAGGGTGGGGTTTGCAATCTTTAAAGAAACATATTGAATCAGCTTATCTCCGAACTGAAAGTTGACCCTTGAACCACCACACACAATGCTTCCTGTCTGTTTTCTCATGTGAGCACTGCCCAGGTGCTCACAAGTGGCAGGGGAGATCAGTGGTTAAAAAAGTGGCTTTCAAATCTAATATAGTCCAACTCATAGAAGCTGAGAGTAGAATGGTGGTTGCCAGGGCTGGTGGCAGCAGTGGGGGGTGGAGAGGAATGGGAAGGTGTTGACTAGGGGCACCAAGTTTCAGTTATTCAAGATGAGTACGTTCTGGAAGGCTAACGTACAGCACGGTGACTATAGGCAACACACTGTAGTGTATACTCAAAATTTGCCCAGCAGGTAGCTCTCTACCACCACCCAAAAGAAAGTACCAGTGAGAGGTAAGGATATATTATCTTGATTGTGGTGATTATTTTATAATGCATAAGTATATGAAATCATCAAGTGGTACACCTTAAATGTACACGATTTTTTTAAAAAGACAGTGACTCCAGGATTCAGGCAGGCCAGAGTCCAAATCTTGGCATTGCCACCTTCTCTTGGTGTAACTTTAGGCAAGTGACTTCAATTCTGTGAGCCTCAGTTTCCCTGTCTTTGAAATGACAGCACCTATCTGCAGCGTCATTGTAGGGATTAAATGAGAGAACACCTCAGGACCCTGCCTGACACACAGAGCAATGCATAAGTAATTTTGTCATTAGGGTGATTTTCCCAGCCCCAGTTCTCCACGGGGCTTCTGCCCTCAAAGATATTCAGCTTCTTCTACCCCCTCCAAGCCATAATTTGCTTCTAACTATGTTGGGGTAAATAGACCAGAGTAGAGGTGGGCAGAGGAGGGGGACAGGAAGAGGCACATTAGGCTCCTTAACAAGGCAGACTTGGCAATATTCCCTTTCCAATAAGGTTCAGAACTCCTAATAGCAGTTGCCTAGAAACCAGAGCTGTGGTGGGCTTCTGCTGCCTTCCAGAAATCACCCTAATTGGGATGCATAGAGAACTGTTTGTTGACACTTGGCAAGTTTTTCTTCTTCTAGAAGAGATGCAGCCCTCTTACACAAACATTGACTCACACTAATTAAAGAGAAGCCCTGAGCCAAGGCATCTTTTATTTAAAAATATTTTTTACTTATTTTTTTTTTCATTTATTGTAGAGATGAGGTCTCTCCAAGTTGCCCAGGCTGGTCTCAAACCCGTGAGCACGGGCAATTCTCTCACCTCGACCTCCAAAAGTGCTGGAATTATAGGTATGAGCCTCCACACCCAACCTATCTTATTTTTTAATCGTATTTTTATTTTTATGGATTTAAGGGCACAAGTGCAGTTGTGTTACATGAAGATATTGCATAGTAGTGAAATCTGGGCTTTTAGTGTACCCATCACCTGAACAGTATACATTGTAACTAATAGGTAGTCATCCCTCATCCTCTGATCCTTTCACCATTTGCAGTCTCCAGGGTCTGTTATTCCACTCTGTATGTCCATGTGCACCTACTATTTAGCTCCTACTAATAAGTGAGAACATGTGGTCTTTTATTTTCTATTTCTGAGCAATTTCACTAAGTATTATGGTCTCCAGTTCCATCCATGTCGCTGCAAAAACAGAATTTCATTCTTTTATACCGCTGAGTAGTAGTACATGGTGTGTGTGTGTGTGTGTGTGTGTGTGTGTGTGTGTGTGTGTGTGTTTCGCTTTTTTCATCCAATCACCCATTGATGGATGCTTAGGTTGATTCCATGACTTCGCTGCTGTGAATAGTGATGTGATAAACATGTGAGTACAGATTTTTTTTTTACATAATAATTTATTTCTTTGGGTAGATACCCAGTAGTACGATTGCTGGGTCTAATGATAATTCTATTTTTAGTCGTTTGAGAAATCTCCACACTGTTTTCAACAGAAGTTATACTCATTTACATTCCCACCAATAGTGTATGTGTTCCCTTTTCTCCATATCTTCATCAGCATCTGTCGTCTTTTGACTTTTTTAATAACAGTCATTCTGACTAGTCAAGGCACTTTTTAACCATATAGCAGTTGGCGGGGGGGGCTGCAGTTTTGGTCAGCACCCTGTCACACAATGGTCATTTTAGATTCCATCACTGCATTTGCATTTCAGGATGTTTCCAAGGTCTAGGTTTGCGTTTTTGAGCAGGATGCTGTGTGCATGAAGGTGTGTGTGTGTGTGTGTGTGTGTGTGTGTGTGTGTGTGTGTGTGAGAACAGTGAGGTCACAAAAGCTTGCAAAGACCATGAGATTCTGCCATCAATCAAAGCCCAACATGTGCATACCTGTGTAACCTGATATTAAATGCTGGATCTGTGTTCCCTTTGGAGGTTTAAATACCACTTGTAGTCATGTGGCATAAGGTAGGTCAGAGACTGCATTACAAGCTAAAGAAATAACTTTTCTGAGAGGCATGTAGGGAGCCTGTTTCATTTGATCACTTCTTCCAGAACATAGCTATATTCTAGCTCCCAGTTGGAAAAAATATATTTGAAAGGCATCCATTTATCTCTATCCTGTTTGGATCATTCCACTTCTGCACATATAGTTCAATAACCTGCTCTGTCCAAAGAGGATGCGAATACACCACGTCAGTGTATGGGGGTTCCATTATTACACGCCAAAAAAAGGCTTGTATTTAATTAGGACTTTAAATTCAAGAATTTCAAATGGTTTAGTTATTCATATGATAAACATTTTTTTAAGCACTCCCTATACACTAGTCACCACGCCAGGCTCTGGGGATACAGAAAAGATTTAGAAATTACCCTCGTCTTTAAAGAGCTCGGTCTAGCCATGAGGGTGGGAGGAGGGAGGTCATGGCTTGTCAAGTCAATCAGCAGTTCATGGGGGCACAGACCAGGGGTGCCTAACACAGCCTGGAACAAGCAGAGGTGGCCTCTGGTGGGGGTAGAGAGGTGGGGCTCACACCTGAGCAAGTTCTAAAGATGAGTTGCAAAGAATTAAAAATAAATCTACCATTTGATCCAGAAATCCCACTACTGGGTATGTACTCAAAGGAAAAGAAATCATTGTATTCAAAAGGATGCCTGCACTCATATGGTTATCACAGCACTGTTCATAACAGCAAAGATGCAGAAGCAACTTATGTGTCCTTCAATGAACAAACAAAATGTGGTGTTTATGTATACAATGGAACACTATTCGGTCATTTTTATTTTTATTTGTATTTTTATTTTGAGTTGGAGTCTTACTCTGTCACCCAGACTGGAGTGCAGTGGCACACTCCCAGCCACCACCATCTCAACTTGCTGGGCTCCGGAGGTCCTTCCACCTCAGCCTTCCAAGTAGCTGGAACTACAGGTGCACACTACCACACTATTCAGCCATTTTTAAAAGAATAAAATCATATATTCTTGAACATGGATGAAACTGGAGGCCATTATCTTTTTTTATTACATTTTATTTTATTATTGAGATGTGGGGTATGCAGAATTGATTAACAATACAAGCAGGCTGCATGCAGGTGAAATTTGGGCCTCCAACTGGTCCTCTCTCCCCCTTGTATAGGCCCAGGCACGCTTTGTATTGTTGTGTGTCCCCCACCCTTCTTCATCCCTCCCTCCCCTAGCAGTGCCCAGCAACTGCCGATCCCTCCCTAATGTGACTAATGTTCAGGGTCCACTTATGAGTGAGAACAAGCGGTATTCAATTCTTTGTTTCTATGGTAGATCACGTAGTATAATGGTCTCCAGCTCCACCCAATTTGCTGCAAAGTTCATGATTTGGTTCCTTTTTGTGGCTGTGTAATACTCTATCATGTATATGGTCCACATTTTCTTTATCCAGTCTACTTTCGGTGGGCAGTAGTGTTGGTTCCATGTTTTTGCTATTGTGAATAGTACTGCAATAAACATGCATGTGCAGGTGTCTTTTTTGTGGAACAATTTACGTTCCTCTGGGTATATTCCCCGGAGAGGAATTGCTGGATTATATGAGAGATCAATTTTTAGTTCATTTAGGAGTCTGGAAGCCATTATCTTAAGTGAAATAACTCAGAAATAGAAAGTCAGATACCGCACGTTCTCACTTATAAGTGAGAGCTAACCAATGTGTACATGTGAACGTAGAGAGTGGATTAATAGACTCTGGAGACTTGGAAGGGTAGGAGGGTGGGAGAGGGATAAGGGATGAGAAATTATTTAATGGGTGCAATGGACACCATTCAGGTGATGGCCACACTAGAAGCCCAGACTTCACCCCTACGTATTATATCCATGGAACAAGACAACATTTGTATCCCCTAAATCCATAAAACTAAAAATTAAACTTAAAAAAAATTTTAAATAAAGGATGAGTAGAAATTAACCATCTGGAAGAGAACAGAACATTCTAGACAGCACAGGCAAAAGCACAGAGGTGAGAAAGAGCATGACTGTTTAGTGGAATGTTTGGTATCACTAGAGCATCAGGTGGCCAGGAACTGGCTACAGAGGTGAGAAAAGCCCAGTGGTCACAAAACCTTGGAGACTGGACTGTGAAGTCTGGAGGGGAGGTGCAATACCGAGAAGGATCATCAGAGAGGAAAGAGGTCTGAGGCAGGGAGACCTGTTAGGAGGGAGTGGTCGTTATCTGACTGAGGGATGATGACAGCTTGATTTTCGGGCAGGGTAACCTGGATGGGAAACTTTCGGTACTTAGCACCACAGCCAAAACAAGGTCCAGCCAGCATGGAGGAAGGAGGGTCACTGAAGGACTTAGGACAGCCAAGGGATGCATTTTCTCAAGGTGTGCATCTTCACTTTTAGGAAGGTAGCTCTGGTGCATTGCGGGAGAGTGAAATATCAGGGGAACCGAACTTAGAGGCAAAAACATCTTGCCAGGATTTTTTACCTCCACGCTCTCCGCTAGCTACACATGTCATGTCGTCCAGTTCCTTGACTGATATGTAAGGAGACAGGGTGTTTAGAAGAAAGCACGTTGGACTGGGAATTCAGAGCCCCATATACACGCACGCACGCACACACACACACCCCATTATTGTCTTGGAGCTGCTTTTTACTTGCCATGGGACACCTCTCCTCTCTGGGATCAGTTTCCCCATCTGCAAAATGGGGCTTGAAACTTTCCCAAGGGTCTTTTCACCTCCAAAATGCTCAATGCAACTTCTGACTCAGTTCAAACAATGCCCCTCAAGCCAAGTCATGGACACCGGGATTAGAGGGCTGTGGCCCCCAAATGCCAACTAGAAGGTAAATTATTTGATGGCAAGGTCCAAAAATCCTCAGTGCTTGTATCTTTCTTCAGCATGGCACAGCACCTTGTACATAGTCAGTGTCCAATAAAGACATCAGGAAGGAAGGAATTAAGTGAATTGCATTCAGAATCAGGCAGAACACATGGAAATGGGATTGGCAAGCAGTGAAGAGATTTAGATTAGGATAAATGCTCACTGACAGTAAATTTATGAATCATGAGAAATGTTCCCTAAAGATGTTGGTCTCTAAGTTTAGAGATAGATAAGAATAGAACAGGCCCTGAACAGATCAAATTATCAACATAAACTGCCTTCTTTTTTTTTCACTGAATCACACTAGCCTTTTTTAAATTTTTAATTTTTTTCTTTTCGTAATAGAGATGGGGTATTTCACTATGCTGCCCAAGCTGGTCTCGGACTCCTGGGCTCAAGCAATCCTCCCACCTCGGCCTCCCAAAGTGTTGGGATTACAGGTGTGAGCCACCACACCCGGCCCGTTTTCTTAAATTGATGGTGAAAAATAACATTAGGTTCCCACTTTGTGCCAAAGAAATGGGGAGAGGGGTGGAAGTGTTGAGTATAATATGGTGTCTGTCTCCAAAGAATTTAATTTCTCGAGAATCGTTTAGCCAAAACTCTGAAGCCGCTTTGCATAGAGATGCAGCTTCTTTGCATCTTAATTCGTCCATCACCTACTCATCTGTGTGTGTACTCTACAGTGATGAGAAGGCTTGCTTTCCACATTGTGGCCCTGACAATTCGCAATAATGTGATTAGGTGGAAAGAACCAATCCTTCCTCTTTATAAAGCAGTTCTGAATATCAGGTTTAGAATTGTACTTTATGTTCACACACGGCATTTTTAAAAATATTCCAAGCTGCTTTTGCATCTATTTCCTCATTTCTTGTCTTTCATGACACCTCAGATAAAACAATATTATCTTGAAGAACAGCTGAGGGAGACAGGCTCAGGGCTGAGAACCAGCCCAGACGTCCCCCTCCCAGCAGGGTACCCGTGCAGTAAGTCACTGAATCACTTAGTATTTCAGTCTCTCCACACAGAAATGGGGTTGATAACACAACTAATAGTTACCTTGGAGGACTGTCTTAAGAAGTTAAAGGAATTAATAGCTGTAAAACCTTTCTGCAGTTCTTGGCACACGGTAATTATTTATGTGCTAGTTGTGGTGATATGGTAGTGATGATGGTGGTAGAAACAGTAGAGGTGAGGAGATGGTAGAGAATAGTGGTAATGGTTGTTTATTCATAGTTAATAGAACAGAGTGTTAATTATTTAGCCCAAATCACACAACAAGTTGTTGGTAGGGTTAAAAAAAAAACCTGGCTTTTTAACCTTCATTAATGTACATCCCTCTTAGGCCTAAACCCATAGATTTGATTTGTTATCAGGTTTCCTTGTGAAACACCCTGTGTGTTCACAAACTGCGATGTGGGTTGCTTAGATTCTTCTTTTCATCTTTTTCTCCCTCCTGTGTCTGCCCTCCTCCTTTTTCCTCCACCTCCACTTTCTTTAGTGAAGATCTAAAGCAGAGATTAAATCAAAGAAAAACTCAGAAAAGAAAATACTTAAAATAATTAGAAGGTTCCTGCATGTAATTTCTTATTCAGCAGAGCAGAGGTTAATTCTCTGGCCCTTTAGCTTAATAAATTTCATTACTCACATGATAACCAAACATTTATCCTACCACCTCTATGCCCAGTGGGTTCCCAGATCTTTATGAATTACTTTGTAATGTAATTTACTAACTCCCAAAATAACTGTGGTCTAATTAGACCGTTCTTGTCATCACCCTCAGTGAAGAGAAACTCCTAGGCTCACCACCTGAAGCCAAGTGCCACTTCCCGGAAGCCTGTGGGGCTTACAGCCAAACCACCATCCTGGCTGTATACAGAATAAGAAAGTTGTACCAGTGGGTAGTCATGGTGATGATGATGATAATTGTTGTTATGTATTGAGTTCCTCCAAGGTGCTAGGCACCATACTAATTGCTTCTCATATATGATTTTCAACAATATCCTAGGATGAATATTGCTTTATCCCAATCTTCCAGATGAGGAAATGGCATCTCAAAGAGGTGAAATGACTCTCCCGTGGTCACAGATGTTGAGTGAGAATGAAATGATAGCCGGCTAAAACTAGTATAGACTGTTTTCAAAACCAGTGCCTTTTCCTCATGCAATACTTTGGAAGCCACCTGTCTGGGTTTAAGTTAGCTCTGTCCATTACTAACCCTATAGCCAGATTACTTGACCTCTTTGAGCCTTGGTTTCCTCATCAGCAAAATGTTGATTATAAACTGGGTGCAGTGGCTCATGCCTGTAATACCAGCACTTTGGGAGGTGGAGGCAAGAGAATTGCCTGAGTCCAGGGGTTTGAGGCTTGCCTGGGCAACTTGGCGATACGTCATCTCTGCAATAAATAAAAAAAATTAGCCAGGCATGGTGGTATACACCTGTGGTTCCAGCTACTTGGAAGGCTGAGGCAGAAGGATCATCTGAGCCCGGCAGGTCAAGGCTGCGGTTGACTGTGAGTGTGACATTGCATTTCAGCCTGGGCAACAGAGTGAGACTCCTAGTCAAAAAAAAGAGGGGATAATAGTACTTACTTCCTAGAATGATGTGAGGGTTATGTCAGCTGTCACTTACAAAAGACTTAGCACACTCAAGCCATCAGTACCCATCGGTATGCATTTCCTCTCACTGCCCCAGACAGGGCTTATTTCTCTTTAACTGCAATCACCTCTCTCAGTCCTCATTCTTTACAGACCTGTTTGTTGTCTATTTGCCAGCTGCCCCAGTCCCGCTCCATAGAGACCCTCCCAGATCTGATTCTCTTGGCAGAGTTTCATGCCTCTAAGGTTGCTTGATTCTTTCCAATTATCCAAATCATCCTCTCCCGATATCTTTCCCTAATCCATGGTCAGTGATGTAGCCACAAACGATGGCATTTTAAATGTGTGAATCATGACAGCTTGGTCAAGAAAAAAGAGAAAGAGAGATTGTCTCTTGGGGCTGTATTCTGCTTGGTAACAGAGCCCTGAAATCACCATGGTTTAAACAAAACAAATAATTACCTCCCTCACACTAAGAAGGTTTACCTTCTGGCGGAAGGTGGTCCAGTACTGGTATGGGAGCTTTATGGTCATCCAGTACCCAGGTTCCTTCTATTTTTTTTTTTGTTTTGTTTTGTTTTGTTTTTGTTTTTGTTTTTTGTTTTTGAGTTGGAGTCTCGCTCCTGGCCACTGCAGCCTCCACCTTCAGGGCTCCAGCGATCCTTCCGCCTCAGCCTTCCAAGTAGCCAGAATTACAGGCATGTGCTACCATGCCCGGTTAATTTTTGATTTATTGCAGAGATGAGGTCTCACCAAGTTGCCCAGGCGGGTCTCGAACCCGCGGGCTCAGGCAGTCCACTCACCTCAGCCTCCCAAAGTGCGGGATTACAGGCTGAGCCACCAAGCCCAGCTTCCTTCTATGTTTTAATCCACTGTCCTTAGTATTGGCTTCCATCTGCCAGGACTCCTCCCGTTCACAGAATGACTGCTGGAGCTGCCACCATTGTAGCCAAGTTTCAGGCAGCCGGAAGGAAGAAGTGGAAAGGAGGCTTAAGGGCATATGCCACCCAGGCTATGTCAACTTCCTCTACAGAATTTTCTCAGAAGCCTCTCCCAAGGTACTTCCAGCTGTACCTCATCGGTCTGTCCTAGCTGAAAAGGCAGCTGGAAAATGTAGTTCTGTTTGTTGATTTTTAGTTTTGTTTAGCTTTGTTGATTTTTAATCTGGGCATATTGATGCCCAAGATAACGAGGTCTGCTACTAAGGAAGCCAGGGAAAGGGGTATTTGGTAAGCAGCCAGCACTTTCTGCCCTTGGGAGCAAGGGAAAGAAAAACCAAGTGCTGACCACCTGCTTCATGTGAGGCACTGTCTTCAAGGAACACACATACTAGTTGTGCCTTCTTCCAATGCCAACAGCAATCTGCTAGGTACATGTGCACCGAGTGCCCTGAATCCAAGAAACGCCAAGTGAATTTTGCAAAGGAGCCAGAGAGAATAAAACTGAAGCCACTAAAGGAACTTCCATTGAGAGTCAAGTTCTCTGGGACATTTTAGCCAGTCTCAGTGGCATCTTCCTTCCATCTGATTTATGATCAAAAGGAACCCATGCATGGGTTCTCCTCTTTGGGCTAAGTCATTCAGAAAGGAGAGACAACCATCTGAAACTTTTGATCTGGAAGGTGAAATCCTGACTCAGCAAACTTCCCATTTTGGGGCATCACAATTGGCAAATGACCCAGGGATGGTAAAGAGATGTTTGGCTGTGATTTAATAAGAATGTGGTTGCAATAAGCACTCAGAATATGTTTGCAATCAATTTGCTGTATACACAATATGCTACCAGAGCAATCTTTTGTGTATGTAGTTGACCTTTATCTCTGGCAATCTTGTCCTATAAAGAAGAGTGAAATCCTCCATTGCAAATCATTAGCACTCAGGAAATGGCTTTAATTTGCATGCTGACAAAGATATTAACTTGGCAGTGGGAGGAGGAAGAATAATACAACACATCCTTTTGTCTGAGAGGCAGTTCAAAATCTGTGTTGTGACTACAGTTGACTGAAGTTCAATTACTGTAATAAATGTATTCCAAATTTCATCTCAATTGCATTTGCATTTTAATGAATGATTCTCACCTTCTTGTCAATTTGGCAGCCAGGCTAGATTTATTAAGTTATTGTATAAACAGGGCATTCTAATGTGGGAATTTAAATGCAAAATATTTGCTGGGTGCATTTGAACTGGGGGCTGCATTATTAATTTGCCTGCATGGGTTGCCTGAAAATTCAAGAATTTAAGGATGGTATTTCAGATTCCTTCATTCCATCATGTTTGCTCTCTTCTTCTCTGAAATCAATACGTCCGGGTGGGCTGACAGAGCAAGGCGTGAGCCAGCCAGATGAAGTGGGCTCTCCAAGCCTCCAGCCTCGATGAACTGGGAATAAACTGATTTATCTGCTTTTATTTGAAAACAGTAAAATTTGTTAAGTGAAAATTTCCCATGTAGGCAATTCCCTTCTGCGAGAGCAGGACACCCCTGAAATCGGATTGCTGGGAGTGTTTGTTCATCATAATGTCATTCTGCCTTTCCAGTGGAAGCACTCCTGGCTTTATAGCCCCATATTTCTTGTAGGCAGAGACGGAAAATGTGAGTGAAAACCAGCTGGATGCAGAGCCATAATACCATTAAAAGTTCTTTTTCTTTCTTAAGTACATCTGGGCTGTTAGTTTTTAACAAAGTGATTTGCGGTAGTTAATCCCATGACCCCCATAATAGAAAGGTTGAACATGAGTTTCCTGTGCTGCCTCCCAACTCTCCGATGCTCTGCAGTTTCTTGCAAGGCCTCCCTCCCTGAGAAGAGGGCTGGCAAGTTCTGTTTTAGGTGAAGTCCAGTCCCCTTTAGAGCCCTCGGGATAGAGGCTGATTCAGGTCATGGGAGACTTGTTCAGGCAGAGTGTCCTCACCAAATGAGAATGCAACCATCCTCACAGGGTTAACAAGAATTCTGGGCAGAAATATAGTTATAATAAGCATTCATCAGCCTGCATTTAGACCTACTTCCTTATAACCGAAAGTCATATAGCACTGGTACTATTTGCCTCCCCATCGTCCCTATGGATAGGATTTCTGAAGTTAGACTCATAAGCCTTTTCAAGAATTTCTTAATCAAACTTGGATGGACTTAGAGGCTATAATACTGAGTGATCTATCACAGAAGCAAGGAACCGAGTATCACATGTTCTCATTCTATAAGCGGACCTAGGACAACTATCGTAATACTATAAGAAAGGGATGAGCAGTAGTGGGAAGCTGTGGGGGGGGTCACACCTCATCAACAAGGGTACCTGCATACTGAACATTTGTATACCTAATCCTGAATTATACCCCACATATTTAAAATTTTTAAAAAAGAATTGCTTAAGCAGATCCTGAATTCCAATGAAACAGCTGACACCAACCAGTTTAAAGACCCTCACAGAGGACAAAATTATCATAAAAATACAGTTTTTTAATCTTCCTGTCCCATGACTTCACTCTGCATTCTCCATCCAATCAGTCATCTCCACACTTCAGCCCACTCCAAAACTCTTTTTTTTTTTTTTTTTGAATTGGAGTCCCACTCTGTCACCCAGACTGGAGTGCAATGGCTGCTCCCGGCCACCGCAGCCTTGACCTCCTGGGCTCCGGTGATCCTTCCGCCTCAGCCTGGAACAAGTAGCTGGAACTACAGGTGTGCGCTACCAGGTCCGGCTAATTTTTTTGACTTATTTTAGAGATGTGGTCTCGCCAAGTTGCCCAGGTGGGTCTCAAACCCGCGGGCTCAGGCAAACCACTCACCTCAGCCTCCCAAAGCGCTGGGATTACAGGCTGAGCCACCGAGCCCAGCTCCAAAACTCTTAAAAATCCTAGACCCAAACTCCCCCAGAGACAGATTTGAGGTTTCCTCTCGTCGCCTTGTTTGGCACCCTACAATGAAACCTCTTTCTCTGCTGCCAACAGGACATCTCAGAGCATTGACTTGCCAATGCATCAGGTAACAGACCGATTATGGTTACAAGAATGTCCAATACAGAGGTTCTAAAAGAACTTCTGGGATGAACTGATTGCTAGCATGTGTCAAAGTTTTATTTCAAACTTGTAGCAAGAGGACCTGCTTTTAATGAAACCAACGGAGCAATATCTTTCTGGAGAGAGTTTATTTGAATAGAAGGGAAAGTTGTCTAGACCAGTGGCTCTCAAACTTCCATGTGTATATGGATCACCTGGGAATCCTGTTAAAATTAAGGTTTGGATTCAGGCAGTCTAAGGCGAGGCCCAAGATTCTGCAAGTCTAACAAGCTCCCAGATGATGCTGATGCTGCCAGACCTCACTCTGAGTAGCAAGAAACTAGATAGCAGCACTTAAGGTAGGAATGACTACTTAAGAGTAAATAGCCTTGTTATAAGTCTGACGGGCCAGCTCTGTGGGTAAATCTAACACTCCAGAAAGGGCTCTTAATTTCACAGAGAGGAACAGAAAAATTTTCAGACATTTAATCAGATATGCTAGATACTTCTCAGAAGGGGCTATTAATTATATAATGTTCCAAATCCTACTCCAAGTCTCCTTTTCTCAGGTCTGAGGCAATTTCTTTCTTAATAACACATTTTATCATGTCTAAGAAGCACATTTTTGGCCGTTCAAAATCTGCCATCTCTGAATTTGGAATGCAGTGCACGGTCATGTCTTAATTGACATGTGGTTTTCCTTCTTTGTGGTTCTTAAAATAAGGGTGCGTTTTACAGGGGATGGTGTATCTGTCAGCTATTTTTATCATGATGTTGTGTAACAAGCTGCCCCCAAACTTGGTGACATATTTGTTTCTTGCTCATATGTCCATAGGTTGACTGAGTTAGGCTGGCACTGCTGGGTTCAGGAATGTCTGTTTCATGCCTTTCTCACTCTTCTGGGTTCAATGAGATAGTAGGTTTTATTCTTCTCATGGACCCATCTAAGAAAGCTCATTTCATGCATCTGTTTAAGTCACATCTGCTAACATACCATCAGCCATCAAGGAGTCAAATACAAATTCACAGCACTGAGAAATACATCCCAACCCTGAATGTAGGAGAAGGGGGAGGAAGAGAGTATTTGCTGAATAACGACTTAGTCTGCCATAGATGGTACCTTGGATTGGGCAAAACATGGTTGAAAGAGGGAAAATAGCCGGGCTCGGTGGCTCAGCCTCGGTGGCTCAGCCTGTAATCCCGCGCCTTTGGGAGGCTGAGGTGAGTGGATTGCCTGAACCCACGGGTTCGAGACCCGCCTGTAGAGAGACCTCATCTCTACAATAAATCAAAAAATCAGCCGGGCATGGTAGCGCATACCTGTAGTTCCGGCTACCTGGAAGGCTGAGGCGGAAGGATCGCCGGAGCCCAGCAGGTCGAGGCTGCCGTGGCTGGGAGCGGCCACTGCACTCCAGTCTGGGCGACAGAGTGAGACTCCAACTCAAAAAAAAAGAGGGAAAATGTAAACCACCAGTTTCTATTCTACAGGCCTAGAGGTAAACTTTGCACAACAAACAGCCCAGAGATACATAAACTCAAAACCTTAAAACTTCCTACTGAATGCATCTGTGCTTGGAGCATGCAGGTAGAGAGAGAGAAAAAAAAAATTCTAGAACCAACCCTAATGGCTTTCAATCCCTACCCAGTCGCTTCCTGACTGCTATGACCCTCATCAGTTCCTTACCTTTTCTCTGTTTTCTCATCTGTGAATCACACTATCCTCTCAGGACCATTAAGTGAGTTGACAACAATAACAATAGCTCTCCATCACAGAATCCTATGTACTAGGCACTACAATAAGCTCATTATTTTCACTGACTCATTTAATCCTCCCAACAGTCCTTTGGGGAGAAGAATTCGTATTTTCTGCCATTGGAAGCTAAAGAGGTGGTGGTTCAGAGCAATTTTAAATCTGCCTAAAAGAATGACAAAATAAAGATTCCATCCAGAGGCTGTCCCCTCCAGCCTCTCACCATTGCACATACAGCCCCTCAAACCGGAAGACACTGGAGAGAGGAGCCTGGCATCTTTATGTGTCCCTTTGGTCTGTGTCAGCTGAGCCCTGCTGGGTTCTCCGGTTGCCGCAGCGGGCACCCTTCACCCGTCAGCTCACACACAGACTCCCAGGCAGAGAACATATGTCCCTTCATAAAAGCGCACCCTCTCCCACGCATTGGTTAAGAAGAAGTTGTATTGGGTAGAGAAGACTTTCCATTTTATAATCTGCTTTTCCCTCCACTTGCCTGGTGCTGTTAATTATCTTACTCCCCATCGTTCCTCTTGTGATGTTAGCCAGGGGAGTTTTGCATCGTGCAATGTGGTAAGCGGGAGGCCCCGGGTGAGCGGATTTAAAGGCGAAAACTATTCTTCCCGGCAAATAGCTCCCTTCACACAAATAGCCTGGTAATCAGCAATAATGATGAAGAAAATGGAGGGAACATACAGGGAATTAAATGGGAATTTGCTAAAATATTAAGCAGTTTTAAATGGGCCTCCGAGGTATCAGGGGAGCACTTCGGAGCTCACTGAATGAACATCCTGCAGTCTGAAGTTCTCAGAATAGACTGTTGTGTCTGACATGACGGCTCAGACCCTCCCCCCACAACTCCGTTATCTGTCACCCCGCCTTTCCAGATCCAGCAGCTGGAGCCTGGCTGCCTTGCCTGAAAAGAGGATGAAATTCCACCAGAAAATCTGCTTGCTAGATTTCTCAAGTTGTCCAACACTATCTCCTTCTGTGGAGTTAATTAATAAGACAAGCATTTATCACTCTATTTGCATCTCAGAGTTTGCTGCAGAGTTGACTTTTTACAGTATACCCCCTGTACAGATCCTTGAGAGAACTCCTTCCTAGTTTCAGCAACAGGAACAACCCAGATCTTCTGAGCAGCTTTTTAAAAAATCTTATGGCCATTAGGAATCACGTTAGGATTGTGTTTCTCTCTTTGCACTGGCTGCTAGGATGCTCAGGGTCAAATTTATGCAACAGATCCTGTGGTACGAGTTTTGATACTTGTCTTAAATAATTTTAATTTGTTGTTTTTTCTGTCTCCTCCACTTCTCACTTAAATTTTGTTTGTTTGTTTCTAATCCTTTTTGGAATTAGGGCAAAAATAAATCCAAAAAATCTTGCCACTTCTTAATCACTACAAAAGAGTTAAAAAAAAAAAAGACGCAGAGGTAAAAACTGAGAATTGTTTGAGAGCATCTTCACCTTTGTAGTGTCAGTGCCCTGAACAGAACTTGACACATAGTAAGTGTCCAACACAGAACCTAACATATTACAGGTGCCCATCCCAGGGCCTGGCACATAGCAGATGTACAGTTAAACATCTTGAACAGATACTCAAGTCCCTTTTACTGTGGCATAGACCATTAGCCTGGCACTGATTTAAAAATTATATTAATAAGGATGTAATTCACCCTCACAGTCAGAGGAAATAAAAAAGAAGTTAGGCTATTCCATGATGTAGACTTAGATATTTCAACATGCTGTATTTGTCTGCTAGAGTTGGCATAACAAGTACCACTGACCAGGTGGCTTAAACAACAGAAATGTATCATCTCATAGTTCTGGAGGTCAGAAGTCTGAGATCCAGGCGTGAGGAAGGCTGGTTCCTTCTGAGGGCTATGCCTCTCCCTGCTTTTGGTGGTTTACTAGTCATCTTGGGCATCCTTTGGCCTATAGATGCATCACCTTAATCTTTGCCTTCATCTTCTCACGGCGTTCTTCCTCTGTGTATGTTTGGGTCCTAAGTTCCCCTTTCCGTAAGGACATAAGTCATATTGGAGTAGGGGTCTATGCTACTCCAATATGATCTCATCTCGACTATCTATATCTGCACCACCCTATTTTCAAGTAAAGACACATTCTGAGCTTCTGGGGGTTGGGACTTCGATGTATCAATTTGGAGGGACACAATTCAACCCATAACACGCACATTTCAGGATCTAAGAGGTTGCCATTTCTGCAGAGGAAGATGAAGGTTCTTGCTAAGTTGCACGCTGAAAGCAGTACACAATCCCCACCAAGCTAGCTAGGCCTGTTCTGTGTCCCAAAGCCACTGCCCCTCCCATTGTCATGTGCAATCATGATCCGTGATGTGCCTTCTCAGTGCCTGACCTGCTCTCTGTGCCTGCAGACCGTGGTCTGGTCCATGACTTGATGGGTCTCTCTGACAGTTCTCCACTCCAGGAGAGAACCTGGGCAGCAAGGAAGGCTTCATGGGTAAAAAAGTGAGCCTCTGACACCTGCCAGTCAGCGAAAAGCCACTCAAGTTAGCCACGGACATTGTTACGCATGGGACCTTCAAGGTCAAGGAAAAGGTTTCCAGAGCATACTGCTGGGACTTCCCAATGGAAGGGCTGACATTCAGAAACATCCTGACGTTCTACCAGCCAGCACAAGGCACAACAGGTCTCTACAGTGAACCCACACCTGCGTTCAGACCCCAGTTCTGCTCACTTCCAGCTCTCTGGCCTCGCCTTTCCCAGCCTCAGTTTCCTCATCTGTAGGCAGAAGTGATTCTAACAGCACCTATCACATATAGTCATCTTAAGGATAAATATGTTAATACATGCGTGCAGAGTGTGGGGACTGGGAGAGAGGGACACGGAAATACCAGTAAGCAGCACTGAGGCCAATCGCAGATGTGAAATCTCAACAGAGCCTAGTTCATCCAAAAGGCTCTTATGTGAACGATTTGGGGCATCTCGAAAGCACACAGCAGCACTTGAGAAGTCTCACTGAAGTCCGGTGGCAGAGGAGCCCCTGCAGTTCTGTTCCTGGGCCCTGCATGTGAAGATGCTGGACTGCACTAGCAGAGGTGAGCCTCTCAGCGAGAGTGGTACAGTCTGTTGCCTCCGGGAACAGGACCCTGCAGGAAAGGACTTGGGAGCCAGGTGCCCAGATCAGCAGTGTTACCTTGTGCCACCTACCTCTTCCAGTCTAGGAAGCAGCCTGCCCTCCCTCCCTTCCTTCCTTCCTCCCTTTTTCCTTCCTTCCTCGCTTCTCTCCTTCCTTCCTTTCTCAGTTCCTCCCTCCCTCCCTCCCTCTCTTCCTTCCTTCTCCTCTTCCTTTCTTTTTCAGAGAAGAACATTTCTATCAAGCAAAAATCTTAAATGGAACACCAATATCTAAAGCAAGCAAAGCTGATATTTGGTAGTACAAGCAAATTGTGCAATATCGCACAACATTTTGTTCCATAGAAACTAAACTTTTCTTCATTTAAATTCATACTTGTTCAGGGCTTTTGCACAAGCCGTTCCCTCTGCTTGGAGCACTCTTCCCTCCTGTATCTGCAAGGTCTGCTCCCTCACCTCACATCTCTCCTCAAACATCGCCTTCTCAATGAGGGCTTCCTGACCATCTGTATAAAATTGCGCTGACGCCCCTCACCCTGGCAGTCACTCTTCCGCCCTCCTTGCTGTATGTTCCTCCATAGCAGTTAGCATATTTAGTATATCGCATGCTGTTTATTTCTTTGTTTCCGATCTGTCTTCACCCCCTGGAAGATGAGCATCATGAGGGCAGAACTTGGTGGCGATTTTGTTCACTGCTGAACCCTCCACAGCAAGAACGGTGCCTGGTGCATAGTAGGTACTGGAGAAACATCTGTTGAATGGTTGTGCTGAGTGGTTGGTAATGATGCTGCCGCTTAGGCAAACACACAAACTGGAAATCATGCTCATCGGCGTTAACAAATGTGTATTCGGTGTAATAAAAGGTATGACTCTGTTTTTGGTGTTTGACTGCTGACAGATTTTGAGCCCCACCACTCCCCCCTCCCCTTCTGCCCTCTGGGCAAGTTGGCTGAGAAAGCCCAGATGCACTCTCCTTTGATGCTGGTGGGAAGTTCAAACTCTGCCCAAAGGAGGAACCACTGCCCCATCCCATAACCACCATAAAACTCCTCACCACTTGCCCCTCCCTGCTCTCTCTGGCTGTTTTAGGACCTCTTGAAAACCTTCCCTTCCCTTCCCTTCCTCAAAAGCCTCATCATTTGAGGAATGACCCAGTTCATACCCTCTTGGTGTGTGTGTGGGGTCAGTCTTGACCTCTGAACCCAATTTGGGTGAAGGTTCTATTACAGACTGAGTGCTTGCATCCCTCCCAAAATTTATTGTAAGCCCCTCACCATATGATAATATTAGGAGGTGATTAGCCTTCAGTCTCATGACTGGGATGAGTGCCCTTACAAAAGGGACCCCAGAGAGCTTTCTCACTCTCTCTCCTCCATGGGAAGATACAGTGAGAAGGCGGCAGTCTGCAACCTGGAAAAGAGTCCTCACCAGATCTTAACCATGCTGGCACCCTGATCTTGGACCCTCAGCCTCCAGAACTGTGAGAAATAAATGTCTGTTATTTAATCCACCTAGTCCATGGTATTTTTTGCCATGACCTATTTTTGCCCAAATAGTCTAAGACCGGGTCCATCCCAGCTCTTTGAAGTAGCACAACAATGAGAAGCAGTTACTGTCACATCAGTCTCACCTCCCAGGCTATCTTGGCATTGGTTTTGTTTGTACTAGAAAAAGAAAAATCCTCATTTATGAAATTAAGGGGTTGCAAATGGTTAGCAGTTTTCTTTTTATCAAGTTCCCTTGCAATCAACACTCATTGATTCAGAAGCATGAAAGCAAAATAGAAGCACTTTTTTTTTTTTTTGCTGTTTCACACATGAATTCATATTAATACTGATTGCATTCCTAAACTTAAAAACAAAATTCAGGTAAAAGCACCTAGAACTGACAATTGAGGGCTAAAGGTAGTATGTAGTATGGTTTTACCGTATGATAATAGGTTACCTATTCATTTGTTTTTGCACAATTTTATACATGAGGCAACCGGGAGATTATTTTGCAATAACAGAAACATGGGCTGAGTGGATGGGACCAATCCTTGCCTGCACCGACCGGCTGGGATGGATACGTGACGTGTGGCATAAACATTCAGAAAATTTCACATGACCTGAGAAGTAGAGTCTCAATTCAGAAAAAGATCAGTGGTGTTCTTCCAGTGATAATTCAACAAGAAGCTCAAATACTGCATTTTATTGAATCTAAGCCACCATTGAATCTAAGACACACCATTCAAACCAAAACCAGAAAGGAGGGGTGGAATGTAAGCAACAATAAAAGAAAAACCTTCTAAAAACATAATAAAACAAACACACGCTGCCGATTATTAATAAAGATAACACTTTCTTATCACTTAGGGTTTTTATCCTGTAATAATTTTATTTCCTAAATCTTAAGAAAAACTTTTTAACCTACCTAGATAATATTTTATATTATTTTTATATGTTTATATTCTGTTCACATCAAAAGGAAAATAAAAGTGACATACACTAGTTAAGGAATTCCTCAAATTCCTTCACATTTGAAGTTCACACTTCTGAGTCATTTTTTTCACTCAGAGTCAACATTATCCAATGTCATATTTCATAAAAGAGTGCTCCACTACTGTCTCCAAGATTTTCCTCCTGGCTGCAGACCCCCAGTCTGAAGGTTTTGATACTGGTGCACTTTCTTGATTTTATAAAAATATGTCAGGTCGGGTGCGGTGGCTTACACCTATAATTCCACCACTTTGGGAAGCCAAGGTAGGAGGAGGATTGCTTGAGCCCAGGAGTTCAAGACCAGCCTGAGCAACATAGAAAGGACTCATGTCTACAAAAAATTAGCTGAGCGTGGTGGCGCATGCCTGTAGTCCCAGCAACTCAGGAAGCTGAGGTGGAAGGATTGCCTGAGCCTAGGAGATCAAGGCTGCAGTAAACTGTGATCATACCACTGCAGTCCAGCCTTGGTGACAGAGTGGGCTCCCTCCCCTAAAGGCCCAACTCAAAAAAAGAATATGTCAAAGAAAAAGACTTAAAGACTTTGCAGATCTCCAGCTCATGGTTTAATGGTGTGTTGACTAGAACACCAAGGGGCAGTTGTGCAGTCAGGAGTGACAGTCAGGTTTGAATGTACAGAGGCAATGACAGCTGCAAAACAGTTGCCCCCTGACTGGCAGCGACTGTGAAAGGCCAGTGACTGTAAGACACAGCCTCATGTCAGAGATCTTAAGATGTGGACAAATGTGCATTGCAGAATTGGTGAACTAAGGACGATGCAATAGAAATGAGCAAAATGAATGGATCTGGTACAAATAGAATGTTTTGTGCCTCAGGTATTTGTTAAAATAGCTTTAACAATAGCTTTAAAAGTTATTGATGAACACTCAGACATTTGCAGGTTCCCACAAAGAGTTTTTAGAAGGTACGTTTCAAGCAAGCCCCAAATCCAGGCTCACTTAAGAACCTAAGATCCTATACCATCTGCTCCCAGCCAACATTGCCAACTGTAGCTCTAGGTACTCTCCAGCACTCCTTCTGTGTCCCAGCTTTTTGTTTTATTTATTTATTCTTTTTTTTTTTTAGTTGGAGTCTCACTCCGTTGCCCAGGTTGGAATGCAGTAGCACACTCACAGCCACCGCAGCCTTGACCTGCTGGGCTCCAGCAATCCTTCTGCCTCAGCCTTCCAAGTAGCCAGAACTACAGGTGAGCACTACCACACCCAGCTAATTTTTTATTTATTGTAGAGATGAGGTCTCACCAACCTGCCTAGGCTGGTCTCGAATCCATGGGCTCAGGCAATCCACTCGCCTTGGCCAATCAAAGTGCTGGGATTACAGGTTGAGCCACCAAGCCCGGCCGGTCCCAGTTTTTTAAAGAACTTGTCAAAGCTGGGCTCGGTAGCTCAGCCTGTAATCCTGTGCCTTGGGAGGCTGAAGTGAGTGGAATGCCTGAGCCCACGGGTTCGAGACCCACCTGGGCAACTTGGTGAGACCTCATCTCTACAATAAATCAAAAAATTAGCTGGGCATGGTAGCACGCACCTGTAGTTCCAGCTACTTGGAAGGCTGAGGCGGAAGGATCGCCAGAGCCCAGCAGGTCGAGGCTGCGGTGGCCAAGAGCAGCCACTGCATTCCAGTCTGGGAGGCAGAGTGAGACTCCAACTCAAAAAAAAATTAAATAAAATAAATAAATAAATAAAGATACTTGTGGTTCTCTAAACAAGCCACCTTCAGATTCACCATTTTGCATTTACACCTGCTATTCCATCCACTAGTATGCCATTTCCCACCGTGTCCTATTGGTAAATTCCTACTTAACTCAAATGTCACTTCCTCCAGGAAGTCTCCCAAGAGTTATCTGGGTTACAAGAGCCCTTTGACACATTAAGTTGAGAGTATATGTTTATGGGTGTGCTTCCTCCACCATATTGTAAACTCTGTGGGTGCAAATGTCTTATTTGATTGCTTTATGCAGCTCTGGTCCCCCACACTAGTGCCTGGAATAGAAGTTTCTCAGCCAAGGCCAACCAGAGAAATGAATGAATGAAAAGGTGATCCCAATGTGAAACCACTCAGGTGCCACCTCTGTGATATGATTTGAAAAATGCTAGGAGAGCCCCATCTCCCATCTTTAATTTTCACAATAGACATTTATAAGAGTCCCCTGCTGAAATGGAAATGCCCTCAGTGATACCTTAACTCTTCCTAGCAAATAGGCAGGGCTCAGCTGGCTGAGAATATTCCATCCAAACTGAAAGTCCAGAAGAGAGGAAAATAGTACCCTGAAGGAGGGAAAGGAAGTATCACTTTCTCCAAGAAGAGGCCTCCAACCACCCCTCAGTCTGAATTAGGTACCCCCTCCCAAAGGCCCCAGAGTCCTCTCTCCCCATCAGTCTGTGTTACCATCAACTCTTCATGTATCTCTCTCCCTGCTAGACCATGAACCCTGAGAGACCCAGTGTCTTGTCCAACACGTATTCAACAGTCATCCCAGTACCCAGTATACACTGGTTGCGCATTAGTAACCTGAAGAACTACTAAAACTGAGTTTCAGAACCAACATTTATATCTAGGAAACATGGTGATGGTTTAATGTGGTGCTCGACACCATCCCAGATAGGCAGCTGGCCCAGACAGATGTCCCTGCCTCATTCCTTCTCCACCCTGGGGCTGCTAGCTCCGACCCCAAGAGGAAGACCGGCAAAGTGCAGGAGAGAGGTGCGTAGCTCAGAATGTGTTCATGACAAGCCAGCATCAAGATGTCTGATGAAGAAACAGTTGGCAAGAAAAGAGAAATAAAGCCCTAACACACGTTACTTGGCACAGAAAGCACCTACACATTGTTACTGGGTCTTCTGCTGTCACGCTCACAGATGTGAGCATTCAGGCAGATCGAAGAGAGGGTAGCCTGGGCCAGGAGCCTGGGCTCTGTGGTGACTGCTGTGCCATCGATGGTCACAGGAAAGTCACAGACACTTCTCTGCTGTTCCCTTCTCATGCCCCAAGGTAACTAATCCTGTGGTCTGTGGACTGTTATGCCCACTCCATAGCCATCCAGTGGGGTGCTTGGCACAGAGTGGGCACTTCATAAATACTTGCTGAGTGGTGGAAAGATGAAGGAACTGAGGCTTAGGGAGATTAGAGAGCTTGTCCGAGGTCTTCAGGATGAGGTGGGCCCAGAATTCAAGCTCAGGCCTGTCTGACTCTAGAAATCTAGAGGAAGGAGCCTCCTGCCCTGCAGGCCTATGAGGGTGCACCCAGAGACTATTGGTTCCAAGACAATAAGACATCGTCTTAGTATCTTAGTATAAGTTAACTCATCCCATTTTTTTTAATTCTCTCTCTCTCTCCCCTCCCTCCCTGCTCTCCTCTATCTCTTTTTCTATCTTCCTGTCTCTTCCTCTCTTCCCCTCTCTCTCTTTCACTTTATCTTTCTCTGTCTCTCTTTCTCTACGTATCTCTTTCTCCCTCTCTATCTCTCTCCCCTCTGTATTCTCTCTCTCTCTCTCTCTCTCTCTCTCTCTCTCTCTCTCTCTCTCTCTGTCTCTCTCTCCTCTCCCACCTTCCCTACCCCCATTCTTGCCTTCCCCTGACCTTTCTCTCTCTAGCAACTTGATCCGGTCCGTAAGGGCAGGCCAGGGATATTTTTCCATTCTGAGGGAGGAGAATGAAATGAAAAAGAGACAACAGCAACTTCAGAAACTGAACGAGGAAGAAAGGAACAAATTCCAACCAGCCCAAAAGGTCTCAGAAATCCGATATAGGGAAACCTTACTGACGTAAGTGGACACCATAGCTGCGTCACTAATGGTCCTGGGAAGGACCACTGAGCATGAACCCTGCCTGACTGGGTTGAGTGAGGGCAGCTATCTCAGAGCAGGGCTCCTTCTCAACCTGGCGTCTAATGTCCTCTTTAGCCTCAACTTCTGGTACCTGGTAGAATGTCTTCTACTACATATGTCTGTCTTCATATCCAATGCTAAGAGCTACACAAGAAATCCTGCTGGTCCCCAAATGTCCTCTTCTCCCTCTCTTTCCCAGGCCTTTTCCCATGCTGTTGCTTGGACCTTAAATACCCTTCCCATTACTTCTTCCAACCAGAGTTCTCTACTTACCACTAAGTGCCCAGCTTAAATGACACCCTCTCCTGATACTTTCTGGATTTCACACCAACCTCCTGCACCCATTTGCAGCCCAGGTCTCCATAATGGGTTTGCATGACAGTTTTCTTTATTCCGCATCAGCATCTCTGTTCTAGACCTTCAGCTGCCTCCCTAGGGCCAAGTTCAGTGTCCACACAAAGCAGGTACACAAAAATTTGTTGAATGTCATAGCTCCCCATCCCACACACCTTTTTTGTAAGGGACTTTTCACTGGTTGGGAAAGGATCATCAACAAACTAGTGTATTATGAAATGCTCATGCATATAATAAAAACAGCAACAACAATAAATGCAACATATTGATAATGAATGTTTACTATGCACCTTTGCACATCTATTTATCGAAAATATTCTCATGAGATAGGTACTATTATTAGCCCTGTTTCAGAGACAGAGAAATGAGGCTTACAGGCATGAACTAATTTTCCCTGAGGTCATTAGTTAGAAAGTATCCCTCAGTCTCAAACTCTGCGATACCCAGATCCATGGACTATGCCATTTGGCATGGACAAAATCCTGGGATAATTGATTTGTGCAGTCTGAATGAGGCACAAGCCAGGATGGAAAGGAGGTGCCAAAGCAGGTGTAAAGGAAGTGTGTGGTAGAGATGGCATGAAGCTGTAGTCATTGTCCTGTTAGAGCAGCTGTCTCAGCCCAGCATCCCATTCTGGAGGAGAAAAACTCACCCGGTGAGTTTTCACCTGTAATCTCAGCAAGGTGAGAGGATTGCCTGAGCCCAGGAGTTCAAGTCCAGTTGGGCAATAAGGCAAGAACTTGTCTCTATAATAAATAAAAAAGTAGTTGGGCATGATGGCATGCGCCTATAGTCCCAGCTACTTGGAAGGCTGAGGGAAGGATCACCTGACCCCAGCAGGTCGAGGTTGCAGTGCCATGATCGTTTCACTGCACTCTAGCCTGGGCGACAGAGTGAGACTCCCACTCAAAAAAAAATAAAAGAAAGAACTTGTATAGCTACTCTTGAATTGTACCCTATACCTTTAAAATAAAATAAAATAAATTTTTAAAAAAGAAAAACACCGATGCCCAGGCCAGTTACATTAGGCTTTCTGGGGGTATTTGCTGTTCACAGAATTTTCTAAAGTTCCCCTAGGTGATCCCAATGTGAAGACACAATTGAGAGCCAGTGTGCCAGGGCTGCTTCAGGAATCCAAATTGCCAGCTTGTTTTCTAAGGGAAATGGAAGACACAGCAAACACGTCCTGCCACCATTTTCCAAATTCTGATCTTCAAAATGCTAATTTAAAGAAATTTGAATATGTGTGTCTTACAAACAAGGGTCCTGCCGATGGAATCATACAGTATGTGACCTTTTTGTGTCTGGCTTCTTTTTTTTGAGTTGGAGTCTCACTCTGTCGCCCAGACTGGAGTGCAGTGGCCGCTCCCGGCCACCACAGCCTTGACCTGCTGGGCTCCGGTGATCCTTCCGCCTCAGCCTTCCAAGTACCCGGAATTACAGGCATGCGTTACCACGCCCGGCTGATTTTTTGATTTATTGTAGAGATGAGGTCTTGCTGCCCAGGCGGGTCACGAACCCGTGGGCTCAGGCAATCCACTCACCTCAGCCTCCCAAAGGCGCGGGATTGCAGGCTGAGCCACCGAGCCCGGCCTGTGTCTGGCTTCTTTCATCTATAATGTGCTTGAGGTTGGTCCTGGACAGAAAGCAGATTGATAGTTGCCATGAGCAAGGGGGTGGCGGAAGGGGAAGTGGCTGCTTGGTGGGTCCAGGTCTCCTTTTGGGGGTGATGAGAATGTCTTGAAACTAAATAGGGGTGATGTTTGCACAGCACGGTGAATGTACTAAATGCCACTAAATTGTACCCTTTACAGTAGTTAATTTTTTGTTCCATGAATTTCACCTTAATACTTTTTTTTCCAAATAGAACGATGGTTCCAGTCTGTGGGGCCCTGGATATGGAGTAAGGGGAGGGCTGAACAATGTTAATCAAGGATCTCCTTAAAGCTCAAGGCTCTCTCTAGGTAATGGCCGAGAACCCAGCTTGCAAGACCACATAGGGGCTGGTGTATTTCCAGGAACCCTCCCTCTGAATAGCGACCCTTGGGATACAAGCTTATTATGGAAAGGGTCTCCTCTTTCACTCCTCATTTGAGCAGTCTGTGAGCAGTGACTTCTGTCCCCTTTGCCCTGTGAAGCTATTAGAAGGAAAGTCAACCCTTTCTGGATTGGCAAAGGTCCTTAGGCAAATGTCCATAGTGGCTTCCCTCTCTGATTTCCCTTCCTTCTTGGTGTTGGCCTAGAGATTTCCAATTCCCACTTTCTCAACTCTTTGCCACTTTTAAGATTTTTTTTTTTTTTTTGCTATTTTGTCCAGTATTTTTGCTAATTTTTTACCCAAAGGGTTAGCCTAAATAAGCTAGTCTACCATTCGTTCATATATTTATTAACTCATGTATTCATTCTGAGATGAGAGAAAATATTTATGATTTACAATCTCTCCTCCATGCCTTTAAGGCGAACACCCTAAGGAGGAATCTTTGTCTGTATCATATTTGAAGTAATATGATACATTCAATACAGAGGTGGAGCTGAATTGATTCTCTAAGAGGTAAGATGGAGAGAAATCCAGAAGGCCAGCTGAGAATATGAGAAGAAGGGACCCTTTGGAGGAGAGAAGAGAGAAAAGCATTTCTGGGAGAAAACAGAGATGCCTACTGTGGATGTTTATGAGGTTTTCCCTCATGATGTGAAACGTAAATTCCTTCCTCTGTCTCTCCCATGAGATCTTTAGTAAGGTATCCATGGCCCTTAGCACATTAGGAATTGGACCTTTATCTTAGCCAGTTTTGAAGTAAGTTTAGGGGTAGGAAAGAGAGGCTGCCACAACCCAGGCCCAATCTTGTTGCACAACCAACCACTCTGTATTGAAAGCCTACTATGCACAGGTCCTCTGACATCATGGAGATGTGAAAAGGTCATGTGATCTTTGAGCTATGGTTGTCGCCATGCTTCTTGGCTTTGGCCTCCTCCCACATCTCGGGGAGGTGAATCTTCTTTCTCCCTTCTCTCTCTAATTTACTTTTAAATAAACTTTTCTTTCTTAAAAAAAAAAAGGAAAAAGAAAAGTACCATGGGGCACACACTAAGGAGACCGTAACTGAGCCCATCCCCTCAAGTTTAGGAGGTGAAATGGGACTCTGGAAAGAATCTCCAGAGGTATGACTTTTGAGCAGGTTCTTCAATGCTGAATGGCAGTTGGATGGGTGACAAAAACAGGCATGTTTAGAAGACTCATCAGCCCACCAGAATTCCTGCTATCAGCCTGCCTAGCTAGGAGGGCTGAAGCAGGGTGTGACTGAGTTGTCTTTGCCCAAAGTTAGAAACATTATTGCCAGTCAGAACCATTACCATGTCCTCATTTGACCCTGAGGGGGTGTGTGATACAGAGAAGGCCACTCAATGAGCCAGGAGGGTCTTTCTCTTGCCATGAGGTTCCCAAGAACTCAGCACAAATTCTGCCTTCCATCCTCAGCCTGATGGCCCTCATGGAGTCTGGTACTCCTGGTGACACTTACCAGCTGGCAGCCTTTCCCTGAAATAAAGAGAAGGAATGAATTCATGGCTCTTTCTTGCAGGAGCTGTGCTCAGATTGACAGGCAAACCCAGCAAGCGCCAGGGAAGGAGCCTGGCTGTTAAGGATGGATGTCCCTGTGCCTGTTGAAATGACTCAGGCGTCACGTCCTGCTTGTTTGGATGGGGATTTTCATCCATGGCCATAGAACACAATTCTCCCCTCTCCAATCCATGTTTCAGTGTATGAGACATGGTTTGTTTAAAGTTTAATAAGTTTAAATATGCATGAGATTGCTCCTCTTGTAGACATTGGTCTGGTTATATCTTATCTGGTTGGTTTGATGAGCTGTACAAGGCTGGTTATTAAAATAAAACTGGAATCCATTCCTGCAATGGAGCCATCAAATGCAGGGGCAGGAGGGTGTAATAAAATAGCATTATGAGATTGTCTATACCAAGACAGGGTAGTAGTTAAGAGGACAAACCTTGGTGCCGGTCAGAACTTGGATACAAGACCTAACTACCCTCATACAACAGTTTAACTTTTGGACAAATCCCTGTGCCTCTCTGAACTCCCTTTTTCTTTGCCTATATGAATGGTACCAAACACCCAAGCTTGTTATGAGGATTAAATGAAACGATGCTTTGCCCAGAGCCTGGCATATAAGACATGCTCAGTAACTGCTAGCTATTATTATGCAATAATGCGAGTTTGATCTCTCTGAGTCTCAATTACCTAAAATCCTTAAATTTATGACTAAAAATCTTAATTTCCATGAAGCCTAAAAAGGATCTCACATCTAAGAGCTATGCTTCTATAGAAGTAATTCCAATCACAAGAGTATCAGAAATACAAGTGTTCATTTATAAATACTTTTTTAACAAAGTGTTTGATCTTGTGCATTATAAAAGCAAAAAAAGAATTATTTTTCCCCCTCTGGATCTAAGACCATAGGAAAGTTTTAAGTCTAACAAACTACGCAGGGAAAAAAGAAAATCAAGCATGTCCCCAAAGATTTCTGCCTGCAAGCAGTCTTCCCCATCGTGCTCAGTGACCTCGTTTTTCAGCTACAGATTCAGCTGAAAAGGTGAAAAAATAGACGGGTAGAATTTGTTTTATGACCGTGGTGGAGAGAAGACATAAAACCAGAGATTAAGAATGTAAAAGCTGGGTTAATTTCTATGTACTCTAAACTACTGGGAGACACAGTTGAGCTAGTAAAAAGGGAACACAGCAGTGTATTTGCTTGTGGTTTCCTCAGCTCTGGGGTTGAACAGAGTCAATGAAAGTGAAAATCAGAGGTCTCATGTTTAATTCTGTGACCCCAGGATTGTCCTCAGATTTCCAGGAGGCTGGTAAGCTTCTAATTTGTGTGCCAGCATTATCTCCACTACAGCCCCCATCCCATTCCCCCAGATCAACCCAGAGTGTTCTTTTCAAAATGTAAATTCTTCCCAACTTAACACCCTGCATGGCTACCATTTCTCAAAAGATAAAGACAAAAGTCTGAGCAGAAATTCCAAGGCCATGGATGGTCTAGCCCACACACTCCAGCCCCAGCTCATAGCCTCCTCTTGCTCCCTCTACCCCAGCCACACCTTCCAACTTCCTACTTACGACATGCTCTCTACCACAGGGTCTTTGCACATGCTATACTGCCCCTCTGGCTGGAAGGCCTTTCCCTCCTCCACTTACCTAGTTAATCCCCACCCAACGTTCACATTTCAGCTCAGTACCTATTTTTGTTCCAGTTACTACTGGCATGAACACACCCACTCCAAAACTTATTATTCAAGACAACACACACTTCTTTCCCTTACAAATCTGCAATTTGAGTAGGGTTCAGAGGGGAAGTATTGAATCTGTTCCATATAACACTAGCTGGGTGTGTTAGTCCATTTTGTGTTGCTGTAAAAGAATGCATGAAGCTAGCAATTTATAAAGAAAAGAGGTTTACTTGACTCACAGTTCTGCAGGCTGTACGAGAAGCATGGCACCAGCATTTGCTTCTGGTGAGGGCTTCTGGAAGCTTCCAGTCAGGGCAGAAAATACAAGGGAATCACGTATCACTATGCAATTTGGAGGGGACACATATCCAAACTATATCACCGGGGCAGCTCAAAGAATTCATTTCCAGGATGGTTTACTCACCTGAGTGGCAAGTTGGAGCTGGCCATCCACTTGTGAGCTTGGTTTCTCTCCTTGTGGGCCTCTTCACAGGCTGCCAGCTTCCTTGCAGCATGGCAGCTGGATGCTGAGTGAGCATCCCAAAACACAGGTAGGAGAGGTTGCTGGTTGCTGGAGCCTGGCATGCACCACTTCTGACACATTCCATTAGGTCAGCCAGAGCTAGGAACCAAGGGGAAGTGGGCTTGGACCCACCTCTCAATTAAAGTCTCAAAGAATTTAGGGGAAACGTTTTGAAATCGCCACAGCTTCCTCAAAGAAGTACAGTATTCCCTGGCTTCCATTTAGGTCAGAATCACTATTCTAGACTGCTAAAGGACTTTCCCTCTAAACACGTATCACAACTGTGTGTTTGGATGTACCTGTCTCCCCCACTAGACTCTAAGCAGTAGGAGGGGAGAGGCTGGGTCTGTCTCATGCACTGCTGCATTTGCAGCCCCCAGCACAGAGAAGATGTCCAATCATTATTCGTAGAAATGAATGAATTAGAGAATCCATCAACAATCCAATCAATGAAAGTACTTAGGTGCTCAGAAACAAAAAGGGAACAGACGAGTAGCAAAAATTAGCAAGAGAGGTGGGGAACGAGAAGCCCGGGTGCTTGTATCTGGACCAACCCAAGAAGCACACATCTTATGCAAAGCAGGAAGTGTCCTCAATCCTGGGCTCCCTGATTCTTGCCTGTGGGAACACAGGCCTAGAGTAGCCAGAGCTTTCAAGTTTTTGATAGCCAAATCTTTCCAATTTTTATGTGACAGCTCCCAATTTTAAAATATAAAAAATATAGACAACTGATTCAACTATGCACAGACACATACACAGAGTAGATTAATTAAAACATGTCTGTAGGCTGAATCTGGCCATGGGCAAAAAATATATACCCTATACTTAGGCATGCCAAAAAAAAATTATTTTCTGAAATAATTTGTTTCATAATGGTGGGGAGGAAAACACTTTAAATATAGTATTAAATTGCTGTTTCTGGAACACAGCTGGAAATATTTTGTTGTTTGGACCTTGTAGAAACGTTCCCAATATATCACACAATTTACCTGGTTATCTTGTTTATTCTTGTTTGCTCCTCCAGAGATTATATTATAGAAGGGCAGGGTGTTTTTTATAAGTTCAGTTCATGGACTACATTTAGAACCCTCAAGCCAAAATTAATGCTTGGCACATAATAAGTGCCCAGTAACACACACACAAAAAATTAAAAACTGGCAAGAGAAGAACGTTTTTAAAGCGGCCTTGTTCACTGTGTTTCTGTCTTTCTGTGTGTCCTTCAGCACAAATGATGAGAAGTTTAAGAAGTTGGGGGCTACAGCCATCCTTTGCCCATTTGTGCCTGCTCACAGCTGCATCATCTCACCCGTGCTACCCGAGGCTCACGTGTAAGTAGTCTCAACTCCAGCTCATTTGCTTTGCCAGCTTATACGTGGAAGCAGAGCTAAAATGACTCAGTGACCTTAAGGTTTCGGGAGCTGTTCCTTTGTCCTCTTGAAAGGGACATCTGTTCCTTTGTCCTCTTGAAAGGGACATCAAGCCTGGAGCCGGCAAAGCTATTTGGCCTATAAAAATAACAGAAAGCAGACACAATGGTTTAGAGCTAAGTGGCAAATCAGCTGGGACTGAGTCATTCCATTTCTTATCAAGCCAGACGCTCTAATGTCAAATAGTGTGCAAAGCCTGATGAAATCTGTCTATAGCCCTCATCAAGTGTATGCCCGGACGTCTCAGCCAGTGCTCAGGCTACACGTTTTCCCCAAGACTCAAGGAGCTATTTCCCAGAGAAGCCCTTGTATTCTTCTGACCCAAGGCATGAGCTCACCATTGCATGGTGTAACAGGAGCTAATCAACCCTCCAAAGAACAGTCTTGCTTTCTAAAACCATGACATCTTGTTCCCCTTGTGTCTATTCCAAAGAATCTCAAGCCCAGCTTTCTCTTTTTCCTAGCCAGCACTTTTCAGTGGGAAGATTTCAGACACAGTGACACAAGTTTTTGAATTTAGGACACAGTTTTTCAGCCTTGGCACATTATTGACATTTTGGGGAAAATAATTAATTCTTTGTTGTGAAGGGCTGCCCTGTGTATTATAGGATGTTTAACAGCATCCGTGGCCTCTACCTACTAGATGCCATTTGTGACAACCAACTATTCCCTGGGGCAGAACTAAACAATTCTCCCCCCATCCCCTCCACACCTGCCAACACACACACGCACACTTTACATTAGAACCATGCAGTTATTCTAGACTCCTCTGTCTGCTGACTTGTCAACTATTTATTAGACACTTACAGTGTTCTCAACAATAATGGTCACTACTCACTACTCTGTAGGGATTATCTCCTTCAGTCCTCTCAGACTCCCTATCATGTAGGTATATTTGTATCCTCACTCTGCAGATGACAAAACACAAGCTCAGAGAGGTATACTCACCTACTCAAGGCCACAGAGCTCATCACGTTGCTGAGCCAAGTCTGACCTGAGAACTCCAGCTTTCATCACACAGAAAGTGTATCCCAAAGCCTCACCTTCAAGGAGCTCATAATATATTTGGCAAGCCATGTGTCCTATACTTGAAGAGTAAAATAATACAGGAGTGAAATCATAGGATAAGATGGCAGACGAAAGAAAATCATTAATAAGAGCACTTAGTTCATGATGAAAGATGCAAAAACCATCACCAACACCATTATAATCACCATCATCACTCTCACTATCGTCACCATCATTATTACCATCATCACCATCATCATCGCCATCATCATCACCACCTTATACTGCACACATCCGCATCTCTCCAGCCTTGGAAGAACTCCACTCCACCCCACCCCACCCCACCCCATCCTACTTTCCTCCTACTTCCCTTTAATAGATATTATGGTTAACTTCTTGGTAGACTTTTTTGTTAGGAACCTTCCAACTGGCAGCTTAAGCTTGATGTTCTTAAAGCAGCTCCTTGCAAAATGAGCCTTGCAATTTCTCATAATGTCCGTTGGAAACACTCACACTCCTGCCGGTCTCTCCCACTGACATGACTTCTGAAACCAAATGGTAAAAATCAGTGGGCTTTCACTTGCATCCAAACCATCTGGGGATGGGCGGGGGAGACCAGGAATGCATATTCCTGGGCTCCATCCAGGATTCATTTAGTCTGAGCAAATTGAGGCCTAAATCAGCTATGAAGTGACTGGAGAGTTTCTTGCCCATCTTTCTTCAATGCCAGGTGAGGAAATTAAAGCCCAGGGAGGGGGTGGAACCTGCCAATGAACACCTCACAACAGGAATCTTGATCTCCTAACTAAGTCAGATCCTTTCACCAGATCTGAACATAAGCTATTATTATTAGCAGAGTGGATGAATAATAATAATTATTATTTGTTATGCCCTACACTAGGAAACTTTTCCTTGGAAGACCAGACAGTAAATATTTTAGGTTCTGTGTACCAGGCAGTCTCTCTCGCAACAACTGAACTTTGCTTTTGTATCATAAAAGCTACAGTAATGAATGTGGCTGTGTTCCAATAAGTTTTATGTACAAAAGCAAGCAGCAGGCCTACTGGCTGTCATTTGCTAACCCCTGTCCTGGACCAAGGACTGCGCTCTCTTCTCCTTGGCTATTAAAGGGCTCTGGCTGCATTTTGATGACGGAATCAGTAATCTGTGGTTGTATTACAGAACACCTCAACATCAAGTGGCTTAAAACAACAACCTTTTATTATTGCTCCCAAGTCTACAGGTCAGCTGGATGATTCTGCTGGGCAGGTCAATTTGGCTGTTCTTGGCTTGATTTGCTTATGCGTGTGCACTCAGCTGATAGGTGAGCTGGAGATTGGATGATCTAGAATGACTTCATTCACAAGTCTGTTAATCGATTGGTTGGTGGCCAGGGTGACAGGAGTATCTCTCAACACGTAGCAGGCTAGCCCAGACTTGTTCACATAGTCAGCAGAGAGCATTCTAAATCAAGAGCCTAAGTACTCAAAGTCCCTTGAGGCTTAGGCTCAGAATGAACACAGTGACCCTCCTCCACATTCTACTGGTCAAAACAAGTCATCAGGCCAGCTCAGTCACAGGAATGAGGGAAAGACTCCACCTCATGATCAGAGGAGGCAGCAAAGTCATACTGCAAAGTGTGCAAAGCACAAAGACTGATTCCCAAGCTTTCAGTTGTCATGTCAGCCAATCTGGTTCAGAGCCTGGTCAGTCCCGATGTGACCGATCACCAAATTGGCTGATAATTCCAAATCAATTGTCTGAGGATCAATTCAATCATGACAGGGGAGATTCGACCTTTATCTTTAGAAAGAGGAGGGGGGAGTCTCTAGGAATGAGAGGCAACTTCTTGTATTTCCTGTTAGATGACAAGGCTGTGCCCCCCAGCCTTCTGTGTGCAGTCACATAGCAAGTGCAGTGCCTGCAACCTGTATCTGGATTTGCCCTTGGCAATCAGCACAGAGTGCTTGGAATGGCTTTGAATGCATTTGCCAATTTCTCTACCTAAAAGGAAAAAAAGTTTTCTTCTCAGAGATGTTTACGCCCACTGGTATTCTGGTTGGTACAGCAGTTTTAATAGTGTGAGCTATTCAGGTGTGCTGACCGCCAGCACTCCCCCTGAGTTCTGAACTCAGGGGTTTCAGAAGCAGGCTCTTTGCATACCTACTCAGCATTTTCACCCATTATGTCCTGCAGCAAGACCTCATCTCTACAATAAATCAAAAAATCAGCCGGGCATGGTAGCGCATGCCTGTAATTCCGGCTACTTGGAAGGCTGAGGCGGAAGGATCACCGGACCCCAGCAGGTCAAGGCTGCGGTGGCCGGGAGCGGCCACTGCACTCCAGTCTGGGCAACAGAGTGAGACTCCAACTCAAAAAAAAAAAGAAAAGAAATGCTTTCTTTTTTAATTTGGTAAACTCCAAGATACTGTGCTATGACCTGACACATGATCATTATGAGAAAGTACCAATTTCTATCAAGCATGTTTCTGGGACTTTTTTATTTTTATTTTTTTACATTTTTTTCACTGCAGATTAGATGAGTGATCATCAGGTTTGACATACTTTTTATAAACAGAGAAAAAAGGCCAGACAAGGACTTTTTCTGATGACAAGGGAAGTCTCTATCCTATGACAAGAGACAACACCAACATTGTCAAGAGCATGAATTTGGGAGCCAGACTGCCTTGGCTTAGATTCCTACTCTGCTGTTTGCTGGCTTTTGTGACCTGGAATAAGTTACATGGCCCTCTATGCTTCAGTTTTTCATCTGTAAAGTGGGGATAATGATAGTATAATACCTTCTTCACGGGATTTTATAAGGATGAAATTAGTAATGAACTAGAGCACTTAAGACAGCATCTGGACAGAGTAAGCCCTCTATGAGAAATATTTACTACTACTATTTTGTTGTTGTTGTTGTTGTTGTTGCTGACTTACTCATTCTCTCAGTGATTCTGTATATAAGAATTGTGTTGGGCGGCCCAATGGCTCAGCCTGTAATCCCAGCACTTTGGGAGACCGAGGCAAGAGGGTTGCCTGAGCCTGGGGGGTTCAAGTCAGCCTGACCAACTTGGCAAGACCTCATCTCTACAATAAATCAAAAAATTAGCCAGGTGTGGTCGTGTGCGCCTGTAGTTCCAGCTACTTGGAAGGCTGAGGTGGAAGGATCACCTGAGCCCAGCAGGTCGAGGTTGTGGTAACTGTGAGCATGTCACTGCACTCCAGCCTGGGCAACAGAGTGAGACTCCAAATGAAAAAAAAAAAATGTCCCCAAATAATCAGCTCAGGAAAATTTCAGAACTGAACCAATTCATACCCACCATCTTCTATTCAGTAGATAGAACCAGAAATATGTTGCGTCCACTCAGTGCCCAGCACAGGGTACCTTGTGGTAGACAAGAATCTGTAGCTTATGAACTCATGGAATGGAGAGACAAACAAACAGGTAGTTACAATAGAGCAGGAACCCAAAAGTGAGGACAAAGGGACACATTGTAGGATGCTTTAGAACCTCCTTAGAGAGAGCCTAACCCAGACCTAGAGCAATCAAGGAGGTCTCCTGCTGGAGGTGATATCTAAGCAGAAGCCAAGCCACTGAGAGACAGAGAAGGAAGAAGAGGGGGAATATGTATCAGGAGCAGAGAACGGTGCTAAGCACTTCACCTCACTTTCACTCTTACCTTATGAGAGAGGTATTACGATTGCCACCATTTTACAGAGAAAACTGAGGCTCAGAGAAGTTACGTTATTTGACCAAGGCCACGTAGCCAACAAATGGCAAAGCTAAGATTTTAACCTAGACAGTGCAAAGAGCATGTGTACTTAAGCAGAATTTTGCAAGGTAGCAGATGGTGGCACGAGAAGCAAGTGCGACAACTCCAGACTGAAGAGGTGGCCAGGGACTCACATGTGATGGTGTGTTCGTTTGCTGGGGCTGCCATAATAACATACCAGACTGGGTGGATTAAAAAACAGAAATGTATTTTCTCACAGTTCTGGAGGCTGGAAGGCCAAGGTCAAGGTGCTGCCAGGGATGATTTCTCCCGAGGCCTCCCTCTATGGTCTTCACATGGTCTTTTTTCTGGGTGCACAGCTGTGGTGTCTCTTTGTGTACCCAAATTTCCTCTTCTTTTTTTTTTTTGAGTTGGACTCTCACTCTGTCGCCCAGATGGAGTGCAGTGGCCGCTCCCGGCCACTGCAGCCTCGACCTGCTGGGCTCCGGCGAATCTTCAGCCTCAGCCTTCCAAGTAGCAGGAATTACAGGCATGCACTACCACGCCCAGCTGATTTTTTGATTTATTGTAGAGATGAGGTCTCGCTGCCCAGGCAGGTCTCGAACCCATGGGCTCAGGCAATCCACTCACCTCAGCCTCCCAAAGGCACGGGATTACAGGCTGAGCCACCGAGCCCAACTTAAATTTCCTCTTCTTATAAAGACACCAATCAGATTGGATTAGGGCCCACCGAAGTGACTTCATTTTTCAGCTGACTCGCCATTTTAAAGGCCCTGTCTCCAAATACAGTCACAGCCAGAGGTATTGGGTTTAGGGATTCAACATGTGAATTTTTTTTTTTTTTTTAGGCGGGGACACAATTCAGCCTATTACAGATGATTTAGGGAGTCTGAAGGCTTGAACCAAGGGGGGCAGAGGGCCAGGTTTACACCTATTCTTGTCACCTGCAGAAATGAACCTGTTGCTTATAAGCCCCAGGTCTCCACAACCACCCTGTGACCAAGCAGACCCCATCTCACCAATCAACTCCTTTTGCTGGCTTATTTTCTTTTCCACTCCCACACATCCCTGCAGGAGCTCCAAGTTGTAAAACAGAAGTGGGGTGGGCACCTCCCCCATCCTCCCAGTCTTTTTACAACTTCCTAGGATTATGGAGAGGGTGATTATGGCCCAATGCCAAGTATGTGACACAGCCAGCCACTGCTATTGGCTAAATGCTGAATATGGCCTATATGCCTAGAGCCACCAAACTGCCGTTACCTTTAGGGGCCAAGTTCCCTCCAAAGTTTGCTGGAAAAATCAACTCACAAAAGGCAGATTTATTGGAGAAAAAGCATGTGATTGTATTTAACATGTATACACAGGAAACTTCAGAATGAAGATCCAAAAATATAGAGGAAATTGTCCGTTTTTCAGGTTAGGTTCAACAAAGTAAGGACAACCATATAGAAATAAAATCAGATGAAAAAGGGTATGACCTAATGCTAATAGACTGAGTGGAGAAACCCAGGAAGTTTTGTCTGTCTAGATTCTTTTTGGTCTCTCTGGGCAAGCATTCCTTACTTCTTGGTGTTGTAGAACTCCCATTCAAACAATATAGGTCAGATAATTTCTTTATGGCCAGTTTTTACACAAAAGGGTGGAGGGAAAATTAGAGTAATATTTTTAGGTCTTATGGTTGACTTTGGGGAAAAGGGGTTTTGGCTTCTACACTCATGTTGGAGAAGAGAGATTCTAGTTTCTTTTTGAGTTGGAGTCTCACTCTGTTGCCCAGGCTGGAGTGCAGTGGCACACTCATGGCTACCGCAGCCTCAACCTGCTGGGTTCAGGTGATCCTTCCGCCTCAGCCTTCCAAGTAGCCAGAACTACAGGTACACGCTACCACGCCTGGCTAATTTTTGATTTATTGTAGAGACAAGGTCTCGCCAAGTTGCCCAGGTGGGTCTCGAACCCGCAGACTCAGGCAATCCACTCACCTGGCCTCCCAAACTGCTGGGATTGCAGGCTGAGCCATCAAGCCAGGCCAGAGATTCTAGTTTCTATGGCTAGCCTCAGGGGAGAATGGAACTGATAGACAGGAGGGCAGAAGAAAGTCTATGAAAAACTTGCTTCTGAAGGCTTCATTTTGGGGTATTGTTTTCTGGGCCCAGCAGGCCCAAGACAAGGTGAAGAAGGAAGAGAGAGACAAGAGCCAGAAAGGCTATATATAGGCTTACAGGTCCTTCCTTTTAGAAATTGAGGGAATAGCAGTGCTTAGTATTTGTGAATGGAAGAGTCTTCAGAGAAGAAAAGAGAGCGAGCTTCTGACCGTAGTTTTCCTGAGACCTGGCGAGCACTGCCAGCCCAATACATGGGAGTGAGAGGGATGGGGTAGGACGATGGCAGGTCCCTTTCAAACTGAGTGAAATGGACACCCTCAGGGGATAAGCTGTAGGACCTTGGGTCAGTTCCATGCTTGAGCCCAGGGCTTGGGCCTCACCTTCTAAAGTGGAGCCTTCCTGGAAGCAAGGAGGATAGATACTGTCCTGCCACTGCAAGCATCAGGCCTAGGAACCCTGGGGATTGTCCATCCAGGCAGGATGCAGTTTCACAGAAGCGCCATTAGAAGACAGGTTTCTAGGAGGCCTCGCCCATTAGTGTCAGAGGAGAAATCATGGGAGAAGCACGTCTGGCCAGGACTCCCAGCTTGCTTCCAGGAAAAAGGCAGGCAGCAGGTTAACCCTCTCCTGACCTCATTCTCAGGGTGACTACTGTGTCGACTTCACCAGGACCTAGTCAGGGCTCAGGTTTATGAGAGCACAGTCTCTAGTGTTAACCAGACCTCAGTTCAAATCCTCACTAATCCTAGCGGTGTGACCTCAGGTAACTCACTGCACCTTTCTGAGCTTCAGGACCTTCATTTAAAGAGAAGGCAGGAGCAGATGTCTTCTCGTAGGGTTGCTGTGAGCTTCAAATGAGATACTAAAACACCATCTCTTCTGTCATTAACAAACCATGTTACTTTTATGTTACTTTGAGTAAAGTGATTGTACCTCTCTGAGCCTCAATTTCCCCTTGTCTAAAAACATGGATAATAATTCATATTCCAGCAGGGTGTTGGGAGAATTAAATAACATGTACAAAGTGCCCCAGTTGTGGGTGTTTGATAAAGGTATCCAAAAAATCAGAAAATGTAGGTTAGACATATTTTTGAAGTGTTTCAGTAATTTTCAAATAATATGCTCCATGTGTTTTTCTTCAAGATCCAGCTACATTTTCAGACAAAGGACTAGTAAATTTAAGGTAGTGCATCCAAATTTTAATCTGAGGAGAAAGTACAATTTATACACGAACTTCCCTGTGTTTCCAGACTTTTTGCACACTCCTTGTTTATTTATTGTACTTTTATCTCATTCATGATTGGAGACCAATAGGCTGTTGATTTCCTTCAAGCCTCTTGACTGCCTGAGTCAAAACCTCTGGATGGGGGGCCCCTTCTTTTTCTCTCCCTCCTACTCACACAAATTCCCAAGAACTGGCAGAGAATCAACTCATCTCAAATCATGGCTGTGGCACCTACTGGCCCAGTGACCAGGCACAACTTCCTCCTCTGAGTCTCTGATTCTCATCTGCAAAATGGGGCTAATAAAAACCTCATGGGCCCGTTGTGAAGGTTTAATGAAATGATGTATGAAAATCCTGGCCAGGCTCGGTGGCTCAGCCTGTAATCCCAGCGCTTTGGGAGGCTGAGGTGAGTGGACTGCCTGAGCCCGCGGGTTCGAGACCCACCTGAGCAACTTGGCAAGACCTCATCTCTACAATAAATCAAAAAAATTAGCCGGGTGTGGTAGCGCGCGCCTGGAGTTCCAGCTACTTGGAAGGCTGAGGTGGAAGGATCGCCGGAGCCCAGCATCGAGGCTGCAGTGGCCGGGAGCGTGCCACTGCACTCCAGTCTGGGCGACTGAGTGAGATTCCAACTCAAAAAAAAAAAAGAAAATCCTTAGGCACCTGGAGCATGGTCCAACTCCTTCCCTGGGAACAAGCATGACTATCTCTGTGGCTATGATGTGAAGAATGTAGTTCTAACAGGATCTCACTGTGCCCCCTCTTTCTGTCTTTACAGAGATCCCCTCTTCCGCCAGCTCTGCGCCCTCCACTGGCTTCTGGAGGCCCTGACTATCGACCACAACCACTATACCATGAATCCGGTGATCGCCTGCTGGAATCCAAAGTACGCTTTGGCCCTTCAACTCCTGGTCAACTAGCATAGACTGGGCAGTGTGTAGGAGGCTCCTGTATGTTCTTCTCCACCTTTTGCAGTTTGTGGCGGGCGAGTTGCTTTAAGAGCTTGTTTGCAACCGAGCACAGAGGCTCACACCTGTAATCCCAGCACTTTGGGAGTCCGAGGCCAGAGGATTGCCTGAGCCCAGGGGTTCGAGACCAGCCCAGGCAACTTGGCTAGACCTCATCTCTACAATGAAAAAAATTTTTTTTTTTTTTGTGGTGGAGTCTCACTCCGTTGCCCAGGCTGGAGTGCAGTGGCAGGCTCACAGCCACCCCAGCATCGACCTGCTGGGGTCCGGCGATCCTTCCGCCTCAGCCTTCCAAGTAGCCGGAATTACAGGAATGCGCTACCATGCCTGGCTAATTTTTTGATTTGTTTATTGTAGAGATGAGGTCTTGCCAAGTTGCCCAGGCTGTTCTCGAGCCTCTGGGCTTAGGCAATTCCCTCACCTTGGCCTCCCAAAGTGCTGGGATTACAGTCTTAAGCCACCGTGCCCAGCCTCTACAATAAAATTTTTAAAAATTAGCCAAGAATGGTGGCGCTTGCCTGTAGTTCCAGCTACTTAGAAGGTTAAGAAGGCAGAAGGATCACCTGAGCCCAGCAGCTCAAGGCTGCGGTGGCCATGAGTGTGCCACTGTACTCCAGCCTGGGTGACAGAGTAAGGCTCCAACTCAAATAATAATAATAATAATAATAGCTCATTTGTATGCTCTGTGGTGTTCAAACAGGGGTGAGCAAAAGTTAATTCATACAGACTCCCAAGAGCCAGTTATACGCATCTCCTTCCCACATCTCTTCTCAGCTATGTATTCAGTGACATCACATTGGCAGCTTGAAATCAATCAGCCATGCTGGGAGTATTTACAATACAGAAATTGGCAAGTCATGCCAGCACACTGCTGAACCCATAGCTAGGGTTCTCTCTTCTTGGACTGTCTCCCCAACGCTATTCTCTTTCCTTAAGAGATGTATTGGAGTGCAGTGGTGCAATCATAGCTCAGTGTCTCATTGGACTCATGAGCTCAAGCAATCTTCCCGTCTCAGATTCCTGAGTAGCTGGGACCACAGGCACATGTCACCACGCCCAACTAATTTTTTAATTTTATTTTTTGTAAAGGTGGAGGTCTCACTAGATTGCCCAGGCTGGTCTCAAACTCCTTATGCTCAAGTGATCCTCCCGCCTCAGCCCCACGAAGTGCCGGGGTTACAGGAATCGGCTATCGCGCCTGGCCCCGCCTCCCACCTGGCTCCGCCTTCTTTTCTTCCTTCTCCCTTCCCTTTTTTTTTTTGTTTTTTGTTTTTTGGTTTTTTTTGAGTTGGAGTCTCACTCTGTCGCCCACACAGGAGTGCAGTGGCACGCTCCCGGCCACCGCAGCCTCGATCTGCTGGGCTCCAGCTATCCTTCCACCTCAGCCTTCCAAATAGCCGGAATTACAGGCATGCGCTACCACGCCTGGCTGATTTTTTGATTTATTGTAGAGATGAGGTCTCGCTGCCCAGGTGGGTCTCGAACCCGCGGGCTCAGGCAATCCACTCACCTCAGCCTCCCAAAGGCGCAGGATTACAGGCTGAGCCACCGAGCTGGGCTTCCCTTCCCTTTTATTCTTCCCTTTATCTTTGTTCTTGTTTTTCACCTTTCTCTCAAGGTTTCACTTTGGGTTCTGTTTTGTTTTGTGATGTATATCGGTGGCTACTTCTCCACTTGGACCCAAGGGAGTACTCGCTATTTAGGTCCCTGGAGCAAATGGGTTTGCTCAGGCAGAAGCTCCATAACATGTTGTCTAGGCCAAGAAAAGTGTTGGGTGTGTCACCACCAGAGAGTGAGCTCACCCTAGAGCTTTGAGGCCACTGTTGCAAGAACCACATTGTACACACAAGGTGGAACAAGGAAGAGACAGGCTGGTAAAGGCATTGGTTCTCTAAGAAGTGCCAGCTTGACTGCAAGAATGAGACAGGAAAAGGTAAAGAACAATTCGGCCGGAAGCGGTGGCCCATTGCCTATAATCCCAGAGGCCAAGGTGAGAGGATTACCTGAGCCCATGGGTTCGAGACCAGCCTGGGCAACTTGGTGAGACCTCATCTTTACAATACATCAAAAAATTAGTGGAGCATGGTGGCAAATACCTGTAATTCCAGCTACTTGGAAGGCTGTGGCAGAAGGATCACCTGAGCCCAGCTGGTTGAGGCTGCAGCAGTAGCCCTGAGCATGCCACTGCACTCCAGCCTGGGTGACAGAGTGAGACTCCAACTCAAAAAAAAAAACAAAAACAAAAACCTCGATTTGAGGAATTAGATTTGCACTGTGAAAATCACAAGCTGAGTGAAATAAAAGAGCTTCCCAGCCCCCAGGTTCTAACTCAACACTGATACTAGCACCTTCTCAAGATCCTTCTTCCCAGGTAAATTCATCTTCTTCCAATTCCAGAATCCTGAGTCTTAATTATCTCCTTCCTCCTGAAGACATTTGCCACCCACCTCCCAAATCCCCCCACCCTCAAGTAATCTCTCACACCAGGAATCAGATAAACCTCAAATGCAACCAGAAATATAAATCATGCATCTACTGACAGATCAGAAACTCCCATCAATTCGGTGTTTTGGGTTGAGATGAACTTAACACTGTAGACTTCATTGATACAAGTGGTTTAAAACCTTATTTTATTTAAGTAGAAGAAATCCATTTTGTAAATGGAAGCCTCAGTTACGTAAAACAGATTTTTCTAAATGAAACTTTTGCATGTAGCAAGAGGTTTAGGAGCCTTGGAGACCTGAAGCCCCTCCACTTACTCCTATCCCCACCATGACACACCAATTATTTCCAAAATATCCTTGTGGCTCCCAGAATTTGTCTGAAAATCACAGCCCTAAAACGTTTTCCATGCATTTTTTTTAAAGAACTAGGATCTCACTCTGTCACCCAGGTTGGCACAATCATAGCTCATTGTGCCCTCAAACTCCTGGGCTCAACTGATCCTCTTGCCTCAGCCTCCTGAGTAACTGGGACTAAGGTGCATGCCACCATGCCCGACTAATCTGTGTGTTGCTGTTGTTTTTTTAGAGACAAGGTCTTGCTATGTTGCCTAGTCTGGTCTTGAACTCCTGGTCTCAAGTGATTCTCTCACCTCAGCCTCCCAATAGCTACGATTACAGACATAAGACACAGCACCAAGCTAATTTTTTTTCTTGAGTTGAAGTCTTACTCCGTTGCTCAGGCTGGAATGCAATGGCACGCACGCTCATAGTCATCCCAGCATCCACCTGCTGGGCTCCGGCGATCCTTCCACCTCAGCCTTCCAAGTAGCTGGAATTACCACACACAGCTAATTTTTTGTTTATTGTAGAGATGAGATCTCACCAAGTTGCCCGGGCTGGTCTCGAACCAGTTAATTTTTAAGTATTTGTTTAGAGACAGAATCTGGCTATATTACCCAAGCTGGTCTTGAACTCCTGAGCTCAAGCGATCCTCCCACCTCAACCTCCTGAGTAGCTGGGATTACAGGCTATTTATTTTTCTTTAAAATAAAACTGCTCAAGCATTAAGTGAATGCAGTTTATTCTTATGGAAATTTTTCAAAAAATTTATAAGTATATAAAGTATGAAAGCTTTTATTCCCTCCCTGAAATCTTCTCCTTAAAGAAAACCCCTTTTAAAGGTCCAAGATATGTCCTTCCAAATCTTTCTGTCTTCCTTTTATAAAGATAAACAGATGCATTTTTTAAACAAAATGCGATCATACTCTATATATTGTTCTCTATATGATTTTTCCTCCTTGAACGATGACTCATGGGCATCGTTCCCAAAGTTTCCACATTATTTTAACAGCAGCAGAGTATTCTATTGTATGGATGGAACATAATTTAGATAACCATTTCTCTGTTGACAGACACTGAAGTCATTCCCAAATTTTTGGCATTTCAAGTAGTACTTCACAGAACATCCTTATACATATCTTTTATGCCCAGTTGCAAATATTTCTGTTGGCTGGATTCCAGGAAATGGAAATTGCTAGGTAAAAGCATCATCTATTTTTTTCCAGTTGCTTGCTTAAATTCTAAGAAAAAGCTCTCTGAGCCAGCCAGTCTCTAATAGCAAGCCACCAACAGCAGCATTTTGCCTCCAACAGGTGGGCACCTGTTCTCCCAAACTAAGGAGAGAACATCATGTAGAATTTGAATTGAGGAGAAAGGGATCATCTTTATTTCCTTTGGCTGATTTTAGAACTATGCTCAAATTGTGACCAAAAATTGTTAACTGCAGTAAAAAGACGTAATGGTCAGAATTCCATCAAGAGGCCAAGAACATCTAGCTGTATAAAAGTAGAACTTGAACCAGACCTAGCTAGAAACCTGAGAAAAATATCCAGTCCAGGAAAGCTTCCCATGGGAAGACAGAGAATATGTGTTGGGGTTTGTTTTTTCTAGTGAACTAATTTCTCCTGATATGAATTTTAGTTTGGGGTCAGAAGTATGCTGGTAAATGTTTAACAACCTACAGGAGGTGAAAAGCCATGATTTGTGACAATGCCAATTTCCACGGTGTAAATACTCCCGTCTTGGCTGATCTCAAGCCACCAACATGACGTTACTGAATGTGGAGCTGGAGAGTCAGCTCTTGTGAGCCAGTAGAAACCAGCTCCAGCACGCCACTGCTTGGAATTTATTTTTAAAAATAATAAATCTGAGAGGATGGGGCAGTTTAGGTTACTTAGAAAGTGCCAGAAAATATGCTTTTAGTTAGCAAGAAAGCAAAAGAATATCTACTCTTTAATGCTTCATCCCTATTTATGGTATTTCACTCTTACACTGTAGTATGAATTTTCCCAAACCTTCAAAGTCATATTTTTAAAACCTAGAGGGATTTGAATGATGAAGAGCAAGGGTTTTAGCATCAGATGGGCCTGGATGAATTCAGGTTCTGCCACTTAATAGCTGTGTGACCTTGGGAAGGTCACTTAACACCTCTGGGTCTCTGTTTTTTTCATCTGTCAAATGGGTTCCTCAGAAAAGTTATTGTAAGGATTAAGCAAGGCAAAGTACAAAGAGCATTTAGATTAACGTCTGAGAACACAAGTGTTCACTAAATAAGAGCTGTTAAAGATACGAATCTGTATCTTAGACCAGTCCTGATGGATCAGCTTGTAATCCCAGCACTTAGAGAGGCCGAGGTGAGTGGATTGCCTGAGTCACAGGTTCAGGACCAGCCCAGACAACTTGGCGAGACCTCGTCTCTACAATAAATTTTTTTAAAAATTAGCCAGGTGTGATAGTGCGCGTCTGTAGTTCTGGCTACTTGGAAGTCTGAGGTGGAAGGATCGCCTGAGCCTGGCAGGTCGCTGGCGTGGCCGTGAGTGTGCTTCTGCACTCTAGCCTGGACAACAGAGTGAGTCTCCAACTCAGAAAAAAAAAAAAAAATCTGTATTTTAAAGAGCAATTAGACATATGATTATCATCATTGAGACTTAAGGCTAGGGAAGAAATAAACTTCTGAGCAGAATTTTACCAACAGGTAAGAACCATGTTCATTGGGTGAATAGGCAAACATACAGAGGAAAAAAGTCTGCAGAAGGTCACCCAAAAATCTAGTTGTAAAGATAAACAACCCAGGGAATGACCCCAAGAAAGTAATATCCAATCTCCAGGTCTCTTGACTGTGCTTTTCTGAGCTTCCACCATCAAGCAGCCTATGTCTCCTGTTCTTAAAGCACTTTGAGACTTAAACCCTGGGCCCTGACACCCACCATGCATTTTCCAAAAGGAAACTCTCATCCCTGGGGACCTATAGATCCCACCGGCTCCACTTCAAGTGGGCATACTGACAGCTGTAGATCCAACTCCTTCCCCTGATGGATTTTGTAGCAAGAAGTTGGGGGAGGCCCAATACCTCAACGCTGGCTTTCTACAGGCAGCAAAATTTCACTAACTGGCAGTTAGTATGCTGCAGGCAGAAGGATGATCTTTGTTAGTTGTAGAAGAATCTCATCTTCAGATGGATCAATGGACGGCTGGGTGAATGGTCAGGTGACAGATTTGAGGATGTCATGAGTTACATCTGTGTTTCTACTACACTAAAAAAAAGTCCTTCTCAACTTCCCAGTTTCATCATGCAGGATCAAACACATTATCATTTCTCAGCCTCCTTGTTCGCTCTCCTGCTAACAAGAGAGTTTATTTCAATGGACCAGATGATTGAGTCCACAACAGAAGTAGAAACTGAGCCTTTATCATAAATATGCTAATTACCTTTCTCCAAGAGATACAAGGCTCTGTTTAGGCAAAATAAGACCTGATTTTTTTGTGTGTGAAAGCCCACAAGTCTTCATTCAAATCCTTGGCGCCACCTGTGTTTCAGAGTTCTGATTTTTTTTTAAGGAAATATGGGGCATATGCCATATAGAACATCACACTCCCAGAGAGGCCCTGTTATCAAACACAATCTTTCTGCAGAAAACAAGTGAATAATTACCCTAAGTGCATAATAAAGCTCAGTGAAGGCCATCAACAGCCTCCCATCAGTTCGTCACATTTTGCTGCCAAATAAGTTATTTGTATACCCAAATGTTTCAAAGAAAGAGAAAACCATTAAATATAGTTTCCTAATCTAATTGCTGAATTTACAATTAAACTAATTCTATTCTGTTTAAGTATTACTCTTCAATGCTTAATCTGGCTGAACCAGGAAAATCAGGATAAGAAAAAATAATTTACAGGGCTAGGAGATGGACCTGGATTATTGGCAGTGAAAACCGAGATTTCAGGTCCTTTGGAGAGGCAACCAAACATTCAGCAGTTGACAACTAAGTAGACATGTCTCTGACCATGTAAGACTGCTAGGAGTTGTTAGTGACCTTGGAGGAGAGTAAATCTGACTTTGCTTTAAATCTTGGTGTTTCTTTGTCTAAAAGGTTTATACCTCCTGTTTTTACCCAGGGTCTGTGTTCTCTTGAAGATTTGTTTAAGGATCTCCTGTCAGCCCATTTGCTTGAAAAGAGAGGCTGAGGAGCCTTCTGGAACATAATTAAAGTCTCAAAGTAGTTGGCTTTCTCAGAATGCTGAGTCTCAGCTTCCTCCAAGTTGTTTGTGTTAGCTTAACAGGGCCACTGCAACCTGTCCCCCTCTTCCTTGCTGTGCTATTGAAACACAGTAAGAAGACCCTATGAGCCAACCATCTGCTCTTCAATTAAACTAGCAAACATTTTCTTTTCAATTAAAAAAAATGTTTTTGGTTTAAAGCGCCTTTGGATTTTGGAATTGGTTAAGGGGTTGTGAACCTGTGTTAGTATTATTCTTATTAGAGACTAACTTCCCAAGGGCCAATGAGAAGGACTAACTAGAAATGAGTGAACCTTTGCAGGGAAGTGGACAACACCAGGTATGGGGAAACACAACAAGCTCTAATGCCACTTCCCCCAGTCCTCCTGCAATCTTCCCTAGTCACCTTGGAGGGAAAACAGGCAGACCACTGGCCAAAGAGGGGAGTAAACAGTTATCAACTGGTCCACCAGGCAGGGTACAGGACACATCCAGAAAGAGTTGTTCCAACAGACTTGAGTCCAGAGTCCTGTGTCTCCCCTGCAGCTACATGAGTAGCATAAGTTTTCTAAGTCTCATTGCCTCAGGCTGTCCCAAAGACACCACTGTACCGACTCTTAATTAGGGAAGCCAGTTGGGTACAATCCTGACTTTCATTAAGACACTCTGACATTCAAGAGTTGGGCTGCCTAGGTATAAAGAATCCTCTCTTCCTTTAGAGAAACATGTGTGGGTAAAAGGCAACGAACTTTGATGTTTCAAATATGACACAAACGCCTAAATCTACCTACTGTTTTATGGTGAAACAGCTGGTGTGTAAGAGCCTTCTCCCATCCAAGTACTAACCAGGCCTGACCCTGCTTAGCTTCCGAGATTAGACAAGATCAGGTGCCATCAGGGTGGCATGGGATAGATTTAAGTGTTTTCTATGCCAAACACTGTTCTGGCTGTACTACCTCATTTAAGCCTCATTGTAACATACCAATGAGGAAAATGAGCCACAGAAAATTCAAGTAACTTGCTCAAAGTTGCATAACTAGAAAGGATAAACCTAAATAGCCTAGCTGCAAATAGGGGCTTCACCACTAAATGATTGTTTCCTTTGTAGCTAAAGCCCAGAGTCTTCCATTAATTTAGAGGATAAACTAGTGCCCTCCTCAAAAAAATAATGCCTCATTCCAAAATGGTTCCTACTAGGGGGCCCCAGGATACAATAGAGATCTGACTTAATAAGATGATATAATATGTAATATATAATTTTCTTTTATAAAATAATGAAAAGTGTCATTCTGCACATATGAGGAGGGACCCAAAAAAACTGGAATTTGCTTATTAAAAAATTGAATATTTATTCTTACATGTTTAAACTTCAGTCACCTTCAAAGTACTCTCCATTTAATACAATACACCTATTGAAACACTTTCCACTGCTCAAAACAGTTTTTGAACTCGTCACCTTTGATGCCTTTTAATGCTTCTGCTTTTCTTTTGTTTCACCTCTTCCACATCAGAAAAACACTTCCCTTTGAGGACTTTTTTCATCCTGGGAAACAAAAAAGTCACTTGGGGTGAGATTGGGTGAATAGGGAGGGTGAGGCATGAGAGTCATGCTGTTTGGGGTCAAAAACTGTGGAACAATCAGCATGGTGTGGGCAGGTGCGTTGTCATGGTGGAAGAACCAGTTTGCCACAGCTCAGGACGTGTCTTCTGCAAATTGTGATGCAGCCTTCTCAAAACTTCCAAATAAAAACGTTGGTTGACTGTTTGATCCGGAGAAACAAATCTCAAGTGCACTACAAGGGGCCCACCTGCCCTTCAAAAAAAAAGAGAAAAGATAATTCTGAGTTTTGGGGGGTCTCCCTTTGTACTGTTTTGCAACTAAATTTTTGCTGTTTGACTCAGTATACAGCTCAGCTGTGGACTTGATCAATACATGAATATGCAAACATATATTTAACCAATATTCCAAGACCTTTAAGTCTTTTCCAATGTCTTGCTTTCACGAAACAATGCAGAATCATTCTGAACAACACACACATAATAGAAATTTTTTATTTAAATGTTTATATTTAGTCTCCCTTGGCCAGGTGCAGTGGCTTACACCTGTAATCCCAGCACTTTGGAAGGCCAAGGCAGGAGGATTGCTTGAGCCCAGGAGTTTGAGACCAGCCTGGGCAACATAGTAGAACCATGTCTCTCAAAAAAAAAAAAATTAGCCAGGCATGGTGGTGCATACCTGTAGTCCCAACTACTCAGGAGACTGAGGTGAAAGGATCACCTAAACCCAGGAGGTTGAGGCTTTGGTGAGCCGTGATCCTGCCATTGCACTCCAGCCTGGGCAACAGAAGGACATATGGACTCAAAAAAAGAAAAAAATTAGCTTCCCCTCGTCATGTGGTATCTTACCCCCTCCACACACACCTAACTAAGAAAATCTCATTTTCCTCAAACCTGCTTTTCTCAGGCACTACTAGAGATACTGCAGAGAAGAAAACAGACAACATCCCTGCTCTCAGGAGCTTCCATTCTCAAGGGAGTGGGGGAAGCCACAGATAGCAAACATGCAATAATCAAGAGACTCTGAGACAGCATGAGGTATCATGAAAAAATGATGGCAGGGGGGCAGGGGAGTTTTCAATGGATCATCAAGGAAAGACTGACTCCAGAGGTGCCATCTGAGTGAAACCTCTGAATTCCCTGCTCTTCTCTTTGCACCGATTCAATGGCATCACCCCTCCACTCTGGCAACCCAGTGGGCATCTCTACAGAGTGGGAAGACGTGGCAGGATGATCAGATTATCACTCAGGAGGCAGGACAGGGCCACCTAGTCTGGGAAAGCCCCAGATCCTTGACCTCTGCCCCCTCCCTGGTGCAAAATCAGCAGTTCTTCCCCTCAGTCATGGGCACATTAACAGGTCCAAACCAACCAACAATCTTTCTACCCTGAGAAGCAGATGTTTTACCCCAAATGCGAGTTCAGAAAGTCAGAGTGAGGCATTTGAGAAAATTCCCCTGATTGTCACTAGGGATAGACATCTTCAAGTGTCTGCCCGGAACAAAATGTGCTTGAAAGACACAGTTAAAAGTGATTCGACAGTGCTCCATGCTCTCTTCCCTTGATTTCTGGCAAATAGGACCCCCACAAAAATTCAGCAGGGGGAAATTATGAAAATTATAGCTACTTCTCCCCCATGGACCTACCCTGGTACCTTGTTCCCCACCATCAGCGTCTCTTTTGAGTCACTCTAAAATCTCTGCTGAAAAAGCAGCAGGTTATTGTTGTTAACAGCTGAACTGTAGTCTGTTCTCCATGCAAGGCATCTACAAAGCCCTTAACAAGCCCCGTTCCTTTTCATCTTCACAGCAACCTTTGGCATAGTTACTATCATTCCTCCATTTGACAGATGAGGACACTGAGGCTCAGAGAAGCTAAGTAACTTACCCAAAGTCACACATGTAGGAAGCAGCAGGGCAGACAGAGGACTCAAGCAGGAAGTCTGCCCAATTCTTACATTCACTGTTAACCACTAAGATAACACTTTTCTTGTTCTGGTACTCAGAGACTTGCCCGAGGCCACACAGACAGTAAATTGGGAGCGTCAATTAGGTGAGCCAAGTTAAGCTGCCATAAGGAACAACCCCAAAATCTTAACGGCTTCAGGCAACAGAGGCTCATCTCCTGCTCAACCCTACATGTCCAGCAGGGGAATCTGTTTGTTACAGGTTTGCTACAGGGGCGCAAGCTGATAGAAACTCCATCTCAGCACAAGCTTCTACCAACCATGAGGCAGAAAAGGGAATCTGATGACTTGAGGACTGGCTCTGAAAGCATCTTCCCAGAGTTCCACATGTCACTTTCACTCATGTATTTTTGAACAAAGCAAGTCACAGTGCTACAACTGCCTTCAGGGAATAGGGAGGAACGGGGACTATTTGTTGAACAGCACTAATGATCACCCCACCAAGCCATGGGGAGGGAACGCCTCTGCCCTTCTCCACACACAGTGGACCATGAAACACAGGTGGTTTTATTTTTATTTGTATTTTTTTTCCTGCCCCTATTGATCTTCCCTTTTAGTTTATTTGCTACTGAAAATGAAACATCAGAAAGACCGATTCTGTCCAACCAGGCCTTTTCTTTCTCAATGGCCTTGTAAGCGCAAGGGCTCCAAGCTTTTTAAAGTCTGTGGGAACCTTGCTGCATTTTTTACTCATTTAGCCTGCCGCTTGTAGTCGCAATAGATTTCGGGTCGTCTTGGAAGTCAGCATTAGTGGAAAACTTCCATCTTCCTGATTGGGCCTGTATATTTAAGATTTTGAAACCTTGGCTGGGACCAGATTTAATTTTAAAAGGGGAAAAGGGGCTGCTTTTGAACTTCAAGAAGAAGGCTGGAGACTCAGCAGGGGCTGCCTTAGCAAAGGGAAAAGCAAGCGGAAAAGCCCTGTGGTCTTGAAAGAAACGCCGCAAAGCGAAACCTCGAAAGCTTCCAATGGGTGAGCCTTAAATCAGACTTCAAAAGCGTCGCTAGTTTAAATATTGTTTATAGGACTGGAGTATTGCTCCTTCTTCCTCTGGCTGGATTTTAAATATCCCCTAATTTGATTACTCGAGGGAGAGGCAGGCAGAACCAACTTAAATGAGCTTCACTGTTAATTATTCAAAGGGCTTTTTATTGTGTAATCAAACATAAAGTCTTACAAAAAGCTTGGAGACACGTGCTCACCCCACCCTCTCCAACCCAACTTCCACCTTGGGGTCTCTGCACATGTCTTGTGCGGTTGCAGTTAGCTGGTAGATGTTCAGGAAGGACCCCTTTGTAAGAGAGGACACCCTCCCCAACTCCTTCTTTGGCCTTTGATTCTGCTACTCAGATCTCCATGCAATGAGAAGTCAACCTTAAGTTAGGTTTATCTTGATCACCTTTGCCTCCTACATCTGAGCACCCCACCCCCACCCCCACTCAGCAGCCCCTAACAAGCCTAGACTCCTGTCAGTGTCTCCCCATCTCATCAAAACAAGTCAATTCATCTTCTCATTTCCTCAAGTACCTGCTCTATGCTAGGTGAGAACCCACCAGATTAAAGGATCCTAGCCATCTAAAATTCTTTCTGTAGAGAAACAGGGGATAAAGAAAGGGACGGATGAATGGAGGGTTGGACGGGTGGACAGAAAGAATGATAGACCAGTCAGTCAATCATTCACACACATTAAGACTTATCAAAAGAAATCCAGGCTGGGTGCAGTGGCTCACGCCTGTAATTTCAGCATTTTGGGAGGCCGAGACAGGAGGATTGCTTGATCCCAGGAGTCCAAGATCAGCGTAGACAACACAGGGAGAACTTGTCTCTACCAAAAAAATCAGAAATTAACCTGGCATGGTGGCACACGCCTGTAGTCCCAGATACTCAGGAGGCTGAAGTGGAAGGATCAACTGAGCGGAGGAGTTTGAGGCTGTGGTGAGCTGTGATAATGCCACAGCTGTCCAGTCTGGGTGACAGAATGAGACCCCAACCTAAAAAAAAAAAATTGAAACAGACTGCTTCGTAGCCACAAGTCCAAAATCCAAAAGGCTCTGAAAACTCATTTTCATAACTCATTTGGCAGCAAAATCTGACATGAACCAAACTGATTTGGCAGCAAAATCTGACATGAGCCAAACTGATTTGGTGGCAAAACTTGACTTGAAGCTATTTATGGTCTTTCTTTAGCCCACCTAGTATAAATAGCCATGTGTTTTATTGCAGAAATATTAATGTGTCTGATTATGGGATGTTGTCCCTGACCCCATCAGTGGGATTATGTTAACATATAGTATATGCAGCATATTTCCTTTCCAAAATGCCAGAATTATGAATGTGGCAACACACGTGGCCTCACAGGTTTCAGATAGGGGATTATGGGTACGTCACCAGCAGAGTCTGCTGTGGCTTCATTCTTCATCCAGAAAGTTCCTAACCCATGAGGGGAGGATCCAGGTTTTGTAGGGTCTGAAGCTCATTTAACTAGGGAGGGGGGCACTTTAAGAAAAAAATACAGCAGGGCTCAATAACTCAGTCTGTAATCCAGCACTTTGGGAGGCCAAGGCGAGGGGATTGCCTGAGCCGGCGGGTTCGAAACCAGCCCAGGCAATTTAGCAAGACCTTGTCTCTACAATAAATAAAATAAATTAGCCAGGTGTGGTAGCACACGCCTGTAGTTCCAGCTACTCGGAAAGCTGAGGCTGAAGGATCACCAGATCCCAGCAGATCGACACTGGGGTGACTGTGAGTGTGCCACTGAACTCCAGCCTGGGCAACAGAGTGAGACTCTGACTCAAAAAAAAAAAGGAAAGAAAGAAAAAAGGAAAAAAAAATACAAAATTGAGTACAAGGCCCTGGAAGACAGACCCATATAAGTGAGGGGTCCTAAAGCTTTAGCGTGTAAATCTGCATCTGGGTAAGTGACTTAAGCACCCTGAGTTTGTTTTCTTATCTGTAAAATGGGATGACAGCAGCTATATCACAAGTTACATTGAGATGATTCAATGAGAAGGCACAAAAGGGTTTTGCATCATAGAGAACTTTTACCCAATAAACCTCAAATGAGTGATTTTCATTGTGCAACCCACCCCTCAGGCCCAACCCCCCAACCCCACCTGGTAATACTCTCTGTGTGTCACTCAAAAGTGTCCCTGACACAAAAAGCAGACATTCAGCAATGAACACTCTTTTCAATTCACCTCCGGTTGCAACCACAGACCTGCCCAGGAGTCTGAGAGGACCAAGTCCAAAAATGCAAATAGATACAAAAAGCATGCAAATAGATGCCACCCCTTCAGCCGCCCTGCCCAATGAGCGATGGTCTCTCCTAACCTCATTTTCACTGAAAGAGCCAGCTAGAGAACTGTTCCTCCTCTTCTTCACAAGGACAGGAGGGGAAGAGAATCCTAACAGAAATCAGCCACGATCTCTCCTCTATTTAATGCATTTTTAAAAAGAACTTGTAATAAACTCTGGAAACAGAAAACTCATTAAGCTGTTTCTCACTCAGGGACCCAGGTGGAAGCAAGAGCACGATTAAAAAAATCAGTAAGGACAAGTTCATGGGGCAGAAGTGGGAGCATTTCGTCACAGAGCCAAAGGTAACCAACCACACGCAACTACTGTTTGGCTTCCAGCCCCCACTTGTGTCGAGAGCAGTTTTTCCTGTCTTTTCTTTGATGAGACTTTTTTTTTTCCTGGTTGGTTCTCACAGTGAAGAGAAGTCAGAGTCACATGCTGGCAGATGGTTTTTGTAAATTTTAATTAAAATGGTTATCTGGGGATTATAGGAGAAATGACATTTGGCTGTATGCTGCTGATGAGGAAGGAAGGAGGGGTACTAAGCGGCTGCTTAATAAGATGTCACCAGAAGGAAATGGACTCACCTCACTCTATCTTTTAAATCAATAACAGTCCGCTCTCTCTCTCTCCTTTCTCTCTCTCTCTTCTCTTGTCTTGTCTTCTCTTCCTTTAACTCAGTTAGAAAATAAGAGCTAGGCACAGTATAGCTCACACCTATAATCCCAGCACTTGGGAGGCTGAGGTGGGAGGATCACTTGAGGCCAGGAGTTTGAGACCAGCCTGGGCAACATAGAGAGACCCATCTTTACCAAAAAAAAAAAAAAAAAATAGGCAGGCATGGTGGCACACACCTGCAGTCCCAGCTACTTGAAAGGCTGAGAGGGAAGGGTCAAGCCCAGGAAGTAAAGGTTACAGTGAGCTGTGATCATACCACTGCTCTTCAGCCTGGGCAACAGAGCAAGACTCTGTCAAATAAATAAATAAAAATAAGAAGTGAGTGATGTAACAGACAGGAATGTCTACACACTAGAACTTGTGTTTATTATTAAGAGGACATCAAGACATATTGCTAACCTAGAACCTCCTATATTCATCTACACAACCAAGAAGCCCCACAGTAATAATAATAGCAATAGGTGTTTTTAAGAGAGGTAAAGGTAGTTGAGAGCACACATAACTAGAGTGTTTGCTGAACCTGTCCCCTTTCCCACAAAATGGGTTAATGCTCATCCTCGTCTACCTCACAACTTTAGTAAAGAACCCCAAGAAATATCAGGCAAACTCTTTGAAAATGTGAAAATGCTTAGCATTATTATAGTTGTGTGATTTTTAGAGGCCAGTTTTCAACATAATTGCAATGGGTCAGGTTCTGTGTTCAGGAAGCTCCTTAGGTATATTATTTAGGTCCACCCTCTGAATAACCCCAGGGGGCACAATTCTCATCCCCAGGTGGGAGAGGAGAAATTTGAGGCACTGAGAAGTTAAGCAACATGCATGAGCTTACCCAGCTGGGTAATGGCAAAGTTAGGAGTTCATTCTAGATCTGCTTATTAACCACTGGGCCCTTCAAATGCCCGCTCTCCATTATATCATGATTTTAATTGTCCCTCAGGAAGAGTTGCACCACTTTCTTTTTCTTTCATCAGGGTGCTCTTAGACTTGAGAAATAAGAGCCTTTGTTTTATTGCAGAAAGTTGCTATGGAGATATAGTGTGCATCTGTCTCCAGAAATGTACAGAAAAAGCAGCAGGAACAACAAACCTTTTTAAAAATGTCCTTAAATAATATTCACAACTAAAATTGGAGAAGGAGAGGATGAATAGCTGTACTTGAGCTCTCCCAAAATTGAATTCCCCAACAAGTTTGTGGGTCAGACCCTGGGCTGCAGCATGGTCCACTCAGGAGTCAGGAGAGCACTAAATTAGGACACAGGAAATCTGTCTCGACCTGACTCAGTTCACTGTGTGACCTTAAACAAGTCCTTTCCCCTCTCCTCACCTGTTTCTCTACCTGTAAAATGAGGACTTTGAAAGAGAGAGATTCTGAGCAACTGCCCAATCCCTGATATTTTTCTGAATGTGTAAAGCTTGTCAGTGCCAAAGTAGTGTTCATAAGGGCCAGATATATGTAAATTATATGTTATATATTGATATATACTAAATATTGTTGTGTTATTAATGAAAGAAATCAGTCTGGGCATTATACAGTGGGGAGTGGTAAGGTCTGTGGCAAACTGAAGCACTCCTACAAAATTAAATGGAAGAATCTCTGTTCAGCCCTAGCTCATTTTACCATGTGACAACAGAAGCCTGAGGTTTATCACTGTGAAGAGAAACCAAAAAGGTTTAATATAGTTTTCTATATTAAAATGTCCCAATTTGTAAAATCCTGGGTAGCTAAACATGTCTCCCCGTGGGCCACCAGTTAACAACCCCTGCTTCATAGAAAGTGTAAGGAACCATTCAGAGAAATCTTGTCCTCTGTTGCCAAAAAACTGTCCTTACTGAGATGGAACACAGTAACTGGTTAACACCACTCCTGGGTGAAATACAAAAAATAGAGAAGAAGCATTTAGGGATTTAAGTCAATTCAGAGAGAGTCAGTTCAATAAAGGGCAAGCAAGATGCTGAGACTGGTTGTCACATCTTTCTCCTACATTTTATTTTTCTGCCACTTTCAATTAATCAGACGTGTTGGCCCTTCACTTTGGATTTCCTGGCTAGCGTACTTAATTAAATTTTAATTAATGTCAACTTTAGGAGCATAAGATGAAATCCTAGCTCAAGGAAGACACTCACAGAACTCTGGATACAGGAGGTTCTTCTGAGATCATCCCAGTTTATTCCCTTTATTTTATAAATGAGGAAATTGAGATAATTGCCGAAGGTCCTCCTAAGGTCCCTTGGCTCTGACTCCAGGACTCATTGCAAGATTCCAGGCTGCCATAGTAAGATGATCTGGCCAGTATTCAAAAATATGTTGATCTAAAGAGACTGGCTTCTAGAGTCAGGAATTCATATTGTGCTGGATAAGAAAGAAAGAAGCAACTTCTACATGTATTTTTTTTCCCTGAGCTCTGACATGTCTCCCAGGGTGACAGGGAGTAGAGGGGCTTTCTGTCAGTCTGAGAGACATGTCAGAGCTCAGGGAAAAAAATACATGTCTGGCTAGCTCTTGACCAGTTGCACTGTCAATGTCAAGGGAACACTGTAACAAGCTCCTAATTTATCAAAGGAAAGGACATGCCAGCTTTAGGTATTTGCTTTTTCTTTATCACAGTCATTTTGCAACCTGCATGCTGCCTTAGAGATCTGATTAAACCCAATTCAAACTCCAGTTCCTCACTCTGTCACATTCTGAAGCATTCTATCTTTTGTATAGAATTTCATGAAAGATTTGGGAGAAATGGGGAGAGGGCAGAGAGAACCATGTCTTAAGCCCCCAAACCTCCTCCTCCCCTACCTCTATTTTCTCCATCCCTTGTGCAACCAAGAAATCCCTCCCCTACTCTAGTGCAGGAGAGTTCCATCCACATTCAGGGCCCCACACAGTAGCCAATGAAAAAGTTACTTCTGATCACAAACAGTGGACTCCCTGAAATGAATCCTGCCAAAATACAATGTTCTCTACCCTGTTCAACATATATTAAAATTATTGATGTGGACTTCTGTAATGCCTTTTGTCCCTATCTCCCTTTCTAGGGTATCAAACACCATGAGTTTCATCTAAAGAAGACATAGGTTTGCTCCTCAAAAGCTTACATTTTCAATATTCTCAAATAAAATTGTTTCTATTAATTGAGTATAAACAACAGCCTCGCCTATGTTGAGCTGTTTCTCTGGAGAAGTTGAGGGTCTTTTCTTTCTGACTGTAAAGCTGGCATTTTATTTATTTATTTATTTTTTTAGTTGGAGTCTCACTCTGTCACCCAGACTGGAGTGCAGTGACCGCTCCCGGCCACCGCAGCCTCAACCTGCTGGGCTCTGGCGATCCTTCCGCCTCAGCCTTCCCAGAAGCTGGAATTACAGGCATGCACTACCATGCCCGGCTGATTTTTTTTTTTTTTTTGTAGAGATGAGGTCTCGCCAAGTTGCCCAGGTGGGTCTCGAACCCACAAAGCTGGCATTTTAAATGCCGTTTAAAAAAAAATCATCAGCAAGGGATCATGGGCATTTTTGATGTCACTGAAGAAGGCTTTTTAAAGTTTTTGTTTTTGTTTTGAGTCAGAGTCTCACTCTGTCACCCAAGCTGGAGTGTAGTGGCATGCTCAAAGTCACCGCAACCTCAACCTGCTGGGTTCAGGTGATCCTTCCACGTCAGCTTTCCAAGTAGCTGGAACTACAGGCATGCACTACCATGCCCAGCTAACTTTTTGATTTATTATAGAGATGAGGTCTTGCCATGTTGCCCAGGCTGGTCTCGAACCCCTGGGCTCAGGCAATCCTCTCACTTCAGCCTCCCAAAGTGCTAGGATTACAGGCATGAGCCACCGCACCCAGCCCTTTTCAAAGTATTTTTTAGCCAGGCATAGTCATAAGCTTTGGCGTTAGCCTGACCTGAGTTTGAATCCTGGTTCTGCAACTTGCTAGATGTATTATCTTGGGCAAATTAGAAAGTAACTCTGAAACCCAGATAATGAGTTAAATGAGGACATAACCCCAAACAGTACATTCTGAAGTAACATAGTCATGCAGGAGGACACACACACACACACACACACACACACACACACACACACGCACACACACACACACACACACTGTCTCTCTCTCTCTCTCTCTCTCTCTCTCTCTCTCTCTCTCTCTCTCTCTCTCTCTCTCTCTCTCGTCTCTCTCTCTTCTGTAACCAATTTTTTCTGATTCCTTTCCTTTCAAATGTCCACATTACCCTCACAGGACTTTCCCTACCTGCCCCTGCCCCTTAATCCCTTCTAGAACTTGTCATGCAGGTCTTCTGGCCCACCACAAACATGATTCCTCCTCCCCAAGAATGCCACCCCACGAGACAAATCTGCTTCCCCTCATTCTGCCTCCTAAATGTCAGGCCCAGAATTTTCTCCATTTTTTGTTCTTTAAAAAACCCTAGTGAATATAAATCTTCTTTCTTGGAGGCCCAAGTGTCAACTGAGAGAATAAGGAGTTGATATGTGCAATTTGACATCAAAACCAAGACGTAGCTATAGAAATTACATACATTCTCTTCTACCATTTATAAATCGACTCCAATAGTTATTACAAAAGAAAAGTCAAAAACCATTCCGGGCCTTGGCATCATTGTTGGAATACACATTTGGCTTCCTACGGTGACTACTTGGGCAATCATGAATTCATTCAACAGAATGTCCTGTCACATTTGCTTCAAATAAGACACATTTTAAAAATCATCTCGTTTTGTGACAAAAGGCCACGCCAGATCCAGGATATGTCTCATGATGTTTGGAAAGACCCAGAAAGAATTCATAGTCAGAGCTAGGTTTTTTCTCTCTCCTCCCTCTCCTCTTCTTTTCTTCTCTCCTTCCTTCCTTCCATCCTCCTTCTTTTCCTCCCTCCCTACCTACCTCCCTTCTTTCTTCCTTTTATCCCTTTTTTTTACTTCCTTTCTGAAATTCCATTTTCTTCTTACCATCTTTTAGACCAAGGAATTCAAAATCCCTGTAATGCAAACCACCAGCCACAAATCAAGTCAGCGAGGCTCCACACGCAATCTGACTCGGATCAGTGCGGGGTCATCCACTCAGAGCAACATGGTCTCTGTGAACCCAGGTTCAGATGAGCTCCCAAGCGTGGCCACCCCAGTGGCTGGCAGTAAGGACATCGAGGAAAATGAGTCGTCTTCAACCAAGTCAGACGAAGAACCTCTGCATTTCCGTAAGTCCTACTTGAGATCTGACCAATCTGCCCTCTTTGCCTTTAAGCCAGACATCAAGAAGCTCTCCTGTTCCATCTCTACTCCCATTTAATTAAGCAGACACAGGGGTCCCCAGCCCTGTTCAATTTCCATTTTTCCCCCCAGTGGAGATCAGAAATATCCTCTATTACTCTGAGTCACTTATCCTAGGGAGACAGCCCATGGTCACCAGTTGGCCTTTTTTAATTTTAAAAATATTTCTTGATTTATCCCATGTATACAAAATATTACCATTTCAACATGTAATCAATATAAAAAATTATGAAATAATTTATATTCTTTTCAAATTTTACACTGTCAGCTGGGCTCGGTGGCTCAGCCTGTAATCCTGTGCTTTGGGAGGCTGAAGTGAGTGGATTGCCTGAGCCTGCAGGTTCGAGACCCACCTGGGTACCTTGGCAAGACCTCATCTCTACAATAAATCAAAAAATTAGTCGGGCATGGTAGCACACGCCTGTAGTTCCAGCTACTTGGAAGGCTGAGGCGGAAGGATCGCCGGAGCCCAGCAGGACGAGGTTGCAGTGGCCGGGAGCAGCCACTGAGCTCCAGTCTGGGCGACAGAGTGAGACTCCAACTAAAAAAAAAAAATTAATTTTACACTGTCTTTGAAATTCAGTATCTACCTTTTTTAGCAGTTTTATTGAGGTATAACTTATATATCATAAAATTCAGTAATTTTGTTTTGTTTTTTTGAGTTGGAGTCTCACTCTGTCACCCAGACTGGAGTGCAGTGGCCTCTCTTTTAAATGTACAACTCAATGATTTTTAGTAAATTTATAGAGTTGTGTAACCATCACCACAATCTAATTTTAGAACATTTCCATCAACCTAAAAGAAAACCTCGTGCCCTTCCCACCCAGAGCCCCCAGGCAACCACAAACCTACTTTCTGTCTCTACAGATTTATCTTTTCCGAACATTTTATATATGGAAGTTGTGTCACTCAATGATCTCTATCCTGGAGTAAGTCTTTTCAGTGGTTTACAATTTGAGGTACACAAATCCTTTAGAAAATTTGTTGAGAGCTACGGGCTCTCACTTAAGAAAAAAAATTCCAACACATGCATATACACAATTTTGCATACTATTTAGGGGTGGGGGGCTATGGACTTCAACCAGATAGAATTGTGAGTGGACTTCATGAGTCATGTAAAAAATTAATCCTCAGAAGTTTCAGGCTTGAAAGGAGATAGGAAAAGAAAGAGAAGGATTCATACAGAAAGATGGAGAAGGTGGACAGAAGAGAGGGAAAGATGGGGACATGAAATTATAGACTCTGATGCATGGGACATCTTTCTGCTACATCCCCGCCTGCTGTGTATCCCCCAGTGGTGTCCAAGCTGAGGCCTGCCAGCTTGGCTGGTGTTCTGTCACACCACCTAGAATGCCCGTGGCAGCCAAGGCTAGGCTGGGCTGAGCTGACAAGGATTGGGTGTGGTGTAGATTCAACAAGGCTGGAAAGGAGGTCACAATAGATCAAGAGTCTGTGTGGCGCCCTAGCGGTGAAACCCAGAAGGAAGCGGAAGTGCAAAAGTCAGCAGGGTCAGTGGCTCAGCCTGTAATCCCGCGCCTTTGGGAGGCTGAGGTGAGTGGATTGCCTGAGCCCGCGGGCTGGAGACCCGCCTGGGCAACTTGGCGGGACCTCATCTCTACAATAAATCAAAAAATCAGCCGGGCGTGGTAGCGCGCGCCTGTAGCTCCAGCAACTCGGAAGGCTGAGGCGGAAGGATCGCCGGAGCCCAGCAGGTGGAGGCTGCGGTGGCCGGGAGCGGCCACTGCACTCCAGTCTGGGTGACAGAGTGAGACTCCAACTCAAAAAAACAAAAAAACAACAAAAAAAGAATTATTCCAAGTGCAACAGGGCATCAGTGGAAAGTTTTGAGTACAGAAGGATTGAGACCTGGTTAACATTTCCAGGATGTTTTATCAAGGCCATGTCTATTTCTTCATATCTTTTCACTCTTAAATAAGAAGAGCGAGAAATGCCCCCACTTTGAGATACTGTCTCAGTCCTAGAACTTGTATCTGGTTCTCCCAGTTTCAGCCCAAGCACCCACAGCAGGAAGGAGCAAAGGAAGGAGACTTGGCAACAGGGTCAGGGGTGATGGAGCCATCTCTCCAGGCTTCTGAGACACCACAGACCTTTTTTTCCCCAGTGGCCACCTTCCCCAGGCACCTCACTCATGACCTGCTCCACTGAGTGCTGTCTCCTAAACTCTCTTGAGCCCTACCCTCTTTATATCTAGTGCTTTTCTCTTAGTTTTGAGATAGAAAATGGGGGCCACATGAGGAGATCCTGCCACTTATGTTTTGTTTAATGCACACAGGCTTTGTTTAAAAAAAAAGTAGGGGTGAATTTTAAGAGTAAGAGATTTTTGCATTAAAATTCTGATTTTTTTAGAATTACTCATAATGAACACTTGTATACCCAACCCTGAATTGTACCCCACATCTTTAAAATAAAAATAATAAAGATAAAATTACTCTTTGTGGCAACAGTGGGCCTGCAACCCTGAGTGACAACAATCAGCTGGAGCTTGGCCCCCTTAGATGAGATTCATGCTATCCAGTTTTCCACAATCCTCACCATTCCCTATTATCCCCCATTAACTGCTCCCAACTGGTCAAGTATGTGACCATTTATCATTGCCTTTGCCCTACCATTTTCCTTAGGATGATGGTGAAGATGATAAAACTATAGCTAACAATTTAGAGGACTTTCATTTGACAGACACTATTCTAGCTCCTTTATATATATATTAATTCATTTAATCCTCACAACTTTTTAATGCCTGTTTTGCTGATAAGAACACTGGGGCACCCGAGAGATTAAAGACTGTGTCCAAAGTCACATGGTTAGTAAGTAACAGAGCCAGAATTTGAACCCAGGCCATCTGGCCCTGAAGTCATACTTAGTCAATGTGCTTTACTCACGTCTTTAGAAAAAAATGAGAAGAAAAAAAAGACAGACTTAGAGAGCAGATTGGTTTTTCTTACCCCAACTCATGTCACTCCTGGTCCAGATTCTCTTCACCTGTCACCTTAATGATAGCCTCCTAACTAGTCTCCCTGCTTCTTGTCCTGCCTTCCTGTCCTTACCCACTAATTTTTCCCCATGTTAAGTCGGAAGGAACGTTCTCAATTAAAAATCTGATAGGTTTCTTTCCAGCTCAACATATTTCAATGACATTCCATTTCCACTAAGACAGCCTTTTTGGCATCAGGGACTGGTTTCATGGAAGACAATTTTTTCACTGAAGGGAGGGGTGGCCAGGGGATGGGGTGAGTTGGAGGGGAAGGGGAATGGTTTCAGAATGATTCAAGCATATAACATTTATTGTGAACTTTATTTCTATTATTATCACATTGTAATATATAATGAGAGAATTACACAACTCCCCATTTTTTAAAAAGGCACAGACAGAGCCGGGCTCGGTGGCTCAGCCTGTAATCCCGCTTTTGGGAGGCTGAGGTGAGTGAATTGCCTGAGCCCGCAGGTTCAAGACCCACCTGGGCAACTTGGCGAGACTGCATCTCTACAATAAGTCAAAAATTAGCCAGGCGTGGTAGCACACGCCTGTAGTTCCAGCTACTAGGCTGAGGCGGAAGGATCACTGGAGCCCAGCAGGTCGAGGCTGCGGTGGCCGGGAGCGTCCACTGCACTCCAGTCTGGGTGACAGAGTGAGACTCCAACTCAAAAAATAATAATAAAATAATAAATAAATAAAAAGGCACAGACAGAAGCGATAAATAAAATACTGGGTGAGCAGCCACTTATCTGACAGGAGGTAGACCCCGGTTCCTAACTGGCTATGACCGACTGATACCAGTCTGTGGCATGGGGACCACTACTCTAAGATATTCCATCTGATCTTGTCCCAGACTGCCTATCATAGGCTCAGCCCTTGCTACTTCACACCTTTAACAGGGTGCACCAACCTCACCCAAGTATTTTCCTCTTCTTAAACAATGCACATTCTCATATGACTTCTACTTGAAATGCCCTTTCACCCTCGACCCTTCAGTTTGGTGGACTCCTACTCAACCTTCAAAATCCAGCTCAAATGTTCCCTTCTCTGTAAAGCTTTCCCCAAGTGACGCATGTTCCCTTTTCTCATATCTCTTTGTACTTTGTACTTAATTTTATCAAGTTCTTAATTTTAACTCACAACAACACATACTGTGTCCAGGAGGAACTTCTTTGGGCTGAGTACAGAGACCTGAACAATAGTGTCTCAAAACAATAAACGTGCATTTTTTGTACAAATTGAAGAAGACTAGCTCAGAGGTGGTAAGGCAGCTCCAAAGGATCGCCAGGGATCCTACTTTCTTCTCTTCTCTGCCCTCCTCAGTATCACTTTATGATTCAGAATGACTGCTGGGACACCACCCATCACACACACATTTGAGACTGGGAGAAAAGGATGTAAGTAAAGTGCAAAAGTGCCCACTCACAGCTGAGTTTAAGCAACTGTCTCAGAAACTCCATACCACACTTCCACTAAAATTACACTGTCCAGAACTTGATCACAGGGCCACGCCTGGCTGCAAAAGATGTTGGGAAAATGAGCTAGTAAACGTTTCCCCTCATGTGCACAGAAAGACTAATAGGTACACTACTAAGGAGAAGGGGAAAAGAAATGTGAGCACCCTGCAGATAGGAAACACTAATGTCTTATTTACCTTCAACCTGGCACACAGTAGGTGCACAGCAATGGCTGAAAAATGTACTTCCACCAGAGATCGACCCCTGAGAGGGAAAGTTCACAAATTCAGCCTCCCCACCCTTTTCCTCCGTTTATACCTTTACCTCCATCCCATTTGTCACAGTCTTAACAAAAGTAGATTAATTTTCCAGCATTGCATTTGCCTTCTAAAACCTCTTCAGATTGATTCTAAATTCATGAATCCTATTCTGAGAGACACATCATATGGCCAAGTTTTTATTTCCAGGGCTGGCTGCGTAATGAAGTCTTTGTGGATGCAAATCCCTGGGGACAGCAGGTTATGGCCTCCCATGGAATGATCCCCTCCCCAAATCAATGGCAAGAGGATTCCCAAGAAACCAAAGCCCAGGCTATTTCTTCTGCTAGTCTTGAAACTCTGAATCTTGGAACTATTAGAGGATAAACTCATTTAAATAACAACTCAAAATACGGGTCCGATACCATCTAATGTTCCCTCTCAAACCAACCTTGTACAACAAAAAGGCCGCCTCTATTTTTCCCTAAAAAGAAGAAATAAGTTTAAACATTCAAGGGTGAGATTCTTAGACAAGCTAGGAGTGGACGATGGGGGAAGGGAGCCTGAATTTTTCTCCTCTGGGGATATGAGTTGGCACATGAAAACATAAGATGTCACTGTCTGTGAGCCATAGGTACTGGTATCCCCACAGCCTGGGAACTAGAACTGAGCGGGCTCTTCTGGACTGCTTTCCTCTGGGAAACTCTATCCTGTGGCGTCTGCATTCTTTGCAAGCAAGTCTTTTCTCCCAGGTAACCTTGAGAAGTCCCAAGGCTCTGTTCTATTTCACACATGCCCAACCTCAGCTGAATGCTGGATGGAGCTTTATATAGTTGGGTACCATTTCTGCCCACAGACATTTGGCAAGCAGAAAAAACGTGCAGTGCATTTGGTGAGTGTGGAGTTTTATATGTGGTTCTCTAGAAACGTTATCCAATGTGCCATTTGCAGATATCCACCCACCCCAAGGCTGGTTTGCTTAAGGTTGAAGCAGAGATAGGGAAGCAGCCAGATGTTGCTTCTTGGTTCCCAGGAAAAGGAAAGCAAGTAGAAGAACCAATCACAGCTCCCTCACTAATAGACATCTGGACACACCTTAAGGATTCTGGGATATGTGGCTATAGGGGAGATGGGAGCAACAAGACAAAGATGAAGGTCAGGTTCAGGTCAAGTGGAATCGTGCCCACAAATTATTAGGAAGATAAACTACTTGAGAATAAGGAGGCGGAGTGGGAAATAGCTTAAGGTTGACATTTATCACAGCCTAGGTGGCTTCAACGCCACTAAGCAAAGTCACTCTTTCCCTGGCACCCAGCAATTGCATTCTTAAACAAGGCTTGATGCAAATGATCTTGGGAAGCCCTGGGCTTCGGGCCTTTCTTTCAGATACCTGAGCTGAGTCAACTTCAGGCACCTACTGAAGGGTGAAGTGTCTATCCAAGCATTGTCATTTTTCTTTTTTCTTTTTTTTTTTTGAGTTGGAGTCTCACTCCGTCACCCAGACTGGTGTGCAGTGGCCGCTCCCGGCCACCGCAGCCTCGACCTGCTGGGCTCCGGCGATCCTTCCACCTCAGCCTTCCAAGGAGCTGGAACTACAGGAGCGCGCTACCACACCCGGCTAATTTTTTTTTTTTTAATTGTAGAGATGAGGTCTCGCCAAGTTGCCCGGATGGGTCACGAATCATTTTTCATTAATACCCAAATTTAGCTCGTACTCTCCCAAATTCTTCTCTTTTTTCTCCTTAAATGTCCACTTGTTAATTCAGCAACCATTTACTAATACTTCACGTGCTAAGCATAGTGTCAGGTGCTGTCAGTTGTAAAACAAATAAAACATGGCCCCTGGCCTCAAGGAACTGCCAGAGGGGAAGACCCATAAGTGGGCAGGCAATGGCCACCCCATGAAATCAGTGCTGTGATGGAGGTCAGGAAGACAGTGTCCTGCAAAGGCCGAGGCAGCCACCTTGGCAGATGTGGTGAACGTAGGAGGGAAGAGAAGATATGCTTCCAGAATACCAGAAGAGAGAGGAAAACGTGATTTGCTACCTAAGAGAATTGTGTGCAGGTGAGGTTTGGGCTTCTAGTGAGCCCTCTCTCCCCTGGTACCCAATGAATGGTTGTGAGCTTCCTATCCCCCCCTCCCTCGCCCTACTAGTAGTACCCAGATTCCGTTGTCCCCACCTTTGTGCTCACATGCCCAATGTTTTAGGGCCTGCTTGTGAGTGAAAACATGAGTTATTGCATTTTTTGGTTCTGACAGTTCACTTAGAATGATGGTCTCCAGCTGCATCCATGTTGCTGCGAAGGACATGATTCTGTTCTTCTTTATGGCTGCATAGTGTTTCATCATGTATATTTACCACACTTTCCTTATCCAGTCCACTTTCAATGGGCATCCGGGTAGGTTCCGTGTTTTTGCTATTGTGAATAGTACAGAGCAGGCATATTGTTGGTAGAGCAATTTATGTTCCTCTGTGTATATTCCCAGAAGTGGGATCACTGAATTGTATGGTAACTCAATTTTTAGTTTTTGCGAAAACATCACACTGCTTCCCATAAAGTTTGAAATACCTTGCATTCCCAACAGCATAGAAGCGTTCCCTTTTCTCTGCACGCTTGCCATCTGTTATTTTTGACTTTTTAATGATAGCCATCCTGACCAGTGTGAGGTGGTGCCTCATTGTCGTTTTGATTTACAGTTCTCTGATGATTCATGAGGCTAAGCACTTTTTTAAATATGTGTATTGGTTGCTTGAATGTTTTCCTTTGCGAAGTATCTATTCATGTCCTTTGCCAAAGCCCATAGTTATGTATCGAGGCCGATTCCATGCTAGGGATTGGAAAGGAGTGAGGCAGCCAGGAATCTGCAAATCTGTATCCACATAAAGCACAACCACTCACTTTCACTCTTCTACTTTTCTTGAAGCACATAGCTTATTCCATCTATATTTCATTTTCCAAAATTTGAGAGTGTTAGTGTGTTTGTTTCCTAGAGCTGTCATAGCAAAGAACCACAGACTGGGTGGCTTAAACCACAGAAACGCTTTGTCTCACAGTTCTGGATGTTAGACATCCAAAATCAACATGTCAGTAGGGCCATGCCTCTTCTGAAATCCATAGGAGAGAACCCTTCCTTGTCTTTTCTGGTGGTTCCTGGCAATTTCTAGCATCCCTTGGCTTGTAGATGCATCACTTCAATCTCTGCCTGTGTTATTACACGGCCATCTTCTCCCTGTGTGTGTCTTGCTCCTCCTAGTATAAGGACACTACATAGACTGAATTGAGGACTTGCTCTACTCCAAAATGATCTTACCTCAACTTCACTTAGTCATGTGCCACATAATGATGTTGCAGTCAATGACACTCCACATGTATGACAAGTGGTCCTGTAAGATTATAATGGAGCTGAAAAATTCCTGCCACCTAGTGATGTCTTAGCCATCACAAGGTCAAAGCAGAATGCATTATTCACATGTTTGTGGTGATGCTGGTGTCAACAAACCTACTGCATTGCCACTCACATAAAAGCGTAACATGTACAATTAGGTACAGTACATAACATTGAACCTGATAATGATAAATGACTGTGCTATTAGTTTATGTATTTATTCTACAATAGTTTATCATTATTTTAGAGTTTATTCCTTCTACTTACTTTTTTTCAAACTTAACTGTAAACCAGCCTGAGGCAGATCCTTCAGGAAGTATTCCAGAAGAAAGCGTAGTTGTCTTAGGAGATGGCAGTTCCATGTGTTTTGTTGTCTCTGAAGTGGGACAAGACATGGAGGTAGAAGACAGTGGTACTGATGATCCCTGTGTGGACCTAGACTCATGTATGTGTTTGGGTCCTTAGTTTTTGAGAAAAACATTTAAAAATAAAAAATTTTAAAATTAAAAAAGCTCGTAGAATAAGGCTATAAAGAAAGAAGCCATTTTTGTACAGTTGCACTATGTGTTTGTTGTAAGCTAAGTGCAGTTACAAAAGAGTCAAAAAGATTTTAAAATTTTAGAAAGTAAAAAAGTTACAGTCAACTAATCTTAAGTTACTACTGAAGAGAGGTACTTTAATACATTAGCATAGCCTGAGTGCCCAGTTTCTAAAGAGTCTACAGTAGTGGCTAGTAACATCCTAGGCCTTCACATTCACTTACCACTCACTCACTCACTGACTCAGAGCAACTTCCAGTCCTGCAAAGCTCCTTCCATGGTAAGTGCCCTATACCGGTGTTCTATTTCTTACCTTTTACACCATATTTTGATTGGTATATGACTGTCATTACATTCACAGTATTCTATTTCCAAAGATCACACACAGAGGTTCTGGAGATCAGGGCCTTGACATACCTTGGGGGAGGCGCAATTCAATCCATAATAGTCAGGTATGAAGAATAGTTCTATATTACATAAAATCAATAATGTTAAATATGAAAATGAAAGTTAACTAATGCACTGAGGAGCAGTGAGAGCAGAGAGGACACACCTGTCTAAATAAAGGCCTCAGCCAGCATGCAGCAGGAAAAAGGGCAAAATATCCCATGTCAGATTCTTCTAGGGCATCTGGAGGTCTGGATTTCTATGTGGAACCTTCAAGTTTTAAAAGGTTGGCATCCAGAGCGAATCAAAAGAACACATTTGTGGGCTGGATTCAGTCGATGGATCGCCAGTTTGGAAATTCAGTCCTGTAGGGATCAGAGAGGGCTTCCTGAACAAGATGATTTCTTGGAACTGGAAGCAGTTCTCTCTGGCTGCAAAAGAATTTAAGGTGCAGAAAGGAAGGGAGATTAAAAAAGCAGCCAGATCCTGGAAGGCCTCACAGGCTCTGTAGAAGAATGTAGATGCTGCCAAAAGAAAAACAGGGAGTCACTGATGGGTTCAAGCAGGGGTGTGGCATGGTCAGCTGCCTCTTCTGAACCCCAGTGAAGTCCCTTCCCAGATCCCCAAATCTCAGAAATGGAGATGACCCCAACTTGGAGGCTGGGCCCTGCCCTACACAATCCTGACTCATGGGTGCCTTCTGGTCAAGGTGACATCTCCTATTTCCATCAGATCTGCAGAAACTCCTGGAGATGGCTTGGGAAGACGCCCGGAGGACAATCACAGAAAATAGCATGCAAAGAAAAGCCCCCAGGTACATTCTCTTGACTCCTGGGACAAATAAAGCCTATCAGAATAACAACAATGACATGAACAACAGCAGTTGCCAACTAGTGAGCACTTTCTCTGTGACAAGCACTGAGCTATGTACTTAGTTTATGGGTATCACCTCTCTTGCAATAACCCTATGAGGTAGGCACTACGATCTTATTTCACAAACAAGGAAACAAGGCTCAGAAAGGCTATGTTACTAGTTCAAGGTCACCAGTTAGTGAATGGTAAGACTGTGACTCAAACCCAGGACTTTCGAATTCCAAAAAACCGTTCTCTTCAGCACTCTGCCATGCTGCCCCCCAGTAATCCTGTGGTTATTCATTCATTCTTTGAGTGAATATGTATGGGCTGTGTACTAATTATTATTGTGAGAAGTGTCTATGAAAGAAAAGCTCAGAACCCTGAGAACATATAAGAAGGGCATTTGGCCTAGTCTGGGACGGGGATTGGGATCCTTGGAGACGTTTCCTCCAAGGAAGAAGCTTTAAACTGGGATTTGGTTAAAGCATGAAAATGAGTCTACCTGACAAAATTTAGTGGGGAAGGGAGGGAGGCACAGGAGAGAGTATTCCAGGTAGCACATGTGCAAACGTGGTCAAAAGGGACCATGGTACCTTCAAGGAAGTGAAATGCAGCCAAAGTGGGATATAGCCCAAGGATTCTGGTTTTTATCCTAAGAGCAGCAGGAATTCTTTGAAGTTTCAAGCCAGCAGCCAATGTGATTGGTTCACAAGGAGGTAGTGTCAGACTTGAACCTGAGATGTCCTCTTTTTTGGTAGAAAGCCTCACCCACCAGACTTCTGACCTGCAAAAGCCCCAGAGAGCGTGCAGCCTACAGCAGAGTTCCCTTCCCAAGTGTGATCCCTTTGAGTAAGCAAATTACTTCCTGAAAATAAATGAGGCACTGGAAGAGGTTCATCATCGCCTTCAGCCTACTGGGATGCCGACTGTGACTTATTGGTTATTGTTATTACCATAATTACAGCTCCCTGCGCACGTTCACATGTATCACACCTCGTCTCTGCTCATTAGTGGTGAATTTGCCTGCTGTTCCTCAACCCCATCGGGGCTCCTCCAAAAGGTGGCACTTAGAGGCACTCAGAGACAATATTGGCCCACAAGTCCCCCACTGCTGTGCCTAATTTCTAAACATTAGATTCAGGCAATAATGATAAAGCATCAGCTCAGTGAAGCTTCTTCCTTTGTAAGAACTCACAGCGTGAGCACTATCTTTGGAGTCAGCCTGACATGGATTCAAAACCTGGTGCCCTCGGACAAGTCACCTAGCCCTTCTCTAAACCTCAGTATTCTCATCTATAAAATGAGATTGTATAGCATCAAAGCATTAGATGTGAAACCACATAAACTAGGGTCAATCTGCATGATTTATTGCTGTGTGATGTTGAGCAAGTTGTTTCACATCTCTGAATCTGATTCGGAATCTATAAAATAAGGCTCATTAGCAACCTATCTCAGAGGATTGTAGTGAGAATTAAATACTATCGTTGTAAAGTAGTATTAATGTTATGAAAATAACATCAACTTCAATGAGTCAGCTTAAGCAGTTAGTTAGGTAATGCTTTTCTTTCACCTATTAGCACAGACCTGGCACACAGTAAGTGTTCAAGAAATGGAAGTAGGGATGAGGTGAAGATAGCCATCATTTTTATTTCATACATGGTGCCCCATGGAGTCTTCACACACCTTGCTCTAGACAGTAAAGAGCAACTAGGAGTGACCTCTATAAGGTCTCCGAAGATAAAACCACACTAGAACCTAGTTCTTGCTGGGAAGGGTTGCTCACACCTGTAATCCCAACACTTTGGGAGGTTAAGGCGAGAGGATTGCTTGAGCCCAGGAGTCTGAGACCAGCCTGGGCAACATAGCAAGACCTTATCTCTACAAAAAATTTTAAAAATTAGCCAGGCATAGTGATGCATGCCTGAAGCCCCAGCTACTTGGGAGGCTGAGGAGGAAGGATCATCTGAGCCCAGGAGGTCAAGGCTGTGGTGAGCCATGATCCTGTGTACTCTAGCCTGGGAAACAGAGTGAGACTCTGACTCAAAAAAAAAAAAAAAAAAAGAAGAGGAACCTGGTTCTCACGAGGCCCATCACATGGCCTCTACATGCAATTTAATGATAAAATAACCATGGTTACAGAGCAAGAACCTGTTGAAATTTCCCTTCCCATTAATTCCTTTGGGAGAAGAATCTCCCTAATCTCTCGCTAAGCCAGCAGATATTGAAGCTTCGACATGAAACTGCAGAGAAGTAGTTGGGAAAAACAGATTCTCTTTTGCTCCCTCACTTTGGTAACTGAATTTCTTTCTCACATTAGATACCAAATCTTCCACCAAGGCTAGCATAGAAAATTCTGGGGTTTTTAGGAGCCTCTACAAGTTTCTAACCCATCTAGCCCCCAACCTCAAGGTCAGTCTGTCCCTAGTCATCTAAGAAGACAGACTTCCTTAAAATCTCCCAGCAGTGTCCTCGAAGATCAGAAACAGTGTGGAGCATTTATGAAAAATACAGATTTCTAGACCTCATCCCAGACCCACTGAATCTCCAGAGGTGGCTGCATTTTTTAACAAGCATTTCAAGTGGGCATTATTTCACAGTACTTTACAGGGTGCTGGGGAAATTTAAGAGGTGTGTGAGAGTGGGGGGAAGATTAAATGCAGCTTCTGGGGCCCCACTCCAGGCCTGATGTAGTCAGAGCTTTGAAAATGTGGCCCGGAAATCTGATTCTGTTGTTTTTGCTCTTGTTGTTTGGGGTTTGTTCATTCGTTTGTTTGTTTGTGACAGGGTCTTGTTTTGTCACCCTCGGGGAAGTGGAGTGACACCATCATGACTCACTGCAGCCTTGAACTCCTGGGCTCAGGTGATCCTCCCACCCCAGCCTCCTGGGTAGGCGAGACTACAGGTGTATGCCACCACGTCCTGCTAATTAATCGATTGATAATTGTAGAGATCGAGTCACTATGTTGCCCAGGTTGTTCTCAAACTGCCGGCCTCAAGTGATTCTCCCACCTCAGCTTCCCAAGGTGCTGAGCCACCATGCCCAGCCGGAATCTGTATTCTAAGCAAGCCCTCTAGGTGAATCCTATGCCCAGCAGGACCTGAAGCTCTCAGCTGTAGAAGGAGAATTCCCCATCCTCCACAGATATTTACTGCCACAAGAGCATCATGTATTCAGTGCCTTGTTAAAAGATTCATCTTGCTTTGCAGCATCTTGCCAGTGCTCAAACAAAACAAGAGCGATTCTGCCTTTAAGGACATGCAGACCACCCACAAGTCAAGGTAGGAAGGTCTGAAGCCTGCAGCAGGTGGTTGGAAGGCAGCCCATGGTCATAGGGACCACTGCAGAGATACCCCTCACCAGATCCTGGAGAGTGGAACAGGGAGGGGGACTTTTTCCTTCTTATGACTTCACTAGAAACAAGCCCCTTCCCTCCAGTCCCAGGGGTGAGTATCCAAGGGTTCCTCCCCAGCAATTGCATACCATAAAACTACAATCTTCTGACAGTGAAGAGGTGAGGTAGGGGTTGTGTGTACTCCCTCTTTACTTGGGTAATTTACAACGGGGGAGGTGGAGGTCTTCCTGCAATTCATTTGGAGAATATTCTTAGATTCCCCGTCTGTGTCAGGAACTGTGCTAAGTTCTGGGAATTCAGCAGCAAATAAAACAAACCCAACCTGCTCTCATGGATCTCAATGTCTAAGCCAGGATTATGACCCTTTTTTGTGCCATAGACCCTTCAGTACTATGAGAAAGCCCATGGACTCCTTTCAGGAAAATGTGTCTAAATGCAAACTATAAATTACAAAATTTATTAAGAAATGTGTAGTAATATAGATTATTATGTTACAGTCAAATTGGGGATATAGCAGTCTATGAGCCTTAGCAATGCATTATAAAACAAGACTTATCTGCAGGTCTAATAACTATTGCAACGTTGGATTCGTGCAGAGTCTAAATGATTTTTCAAAATTGTAACGTGATATGCGAATACCTGTGATTTCCATTTTGTCTAAAGGTTAGTTAAAATAGAGATGTAATTTTTTTCCCCATCTGTATTTGTGAACCCTTTGAATTCCCGTGCTTAAGAATCACCAGTCTGATGACAAAGTCGAGCATTTCTCAAATAATTCTATAATTAGCCACCAAATCACAACTATGAACTGTGCTGAAGGACAAGATGGGATGATTGGGTGAACTTAGCGCCAGGGTCTTAACCAAGACAGAGTGTGACATTTAAGCTGAGACCTAGAAAACAAGAATCGACTAGCCTATATGGTGGGAAAGGTGTTCCAAGCAGCAGGGACAGCATGTGCAAAGGGTCTGAGGCAGGAGGAAGCTTAGAGGCACTGAGCAAAGACCAGTGGGGCTGAAACTCAAGAAGGGCCAAGAGAGGGGCAGAGTGAGACAGGCAGAAGGGCCTTTTGTTGTTTATTTCTGTCCATCTGTTTATCAACAGCTAGTAACACCACTTCTCTCACCTTCCAGCTCCTCTCTGAGTCGCTGTCAAAGCTCTCAGAAAGAAGAGAGCCATTTAAGGAGGAAGGTCAGGACCACCATGCTCCACCAATGGATTAATCTGCAGGAGCTGGGGCAGCTGGTTGGAACCCCAAAACAAGGCCCTGTGGATATTACTAATGGGGCCCTGCATTCCATCTGGGTGGGATAAGGGTTTGTTCCACCACCTACCAGACCTGAGACCTTTAGGTCTAATCCTGGGAACTTCTAAGGAAGCAGCAAAAGCCAGAACCTGTCCCGTGGGGAGGGGTCTAGGAAATGGCCAGACCTGCATACCTAAAGAAGTCCCAAATGCTGCCGGGCCGGAAGGGAAGGGTTCACCACACTTCATGGGGATAAGAAAAACAGTCTTAGCCCCCTAGAGTCCCACAGAGAAAGTGGCCAAGTTGGTTTTCCAAGCATTTGGAAGAAACAAGGGGAGACAGGGTGGGAGAGAAGGTGCTAGACAACGGTGATGAGGGCCACCATCTCTAAACGAGGCTCTGGGAGAGAAGCATAGGGGAGAGATGGGAAGAGGCAGGGGCTTTTGACTCCCTCAGGAATCCTACCCAGGTAGAGTCTCAGGAGGGAGCAGTTACACCTAGAGTCAACCGTTCACACCTAGAAAAGGTCAGATGGCGCCATGAGTTGACAGGTCACAATGATGAAACAGACCATCCAGGTAAGAGCTCGCCCACAGATTGGAAGGCATTGCCTCTGGGTTGGCTTCTGAACCTAGCTCTGTCAGCCTCCACAGTAGACTTACTTGGGAGTTCAACTCAAGGGCCCAGCTTGGAGAGGAGAATCCTTGAATGAAGAGGCAATCTGGGGTCAGGGACACCAGAGACAAGTGACCAGGAGTACTCAGCCATCCCTTCCCCAAATCTTCAGTGTTAAAGTGTTGGTTGTGGAGAGAAGGATGGAATGATCCTAAGAGCTCATCCTCATTTTGAATGGAGAGACCAATTTCAAACAAAAGAAATTGAGATCCAGGAAGTAATCCTGACAATATGTAGAAGGAGAAGGTCAAAGCTGGACTGGAGAGTCCAGACACTTGCTGTGGACCATACAACAGGGTAGGATTGGAGCAGGTGGGAAAGAAACAAGGAGGACCTTCCAGGCAGGGGGCATGGCAGGAAAAAAGGCCAAGAAGTGGAAAGAAACACATTGAGTTCTATGACTGTGCTTTGATCAGAACGCCCACCCTTGCCTGAATCCCAGAGGCTAGCAGGTGTCATGGCAGCCCGGGAGGCACCTTTTTCTTGGACTTCAGACTCTGAACAACTTGAAACCACACCTTTGTATTTCAGAACCAGCAGCACAAGTGGAGAAAGCCACAGCCTGCCAGACCCGAATAAGTCTAAAAAGCAAGCCAGGAGAGCAGTGGAAGGAGCTGGGTGAGAGGGATGGTCGGGACCATCAATCAGTCTTCTCAGGGAGTGGAAGTGACACAATGCCGGCCAGACTCCCTGAAGCCATAGACAGTGCTGGAGGACAAGGAGTCCCCCAGGACAAGGGGCTCATAGCCCAGAGGCTGAGCAGCAACGCACGCCCTTTACCCCCTCGTCCTTGTAGCATTGACGGAGTGGCTGCTCTGGAGAAGACCGACCCTTGCCTCTTCCTTCTGGGAGTATCCAGTCTAGTAGGGGAGCAGACAAGAAAGCAAGCAATTACCACACAGGGTGATGAGGGTCCACATGGGAGGAAGCAGGGGGCTAAGGGAACACAAAGAGACGTCCCACCTGGCCCGGGACAGCCCTCGGGAAGGTCTTCCTGGAAGAAACAATATGTCAGCTTAATACACACAGATGTACAAATACACAATGGAATATTATGCAGCCAGAGGCTGAGCAGCAATGTGGACAGTGGCCAGAAGTTCCTCCATGTGCCGGGCACTGTGAGAAGCATTCTGTGTTCACTGCCTTGCTTGTTCCTCAGACCTGACCCTCCTATGAGGCAAGGACTTTATGTCCTTTTTTTTTTTAACAGACAGAGTTTCACTCTGTTGCCCAGGCTGGAGTGCAGTGACACAATTATAGCTCACTATAGCCTCCAACTCTCAGGCTCAAGAGATCCTCCCATCTCAGCCTCTCAAGTCACTGGGACTATGGGAATGAGTCATTGTGCCCAGCTAATTTTTATTGTATTTCCTTATAGAGGTGGGGTCTCAAACTTCAGGCCTCAAGCAATCCTCCCTCTTCAGCCTCCCAAAGTGCAGGGATTTCAGGCATGAGCCACCATGCCCAGCCCATCAGGCCTGTTATCCTGTTTTATAGAAGCTGAAACCTGCCCAAGTGGAATGTCTTTCCTGAGGCCACACAGCTAAGAAGTGATGGAGCTGGTGTTTGAGCCTGAGTCTCCCAGCTCCAAATTCCATCTCATGGGTCCTTAACATTTGCTGGGCCCAAGTAACCAGCTTCCGCACTGTGGGCTCATTTAATAAAGCCTGGACTGCCATGCTGATGCTGTTGGGAAGATCTGGCCTTCTTACATACAGGTGGATGCTTAGGGAGGCTCCAGGTGAGGGCAGAGGACCCTGGTGGGTACAATGGGTTCCCACTGCAGAACAACTTGGAGCCCAGGGAGGCCAGAGTACGACCTGTGAGGCTACCGGGGGTGTCCCTTGGGCTTCATCCCCTCAAGTTCTTCTCATCTGCGTCTACAGCCGTGCCAGTCGTGATATCATCCACTGCAAAGATGGGGTGTGTAACAGCTTGAGGACCAAGTTCTACAGCATTGCCCGGGAGGCCGGCTTCTGCCTGCAGGACAAGTTGGAAATCCTCAGGAAGTAAGGGTCACATATATCCATTCAATCAGAGGACATTTGTCTGATGCCTCCTAACTATGTATCTGTCAAGTGCTGGAACCAAAGCAGGGAGCTCTCTGCCTTCGGGGGCTTACAATATTCTGGAAAATATGGGCAGAAACAAAGTAACTACATCTATAAATGTATATGTACAGATTATAATCATTGTTGTACAGGAAGAGAACAGGGTACTTGTGAGGGAGAGAGGGAGGGTGGCGGAGAGAGATGGCAAGAGGGAGAGAAAGAAAGCATAGGGACCTAGTAATTTAAGTTAGGTAATCTAGAAAGACTTCTCTGAAGAGGCAAGTTTTACACACATGAGAGGGAGCTGGCAGTGTGACAAGCAGATAGAATGACATTCTAGGCAGCAGAAAAAGTGCACACACAGGCCCAAGTAAGAAGAGACACAGAGGATTTGAAGAAGAGTGGCAAGTGCGACGTGAGACCTGCATCATACACAGCTGTAAATGCCACATAATTAGGACCTGGTGCTTGGTTTTAAGAGGCTTTTCCTTCTTGCCTTGCCACCCAATAACCGCCCCCTTTTCTAACCTGATCCTTGGAACCCAGCAACCATCCCTCCAGTGAACTCATCACTCGACGAAGTTTGCATGAGCGCTCTTTGCCCCCTCGTCCTTGTAGCATTGACAGAGTAGCTGCTCTGGAGAAGACTGACCCCTGCCTCTTCCTTCTGGGAGCATCCAGTCTAGTGGGGGAGCAGACAAGAAAGCAAGCAATCACCACACAGGGTGATGAGGGTCCACATGGGAGGAAGCAGGGGGCTAAGGGAACACAAAGAGACGTCCCACCTGGCCCGGAACAGCCCTCGGGAAGGTCTTCCTGGAAGAAACAATATGTCAGCTTAATACACACAGATGTACATATACACAATGGAATATTATGCAGCCATAAAGAAAGACAAACATATGGACTTTGCAGCAACTTGGATGGATGTGGAGTGGATCATACTCAGTGATCTGTCACAGAAACAAAGAACAGAGGACCATATGTTCTCAATCATAAGCAGACTTTGAACAATTACAACACTATAAGAAAGCATTTGGCAATAGTGGAAAACTGTCAGGGGAGGGGAGATGGGATTGGCAGTTGAGGGAAACTGCTAGGGGAGGGGGGCATACCTCATCCACAAGGGTACCTGCATAAGCAACGTTTGTATACCTAACCCTGAATTGTACCCCACATCTTTATAGTAAACAATTTAAAAAATAAAGTACTATTAATTTAATTAAAAATAAATTTAAAAATACAGATGATATTTCCAAGGCACTTACCATGTTCCCTTCCTGGGTGTAAGAGCTTTGGATTTATCTATCATTTACTCCTCACAACAAACCTTGGAGGGTACGTTACTCAGAAGAACTTATTCTGAGTGAAATGGAAAGTCACTGAAAGTTGTACACAGTGGGGTGACATGCTGATGTGTATAATGTAAAATCTCCTTAGGGAGGTAGGACACACACGCAAAGTGATGAGGGGAGTGGGGAAGAGAGGAACCAATGTGAGTTAAACACCTGCTTTGTGTCTAGCATGAAGTTTTGCACTTTACACACATTATATCATTTAATCCTCACCCCAGAGAGGGGGGAGCTATTATTATCCCCCATTTCACAGGTGGGAAAATTGCGTAAATCCAAACAGAAGAAGGAAGAGAATGAAAGTGAATAAAAAGTGACTAAATTTAGCAAGGGAATAATACTTCGGGAACTTGGAGACAGCCATGTCCTCCTGTGGCAAAAGCCAGATCCTAAATTAGAGAGTAACTGTGAGGGTTGTGAAAAGCCCCACGGAGGAAGAACTGCTTAAGTCAGATCTCAAAGGGCAGCTAGGATGTTTAGAGGGGGAAAGGACCTGATTCTTCTTTCTCTTTTTCATACAACCTTGCAGGCACCAAGAAGAAAGAGGTATCCAGAAGTTCAATTCTTTTTCCCTTGTCTCAAACTTTCAAAAGGATATAGCAAAAATGAGACATCAAGTATTTGTAACAAAAGGAGATGCGGAAGAAATTGCAGGCCACTGGTAAAGACCCTGTGAACCAGATAAGGTGTCCTTCAGGACACAAAGAGGCATCACCTCAAAACTCTCACTGGCCACCCAGAGTGTCCCTCCCAAACATGCTAAATCCAGAGTGCAGTCAGGCCAAAAGCCCCCAGTTTCTGAACCACAGACAATCCAACCCATTGTGTTTCCCATATTTACTGTCTGATTCAGCCTTGCAAATTTGGAGGACTACTTTGCCAGCCCCCCTGAGAGACACAGATGAGGCACACCAACCTGAAATGTTCTACAGATTCTGAGGTCTGTGATCACTACATTCTCCCAAATAATTTAATTTCTTAAGGATACAAAACCAGACAGGTATGTCCTAGGAATACCGTGCCCCAACACAGGATGATAATAAGTAGAAACACTTTTTGTGCAACATGAATTAAGTGACTACTGAATGTCACTACCTGAGTAATTTTCATAAGCTACCTATTTTATCCCCCCCAAAAAAAATCCTGAAGGGATGTCCTTTAACCCTCCATTTCACAAACAAGGAAACTAAACTTGGAGAGGGAAATTCCCTTGTCCAAGGACACACCACCAGCAAGTAGTGAATTTAGGATGAGCACCTCTGTCCAACCCCAGTCTGAATGCTCACTTGCAATATGGAATTGGAATCTGAGGGACTGTGATGTCCTGAACCCCATCCCAGAAGGATGAATACACCCATATCTAAGAGTAAGATGGGAAAGTCTAAAAATGTACCCAGAGTCCCTTCCATGGTTTTCAAAATCTGGAACAGGAGCTTACAAGCGGTCCCCGGGTTCTCGGCGGGGTTGTGAGAACTTCTGTGCCACCCCACATCCCAGAGTGTCGGGTTCTCACAGCAACAACTGGCCCTGGAGATACATGGGCTCTCGAGAGGAGCCCTCAAGAAAAGGGAAGAGGGTCCTCTCCCCTCTTTGGGGGAAAGTGGGGGAGGAATAAAAGGAGTTATAAACCAATTCACATAACAGTATTACAGTAGACGATCGATGCTGGTCCCCCTCCCACAGTGGGATTTAGCCCACATTACTAACGGTGGAGTTTCTGGCATAGTTAGGGGGAAATAACTGCCCTCTGTAGTAACGTTAAAATCAAGTCAAACAAAACACAGCCTAGCAAGAATGAAGCTGGGTTGTAGCTCTCCACTCATCCAGTGATTCATTCAGTCTTTCAAATAACAGCTATTGAGCACCTGCTCTGAGTTAGGTGGCATTCTGGAGTCCTGAATACTGAATAACTCAGGCAAGGTTTCTTTTCTAAAAGAGGTATCGTTCTAAACAAGGAGACATGAATAAATATATAAACATACATCATAAGGTGTATGAGTAGCCCAGAATGTATGATGGACAATCAATTTCTTCTTCAAAATTTTCCAGTGAGCACATATATAGTGGGAGAGGTTGGAGGGCTTTTTTTTTTTTTTTTTTTACAAGAGATTCCATCTCCTGCCTTAAGCCCTAATTGTATCTAAGCCATCTCCTTAGGTTAGACTTAGGTAGGTTAGAATTTACCCATTCTCATTATCTTACGGATGGATTCCCAAACTACCCTTGCACTCTGTCATAACACTCAAACAAACAAAGCTTTGACCTGAACTTACTTGTTAATCAAGGAGATGGAAAATGCACACACACACATGCACACACACACACACACACACACACACACACACACACACACACACTCCATCTTGTAAGAGCTTCCTGCATCCTAGAAAGCATTCTGCAGATGTGTCCATGTCCTCCCTGACCTGATTAATGTCCACAAGAGAAGCTTCAGAATCCCAATGATCCTTCCTTTCTTCTAGCTTTTCACATTGTCTGCTTGATAAAAAAAAATTATAAATAATCCCTTGAAAGCATGCCCTTATTTTGTGTTTTAATGACATGCAAATCATGCTCCATCATTTCCTACCCCTAAAAGTAAAGACTTGCCTGATCCACGGTCCATAGAGGAAAGACCCCTAGATAAAGAACCCTGGGGTCCTGGAGACATCACATGGGTGGTAGAAAGAGAAAGTGAAGATAGACTGTCCAGCCTGAGGCACTCAGACCCACCTCCCAGCAGCTTCCTAACTGGCCCTTTCCTCTTGGAATTTAAGGTACTTTGATCTCTTGTCCAAACTGCCCGAGGATCTGAAGGACTTCCGCCCTGCCAAAAAGATCCTGGCGAAACTGCAGAAGTTTGGGGAAAACCTGGACCTGAGGATCCGACCCCACATCTTCCTGAAGGTGCTGCAGGATCTGAGGATCTGGGAGCTGTGCTCACCTGACATCGCTGCGGCTATCCAGGTGACCAGCGCGCTCCCCACCCTCCCACCCCCCCACCCCATGCCCTTATCAATGCCTCAGGTGCCCTCATTCCACCACTTCTCAACACTACTTAAGTGCTGGGGACACAGTGATTAAAAAGACACAAAACTGCCTTCGCAGAGCTCGTAGTCTAACAGGATTGTCCCACTACTTGCTTGTTCAACTCCAACTCCAAGGGACATTAATCTTCAGTGTAAATGGTGTCCCCTGGAACCTCAGAGATTTTAGGGAGACATAAGTAAATGGGCTTATGAAGCCCATAAGAAGGAATACTTTAAATCTTGCTGCTAAAAGGGTGGCCCCTGGACTAGCAGCAGAATTTACATTTTAATGGGATTCCAGAGCACTGGTAAATCCAAGGGGATCTCTTAACCATGGCAGCTGGAGAAGGTGACTTCAAGCTGAGCCCTGAACAATGAGAAGATGGCACCGTGAAGAGAAAGGGAGGGAACGGTTCAGGAAGGGGGACAGCACGTGCAAAGGCCCCAAAGCAGAACACAACTTGACTTGTTGGAGGAACTCAATGGCAGTCAATGAATGTAGAAGGACGCAGGCAAGGACATGCATGGTTCTCGGAGGCCAGTCTGTGCAGACCTCTGAAGGTCAAGGTGAAGACACAGGTTTTTACGTCAAGTGAGGAAGCCCTGAACAATTTTCAATAGTGGTTCATCCTCACCACCAGACTAAGTTCCTGGTGTTCTATTCCCATACAGTATCAAAGGGCATCAGTGGTGAAGACTCTGAGTAAGGTGTCAACCGATGCAATTAAGGTCACTTCCTTAATTTTATTTGATGGCCTGTGTGCATTTTAATAGAGACTTCAGTGCCTCCCAGTTAAGAAGTGACTCAAACGGTCCAACTCTCAGGCCTTCACAGGCTATGGGGGCTCTGATGTTTCCATGGTGCTCAGGCATTTATAATTCCTGAATGGAGACATCCTGGGGCCACCAGTCTTAATCACAAACCTTCCAGGATCTTCCGGGAAGGAAGGGAGAGAGGGTGGAGTCTAACTTCTAAATCAAATTCTGAGATTGCCACTCTATCTGCCCTACAGTTTGTGCGAGAACACATCATCCATATGCCTCAAGCAGATTACATCAGCTGGCTGCAGAAGCGAATCAGCATGCCTATCCAGCCCTACAGTGCCCTGACATAGGCTGGCCTGGGTCGACCAGCTGTTCCAGTGGAGGAGGGCTAGCCTATACCATGTTCCTGCATCCTACCTGTCTACCTGCTCCCTGCCAACCCACACAAATGTTCTTTATGACACAGTTGGGTCATCTGGAGACTGCCTTCTGGCAACATTTTAGAGGGAAACATTTTCAGGTGGCCCTCCCCTCAAGTCTACAATCCAGGCCCAACCTTCTAGTCTCAATTCTTCACTGGTCCAGCCTGACTCTACCTACATCTTCTCCAGATTCCTTCATCTTATTTATCATCCTCAAATTCTGGATAATAAAATTGAGCTGAAAGTTTTGTGTCTAGTTAGAAGAGAGTTGGAGCCGTGGAATTTGGGTGTGGTATTCATATCCTAGTAACGACAGTTATCATTTATTAAGCTTTTGTTAAACAACAGACCCACTACTGAGTGCTTTATACATAATAACATTTAAATATCATGAAAACATAGCTATGTAGATAATGGTGTTAATCCTGTTTGACACCATTGGAGCTAAAATGTATCTCTCAACATTATATATACCGCCTTGGATGGTTGACTGGATGGACAAATAGAAGGATGGATGGGTGAATGGATGGATGGATGGGGCATTCCCCAACAAGGCAATGTAGTGCAAGAAAACCTTCGTATATTTTCTGGTGGTCTTGGTTGCAGGAGGAAATTTTTCTTCCTGTCACCGCAAAATGTGTGTTTTTTAGCCTCCTTTCTTATCTTGGCCTTATGCTCACCTACATTCTCACTAAGCGATGGGAACTGCAGGCATTTTAACTCCCTTCATGTTGGCCACGCTGAATTAACAGTTGAACAGTTGGACTTGATTGGGTGATATGCCTGGATTATCCAACATTCATGTAGGCTGGACTTCGATATCCCACTGTGACAATCCAAAAGTGGGTGGGGGAGAGTTGAGTTAGATTTGTAATTCAGTGTAAGCAATATCTCACTCATCCATTCACCTAGTCAGTAATTGATTTATTCAATGAATATGTATTGCAAGCCCAATATGCACCAACCAAGTTCTAGGTGCTAAGGATACAACGATGAACAAGGCAGACAAGGTCTCTGCTCTCACACATTTTACATAGAGACAGACAAGTCAACAAAATGTGACAAGGAGGGCAGAGGGACTATGCAGCATCACATGTTTCTCCGCATAGATACCCTGTGTTTAACACTATACCTGAGAAGCTATTTGGGTGTAAAGGTGAGATACAGTCTACAAAAAGACAGCAAAGGCTGGGCACGGTGGCTCGAGCCTATAATCCTAGCACTTTGGGAGGCCAAGGCAAGAGGATTGCCTGAGCCCATGGGTTCGAGACCAGCCTGGGCAACATGGTGAGACCTCATCTCTAAAACAAATCAAAAAATTATCTGGGTGTGATACTGCACACCTATAGTTCCGGTTACTTGGAAAGCTGAGGCGGAAGGATCACTGGAGCCCAGCAGGTAGAGGCTGCGTTGGCCAGGAGCATGCCACTGCACTCCAGCCTGGGTGACAGAGTGAGACGACAACTCAAAAAAATAAATAAATAAAAGACTGCAAAATTAAGAGACTCTAAACAACTCTGTATTAAATAGGAATTTAAGCAAGAGGATTGAGGAGGGCCCAAAAAAGAAGAAGAAAAACTACAAAAGGGGTTGAGGTAGAAAGGAAGGCTGAGTAACACGAGGGTGAGAAGAAACCTTGGGAGAAAACCAAGTAGGCAAAGCTGGCTGGTGTATCTCTAAGAACTACGATGCAAAGTGGCTCTCCACTTCATCACCTGGAACCTTCAGTAGCTTCTGCTACATGCCCAAGTGTCCTCTGTGAGCAAGGTTTTGAGGAAATGAAAAGGGGCTGTGTTCTACATCTGGGTCTGCTGGGGGGCAAGAAAGGACTTGAAGGACACAGACCCTGAGTACAGTAAGGCGTTTAGTAGAAGCAGGAAACCAAAGCTAGAGAGACTGCTACTATGGGAACTCTCTAGGGTGATAGAAATCTGAAATGGGCCGGGCTCGGTGGCCCAGCCTGTAATACTAGCACTTTGGAAGGCCGAGGTGAGTGGATTGCCTGAGCCCGCGGATTCGAGACCCACCCGGGCAACTTGGCGAGAACTCATCTCTACAATAAATCAAAAATTAACCGGGTGTGGTAGCGCGCACCTGTAGTTCTGGCTACTTGGAAGGCGAGGCCGAAGGATTGCCGGAACCCAGCGGGTTGAGGCTGCAGTGGCCGGGAGCATGCCACGCACTCCAGTCTGGGCGACGGAGTGAGACTCCAACTCGAAAAAAAAAAAAGAAATCTGGAATGGGCATTTGCCTTCCCACTAGACGTGGGGTGGGAACCCTGCCAAGTTGAGATGCCTCTCACACATCAGGTGACCATTGCAGCTGACATGGAATAACACTGGAGAATCCACGCAACGGGGCCGAATTGAAACAAGTACCAGGGGATGTGGAGGAGGCAAGCACCAACTCATTCTTGAGATGTCAGGAAAGGCTTTTGAGAGGAGACAACTGATACCTGTGAGATCAGCAAGAGTTAGCCAGGGAGAGAAAGGCAAGCAGAGAAGGAGGAAGGAAAGAATGTTCCAGGTAGAGGGAGAAACATGTGCAAAGGACCAGCGACAAAAAGAAGCTTAACTTGTCACTTGAGGAACTAAACGTAAGCCCGCTTGGGCTATATCTCAGATTGAACGTGCAGGACAGAGAAAGGGAGGTCGGAAGGAAGATACAAGACATTTGTAGATGCCCTATAGGCCATGTTCGGAGGTCGGGACTTTATCTTACTTGCAGTTGGAAGCCAAGAAAGGATTTGGAGCAGGAAAATCATTAGATTTTTCTTTCAGAAAAAAAAAGGGCAAATCACAAGGAACCAGGAGCTGAGACGAGGTTGTGGTAGTGATTGCGGGGGCAGCAAAGGGAGTGGGATGGAGAAAAGACACACACTAAAAACTTACTTAAGCAGTAGACTCAGCAGAACTTGGTGCAGTGGATGACAAGCGTGGAGGGGGCAGCAGGAGTGTTGGGAATCGGGGTGGAGACTGGAGCCTTTATTGCACCAGGAGAAGAGGAAGAAAAGAAGCTCATAGAAGAAGGTGAGGAGTTATGTTTTGAGCACATTGACTTGAAGATGCCTGTGGGCCAGTCAAGTGGAGGCACATGTAACCCAGGAGAGAGACAGCAGCACTACATCAATAACCCATGGGTCAGCACAGTTAAAGGGAGAAGTGGAAGGAGGGAGAGGCATGAAGCGGAGGGGAGAGAGGGGACAGATTACAAAAAGCATCAAGCAGCCCATGCACAAAGCAACATGTGCTGAGTGACTGCTTTGTTCCAGACATTGTGCAAACTGCCTGGCATATATGATCTCCTTTCTTCTTCACAACCCTGTGAGGCAGGGCTCTTGCATCCTTCCTGTTTTGCAGATGGTGAAATGGAGACGCTGGGAAGCGTTTTTGCACTCATGTCTGGCTGACTCTGAATCCCTCTCCACCTTACTGCTACCCTCTCACTCTCAGCCCTCACTGTTATGACACAGGAGGTCATGGGAGTTATCGTGTTTTGGAATCCTGCTGACACATAGCTCTGATGATAGGGCTTTCAGAAATTGCATTAACTCTGTTTTGTACTATATTCCACAGTTTTCAAAGTGCCATCTCTGGTATTATCTGATCTGATGCTCGCAGAATCCTGCGATTGGCATTGTTATAATCCCCATTTTGCAAATAAGGATATCCAGACTTAAGGTTGTCCAATAGTCACACAGCAGAAAAGAGCCAAGTCTGCAATGCTGTTTGTCTGTCCTGGGCAGGGAAAATATATTACAAGACTTACTCCGCCCTCCAACTTGGCACTTCCTGAGCCTATTTCTCAGAGCTATGCCTCCATCTAGTGGTCTCTACTAGTATTACTCTCCCACATGCCCTCCAGCCAAATGTCGCCTTCCTGCCAAAAGAGAAGGCAATTATTAACAGCAGTAACAAGACCTGCTCTGCTTAGACAAAAAGTATTTACTCAAACAAGGGAAGATACATTACTACTAAAATAGATTGGGGATCAGGGGGAGACACATCACTTCCCGGGTCCCAGGCTCAAAGAAAAGCCACAGGGAGACATATTTTTGTTGTAAGCCTCTTCATTAGAATCTGAATTGATTACCTACTATGTGCCATGGTTCCAGGAGTCAGGGCTCTGTTGCTCTGACCAAGCCATCTGAGTGGTTAGTATGAGAGTTTTTAAGACGAATATGTATCCTAGATAAGCTTTTTTCCTGGAAAGAACTAGATAGTAAATAGCTGTTGCGTATTCTTTTGATATATGTAGTCCTTTAAAAATGTGAAAACCATTCTTAGACAGGCAGTCATGCATAAACAGACAGCAGGCTAAATGTGGGCCATGAGTCAATTTGTGGATCCCTGCTCGAAGGTAACTTTAAGAATGAAAAGAAATTTTTTGGTCTTCCCCAAAACAGAGAGACAAGGAGGGCAGGTGAAAGTAACAGGCTCGGTGGCTCAGCCTGTAATCCCACGCCTTTGGGAGGCTGAGGTGAGTGGATTGCCTGAGCCCGCCGGTTTGAGACCCGCCTGGGCAACTTGGCGAGACCTCATCTCTACAATAAAAAATCAAAAAAATGAACCGGGTATGGTAGCGCGCGCCTGTAGTTCCAGCTACTTGGAAGGCTGAGGCGGAAGGATCGCCGGAGCCCAGCAGGTCGAGGCTGTGGTGGCCGGGAGCGGCGACTGTATGTACTCCAGTCTGGGTGACAGAGTGAGACTCCAACTCAAAAAAAAAAAAAAAATGGTAAATATAGAGAGAAAAGGTTTTTATTTGCACCATTAATAATAGTTTTTGTCATTTTTGTGTAAAAAGAATGCAAGTGTGGGTAAAATTTGAGCAGTACAAAACGACAAACCCTAAGTACTAAGTATTCCTCCAATTCTAAGACCCCACTATTATTTAGAAAGGCAGTCACACTGTACCTAGTAACTTACGTAGCCTTCCAGGCATATTGTGTGCATATAGAAACAAAACAAATTCAATTAATTAATTCAAATGAAGCATTTATTGTGTGCTTACTGTATGCCACACATTATTCTAGATGCTTTGCATTTAATCTTTTTTTTTTTTTTTTTTTTTTTTTTAGAGACGAGGTCTCACCATGTTGCCCAGGCTGGTCTCAAATCCCTAGACTCAGGCAATCCTCTTGCTTCAGCCTCCCAAAGTGCCACCATGCCCAGCTGGCATTTAATCTTAGCTTATCTTCACAACAGCTAGATGAGGTAGGTATTATTCTGATCCCCACTTTGTAGTGGAGGAAGCCAGGGTGCAGAAAATTGAAAAACCTGCCCAAGGCTGCATAGTTTGAGTAGGTATCCTTCTTTTCTTTTTAACAGACATAGTGAGCCTAGTGTAGAAACTTCTGCATTAATTTGTTATGTTGGTGGTAATTTCACTTCCTATCTTCCTACTGTGTGTGAAGGAGGAAAATGACGGAAAGTTTCATACCAGTGCATGGAAACCAGCAGCTGGACTGTCATCACGACGCTGTCTTCACATTTTTTTAAAGCATGCCAGGTCAGGGAGAACCTAGACCAAAAGTGACGACGATTGTAAAGAATGATATCCGAATAAAAGCCCAAGCTAACATTAAAACAATGCCTACATCATTTCCCTCTTTTTACTGTTCATTTCAATCCCTGAGCCTCACCTGCATGGCTGAGACTGAGTGTCCTGCCCTGCTTTGGGGCCTGGAGATGGCTAGGGGAAACCATATACAGACAATCTAGAGTAAGGATTTGGTAAAAGCAAAAACTGTCTATAGCAGGTGCTATATCACTCATTCACATACATCCGCTAGCTAAATCCTTGTAACAACCCTATGAGGTTAGGACCATCATGCTTATTCCAATTTACAGAGGACAAAAAAATTGAGGCTAACCATGGTGAAGTGGCTTGCCCAAGTTACACACCTTCAAGCAATATATTTGGAGTTCAAATCCCAGTTGTCTTCAAATTTGGCAATAGTGTCTTAACCACATTACACTGCCTCTCTATTTAAAGACTTTTGTCTTGGAGTTCAAATTGATCATCTTTTGGTGAGGGGTCAGAGCTAGAGTGTTAGTGATAATAAAATATAGAAACCATTTGCATTTTTGAAAGGTGTTCATATCCATTAGCACCGTGTGATCTTCTAAGATTTGTGCAAAGCAGATCACCCCCACGTTTTGAAGACATGACACACCCCATAACTTGAGACTTGGGCCTGGCTATTTAACTCTCAAACTTTCTCTACCACATTAGCCTGGGAGATTGAGTGAAGGAACCACACTAGCGAACAGTGAAAGGACAAAATCCTTCAGTTCTAGTCTCAACATAGCTCCCCACATTCTGTTGTTCACTTGTTCATTATGTCTCCCTAACTAGACTTAGGCTTCATGAGGGTAAGGACTGCATCAGCTTTACTTGTCAATGTAGTCCCAGGACAGATCCTAAGGCTTCTGGCATCAACTGACTGAATGGATGGATGGATGATGGGTGGATGGATGGATGGGTGAATGGACAATGAATGATAGATGGTTGAATGAATGATTGAGCTGATGGATGAATTAATGGATGGTTGGATGGATGACTGTGAGGAAACCAAGCGAAGTCATTATCAAAGTTAGTTTCATCAAGGTTCTACAGATCCCCCCACTGCCTTCTGAGAAAGAGATGTCTGTGAAGCTGGTGTGTGCATGAGATTGGCCGTCCTGGCAGAGACTGGGGCTGATAGTTCAAGAAATAATCTTTCAGCTTGGGTCCTAAGGCTAAGCCAGCGTGAACAATTCTCCCAGTGACCCACCAGGTCGCCACAGTTAAGTCACTCATTTGACGTTAGCCTTAGACTTCTAAAAATAAAAACTTGCTTTCAGTGCCTGGGGCAAATTTTCTATTAAACATCACAGCTAGGCCATCCCATCTCTTACCTTAAGTCAGCACATCCCTATACCCCCCTCCCAGTCTCTCCCACTTGCCCTTTGGGACTATATCCATTATTGTTGGTGCCAACCAACAGCCATTTTCCCACTCTTCCTTTGCGAGGAATCCTGATTTCGTTCAGTTGTCTACCCCTCCCCATGTGAATCAGTGTAAATTGTGATTGGTCTAAATCTATATGGGTAATTCCATTCCCCATGCCAGGATTGATTTATAAATGTCATGGGACCCCAGGTTTGCAAGAAGAGGCTTCTGAGAAAGGTTTCTTTCTCCCTAAAGACAGACACAGGGGAAAACAGTTATTCTTCCTCTGGAGGTTGACACATCTGTTCTGAATTGTCTTGCTGCCAGCAGAGACCAGATCAGAAAGAATCACCTTGATTGGGATTTTTTGTGAGATGACACAACCTCACGTTGTCCCAAGCAGCTGAGTTTGGGTTTTCTGCTACTTGAAGTCAGAAGCACTCATCTACAAAAACCCAGAATAGGAACATTCTCACACTTCTCCCTTAACCAACAGTTTCTCTTTTGGTAGTCATTTGGATGATAACTCTCTCTCTCCCAAAAAATTTCAGAGAAACTATTTAACTCTTCTAAGCAAGATGTCACCATGCCAAAGAGAACCCAGATTTGTTATAGTTAGAACTCCACAGAAAGACAGCAGTGTGTCTTGCAAATGGCATGATTAATTCTGCCTGCCAAAACCCTTTCAAAGATGTGAAACTCTGAGATCACCAAGGAGTTGGGAGAAGGACGGAGAACATGACACAGTACAAGGCCCTTCGTGAAGCAGAGACATCTTCATCCCCAAAGTCCCAAGAGTCCAGGAACAGAGGTGAAAATGTAAAACCGGCAATTGGGGGAGATTTTCAACATCGACTTTCAAGAAGGGGTTTGTGGAAACGTGTGAAGAAGGTGGCGCATAGTTCATATGGGTTAGACAATAAGTGCTGGGGTAACAGATGGGAGAGGGGAGCTTGGGCAGGGAGGGTTCCAATTTGGTGGGTGGGAGGTGGGCTCACGCATATTCACAGTGCTTATGCCAAGTGAGAACTTATCATCTACCTGAGCTTGAGTACTCATGGAATACCTACCATGTGCCAGGCCACGTGAGAGATGCCAGAGTTATAAATTCAGTCCCTGTCCTCTAGGCGTTTTCAGAAGGGTTAAATAGTGGTGCTTTAGTGGGATGGCTAAGAGAGAAGGTTCTGGTATCACACTAAGAAAGTGCAGCTCCTAGTTGTGCTCTCACTAGCTGCATGACCTCGAGCAGTATCCTCACTTCTACGTACCTCATCTATAAAACAGAGATACCACTACAGTGTCGATGAGATAGCCTGTGTAAAGCATCATGGTAAGAATGCAATACACATTAGCCTTGACAACAATGACAGTGGTCACAGAGAAAGATGGAGCACACAGAAAGCCCCCACCCCAATCTGGTAAGTCAAAGAAGGTACATCGGTCAGTCCCTTGATATGCAAGCAATAAGATCTGATTCTGGATGATTTAACCCTGAGTCTTTACATGACTGCCTCTGAGAATATAAAAATCGAATTGCAAAGCCTAGGTCACGTGACGACATCCTAGCTTGAGAAAGCAAGGATTTGGTGGTTTTTTTTTACTTTTTTTTTTTTTTGAGTTGGAGTCTCACTCTGTCGCCCAGACTGGAGCGCAGTGGCCGCTCCCGGCCACCGCAGCCTCGACCTGCTGGGCTCCGGTGATCCTTCTGCCTCAGCCTTACGAGTAGCCGGAATTACAGGCGCGCACTACCATGCCCAGTTGATTTTTTTTATTTATTGTAGAGATGAGGTCTCGCTGCCCAGGCGGGTCTCGAACCCGCGGGCTCAGGCAATCCACTCACCTCAGCCTCCCAAAGGTGCGGGATTACAGGCTGAGCCACCGAGCCCGGTTTTTTTTTACTTTTATAATAGGAGGGATATTAGTCAAATTCCCAGATGGTAGTCACAAAAAACCAAAATCCTCTGGAGGAAGCTTCCTGGAAGAAGTAACATCTAGCTGAGTTGATCCACGTCCTACATCTTACCAGTGAAGAAACTGAGATAGCTATAGGTCTTACTGGAAAGAAAGAAAGGAGGGGGGAGAAAGAAGAAGGAGGAGGAGGAGAAGAGGGGGGAGGAGGAAGAAGAATGAGAGAGGAGAGACTGAGGGAGGGAGAGAGGGAGAGAGGAAGGAAGGAAGGGAGGGGAAACAGACACAGAAAAACAGACTTTTCCAAAGCCATATGCTTTGGGAGGAAGAAAGGAGGAGTGAGAATAGATAACAGTCGGGTAGTCGGGTTCAGGAGGAGACTCCAGAAGAGACCTCTGATGGGCTGTGGGAGGAAGAGGCTGAAAGCTGGGTCCAGATGTAATGGCAGTAGAGGAGAAAGAGAATATTGGACAGTGGTCCATCTCCAGGCCTGGAAAGAAGTTGGGATTCGGCATAGAAGAGTGGTACATAACACAGAATGTGTCTGGTCATTATCCCAGGGATAAAGGAAGTCTCTTTATCCCCTAGAAGTTTCAGGGAGCTTTTAAACCCTTAGAAGTTCCTGAATAATAACAGTATCTTAGTTATTCAAAGTGTAGCCCTCAGGCCATCCCTGATAGTGCCCTCGATAGTCTCATGCTGGAGACTGGTCATGTCAGAAAGACCAACAACATGATTAGAAGGTTGGGCCTGCCGGACTTGGTGGCTCAGCCTGCAATCCCGCGCTTTGGGAGGCTGAGGTGAGTGAATTGCCTGAGCCCGCGGGTTCGAGACCCACCTGGGCAACTTGACGAGACCTCATCTCTACAATAAATCAAAAAATTAGCCGGGCGTGGTAGCGCGTGCCTGTAGTTCCAGCTACTTGGAAGGCTGAGGAGGAAGGATTGCCGGAGCCCAGCAGGTCGAGGCTGTGATGGCCAGGAGCGTGCCACTACACTTCAGTCTGGGCTACAGATTGAGACTCCAACTCAAAAAAAAAAAAAAAAGAAGGTTGGGCCTTTGAACCACATGATACTCATTTATCCTCCTCCTGTCTTCTGGAGAGAAGAGGAAGGCTGGAGACAGAGTTCAATCCCATGGTTAAGGTTTCAATCAAGCATACCTACATAACAAGGCCCTAATAAAAACTCTGCACACCCAGCTCAAGTGAGCTCCCCTACTGGATAATCACACATCGATATACAGGGAGGGTGACATATTCAGAGGACATGGAAGCTTCACGTTTAGGACCCTTCCAGACCTCACCCTATGTAACTTTTCATTTGGATGGTTATGACTTATACTGTTGGTAATAAAACTGTAATCCTAGGTAGTGTGCTTTCTTGAGTTCTGTGAGTTGTTCTAGAGAATTATTGGACCAGAGGGGCTAGTGGGAATGCTCAGATTTTAGTCAGTTGGTCAGAAATGTAGGTGGCCTGGGGAATCTCTGAACTTGTGGCTAATGTCTTCATGGAGGGCATTCTTGTGGGGGACTGTACCCTTAACCTGTGAAATTTGACCTAACTCTGGGTAATTAGCATGACAATGGCATTGCAAAAAGAAAGCTGTAATTCAGGCAAAGGACTATATTGTTCCAACCCTGCAGCTGAGCCTCTGTCAAGGAAAGTTCTCATTCAAAGGTGGGACACATAGAGCTTGTGCCTGCCCAGTCCCTTTTTTTAAGGTAGCAAGCCCTTTCCCTGACTCTTATTATTGTGGATTGAGCAGTTCTTCAACCCAGTGCCAAGTGTGACCAAGACCTGGCCAATTCAATGCATGACATTTTCCTGATCCTAGCAAACGAATCAGGAATGGACACCCAAAGTAATCCAATAAAACACAATTCCTAAACTTTAGGTGAAACTGGAAGTGAGAACAAGGGGCTCTCTTTCTTCTGAAACTGTTGACATTAAGGATAAAACAAGCCTAGAGCTTCTGGGAGCCACCACACAGAGAGACACTGCAAACAAAGAGAGGAAAGCAATGCCGAGAAATGCATCAAAAGAGAGATCAAATCTTGGTTATGTCCTTTGAGAATCTGGCTCTAGATACATCCTTTGAACTTTTCAATTACAGGGACTAACAAATCCTCTTTTCTGCTGAAACCAGATTCAATTTGATTTCCTTCACTTGCAACAAAGCAATTTCTAATTTTTTAAAATTTTTATTGTAAAGATGTGGGATACAATTCAGGGTTAGGTATATGAACCTTGATCATGTAGGTACCCTTGTTGATGAGGTATGCCCCTCCCTCCCCTAGCAGTTTCCCTCAATTGCCAATCCCACCCCCCACCCCTCACCATTTCCCACTACTGCCAATCGCTTTCTTATAGCATTATAATTGCTCAAGATCAGCTTATGAGTGAGAACATATGGAACTCTGTTCTTTGTTTCTGTGATAAACCACTGAGTATGATTGGCTCCAAATCCATCCAGGTTGCTGCAAAGTCCATATATTTGTCGCAATTTCTAAATAATGCAACAGGAGAGAGAAAAGAGATCTGTGTATAAACCTAGTCAAATTCTAGACAACCTTCCTCTAACATGGTGAGGGAGGTCGTAGGGAAGAGACCTGATATATCATCAGATATATCATGTAGGTAATGCTAAGACAGAATCCTGAGTTAAATTCACAGCATCAATCAAGAGAAAAGGAAAAGACTAAGAACACAGATGTTTTATCACTCCGTTTTGCAGCAGGTGTGAAAGTGCCAATTTGAGTTTAAAAGAGCATGAAACGAATGCAAGGTGGGGATTGTTATCAGAGCCAACCCTTACATGTCTACCACTGTGAAAAGAGGTGCTGGGTAAGTGAATTTCCTAGCTCAATGGTCTCCAAAGTAGAAGAGGTGCACAGGATGATCCATTAGGGAGCAGGAGGAAATATTGAAACCTACATTTATAGCTATCTTCGTGAAAGACTATTTGAAGCTTTACTAGTAGTTTAGATGTGGATTGCCCTGGTACCCTCACTCAGTCTATATGGAGAATGTCACCACGTGTCTGGTGTCAGTGAAGCCAGGAAACCCAAGGAAAGCTGAGCATCCCACAGTACAAAGGGGATAGCAGTGGCATTCTTGTCACCTCAATGTTACTTCCAATAAACTATAATGCCTCTTCTTAAAAATCTCCTGACATACTAATTCTAGAACACCAAGTACATTTATGAAATCAGTGTTGCTCTCTCTGTACCTCAGCGATGTCTCTCCTTGCTGGGGGATGCATTCCGTGGCCCCAGACAACTGAAGTCCTAATTAATCCTTCCTCTGTCTCCTCCTTGGCTCTCCAGCTTCTCTCCCAGCAAAACTGAGGTTGTCAAGAGAAATAATGCAACAAACTTGTTCAATTAGAAACATCAGCTTTACACAGGTTTTGGGGTTTTTTTAATATCCAACTCTAAGTTCAATGATCACATTTCCAATGGCTGAAACTACCAAGAAGTCAAATGGCCAAGTACTTGAATTACAGAGTATGAAACAATGATCTATAACATTCCTTAGTTAGCCCACCAACTGGTTCTTCTGATCACATTCTAATTCATTCTCTCTCTCCCCACCCCCCTTCTCTCTCTCTCTCTCTCCATCCCCCCTTGTCTCTCTCTCTCTCTCTCTCTCTCTCCTCTCTCTCTCTCTCTCTCTCTCTCTCTCTCTCTGTCTCTGCCATGATATAACAAAGAGAGGCTTGAGGCTTGAGGCAATCCAAGAAGCAGATAATCCATCCCAAAACATTTTTATTTGAGGTGACACAGAAACACCACCATCCACCACCATTCAGCTTTGCTAAAACCGCAGCTGAATCTCACTTGTAAGCAGTCTCAATCAGGGACTCCTCTTTACTCTTTTCTCTTTATACAAGGACTCATAAGAGGCTTCCATTACATGTCCTGCAACTCTAAGGTTTCTGAAATGTGATCTCCTTTACAAACATTTTATTTAACTTTATTATTTCATAAACCACTGATTACATAATGCAAATCCACTTGTCTCCTCATTTCTTCTTCAAGTTAATGCTGTTTTATGTTTCCAGAAAACACCAATGAAAAGTAGCAAGATAACTGAATGGGGCCAGCCAGGAAGTAGATCACAGGGTAACAGATTTAGTCCTCCTAACCTCTGGGACTTCACTTTTCCCATATGTAAAATAAAAGAGCTAAATTATGAGAGTCCCAAACCTACATTTCTACCAAGATCAGGCAAGTAATAAAAACGAATGAAGACCCCACAATTTTATAATAAAAAATACGTTTTAAAAAAAAAAACGAATGAAGGGTATTTGATGTAACATATTGTGTGTTCCCTATTTGACAGGCATTGAGGGAGAAAGATACTGGGTGCAGAGGGAGGGATAAGCCATGGTTGTTGCCTTGGTGATACATTTGGCCTTGTGAAGGAAGCAAGCACATAGACAGTTACCAACAAACATGATAAAAGGCTGTGTTAAACTAACTCTTTCTGGATGAATCCCGGAAGTTTTTCAAAGGTGAAGACATTTGAGTTGGGTCTTGGAAAAGAAGTTTTCTAGGTGAAGAAGTAGGAACAGTAGAAGAGCAGGAATGACATTCCAGGTAGAGGAAACTGCCTGTGCAATGGCATGGCAACCTAAAAGTCAATTATTTATTTGAATGAAGGGAAAGATGTGCGTTAGGGCTGGAGGTCCTGCACACTAAGAGATTGTGGGACGACAGTCTAGAAGGGTGAGTTGGAAACAAATCACAAAGAACCTTGTGGACATTAACGTGAGAGTAATGGAAAGCCAAGGTCTTGTTGTAAATTGTTAAGAAAACTGGTGATATCTACATTTCAGCAAGTTCATTTTGACTGCAGGATGGGGAACCGGTTAGAGTTGTACTATCCAAAATGGTACCCATTAGCTACATGTATCTGTTGAACACTTGAAATATGGCCAGTCCAAACTTAGATGTGCTCTAAGTATAAAATATACATGGGACTTTGAGCGTCAAATATGGAAAAAGGAATGTAGAATAACTCGTTAATATTGTTTAATATTAATTACATGTTAAAAAGATATTTGACATTTTGGGAGACCAAGGCAGAAGGATCGCTTGAGCCCAGGAGTTCAAGACCAGCTTGGGCAACAGAGTGAGATCTCATCTCCACAAATAATAATAATAATTAGCTGGGTGTAGTGACACATAGCTATAGACCCAGCTACTCAGGAGGCTGAGGCAGAAGATCCCTTGAGCCTTGGAGTTCGAGATTACAGTGAGCTATAATCGTGACATTACCCTTTAGTCTGGGTGACAGAATGAGACCCTGTCTCTGAAAAAAAAAGAATATTTACATATATTGGGTTAAATAAAATGTGGTATTAAAATTAATTTTTCCTGCTTCTTTTTAATGTGGCCAGTGGAAATTTTAATTAATTAATTTATTTATTTTTGAATCAGAGTCTCACTCTGTCACCCAGGCTGGAGTGCAGTGGTATGCTCACGGCCACCGCAGCCTTTGCCTACGGGGCTTAGGCAACCCTTTCACCTCTATCTCACAAAGTGCTGGGATTACAAGAGTGAACCACCACTCCCAATTCAGAAAATTTTAAATTGCACATGTGGTTTGCATAATTCCACTGGAAAGAGCTGAGTTAGCTGGCCTGAGAATCAAGAAAGAAGATCAATTTTGAAATGTCCAGGAGAGATTATAAGAGGATGGAGTTCTGAACCAGGCAGTGGGATATCGACAGAGAATGAGAGAGAGAGATATACATGTGAGCTTTTTGTTGTAGTGAATGGTGATTAAGAGCATGGACCCTAAAATTATACAACTTGGTTCAAAATCTAGCTTTGATATTGACCAGCTGTGTGACCTTGAACAGGTCATTAACCTGTTTGTTGTAGCCTGAGTTTTCTCATCTATGAAACCTGTTTTATATACTTGCTGAGAGGATTAAATGAGTTCATTCACTGGTTCTCACACTTGACTATGCATTTGAATCACCTGGGGTTTATTGTAAACTCCCAGTCTAAGAGATTCTTATTTCATTGGGGTAGGGTGAAACCAGAGCATCAGGACTGTTTTAAATTACCCAGGTGATTCTAAGGTGCAGCAAAGTATTTGAAACATTGAGTTATTATGTGTAGAGTACTTAAAACCATTCTAATAGTGTAACCATGATTTGTGTTTCCTGTTATTATACTTTCAATGTCTTGAATAATTCATAATATATTTGAAATAAGCAATTGAGAGCCTACTATGTGCTACTAAATGCCTTTGCAGGGAAATGATATTTTCCACATTAATTCACAGAGTTCAGAGGAAATGTTTCCATATGTCCTCTCCAGTGAGTACAACTGGAGATCAAGTTCAGATCTGGCAGCTCATTCAGCAGTTCCAAGATTTTGAAGCCTCAGTTGGTGAAATAATACAGACCATTTCCCAAAACACTTAACTCCAACAACAAGGTTTTAGTGTTTGGCACCATACAAGCAGAATGCAATTATGTCTTGGAGCTGTGTACTGAGTGTCTATCAGCTGGAGCCAAATGGGAATGTAGGGAGGTGAAGCTCCATTTGGAGTATGGAACAAGCCCATCTATGTCTCAGGCCCCCCCCAGAGCAGAGATGTCTTGATAAGAAGTGGCTAAAAATGGTGAGGACTCAGATTGTCATCAATGAAACAGGCATGTCTGGGCCTAACAGGCACATAAAGCAAAAAGACACTGAAATCATGAAAAATGGCCCTTCTCTCTTGGACAGAACTTAAAGAAAAATCAAAGCCATCTCTTTTATCATTCAATAAACTTTTATTCTCACCCACATTGTCTCCAGACCGATTCAAATAGTAATCATTTTTAACATTTATTGGGCACTTATCATAAGTATGCCATCATAATCACTTTATATGCACCATATTTTTATATTTATAGCAACAATATGCGAATGAGGTCATCATCAACATAATTGTTTCCCCTGAGCTAAGGAAACGGGGCTCAGAAAGACATAGCAATTTGGTTGCAAGAGACAGAGTCCAAACTCAAACTTAGACTACAAGGGGATTTATTGCCTCAAGGAATATAATGAAGGGCTGAAACATCAAGTTATGAGATGGACAGAGATAGATATGGATCTTTGATGCAACTATAATAGTACTAGGGCTCTTTCTCTCTGCTCCCCTCTTCTCTCTGTGCAACAGGCACCTCCTATTCTGCTATATGCAAACTTCTAACACTGATGGCAATGGGCTTCTGGACTTCCCAGACTCTGTTCTCTATTCTGGTTTCAAAATCCCAGGGCAAAGCTCTGATTGGCCCAGCTTGGGTCAGGTGACCCCACCCCCCCAGTAACCAAGAGAGTAAGCTCATGTAAGAACTTGTAAGATCCCTCAAATCTCATGGGTTGGAGTCAGGGAGGGAAAAAGAAAAGGATTTCCCAAAAGAAGAATAGCATATATTCCCAAAAGAAAGGAAAAACTGCCTATTATAGTCTACTGCATTCAGGAATAGGGGCCAACAAGTCTATAAAGTAGGGAGGAAAATGACTCTTCAAAGTTACACTACTCTGAAATTCCTCAGAATATCTGAGGCTCAGACCACCTATGGCATGTCAATTCAGTTTAACATTAATTGAATTTTTTTACAGTACACTGAAATTGTGTTCCAGGCTGGCACACAGTGTAGACTCAGTAGATATTTGTTGAATGAATAAAAGATGAATATGGCAACTGCCCTCTACCCAAAGAACTTATAGCCTAGTAGATGACGAAAGCAAAGAAACAGCCCCAAAGGAACATGTAAGATACTCTGAAAGCTCAGACAGATGGAAGATCACATTGGTTTGAGAACACATAGGGAGACTATCAGTTAGAAAAAGTCATCCAGGAGGGAGGTACTATTTGAAATGCACCTTGGAAACAAAATGAATTTCAATAGGCAAACATGTAAGAAAAGTGTGTCCCAGGAAGAGGAAGTCATATGAATGAAGTCATGGAGTCAGGGAGAGAAAGACATCCAGTCTGAGTATGAATTGTGGTAAAATATACATAACATGAAACCTGTCATTTTAACCATTTTTAAGTGTATAGTTCAATGACATTAGTTACATTCGCATTCTTGTATAACCATCATCACTATCTGTTTCCAAAACTCTTACATCACCCCAAACAGAAACTCTGTACTCATTAAGCAATTATTCCCCATTCCCAGGAACACATGATAACCTCTAATCTACTTTCTGTCTCCATGAATTTGCTTAATCTATATAATGCATATAAGTGGGATTACATAACGTATCCTTTTGTGTCTGTCTTATATTATTTAGCATAATGTTTTCAAGGTTTATTTGTGTAGAAGCATGTACCATAATTTCATTTCTTTGTATGCCTGAATAGTATTCCATTGTATACAACATTTTGCTTATCCACGCATTAGTGGATGAACATTTGGGTTGTTTCTACATTTTGGCTATTGTGGATGATGTTGCAACGGACACTGATGAACAAGCATCTGTTTGAATCCCTGTTTTCAATTCTTTTGGGTATGTATCTAGGAGTGAAATTGTTGGGTCATATAGTAATTCTATGCTTAGCTTTTTGAGGAGCCATCATACTGTTTTCTGTAGCAGTTGCACCATTTTGCATACCCACCAGCAATGTGCAGGGATTCCAACTTCTCTTCATCTTTGCCAGCACTTACCTTCCATTGTTTTTGTTGTTATTTTTGCTTTTAGTATCCATCCTAGTAAAGGTGAAATGATATCTCTGCATTTTTCTAATGACTAAGGGTGTTGGGCATCTTTTCACGTGCCTATTCAAACCTTCCAGTTTTCCTGGTGCACAACCCAACAGTCATAAAGTTAATAATGTGTTTAGGTGTTATTGTGTAGCCAATAGGGAGCAGTGATAGTTGGGAAGCATAAGAGTGACATGATCAGAAGTACAAAAAGCCTTGACAGAAGAGAAACCTTACAGAGATAGAGCCAGAGGACTAGTTATGAGGCTACTTCCATGGCCCACATTAGGGACAGTGCACACTTGAGTCAGAGAGTGACAATGGAAGGAATGGAACAGGTTCCAGAGGTATCCCCTCTTCAACACACAGGCGGCAACCTAAAGCACTGGTTATGTAAGTATGGTACAGCATACATGATGAATTGCTCTGCACCCATAAGAATAATGAGGCAGATGAATAAATAATGAAACAAAAAGATGTTCACAATATATTAAGTGACAAAAATAAGGTTACAACACAGAACATACATCATGATCCCACCTTCAAGTAGCTGAGGCATAATTAGATCAGAATGGAAGGAGAAGGACAAACACTGGGGGGGGAGACCTTGAAAACCACTCACATAAAAGTGTGAATAATGATCACCTCTTGCTAAACTAATCTCCCACCAAGATACTTGTATGCTGTTTTATTGTCTTCATCGCTCTTATCACTATCTGAAAATATCATCTTCATCTGTTCATAAATCCCAGGGAAAAAAAGAGTCTATCTGTTTGGTTCTCCCTCTCTTCCCAGAACCTAGAAACTAACTTCACAAGTGACGCTCCACAGATATTTTTTGACAAAACCTCTTAGTGAAGGGACTCAACTATTTTTTCTTACCCATCTTCTTAAAATATATGCAATGAATTTATGGATTTCATCGTAAGAAAAATAGCAAGGGAGAGAGACATAAACGGTCATTATTCTCACCACCGCCACCACCACCTCTCCTGGTTCTGTGATCATGGCCATGGCCCCAAGAAGGACCTCAAGGCCAGAGGTTAACACCAGACACCCCTAGCACAACATCAAAGTGCTTTTCTCTCCCTGTGAACCCACTGAATGCTTCTCTTTCCTTCCTCCAACTTCCTGGGTATCCACTTCCTCAACTGTGCCCACTCAGCACAGGATGATGTTATTAACACCATCACACATATACTTAGGATCCCAGAATAACCTGCCACCGGTAGGAGTGACACTTGGAAGACTTTTCCAGGAAGAGGAGGTCATCGATCAATGCTCACGCGTGTCCTATTCTCACTCCTCACCTCCCTTGCCCCCAACCCTAGGGACTCAGGAGATCATTTTTAAACACCAGAGCTGGCTAACATTGGAGGAGGGTACCGGGATGTGGGCATGGAAAAGCTAGAGTGAAGATCAACACCTGGCTTTTAGGTCCAGCATTGCTGAATCAGAGACTAGCAATTGTTGGGTCTCAACCCCTGTGACACAAGTAACAGATATGGGCCACTAACAATAAAGTGCCAAATTTTAAAATAATTTAATGTTTATGGTAATTTAGTACACATAGTAAATATATTTTGCTACATGATGTGCTACATAAAGTACATATATGCTTAATATACTACATATATATGCTCTATAAAATTATACCAATTATTATATTTTACCATACACATACAAGTATGTGTACAAAGAGAGTAGATTCCATCATTCATTTATTGATTTGTGCCATGAAACCAGGCTCTAATATTTTATACCTCCTTGTAGGCTCAGACTGGGGGACAAACACATATTTCAATGCAACCAGCATGTTTTCAGCTGCTCCTCAGATAGAAGTTGCGTTCATCATAGCAATTTGAGGGGAAGAGGAGGAAAGATTTCTATTTTGTTTTGAGAGAACACTCTCGGAGGTCTTTGAATTAAGCAAAGGGGAAGCAAAGTCCTCATCTGAAAAGGTCTTTGTTGAGGGCAGAAATGCATCTCCCTAAAGAATGCTTCTGTGTGACAGGGAGGAGAGAATTCTCTTCTCTCTGGAACAAAGTGAGTGTTAGAAGCCTCTGTCCTGATGGGAGGAGAGATGGTCAAAAACACCACCAACATGGGAAATAGGTTGACCCCATAACACAGCAGCAGGAGTGAGAGGCTCACCGGTTGGGTGCCCATGTGCATGATAACGTATGAGCTCTGGGATAGATGAAGTCCAGGATTCAGGGTCCAGATTTTCCTTTCTGTGATGTATTTTCCTGATCTTGCTTCCTGTAAAAGGCTTGGCTTGGAGCTAAGATAAGTCTCCGCTGAGACTTGGGAGCAGGCACCCAGAGAAATACCCTTAGAACAGACGCAGGGAGGGTGGAAGCATTCCCCAGGGAGGGCAGCCTGCTCCAGGACTATGATTCTATCGGATCATCTCAGGTTAGAGCTCAAACAACTGTAACACAATCATTAATGGAAGATGATCCATGAAAGCTGGAAGATCTTAGAACATCTGCGTTACCGTGAACTCAATGGAATTGAGTGAGATCCATTCTGTTTTCAGTTCCAGAAAGATGAGGAGGAGGAAGACAGATATAGTCATGAACCTCACAGATACAACATATATTCAACAAGTATGTACTTGTGGATTCTAATAGATGTGGCAATCTAGTGACAGTGTGGGCTAACTTTTTCTATAAAGGACCTGAAACAAAATATTTGAGGCTTTGTGGGTTTTATGGCCTCTGTTGCAAATACTCAACTCTGCCATTGTATAAACAAACAATGCATAAACAAACAAGCATTGCTGTGTTCCAATAAAGCTTTATTTATGGATACTGAAATTTGAATTTCCTACAATTTCCATATAACAGAATATTATTGTTTTCTCAGTTATTTAAAAAAGAAAAATCGGCCTGGTGCAGTGGCTCAAGCCTGTGTAATCCCAGCACTTTGGGAGGCCAAGGCGAGAGGATTGCCTGAGACCAGGGGTTAGAGACCAGCCTGGGCAATTTGGTGAGACCTCCTCTCTACAATAAATCAAAAAAATTAGCCAGGCATGGTGGCTCACACCTGTAATTCCAGCTACTTGGAAGAATGAGGCGGAAGGATTGTCTGAGCCCAGCAGGTCAAGGCTGCAGTGGCTGTGAGCGTGCCACTGCACTCCAGCCTGGGCAACAGAGCGAGACTCTGACTCAAAAAAGAAAAAAATAAAAGAAAAATCATTCCTACTTCACAGGACATACAAAAACAGGTGGTAGACTGGATTTGGACCATGGGGTGTGGTTTGGCTATCCTTAATTGAAAGTTAAGCCTAAGATATCTAAAGTATAAATAATAATTAAAATAGCATACAGTTTTGCCACTTGCTAACTGCCAGGTGCTATGACAAGTATACTTTGCTGTATTTTATTTATTTATTTTTTGGTGAGTTGGAGTCTCACTCCATCACCCAGACTAGAGTGCAGTGGCACACTCACGGCCACCCCAGCGTCGACCTGCTGCGCTCCAGTGATCCTTCCACCTCAGTCTTCCAAGCAACCAAAACTACAGGTGCACGCTACCATGCCCGGCTAAATTTTTGATTTATTGTAGAGACAAGGTCTCACCAATTTGCCTGGGCTGGTCTCGAACCCGCAAGCTCAGGCAATTCACTTGCCTTGGCCTCCCAAACTGCTGGGATTACAGGCTGAGCAACCGAGCCCAGTCTGCTGTATTATTATAGCAAGCTAATTTTCCAAGAATTGCAGCTAATTTTCTGAGAATTGAGTATAATTATCGGTAGTGTAGCCCTGGAGAACATCATTCAATATGTCTATATCCAGAAAGAAAATATTTCTTGAACTACCTTCAAAGTATCTCCTCTCAATCTCACCAAATGCCAAGCAAGAAGGGATCATTGAGTCCAATACTGCCACTTTGTAAAAACAAAAGCAAAAACCAAAACTCCTGTAGTTACATTACAGAAAATGCACTCAAACATAGCAGACAACCTGCCACCTCTTGGGACCCCATTTACCACTTCCCCTCACCCCCGGCGGTCCTCCAACTTCTGGCTTCTGGTTGCAAATTAGCAAAAAGGCTCACAAAAAACCAGGTGGCCTTGGATCACCAGCACATCCTGCCCAACAAGCAACATTTGGCTAGGAGTGACTCCCTGCGAGGGAGAGGCAAATTTAACAGGCCTCTGGGCAGGAAGTACTGCCCTGTTTATTGATGAAAAACCGTTTGCCAGAGTAAGAGCTCTTTGGGGACCTTTGAAGACGTTTGGCAAGCCCCAGTCCCGAAGTCTACTGTATGCTAAGGAAGAACCTGTGAGCCTCTAAAAACTGAGCAACTAAAAGGTTACCTCCCCAGAATCTTATTAAGGGAGGAAAGTGAAAAGTTCTCCATCCCAAAAGAATGCAAAAGAGTAAGCTACCGTACCTTTTTTTTTATAAAAAAGATGATCCTTCTCTAGGAGTAAGTCACACCCCTCGCCCTGTCCCTGTAACTTCTCTTTTGGAGCAATGTGCACAACAGTAATTAGGTATTTATGTGTTTTTTATGCCCACAAATCTTCAAGTTCTGCAAGTATATTTGCTGTGATATACTAGCACAGTGCCAGGAACATGATAATAACCTGACCACGTGAGATATCACTTCTACCTATTAGGACAATCAAAAGAAACAGAAAATAACAAGAATTAGTGAGGATGTGAAGAAACTGGAACTGCTGGTAAGAATGTCAAATGGTGCAGCTGCTACACAAATCAACATGGCAGTTCCTCAAAAAAATAAAAATAGAATCAAAAGCAGGGTTTCAGAGGGATATTTGTGCACTCATGTTCACAGCAGCGTTAGGTCCATGGTCACAACAGCCAAAAAGTGGAACCAAGCCATATGTCCATTGATGGATGAATGGGTAAATGAAATGTGGTACACCCACACAATGCCGTATTATTCAGCTTTAAAAAGAAAGGAAATTCTGACACATGCTACAACATGGATGAACCTTGAAGATTATTCTTAGATGATATAGCTGGTTATAAAAAGACAAAGAATGTATATTTTTCCTACCTGAGGTATCTAAAGTAGTTAAACTCATGGAAACAAAAAGTGTAATGGCTGTTGCCAGGAGCTGATGGAAGGGGAAATTGTTCTTTAATGGGTGCAGAGTTTCAGTTTTGCATGATGAAGAAGTTCTGGAGATTTCTTGTACAACAAAGTGAATATACTCAACACAACTGAACTGTACACTTAAAAATGGTTACAAGGGTTAATTTATGTTATGCGTATTCTACCACAATTTTTTATGATTCAAAAATAAGTAATTGGATCAGTTAAGCTGGGGAGACTTTGTTGTGTTGTTGTTGTTGTTGTCATTCTTGTCGTCATGGCAGGTTTATTGAAAATATTACAACATCACAGAAAGACGCAAGCAGTTCCACATGGCATTTTGAAGTTCATCCCCACCGTAGGCTGAGTGACCTGCAGGTTGGACAGACTGCCAAAGTCCAAAAGCTTCAGCATTTCCTTAGTGTCAGGATCTACTTCAATGATCTCCTGATCCAGGGCTGAGGCCTCCAGAACATAACTGTCCCTCCTTTCTCTCTCCTTCTCCTGCCACTTGATGGAGATGCCTCTCACCGGGCCCCTCTGGATTCACTTCATTAGATGCCTGACATATGCTGGCTTCTTGCTGGGAATAATGGCAATCTCCTCACACATGCACTTGTTCATGTGGAAGTCGTTGCCCAGGCACGTGTAGTATTTCTCAATGATGACCCGGGTCATCTTCTTCACGGTTTTGGTTCGAACACAGCCCATGTTGGCGGGTCCTTGGTAAAAGAGGTGAGACTTTTAACTACGTGGAACAAAACCAAATCCAAACCTGCTTAAGCAAAAAGGGAAATTCACTGGCTCAAATAACCAAAACAAAGAAAAAAAGAAAGAAAGAAATTACAAGTAAGCAGTCAGCATATACGCTACCAGTAACAAGCCCATTGAGAATGAAACCATTTTTTCAAAATATGGAGTGAAAATAACTGTCACACTAGTATTGGGTACTCAGAAAAACCATCTTTCAATGTTTAAAGATTTTTTTAAAAAACAAAAATTAGAACAGTTTATTACTAACAGACCCCTCTGATACAACTTAGATTGTCACTTTCAATAACGACTCTCACACGATTCTTCTGCAAGCTGCTTTAATCCCAGGTTACTACCTCGTTCTTCCTCCTCTTTCTCCTATTCGTGACCTTAAATCTAGTATCTCTGCCAATCAATTAAGGTAATGTGGCACGCACCGATAGGCCCGTAGGAGAGGATTGTATGCTGACATCCTTTAGTTGCCTTATTAGGGCTTGTTTTGTCTTGTGGTCTGGCTGCTTCGGGCGCCATGTTAGAGCGGAGGCACTCCACAGCTCCCCCTTTTTTATTTATTTTGGCAGGAGAGGGTAGTGGTCACAGCCCCCATATAACAAGGACCATGTAAGACAGTCTATCTCGCGCGTGTAATCGCCAGACCGACTGCCCACCTGTCCGACACCGATTTTCTGGGGATGGGAGAGGCGGTGTCAACCCATATGCAGTGGACATGCCCTCCACGGGATAACTCCTCCTGGGCCCCCGTGTGCAGTACTATTCTCACATCCTGCCCTGTTCTTATTGCCCTAATGCGGCAACCCGGACCTGAGGGGATTGATCCACCTCCATGGCAGCAAAGGCCTGCGCTAGTAGCGCACGGTCACGTGCATTGCGTTGATGCATACGGCAGAGACAATAGAGGCACAGGACACAACAAGAGAATAACAAAAAGGCCATTGAACCCATTCCCGCCCACTCTTTAAGGTGGTATGCCGCCTGGGCGATCCGGGAGGCCAAGGTTTGAGCGACTACTGGATCTACTCTGATGGCGCTGATGATTTCACGACGTAGAGCCTCCGTCAGGTTGTCAAAACTCTTGGACCAATTACCTAAAAGATGGAGGGAAAGCTTTCGAGAGAGGTTAGCAGCAATAGTCATATTGTGGTATGGGATGCCGGTTACGCATAAAGCAATAGTGTGCCATTCACACCCTATTTGCGCCATGCGACAGAGAATATCTACTTGTTCTTGTACCACGTCAACTCTTTGGTTTAAGATCATAATGCCGCCACGCAAGTGACTGTTAATATTACTTTGGGTGTTTAATGCCGCAGCAACAGTGGAAGACAAGGTGTTTAAAGTGGTGGCGGTCTGTACTGTGGTACACATGGCAACAGCGGCTGTAGCAGCTGCAGCGGCCGCCATTGCAATTGCTGCAATGATGGTGGCTGTAATGCCGAAGTCTCTCCTCTGTCTAAAAAGAGAGAGAGCATTAGGGCCCCAGCAAGAGTGTAATAGAAATCAGGGGCTGGTGCCAGTTAAAAATCTGGGGAAAGTATGTGCCGAATAAGTGTCTAGGAAATACTGTTAAAATTCCCCATTGTTGCTCAGCACGACTTATGGGGAGGTTCAGCATCAGCGTTCCCAGCAGAAGCCACATCGTCGGACTCATCATCAGCAATCGGGGTTCGTTCCTCGGGGGTCTTTGTAGTGCGTGTTAGTCGCTCAGGTACCCACACCGGGTCTGGGCTGTCCTGTGGAAAAACACACACAGATCCTCTCGCCCACGTTAATACTGGGTCGGGACCTCTCCATTGTCCCGTGATAACATCTTTCCATTTAACATAGCCCCTTTTATGCGGTACTGCGCCTAGATGGCGGTCCGCAGCAGAATTGTTCTCGTTGTCCAGCTGAAGAAAATTTAAAGTTAATAATGCTAATGAAAGTCTTTGTTTAGGTTTGTAACCCATGCCTATTCCCCCTTTTTGTTTTTGAAGTAGTTCTTTTAGTGTGCGATGAGCCTCTTTTTTTTTTTTTTTCTGCACACTTTCATCCACACTTCCATCCCTTTTCCTTTGAATGGTGTTATGGCAGCCCTACATTCCTTTGTACACTGTTCATAAACCAGCTGCTTCACTAAGGGCATGGCAGTGTCTGGGTCCCCGAAAATCCGCCCTGCGGCCTGCATCATTCGGGCCACAAAGTCTGAAAAAGGCTCTGTGGAACCTTGAGTAATTTTGGTGAGATTACCTGATACCTCCCCTCGGCTAGGCAAGGCCTTCCAGGCTCGCATTGCTATATGATTAATTTGATCATACACAACCTGGGGGTATCCTATCTGTTGGTTAGCAAAACGGCCCTGCCCCAACAGCATATCAACGTCCCAAGCCCCGTTACCCGCAGCCCGGTTTCTTGCTGCCTGCTCATTAGCCAATTCTATGTAATAGGCCTTCCAATCTAAATATTGTCCCGGGTTCATGCAAGCCTTCACTAATCTCTGCCAGTCTCCAGGGGTCATGGCGAACCGGTCTAGTGCCTCCACCATTGCTGTCGTGAAGGCAGCAGTGAGCCCGTACGTTCGTACGGCCTCCGCGAGGTTTTTCACTGTTTTGAAATCCAATGGTTCATGGTACCGGTTCCCTGCATTGTCCACGAACACCGGAAAAGTTTGCCATGTGCCGCTGGCATGGACCTCCCTCCACACTTCATTGTTGAAAGAAGCGCCTCCTTTTCCGGGAGGCACAGAAGGATTATACAGGGGAGGAACTCCTACTGACCCAGGGACAGAGGATCTGCCCTTATCTCGGGCGCGGCCCCGACTGAGTTCTAACTTTTCAACTCGAGTCACGAGATCTCTAAGTTCCTCATCTGACTCCAGTTCTGAGTCAGAGGCTGCCTCGCTGTTCCCTCTTGAGGAAGTTGATCGTTCCTCTTTTATTTGGTCAAGCGCTGCTTGGCCTTGCTTGACTGTTTGCACACACTTTTGATCTTCCAAACAGGCACGAACCAGTCTCCAAAGGGGCTGGACCCCGCCTGCCACCTCTCCTAGCTCTCGGGCGCGGTCAATATCCTGCCCCACTTTGTCCCAACTACCCACTGTGAGATTCCCCGAAACGGCAAACCACGGTGCAATCTCGTCTACCTGTGTGATAAAATCAGTCAAGGTTTTATCCCTTAATTTTAGTCCTTTTGTTCTTAGGAGAGTTTTAAGAGCCTGAAAAAGCGGGTGAGAGGAAGTAGTGCCCATGTTAGCAAAAAGGGGATCACCTCTACACCGAGGGCCCTTTTAGATCGCCTCTTTACCGAGGACCTTCCCAAATCGCCTCTTTACCGAGGACCTTCCCAAATCGCCTCTTTGCCGAGGACCTTCCCAAATCGCCTCTTTACCGAGGACCTTCTTAAATCGCCTCTTTACCGAGGACCTTCTTAAATCGCCTCTTTACCGAGGACCTTTCTAGTTTTTTCCCTCCCTTGTGGGATCTACATACCAGTCGACTGCCCTGAGCAGCTGCAGTTCTGAATCCAAGGATTTCGGCTTCTTCGAGCTCCCCGTACGGGCCACCACTTGTCGCTTTCAATAACGACTCTCACACGATTCTTCTGCAAGCTGCTTTAATCCCAGGTTACTACCTCGTTCTTCCTCCTCTTTCTCCTATTCGTGACCTTAAATCTAGTATCTCTGCCAATCAATTAAGGTAACGCGGCACGCACCGATAGGCCCGTAAGAGAGGATTGTATGCTGACATCCTTTAGTTGCCTTATTAGGGCTTGTTTTGTCTTGTGGTCTGGCTGCTTCGGGCGCCATGTTAGGGTGGAGGCGCTCCACATTAGATATATTTCAAAAAGAATAAAAATTATCCCTGTTGGTGGGAGTGTAAACTAGTACAACCTCTGTGGAAAACAGTGTGGTGATTCCGAAAAGATCTAAAAATAGACCTTCCATATGACCCAGCAATCCCTCTTCTGGGAATATACATGGAGAAACTCAAACCACTCTATAAAAAAGTTACCTGCACGGACATGTTTATTGCAGCATTATTCACAATTGTAAAAACATGGAACCAACCATGTTGCCCATTGAAAGTGTACTGGATAAAGAAAACGTGGTACAGGCAACCCCCTTGGGTCCCCTCCTACTGTGGGAGCTTTCCTGTCTCTCAATAACTCCTGCTTTAAAAAAAAGAAAAGAAAATGTGGTACATATACATGATGGAATATTATGCAGTCATAAAGAAAAACAAAATCATGGACTTTACAGCAACTTGAATGGTTTTAGAGTTTATGATACTCAGTGATTTATCACAAAGATCTGAGTACTACTACATGTACTCACTCATACGCAGACCCTGAACATACATCATAACTCTACAAGAAAGGAATTGGCAGTAGTGGGACAATACCAGGGGAGGGAGGGGCACATAACATCAATGAGGGTGCACAAACTTTACCTTTACAATGACCACATATGCACTTAACCATGAATTGTACCCCCACATGTTTAGAATTTAAAAAATGAAGCCGAGCTTTGTGGCTCAGCCTGTAATCCCGTGCTTTGGGAGGCTGAGGTAAGTGGATTGCCTGAGCCCGAGGGTTCGAGACCCCCCTGGGCAACTTGGTGAGACTTCATCTCTACAATAAATAAAAAAATTAGCCGGGCTCGGTAGCTCAGCCTGTAATCCCACGTCTTTGGGAGGCTAAGGTGAGTGGATTGCCTGAGCCCATGGGTTCGAGACCCACCTGGGCAGCAAGACCTCATCCCTACAATAAATTAAAAAAAAAAAAAATCAGCGGGACGTGGTAGCACATGCCTGTAATTCCGGCTACTTGGAAGGCTGAGGCAGAAGGATTGCCAGAGCCCAGCAGGTCGAGGTTGCGGTGGCCGGGAGTGGCCATTGCACTCCAGTCTGGGTGACATAGTGAGACTCCAACTCAAAAAAAAAAAAAATTCAGCTGGGTGTGGTAGCGCATGCCTGTAATTCCGGCTACTGGGAAGGCTGAGGCAGAAGGATCGCCGGAGCCCAGCAGGTCGAGGCTGCGGTGGCCGGGAGCGGCCACTGCACTCCAGTCTGGGCGACAGAGTGAGACTCCAACTCAAAAAAAAAAAAAAAAAAATGATCCCATGAAGAAAATCTGAAATATAAGAGGGAACAATACCAAAAACATAAACAGGTAAATATAAACAAATGTTACCTATAAAAATAATAAACACAATAATAATACTTTGATTGTGGGGTATAAAAATAGACTTTTTTTTTAAAGCTGTGGGGTACAGTTCGGAGTTAGGTGTACAAATGGTCATTGTGTAGGTAAAGTTTTGGTCTCACCTTGGTCCCCACTTCACCTGGTTTGAGATCAGTTACCTTTATTGATGAGGTGTTCAGGGTCCGCTTATGAGTGAGAACATGTGATGCTCAGTTCTTTGTTTCTGTGATAGAGCACTCAGTATTATAGATTCTGAGTCCATCCAAGTTGCTGTGAAGTTCATAATTTTGTCCTTCTTTATGGCTGTGTAATATTCCATCATGTATATGTACCATTTTTTAAAATCTAGTCCTCTTTTGATGGATAGCACAGTTGGTTCCATGTTTTTGCTATTGTGAATAATGCTGCAATAAATATGCGTGTGCAGGTATCTTTTTCATAATAGACTTAAAATATTGAAAAGCAAACTTTTATACTAAAGAGGTTTGTTGTACAACATGACTATAGTTAATAACAGTGCGTTCTTAAAAATTGCTACGAGAGTACGTTTGAAGTGTTCTCATCACAAAAAAATAAGAATATAAGGTAATGTATATTTTAATTAGTTATGTTTGGCCATCCCACACTGTACACATATTTAAAACAACATGTTATACATAATAAATATGTAGTTTTTCTTGTCTAAATAAAGTTTTAAAATTATATACAAGTAGGAAAAGATTGACCAAAGTTAAATCATTCTAACATTGTTCAGGTGAAAAATATTAACTTTAGATTTCTTAAAGTATCTGTAATATTGCAAGGGTAAAATAATCAAAATAATATGTATAATTTCCAAATTCTAAAGGGAAAAATTATAAAAAGAAAAATTTTTTAATCTAAAAGTAGGCAAAAAAAAGTATGGGGAAAAAGCATAGAATAAAAACATGAAATAGAAAGATCAAAATAAGAAATTAATTCAAGTATATCAATCATCAAAAAATTATAAATAGACTAAGCTCACTAATTAAAAATAGAATTTTTTTTTTAAATCAGCTATAGGTTATTTTAATTTTAAAAAAAGAAAGAACGAAAGCAAGAGGACCAAAAAGGTTGAAACAAAACGTTAGAACAAGATATATTAGAAAAACACTAACCAAAAGAGAACCAAAGAAACTCTATTAGTATCTGACAAGGCCGGGCACGGTGGCTCACATCTGTAATCCCAGCACTTTGGAAGGCCAAGGTGGAAGGATCTCTTGAGCTCAGGAGTTTGAGGTTAACCTGGGCAACACAGTGAGATCCTATCTCTACAAAAAATAAAAAATAAACTCTTTAATGTAAATTACTGCATTATCAGATTAAGGAAAAAAAATATTTGATAGAATTCAATGCCCATACATAAGTTTTTAAAGGCAAAAACAGCAAACTAAGAATAGAAGAAAAAAATATTTAACTTTACAAATGTATCTACTGAAAACCTATAGCATAAATCATAATTGGAAGTGAAATTTAGAAGTCTTTCCTTTCAAGGAGAGAACAAGAGAAGTATGCTCACTCTCACTTCTATTCAACATTGTACTGAATACTTGCCAATGCAATACTATGAGATAAATTAAACAAAAGTGAAAAGATTGAAATATGGCAACAAAATTAATTATTTGCAACTGATGTGACTGTTCACATAGAAACCCCAAAGACTTTATAAGTTGTTAAAATGAATTAGATAATTGAGCAAGGTAATTGAATATAATATTTATATAAAAATTATCTGCATTTTCTATATCGACAATAATAATACTTAAAATACTTAACAATGATACCAAAAAATTGGTATCCAGAGATGTAATTATTGAAATTCAGGGACTCAACTCAAAGAGAAAATTATACAACTGTCTTGAAAGATATTAAAGAAGACATATTTAGACAAAGAGAGTTATTTCTCCCCAAAATTGATTATATGAATATTCAAGCAATTTTAAACATTCCAATACGGTTTTCTGTGGAACTTTAAAAACTAATTCCAAAAGAGAAAAGGGCTAAAAAGAGCTAGAACATTTTTGGAAAAGAAAAAGAACAAGAAATCAAGACTTACCTTATAAAGCTATAGCAATCAAGATAGTACCTTACTGGTGCACAAAATAGGAAATAGTTGAACAAAGCAGAGTCTAGAGTCCAGATATAATACTAGATATATGACAAAAGAAATACCACAGATCACTAGGGAAAGTTTACCACTATTCTATAAAATGGTGCTGGGACAATTGGCTAACCATAAGAAAAAAAAAATGAAATTGCATCCCTACCTTACACTATTTTTGAAAATTAACTCCAAATACATTAAAGACTTAATGTGGAAATAAAAGTATAAATTTTCAGAATAAAATGTGAGAGAATACCTGTATGACCTCAAGATAGAAAAGGATTTCTAAACAAAGTATTAGAAAGGAAAATTAAGTTCTGTGCTCAGATGTATTTGACAGTATTAAAATTTTTCATTTATAGCGTCATACACAGGAGGCTTGACTTCTGATGGAACAGCCTATATCAGAATATTCCTGGTAAGAACAATTAGAAAAGATGAATAAAATACCAAAAAAAATTCTACTGAAAGGCACTGCAATGATACAAAAGCCAGGATTTAAGAGGTTAATGTTCTTTGGAAAAGGGAAAACCATTGAGGTTAGCCTGACATTCTGTGCCACCTTTTGCTAATCTGTCAATAGCACCAAGCCAAGAAAGTGGACATAAGTTGAGAAGCTTAGCAAAGCTTTTGGCAGTTTCAGTAGGACTGGAGAAGCAAAAATAAGAGCCCAGGGTTTGACAAGGAGAGAAGACACAGGCAAACATACCCAGACCTTTATTTAGATTACCGAAAGGGCTACACCTTAAGAGTGAGGACAAACAGGAAATGAGCAACCCTGGTGAAGACTGAACCAGAGCTGGCTCATACCAATTTATGGGAACCAATTGTTAAATTTACAAGATTTCTGTGAGCCACTTGTGAAATACAGCCATTATTTAAAATTAAATATATGAACTTACAGTTAAATAAATTATATTTAAAACAAATATAATGCTCAATACTTTCTAATTATCTTATAACATTGTATTATTTTTTATGCCTTTGGGGTTATTTTTGTATTGTATCTGTACAGTGCAAATACTGTATAATGGAGTGTGCTTACCACACATCTCGTTCCAACTTCACACTTGGTGACATCAGACTGGAACAAATACACCACGGAAATTGGCAGCACTACAAATCAGACCTTGATTAACTGTTTTGTTGATTGTCTAGATGAGGGGCCAGCAAACTTTTTCTGTAAAGGGGCAGGTAATAAATATCTTCAGCTTTGTAAGCCATACAGTCTTGTCACTTCTATACAACTCTGTCATTGCAGTATAAAAGCAGGCATAAACAATATATAAACAAATGATCTGGATTTTTTAAAGTAATGCATAAAATATTAACAATACAGATGAAACTTAAAAGTAGTCATCACATTATGAATAACAAAAAGAGGAAATTTTCTTTCAATATTTGAAATTTTATCCAATTTAGCAAAAAAAGTTGCTCATATCATTGACAAATAAGTAATATTCCTACATCTTCATTGTTTCATTTTTGCCTTTCTCATTAATCTAAACAAAAATATCAGCTAACATTCATGTTAAAACTACACTTATTCATCAGTGGAACCATGAGTTGGCGAAAGATATAAGAATTTGGCAAAAATCAATAAGAGAATCCTGTGAGAATTGGATATTTGAAGTTTACAATAAAGAATATTGTGTTTTTTGATTTGTAAATGGAATGTTATACATTTTATATCTCAGAAAATGCATAATAAATACATATGTAATTTATAATATATGTCTGTATATATGTGTATATACATATATAACAATATTATTATTATATATTAACTCACTTCAACTAAATGATATAGATAGATTAAAATTGAAAGGATAAAAATTATATACCATGCAAACATTAATTTTTAAAAAGCAGAAGTGACTACATCAACATCAGTAAAACAGACTTCAGAGCAAAGAAAATTACTATCAACATCACATAATGATAAAAGGACTCATTCACCAGGAAGGCATAACAATAATAAATATGTACGCACCAAAGAGCAGAGCCTCCAAAGACATGAGATGAGAAATTTAAAAATCCACAATTAGAGTTGGGACTTCAACATGCCTCTCTCTGCAACCAATAGAACTACTAGAAAGAAAATCAACAAGAATGTTGAAGATCTGAAAAATACAGTCAACCAACAGGATCTGACATATAGAACACAACCCAACAACAATAGGATACACTTTGTGTGTGTGTGTGTGTGTGTGGCCCTGAAACATTAACAAAGAGAGATCATATCCTGACCCATAAAACAAACATCAACAGAATTTTATAAATTAAAATTGTAAAAATAGTAAAGAACATGAAAGATAGGAACAAGCTGAGGAATGGTTCCAGATTGAAGCAGAGTGAAGGTAACAAATGATAACAAAATGCAATGCATGTTCCTAGATGGGATTATGAACCCCTGTAGGCAAAATCTGAACAGGGTCTGTAGACAAGATGGCAGTGTTATATCAAGGTGGGTTTCCTTACTTGAAAGGTTACATGATGGCTATGAATGAAAGTGTTCTTGTTTGGAGGAAATGTGCACTGGAGAATGTAGGGATTAACATATCAAATAGTTCCAAAATATTAATAATAATGGATTCACACACATACACATACAGACATATATAGAAATAAAGAGAAAGAGGACAGTAACTCAATGAACTGAAATGTTAAAAGTTGGGAATCTAAGAGAGGTATGAATGTTATTTCCATTGCTTTTCCAACTTTTCTATAAGTTTGAAATTATTTCAAAATAAGTTATATAAAAGCAATGAAAGTGAAATATACATATACTCAGACAACAAAAAACAAAAGAATCTATTTCTGGACACCTGCATTCACTACAAGCAACACGAAGGAGACTCTTTGGGCAGAGACTACTGGGGAGACAAACAGATCAACAAATGGAATATATGCACTGGTATTGGACATTCAATTGATGACATACTATTCATGGTGCTGGATTAATTAGATTTCCACATAGGAAAAAAGACTCTTGACTCCTATCTCACCTCATATACTAATGGACTATTTTCTTTTTATTTTTATTTTTCTTGAGTTGGAGTCTCACTCCGTAGCCCAGACTGGAGTGCAGTGGCACACTCACGGCCACCCCAGCGTCGGCCTACTGGGCTCCAGCAATCCTTCTGCCTCGGCCTTCCAAGTAGCCGGAACTACAGACAGGCACTACCACACTCGGCTAATTTTCGATTTACTGTAAAGAAGCTGTCCTGCCAAGTTACCCAGGCTGGTCTCGAACTGCGGGCTCAGACAATTCACTCCCCTTGGCCTCCCAAAGTGCTGGGATTACAGGCTGAACCGCCGAGTCCAGTCTCCTAATCTATTTTCACAAAGGACTATGAGATCTAGACTCACAGATAACACAGCAGAATTAAGAAACTTCATCTTTGACATGGAAATCAGGTTTCAGAGTAAAGACCAGCAACAATGAGATATCCCCAAATGGCTCCACAGAGAGGCAGCAGGCATCAATAGCAGGGTATGGGAGCTCAAAGGTACAAACAGGAAATCTGAGATCGTGATGGCAGCTGACAACCTGTCCACAAGTATGCATGACAGGGACCGCCACACAACAGAATCCCTTGCAGTAGGGTGGAGTTTCCGAATGAGCAAATAAAGACAAGGGCCAGTTAACAAATACTACTAAAGTGACTTCAACTGAACACAAAGAAACAAACCTATGAGCTCCTCATTGGTACAAATTAGGTTTTCTCTACCTCCACATTCACAATGCCCAGCATAAAGTAGGTGTATTTGTCAGCTAGGGCAGCCATAACAGTGTACCACAGACTGGGTGGCTTACACAACAGAATTTTTTTTTTCCCCACAGTACTGGAGTGTAAAAGTCCACAATCAGCCAGGCTCGGTGGCTCAGCCTGTAATCCCGCGCCTTTGGGAGGCTGAGGTGAGTGGACTGCCTGAGGCTGCGGGTTTGAGACCAGCCTGAGCAACTTGGCGAGACCTCATCTCTACAATAAATCAAAAATCAGCCGGGCATGGTAGTGCATGCCTGTAATTCCGGTTACTCGGATGGCTGAGGTGGAAGGATCGCCGGAGCCCAGCAGGTTGAGGCTGCGGTGGCCGGGAGCGGCCACTGCACTCCAGTCTGGACGACGGAGTGAAACTCCAACTCAAAAAAAAAAGTCCACAATCAAGTATCAGCAAAGTTGGTTTCTTCTGAGGCCTCTCTCTTTGTCTGCCAAATGGCAGTCTTCTCCCCGTATCTTCAGGTGATCTTTCATCTATACGTGACTGTGTCCTAATCTCTTCTTATAAGAACTCCAGTCATACTAGATTAGGGCCCACCCTCACTAAACTCATTTGAATTTAATTCCCTCTTTAAGGACCCTATCTCCAAATATAGTCATTCTGGGGTATAGGGATTAGGACTCCAATGTATGAATTGGAGAGTAGATAAAATCAGCCCATAACAGTTCGCATTTGATGACTCTAAGCTAAATAAATAAGTGAATGAGTGAGTGAATGGTTGAAGCCACCATTACAACACGTCTTTTGTGAAGGAAGATTTCAATCCCAGATCCCGAGCTGAAAGCATGTGGAAATTTACGATTGTCCAACTCCTCCCTTTCAACCAACAAAGCGGTGTAGACTACAGTCATTCCCAGGGGGACACCAGGGAGCCAAGATAAGTGCTATTACAATCTACTTGTTATTGCTACCACTCTGATATCTTCCATTTTTTTAGTGCTAAACATTGAAGCCAATTTTCCAAGTGCCAAGGAGGCTTTGTGGGTCAAACTCGATCACCTTTTGAAAGTAGCTCTTACTGATCCCCAAATCTAAAGAAGGCATTTAAGTACAGACAACCGTCACCCTGAGGAAGGCTTTTATAGTCAGAATATGTGGTGGAAAAGTTTTTATCTAGTCTAAGGCCTATTGCCATTTATTCCCAATTTTCCAAGTCAATACAACCATTATGGCCAGAATCCTGATTTCAAATATGTAGTTCCCTTGTCTTCATACATGTATGTCCTTGCCCAAGTGTTGGCAACTAAGGAAATAGTAGCAAAAAGCCTAGATACCAGAATATCAAGCCTGGTCCTAATCTCTAAAGATATCACCTATAAAAATGATGCTTAGAAGTTAATCATCCAATTGCTCCATCAAGTCCTAAGAGTACATCCTTGTTTTTTAATTTTAAAAATTATGGCTAGCTGGGCTCGGTGGCTCAGCCTGTAATCCCGCGCCTTTGGGAGGCTGAGAGGAGTGGATTGCCTGAACCCGCGGGTTCGAGACCCGCCTGGGCAGCGAGACCTCATCTCTACAATAAATCAAAAAATCAGTCGGGCGTGGGAGCGCATGCCTGTAATTCCGGCTACTTGGAAGGCTGAAGTGGAAGGATAGCCAGAGCCCAGCAGGTCGAGGCTGCGGTGGCCGGGAGCGGCCACTGCACTCCAGTCTGGGCGACAGAGTGAGACTCCAACTCAAAAAAAAAAAAAAACTTTATGGCTTTGACATCCATGTGTTGTTTTATTTGTCCATTAGTATAGTCAATAGTTAGTGAGCATTTACTACATGCCTGGCATGTCATGTAACCGTAAAACAAGGTTTCTGCTTTTGTGAAGATTTCATATTAGTGAAGGAGACAGATGCTAAGTAAATAATAATGGTGATGTTAATGATAGTGAAAATGATGATGGTTGAAAAAGATTATTTCAAAGAGTATTAAGTACATAGGTAGGAGATGATGTGATATTGACTCAGGGACTACATTAGCTCAGGTGCTAAGAGGAGTCTTATCTGAGGAGGAAACATGGGAGCTGAGGCTTGCATGTCAAGAAGGAGCCAACTATGTGAAGATCAGAGGGATAGTATTCCAGATGGAAGAAACAGCACTCACCGGGTAAGAATAAGAGTATTTGGGGGGTGGGGGAGGCCAGTGTGACTCCCAGTATCAAAAGTTCAATAAGTATCTAGCCTAACATGGTCTGTCTCATGGTTTAAGCTGAATTCTCCCAAGTGTTTGAGAAATTTGTAAAGGACATTCATATTCATTCTTGTTAACAAATAACTGCATCTCCATTATTCCTGTCATGAATTTAGATTTTGATCACAATTACTTTCAAGTTCCACTTCTAACCTGAAGTATCCCAGTGGTTTATCTCTTGCCACTTCAAGTCCTACCTAATAATCACTGAGTACTTATCATGCACCAGGCACTCTGATAAACATTTCACATGCATTCTTTCCTTTAATCATCACAGAAACCCCATTTTATAGGAAAGAAAACAGAGCCTTTCAGAGCCTGGGCAACTTGTCGAGGGTCACCCAATCAAGAAGTGGGGAAACAGAGATTCGACTCATCCAGGCATATGTCCTGCCACTTTCAGCTGCACTACAATGGCTACCATTATTTCCCACATGATGTTTGTGATCTTTGACCTAAATCAGTTCCCAAAGTCATGGAGGATCTCAGGGAGTCCTCAGGCCCTTCTAAGTTACCTTACAGTTCTGCTAATTTACTGTTTCCAAAAGCCATTTGGGATCAGGCCCAGATTGGCTCCATCTGAGTCTCAAGGGAGAATTTTAATAAACAGAGGTCCCAGAATTAGAACCCGAAGCTAAAAATACATCTGCCTCTTTTGGAAAGCTCCCCCAGGTGATTCTGACGAGGAGCCAAGAAGAAGATTGACCCATCCAACCCAGCCTCCCTAACCTATGTAGTGTTACAGTCATCCATTCATTTCCCCTCCGGGGAACTTTCAGAGACCAGGAGTTCATTACATTCCAAGTTTAGTCCTAATACTGGAAACTTCTTTCTTTGTGGCCTGAACTCTGCTCTTCCCAAACTTTGGCTGCCTGAAGAAACAGAAGCTATCCAATGCCATATGGTTGAAAATTCTTATAGCTATAAACAATTTCACACCCCATTTCCTGAAACTGTGATGCTTTGTTTTGGTTTTTATAAGGAAAACAAACAAATAGAGCACCCCAGAGTACAAATCATAAAACAGAAGCAACAAGCATGTGTTTTTCCTCGTTATATTCATTTTGCAGAAAAGATCACAGGGACAGAAAGAAGAGAGATATGGAAGAGAAGATGCAGAAGGAGCCAGCTGATGGCAATAAAAAGAGAAAAGAAGAAGAATGGGTTAAATATGGGTTCCGTGGCTCTGACTTTGAAAAACCCCCTTTCAGTCTTACTCAAAAGAACAACAGAGAGATTCGTGTCTTAGCAGGTGCATGTTGAACCTTCATTGGCCAACAAGATGCAGGAAAGTTTTAATTCTTAATGCTCGAAAATTCCCCAGGAGCCCAAGAAGAGCTTTCTTGCTGAATTGTGATGGAAAACCCACTCCTTCATGTATAATTGAAGACATTTAGAATGGCATTACAACCCTTCCTTCTTATACACGGAACTGCCTCCAAACTCTGGCTAATGTGCAGCACTCCCAGGAAGCTCTCTTAAGCAATTAAAAATGGTTAATTCTGCTGCCAAGCAAGAGTCTGAGCTCATCCCGGCCTCTGTGTAGATCACCACAACACACTTAGGAGTTATTCACCAGTGTGCTCATTTGTCAAACTTTCCTCAAATTGCACTTGCTAAATATGTAAACGAGCCTCATTATTTTTTTCTCCAAAATAACACAAATAACAAAATGATTGTTTTTTGACAAGCGTTTCCTTTTCATTTATGCAGTTGGTTTCTAATTTGCCAAGTGTAGGAAGTAAAACTGTATTTTGTGTGGTCTCTACCTCTCGGGAACAATTTGCTTCTGTAAGTTTAATGCCAGACTCCCCATCTGCCACATAGGCGACCTAATTTAACTCATAGTAAATATTGCACTGGAGTGTTATTTTGCATTACAACTGTGATACACACAGTCTTTAAAAATTTGAGGGGAGGGACTGTGGGGGGAACCCATTATTAGGTTGTGTGGTTTAGAACAATGTTATTCAATGTGCTGTCTATAGACCAGCAGCACTTGAGAGTTTGTAGAAATGCAAAACACAGCTTTAGAGCAGTAATGCCCAACTGGAGTGATTTTGCACCGCCCTCCCCTCCCCGCCCCCCACAGGGAACATTAGCAATGTCTGGAGACATGAGACATATTTGTTGTCACAACTGGCCATGGGGGTGCTACCAGCATGCAGTGGGTAGAGGCCAGGATCCTACAACATCCTACAATACCCAGGAAACCCCCCCCCACAACAAAAAATTCTCCTGACCAAACATGTCAACAGTTCTGAGGTTGAGAGACCCTGATTTAGAGGAAAGTGAATTTGAAGAGAGGGCTAGGAGTAGGGAGAGTAAAAAGAAATTATTTCAACCTGGTAAATAATAGAGGAGGAAAAAAAACAAATGAAAACATTGGCATGAGAGTCATGGAAAGTGGATTGTGATTATGAGGTCATATACCCTTAGAGAAGTCACTTACCCTCTCTTGATTTCATTTTACATCTATAAAAATGAAGTGGGAAAAATGAAAACTAAGCCAAAGGAATGGAATGACTATAAGGTTCTTTTCAGGATAGATGCAGTATTTCCCAAACATGAGTAATCACTACATTTGCCATGTCTAAGTGCCATCTTTGCTACTTAAGGTTTCACTTTAATAAACGTATGTTGTACTTCTAAATGTATTTTTAAAGGAAATTTTATGTCACTACAATTAGTTTAAAGCCATTCCTACTTGCCAAAACTGATAGTAAACATGATTAAAACAAATCAATGTTATTAAATTCTAGCTAGATACCATGGTATTGTCAAGACTTTGAGCCTGAGGTCGGCCCTCTCTTGATCAAATGAAAGTAGGTTTTTTTTTAAGAGGGTACAAGCCAGGCTCGGTGGCTCAGCCTGTAATCCCGCACCTTTGGGAGGCTGAGGTGAGTGGAATGCCTGAGTCCACAGGTTTGAGACCCGCCTGGGCAACTTGGCAAGACCTCATCTCTACAATAAATTAAAAATGAGCCGGGCGTGGTAGCACGTGCCTGTAGTTCCAGCTACTTAGAAGGCTGAGGCGGAAGGATCGCCGGAGCCCAGCAGGTCAAGGCTGCGGTGGCCGGGATCGGCCACTGCACTCCAGTCTGGGTGACAAAATGAGACTCCAACTCAAAAAAAAAAAGATGTGGGGTACAATTCAGGATTAGATATACAAGTGGTCATCAAACAGGTAAAGTTTGGGCCTTTCTTTGGTCCTCACTTTGCCCAATTTGAGATCAGGTACTCTTATTGATGTTGTGTTCCCTCCCCCCTTCCCCAACCCTGGCAGTATCCCGCTACTGCCAATTCCTCTCTTATAGTATTATGGCAAATGTGCAGGGTCCGCTTATGAGTGAGAACATGTGGTCTCAAATGGGAGATTAATGAGGGTTAGAGGGTTCAAGGTATATTAGCACCAACCTGAAACTTTCTGTACCACCTTAAGTGGTCTTACACTCCACCAGTGGGATGCTACACGTTGGAAGATCATGGTATAGAGATTGACTGGGCAAGCTTTGGAAACAAGTCCATTTGGGCTCCAGACTCAACTCTACCATTCATTGGTTGTTGGGTGTTGGGCAGGTGTCTTAACCTTGCTAAGTCAAATTCCTCATCAGGGGTTAGTAATAGGACCTAGAGTACTATGGTAGGAGCCTCTGAGTTGGCCCCCAATGATGCCAACTTCAGGCATTCATGCCCTTGTATAATCCCCTCCACTTGAGTGTGTGCTGCATCTAGTGATTTGCTTGTAACCCATAGAACACAGCAATAATCATAGGGTGTGACTTCTGAGATTGTGTTATAAAAAGTCTCTCTCTTTGTCTGTCCCTGTCTCTCTCTACTTTTGTTCTGGAAAAACAAGCTGCCATTTCATGAGTACCCTTAGAGAGAGGCCCACTACATGGCAAGGAACTAAAGTCTCCAGTCAATAGTCAGCAAGGAAATGAGGCCAACTAACAGCTATGTGAGTAAGCTTGGAAATGAATCTTCCTCCCCTCACTACCCAATCAAACCTTGAAATGACTGCAGCCCCAGCTCTGTGAGGGATCCTGAATCATGGATATCTATCTAAGCTGTGCCCAGATTCCTGATTCACAGAAATGATGAGCTAATAATACTTGTAAGATAATACATATGTGTTGTTTTAAGCTGCTAAGTTTTGGGTTAATTTGTTATGCAGCAATAGATAACTAATACAGTTACTATGAAGGTTACACAAGTATTGTATATCTGTAGTGTATCTGGAAACACCACTATACAATGTGGAAGAAATTCACAATAGCTGCTAGTATTAGTCGGTGAATTCCATTATGAATAGAAATTGACAACCAAGGATCTTCAAGCATTTGTGAACTAAGATGAACAAGCAGCACAAATGAACTTGAATTGTAAAATAACACAAAATATAAAAGAAAAAAGATTTTGAATTATAGCTGGTATCTTCAGATATAGTCAAGAAGACATTCCCCAAAACAATACTGTTAATAATTAAAATTACAGACGCTAACAAAAAGGAATATCAGAAAACAAGAAAGACCTCTAAAAAACTAAAACTTCTACTGCCTAAAATTTCTAATTCAGTGCACACTTCACAAAGTTTTTGAAAAGGTTTTTTAAAATATAAGAAAAGTCGATGCAAAATATGATTTAAAAGCTGAGAGACCTAAAGAAACAATCCAGGAGATTCAAGTTTTATTTAATAAGAGAACCAGAAAATAAGAATAGAAAATGCAAATGATAAAAATAATTACAAAATAATAGAATTATTATCTCCATACATGCAGGAAAGACAAAATCCAACAAAATCCAACAATCATAAATAATATTTAAAATTAATAAACTAGGAGGAGGGAGATGGGATTAACAGTAGCAAATATCTGTCTGGGGATGGGAAAACACCTCTTATCAACAGGGTGACTGAATGAAACATAATTGTATACCTAACCCTTAACTGTACGCCACAACATCATAATAAAAAATATTGATTAAATAAATAAATAAAATAAAATTAATAAACTAATGGAAACTTTCTAACTATGGTAAAGCATATCTAATCAAGAAAAACTACAGCAACTGATTATAAGACATCATTCTGAATCACCTAGGTTTACTTATGTTTATTCTGGCCAAAACCAAATAATACATGTGTAAAGTTGTGCTTTAAAATTCTGGTAAAACTTCTATTAAAAGTGAATTGCCATTTTTGTCAAAAATCTACCACAAATAGATTTATTGGGGAAACTCTACAGAAACATTCCCATTAAAGTCAGTAATAAGAAAATTATATTTACTATCACTAGTTACAATAAAAATTGCATTGAGATTTTAGCTACTCCAATAAAACAAAAAAAGTTTAAGAATAGGAAAGGAAGATTCTTCCACCAATATGATTAGCTGCACAGAAAATGCAAGAGAATCTATAAACAACCTATTAGAACCAATAAGAGTATTGAGCAAAGTTATTTATATAGTAACAACATACAAATATCAGTAAAATTTCTACGTTCCAGGAACTACCAGTTAGAAAATAGAAAAAAGTCTTATTTAAACAGCCACAAAAGTTATAATGTTTCTAGGACTATAAGAAAATTATTAGACATTACTGAAATACATAGAAGTCCTGATTAGATATAAATTTGGAAAGACTTGACAACTTTACAATTTTTTTCTATCCATGAAATATGTGTGTGTGTGTTTCAGAAAACTTATTTAAAAGGGTATATGAATTGGGTAAACTGATTTTTAAAATAAAAATGAGGGAGGCTCACCCTATCAGATATGAACATATCATACAAGTGCGTAGCAATAAAAACCATGGTGTGGGAACTGCATAATGATAGATGGCTTGGAGGAAAGTAACTCATTATTTGGACAAAACTGAAACTGGATCTCTGACTCACATCTTTACAAAGGCGAGTTCCACATTTCTCGAGGATCTAAATGCAAAATGTGAAACCATACATCTAATAGAAAAAATTGTCAAATAAAATTTTTATGACCTCTAAACAGAGAATGACTTACCAAGTAAAATCCAAAATCTCATTCCATAAGTGGAAAACTGGTAGTTCTGAGTACATCAAAATTAAGGTTCCCTGTCCAAAGAAAGTTATCACAGTTAATGGATAAATGATAGCAAGAGAAAAAGTATTCATAACATATAAAATTGACAAAGAATTAACATGTAGAAAATAAAATAAACTGTTAAAATCAACAAGAGAAAGTAGAAACTTCAAGAGAAAATTGCCAAAGAAGATATCGACTGACAATTTGCAGATAGGGAAATACAAATGGCTGGCAAGTAAATAAATAAATGCTCAATCTCAGTAGTAATCAGAGAAATGCAAATTCAAACAATTAGATACCAATTTACTCCCATCAGACTGGCAAAAACTGGAAAGTAAGGTAATAACAGGAATCTCCATGTTTTGCTGGTAGGATACTATAATCAAGTGCAGTCATTCTAAAAAAAACAACCAGGTAGTATTTAGTGAAAGTAAATCTATGTGGCAGTAGCGGGAAACTGCGGGGGGGGGGGGTTTAGCAGTTGAGGGAGACTGGGGGGGGCACATCTCATCAACAAGGGTACCTGCATAATGAACATTTATATACCTAACCTTGAATTGTACTCCACATCTTTAAAATTAAAAAAAAGAAAGCAAATCTATGTGTACCCTAGGACCTAAAACCCTTCCCCTGAACATATATACTCCGTAGAAACTCTCACACATAATCATAAGGTGACATGTATAAGAATGTGAATTGCAACACTGTTTGTGTAGTAGGGAGCTAAAGACCACCAGAGATCCATCACTAGATAAATGTCATCGGAAGCTGTAATGATATATGCTTTGGAATACTGTGCAACCATTAAGAGGAATTAACTACAAGTACATACAGAAGTATAAATACATCTGAAATCATAAAAGTAATAAACAGTGCTGTCTGTTACACAATATTGTTTATATCATTTAAGTACATATACATACAAACCATATTGTATGATACTTATGTATCCAAGTACACATACTAAAGACATTTAAGTGGGTGATGCCTAAGGTGGAGGGGGGACACATGGGCAAGACATGGAAAAGGAGTGAGAATACAAGAATGGAGGGGTGAGAAAATAAAGCAAGGGCAGAACCTTGAATGGACCAATGACAATATGTAAAATGAACTGAGGAGTACTATTAACTCAGTCCTTTGCACCAGAGATCAAAAAATGCATTTCACAAGGTAGAACAAAGAGCTAAGAATAGCCAAAAGAATTTCAAAGAAGGAAAGTAAGGTGATTGGATTTGTCCTATCAAATATCAAGGCTTTTTAAAAAAGCTACAGAAATTAAGGCAGGAGTGTAATAAAGGCAAATTCCCAGGTCCAAATCAGACCAGAAAGTCAGAGAGCTCAAAAACAATAAATAACTATCTAACATATTGACAAAGAATCTAGACGAACTTGAAGAAATTGGATGGCATAAAATAAAAGTAATAACAGCTATAGGGTCACAAGATGCTGTATCTATCCTCTGCCCTCCCAATTATCCCTCCTCCCAATTTTTATAAATTATACTCCCCTTTGAAGGACTCAACTGTAATGACACAGGATTAAGTCCTTCTCTATAAATCCAACCACACTTGATCCTACAGTAAGTAATACTTATGTAACACTATTGAAACTATTCACTGATTATTTCACTTTGAGAACCAACCTTTGGACAAAGCACCAGAGAATTAGTTTATCTGTAGCACAGAAAACAAAATGTAAATGTTATAAACCTTGACAATGCAAATAATAACAGAGAGCAGTTAGGAGGTAAGGAGATCTGGGTCTTGTATTTAGAAGAACAGATAACAGATATATAAGACACAAGCCCTGGCAGAAAAATCTGGTGCTTTAGGGAAAATCCTCAACATCATTCCAGCCAGCAGAAGGTGATACGAAAGCTCACAGACAAAGGGACAGGGGGAAGGGAGGAGAGACCTCAGAGAACCAAAAAGCAAACCTAACCAAAAAGCATGAAAAAGCACATTTTTCCCCGTGGTTACAGGGTAGCAAGGACCCAACCCATAAGGACTCCTGGACTTCATAGGACCCCAAGTTTAGGTGCTTTTGCTCTGAAATGTTTCAAAAACTACAAGAACAGGGGTAGGCAGAGAAAAAGTTCTACCTTCTTCAACTCTGAAGCATTAAAATCAGTTATGAAAGCCTCATTTTTAGGACTGCTATAATTTAGTCACTCACAATCCAACCCACACACTTTACAGTTAGTCCACTTGAGGTCCTGAATTAGAGCATGCCACAGCCACTGTCTGAAACGCCTGTTGAACTTCATCCCTTTGGAGGGGAGGAGGGAATATGACTGGCTTATGTCAATTCCCCTTTCTCTAAGATGAATATGCATGTCATATGTTGACTGGTACTTTCTCACTTCATAACCTCTGCTCAATGTATCTTGCCTAACGGTCTTATATTCTTGCCCTTCACGTGCCTTCTCCTTCTCATGCTACAAGTCTCGGCTTGAATGTTAACAACAGTGAATCCTTTTTTGACCATTCTATCTATGGGGTGGGGGAGGGGAGCAGCCAAAAAAACTGGAATTATCTTTTGGAAGGTGGGCCCCTTGTAGTACAGGCTTTAACTGCTAAGTAAGTATTCTAAGAACCTATTGGTATCAGTGTACCTTCTAGCATTATTGTGAGAGGCTGTGTTCATCTTTAGTGACTTTTTTTCTTGGAAATTCTTTCAACACGTCTGCCCGTTTCATGATAGGTGATTTACGAGCGCACCTGCCCAAACTGCGCTCAGTGTTCAGCAGTTTTTGACCAAAAACAGCATGACCCCTGTGCCCCACCCTTCCTGTTCATCCAGTCTCGCCCCAAGTGACTTTTTTTGTTTCCCTGGATGAAAAAAGTCCTCAAAGGGAAACATTTTGCCAATGTGGAAGAGGTGAAACAAAAAATGGCAGAAGCACTAAAAAGGCATCAAAGTCGACAAGTTCAAGAGCTGTTTTGAGCAGTGGAAAAAGCATGTCAATTGGTGTATTGCATCAAACGGAGAGTACTTTGAAGGTGACTGCATTTAAGCATGTAAGACTAAACACACAATTTTTTATAAATAAATTCCAGGGTTTTGGGGGGGTGTTCATAAGTACCATGCTGCTATTATCTGTCTTAGGCTGTCAGTCCACTAATCTTCATTGGACACCTATTGTGTGCCGGGCACTGTTCAGTCTCTGGACATATAACCACGATCAGACAAAAGCTCTGCCTTTGAGGAACATTTTGAAATTACTTGCCGGGTTTGGTGGCTCAGCCTGTAATCCCGCGCCTTTGGGAGGCTGAGGTGGGTGGATTGCCTGAGCCAGTGGGTTCAAGACCCGCCTGGGCAACTAGGTGAGACCTCATCTCTACAATAAATCAAAATGAGCCAGGCATGGTAGCATGTGCCTGTAGTTCCAGCTAGTTGGAAGGCTGAGGCGGAAGGATCGCCGGAGCCCAGCAGGTCGAGGCTGCGGTGGCCAGGAGCGGCCACTGCACTCCAGTCTGGGTGACAGAGTGAGACTCCAACTCAAAAAAGAAAAAGAAAAAGAAATTACTTGTTTGGGCATGTTGAAACAACTGGTTTTTTTTGTTGTTTGTTTGTTGTATTGTTTGTTTTTGTTTGCTTGTTTGTTTTAGGGAGGGCTTCACTTACCCCTAGAATATAAGACCCACAAGAACATGTACAAGGGCTGATTAGTTCATCATTATATGTACCCCAGCACCTAATACAAGGCATGTATTTGCACCGCATTTGTGAACAAATCAAGGAATAGATGACTTCTTTATTCACCATGTTGACCACCAATTGATTGGAACCCAAAGGATGCTAGACTTATGTTAAGTCAGACTCTCTCTTCCAAGAGTTTGGAGTTTGATCCATAGACATAGTCACTGGAAGCCAGGTGAAAACAGACTAACTCCTATGGTGAGGTCCCCACATCTGCCTTGGTTCCTGCCTGTCCCAAGGTCTGGTTGTCTAATTCTTCTTGGGGCTCATGAAATCTTTTCTCCAGTAAATTTCCCCAAGGTCAGTCTTAATTACTCTCTATATCTGGCAACTGATTAATTCAACTGATTAGCACAAAAGAACATTAATCATCTCACATGCAAATCTGGTTCAAAATGCTTTAAAGTTGGGCATGGTGGCTTGTACCTATAATTCCAACTACTCAGGAGATAGAGCCAGGAGGATCACTCAAGGCCAGGAGTGCTGAAAACAGACTGAACAACACAGCAAGATTCTGTCTCTAAAAAAATTTTTTTAAATAAATAAATATAACATAAAATGCCTGTCCTTTTTTAAAATTTTATTTTATTTTAAAGGTGTGGGGTACAACTCAGGATCAGGTGTACAAGTGGTCATCATACAGGTAAAAGTTGGGGCCTACCTTTGGTCCTTATTTTGCCTGGTTTGAGATCAGGTGGCTTCCTGTTCTTAGAATAAGACTCTTTACCAGTTCTGAAAAAGCCCTACATGGCCAGTTGTACTTACCTTGTCTATTTTATCTTCTACCCTCAATGGCCTTCTTTCTGTTTCTTAAGCACTCTGAGTTCTTTTCCACCTCAGGCCCTTTGCACACACCATTCCCACTGCCTGGTATGTTCTTTCCTCAGTTCTTCAAATGTCTGGCTTCTCTTTAGCCATCAGATCTCTGCTCAAATGTCACATTTCCAAGTAGACATTCTAAAGCAGTCATGGACCCAGCAGGCCCCAACTGACAAATTCATATTAGGAACATTAGAGGAAGGACTATTTACAAAAGTGTAGGAAACCACAAGGAATAGCACAGTACCACAGAAGCAAGAGAGGGGCTGTTATCATTCTGAGGCCTGAAGGGAAGAGGGCAGGTATGCTCTGGAATACAAAAGGCAAGCTCCATGGAAAGAGCTGCCTTAGAGGAAATGTGGCCTCCAACCCAGTGATTCACTGAACTTAAGGAAATTCAGAAAGGGGGGGCCCAGGGAAGAAAATGCCCTGACATCACTCTCCTCCCTCTCCAGTGAGTACTTCCTGTTGGCCAAACCCACCTGGAACCAGAAGATAAGGAAGCTTGTTGATGTAGATTAGGGGTTGGCAAAGCTTTTCTAGTAAATGTTTTCGGCTTTTTGAGCCATATGGTCTCTGTCACAACTACTCAACTCTGTCATTGTAACATGAGCAAAGCCATAGACAATACATAAATGAATGAGTGTGGCTGTGTTCCAATAAAACTTTATTTACAAAAACAGGCAGCAAGCCATAGTTTGCTGGCCCTTGACGTATAACATTCATGACGGCCTGCTGGTACAGAAGACAGGGTAGAGAAAGGTGGAGAGTAGCCCTGGGGTTAAACTGAATAACTCTAGCATCCCTTCCCTAGTGACTCCATCTAAAGTATTCCACTCCCAAAAGTCATTGTCACATTATCTTATTTTATTTCCTTCATCACATATTATAGTATCCTATCTGTTTGTCCATAAGAGTAGGAATCATGGCTCTCTTGCTTGCCACTATATCTCCAGCACCCAAAATACTGCCTGACACATGGTAACCCAATAAATATTTTTGAATGAATAAGACGTAATAATAGAGTACGAGCTGGGCTCGGTGGCTCAGCCTGTAATCCCGCACCTTTGGGAGGCTGAGGTGAGTGGATTGCCTGAGCCTGCGGGTTCGAGACCCGCCTGGGCAGCGAGACCTCATCTCTACAATAAATCAAAAAATCAGCCGGGCGTGGTAGCGCATGCCTGTAATTCCAGCTACTCGGAAGGCTGAGGCGGAAGGATCGCTGGAGCCCAGCAGGTCGAGGCTGCGGTGGCCGGGAGCAGCCACTGCACTCCAGTCTGGGTGACAGAGTGAGATTCCAACTCAAAAACAAGAAGAAGAAGAATAGAGTACAATACAGGTTGACAAAAATCCAGAATATCTGTTCTCTTAAAATTAGGAGCACCAAATGGTATGCTCCAATTAGAGAAACTCAGCTCTCCCTGTCCAGGCCACACCTAAGTGCAATTCTCATCTACTACATATCAGTCTTCCTAGCGCCCTCTCCAGACCAAACCTGCCCATCCATCACTCCCATACCTCCACCATCCTTTACTTTGGCTGCCAATTCCTACTCAACTTTCAGCCTTTCAGGCCTAATGTGGTTTGGAGTCCAGATTCTTTGGAAATAATTATTCTTCATGACACCTCTCCCCCGTCCTCTCCATAGACTCAGCAACAGAAGACCCACTTTGAACGTCTCCATTTTATCTGATGATGCCACATTTCTGGGTAGGGTGGTGAGGGAAGGAAGAAAGGAAATAGGATTGATGGGCCTCCTTAAAATTCCCTACTTCCTTAATTTTAACACAAAAGATGGCAGATTCCCAAATTTATCCAATGAGAGGAAAATAGTTAAATGTTCATACAAGTCTGAAAGTCATCAGAAATGATTAAGCAGAGAATCACAATGTGGGAAGGATTTAGTATAGAGGATTAAGCTTTTAAAAAGCAAGACACAAAATTGTGCATACATTTTATTGCAATTATATGAAAACCGTACCCATAAGCCGGGCATGGTAGTGCACGCCTGTAGTTCCAGCTACTCGGAAGGCTGGGGCGGAAGGACCACCTGAGTCCAGCAGGTAGAGGCTGTGGTGGCGGTCAGCGTGCTGCTGCACTCCAGCCTGGGCTACAGAGTGAAACTCCGACTCAAAAAAAAAGAAAATTGTACCTAGACACAAGGACTAGAAGAGAGTTCAGAAAATGTCAGGGCTAGTATATTGGGGTATGGGTGATTTCTTTCTGATTTTCATTACCACTGTTATTTTTTTTTTTTTTTTTTTGAGTTGGAGTCTCACTCTGTCACCCAGACTGGAGTGCAGTGGCCACCTCGACCTGGGCTCCGGCGATCCTTCTGCCTCAGCCTTCCGAGTAGCCGGAATTACAGGCGCGTGCTACCACGCCCGGCTAATTTTTTGATTTTATTGTAGAGATGAGGTCTCGCCTGCCCAGGCGGGTCTCAAATCCGCGGACTCAGGCAATCCACTCTCCTCAGCCTCCCAAAGACGCGGGATTACAGGCTGAGCCACCAAGCCCGGCAGCCACTGTTATATTTGTTAATTATTATGAGTGGTTTATCCATGAGCTACAGAGTATGGTCCAAGACATAACATTTTATAGCATGCATTCAGCAGGAAGAGCGGTGAATGAACACTTTCTTATTATCTGGTATAATTGAGAACAAATGGGGAAAGGATTGCATTTTAAGCCTGAGAGAGTTTGAGTTTTATGTTCCTCTAGCTCTGAAGTGATTTCATTATGAGAGATGGCTTAAGACATTAACAACACAGAACGTGACTCCCCCTCATATTCCCTCTCCTCTGTTTTTGCACTTTTTTTTATTTGTGAGAAGACCAAAGTTGTTGGAAACTGGAAAGAATATTAGCCAAAAGACACTGTTCTTTTGTAGCAAACCCCTGAGACCAGAGCAGTTACTTTATGACTACTGAAGGCAGGCACTTGAGACTAATGTGAAATTTGGCAGCAAATGCATTTGACCTCTCACCACTTCCTAAAGATCTGGACTCTTTCTCTTGCATTCTCACAGATGAGCAGAATCATACAAATCTCAATCTCTCTTTCTCCCCCTGCCTCTCTGGCCCTCCCCTCTCTCACGCTCCCGTTCCCTCCCATCCCCCTCCCTCCCTCCCTCCTTCCCTCCTTCTCTTCCCTCCTCCCTCCCTCTCTCTCCTTTTGTTTTGAAATCCTAGCCATAGCTAAGATCAAAAAGTATAGATTTCCAGCTCATATTCACAGATTCAGCATCACTTCACTGAACATTACAGATTTGGGAACCCATTTGCCAATGGGAAGTTGTTCTTTGACTCCATCTCATTTCTTCCTATTTGAAATATCTTGGCCGGGCTTGGTGGCTCAGCCTGTAATCCCAGCACTTTGGGAGGCCGAGGTGAGTGGATTGCCTGAGCCCGCGGGTTAGAGACCCGCCTGGGCAACTTGGCGAGACCTCATCTCTACAATAAATCAAAAATTAGCCGGGTGTGGTAGTGCACACCTGTAGTTCCAGCTACTTGGAAGGCTGAGGCGGAAGGATTGCCAGAGTCCAGCAGGTCAAGGCTGCGGTGGCCGGGAGCAGCCACTGCACTCCAGTCTGAGTGACAGAGTGAGACTTCAACTCAAAAAAAAAAAAAAAAAAGAAATATCTTATTTCTGTAGTCCATTGAATCTGTGGTTGTTTCCTTGACCTAACTTTTAATTTTACCTCTTGTACATATGTTATAATACAATTTCAACCAGCGATCAGAATTTTTATCTGCCTTTTCAAAGACTGGCATCTTTGTAAGATCTCAAGTCACAAAGAAATGATCACAAATACAGACACTCAGGTACAACAGATGCTCATCACAGCAAAAATACAATAACAATCAGAAAACCCTAAAAAGTAACCTAAATACCTAGTAATCAGAATGTGGTGACATAATAATCCAATTTAATCAATGGAAAATTATGCAGACTGAAAATATCTGCAAAGAATGTTAATTGTCGCATAACATTGAGTGAGAAAACAAGACTACATATAATTCCATCTTAGTAAAGAGAACTATACGCATGTAGAAGAAGGACTATAATGAAATAGTTCCTTATGTTTGTGATGGTATACTTTTCTTCATTTTTCCCATTTTTCTAGAATGAACCTATATTGCTTTTACATTTGAAAATAAAAAGTTTCCAAAGACCAAAAAGGCAAGTTGCTACATTAAAATCCAGAAAGCTACAGTAAGCCTTTCCCCTCTCCTAGACTGGCTATTAGGAAGCTGCTTTCTCCTCTAACTCACTTTAAAGAGGGAAGGTGTTGTCACATTATTAAGCAATCAGTCAGTAGGGTTCATCCAAGAGCAATAAACTGACCTCTCAAGAGAAAATTAGTGAAGCTCAGGAAATTAGATCTGGAAACCCCTATTGAGTGGTCTAATGCATCCCTCAAGAATCAGTGCCATATACATTACACTTTCTGGTGTAGGCACTTTCCTTTCAATTTAATTTTAAAAGTTTCAAGTGATTACAATTTCACTGCTACATTTTAGGCCAGTCAACAAGCAATTAATCCATCTTCCCTCAGCATAACATAAAAACTCCAGTGAACTTCAGAGTTGTGTACCTAACTTTCTTTCCTGGACCTGCTAACAAACATCTTAGGCCTAGTTCAAATATCTTAGCTGAACAAATACAAATACTTTATACCTAGTTCAAATTCTAGTACCTCCACTTAGCTCTAAGACCTTACACATGTCCCTTTACCTATCTGATCCTAGGTTTCCTCATTTGATTTAAAAAAAAACAAAGGAAACCTCACTACCTACATCACAAAATTGTAGGAATTAATGAGCCAATGCATGTAGGGAATGCAGTAGTAGGGACTTGGGACATGTTTGGTGATTCTGGAGAGTTAGACTAGAGTTGAACAGTTGTTTTCCTGGCAGACAAAATAGTCTATATTGACTCAAGAACCCTTTCTTTTGGATTTCCCCAGATGATACTAGTGTGTTAGAGTTGACAGTACAGTTCATGACCTTGATAAGTAAAATGTAACTTTGGTACCCAAACCTTGGGCTAGTCACACCAATTAAGTTAACCAACCTCAGATCACAAATATGGCTCAGAGAGCACCCATGGAACCTTTTCATTGTTGATAAGAGTCCAAATTGGAACACTGGCCATGGAGATGGGAAAAAGAAAGTGGAATGAAGAAGTCACATCAGAGACAGAATCAGTAAGATTTGATGAATAGTTCATGTAGAGTCTGAAGGGACAGCAAGAATAATGCCCCAACTGCCTGACTTGGATGACTAAATGCACTGTTTATTCATTCAATAAATCATCTATTGAGCACCTACTAAGGGCCAAGCACTGTTCTGGGTTCAGGGGACCAAACAGAAAAAAAAAAAATCTCTGCCTTTGTGGAGCTTCTTTTCTAGTAAGAAAGATAGACAGCAAACAAATAAACAAATAAATAAACAAGGCCATTTCTGACTGTGATCATTGTAACATAGGAAATGAACAGGGTGATGGGATGGGGAGCAAGAGGACGGAGTCTAATTTAGGTATAATGGCTCAGGAAGGCCAGTCTCAGAAGGTTACATGTAAAATAGGTGGGTCCTGTAAGATGAGAAGTAGCCAATAGGTAGAAAGGAGGAGAAGCATTTTGGAAGAGACAGCAAGTACAGAGACCTTCAGTGGAAAAAGGCTAGGTGTGTTTGAAGGTAGGTGAGCTATGTGACTGGAGAAGAGAAGGGATTGGCAGAAGAGGAGACTGGAGAAGTGAGCAGGTTTCCTGGCCTTGACAAGCAGGTTCTTGGGAAAGACAGTGAATTCACACTGAATTTGAGACATCTGATGTGGAGATCTCCAAACTAAAGATCCAAGACTGTATCCTAAGAACTAGAGACAGACAGTACTGGAATTTGAGAAATTATTCAGTTGCAACAGAATCACCAGGGAGTATTCTTAAAAAGACAGATGTCTCAGGCATTACAAACACAGATTTCTGGGGGATCACCTTGCGAAATCCTAATTCAAGTAGGTCTTGGTTAAGACCGGGAAATCTTTTTTTTTTTTTTTCAATATTCCCGGGTAATTCTCGTCCGTTCATTCAAGAAATATTTTTTGCATTTCTACCATGTACCAGGACAGTTCTAAGTTCTGGAAATACAGCTCTGAACAAGTTAGACAGCTCACAGTCTAGAGTGATAATACACACCACAAAACAAACGAGCTGGTACATATGAAATAATTATGAGGAAATATACTACATAAATCCAGAGAGAAGATCTCTCTTTAAGGAACTGACTTGAGCTGATAACTGACGAATAAAAAGGAGGAGCCATGTGACAAACTTGGGGAAAAGCATTCCAGGCAAAGAGAATAGCCCATGCACTTGGTTGAGAATCCAGTAGATGAATCTAACATTTTGCTTATTCCCACTTGATTCATCAACCAAAATGAGGAAGAAGGCATGATGGAGAAGGTACTGTTTCATCTTTGTGCGTTCACCCAGCAAGCTACACTAAGCACGTGCCTTGTACCAGGCACTGTGCCAGGTGCTGACACAAAGATGAGCAAGTTGGTCCCCTCTCTCAGAGAGTGTACAGTCCAATGAGGGAAGCAGAGAACCAAATGAGTACAGCCCATGAGATAAGCACGAACATTTCACATGATCAGTTCACATTCTGAGAAAGCCGAGCAGATGATTCATACTTTTGAGTATGATTAATACTTTGGCGTATGTGAACAATTGCTTCCAAGACTCTGCATAATAACAATGTTTATGTGGTCCTGCCAGCTCAGAATATCTGGGTTTTTGTTGAAATATTTGCAACAATGGATACCAGGTTGAAGATACTATATACTGGACTATATTCAGAATATAGGAGGAAATAGCTATTTCCTAATAATAGCTTAGTTTTTTTTTTTTAATTCTTTTGTAGAGATGAGGTCTTGCTATGTTGCCTAGGCTGGTCTCGAACTCCTGGGCTCAATTATTCCTCTCACCTCAGCCTCCCAAAGTGCTGGGATTACGGGCATGAGTTACCAGACAATAATAGCTAATGTTTATTGAGAACGTGATGTCTCCTGGCTTAATGTGCAATCTCTCAGAGTCCTCGCAACACCCCTGTAAGCCAGAGGCTATTATTATGCATCTTTTCCTATGCTCAGCAAGGTGAAGGGACTTTCCTGAAGTCACTCAAATCAAACATGACAGCTTCCCAGCTCTGTCTGGGTTTGAGTCTCAGTTCTGGTCCACACTGCCTCTCCTGAATGACTTTGCCACTGATGCAATTGCTATCCTCCTTCCAGCTCCTCAAGTGAATTATTCTCTCTCTTCCCACCCCAATTACCCATCTGGGTTGTCTACACCAGCCAGATCTACGTGGGTTTCTCCCCATGAGTCCTGTTGCTGGAAGAGTGGATAGGAGAGGAATTCCTTGTTTCCACAGTTCAGAAAAAGTAGGGGGCACCTGAACAGGCACCAACTGGGTGGTGCCCACTGACTGCCTTTTCTAGACTCCACCTCCTGAGCCCCCCTGTGGAGTGTAGAAAACTTAAGAGACCAAAGCTGAGGACCTGGCTCCCAGTCCACCCATGGGGGAGGAGCGATCACTGGGCCTCAGTATTTAAAGGAAACTGCCTCAGGAGCCAGACAATTAAGGTAAAGTCAAGAAGTAGTAAGTCTGTTACCAATTGGATAGGGTGGGCCCTGTTTGGTCTACATATTCCAATTAAATGGTTAAAGAAAAAAAAAAATGAGCTCGGGCAGTTTCGATGGCTCACACCTGTAATCCCAGCACTTTGGGAGGCCGAAGCAGGAGGACTGTTTAAGGTCGGGAGTTCGAGGCTGCAGTGAGTTATGATCGTGCCACTGCACTCCAGCCTGGGCAACAGAGAGAGACCCTGTCTCAAACAAAAATAATCATAATAATTAATAAATAATGAAACGAGCTGGTCATCTTCAACTGGCAGCCTGGCCAGTTTGGGACTTAAAGGGCTTCCCCTGCTCTGAGCCCCCTTTTATTCCAGACTTCTCAGTGTGGGTCTGCGCGTCCCCTCCGATGTCTCTGGGTGTGTCCGCCAGAGAGTGGAGCTTCTCCGTCTGCGTTTCCCCGTTCCTCCGGGTGACTGTCTCCCCCTGCCATCCCCGCCTCCCCTCACTCCTTTTCTCCCTCCCTCCCTCCCTCCTTGCGGGGAGGCTCTTGGCCCGGGTCCCTGAGCCCGGGCGGGTGCTGGCGGAGGACGCAGAAGGGGTGAGGTCACGTCTCCCTTGAGCCCCGCGCCGCTGGCTTTTCAGAGCCTCGCCGCGAGCCGACCGCCAGAGCCCCAGACCGCGCCGACGGTGCGCTCCTCCGCCCTCCCTGCGCCCATGTCTCAGTACGCCCCCACCCGGACTTCAAGAGGGCTTTGGACAGCAGTCCCGAGGCCAACACTGAGGATGACAAGACTGAGGAGGACGTGCCCATGCCCAAGAACTACCTGTGGCTCACCATCGTCTCGTGTTTTTGCCCTGCGTACCCCATCAACATCGTGGCTTTGGTCTTCTCCATCATGGTGAGTGGATGAGGGCCGTGGGCGGCCGGGAGGAGGTGCCCAGGCGGCTTTTCGACCCTCTCGGGGACCTGGCGAGTCTTTGCGGCTTCCTTCCTCGCGGCCACACGCGCTAGGAGCTCCTTGTCCTCCGCACTTCCTCCTCCTCACCTTTCTCGGGCCCTTGCGGCTCTCCCCGCCACCCTCAGCACCTCCTCTGCGCTCGTGGAGGTGCACAGAGCCCTGGCCAAGCCTCCCCCAGGCGGTAGATTCCCTCTTCTTTCCAGCCCCCAGAGTGCGTCTCCAACCCTGGGAAGTTCTTCCGTGGACTTTGCAGCTCCTTCCTGCCTCCTCTGACGTTCCTAGGCACTGGCCCTGGTCCTTTCACTCTGCTTTTCTAGAGCCCCCCAAACGCACCGCCTTAGCGGGCACGAGTGAGCGCGCGCCCTCTCGGAGCACTCAGGCCCACGTCCTCACTCCGCGCCGGGTGCTCCCGCCCTCCAGGTTCCAAGACTGTCTCTGTCTCCGCATTTGCTCATTTCTCTCTTTGCTGCGCCCAGGTCGCCGCCTTGGCCACTCTCCGAGAGCTCCCAGGCGATTCGTTGCCCACCCCGCCACCCACCCACTGGCCCCGCGCTTTGGCACTGCACGCTCTCTCCCAGGAACAGTTCTTTTCGCTTCTTCCTACACTCATCTCCTGTTCCTTTCCTTTGTCTGGCACCCCGTTTCCAGCTCGCCCGAGGCTCACTCCCACCCACAACCTCTCCAGGCCTTTCTTGGGCACCCCCTGCGCCCCTCTCACCCGCAAAGTGCGTGCGCCTTTTACTCTTCCTACCTCAGCGCGCTGTAGGTCTCCGCCACTGATTGCACGCTGACCCTAAGCTCGCCTCTCTCGGCGTCCCCAAGGGCTCTCAGGCATCCCTCCACTGCTCTGTCCTTCGCCGGGCGCTTCAGGTTCGGTGCCGCTTCTCTGCGAGCCACCTCTGCTTGCCGGCCTCCCGAGCTACACGCCCCTCGAGGAGGTGCCTCCAGGCCGCCCCCCCCCCCGGAGCTCAGCTCCGTGATCCTCTTCAACCCTGGTCGGAACTCCCAGGCGAACCCCTCCAGGAAGGCGACGAGCGCCCGCCAGGGTCCTCGCCTTATTGACTGGAGCAGCTGACTCGGGGTGGCGGCGGGATGAGGTTCGGACTGGCACTGTCCCGGGACAACCCTGCAGCTGGCGCTCCCTCCCCACCGGCCCACCTCGCCGGAACACAGACCTCAGAGTCCGGATTCGCTAGGTGAAACTGCGAGCCATCCCTCCCCTCACTGTCAAGTCCACCCACACTTGCCCCTGGATGGCATCATATTTGATTCGTGGGTACCCGCAAGACTCCATTTGCACCCGCAGCTTGCCCTTTACCAAACCCGGTTTTGTAGGCCGTGTCTGCAGGAACATTCCCGCGCGCAGCCTCAGAAGTTCAGAGCATCTGGGTTCAAATCCCAGTTCCCATCACTCTCTAACTGGATGACCTCCAAAGTCACTGCATCTCTGAAACTCAGTCTCTTTGTAAAATGGGCGGAGTAGTAGCCATATTTCTTGAAGCTGTTGCGAGCATTAATGATACAATAATTGTAAAACGCTTAGAACAGTGGTCAGCATAGTATTATTATAAAATCTTTACTCAAATGTCACTTTACAAGGCCTTCTCTAATCACTGTCTAAAACCCAAACCCTGGCAACCTCTATTTCCCTTTTCTGGCTGGCTTTTGCCCAAAGCACTTCTCTCCATGTGATATCGTATTATTTTATTTATCCTCATGTTTATTGTCTGTGTCCCCTCATTAGAATATAAGCTCTATGACGGCAAGGATATTTGTCAGTTTTGTTTGTTACTGTATCTTCAGCACCTAGAAGAGAATCTGGCATGTGGTGCATGCTTGATAAATATTATGAAATGAACTCAGGCATGAATGAGTGATGTTAATGCATCGTTAATATTTTTTCTCCCATCCTGGAGCCCAGGAACCCATTGCATCCGGTTCCTTGAGACCAACCAGCCCACTTCCTCCCTTCCTTCCTCTCCCCAGATATCAGGTCTTGATTGAGTGTTTTGCAGATAGGCTGGAAATGGTGCTGCAGCCAAATTCTCCAGGCAGCAGCAGACACTCTCGCTGGCACTGGTGCCCACATTCTATCCTAGTTTATTAATGAAGCAGCCAATTCACCCCTTTCCCAGTGCCACTTAGAAAGCTGCTTGCAAAGGCTTTTTCCCTCATTGGGCTGCAATGAGCTAGCACTCCAGTTGGTAGTGACAGGCCAGATACCAATGTTGCCACTTGGTGTGCCCTGGGAGACAGAGTTTGTACATGCTTTGATTAGAAATCTCTCTTTTAAATCCCCTCTTCCCCAGCCCCTCCCCCAAGCCCTTTTCAGTAGTTTTATATCAAGAGTTCATTCTGTTGCCTATACATTCTACATACTGCCAGCATTCCATTGCTGGAGAAGGAAAGTTGACTGTGGGTAAGTTTCACGCCTTTTTAAAGCCTTGGTTTCTTCATCTTTAAAATAGAAATGTGAAAGCTGTTTTAAATCTAGCAAAACTGTTGTTAAGAATGAAACAAACAAAGCATGTCAAGCTCCTAAGACTATGCTAGGTACATGCAATAATTGTCAGACAGATGTATAGATCTGGAACCTGGAGACTTCATAAGTTGCTTAGGAAAACAGACAGAACATCACACAAGTGAAACCCAAATTTCTAAAAGATGGGCTCCTACATCCTCCCTATTGTCCTCTCTCTCTAAGGCACTGAAATGTTTTCCCACTGATGTAGTGCAGGTCTGGCTTAACAAATGTCATCACAAAGACTCCAAAGTCCAAAGGACAAAGAGAAAGAGGAAAGGTATTCAACAAGAAGGTGGCCAACCAGTTCTGCCAGGTGTGTGCTTTCCCTAAGGTATCTTATGATGTTCAATCCTGGATATTTTCAAATCTCGCTTACCTGTAATTTATGATAAGTTCAGCCACAGCAATGATGTCTCCGCTAGGGGTTGTACCATTACCAGGGAGGCATTTGGAAATGTGGGGGAGTATCTGTGGTGGTCTCAAAGATTTGGGGCACTACTGGCATTGCTGGAAAGACCCAAAGCATTAATATCTTGCCATGATAAGGATTGTTCCCTAATGAAGAATAGACACATCTACAATACCAACAGCACCCTGATTAAGAAGCACTGTAAGATAATGCAAATTGATATAAGCATGGATGCATGGAAGATATTGACAAGGCTCAAAATAACCAGTTCCCAGATGGTAAAAAAAAAAAAGAGTGATATCAAAACAATCAAAACCTATATTTATTAAATCACGCCTGAAATGCCTTCTATAAAATTATAAAGTTGGAGAAAGTGTTGGAGAATAAAACTACTTTGAAAAATCCACACTTGAGAATTCTCAAATGGATATCTGTATTCTTTCCACCATCTCATGTGGAGCCAGGTGAGCTCCAAGGTCCTGGGGTCTAGGAGACAACACACCACGCACAAGTTCCGGTCCAACTTACCTTGTATCAGAATGTTGGTGGGTTAAACATTGACAGTAGCAGAGACACAGAGTGTTTATTCCTCTATATACTGAAAAGTCTATTTGTTGAATGTGCACTTAACCTGTACTTAACTCTGGGGATACAAATCTCAAGAGTTTCCTCCCAGGCTGGGCTGCTGCTAGACCCATATAGCACGTGCATGTGAATATGAATGTGGCACACTCCCTCCATGCAGACACAGAGTAGATGACACTGAGATCTAGATCCGACAGAAAGAACAGTCAACAAGAAGAAAGCCAATTTACCCTGCTTAAAAAATTTGGAAGTACCAGTTGAAGATACTACCTTTGAAGGTAATAATGAAGAGTCGGGCTGAAGAGGGGAGGATTCATTGAAAGTCTGTCTAGGCTGGGCTCAGTGCCTCAGCCTGTAATCCCAGCACTTTGGGAGGCCAAGGCGCGTGGATTGCCTGAGCCCGCGGGTTTGAGACCAGCCCAGGCAACTTGGTGAGACCTCGTCTCTACAATAAAATAAAAAATATCCGGGCATGGTAACGTGCGTCTGTAGTTCCAGCTACTCGGAAGGCTGAGGCAAAAGGATCACCAGAGTCCAGCAGGTCGACCCTGGGGTGACTGTGAGTGTGCGTTCCACTGCACTCCAGCCTGGGCGAAGGAGTGAGACTCCAACTCAGAAAAAAAAAAGAAAGTCTGTCTAGGAAAACAACCAGAGATTGTCTACTAACCCATGCAACCAGGTACCTACTTCCTTACCAACCCTAACAGAAGATGGGAGACTTGCCCTCTGGTAAGAGTAAACAGAATGACCTCTAGACACCAGACACAACTGAGAGAAGAGTTGAAGGGTCAAACTAAAGATTGACTTTAATAGAAAATCAGCATGTTCAACAAGGAAGCTCCTGCCCCCGCTTAGTTCCCTTACTCTGGCATCCAGACAGAAGACTGGAGAATTTCTCCCCAAGCATGTGACCTGTCCAAAAGAAAACCTTTAGGAGTCCTCCAGAGAAATGATGAAATCTCCATCCAATCATCCCACAGAATTCCTACCCATTGACAAGCTTCATCCTCACACACAAAACTTCCAAGCTGCTTTTTGGTGTCTCACTTTCCAGTATAATGAGGCAGCCAAAGATTATCAGATATTTGAGAAATTCTTTGACAAAAAAAAAAAGCCTGTGGTTTACAGAAGAAATAAAGCATAAGGCAATAAATAATGCAAGAAGTAAAAGAAAACTTCAAGAATAGATGATTAACATTCTCAGAAAGATGGGCAACCCTCTTTCAGGCCCTCTCCTGCTTAGGAGCTTTTCTGTCTTCTTAAACTCCTGAGCTCTCATCCAAAAAAAATGTTCTCAGAAAGATAAGCAAATATCTAAAAGACAAGAACAGGTTGAAAAAAAACAAGCACAATAGCGCTCTTGGGAATTAAATTTTTTTTTAAGAAAGCAGTAGAAGGACTAGAAAAGTTAAGGGAGACTCAAAGAAGTAATACAAAATTCAAAAAGAAGGAAACAAGCCAAGGATCCATCGATGGATGAATGGGTAAATAAAATGTGGTGTATATACACACAATGAAATATTATTCGGCCTTTAGAAGAAAAAAATTGTGACACGTCTCAACCTAGATGAACCTTCAAAATACTGTGTTGTTAGAATTCAGAATCGCAAAGATGTAGAATCAACCTAAATACCCATCAACTGATGAATGGATGATGAAAATGTGATATATAGATAAACCATGGAATAATATTCAGTCATAAAAAAGAATGAAATCATGTATTTTGCAGCAACTTGGATGAAATTGGAGACCATCGTCCTAAGTGAAGTAACACAGGAATGGAAAACCAAATACTGCATGTTCTCACTTACAAGTGTGAGCTAAACCAAGAAACTGCAAAGGCATATAGAATGGTATAATGGACACTGAAGATTCAGAGTGGGAGGGATGAAAAATCACCTATTAGATACAATGTGCACAGGTGGGGATGGTGGGTACACTTAAAACCCAGACTTTTTCGCCACTATACAATGCATCTATGTAACCAAAACCACTTGTACCCCCAAAAGCTATTGAAATAAATGAAATATATATATGTCTATAATGCTAAGTAAAAGAAGCCAGTCATAGGAAGACAAATATTATATGATACCACTTATATAAAGTACCTAGATTAGTCAAATTCATAGAGACAGAAAGTAAAATGGTGGTTGCCAGGAGTGGGTAGGAGAAAATGGGGAGTTATTTATCAATGGGTACAGGGTTTCAATTTTGAAGATGGAAAAGTTCTAAAGATGGATCTTGCTAATGGTTGCACAACAAAGTTAATGTACTTAATGCCACTAAACTGCATGCCTTAAAATGGTTAAAAGAGTAAATTCTATGTTAGTTCATTTTACCACAATAAACAAAGGAAATATTCCCCCCAAAAGATAGAAATAATCAAGAAAATATAATAAAATTTGAGAATCATTCCCAGAAATCTAATATCTAATTAGAAAGTTCCAGAAAAAAGGAAATAATATAGAAAATGGAAAGAATAAATTATCTATTAAATAATATAAGAAAAATTAACAGAAATGAACACATGAGTTTCCAGATTAAAAATATCCCCAAGGACCATCCTGGTAAAATTTCAGATATTTAAGGATAAAATTTCTCTCCAATCCTGCAAACTTAAAGAGCAGAAACATGATATGCATGGATTGATAATGGCTTTTGAATTCTTATCAGGAATGCTGAAATCTAAACAAAAGTGAAAAAATGACTTCAAAATCCTCAAGGAAAATTATTTCTAATTTTGATTCTAGACGCATCCAAATAGTCACTCAAGGGAGAGATAAAAATAAAGACCTTTTTAGACATTTAAGATCTCCAAAAAAAGGCCTGTCCTACACCTTTTCTCAGGACGACATGGGAGGATATGCTCTCCAAAAAAGGGGGGTAAACCAAGAAAGAGAAAGATTTGGGATCCAGAAAAGGGATTCAACAAAGAAAGAGGCAAGGAGAAGTGCAAAAAGTCAAAGCAAAGCAAGTAGTCTCACAAACCCATAGAAGATGCACTTGAAAATGGGTGGTTGGTCTGAAGTCTTCGTCACAATCCATTATCTAGTCATGGGCTGGCACAGTAAGCCATAGCCCTGCCCTGGGCCTGACCACACCTGCTCAGGAAGACAAGGGCAAAGGTCAGAAGAAAGTAAATACTCGCAGGATGAAATACAAACCAAACGGTTGTTCTTTCCAACTCACTCAGGCTCCCGCAGGAACTATTCATCTATTACAACTAAGTTTCAGGTGGACTTCAGTTAGGTTCAGAGGGACGACGAAGTTTTTTGTTTTGTTTGTTTTGTTTTGTTTTTGGTGTGTGTGTGTTTTGGGGTTTTTTGGTGAACTTGGAAATAACAGGTCTTGGTCCAGGCAGCTGACTCAGAGGGCTTGACACTGCCCACGAGTTGGAGCTCTGAATGCTGACTGATATTCATTGGATCTCTCGGTGTGACTTCTCTCAGTGTTCTCTGGCTCATTCCACATGATTGTCACCTGAGAAGTGGTATATTAATATTATGGACCCCTGTGATTTATTTCCTATGAATTTCTGCACTCGAAGCTCTGAAGAGCATCCAGATGGTTCCAGGTGATAAAGACCTTGTCTGAAGTGTATCAACATTTGGAGGCTATGTTCAAGATACCCATAGATTTTGCAGACATGCCTGTCACCCAAGCAGCCCTGCCTTCTCAGCACTTGCATAAGTTTCTTCAGTCTATGAGAGAGGGTGCCACTCGCATTTGGTATTTGGGAATTTGGAATTTAAACTGCTGTTAGAGTGCTTTCAGTTCTAGATCACTGAGGGTACAGAATATATCTATTTCAAGATGTCAGTCAGTGTGCTCATATCAAAAAATACATTTTAAAGGACATTTTAATTTACTGATGAAATCCTATAATAGCACACAATTAATGGAACCAACGAGCAGGTTATGCCCTAGGCCACCATGGACTAGATGCTACAATTCAATGATATCACAATTTTGTGTAATTCCTCTGGAACTTAATTTACTCTGGGTAATATGGAAGGAGGAGGGTCTAGAATTAATTTAAATCTATTTTAAAATCTATTTAAAGGAGGGTCTGAATTTAAATCTATTACTCAGTTGTTTTGATGAATTTAAGGTTTGGGCAACATGGGGAATGAGGATTTATGATATGTTCAATTGTACAGAAATAAAGTCATACTTCTGCACACACACACACACAAAGAAATGCTATAGCCAGGCTCGGTAGCTCAACCTGTAATCCCACGCCTTTGGGAGGCTGAGGTGAGTGGATTGCCTGAGCCCGCGGGTTCGAGACCTACCTGGGCAGCGAGACCTCATCTCTACAGTAAATCAAAAAAATCAGCCGGGCGTGGTAATGCATGCCTGTAATTCCGGCTACTTGGAAGGCTGAGGTGGAAGGATCGCTGGAGCCCAGCAGGTCAAGGCTGTGGTGGCCGGGAGCGGCCACTGCACTCCAGTCTGGGCAACAGAGTGAGACTCCAACTAAAAAAAAAAAAAAGAAATGCTATAATAGCTAGATTTGTCATGTCATAATATATGGGGATATAGATAAAACAAGATTGGCCACTAATTGATGGTCATTGAAGCTGGCTTATGGGAACGTGGGCATTTATTGTATTATCCTGTGAATTTTTGTATACATGTAAAATTTTCCATAATAAAAAGGAAAGAAAGCTGGATACAGTGGCTCATGCCGTAATCCCAGCACTTAGGGAGGCCAAGGCAAGTTGGGCTGCTTGAGCCTAAGAGTTTGAGACCACTTTAGGCAACACAGCAAGACCTCGTGTCTACAAAAAAAAAATCTAAAAATTAGCCAGGCATGGTGATGTACACCTGTAGTCCCAGCTCCTTGGGAGGTTGAGATGGAAGGATTTCCTAAACCCAGGAGGTTGAGGCTGCGGTGAGCAGCAATTGTGCCACTGTACTCCAGCCTGGGCAACGGAGTGAGACTTTGACTCACATAATAAATAAATATAAAAAGGAAAGAAAAGAATCTCCCTTCCAAAGTCATTAAACACTGCCCAGGTGAATGGCAGCTATGATAGCAAGACAACTATTAAATAAGCTAGCCAAACAGGCCATGGTTGGAGTTTGTCATTAAATAATAAGCAAACTATTTCTGACTTATAATATGTGAATTATAATGATGACTTTGAAGGATGCCTTCAAATAATTATCAAGGGGAGGCCAGGTAGAACTCACACCCTACTTTTCAACCCTTAATTAGCTAGAAGATCTAGCTAAAATGCAGATTACACTCCTCTTTCAAGGCTCAGCTCCTCCATGAAGCTTTTCTTGATTGCCACCTACTTTTATCACCCTAGGTTGTGACCCACTATACTCTGAACAGATTTCCTCTCAGGTCATCTCTACTTCTTTGCACTGATTTGTGTATGTGAGTCCCTTGAGGTTGTCCTGTTGGCCCCAATACCTAGCACAATGTCAGGCATAAGGTCAGCATGTAACAAACGTTTGATGAATGAATCAATTAATGAATAGTTACATAGGCCTAAGTCTGCTTCTACTCTTGTCTCTGAGGATTCCCTTCACTTCCCCCACTGTGTGCTGCGTTTCTGCCAAATTTTTTTCGGAAAATAGCCAGGAGACCCAGGAAAATGCCAAATGTCACTGAGAGGTTGGCCAAGGCTTGGTTCCCAAGGATAATTTTCCTCGTTGGTCCAGAGCTCACTGATACCCATATACTACAGGCCAACAGGTCCACATTTGGAAACTGATCTTTATTCTCAGCTTGCTGGTTTAGGACAGGACACTCTTCAGTCCAAAGTACTTCATCCAGAAACGTGAGCCTAAATGTACCAGAAAAATGTCCAGTTCTGCAAGTTCAAGAATTAAGACAGACTCTTCACAACCATGCTTCTCAGACATCTGATTCTGCCTGATGTTAACAAGTTTTACCAAAAAAGTGCAGGAACTGGGAGGATGAAATTGAGAAGGCTAATACTAAGTTAAGCAAAGGTTAACTGTTTCCTTTCCTTTGGAGCGTCTTGGAACCTTTGGCAAACCAGTATGCTTTGTGGTTCTTTAATGGAATGGTGTGGCATGGAGCATTTACTAAGGATTTGCCCGAAATCCTTGGATCATAAGGAAATATATCATGGGGAAATACTGTTCTTAATACCTTGGTTCTCACTTTAATGAATAGAGCTAGTGTTGTTATGGGGGGATTATAGGGTGCTCCGTCCCTAAAATTCTTGCTTTGTAGAAGCACCTCTCCCCATTTCTTCCAATGCAGATTTTTAAATGAGTCTTCCTAGCCAAATGTCTGTGGATTTTCTTCTTCCCTTATTCTCTATTTTGGCCACAGGAGAAATTCAGGGACTTGTCTTTCTGTTTCCTTTATCCTTGATATCATATCTCCTGTTCTTCAAACCAAAGGAGACTGCTTGTATTTAACTCCTTCTTCCAATAACTTGATTTGTTCTTTGCTGTGGATAATTTTTATAGCAGTATGCTGTTGCTCTTATTGTTGCAGTTACTGTTATAACACTTGTACACACGTATTTACTTTTCAAAGCTTTTTCATATTGACACACTTTCACTTGTTCCTTGCAAAATCCCAGCAAGGGCCATAAAAAAGCCCTCCTTCTTATGTGTCCATGAGAAGATTGAGACTCAGAAGGGTGATGAAATCAAACATGGCAGGGCTTGCCCCCATGGAGTTTGCAGTCTTGTCCCCTGAGGCATTATAATCAGACAGATGCCTTGCCCTTTGATGGGAGCACAGCTTTAATGTTCCGAACGCTTTCTCTTTTAGCAGATTTACCCCATCAATATAAGAAACATCATATAAAACTCTCAATCAAGCCTGGCAGAATTCCTCCCTAGACTTTGGCTTTAATGATAGATAGCTAAAAGGCCTATTCTCACTTGTTCTTGAAGATATTTATAGGAGGAAAAAGCCCAAAAACCCAAGAAGGAGACACGAATGAATCAATGGTGATGAAAAGGAAATGCACCGTGCAATCTGGAAGCCCATCTCAGAATTCCCAGCAACATCTTTAGGCATAGAAACTTAGGAGCAAGCAAAACCTAAGCAAGAAATCCCAAAGTCATCTGAAAACTCAGGTGTTATTACTAAAAATATTTACTAAGTGTCCACATACATCAAGCTATGTTAGTGGGAATCTGCTATCTAGGAGTTTAGAATCTAAAACAATATTGATCTATATAAACAGAATTCTTACACCTGGAGAAAAGTATCCTAGACTATGTTCAGGCATTGATGCAAGTCTACAGGTGAGGGTTAGGAGGGAAGGATAGGAAAAGAGATAGACAGAGAGACAAAGAAAGAGAGAAAAACTCACTTCCCACTGACTAAATATGTACTAGAGATAAAGGAGTGAGAAAGATGAGGATGGCTTTGGATGACAAAATAGGTGGTTTGAAGAAAAGAGAATATGTCCTAAAATTAGGATTTCTGTACTGGCAACTAAACAGGTCAGAATATTGGCATATTCACAATAGCAAACAAAATTTAAAATACCAGAAACAAACTTAGGAAGCATGCAAGGTCTCTACAAAGAAAACGTTACCAAGAGATTAAAATTTTTAGAACATTAACTAGATACAGAGGCATAATATTATATATTTGATGGTCGTCCAACATTAGTGAAGTGCATCGTAAAATGAGTTGCTGTGGCTGGGTACAGTGGCTCACCTCTAGAATCCCAGCACTTTGGGAGGCCAAGCGGGGAGGATTGCTCGAGCCCGGGAGTTTGAGACCAGCCTGGGCAATATAGCAAGACCCATGCCATTGTCTTGCTAAGCTATGGGTGGCCATGTGATCTTTGAGCTATTGCCAGGCCATGTTTTCATAAGCTTTGGCCCTCTACCCTACCCTGGGGAGATAAATCTCCTCTCTCTCTCTCTTTCATTTAGTTTTTACATAAACTATATTTTCTAATCTGAAATATATATATATATATACATATACATATATATAGCAAGACCCTGTCTGTATTTTTAAAAATGATTTGCTAAGCATGAAGTATGGTGCTAGCACAAAGAACACTACTAAATATTCATTGTTGTTGTTATAAATATGAAAGTTTTGAGACGGATATAAGTATTGATCCCAACATAGGAGATTGACTAAGTAAATTATAATCTACTTATTTATAACACAGAATATTACATTACTATAGGGACCCTGCTTTTGAAGAATTTTTATGACACAAGGAAATGTTTGGGTAAAGAATCAAGTAGAAAAACAGGAAGCCGGGCTTGGTGGCTCAGCCTGTAACCCCGCGCCTTTGGGAGGCTGAGGTGAGTGGATTGCCTGAGCCCGCGGGTTCGAGACCCGCCTGGGCAGCGAGACCTCATCTCTACAATAAATCAAAAATACAGCCGGGCGTGGTAGCGCATGCCTGTAATTCCGGCTACTCGGAAGGCTGAGGCGGAAGGATCGCCGGAGCCCAGCAGGTCGAGGTTGCGGTGGCCGGAAGCGGCCACTGCACTCCAGTCTGGGTGACAGAGTGAGACTCCAACTCGAAAAAAAAAAAAAAAAAAAGAAAAACAGGAGAAAATAAAACATTGTATGTACAATGAGATCTCTCATTCTTTGTCAATTAAAAGAATCCACATACCCACATACAAGCACTCACATGCATGAAGTAAGAAAAGGCTGGAAAGTATTCTAAAATGTCCACAATAGTTTTCTCTAAAGTGGCAGGACTATGGACAGTTATAATGCAAAGATGAAGAGACAAACTCTATTATCAGCCCTGCCAGGGTGTGAATCCTGGCTCTACTGTTGATTGTTATGTTACATTGATCAAATTATTTAAACTCTCTGAGTCTCAATTTCCTCATCTGTAAAACAGTATCACCTACCTCCAAGGAGTTGTCATGTGAATTAAATTGGTTAACATATGCAAAGTACTTGATACATCTTGGCTATTAGCATTAATAGTAGTCCTATAATAAGTTTTTAATATTTTCCAAATTGTTTATAAAATATTTAGACCCAGGCCGGGCTCGGTGGCTCAGCCTGTAATCCCAGCACTTTGGGAGGCCAAGGCAAGTGGATTGCCTGAGCCTGAGGGTTCGAAACCAGCCCTAGCAACTTGGTGAGACCTCGTCTCTACAATAGATCAAAAATTAGCCAGGCATGGTAACATTCGCCTATAGTTCCAGCTACTTGGAAGGCTGAGGTGGAAAGATCGTTGGAACCCAGCAGGTCAACACTTTGTTAACATGCCACTACACTCCAGCCCAGGGTGACAGAGTGAGACTCTGACTCAAAAAAAAAAAAAATTTAGAACTCATCTTTAGTCAGAAATAAGCATTTTTCTAAAGGTGGCAAAAAGAAAAAATCTTCAGCAAAAAGGAGGATGGAGTTAGTAATTAGGTGCATCCTTCTCCACCCTAACAGGTGATTCTTGCTCTAAATCATATATTCTATTGCTGACACAGCTCTCTGATTAACTCAAGACAAATGCTGTTTTATGCTGATGCTTTACACTAGTCTTGAAAATCTTTACAGATAGAGAAACTATAGCTTAGCACAGTTCCTACCACAAAGTAAATACTTGGAAAGTATCAGCAGTTTTGTTGTTCTTCCAATTCCAATGAGGATTTTTTTTTTTGTCTAAAATGTTAAGAACTAGCTCTTTCTTATTCTATATCCCAACCACATAGAGGGCACCTGATGCTCCTGAAATAAATTCTTCGTGTTTTTGAAAGACATGTGGCTCATTATCTTTTCCCTGGAACCACACTATTCCCTCAGTAAGTATCTACCAAGGCAGAAAACAGAATGTCTCCATCACTTCAAACATCCCAGGAGCTCCCCCAGAAATCTCATTCACATTCATATTACATTGTGGCAAAGTTCAAGGCCTGTTCCCATGAGAAGGAAAATGAGAGAGGCTGGGGGGATGGCAAATAGATGTCTGCAGAGCCAAGGACAGAGAAAGCCTGGGTCATCAGCCATCTCTTCCAGTGATGGCCATCTTGGCCCCTGTCACCATGGTAAGTAGCTGGTTTGGATGGCAGTTTGCTCTGAAGAAAGAGAAAAGCTGGACTAGGGAATTCAGGTGAGGGGGGAAGCTTAAAGCCAACATGAAGAAGCATCACTTGAGAGTGCAACAACAGAGTGTGTGGTCCCCTTAGAGAAGGTTCCACAGCACCTGGGAAACTTTCTACCACCATTCCTCAAGGGTGAAAACCACGGAGAGAGGTTCTCCCATGTTTATTCATTCAATTTGTTAATGCCTACGAATGTGCCAAGCACTTTGGGGGCCATGGAGACAAATGCCAGCTTTGTACAGATGACATTTGGGGTTCTCAGGTACTAGAGGTAGCCTACATGTTGGGTTAGTGAATTCACCATTCTTCATCCCCTCAAGGATTTTGAACCAGTTGAGAAATAAGATGCAGAAAACAAAGAGATGAGTTGTTTGGAGAGTGTGGCTTCAGATCTCCGCAGCCAAAGGGGTGTGCTAACACTACCCTGAAATTGGATAGACTTGCCCATTCCCTCCAGGTAGCACAAGACAACAATCTACCCCTTTCTTGTCCAATGAGACAATCAAAATCTCAACTCTCCAGGAAGTTACATCCAAGGGTGGAGACAACAGACCATATACAATTAGCAAACCCCCAAGATCATTTTAAAGAAGAGAATAAACAGGGAGGCATGTGAGAGAAGGACTACTGGGGGCAAGTGGTGAAGGGCAGAGATTCTGTTTTAGAAAGGGTAGTCAGCAAAGGCTGAAGGATGAGAAGGAACCAGCCATGGGAAAATCTGGGCAAGGCTGGGAAGTGCTAAGGCCCTGGGGTGGGAAGAAGCTTTCAGGACCATGTGCTATGTTGTCTGTGTCATTCACTTAAAATGGACTTAGCACCCCCAGGAGAGGATCCCAAGAGAGGTTACACAGTAGAGAGCTAGGGCTTCTGTTACCCAGTGGGTATCCCATAAGAGCTCTTAACAGAACATGACCTTGGGCTGGGTATGGTGGCTCATGCCTGTAATCCCAGCACTTTGGGAGACCAAGACAGAAAGTTCACTTGAGCCTAAGAGTTCAAGACCAGCCTAGGCAACATAACAAGACCTTAACTCAAAAAATAAAAACAAAAACAACAGAACTCTGATTTTTTTTTTTAGTGCTCCAGTCTGAATTCAACCTACTCCCACACTCAACACCAATTCTTGGTTTACTCTTCCTTCAATCCTCATTGCAAACTGGAACAATGACTACTTGAAGCTAATTTGGTCATTGAAGAAACCAGGTCTATTTTTCTCTGGGGCCCAGCTTCTCTAGGTATTAATGGCCTGTGAACCTAAATGGGGCTTACATTAATCAAGAGCCCAGGTGTCACTGGTTCTTGTCCCTCCCTGCTAAGTCAACACCCTGCAAAACTCCCTTCTCTGTTTCTAGGAGGTGTTTCTCATGTGCTCACACAAGTCTGATCTGCTAACCATCACACCGGTGTGCCCTGGCTGCTGCTACCAGCGGCCGCAAGGGTAAGCATCAGGCACCCCTAGGCTACTTCTAAGCCCTGCCACCATCTCTTGACAGACACCGCCAACTTCTCTAGAAAACACAATTAGTCCACTGGAACCTCAAGGTGCTCTGTCTCTGGGCCTTGTTTCTTTACCAAAAAAAAAAAAAAAAGTATCAATCTTAGTGGTTTTTAGTATATTTAGAAGGTTGTACAACCATCACTACTACCTAATTTCAATAAATTTTCAAAAGTCGAAAAAAAAATCCATGCCCATTAGCATGCACTCCTCATTCCCCCAGCCCCTGGCAACTTCTAATCTACTGTCTGTCTCCATAGATTTACCAATTCTGGATACTTTATATAAATGGAGACCTTTATATGATCTTTTCATTTCTGGCTTTTTTCACCCGGCACACTGTTTTCAAGGTTCATCTGTATTGTAGCAGGACTTCCTTCTTTTTAAACCTGAGTAATATTCTCTTCTGTGGGTGTTGCACATTTTGTTGTTCTGTTCATTCATTGATGGACATTTGGGCTGATTCCATTTTTGGCTCTTTTTTTTTTGAGTTGGAGTCTCACTCTGTCGCCCAGACTGGAGTGCAATGGCCGGTCCCAGCCACCGCAGCCTCGCCTACTGGGCTCCGGCCATCCTTCCGCCTCAGCCCTCCAAGTAGCCGGAATTACAGGCATGTGCTACCATGCCCGGCTGATTTTTTGATTTATTGTAGAGATGAGGTCTCGCTGCCCAGGCGAGTCTCAAACCCACGGGCTCAGGCAATCCACTCACCTCAACCTTCCAAAAGCGTGGGATTACAGGCTGAGCCACTGAGCCCGGCTCATTTTTGGCTCTTATAAATAATGCTGCTATGAACATTCATGTCCAAGTCTTTTGCATGAACATGTTTTTCAGTTGTCTTGTGCATATATGATAATGCTATGTTTAACTTCTTTTTTTTTTTTTTTTTTTTTTGAGTTGGAGTCTCACTCTGTTGCCCAGACTGGAGTGCAGTGGCCACTCCCAGCCACCGCAGCCTCAACCTGCTGGGCTCCGGCAATCCTTCCGCCTCAGCCTTGCGAGTAGCCAAAATTACAGGCGCACGCTACCACTCCCGGCTAATTTTTGATTTATTGTAGAGATGAGGTCTCGCCTGCCCAGGTGGGTCTCAAACTCGCGGGCTCAGGCAATCCACTCACCTCAGCCTCCCAAAGGCGCGGGATTACAGGCTTAGCCACCAAGCCCGGCATATGTTTAACTTCTGAAAGAACTTCTAAAGAACTTCTAGACTGTTTCCAAAGTGACTGCAGCATTTTACATTTCCAGCCCTGCATGAGGGTTCCAGTTTCTCTATATCCTCAATAACACTTGTCATCTGTCTTTTTTGTTCTAGCTATCCTGGTGGGTGTGAAGTGGTATCTTTTTGAGATTTTATTTGCATTTCCTTAATGATGAATAATATTGAGTATAATAATATGTGATGTGCTTATTGGCCATTTATGAATCTTCTTCAAAGAAATGTCTCCTCAGCTCCTTTGCCTATTTCTAATTGGGTTGTTTATCCTTTTATTGTTGAGTTGTAAGAGTTCTTTATACAGTCTGGACACAAGTACTTTCTCAGATATGTGATTTGCAGATATCTCCCCCCTTCTGTGAGTTATCTGGGCCTTGCTTCTTTCACTGTCTCATGAGTCTTGTTGGAGAGGACTGTTAATATCTTGCAGAGTTTTCTGTGAAACCACTTTCCATTTTTGCTTTAGCCTCTTTCCCCTTTGGCGCCTGACATGACCCTGGGATAAGGACAGATTCAAAGGCAGACACCATGTTGGTTCAGGCCCAAAACTCAACTCCTGAGTCTGAATCCCAGTTCTGTTTCTTATTCTAACTTCTCTGAGCCTAGGTTTTTCCACCTATACAATGGGAATATTAATACCAATCTCCCTGCATAGTTTTCAAAATTAAATAAGATAATGCTTGGTCCCTTTACACTCACTTAAGCCTCACAACTAATCTGTGCTATAGATATAATTATCTCCATTTTACAAATGATGAAAACCAAGTTTCATAGCCATCCCTGCAAGGCCTTATTTTTTTTGGGGGGGTTGGTTACTGCTGTGTCTACTTTATAACATTGCCTGTAATAAAATGGGGCACAGTGCAATTCACATACACGTATTCACATACAAATATTGGCAGCTAGTTGGGGGAGAGTTCCTTTTAGAAGAAAATCATCAGTAATTCTGGCTTGTGAAATGAGGGCAAACCAGTTCTTCCCTATCACAGAGTTCTGTCTTATTTCCTTTATAGCACTTCTCCTTGTCTGAAATTTCACTTTTTAATTATATGTTTCAGTACTAATTGTATGGTTCCTTCAGGCCAGGTGTGGTGGCTCTCACCTGTAATCCTAGCATTTTCGGAGGCCAAGGTTAGAGAATTATTTGAGCCCAGGAGTTCAAGACCAGACTGGGCAACATAGCAAGGCCAAATCCCTACCAAAAAATTAAAAATAAAAATAAACATCCAGATGTGGTGACATGCACTGCCGTACCAGCTACTTGAGAGACTGAGATAGGATCAGTCACTTAAACCCAGGAGGTTGAGCCTACAATGAGCTATGATCATGCCACTGCACTCCGGCCTGGGCAACAGAGAAGACCCTGTCTCAAAAAAAAAAAAACTTTGGAGGCAGAGACTTTGCCTGATTCACACCTGGCTGGTATCCCCAGCACTTACAATGTGTCAGAATATGAGTATAGTAGTGGCTTAATAAATTTTTAGTGAATAAATAAATACATATGGCAAGTGACCTACAATGTTTAGTTGTCTAGGAAATGTCCCATTAGACCTACTATCTCCCTTCTTGCGGCTGAAAATATACAATAGTTTCCTCTTACTACATATTAGCAATGTGCCAAGTTCTGTGCTAAGAACTCCTTCATTCAATCTGCCTGAAAATTCCATGAAGTAGGTACTTATTTTATCATCACCCCCATTTACAGAATCAGAGACTAAGGCACAGAGAAGTTAAGTGACTTGCTCAAAACTGCAAGTGGATCGCAGAACTGGAATGAAACCCAGACAGACTGACTCAGAGTCCACACACTCAACCACCACGACATAGTGCCTTTCAGTCTTAGAAAAAACATCTCATCTCCAAGGCCAGTGTGAGGTTATGGTCCCCAAACTTCAGTCTCATAGAAGATACCCCAGTTTATGGAACAGTTGGAGGATACAACTATATCTCTCGCCTTTAGGAAGTCTCAGATCCAAATGAAGGCCTGTCCACAGGACCCTCACACACAATCAAATGAAAGCTAAAAAATTAATCTAATCTTCTCGATCTGAAGATAGACTGATGATGAGTAGTTTGGAGGACCCCAAAAAAAAAAAATCACCAGATAACTAACAGAATTAATCACTTTAGGATCACAGAAATAGAGCCTCACCTGTTTGGTCAACAGAGCATTCTTTTTATACACCAGCAACCATCAACTGTCCAAATGGCTAGATAGTTGGGAAAATTCATGAGAAGGCTGTTTACAAACAATGAACAGCTACAAGTTGGAAAATGAAAATCTGGCTATATGATTATTTTCTTTTATATACAGAGGGAATACTAAGTGTCAGATCTTCCATTAGGCACCGGAAATAGAGTGGTGAGTACAATGAGATGTGGTCTGTGTCTTCGCAGAGACCTCAAAAGTCAAAAGGCAACAGAATAAAGAGACTGTGACTCGCATCAGGAGCCACCAAGGAAACATACCAGGGGCTGAGTCAGAGCTACCAACTATGGTCAGGGGACCTGCTTCAGATAAGGAGCTGAGAAGGCTGTCCTCAGGAAGCCTATGTGTAAGCTGAGATCAAAAGAATGTGCAGGCGCTGACCACGTGAGATGGAGAAGGAAGTGACCTTCAAGCAGAGGTAACAACAGGCAACCGGAAGAGGGAAGCAGTCAAGACCAGGAACTGGAAGAGGGAGGAGGTGAAGACAGGGAACCTGAAAAGGGAGGCAGTGAGCAGCAAGGAAGGCTCCCAGTGAGGCCAGAGAGGCATGCAGGGGCCAGACGTACAGGGTTATGGGCCAAATGAAGAATGTGAGTCTCTCCAAGGACAATAAGGAGCCAGTGAAGACTTTACAATCAAGGCCACACAGGATTCCTTTCCTGTCCACCCACACAAGGGATGTGTGCTCTGTTCTCACAAGGCATTATCAGATTTTAGGAACTCTCCAGAAAAAAGTCACTTCACACTAAGGTGGCTGCTCAGGCTTCACTCTGTCACCTGTGCCTAATCAAAGAAGAGGATCAAATGATAAAACTCTTGGTTTTTATTGAGGTCTTTTTTTCTCAACACTGGGCACAATCATTAGAAAATAAATGGACAAGGAGAATGTGGAACGTATAAAAGTATACATAATAGCTTATTTGTTGTCTTGTTCATCAATCAGTTAATGTCATGATAATAATATTAACAATAGCTAATGCTTATTGATGCTATTTTCCAGGCACTGTTCCAAGCACTTGGCATTCATTAACTCATTTCATCCAGAATGGCCAGAAAGCTAAAAGAAAAAGCAACGGAAAACGTCTTCCATTATTATTTTGTGTCTGAGGGCTAATTTATTTTGAGAGTGAATGTAGAAATTTGGTGGTAGGCAAGAAGAAAGAATATAAGTAAACTTTTGACCGTGAGATAAGTATGAGCATGAGACAAGCAGCACAGCTTAGAAATATATTTGCCCTATTTTCTCTATCAGTGACCAAATTTTTTATTAAACTTGAATTAGGTGATCTATCTGGTGCTGGTGCATCAAACAGTGCATCAAATCTAGCTCTTAAATTCTTTTGGGGCTTAATAAAATACTTATTGTAGGAACTTTGTCAATAAACACACTATATTTTGCATAAGCGTGTAACCCCCTTAGAAAGTTTCCTTTGAAACCAGAAACATTATGAGTCTCAGAGAGTAAAATGGGGTGTAAAACTGCCTTTATCCCGGGGTTATTGTAAAGATGCAGTTGTATGATGCACATATAGTGGTTAGTCCAGAGGCCTGCCACAGAATCGAGTTGTTGTTTTAAATTCAAAGGGTACATATGCAGGTTTGTTACGTAAGTATATTGTGTGATGGTGAGATTTGGACTTCTGTTAACCCTGTCACCCAGGTGGTGGGCATGGTACCCAACGGATGATCTTTCAACCCATACCCTTCTGCCTCTCTCCCCCCTTTAGCCGTCCCAAGATCTGCTGTTCCCATCCTATGCCCATGTGTATTCAGTATTTAGCTCCCACTTGTAAGTGAGAACATGTGGTCTGCCACAGAATGGGTATTTAATAAATGTTAACCATTGTTTTAATATGATTGTTTATTATTGTTATTACTAATACACCTCCTGACTTCCCCTTTGGCCTCATCTTATCTCTATCTCTCTCCTGTTCTCCTCTCATGTCATTTTGCTCCTACAGCTCAGTCACACTGGGTTTTCTTGGGGACCTTCAGGAAAGGTCCCACCTGCACTAGCGAGACCTTTGCACTTGTTCTCTCTGCCAGGCATCCTCTTCCCCCTGCTCTGTGCAGATCTTCTCAAGTCTTCGGTCTACCTGCTCTCTCCTCAGAGAGAATACCCTTCTCCACCCTGTTTTTCTTGCCTTAATAATAGTCTGTGTTCTGGCAACCCCTTCGGGTCCCCTCCCACTGTGGGAGTTTTCTGTCCTCCCAATACATTCTGCTTTCAAAATAATAATAATAACAATAATAATCATAATAGTCTGTATTCATCTTGTTTGCCTGTTTGCTTATTTGTTTTTGGCCTCCACCAGAACACAAGCTCTATGAGGGCAGGGAGATGTACTGTGCACATAGACGATGCTCAGTAAATAGCTTTTAAATGAATGGTAAATGAATGAATGAATAGGTCTCCATCTAGGACAACTCTGGCTTCCCCTCAGAATGACCTGGAAAGCTTTCAAAAAAAAATACGAAGGTTTAGGTCCCACTCCCAGAGAACCTGCTTCCGCTGGCCTGGGATAAAACACAGAAATTTTTTTAAGCCTTCCAGAAAACTCTAAGATAAGGCTAGGGATGGGAACCACCAATACAGGGAAATATAAAAAGTACAACTTTGGAGAGTTTCATCTCCAGTCTACACTGGCAGCAACATTATAGGTGATGCTGTCTCATCTGGATGCTATCAAGTGGGATCTAGCAAGAGTTCTGTTTTCAAGACCAGAGAAAAGGGACAAAGTACTCTCCTTATTTTCTTGGCTTAGGATGGTGTTTCTCAACCCTCGCTGCCCCTCAGAATGACCTGAAAAGCTTTCAAAAATATACTGATGTTGAGGTCCCAGCCTGTTTACCGCTTGCTGTAAAGCATCATTTCTTGGAACATTGCGCCCACCAATATTCAGTACTAGTTATCAAAATTTACGGAGTTATTCTGGTCTCTCCTTCTTTGGGGTGTGGATGCCAGGAGTTGCCTGTGCTTTCTGACAGGTGACTAGGAGTCTCCATTGCGTGGCCTCATGGCACAGTCTTGCTGTTCCTTGCTGCAGACTTCTTGAGGTTCAGGGTAGAGACAGTCACCCTCATTTCTGACTCCTGACCAACTTTCCTCCCTTGGGTATTTAGATATCATGTGTCCATCCAGGGAAGGGGTGTATAAATAAGTTTGAAATAACTAGATGCAATGACCATGAGGTCATTAGTATTTACTACAGGAGAGAGGAACTTGCCTGCTTTTCTGTCAAAGAGTGACCATTGCTGGTTCAAGACAACTGACCAAGACCTGGACGTTCTTACTAGGTTTCATGACAACTATTACATTTTGCCAATATGAGCTCAGGCCCAGAGAAAAGTCACTGAAGGAGACTCGAGTGCTGTATAAAACACATGAGGAAAATCCACTTGTTTTATATTCTAAGAGCGAAGTGTCACAAATTCTTAGAACATTAGACTACACTCTCGTTCTATACTCTAAGATCTATTTGCATCACAGAGGAAAATAAAAATTTGACAGCAACTAAATTCTCTTCTTTTTAACATACTTTGCAGGATGAAAAGAGAGGCTTAGCACTTTAAAATAAAAGTAGTTGCTTTATGAAATTAGGAGATCTCTAGCCTAGAAAGGAACTCCAGGCAATGTCCAAACACCACAAATATAAGTGAAAAGACAATGACCTGGGGGAAAGGTGGGGCTTATAAGGAGTCACGGGAGGCCAGGCTCGGTGGCTCAGCCTATAATCCCAGCACTTTGGGTGGCCAAGGCAAGTGGATTGCCTGAGCCTGCTGGTTCGAGACCAGCCCGGGCAACTTGGCAAGACCTTGTCTGTACCATAAATTTTTTTAAAAAATTAGCTGGGCGTGGTAGCGCATGCCTGTAGTTCCAGCTACTTGGAAGGCTGAGGCGGAAGGATCGCCAGAGCCCAGCTGGGTGGCCATGAGTGTGAAACTGCACTCCAGTCTGGTCAATGAAGTGAGACTCCAACTCCAAAAAAAAAAAGGAGTCACAGGAGGTACTTCTTTGTGATGATGGAGCAGTGCTGTGTCCTGACTGTAGTTGTGGCTACTTCAATCCACATGGGGCAACATTTTGTACAGCTATATGCATACAAGCAAAAAACAAAAAAAGACAGAGTATACATGTGAAAAATGATGAAATCTGAATAAGGTCTGTACTGAATGAATAATTTTGTACCAACATCAATTTCCTGGTTTTGACAAAGTGCTGCAGTTAATTAGATATCATTAAGGGTCCCTGGGTGAAGAGTAAAACAAGAACTCTAGGTACTATCTTTGCAACTTCTTGTTGCAAAGATATGGCCTTAAACTATATAAAAATTGAAGTTATAGTATTTTTTTAAAGATAATAGACCAGGAAAACCTAGGAGAAAATTTTGCAAAATAGATAATAGGTCAAGGGATATTATTTACTGTGTTATTCAGTCCAGTTGCCACTCATCACATGCTACTATTGAGCACTTGAAAAACAGCTGGCAGCCCGGCGCGGTGGCTCAGCCTATAATCCCAGCACTTTGGGAGGCCGAGGTGAGAGGACTGCCTGAGCCTGTGGGTTTGAGACCAGCCCAAGCAACTTGGCGAGACCTCATCTCCACAATAAATTACAAAAACTAGCCGGACGTGGTGGCGTGCATCTGTAGTTCCAGCTACTTGTAAGGCTGAAGCAGGATTGCCTAAGTCCAGCAGGTGGAGGCTGCAGTGGCCATGAGCATGCCACCGCACTCCAACCTGGGAGACAAGAGTGAGACTCCAACTCAAAAAGAAAAACAGCTAGCACTGCAAGTTTTAATGATAATATTTTGGACATGTTGGAGCAAATAAAATGCATATTATTAGCCAGGCTCAGTGACTCACGCCTGTAATCCCAGCTCTTTGAGAGACCAAAACGAGAGGAATGCCTGAGTCCAGAGGTTCAAAACCAGACTGGGCAACATGGAGAGACCTCATCTCTAAAATAGATCAAAAAATTAGTCAGGCGTTATGGTGTGCACCTGCAGTTCCAGCTACTTGGAAGGCTGAGGTAGAAGGATTGCCTGAATCAGGTGGCCGTGAACATGCCACTGCACTACAGCCTGGGTGACAGAGTAAGACTCTAATTTTTAAAAAAAGCATATTATTAAAGTTAATTTTACCTACTTATTTTTATTTTTTTGATGTGGACACTAGAAAATTTAGCATTATCTATGTGGTTCCCATTATATGTGCAATATTATATATATTGCACAGTGCTGATCTATAATATATTTTAAAAACTTTCACTAATCAATTAGAAAAGACAAACCAATTTTAAAAACTAGACAAATGATATGGGTATAAAAATTTATCAAGAAGAAATGCATGTAATCCATAAATACTTTCATACACACATTTATTCACTCAACAAATATTTATTGATTTCTGTCTATGTTCTCTTTTCAGGTACTGTGTTAGTCATCAGGGAGAGCTGATCAGTTTTATGATAAGCTGATATAAAAAAGTCTCTCTGAGAGGATGAATTTGGAGCAGAGATCTGAAGGATGAAAAGATGTCTTAACCTCACCATTAATTAGAGGAATATTATTTTGAGATTCTTTTTCATCCATCAGAATGGGGGAAAATATTAATAATATACAGTATTGGCGAGGATGTGGAGGAAAGGACACTTAAATACCTTTAACGAGAGTATAGATTTGTGTAAACTTTTTGCAGGGCAATTGAACTTTGTCTCTCCAAATGTAAATCCACATACCCTTTGACTCAGAAAACTTATTCCTGGGAATCCATCCTAAGGAGAGATTTAAATGTATGCAAAATATGTGAATTAGTATTCCTACTGCAGCATATTGTGTAATCAATCACAACAAACTTTAAATAACTAAAATGTCTATAGATGAGGTGTGACTTATTTAAATTGACTATGAAGGCCTTAAAAAGAATGAGACATAAGGATGGGTACAGTGGCTCCCACCTGAAATCCCAGAACTTTGGAAGGCTGAGGCAGGAGGATTGATTGAGCCCAGGAGTTCAAGACCAGTCTGAGCTACATGGTAAGACCTCATCCCTACAAAAAATAAACAATTAACTGAGTGTGGTGGTACACACCTATAACCCCAGCTACTCAGGAGGCTGAGGCAGGAGGATTGCTTGAGCCCAGGAGTTTGAAGCTGTGGTGAGCTATGTTCGTGCCACCGTGCTCCAGCCTAAGGGACTGAGTAAGACCTTGTCTCTATTTTTAAAAAGAGAGAAGAGAGAGAGAGACAACTATACTCACAATGTTTTTGTAATTTGTAAGCTATTTGAAAACAAAAAGTTACCGAGAAAAGATTGTACCATGACAAATTAAGAGGTTCCTCAGGAATACAAGGATGAAGCAGCATTAGAAAGCCTATCAATATAACTCATTATTTTTATTTTTATTTTTTTGAGTTGGAGTCTCACTCTGTCACCCAGACTGGAGTGCAGTGGCCACTCCTGGCCACCGCAGCCTCGACCTGCTGGGCTCTGGCGATCCTTCCACCTCAACCTTCCAAGTAGCTGGAAATATAGGCGCGCGATCCACGCCCGGCTAATTTTTTTTTATTTATTGTAGAGATGAGGTCTTGCCAAGTTGCCTATGCAGGTCTCGAACCCACGGGCTCAGGCAATTCACTCACCTCAGCCTCCCAAAGGCGCGGGATTACAGGCTGAGCCACCGAGCCCAGCTTAACTCATTATTTTAAATCATGAGTGGAGAAGGGAATGAGATGGACCTAGAAGCACTAGCCTGGAAATTTGCCCATCTAATATTAAGTGGGAAAAAAGCAAGTTGCAGAAAAACAAGGTAGTATGATACTGTTCATACTATTAGAACAAAAGAAAAAGAAACCCATAACCAAAAAAGAAAAAACCCTCTGTGTCTGTGTGTATATACAATCACTTTACAAACTAGCTATGTGACTTTGGGCAAATTGTTTTAAATTCTCTGTGCCTGGGCAAGCTCTTCGGGTCCCCTCCCACTGTGGGAGCTTCTCTGTCCTCTCAATAAATCCTGCTTTCTTAAAAAAAAAAAATTCTCTGTGCCTCAAATCTCCCCATCGGCAAAATGGGAACATAAAGCATTTACCTCACATGGTTTTGGAGAGGACTAATAAAATAATCCTTGAAAAATATTTAACACAGTGCCTGACACATAATGATCAATAGATGTTATCTGTTAACATTGTTATTTTGTCAAAGGAAGACTCAGTGACCAAAACATTTAGAAAAAAGCAGGTTTTACTTAAAAAAAAATGCAAGAATGTCCAACTTTAAAAGGACTGGCTTGTCAAATAAGCACAACACAAGTATTTAAAAGAAACAAATGCAAAGTTGCCAAGGTTAATAAGTTTTATACTAGTCTGCTCATGGTGAAAACAAAACAATATCTTTCTCGAGATATTATAACATTCAGAAAGGAAATAACCTATGTTTAGATGCCAACATTGCAAAAGGTGGGAATAAAGTTGTCTTTGCCAAGATTTATGGGGAATGCTCAAGGTTTTAATATTTGAGGGATCAGGACTAGACAGACTGATACTGTTGTTATTCTTGGTTTATCTTGGGGTGAAAATTGCTGTTTCTTTCTCCTGACTATGATACATGATGTGCTTAGTCTTAATGGAAGCAAGAAAAAGTGTCAGTTTTCTTTTCATATTATTCATGGGGAAAAAAAAATCTGAAAGCAAATGCACCAAACTGCTAATAGGGTTGTCTCTGGGAAATAAGATTAGGGAAAAGCTGTACTATTTACTGTATATGTTTCTGTAGTGCTTGAATGCTTTACATATTCACAAATTGCATTAGTAATTTTTAAGAGAACAAATAAGCCCATATAAATTTTGAATATCTAAAGCCGGCCCGTTTCTTTCTAGTTCTTCCACACCAGATGGAATAGTTTGCATTCTAAGCTCCTCAGAGAAAGATTTATAAACCATGCATTTTCTCTAAAATCCATTTCTATCACTTCAGTCTGTCGCATCTGCCAGGAGAACCTTAGTATAAAATTCCAACTGGAAGAGAAAGAGAATTACAGCTGATATGTTGGAGAGCGGGGAAAGAAATCCTTCTGCTTCACTGTGAGTTCTCTACCCTTAAGCCCAAGACCCTCAGCCACTGAAGTCCTTCAGAATGATATCTGAGTGTTCAAAAGTCTCCCACTTTCATTCCTCAGCCCATCTCCTGCTGGGTGGGCAAAGCCCAGCAGATTTCCGTGAGAAGAATATGGATTCAGAAGAGGCCTTATGGGGAGAGGAGTTTGCACTTACAACTGAAAGGGGTTTTCATCTGTTTTTCAAGCCAACAGCAGCCCCATTCCGGGTCTCCCTTCTGAGCCCTGGAAAGATGGCGGCTTGAAGAGAGGCAGGTCACATCGAAGATGCCAGACTGGCAGCAGGTGATGAGGGTGGGTCAGGATTTGCCTGTGGCTTGCTCCCAAGTCCCCTTCCGCCAGGTACCAGCAGACCTGTACCAAACATCTCAAAACTCACCTGTGTTCACAGCAATACGCACATGATAAATATACCCCTCAATAGGACACAGACTGGCTGTTCTTACCACCTTTTTGGTCACTGCTTCTGAGAGCAGGAAACTTTTTTCATTCAAACAGCAAGGAGTTGACTTTGTTTGGGAAGAGAGGGGAGGACCTCACTATTTTTCATCTGATTACAGTGACACAAATGCATCACTGTGACTGATCTCAGAACTATGTTCTACAGAACTCCAAGATGCCCTCAAATCTCAGAACTGTGTTTTCCAAGGTAGCATAATAGATCCATTTGGGAGAGCCTGATTCTACATAACTCTCAACTAGATTATGAGCTCAGAATTTGGGTCCGAATATTCTATGCAGTGATTTTTATTGTGAAGCCTCTATGATAGCTTCTCAAACTTGGGTTTCCAAAGATTCTCATTCACCAAGGGGTCAAGATAATCCTGTTGTGCCCCAAGAATCACAGCTTTAAAATAAGAGCAAGACAGGAAGTGACAATTCACAGTGAAAACTTACATTTATTGAGCATATACTATGCACTAAGCCAGTGCTAACCACTTTACATGCATTAGCTCATTGGATCCTCCATTGTGAAACAGGTGCTGTGACTATTGCCCCCAATTTAAAGATGAAAACACTGAGTCTTAGAAAAGGTGATAACTTGCCCTTGCTCTCACAGCTGATAAGACATGGAATATGAGCTCAGGTCTCTCTGAGTTTAGAGCCCACGCTCTACTACATACTACCTTGGAATAAATGTAATGGTAGTAAACTTCTTGACCTTGAAGGATGTTAAGGATAGCTACCTACAACAGAGATTTTCAACAGAGTGGGAGACTCTGACACATAGATGAAGCTTGACAACATTATGCTAAGTAAAAGAAGCCAGTCACAAAGGGACTAATACTGTTTGATTTCACTTATATGAGGTACCCAGAGCGGTCTAATTTATAGAGTCAGAAAGTAGAATGGTTGTTGCCAGGGGGTTGGGAGTGGGTGCACAGGGCAGTTAGTGTTTAGCAGGGATGGAGTTTCAGTTTGGAAAGCTGAAAAGGTTCTAGAGATAAATTGTGGTTATGGTTGCACAACAATGTGAATGTACTCAATGCCACTATATACTTAAAAATGGTTAAAATAGCCAGGCGTGGTGGCTCATGCCTGTAATCCCAGTACTTTGGAAGGCAGAGGCCAGAGGATTTCCTGAGCCCACGGGTGCAAGACCAGCCTGGGCAATACGGTGAGACTTTATCTCTACAATAAATCAAAAAATTAGCCAGGCATGGTGGCACATGCCTGTAGTTGCAGCTACTTGGAAGGCTGAGGCAGAAGGATGACCTGATCCCAGCAGATCGAGGCTGCAGTGGCCATGAGCATGCCACTGCACTCCACCTGGTTGACAGAGTGAGACTCCAACTCAAAAAAAAGAAAGGTTAAAAAGGGTAAATTTTATACATATTTTACCACACACAAAAAAAATCAGACACAGAACATATAGTGCCTAATGCTCACACCAGTTAAAGCAGAATCTCTCCAGGATAAGACCTGGATATCTTGTTTGATTGTTGTGTTTGTGTGTATTTCAAACTACCCATGTGGTTCTAATAGGCACCCATAGTTGAGAATTCCAGAATTCAGAACTGGAAGTTCTGGAGCTCACCTTGCTGGAAGTTCCTAACATTGCTGCAGCTTCTTGCTCTTTCATTCACACTAGAGGCCTGAAAGCAAACCCTCTTATTGCTGAGTCTCCACCTGTTGCTGACTAAAGTGGCCCAGATCCAAGAATTAATGGAAGGTTCCGGAAGCAGAAAGCTCTATGGTATACTGGGTATTTCTCCAGCTTGTAATTGTCTGCATATGCCTAATCCCCGTTATTAGTCCAGGAAGAGGAACAATAATTACTGAAGTGCAGTGATTTCAGAATCAAGAATAGAGGTTCCCAGTGAAATCTATAATTCACGTCACTGACAGAGTCCCATCATACACAACTTGTAAATATGTATTTCCAATCTTCTTTGGGCTGCAGCACAACTGTTGGGAGATTCTTAGCAGTGAGATGATATAGAGAGGGCTTATTACAAGGGAAACGAACAGCATCTGGTCTTCAGCTCAGCAAGAAGCATTCTCTGGGCACCTCTGCATTGCTTGGTTCTTGGCTAGGTCCTGAGAACTCCAAGATGCCCTCAAAGAATGCATGTTCTGTAGGAAACAAACATATTCACTCACCCATTCAGTCAATACCTATTTCTTGAGCTCCTACAATGTGCCAGACTTAACTCAAAGTACTGACGACAAGGACAATATTTAAATATTTAACAGCTTTGGCATGGGCATGGAATCAGAGAATATGCTCTGTAATATGTCCAGTAATAACCCTTAATTTGGCCATGCATGGTGACTTGTGTTCGTAATCCCAGCACTTTGGGAGACCGAGGCAGGAGGATTGCTTGGAGTCAGGAGTTCAAGACTAGCCTGGGCAACATAGCCAGATCCTATTGCCACAAAAAAAATTTTTTTAATTAGCCAGACATGTTGATACACACCCATAGACCCAGCTACTTAGGAGGCTGAGATAGGAAGATTGCTAGAGCACAGGAGGGCAAGGCTACAGTGAGCTGTGATTATGCCACTGAACTCCAGCTTGGGCAACACAGTGAGATGCTGGGTCAAAAAACAAACAAACAAACAAAAAAAAACCTTAAGTTGCTGGATGATGGGTAGTCTGATGAAATCCAGAGAAGGAAGCAGTATAGCTGGGACATGGGAGGGATGTGGACAAGCTTCAGAGTAGCTGCTATTTATCAATGAATACAGAAGTATTTTAACATTTTAACAGCTATGAATGACAACCTTGGCTTCGGCATAGAGATGAGTAATTCAGCCAAGGTCCCTGACTCCATGGATTGGTTTTCTAGTGCAGGAGTGAGTAAACTTTTTCGGTAAATGACCAAATAGTAAATATTTTTAACCTTGTAGGCTCTGCAGTCTCTGTTCCAATGACTCAATTCTGCCATTGAAACACAAAAGCAGCCACAGACAGGAGGATATTAATGAGTGTGCCTATTTCCAAATAAACTTGATTTACAAAAACAAACAGCAGCTGGATTTGGCCCACAGGCCATAGGTTACAAACCCCTGCTCTAGTGGACAAGACAGGCATACTCATTTCCCCTTTTATGCTGCAAATATTTAACCAGCATTTTCTACATGACAAGAATTGGGCACTGGTATGCCGTGCTGAACAAGAGAGATAACTGTCTTTGCCCACATAGCACTTACATTCTGATAGGAGAGACAAAAATCAATCATTTTAATATGCTATGGCAAATGCTAAGATGAAAGTAATCAGGAAATACAGAGGGGACTGTTAACTCAGCCTTGGAGTTTAGGGAAGGACTCCTGGAGGAGGTGATAACCATGTTGTATGTTCAGCAGCCTGACATTGAGATGAACAGTCACCAGAGGACTCTTTGAGCATGTTTATCAAGACAGCCTGAGAATTCCCATGCCTTTCCTTGTGGGTTGTCCATCATCACCAGCTCTTTCCTTGTGTCCCCTAGTCTCTGAACAGCTACAACGAAGGAGATTACGAAGGATCCAGGCGGCTTGGGCGGAATGCCAAGTGGGTAGCCATCGCTTCCATCATCATTGGCCTTATCATCATCGGCATTTCTTGTGCAGTTCACTTCACAAGAAAGTAAGTAGGCTTTTTGAATCCCTCCCAGTGTAAAATGACTTTTTCTTGAATGCCCATTAGAATCTGTTAGGGTAGGTTAGGTTACATTCTAGTGAAAACCCTGTACAAAAGGGTTCTTATGTTCTCTTCACTGACACTACATGGACCTTATAAATCAGAGGAAAGTCTCTCCTCCACACAGTCATTCTGGATCCTGGGGCATCTGAAGTTCCACCATCTTGTAGCTTCTCTATCTAGTACAGAGCTGACAAAATTTTTCTATAAAGGGCCAGATAGTAAATATTTTAAGCCTTGTAGACCATATGGTCTCTATCACGGTCTTTGTCACAACTACTTAGATCTGCCATTTTAGCACAAAAGCAGCCATAGACAATATGTAAATGAACAGACATGGCTGTGTTCCAATAAAACTTTATTTACAAAAACAGGCATCTTGTCTGTGGGCTGTAGTTTGCCAACTTCAGATCTAGAACATGAGGTGTCCTCATGTGAAAGCGGAGGAGAGGAAGATTGGAGAATCCTACTGGGCTTTTTACTGCCTCAGCCCAGGAGTGACAAATGTCACTTAGGCTCACATTAATCAACTGAAATCAGTCACATAGTCCTGCCTAACTGTGTGAGGGTGGGAAATGTGGGAGACTAAGTGGAATATTTAGGATTGTCACTGGCTCTGCCTTGCCATGTAATCTACTATATGATCTCTTACATGATTTTGCATTAAACTAGCATAATTGTTCTTAGTTTAAGGGCAAAGAGGGCAGCACATACGCTTGGTATTGCCAATGAGATTTCATCTCATAAAGAGATGGATGCTTTTGATGTGTCCCTCTGGATTTGAACAAATTTGTTCTGATTTTTCTAACCAGCTGAGATGGGCTCCATCTGCTAGAATCAATGACATTTTCCATCAGAGGTTTGACAGAGGGCAAGGTGATGTTATGGACAACACCAACCCGAAATGGCAAGCCAAGATCCAGCTCTGTGTCTTGCTGTGTAGTTCCTGGCAAGACAGATAAGAATGCTGAGAAATTCTTTAGCTTTTCAGCTAAAGGCATAGCTACTTCTTCAGAAGGCATAGCTACTTCTTTATTTTTGAATGAAGTCCTATGCCCCTCAAGTTGAGAGGTCAGCATCTTTGGTCTGGATGACTACAGGCTGATCTAGGTGGGTTGGGGAGAAAGAGAACGTCCTCTTACTTTCCAAGTCAGCTGACCCAACCTTAGCAACCAAGAGAGTAGCAGGTGTAACAGTAGATTAACTTCTTATGGGACAAGCCAACCCCCAGAGCAATCAATGGCAGTTGAATAGAGGGGAAGATGTCAAAACAGGAGTCACAAAGAAAATATAAGTGGCTTCCAAAAGATAAAAGAATAATCCATAAAAGGAAAACCCAGGCTTCTTGCCTGAAGAATGGCAAATTTGATGATGTTGACCTGTGAAGGGGAAGATAGTTAGAGAATAGGTGTGAACACACCTGACTGTATTCTTAAGAGAAGACATAATGTGCTTTGTGTCCATGTGAGCAGGGGCCACAGAGCATGGGGTTAAAGTGCAGGTTTGCCACCAGACTGTCCTCCCCAGCTCCCCGCCCTCCCCTAGACACTTATTCCCTGTGAATCCTTCAGTCAATTATTTAACCTCCCTGAAGCTAAGTTTTCTCAGCTGTGAAATGGAGATTTTAGGAGTACCCATTTCATAAAGCTATTGTAAAGATTAATTAGACAACCCATAGAATGTGTATGGCTTGGTGTTTCTGTTCCTTAGTGCACAAAAATACAAGCCATTTATTAATCCTATTATTACTATTGTTACCAACATTGCTAGGAGAAGATCTCAGAATTTAAGATGTGATTAAAAAGAGTTCAAGTCTTTGTACTCATGAACCAAACTCAAAGGACAAGGGAATGAGGCGAGGCCTTGGCTTAACTCCTGGGAACTGTGAAAATACATATTGCCCAGATTAGTGTTTGAGCTAAGTAGGTTATAATAATAACTGACCCTGAGCTAAACCTTGCCATATGCCAGGCACTGTTCTAAGCCCTTACACAAATTAGTCTTCATTAGCAACCCAAAGGGGTAGGTATTATTATCTCCATTTTGCAGATGAGGAAACTGAAGCTCAAAGAAGTGGAGTGACTAAGTTCTCACAGCTAGTTAGTGGTAAAGGTAGGGTTTAATCCAAGATAGTGTGATTCTTCAGGCTGTGTTCTCAACCAGACTCCACAGTACCTCTAAGTTAGCATGTTCCTTCTAGAACACCCAGTAACAAAGACCAGTAAATGGCACTTGCTTTGTGGCTAACTCCAGGATTTATTTATGTGGGGATGGTGTGGTGAGGTTTCAACCTACAGAAATGTGTGCTGAGTCAGGGCCAAAAGCCTCAAAGTCAGAGGAATGCACGGGTCAGGCAGAAACATACATGAATGAAGCAGCCTGGTTATAGGACAATAGGGAGCAGTGGGGACCACAGTGAACTGGAGAGCACCATGTAAAGGAAGCAGCCACCACTCTGCTCTAATTGTTACCACTTAGCATGTGGGTTCCCCAGGACTCATTTTTCAAGAGGTGTTGGAAATCTGGGTTCTTACATAAAATTTCCTGATTTTCAGATATTGAAAACAAATTCACATTATTAAAGCACATGATAAGTGCCAAAAACAAAAACAATATTTGCACCCTAGACACTGTCTACCTTGAGTGGACAATTAGCTTTCAAAGATCAGTTCGTCCATGGCACACCATTCAAGAAATGTTACAAGGGCCCTAATAGTCTTCATATATAGATTTTCTCCCTTTTAAAATAGGTGTTTCTAACTGGAGGTGAAGTGCTGATGTGTGTCTGCTTGTGAATGAAACCTTCTTAGTAGGAATAAAAGTTATGAGAAGGAGTTACCGCTCCATACTTTCTTCCCAATAGGCAGTGTTACAGTGGCTAGAGAGAGCCTGGGCTTTAGTACCAGTTTTATCAGCATTCAAATCCTAGTTTCACCACACAGGCCATCTGAGCAAGTTGCTAGGCTCTCTGTGCCTCAACTTTCTTATCTGTAAAATGAGAATAGAATTATTTCCCCGTCTATAAGTTCCAATTTTTATAGATAACTTTTTCTTCCTTTATTAAAGAAAACAAAAAAAAAATTCCCAGGGTTAGAATCCCATGGAGAAACTCAAATTTAAAGGCTTTGTCATGTGTGTGCTTGGGCAAGAGAGACTGAGAGAGAGACAGAAGAGAAAGAAAGAGGTAGAGGAAAAAGGAGCTAGCCCATAGAGAATGCACAGAATTGTATCTTCCATTAACACAAAGAGCACACCCATTTCTCAGTAATCCTTTGAAATAAAATTTCCCAGCCCTGGTTTATGGGAGGAATTGAATGGCAATGTGGGACTTCTAAGGAAGAGGTTCCCAGGCTTTGGGCTACATAAAGGTTATCTGGAGAGGTTTAAAATAAATTAGTATCCAAGCCCCACCTCAAAAGATTCCAACTCGGTAAATTTAAAGTGAGGGATCTGCTTTTTCTGCTTCCCACTCCCACTCTGAGGATTCAGATGCAGGAATAGTCAGCAGAACACTCTTTGTCAAACCCCAGCAAATGTCCTCTCTCCAAAGTCCAAAAGGAAGAACACACTAACAGTGGCCACTAATGAACTGATGAGTTTTCATTTACATCAGCAAACTCGTCATCCTGATCTCTTATATCTTACTCAATGCCAAGGAGGGGAATAAAGTTGCCCATCTTACTAGTAAGATGCACCTACAGGGAGGCTCTTTTGTAAAAATCGAAAAGGCAACGAGGCCTTTCACAGAGGGGCTGGAAAAGCCTGACTTAGGGAGTACAAACCTGAAGATGAACCAAAAAGCCAGGAATATGTGAGTTTCATTCAAAAATACTGTCTACTACTTCCTTTAAAAAATTGCAAAGTCGGCCGGGCTCGGTGGCTCAGCCTGTAATTCCAGCACTTTGGGAGGCCGAGGCAAGTGGATTTCCTGAGCCCAGGGATTTGAGACCAGCCTGGGCAACTTGGCGAGACCTCATCTCTACAATAAATCAAAAATTAGCCTGGCATGGTAGCCCGCGCCTGTAGTTCCGGCTACTTGGAAGACTAAGGCAGAAGGATTGCCAGAGCTCAGCAGGTCGACGCTGGGGTGGCCATGATGGTGCATGCCACTGCACTCCAGCCTGGGCGATGGAGTGAGACTCCAACTCAAAAAGAAAAAAATTGCAAAGTCACTGCCTTTAAAAAAGTATTTCTTTATCCTTATCAAGAAAGCTGTAACCAATCTGTTAGAGAACAGATTGAAATCCCAAATGGTAGAAATCCCTCCTAGTTTACTTTCTTGGCATAGTCTCAAATCGTGATAATCTTTACCCAAACTCATAAAAGAAGGTCTCATTCATTCTAATTTTATAGGATATCTATGTAAGCCACATGGTGGTTGGGGCAAAAAAAGACTGGGTTTCATGACATCAAATTCCCAGGAGCTGGAAATCGTTAAATGGAAATATTCAACAGCTTTGGATAGAACACTGTATTGACAGCAGAAAGTGTTCTGGTCCAAACAGAATCATAAACTTGCAATCTCTCAAAGTCAGAAAATTGTCTGCCCTTAAGTTTCTAGGGAAAGTGGAGAAATAAATCACAAAGGCAAAACATTGAAATATAGTAGCCATCTGTTTATCAATCCTAGTAATTCAAATCCCTAGCCTAAATCAACATGTCTGCAGGCTTTTGCTTTCTCCTGGTACCTCAAGGACTCAAGCAAGGTTGGGTTATCCCAAACATGTTTCTCAAAACACATCTCAGAGCCACTTATGACAGATTCAATGGTGATGTTTATAAAACCGCAGATTCCTGGGCCTTGGTCAAGGCCCTTAGTGACCTAGACATCTTCATTATCACAAGCACCCTTCAAAATAAAATTCTAAGTATTCCAAAGTTTCAGAACCACTGTTCAAGGTTTAATATTTAATAGAAAATGTTCTTGCCTGCGTGGACATATGCCACAAAACAAGACTTTCTTAAAACCCTAACATAAGACATAAACAGTTTTGGGTTTTTTCCCCTTACACTGTCAACTCAACACACTTATGTGACCAGATATGCTTTCCTCACACACCAAGCAATTCCCCAGTGAATACTGGAGAATCCTACAATTTTACTCAATTATGACGCCATCACCTGGGAATTAGAGTCAGATCCCACAGGTTAATAATTCAGTCCTCCCAAGACTTCCCCCTCTATAGCTGATCCCAACTGCAAGCCCGAGGGTGTTACTTGTGCTTCTGACTGACCAACTATAAATTGGGGGTTCCCATGACCGCCCTCCCACACACCTTGGGTTCTATTAATTTGCTAGAGTGGCTCACAGAACTCAGGGCAGCACTTACTTATATGTACCATTGACAATCCAAAGGATACAGACAAATAGCCAGATAGAAGAAATGCATAGGGCAAGGTGTATAGGAAGGGGCAAGGAGCTTCCATGTCCTCTTTGGACGTGTCACTCTCCAGGTACCTCCACATGTTCAGCAATCCAGAAACTCTCCAAACTCTGTCTTTTTGGCTTCATTATGTAAGTATAGTTAATTACATCATTGGCCTCTGGTGATCAGGGAGTCTGCTGTCTGTCATATGGTGCTATACTAGAGTAACGTTGGAAAGTAAGCCCCATGATATCCGGTTAATTTAAAAACCTATTTAAATTAACTCAGCCCCTTTCGCCTCTCTGGAGGTTGAGGGGAGAGACTGAAAGTTCCAAACTTCTTACCACGTGGTTGGTTCCCCTGGTAACCAGCCCCCATGCTGAGGCTATCCAGGAGCCCACCAAGAGGTGCCTCATTAGAACAAAAATGCTCCTATTACCCAGGAAAGTCCAAGGGATTTAGGAGTTCTATGTCAAAGACCAGATATCAGATCAAAAGATTCTTCTAGCACCCCTATCTGCAAGGATGTCAGGAGCTCTGTCTCAGGAGCCAGAGGCAGAGACCAAATATTTAATTCTTATTATATGACAATATCACATCTAAGATACCTAGTAGAAGCTTCAACTATTGCTACCTTCTTAGAAAGTTTACACACCTCCTGAAGTTCCTCCTCCCTCTTTTTAGTTTTTGGACTTGGTTTGTTTATTTGTTGAAGACAGAATCTCTCTATGTTGCCCAGGTTGGTCTTGAACTCCTGGACTCAATTGTTCCTCCCACCTCAGCCTCCCACGTAGCTGGGATTATAGGTGCGAGTTATCATCTCTGGTTCTCCTCCTCCCTTCTTGTGGTTAGGCTTGTGGTCACTCATCTGATGCTCTAAGGATTTGGTGGAAACTTCTTAGCAGCAAAAATAATTGACCATAACAAAGCTTGGGTTTGTTTAATGGGAAAACCAAACTCTATAAAATATTTTAAAGAGATTTATCCTGAGCCAATATGAGTAACTATGACCCAGGCAACACAGTCTCAAGAGGTCCTGAGAAAGTATATCTGAGACAGTCGCGTTACAGTTTGTTTTTATGCCTTTTAGGGAGACAGGAGTTGTAGGTAAAATAATGACTCAATACATGGAAGATATACATTGGCTTGAGCCGGAAAGGCAGTACATTTTAGAGTATGGCCTTCCAAGTCATAGGTGAGTTTTAGACATTCTTTAGTTGGCAATTGGTTGAAAAAGTTCAGCTTTGTCTAAAGACTTGAAGTCAATAGAAAGGAATGCTGAAGATCAGGGAGTCTGCTGTCTGTCATATGGTGCTATACCAGAGTAAGGTTGGAAAGTAAGCCCCATGTTATCCGGTTAATTTAAAAACCTATTTAATGAGATATTATGGTTGTAGGGCATGACTCAACCCTTGTCTTGTGTGGTCTTAGGTCTTGTTTATAATTTGGTATCTATTGCCATGAAGATTCTGACTTGTCAGTCTTATCTCTATTTTGACCTTAATGCTGGTCACTTGTGCCTACACTGCAAAAAAGAGGCAGTATAATGAAACGTGCCTGACCTTCCTTCCCATCATGGCCAGGAATTCAGCTTTTAGGGTTTTTCTGGGGTCCTCTTGGCCAAGAGGGTGTCCATTCAGTCAGTTGGGGGGATTCAGGTTTTGTTTTTAGTTTACAAGTATGAGAGAGACAAGTGTTCCCTACCACGAATATGACATTCTCAGATGACCCCAGGTGGCACTTCGTATTTTACTCAGTGACGAGGTGCTCGTGTCAGGGCAACAGGTGAGCTTTGGGTGTAATTAAACTCAAGTTTAAGGCATCAGAGAAGGGCATCCAGAGTGGGAGACTCACACACAGTATCTTATCAGCCCAACATAACCAGCGAATGTTTCCAGTGTTGGAATAGGTGACCTCTCCTGGGGCTAAGCCCGAGCTGAAGCAGGATATAGGGCTCACAGAGTCTATTTAAACACTGGAACCACACTCTGGGCTCACATAGAAGGAACAGAAGTGACATCCCCATCCATGCTCATGACCATTGAGCAGAATGGCCACCAGAATCTTCAGCTCCATTCAAACAGTTGCTTTTTTCTCTTTGGGAAACATAAATAGTTGATTTGCCATGTTAAATGCATATACAATGCAGTTCCACTAAATTTACACCTCTGAACAGTCTTACAGATATCTAAACAGCCAGGTACACACCTGGTGTGTTAAAAATGCTTGTTCGTTATTCTTAGCATGTAAGAGCCTTTGTGTTCCAAGGTTTTCATTAAGGAAGAATATGACCAGCCAGGCTCGGTGGCTCAGCCTGTAATCCCGCGCCTTTGGGAGGCTGAGGTGAGTGAATTGCCTGAGCCCGCGGGTTCGAGACCTGCCTGGGCAGCAAGACCTCATCTCTACAATAAATCAAAAAATCAGCCAGGCGTGGTAGCGCATGCCTGTAATTCCAGCAACTCGGAAGGCTGAGGCGGAAGGATCGCCGGAGCCCAACAGGTCGAGGCTGCGGTGGCCAGGAGCGGCCACTGCACTCCAGTCTGGGCGACAGAGAGAGACTCCAACTCAAAAAAAAAAAAAAAGAATATGACCTTTAAACAGAGGTAAGAGTTCCACAACTATGTCCCATTAGCAGGCACAGAGTAGCAGATATTCTGCACTGGGCAAGCATCTCTCTTATAAACAAACTGACACAAATCCTTCCCTGGTCCCAAGATATCCTTCTATTGCATTAGGATTGGAAGGAAGTATGTATATCAATGTAGGCAAAAACATAAAAGCAAATTCCTCCTCTTTCATGTATGATTGATTGGCTAGGATAAGGCTTCCTGAGAATTGTTTTTGCATAGATATGTCTTCAGAGAATTTTTGTGATTCCATAATGAAAAATCGGGAACATTTACTTATTTCCAGAAAGTCAGAGGGTCTTTCTTTGTTGGTTCAGAAAAGTTGAGGTAGAGACAAGTCACACCTAAGTTGCCAGAAACAATAGAAGGATTTTTGCTTTGAAAAGGATGTAAGCTCGTGAGATATTGATGAAGAAATCAGAATAGTCGTGAAAAAGACGTTCAACCTCACTGGTAACGAGAGAAGTGCAAATTAGAGCAACAATAAGACACTACATTTTTTGTCTGCCAGACTGAAACAATTTAAACAATGGATAATATCAAGGTTGGCCAGTGTGGGAAAAATTGGCTGCTATAAGTTGGTGGAAAAGTAAATTGGGACAGTCTTTTGGCAAGTCCGTTTGTATGTATCTACTACTAAACTTTAAAATTCATGTGCCCACCAACCCAGCAATTCCACTTCTCAGTAATCACCCTAGATATAGGCACACAAAAATGCATGTAATGTGTTCATTCTCTGCCTAGCTTCTGTATTAGTATCACCTAGGGAACCTTAAACAAATGCCAATGCCCAGAGCCCACTTGGACCAATTAAATTAGAATCACTGGTAATAGGACCCGGTCTTGGTAGGTTTTAGGGTTCTCTAGGTAATTCTGATGTGCAGCCAGAGTTGTGAACCACGGATATGTAGTAATGTTCATTACGGCTTTGTTTGAAATAGGGGGAACCTGGAAACAACCTAAATACAAATAGGCAGGTTAAATAAGTAGTCTTTTATTCATATGATGGGATACTACACTGCAGTTTAACTACAGAAACAAGCCCAGGAGGTCAAGGCTATGGTGAGCCATGATGGTGCCACTGCACTCCTGCCTGGGTGACAGAGTGAAACTCTTATCCAAAAAACAACTTAATTCTATTTAATTAAAAAATAAAGGCATACTTTCTATATTAAATAAATAAATAAACAAACACAGAAACATCCTTCTTATATGGCTTTACAATTCCTAAGTCCTGCGTGATCTGGTTGCTACCTCCCTGTCCTCATCTACCAACTCTCTCCCCCTCACCCTCACCCTCACTCCCTTCCCTTCAGCCATACTTTATTCTTCCCTCTGAGCAACATAAGCATATTCCTGCCTCAGGGACTTTGCATTTGTGGTTCCCTCTACCAGGAACTCTCTTCCTTCTAAAATCCACACAGCTTGTTCCCATGTCTCCTATGTCTCCTTCTAAGCTCATTCATATACGACCTTAGCAGAGGGCTATCCTTTTAGCCAATTTTACTTTACTTCCTAGCACTTGCCACTCCCTGACAAATTATATAATCACAGTCTGTTTCCCTCTACTGGGATGAAAACTCCAGGAACATTCTCATTTCTGTCCTTGTCCATAATAATAAAGCATAGGCCCTTAATGGTGCCTACTTAGAACCCAGACTGCTGGAGTATCAACCCAGACTGCTGGAAAGTTGCCTAATAGAGTCAAATTGTTTCTGTAGTTACTTGCTACCGCTAAGTAACTATGTGTCCTTGGGTACATCTTTTAACCAATCTGTGCCTCGGTTTTCTCAGAAAATGTGAATAATCACAGTACCTGCTTCATAGGACTGTGAGGATTAAATTGCATAAAACAGCTGGGCAGTGATGGCTCATGCCATCCCAGCACTTTGAGAGGCCAAGGCAGGAGGATCACTTGAGGCCAAGAGTTCAAGACCAGACTGGGCAACATAGTGAGACCTCATCTCTACAATTTTGTTTTTAATTATCCAGGTGAGGTGGCAAGCGCCTGTAGTCCCAGCTACCCAGGAGGCTAAGGCAGGAGGATCACTTGAGTTCAAGAGTTCGAGGCTGCAGTGAATTATGATTGGGCCACCACACTCCAGCTTGAGTGGCAGAGCCAGATTCTGTCTCAAGATAAATAAGTAAATATATAAATATATAAATTGCACAAAGGACAGTGCCTAATGCACTATACTCACTATGTAACTGCTGGGTATTACTATTATCACCACTAGCCTAGCATGCATTTATTGAATAAATGAATGAATAAGTAAAAACATAAAAGGAAATTGCAGCATGATCCCATCATGTAAACACACACACACACACACACACACACACACACACACACACACACGATGAGTATATCATTTCTAAATATATACTTATGAGTCTAAATGCAGAGGAAAATGCCTAAAGAATGCACACCGCACTGTTAACAGTACTACTAACCCTTGGGGAGGAGAATGAAATTGAGAACTGCTCAAGAGACATTTCGCTGCATCTGGACCATTCAGGGGCTTTTTTTTTTTCTTTTGCATGTGCCATATGGAAAATAAAATATGCTTTCCAAATAGAATGTATTTCTCAAAAGGAAGCCAGTTCTTAGAGTCAGAAATGTGCAGGCATGCAAGTCCATTTCGGCGTTTGTTTAATCAGAGTAATCTCCATCAAGTAAGGAAGCCGTCAAGCCACAGAAGCCAGCCGCGGAAGCTCAATGCACGCTCTTTCTCTCTTTCTGTCTCTCTGTACCACACAGTGCCTGAGGAGCCAGCTGTCGGTGGACTGAGAGTGTGGAGGATGGACCTCATCCACACACACCCCAAAGGAGTTTCTGAGGAATGGATCCTTGACTTCAGACTGTGAGATCTTTTCCTCCAGGACTCTCCAGAGGCAGGTCCCTGGCAAACGAACAGCAACAACAAAAAGTCCAAAATCTAGGGAATCCAAGCAGCACAGCCCCATCAGCCAGTCACTGATTTGTAAAAAGGAAAAGAAAAAAATGAAGTCTCACTGTCTCAGTTTAGCAAAGGCCATTGTGTTTATTCCTCTTTTCCAGAGACGAGCCTCAGGAAATCTCATTACTTTTCATTTGGTGGGGGAGGGGGTCCGGATTTGGGGGAAGAGGGAGGCTCCTAGGAAGAGCAGTGGATACTGGTATTTCCAATATCAAGCACAAATATTTGCAGCATGTTGAAAGTTGCCTAATAGAGTTAAATTTGTGGATTTGCTTTTCCTTTTATTCTTTATATGTTGTAGCTTCACTTTCGCCTTCAGTAACTCCTCCATCAGCTTTTCCACTCCCAGAGTTCGCCAATGGTCATCAAAGACTCAAAGGAAGGAGCTTTCTGGCCTTGACCCTTATTTTCCCTAATAGCCTCCCTTCGCTCCTTGCACCCACATTGATCAACTTGACCACAACCTCATTCTTCACCCAAACAGACAGACTCTGAGAATGTCCTCAGTGGTCAATTCTAGCCACATATGCACCTTCTCCATCTCAGTTTTGGGAATGAACTGGCTGTGTTTATGGAATGTGCTTTTGTTTCCTCTCTCTCTCTCTCTCTCTCTCTCTCTCTCTCTCTCTCTCATTCTCACATCTCAAGCAAGGTCTTTGTCCCGAATGCCACCTGGAAATGCCACCCACTGTATTTCTTTTCTGTCACATGTAAACCCTTTAGGTATGAATGTACTGGTTTGACACCATTATTCTGCCTGCCAGGACACATTAACCCAGTGTTTCACAGAGCGCAGGGTATGTACCACTGGTGGTACACAAGATAATTTTTAAATCGCATATAGACACAACATTAAGTATTAATGTTTCCCTGTTTTCTATTCTTTTTCCATCCTGATTACAATAAGGAGAAAGTCTCTGTTTAGTGCTAGTGGATCCTTAACACCTTTCTGACACAAAGAGCAGCCCTCAGTTCAAAGTCTTCTGTCTAGATAGAATGAAATGATAGTGTTTTGCTTTCATGGTCTTTATTTTTTCTGTTTATGGCTTCCCATGGATGGATGCAATATATTGTTTCTGTTCAAATAAAATAACTTAAGAAAAGTAGGAGGACTCAAAGAAAATATCAGGTAATTAACACACCAGATGATATGTATATATGGCAAAAGTCTCTTCAAGAATTAATATTAGAAACACAGTGATAATGAACTTTCATAGCAAAAGAAAAGGCAGCTTATTCTAACTGAATGAACTGAGAGTCAAAATACTTGAGTCCCAACACCCTCTTTGGTCATGTTGTTTTGTTTTGTTTTTTGCCACTGACTAGCTATGCAAGCTGATTTTAGGCAAGTTTCTTAGCTTCTCTGTGCCTCAGATTTCTTCACCTGGAAAATGGATATAACAATGACTATTTACCTCACAGTGCTGTTATGAGAATTAATTGCGGTAATAGATGTGAATGACCCTGGGGGAAATTCTAATTGGTATACAAATACAAAGCATTGTTCTTAGATTATTGTGAATCTCAGGCATTTGTTCAAATACTGAACCCTAGCAAAAAAATTAATTAATTAAAGCTGATGGACTCCAGATTCCATCTGTCATTTTACCCAGATGTCTGTCATGAGCCAGCACTTGTCCCAGGAGGACATTGAATCAGGGACACGAATTCTCAGCACACAGAGATTCTGGCGTCATTCCAATAGATTGGATCCTGATTTCTGTTTCTGACATCTTGTTTTTTGTTTGTGCATATTTGGGTCCCTGGTCTTTTACCCAGATCAAATGAATAGTGTTGTTGAGAGGCAGAATAAAATGGTTTTCAGTAAGCCTGTTTACCATAGTGTGTGAATTGTTTTATTTGTAGTCCCAACCTTCTAGAGACTTCCATAACCAAAATGTGCTCATCCATCCCAGCCTTGGCCTGCAGGGGGGAACATAGAGAGGCCAGCAGTGGGGCTAGAAAGACATCACTCTGAACTAATTTATGGCCTAAGTTATGGCCCTTTTCTGAGATACTAAAAATGTCCATTTCACTGAAGTGAAAATTAAATAAGAAAAATTCTGCCACTGAGTGAGATCCCTCATGTCAAGAGAGGGTCTAATTTTGGGGATCCCTCAGGCCCTAAGTTCTAAGGTCAGCAAAGTGCTCTTTGTCCGGGGCAGCCTGCAGGGCTGTTCCACTCCTAAAAGCTCAGTTAGAAAAAGGATTGACTTGCTGTATCAGCCAAGAGACTCTTTCATCAGTCAGTGACAAAAACTGGCCAGAGCAAAAAGTAGAGTACTGCTCATGTAACTGAAAATTCCAGGGATCGCTTCATGTGCAGCTGGATCATGGTGCTCAGTGTTATTAGAAACTTGTCCCATTTCTCAGCCTCAACTTGCTGAGTTCATTTTAGTTTCACAGGGACAAGCTGCCAACAACTTTGGACTTCTTCCTACCAGCTTAGCAATGCTGGTAGAAATAAAGTGCTTCTTCCCTAATAACTCCAGAGAAAAAAAAGGAAAAAAGGTTCAATTCAAAATAATGCACAATTGATTTGAAAGAGGAACTGACCCATCAGAATGGATACCAACCAATAACAAATAACAAACTTGTGTTGGCCACCATACCAACACAAGTTGATGCTGCAGCCAAGGGGAGTGTGTGTTGCCCTCTTGGGTCAGGCCTAAAGACAGGATTCAATCACTGGGAGTGTGAGGTCAGCTCCACCCAAACTTTATGGATTGAGGGTGCGGGAAGGGTGGCTCCTCAAAGGAAAACCAAAGTGCTTTTACCAGAAGACGGAGACACAGATGCTGGGCAGAAAAAAAACAACCACTGTCCACATTAAGCACGCCGCTTCTGACTATGCCTTCCATATGCAGGACAAAAATAGCTTTGCAAACGATTTCCCCACAGTGCGATCACGCTTATCCATTTCCTCCTCTGACCATTTGGAAAGTCTCATAGGATTAAGAGAGGCCCCTGAGAAGGTCACTCCTAGTCTAGTGGGGGAACAGGTGCATACACAAACTGGAGAAGATATGGGAGTCTCGAGACGGAGGTGTGATCAAAGTATTATGCAGTCACTTTGCAGGAGGGAGCACTGACTGTATTCAAGGGAGCAAAAGCTCAAGGAGCAAATAATCCTGTCTTACCACTGTTGGAATAGCAGAGGCTGACAGGTCTATAGCTCTTCAAGTCACCCTGTCTCAGCCCACAAGTTATGGGCAGAAACAGATGCAGACATAAAATCGCTGGCCTCAGCTCCTGGATCAGCAAATTATCTTTGGCCTACAGCAGGACAGCTGCATTCAGCAAAACAGCACCATACATGTATCTTGATACGTAACCCTAGATCCAGGCGTCTAAATATAAGAGAGAGTTTTGGGCCACTGATTAAAAAAAAATTCTTCTAAGATAGTGTCCATATTCAGAAGTTACCTTACCACCAATCCTTAAAAAATACTTATGGATGTTGAATATTTGAACCTACAGAGTTATTCTATAAAAATAAGACCCTGCACCATGATGCTCTAAGTTCTGCTCTTAACAAACACAAAGAGACGCAGTCATAAAAGACTACCTGAACATTGCCTATGATTACCAGAGAAGCAAAGGAATTCCCTTTCCAACAGAGATGTATTTATTTATTTATTTATTTGATGGCATCTCACTCTGTCACCCAGCCTGGAGTGCGATGGCATGTTCATAGCTCACTACAGCCTTGAACTCACGGGCTCAAGCAATCCTCCCTCATGGGCTCAAGCAATCCTCTGCCTCAGCCTCCCTAGTAGCTGGGACTACAGGCACATGCCACCATGCTTGGCTCCAATAGAGATTCATTCATTCATTCATCCCAATAGAGATGTATTTATCAGGGTCAGTAGAGGGAAGTACAAAGTTAACTTTGTGCATTGTTTGTGTTGAGGCATCTGAGCGTTATCTTGTGTGCCTGTTCCAAATCTCAGAGGAGCACCCAAGTCTGCAATGGTCAAATCTGCAATGGTCTGATCATGATGTTTATCCCTCTTCCTGTGGGAGTGTAGACTTTCTCAGTTCACACTCACACATTGGTTCACTGATGTGCCCTATCATTTGGTTTTCCCAAGGTATCTGCTTCTGGTGCTGCTGCCAAGTGTTTATTCCCCCGGGTGACTTGGAATCCCATGTATGAAGACAAGTTGTGCTTTGAAGTGAAAGTATTGGGAGAAACTCATAAAAGACCCAATTCTGCATACATAGAAGTAACAAATGGTCTGATGTCCAACATGAAACCCCATACCTAGGAAGAAGGTATAAAATATTTCTTAAGTCATTACCAAAGCTCATCTAAACAACTACAGTAGACTTCTTTTAGGGATCCCTGTGTCTTAGTTTCCAACTGATGGTTTTAAAAATATCACAAACTTAGTAACTTAAAATAACCCAGTCTTACAGCTCTGGAGTTCGAAAGTTTGAAATGGGTCTCATTAGATCAAAATCAAAATGGCAGCAGCGTTGAATTTCTTCCTGGAAGCTTTTAAGAAGAATCTCTTTCCTTGTCTTTTTACCCTCTAGAGGCAGCCTGCATTCCTTGGCTCATGGCCACCTCCAACTTTAAAGTCAGCAATAGGCCACTCGACACTTTCTCCCACCATATGTCTCTTATTCTGATTCCTTTACCTCTCTCTTCCCGTATTTAAAAACTCTTGTCCGCCAGGCTCAGTGACTCAGCCTGTAATGCCGCACTTTGCGAGGCCAAGGTGAGTGAATTGCCTGAGCCCGCGGGTTCGAGACCCGCCTGGGCAACTTGGCGAGACCTCATCGCTACAAAAAAAAAAAAAAAAAAAAAAAACTAGCCGGGCGTGGTAGCACACACTTGTAGTTCCAGCTACTTGGAAGGTTGAGGCGGAAGGATCGCCAGAGCCCAGCAGGTCGAGGCTGCGGTGGCCGGGAGCTTGCCATTGTACTCTAGTTTGGGCGACAGAGTGAGACTCCAACTCAAAACAAAAACCAAAAAAAAAAACGCTTTTCATTACTTTGGGCCCACCTGAATGATCCAGGATAATCTCCTTAATTAGCAACATTAACTCCATCTGTTCCCTTAATTCCCCCTCGCCATGTAACCTAACCTACTCACAAGTTCCAGGAATTAGTATGGGAATATCCTTGGGGAACTATTATTCTACCATATCCTGCTTTCACATCCATCCCCTTACATCACAGACATGCAGACAGGGTCATCTCAAAACCTAGACTGAACCATGTCATTCATCTGCTGAAACCTAACCTACCCACCCAGTGGCCTCCCATGCAATTAAAACCCAAACTTTTTTTAAAAATAGAGACAGGGTCTTGCTATGTTGCCCAGGCTGTTCTCAAATCCCTGGCCTCAAGTGTTCCTCCCACCTAAGCCTCCCAAAGCACTGGGATTATAGGCATGAGCTACCATGCCTGGTCTTTAAAACTCAAACTTTTTTTTTTTTTGAGTTGGAGTCTCACTCCATCACCCAGGCTGGAGTGCAGCTCACGGCCACCTCAGCATCGAATCGCTAGGCTCCGGTGATCCTTCCACCTCAGCCTTCCAAGTAGCCAGAAGTACAGGCGTGTGCTACCACGCTCAGGGAATTTTTGATTTATTGTATAGACGAGGTCTCTCCAAGTTGCCGGGACAGGTCTCAAACCCGCGGGCTCAGGCAATCCTCTTGCCTCGGCCTCCTAAAGTGCTGCAGTGGCCTGCAAAGCCCTACATGAGGAGACCCTTAACTCCCTCTCAAATTTTGTCTCTCGCCACTCCTTCACCCGACTCTGCTGCAGCCACATACTGGCATTCTCACTGTTCCCCAAACATAGCAAGATCATTCCTGCCTCAAGGCCTTTGTATATGTTGTTTCCTCCGCCCATAACACCATTCCCCAGATTTTCACATAGCTGGTTTTCCTCATGCCCCAGGTCTCAGCTTTTTGGAGAGGCCCTACCTAATCTCCCTCTGTAAGGCAGCTAGCCTACATTTGTTGTCACATGATCCTGTTTTATTTTCTTCATGGGGTTTATTAATGCTGTAATTGTCTTATTTACCTAACCACTTATTTATTATCTTCTTCTTCTTCTTTTTTTTTTTTTTGAGTCAGGGTCTTACTCTGTCATCCAGGCTGGAGTGCAGTGGCATGATGACAGCTCACTGTGTCCTCAACCTCCAGGTCTCAGGTGATCCTTTTACCTCAGCCTCCTGAGTAGCTGGAACTACAGCCACACGCCACCACGTCTGGCTAATTTTTTTTGTAGAGACAAGGTCTCGCTATGTTGCCCAGGCTGGTCTCAAACTGCTGGTCTCAAGCAATTCTCCCACCTCAGCCTCCCAAAGTGCTGGTATTACAGGTGTGAGCCACCAGACCTGACCCAGTCTCTTCTTTATTGTTTACTTACTTGTTTATTATCTATTTTCTCCTCCTAGGATGCTGGCTTCCTGAGGGCAGAGACCCCATCTGTTCCAGATTCTGCCTAGATATTTGTTGAATGAGTGAACGTTTCTTTTCCCCACATGCCCTTCCTCCTAGCTAACGTCCACTCCTTTGTCTATCTCATGTTAAGTGCCTCTTCTTCAGAAAAGATGCCTCTGATATCCCAACACTTCGGGAACATTAGGTTTTCTTTTATGAACTTTCACAGCCCTGTAGCTTTACTCAAGGTCTTACCACAATGGTAGTTAGAGACAGTTTGTGCAATTATCATTTAATATCTGTCTTTCCCAAGAGACAATGAGCTCCCATGACAACAAGGACCATGATCATCTTCTTTCACCTCTGTATTCCTGACCCCTAGCTTGGTACTGGCACTTAGAAGGATTTAAATAATTATTTGTTGTATATAAGAATGAATGAATGAACGAGGGGAAATGGAAGGAGACAACTGAATCGAAGTTTCCGCCATCTTCTTGACTATTTTTACACTGTTATCTGACAGGTTTAAACCTGCATTTTAAAACAAGATGAAACTAACCAAGGTATTGGCTGAAAATCCTATCTCAAACAGTCTCACTTATCCCTTTGTCACTTATCATGAGGGCTTAAAAAGACGAAGAGATGAAAATCCACCTATACCCGAAAGTAATTTCAGGCAGATGTAGACCCAGATGAATCCCAGTCTCATTTTAAGACTGGGATTCCCCCTAGTGGGGGCCATAGAGAAAGGCATTTTACAGTGTTCACTATTGACACATTTATTTTGCTTTATATACATTCTGGGTTTGCGTCGTGGGATCCAGAAAGTGGAGGAAAATCGCATGACTTTATAAAGAAAAGAAGCAACAGATTCCAGAGTAACCATATTTCAATAACCCAGAAACTGAGCTAATGCTGTTTAGGCTCTTACAAGATGCCGGTTGCTGTTCTAAGCACTTTGTGCTATTCAAGATTTAATCTTCACAAGAACCAACTGTGAAAGGTACTATTTATTATCTACTTTTGATAATAAAGGAAACTGAGGCATGGAAAGATTAGGTAACTTGCCAGAACCCATAGCTGAAAAGTGGTGGAACTAGAATTTGAACCAAGGATACTGACTCCATGGCCTCGGGTCCTCACCATGATAGTACTTGCTAGGAGTCACCAGTACAAAGCACTAAAGCACAATCTGTTGTTTTTGTACTAGATTTTTGGCTGTTCAATGGGGTAATTTTCAGGCTATCTCACTCTAAGGCTTAGTTCTGATCTAGAAATTCTCAGAAGTAATGTGAATGCAACGATTCACATCTCCACTCTTTGGAAATACTCAAGGTAGACAAGATAATCAAATGCCTGGTGAATATTAAAGACTAGCTCAGTATGACTTGTTTTTCAGTCTCTATGTCTGAAATTCCAAACTTAGGCTCTTTTGTTCTAAAGAAGTTGTTTAACCACTTGAGATAAATACTAGGTAACTGTAATAACAGTATGGCTTGCTGTCTAGCAGGCATGATGCTCAACTCTGTGTGTTCCCTCACTTGATTATTATCAATAACCCTACTATTAACTTCTCTTTGCCCTTGAGGAAACTGAGGCATAGAGGAGTTAAATAATTTGTTCAAGGTCACACTACTGCAGGGTTAGGCCATTTGACTCTAAAATCCATGTTCTTAATCACTACACTCAACTAACTCCCATAAGTCATAAACTGACTCTCATAGTTTAGTTTGTAACTTAGCAAAAATAACAAAACTACTTTTCACACATAACAGAATGAAATGACTTAATAGCCTGTTACTCATTTTCCCTAATTAGTTGCAAGTTTGACATAAATTTGTGTGGGCTGAACTTTTGGAACAGATTCGCATTAATTACAACACATTTCCTTCTTGGAATCTTATTCGATATTTAAGAAGCTCTGAGGTCTCACCCTTATGTCTAAAATACATTTTCTATGCAAAATAATTAATATCCACAGGAAAGATGAAAACAGGTACATTCCGTTGTTTCAGAATATGACCTCCAGCTGAGCATGCTGGTGCACATGTGTAATCCCAGTGCTTTTGGAGGCTGTGGAGGGAGAATCACTTGAGACCAGTCTGGGCAACAGAGTGAGACCCCATCTTTTTTTTTTTTTTGAATTGGAGTCTCACTCTGTCGCCCAGACTGGAGTGCAGTGGCCGCTCCCGGCCACCACAGCCTCGACCTGCTGGGCTCCGGCAATCCTTCCGCCTCAGCCTTCCGAGTAGCTGGAATTACAGGCATGCGCTACCACACCCGGCTGATTTTTGATTTATTGTAGAGATGAGTTCTCGCCAACTTGCCCAGGAGGGTCTCAAACCCGCGGGCTCAGGCAATCCACTCACCTCAGCCTCCCAAAGCGCAGGATTACAGGCTGAGCCACCGAGCCCGGCGAGACCCCAACTTTTAAAAATCAAAAAATTATCTGGGCGTGATGGTATGTGCCTGTAGTCCCAGCTAGTCAGGAGGCTGAGGTGGGAGGATCACTTAAGCCCAGGAGGTCAAGGCTGCAGTGAGCCATGATTGCACCACCGCACTCCAGCCTGGGTGACACTGCAAGATCTTGTCTCAAAAAAAAAGAATAATTAACTCCTCTGAGTGTATGATTTAGGATGCTTTTGGTTGCAAGCAACAGAAAATCCAAGTGACTTGAACAATAAGAGAAATGACTGGTTCTCACAACAGAAAATTTCAGATAGAGGACAACCTTTAAGGTTGGTTTGAGTCAGCACATATATCACAATGTTACTAGGCTATGGCTCTGTTTCTCTTTGATTTTCTTGGCTCTGTTCTCCTTTGTGAATTTATCCTTTGACCTCAAACTGGCTTCTCTCATAAGAGGAGCTCCTCAGGCTACAAACTTTCATCAGTGTCCTGGGAGAAGGAAAGCCTCTCTGGCCCAAACATTCAGACAGTAGTCCCCCTCTGCTTTCTTACTGTAAAAACAATTAGGTCATAGGTCCATGCTTGAACCCAGTAGCTTAGGCCTAAGTTCCACGCTTGCTCTGAAATAACCACTATAGCACAAGGGATGGAATTTTCCCATCAGGACCTGCCCCTGGATTGCTCTGTAATAGTAGTTCTCATAAATGTTTACTCTTTTAAAAAATGAGAAATTTTTTTTACCTAGGTAAAATATAAATAGAGTGACCCATAATAAAAAGTTAGTCCACCTCACTTATAACTCAACAAATGCACAGGAAAACAATGAGATGCCATTTTTACTAGTCAGACTGCCAAAAAGAAAAATTTAAGAATTTTCAGTTTGACAAGAGTGTGAAAAACCGATATCCCAAACATAGTTCTTGCAACATTTGGGGGGAAAAAAGTGACAACTTCTAGTAAATTTGTAAAGATATGTACTCTTGGGTCTAGAGATTCTATTGCTAGGAATCATTTCCACCATTTTACACATGAGACTACACTAAAATGTGTGAATCTGTCAGATTGTATGGCCATGCAATAGCAGTATTACCAGTAAAATTTCAAAGTGAGAAACAACAATATCCATCAACAGAGACTGCTTAGACTTCTGCCTTCCAGTAACGAAAGAGTAACTTATATTGGGCTAACTCTCGTGCCTATTCAGCCACAAACTCTGATCAAATCATTTTTTTTTTTTTTTTGAGTTGGAGTCTCACTCCGTCACCCAGGCTAGAGAGTGGTGGCACTCTCACGCCCATCCCAGCATCGACCTACTGGGCTCCGGCAATCCTTCTGCCTCAGTCTTCCAAGTAGCCAGAACTACAGGTGCAGGCTACCATGCCAAGCTAATTTTTTTATACATATTGTAGAGACAAGGTCTCACCAAATTGCCCAGGCTGATCTCAAATCTCTGAGCTCAGGTAATCCTCTCGCCTTGGTCTCCCAAAATGCTGGGATCACAGTGCCTGGCTTGATCAAAACATTTTTATAAATTGAAGGCACTTGAGAACAACCAATAGCAGGTAAAGACTGGAGGGGTAGAACATTTTTACTTGGCTTCTTTCCTCAAGGGCTTCCCAGTCTGCATAGCACACAGAATAGAGCTCAGGCAAAAAGCAACAGTCTATTGGGCTGTAGAATCACAGGTTGGAGTCTGGGAGCCCCATGGTGGCTGAAATTTGAGAAGAGAAATCCCATAAAAGGTAGACCCACAGAGAAAGGACCTAAAAATCTGAAAATAAACTCCACTCAAAGCCCTGCCTAACTCCTTGGCTGACTACACACATGAGCCCAGCAGAAAATAGCAACAATAATAAAACAGCTGGAGAACATAAAAAAATGAGTTGCTCGGTGCAGAGGAGACAGAGTTTGGAGTTCAAGTTCCACCAAATTAGAGGAGCTTGGTAAACCCCTCACTCTTTCTGTTGAAACCCAAAGGGGTTGCAAATAAGCAGTAAAGACAACACCCAAGGACTAGAATATAGAAGGTATAAAACCAAAATAGACTTACCCTAAAGAAGCCTAAAACCACGCCTCTGTAGGGTAAGGATGAGTCACCAGCAACTTAACTACCAGGTAAAACAAAACTCAACACTTTCCTTAGGAATAAAATGGAATCCAGAGTCTCTACTGTATGTCATCCACAATGTCCCACATAAAATATAAAATCACTAATTATGTGAAGAAGCAGGAAATGGTGACAGTCAAAAGAAAAATTAGTTATAGAAGCAGGCTCAAAGATGATGCAGATGTTAAAATCAGTAGGCAAATATTTTTAAATAACTGCAATAAACATGATAAAGAATCCAGAGGCTGAGTGGGAGAATCAGTTGAGCCCAGGAGTTTGAGGCCAACGAGACAACATAGTGAGAACTCATCTCTACAAAAAATAAAAATAAATTAGCTGGGCATGGTGACATGCACCTGGAGTCCCAGCTACTAGAGAGGCTGAAGTGGGAGAATCACTTGAGCCCAGGAGGTCAAGGTTGCAGGAGCCAGGATTGCACCACTGCACTCCAGCTGGGTGACAGAGTGAGACCCTGTCTAAAAACAAAGAGGGGTGGGAGAGTGAAGAGATGGAGAATTCCATGAAAACTATGAAAACTTTTTTAAAACCCTGAAAATTCTAGAACTAGAAAGCACAATTCTGAAATAAATTATTTGCATGGAATTAACAGTATATTATCAGACAGCAGAAAAAAAGAACAATGATCTTAAAAATAGGTTAATAACAATTATTCAAACAGAAACAGTACAAGAAAAAAGATTTTTAATACAAAATAAACAGAGCATCAGTGAATGGTAGGAAAGCATCAAGCATGCAATTAGATATATGCTTAGAGTCCCAAAAATAAGAGAGAGAATGGAGCATTTTAAAAGCTTGTTTAAGAAAAATTGACTTAAATTTTTCCAAATTTTATTTAAAATATCAACCTACGTATCCAAGAAGCTAAAAAAAACACTAATGGGGATAAATTTAAAGGAAAACGCAAACTGATGGAAACCAATAATAAAGAAAAAATCTATAAAGTAGACAGAGGAAAAAAGATTCATTACATGGAAACAATGGTAAAATGATCATTGACTTCTTATTAGAAACAAAGAAACAGAATACAGTAGAACAACATCTTTAAAATGCTGAAAGAAAAAAACTGTGAAGCTCTAGTGAAAATATTTTTCAAAAATGAAAGTGAAATAAAGACATTTTCAATGAAATAAAAACTTAGAGACTTGGTTGTCAGCAGATTTGCACTACAAGAAATGGGAAAATCGGCTAATGGGAAAATGAAACCAGATGGAAATTAGCATCTAAAGAAAACAAATAAAAAGCACTAGAAATGTGAATAAATATAAAAGACCATAATCTAAATTAAAATCTCATCAGGACTTTTTTTTTTTACAGAAATTGATAAGCTGAGTCTAAAATGTATGCAGAAAAGAAAAAAAAACTGGAATAGCTAAAATGATACTGACAAATAAGAGCAAAGTTTGAGGACTCACATTGCCTGATTTCAAGACTTACTACAAAACTACAGTATTCAAGACAGTGTGTCATCGATGATAAGACAGACACATAGATCAATGGGACTAAATGGAGTCCATAATTAAACCTACTCATATATTGATTTTTGACAAAAGTGCAAAGTCAATTCAATGGAGGAAGAATAGTATTTTCAACAGCGATGTTGGAACAACTGGCGATCCATATGCCCCAAAACGAACTTCAACCCATACCTATACCATGCATAAATATTGATTCAAAATTGATTGTCAAACTAAATGTGAAGCCTAAAATAATAAAACTTTGAAAGAAAAGATAGAAGGGTATGGAGAAACCTTATGTACTATTGGTAGGAATGTAAAATAAGACAGCTGCTATGGAAAACATGATAGCAATTCCCCAAAAATTAAAAATAGAATGAATATATGATCTGGCAATTTGACTTCTGGGTATATATCCAAAAGAATTAAAAGCAGGGACATGGAGAAACTTTGTACACCCACGTTCATAGCAGCATTATTCATATTTGACAAAAGATAGAAGCAACCCGAGTGTCTAGCAACAGATGAACAGATAAACAAACTGCAGTACACACATACAGTGGAATCTTTTCAGCATTAAAAAGGAAGGAAATTCTGATACATGCTACAACATGGATGAACCTTAAAGACATTATGCTAAATGAAATAAGCCAGTCACAAAATGACCGATGCTGTTTGAGTCCAGTCATATGAGATAGAGTAGTCATATTTATGGAGACAGAAAGTAGAATGGTGATGGCTAGGGGCCGGAGGAAGGAGGAATGGGGCGTTATCATTCAATGGTCATAAAGTATCAGTTCTGCAAGATGAAAAAAGTTCTGTGGATGGATGGTGGTGATGGTTACACAACAATGTGAACGTACTTAATGTCACTGAACTGTCCACTTAAAATAGTTAAAATAGTGCGTTTTGTGCTATATACTATATGCATTAATCACATTTTTATTTTCTATATTTTTTGATGCTTGACATATTGGGACCTCATTGGGAAGAGACTGTTCCTTTCAAGGTTAGCCAGTGCCTAGAAAAATCAAATGACATGTCTGCAGTATGCAAACCAACCAATCCAGAGCCCATATTCTGAACCACCTCTTCTCTCTGGCTTTTGCACTCCAGCAAGCCATGCTGCTCTGCCCTAATCATCCCAGGGCAAGGTATCAGACAACTAGAGACTACCCCTGTGGCCCAGAACTGGACAGAATTATTCAAACTATCCAGTCCTAAGACTGTTCAGCTTCTTATCTTGGCTCACCCATTTCTTCTTGTAAAAAACACAATAAAAGCTTTTTTCCCCCATGATTTCCTTCACCCTCTCCTGTGACCAACCTTGAAGCTCTCTCCTGTGACTCTACAAGGCATAGTGTGCTCCCTCACCTTGGGGACTGTGAGTAATAAAACTACCACTCCCAAGGCAATTGTCTACTGATCTGCCAGCCTTACCATACAAAAACAAAACCAAAATCCTGGGTACATTTCAGACCAGTATATCTAAGCACAGTTGTTGAAAAATAAATATGTTTAAAGAGTATTTAGGAAATAGAGAGTAATTTAAGTAAATTATGGCATATCTATGCTGCCGTAGTTTAACATGGTGGTTAAGAGAGTAGTAGGCTCAGGAGTCAAATATCCTCTATCTAAATCCTGACTTCACTTCTTACTAGCTTTATGATGTTGAGCAAGTTACTTATCCACTTTGCCTTCGTGTTTCTCATATGTAAAGCAGGAATAATAATAGAATGCACCTTTTATGGCTTTGAAAGAAGTAAATGGCTTAAAGCAAGGACAATGCTTAGGACAGTACCAGTTATACAGTAAGCACTCTATAAACGTAACTGTTCTTTTTAATAAAATCTGCATCCATTTGAAACATTAAGTAACTGGGTGTGGTGGCACACATCTATGGTCCCAGTTTGGGAAGAATAAGCATGAGGATCACTTGAGCCCAGGAGCTTGAGGCTGTCATGCACCATGGTCACACCTGTAAATGACCACTGCACTCCAGCCCAGGCAACATAGTAAGACCTTGCACCAAAAAAAAAAAAAAAAAAAGTAGATATGTTATGTGCTGACATGGAAAGATACACTAAGAGAAAAAGTCCTAATTGTGTCCATTTTTTTAAGGGGGAGAGATGTATGCAAATAGTTTTTTCTGGAAAAAGTAGTCATATAATTGTAACAAAATGTACCGTCCAAAAGGATACGAGAAACTCTCAATAGGTTATTTGGGGGGGCGGGAATTAGTGATCTAGGAGAAGGTGTAAAGGAGGTGTTTATCTTTTATTCTATACTTCCCATGGTGCTTGAAATTTTTACCTTGTTTGTTCATACATTAAAATACATTTAATTTTTTGGAAGATTATAGGAATATTTTTGTTGCTCTTTATTGCCACCTAGGGTATGCTGGGGGCATTGCCTGCCACAATCACTGTCATTGCTGTTAACCTTATTCACTATTTAACAAGTGATCCCACCTCTTTGATTTAGTATGTTATATCAAGTATGTTATCGTCTCCGATTTTCAGATCTTTACTGAGTTTGGTAGCAGTAAGAAACACAGATCCATAGTTAGAAAATCCACCCGGGCACGGTTGCTCATGCCTATAATCCCAGCATTTTGCGAGGCCAATGCCGAAAGATCTCTTGAGACTAGGAGTTCAAGAACAATCTGGGCAGCATAGAGGGACACTCTCCCTCTTCCCCCACCCCCCGGGTCTCTACTAAAAAATAAAAACATAGTTATAAAATTCAAACAAACCCCTTGTTTGATCTCCCTCACTGAATGACCATTCCAGCTTTATGCTAATAATCTAGATCGGCCTAACCCATTGGCCTGCCCCAAATTCTCTCACCGCTTACCCAGTGTTCTGTCCATGTGCCTCCAATTTTATACCAGTCTGGTTGCCTGTATTTGAATGCTGACTCGATGACTTTCTAGCTGTGTGACCTTGCACAAGTCACTTCATCTCTCTGAGCTTCTGTTCCTTCATCTGTAGAACACAAGTGATAATAATAGTGGATCTCTCAAACAACTGTTGGGAGTATTAACTGAGTTCACACATCACACACAATGCCAGGCACATAATAATGGCTTGATAAACAATTTTCACTTTAACACCTACAATCTTCAAATCTCAACTTGATTGTTACTTCCTTCAAGACTTCCCTGACCTCCTGACTTGGTCATATCCTTCATACTAGGTCATATTTCTTCTTCCTAGCATTTGCCATGGATGACGATTGGATGATTGTTTGATTAGTGTCGCTCTTCCCTACCAGACCACAATCACTCAGGACAAAGCCTGGGTTTGTTTTTTGCCACCGTTCTATTCTCAGTGCCTACCACAGTGCCTGGCAGATAGTAGTTTTTCCACACCAAATTATTGATAAAGAAATGAATTAATGAAATTAGAATACTAAAGGCATCCACAAAAATAAATGTTAACTAGAACAAACACCATATGCTACTTATGTTCTGATGGGCTGAATGGCTTGTGTCATGAGACATTTATAGCAGGGGAGGACCAGAGTGGTGTTGGGAGGTGGAGTTGGGTTATCCTGCATGACAGTTCGCAAAAAATGAATTGGAAAAATGATAAACCATACACCTCTACCATTTGTCCTAGGTTCAACTTTGTTTGTTTTTTTTTTAATTGAAGTAAAATTCACATAACATGATGTTCATTTTATAGTGAAAAATACAGTGGCATTTAGTATATTTACAGTGTTGTGTAACCACCATCTATGTGGAGTTCCAAAACATTTTTGCCACCCCAAAGAAAACTCCAACCCATTAAGCAGTCACTCCTCATTCCCTTTTTCCCCAGCCCCTGACCACTACCACCACCAATCTTTTCTCTATTTATATGGATTTATTTATTCTGGATAATTTTTATAAATGGAATTATACAGTATGTGAACTTTTGTGCAGGACCTCTCTCACTTAACATTTTCGAGGTCATCCACATTGTAGACTATCAATACTTCATTCCTTTTTGTGTCTGAATAATATTCCATTGTATGGACATAGCACAATTTGTCCATTCATTTATTGATGGACATTTGGCTGTTTCCACAGTTTGGCTATTATAATAATGCCGCCCAACTCTGCTTTGTTTTGTTTTTTAAGTCTCCATGGTTTATCACATCATGAAGAATGCAATCTCACAGTACCCCAGATCAGGACACAAGATCCAAATGATGACCTATGACCACTAACGTATTATATAATTAAGCAAGCCATTGTGTCTCCTCATCTGTAACCCAAGTGGTTGAACTAGGATTTTTGTACAAGTAGTTTATTTGGAAGGTGATTCTAAGAATTTATTTGGTAGATGTGCCCAAGAAGTAATAAGGAAAGGAAAGGAAAAGGAATCGATTAACTCAGTGTGTATTTATCCAGTCACCTGATCAAGTTATTGCTGTGAACGTCTGGGGTTCACTCCCTTGGGGACCTCTGAGACCCTGTAAGGCAGCAGTCCCCAAACTTTTTGACATCAGGGACCGGTTTCACGGAAGACAATTTTTCCACGGACGGGGGTGGTGGAAGGTTGGATCATCAGGCATTAGATTCTCATAAGAAACATGCAACCTAGATCCCTCTCACATGTGCAGTTCACAATAAGGTTCGCGTTTCTATGAGAATCTAATGCAACACTGATCTGACAGCAGGTAGAGTTTCACTCACCCATTGCTCACCTCCTGCAGTTCAGCCCAGTTCCTGTCAGACCACAGATTGGCACTAGTCCATGGCCTGTGGGTTGGGGATTCCTGCTGTAGGGAGTCCATCTTAGATTTGTTCCATCCAAAGGTCTAGGAAGCTAGAGTGTTTATCCACCAACTCCCACCTATCACTAGCTAAGGGCTACTCTCAGGGTGTCCTCTGAGCATGTGTGCGGAGAGAGAGAGCATATGAGTGAGCTTTCTAGTGTCTCCTCTTATAAGTACACTGATCTCATCATGGGGCCCCACTCTCATGGGCTCATCTCACCCTAATTGCCCTACCAAGGCCCACCTCCAATCACCATCACACTGGGAGTTAGAGCATCAGTGTATGAATTTAAGGGGTAGGGGACACAATTCAGTCCATAGCATGGTCCAAATGTGAAACTTCCTCCTCTAGCTACCAATGTTGAATGCTGTTTGTGTATATGGTCTCTGGTCCTCTGGAGGACAAGGACTTGGTTTTGCTCACTGCTATAACCAAAGGTATACAACAGCCCCTGACTCATAATTGGCACTCTCAATATTTACTAAATGAAGGGGCCGATTGCCATTGAGTGACTTGTGATCAGAGCCCTTGGCATTTTTAGATGAGGCGGGTTCTTTAGAACAACACCAATGTTTGTAGATAGACGAACTGGGGAGTCAAAGTACTTTTTATTTTTATTTTTTACTTTTAATTTTTTTATTTTAAAGATGTAGGAGAGAAAAGGGGATCAGAAAAACAGAGAGGCAGGGGGAAAGTCAAAGAGAGACCTTGGTTCTGAGGCTTATTTCTGGGTTTTCCCAACTTTCAAGGCATTTTGCATGCTAAAACACCATATTTGGGGGAATTTTTTGTTTTGTTCAGTTTTGTTTTTGCTCCAGCATTCTCCTGTCTGAAACTTGCTAGAAGTTTAATATATTAAAAGATGAGCCAGTTGCTGTGGAGGAAAAAACCAAGTTAAAAAAAAAAAAAAAGATGTGGAGTACAATTCAGGGTTAGGTATACAAATGTTCATTATGCAGGTACCCTTGTTGATGAGGTGTGCCCCACTCAGTAGATTCCCACTACTGCCAATTCCACCTCCCCACCTCCCTGGGCAGTTTCCCGCTACTGCTGATCCTTTTCTTATAGTATTGCAATAATTGTTCAAGGTCTGCTTATGAGTGAGAAAATGTGATACTCATTTCTTTTTTTCTGTGATAGATTGCTCAGTATTATAAACTCTAAGTCCATCCAGGTTGCTGTGAAGTTCATGATTTTGTCCTTGTTTATGGCTGTGTAATATTCCATCATGTATACATACCACATTTTTTTGTATCCAGCCCTCTTTTGACGGGCAACATGGTTGATTCCATGTTCTTGCTATTGTGAACAATGCTACAATAAACATACATGTGCAGGTATCTTTTTAATAGAGTGATTTAAGTTCCTCAGGTATATTCCCAGTAAGGGAATTTCGAGGTCGTAAGGAAGGTTGATTTTTAGATCTTTTAGGAATTGCCATACCGTTTTCCACAGAGGTCGTACTAGTTTACACTCCCACCAACAGTGTAGAAGTGTTCCCTTTTCGCCACATCTCCAGCATATGTTGTTTTTTGAGTTATTGGTGATAGCCATCTTGACTGGAGTTAAGTGGTATCTCAGTGTCATTTTAATTTGCATTTCTTTGATGACTAGTGAGGCTGGGCATTTTTACCTGTATCTGTTGGCTACTCGTATGTCTTCTTTTGAGAAATGTCTATTCATATCTTTTGTACACTTTGTAATGGGGCTATTTGTTTTTTCTTTTCAGCACATTTGAGTTCCTGCTAGATCCTAGATGTTAGGCATTTGTCAGATATACAGTTGGCAAATATTTTTTACCAGTCTGTGGGCTGTTGCCCTGCTCTCTTGATGGTTTCTTTGGCGCTGCAGAAGCTTGTCAGTTTGATGAGGTCCCACTTGTCTCTCTTATCTCTTATGGCATGGGTACTTGGGGTTTTGATCAGGAATTGGTTGCTAGTTCAAATTTCCATATGGGTGATGCCTGCGTTTTCAAAGGTTCTTATAGTCTGAGGTTTTACATTTAGGTCTTTGACTCATTTAGAGTTGATTTTTGTATACGGTGATAGGTAGGGATCTTGTTTTAATCTTCTGCCTGTGGTCAGCCAGTTTTCCCAGCACCATTTACTGAATAGGTTCTCCTCTCCCCAGTGATTAGTGGTAGAGGCTTTGTCAGAGATGAGTTGGTTGAGAAATTGAGGTTTTGCTTCTGGAATCTCTATCCTGTTCCACTGGTCTATATGTCTGTTCTTGTACCAATACCAGACTGTTTTGATTATTATAGCTTTATAATAAAGTTTAAAGTTGGGGAGTGTGATACTTCCTGTTTTGTTTAGTTTAGTTTTGTTTTGTTTTCTTCTGAGGATTGTTTTGGTAATTCATGGTTGTTTATGTTTCCATATAAATTCCTGTATTGTCGTTTCCAGGTCTGAGAAGAAAACTACTGGTAATTTAATGGGTATTGCGTTAAATCTGTAGACTGTCTTGGGTAGGATGGGCATCTTAGCAATGTTGAGTCTTCCAGTCCATGAGCATGGAATATTTTTCCATTTGTTTGTGTCATCTTTGATTTCTTTGAGCAGTGTTTTGTAGTTTTTGTTATAAAGGTCTTTCACATCTCTGGTTAGGAAGATGCCAAGGTATTTGATTTTTTTTTTTTTTTTTTTTTTTTTTTGGTGCGGCTATTGTGAATGCAATTGTGCTTTTTATTTGGGCTTCTGTTTGTTTGTTGTTGGTGTATAGAAATGTTATTGTCTTTTGCACATTTATTTTATTCCCTGAGACTTTGCCAAAATCCTTTATTGGTGCAAGGAGGTTTTTGACAGATTCTCTTGGGTTTCATCATGTCGTCTGCAAAGAGGGATAACTTGACTTCCTCTTTTCCTATTTGGATACCCCGATCTCCTTCTGTTGATGGATTGCTCTAGCTAGGACTTCCAAAACTATGTTGAAAAGGAGAGGTGAGAGTGGGCATCCTTGTCTAATTCCGATTTTCTGGGGAAATGGTTCCAATTTCAAAGAACTTTTTAATGAGGCACACTAAAGACCATGATGTGGTGGGAAATCTCCAGGTGATCCAGAAACCAGGTTCAGTATGATCTGTGATCCTCTGAGTGATCTCAGGCAAATGGTTTGAACTTTGGGCCTCAGACTTGCCCTTAGGTAAAACAAACAGATTGGTCAGTCTAAAAGTCTCAGGCTGATTGTAACCCATCGTAAAGGAGAAGGTCCCAAAACATTATCCTTAGCCCTTTTGGTCACAAGTTCACAAATTTAAGGATAAATTTATCTGTCTGTGTGACTTTTAAAGATTTGAATATATATATATATTCATCTACAGCTCCTGGCTCCCATAGGCCCTTGTCACAGTCTTTTGTTATAATGTTAGGGCACTTTAGACATCAAGAAACAGAATCTCTGTCTCTGATCTTCTCCTGTCCTTTTACCTGAGCAAGGCAGGACTCTAATCTGTTTGTTGGCCAAAAGACCCTCATTCTGAAGAGGGTCCTGCCCCATACACTAGAGGAAATAATGCTACTCAAGAGAGGTCAATAAAAGTCTAAACTGACAGGGCTTGCTGGGTTTAGATCATGCACTTTATGTCCAATCACCTTTCTACATGGTTGTCAATCATGCCTATGTAATGAAGCCTTCATAGAAATCCAAAAGGAGTAGGTTTGAAGAGCTTCTGGATAGCTGAACATATGGAGGCACCTAGAAGATGGTGCCCCGGGAGGGCATGGAAGCTCTGTACCTCTTCCCCTATACTTCATCCTATGCATCTGTGTTATTTTTGACATCCTGTCTAATAAACTGGTATATGTGTTTCCCTGAGTCTTGTGAGCTGCTCCAGCAAATTAATCAAACCCAAAGAGGGAGTCGTGGGACCCCAACTTAAAACTGATCAGCCAGAAGTTCCAGAGGCCCAGATTTACAGCTGGTATCTGGAGGGGATGACCTTGGGGTCTGAGCCCTCAATCTGTAGGATCTGACATTTTCCAGGTAGACAGTATCGGAGTTGAATTGAAAGACACCCAGCTGACATCTGCTACTTGGTATATGGGGGGAACCACCATGTTTGGTCCCAGATGTCTTCTGCTGTATTGGTAATTTCAGTTGTGGTGGTGTTAGAATTGAGAAAAAACATAGTTTGAGAGTTCTTCCTTTATTAAACACTATTTTTTTATGGGCTTAAAGCTGGAGTGGATTTGAAAACAAAGTCTGGAGGGACTTTTGGCTGTGACCATGGAACAACTGCCCTGGTTTGTCTGGGGAGAATCTAGAGTATCTTGTCATATCTTTGCCTTGATGCCAGATTGAGAGCAGTGAGCAGGTGATACCTCTGACACTGCAATGCCCTAACAGTTGTACTAACTGGCACACCCCAGGCCCCCAGGATGGAGGGTTTGGACGCCTGCACCAGCAGAGTCAGAGAGACGGAAGATGCTTCTTTTTTTTTTTGAGTTGGAGTCTCACTCTGTCGCCCAGACTGGAGTGCAGTGGCCGCTCCCGGCCACCGCAGCCTCGCCCTGCTGGGCTCCGGTGGATCCTTCCGCCTCAGCCTTCCGAGTGGCTGGAACTACAGGCGCACACTACCACGCCCGGCTGATTTTTTTTTTTTTTTATTGTGGAGATGAGGTCTCACCAAGTTGCCCAGGCGGGTCTCGAACTAGGCAATCCACTCACCTCAGCCTCCCAAAGGCGCGGGATTACAGGCTGAGCCACCAAGCCCGGCGGTTGAAGATGCTTCTGATGCTTGCCAGAGTCATGAACTATCCTCAGATAAAGATAAATAGCACTAAGTGACCCATGAGAGACAAATAGCACTAAGTGACCCAAGTAGACACTTGTCATTAGAGTCCACCCTAACTGGGGTTTTCAATATGTGGCCAATAACTGATAGATACCAATGTTAGTTTCTTTGTCATGAAATCTTGATACAATATGGCTAGACTCTCCAATCAGCAGTTGACAGCATTCTCAGGATCTCATTGATGGTATTTGGTTCATGCTTTCACCGTTATCTTACCCAAGCCAGAGCAGATGTCTCGAAACTCTTCATGCATCAAAGTATCTGCATAGCTCAGATAAGGAGTCCACAGCTCATGTGTTCTTCCTTATCTCCCCGGTTGTTTGGGAGAGAATTCAAAGCTCAACATCTTCATGTTCATGGTTTCCTCATTGCCTACTATCAGCAAGTCAGAGCCACTATTAGAAAAAGAACATATTCTGGGCCACCCACAGTATCTTGACTTATTTAATTCAGTAAGACGTTCAACATTTCCAATTATGTTAAGCAAGTTCAGACTCTCAGTCATCAGCTCCAGGAAGACTTTCTGGTTCCCATAACCCTTCCTTGGCCTGGGTTAAGTTCCTCACGGGCTCCAGTAAAATCCCTTGCCTACCTATATTATTGCCTTTCTGTGGGTCTGCTCCCACTTCTACTCTATGGATTCCTTTTGGATATAGTTTGGAATTATATCTTTTTTTTTTTTTTGTATTTCAAACTTGTTTTTAAATTAAAAAGTAGTACATCCTCATAGAAGAATTTTCAAATAACACAGAAATATGTAAATTAAAAAGTGAAAGCCCTTCTATCTGAGCCTGTTTCCAGTCCCACTTTTCACCCCCAGGGGGAGGGGGGCAATACTAACAGCATGCTGTTTATCTTTCCAGAACTTTCCATTTGCAAGCATAATGATGCTAATAAAAGTGCTAACAGTTATTGAGTGTTTACTAAGAGTGAGGTGCTGTGCTAAGCAATTTTTATGCATGTTTCCAATTAATTCATAAAACAAGCCTATAAAATAAGTGTTTTTTTGTTTTTGTTTTTTTTTCACTTTACAAAACAAGAAACCAACAATTTACTAAATTGTGAAGTCAGAATCTGAACCCAGGCAGGCTGACTTCAAAGCTCAAGCTCTTTTTTTTTTTTTTGAGTTGGGAATTTCCCAGGCTGGAATGCAGGGGCAGGTTCATGGCTTACTGCAGCCTCAAACTCCTAGACTCAAGCCATCCTCCAGCCTCAGCCTCTTGAGTAGCTGGGATTGATACAGGGACCATTTAATGTCCCTCCATGTTGCCACAGTCCCTAGAGAAGGGCATGGCAGGGATTCAGGCACTCCTGCACATTCCTGAGCAGATTACTGAGAATCCCCTTGTATTCCATGCATTCCCAATAAGTAGCTTCAAGGGATCCTTGACTTTCCTGCAGACTATGCCCGAGATGTAAATCCCTAATTACTCCCTTTCTTTGAACTATATAATATCAGTGTAATCATAAGTCTTGTGATTTGCATAACTTTTGTAACACATGATGTCTTAGGTCTTGTAAACTTTCTTTACTCTAAATGTCACTATCTAAATGTAAAGTGTAGCTGTAACTTAAGTTCTGTACAATGCTCTGCCAGTCACATGGTTAACGTATAGGTACCTAAAAGGGAACTGTAAAACCCTAGAGGGTGAGCAGAACCATTTTAGAAAGACCTCGAGTCCAGCTCTGCTCCCTGGATTCGAACTCAGAAATAAACTTCTTTCTACCAGTGCCCTGTCCCTTTGATTTATTGGTATCAAGGGGAGAAGCCGAGTGTTACTCGGACTATAACGGGACTACAGGTTCACACCACCATGCCCAGCTTATTTTTTAATTTTTTTATAGAGAAAAGATCCGGCTATGTTGCCCAGGCAGGTCTCAAACTCCTGGGCTCAAGCAATCATCCTGCCTAAGCCTCCCAAAGTGCAGGGATTACAGGCATGAGACACCACGCCCAGCCAGAGATCATGTTCTTGACTTTTGACACTCACCCACTTGCTTTTGGACCTCAAATGGCATAGACACTTCTCCATAGTACCCCACAAAATTGTATTTCTTCCTTTATAAAAGTTGTTTGGCATTCTATAAAATTAATGTATTTAATTCATTTAGTCATTCTTATACTGACCAACTTCTAGGATTTTGCAGTTTTTCGTTTCCTCATTTCATCAAATCTAAGAGTCTATTGATTGTAAGAAGCATCCAATTTCAGAGAGGTTATAATGTTTTAAAAGTGCATCTTAAATTAATACAGTATTGTATTGCAGATGAAGGTGCAAATGAAAGGACAGACTGAGAGAAATGCATTTTTTAAAATCTTGTTCCTAAACCTTTATACAATGATGAGAAAGTAGAAGCTATGTTTTGGAGAAATGCATATTTTAGGAAAAATTAACCTTGCCAACTATGTCTTTTCAGAAACACAGACTTCCAGGTATCATAGGTATCTCATAGTGGCAATCAAGCTTGCCTAGAGTAAAGGGAATTTACAAGGCCTAACACATCATGCACTGGGCAAGGATTGTAAAAGTCATGAAACTTGTAATTACAAAAGTTATGATTGCTCAGAGGGGGAGCAGTTGAGGATTCAATCTTCCAGTAAATTGGGCACTGTCTACAGGGAAGCCAAGGATCCCCTGAAGCTACCCACTATGAATGCATAGGAGATAAGGGAAAGTGCACCCTCCATTAGCTCTAAGGAATGTTGTTTGAGAAAGTGCAGGAGCACTGGAATTCTTGTCACACCCTTCTCTAGGGGCTGTGATAATGTGGGCGGACATTGGGGGGGTCTCTGTGTCCCAGGATCTCTAAGACATCCACAGGTGATCAATTAGGAAGTCACAGCAGTCACGTTACCTGATTGCAACATCTCCAGGGGAAAGGATTTAAGCCAGGACTTGGGGGGCTACGGGGCCACACTCATCTAGAGGATAGGTCTGCTCCCTCTCTGTGGGGAGTGAACTTTATCTTAAATAAATCTTTTCTTCTCTCACCTCTTTGTGTGTTGCAATTCTTTGCATTACTTGTATCTCTGGGTTATCAGCACACACCTCCAACACACTGGCTCTGGCAGTGCCATGCCCCTGCGCCACCCTCTCTGTGCCTCTACCCTCACCCTATCCATGCCATAACAGCAATTGAGCATGTTGTAAATAATTTTCATTTCTGTATCTCTGTAGAAGTTTCCTAGAAGTAAAATTGTGTGTCAAAATCAAGATGCATTTTTTTTACTTTTAATTTAATTTAATTTATTTTATTTTTTCAGTTGGAGTCTCACTCTGTCACCCAGGCTGGAGTGCAGTGGCACACTCACCACCACTGCAGCCTCGACCTGCTGGGCTCAGGAGATTCTTCTGCCTCAGTCTTCCAAGTAGCTGGAACTACAGGCGTATGCCACCACGCCCGGTTAATTTTTTGATTTATTGTAGAGATGAGGTCTTGCCAAGTTGCCCAGGCTGGTCTTGAGCCCCTGGGCTCAGGCAATCCTCTCACCTCAGTCTCCCAACGTACTGGGATTACAGGCGTGAACCACCAAGTCCTGTGCATTTTTTATTTTGATAAATATTCCTGTTCCTCCAGGAAAATTTATCTTAGTCATCTGTGTTCCTCATTTCCTCAGCACAATGTCTGATGTTTTGTAGGTACTAAAAACATGTTATAAACCAAAAATAAAACCCTGAGCACCCAGCTGAATGAAAGGATACACCCTGGGCCAAGGGAAACCTGAAAAACTAAATCCCATGCTATGATGGAAAGGGAGGTCAGACACACCTCATTATATCCTCCCCTCCCAGGAGTTTTAGGCACATTAACATTAAATTAGAGATCATAAGACTGACAAGACAGACTCTGTGGCAATAAGTTACCAAATTCCAACCTGACTCTGGTACAGCAGCATCAAATAACAAATAGCAAGCTCCAAAGGAAATAAAGATATTTTGCCCCAAAATATATTTCTTTGACATATTTTGAAACAACCCTGCAAAGTTGTCTCTTGGGAAAATTTGCATCTGTTGAGAATCTCCTTCCCTAGAAAAAGTCCAACACCTATTCTCTTGGAAGCCTGCTACTTAGAGTCTTTGGCTTTCACAACTTCCCTTACCTTAACTCAAGCATTTTTTTCTACTAATTTAAAATTCTTTAGACAAAGCTTAATTTTTTCTACCAATTGCCAATCAGAAAATCTTTGAATCCACCTGTGACCTGTAAGCTCCCACTTCCGGACCCCAACCAATATTAACTTCATATGTATTGATTTATGTGTGTTTAAAAATATGTATTTTTTTAAAAATAACTTTTGTCTTCTTTTAAAATATATAAAACCAAGCTATAACCCAACTACCTTAGTTGCATGTTCTCAGGACTCTTGGGACTGTGCTTGGACCTTGGTCATTCATGTTTGGCTCAGAATAAACCTTTTAAAATATTTTACAGAGTTTGGCTTTTTTGTCAACCATGTTCAGTGGGTGAAATGCATGACCAGGCCCCACAGATGTGAAGTACTTTGAGATATTCACTTTTTTTTTAAAGAAAAGCACGACAATGACTAACAGATTAGAATATTTTACTTCTTGCTGAAGCACTGACCACAGTAAATGACAGACATTAATGGACTCTATGCATAATATGTCAAAAGGTATTATAAGATATCTTGCAAAATTGCCTACCAAAAGGCTATGCACTCAATTTAATAAAAATACACTAATAGCTTCAGCATTTCACAACCCCCAAACTCCTAATGCTAGTGGGTTATGGTGTGTTGCTCCACGGATTCTTTGACTTCCCCACAGAAAAGTGTTTCAGAGTGAATGCCATGTATAGTTTAAGACAGAATTTATCACAAAGAGACCTGCCCAATGGGCATGAATGCCCTAAGAGAAAGGACATGTGCTTACCTTTAACAATCTAAGTTATGTACTTTTACAACCATAATTAAGCAAACCATGAGCTAAGAGCAGTGAACTGCAAAGATCTGGCCATGAGTTTTGATTACCATCTCTTCATCTCTGATGAGCTAAAGTGTGGGTGGCAGGTGTCTGGTCAAGAGTTTTGACTACACTCTTACTCAACCTTCTAAGGAAGGTCACAAAGACCTTCTAAATAGCTATTCCCTAACTAGATTTGGGCTTTTCTTAGGACATTATGTCTGTGTTTGGGGTAATTCCCTATTGTTTCTGTGACTTACTGCACTGGTAGATCCACATTCCAGCCCTCAAGATGGTCACATCTGGTGTGCCTAGTTGGTTGGGTGAAGGTTGTGTACTGATAAGATGTGTGAACACTTTCCCTGTTTAATTGCCTACCAGAATCTTATCTGTGTCTAACCTGCACTGAATACCCTATCTCATTACTAGATGTAAGATATTTCCTGAGATCTTATGGTCTGCCATCTCCTAAAACACGTGCAAGACTACCTGCATCCCCTGACCCTAACTAATCTCCAGAAATTATGATTGGGCAGTTCTGCAGTGGAAACTGCATTGTAAACCCTCCAGGGAATTCTCATGCGCCCTAAAGCGCGAGAGAGTACTTCATTAAAGGGCTTTAAGAAAAGGAGTTTCTTCATTTTATTTGCACTTTAGAAAGATCCCGTTGGTTGCAGAATGTAGAATCTACCGGAAGGGGCAAAGATATCTAGGGGGCGACTCAGGCCAGAGCAGCCCAGAGGACCGGCGCGCTGGGGAGCCCCCTGCCGGTCCTCCGGCTTCTCTCTTCGTCCTAAGCCGGGCCCTGCGTGACCGACTGCGACTGCGCGCTCCCAGGCCAGCAAAAGCCGCCCCGGAGCCGCGCCGCTCAAAACCGGAAGCGGAAATGAAGTTGAATCACCCTCGCGCGCTTTGCCGGCCGCCGCCGCCCCCACACCCTGGGCTGGACCGAGTCGAGGAGTCGCCGGAAGCGGAAGTGGCTAAGGGTGGGGGAGTTGTTGGGAAAGTGTCGGGTTAGCGTCTCTCTGTTTGGGTTCGCTCCGCGGCTTGCCTGGGCAGGTAAAGCGCTATTGCGAGACCTCGGCGGCTCTGCTGACTCGGCTTCTGCCGGCTCCCGGCCCCGAACCCTCGCCCGAGGGGCGTGGTGCCCCGGTGCTCCGGCTCTTTCCCCGGGCTCCTTGTGGCCCCCTGGTTCCGGGCGATCCCTGCCACGGGTGGCTTCCCGTGTCCCCGCAGACCCCCACCATGGGCAACACGAGCAGTGAGCGCGCCGCCCTGGAGCGGCACGGTGGCCATAAGACGCCCCGGAGGGACAGCTCGGGGGGCGCCAAGGACGGCGACAGGCCCAAGATCCTGATGGACAGCCCCGAGGACGCCGACCTTTTCCACTCCGAGGAAATCAAGGTGCGGGGCGTGGGGGAATCCGATTCCCCTTGACTGAGGTTGGCCGGGGAGCACCCTCCGCCAAATTCCCGCCGCGTCCCCTTGGAAACCACCAGGGAAGTGGCACTTCATCCGGCGCACTTAAAGCCAGATGGCCCCGTAAGAACTCGCTTAGCAGTCCAGGAACCTGTGTCTAATTACCGATATGAGAAAGTCACCCCGAGGGAGGAGGAACTCACTTCGCTTAACGTCATTAAGGAGAAAGTAGCTCTGGGACGGTCTCAGGTTCTTAATTAAGAGCGGAGGTAGCAGTAATTGAGCCCCAGCCTCTGCTTTTCTCTGGGTGCAGTTAATCTCATCACCGAGAGCACTCTTTCCTCACCTTTACGCAGACTGGTGCCTTTGTGAAAGGTGTTTTTGGAGGCAAAACAGAGCTCACGTGGAAGCTGAAAGTAGAGAACAGCTGACCGCAGTTGCCAGAGATGTTCAGCTGTGCCTGACGCTTTTGGTTCACTCTGCTTATTTAGAAAAGTCACTCGATTTCCGGAGGTCAGTGGGTCAGCGTAAAGGAGGCAACCAGCAGCCACTTAGCTTCTCTCCCAAGTTGTTTAAATGTAACTTAAGCAGGCCAATGCAAACATATTTGCAGGACAAATTTGGGCCTCCTGCTGCAGTGTGTTTAAATTCATCAGGTGGCTCTTGACTCCTGCTTCAACCACATTCCTGTTAACCACCTTGATATAGTTTGTGTTTCTAGCTGCAGGTCCCAGGTCAAGGCCACTTAGTGGCTGATACTGTATGTGGGATATCGGAAAAAAGCTTAAAAAGTAACTTTAGGAAAGACAAAGGTGCTTTCTGCCCAACATATGCAATTAATATCCAGTTTCCTGTTAATTCTCATTGTCCATTTCCATTCCGCTAATTGTCTGGCAACTCATTTCTCCGTACTCACATTTTTCCTCATGTTGAACTGGGTAGTAACATCACTCCCTCACACCTTCACTTGCATCTAAGTTTTGAGTCAAACTCTAAAGAGCCTGCTTCTACATCCAATGATTTGAACTTGCTTTCGGAATTTGCTGCATTCTTGAAAAGTTGTGTGCTTATGAACTTTAGAATGAGGTTTCTCCAATGACCTGACATCCCTTCCTCCGGAGGTAATTTTGGCCCTAAGAAGGCTATTTAAATAGATAAGAATCAAACTGTTTTCTTTAAGAAATATTTGTTCTGTTGCTGTTCCAAAACTCTTACAAGAAATACTTAGCATACACATAATACATACACACTTTAAGTAGCATCTGTTTCCATTTCATCAGAAATTACTGAAATCATGTAGCAGATGGACACGTGATTGATACCAAGAAAAGTCATGGATTCTTATAACTACACCAGTTCACTTTTTAGGTACAGTTAGTTATCTTAAGTGTAAAGTGATTCCAGTCTGTGTTTTAATCTGTAGATCTTGTTAGAGTTAGAATTCAAAGAATGCGTCTTAGATAGCTTAGGTCAGTATCTGAAATGAAGGTGCTAAAAACCTGTCTGACTCTCCTTAGGGTCCCTCTTAGCCTGAAATTCCTGCTCTTTTAAAGTCTTTGACTTCTGACTAGGAAAAATATGTCAAAAAAAAAAAATATATATATATATATATATATTTCACCCAGAGTTGGATGAGTTTCTCTCTTATTCTGAAATGCCTCAGTTATACGCATAGTGCTTACCATGTTAGAAGTTACTGTTTGCTGTAAAGAGGGGTCAGTCTTTGTCTTATTTCTTTTTCTTCCCAGTTCCTGGACAACACTTAGTGAATAGTTTTTCCCTTCCTCAAAATATGGATTTACCAGGCTAGGTGTGGTAGCTCACACTTATAATCCCAGCACTTTGGGAGGCTGAGGCTAGAGGATTGCCTGAGCCCATGGGTTCAAGACCAGACTGGGCAACTTGGTGAGACTTTATCTCTACAATAAATCCTGACATGATAGTGCGGGCCTGTAGTTCCAGCTACTTGCAAGGCTGAGGCAGAAGGATCGTCTGAGTCCAGCAGGTCGAGGCTGCAGCGGCCGTGAGTGTGCCACTGTACTCCAGCCTGGGCAACAGAGCGAGATCAATTTAAAAAAAAAAAAAAAGGCCGATCTCAGTGGCTCAGTCTGTAATCCCAGCACTTTGGGAGGCCGAGGTGAGTGAATTGCCTGAGCCCGCGGGTTCAAGACCCGCCTGGGCAACTTGGTGAGACCTCATCTCTACAATAAATCAAAAATTAGCCGGGTGTGGTAGCGTGCGCCTGTAGTTCCAGCTACTCGGAAGGCTGAGGTGGAAGTATCGCCGGAGCCCAGCAGGTCGAGGCTGCGGTGGCCAGGAGCAGCCACTGCACTCCAGTCTGGGTGACAGAGTGAGATTCCAACTCAAAAAAAAGTAATAATGGATTTACCAATTTTCAAATAGACAGTTCTAAAATCGTTCCTAATAAAATTTTCATATACAGTCATACATTGCTTAACAATGGGGATATGTTCTGAGAATGCATAGTGCATCATTATACAATTTTGTCCTCATGTGAACGTCATATAGTATACTTAGACAAACCTAGAAAGTGTAACCTGCTACACACCTGGGCTATATGGTGTTGTGTATTGCTCCTGGGCTACAAACCTGTACAGCATGTTTCTGTAGTAAATACTGTGGGCAGTTATAATGCAACAATTGGTAAGTATTTGTGTATCTAAATGTAGCTAAACATAAAGGTACAGTAAAAATATAGTGTTATGATTTTTTTCTTTTCTTTTTTTTTTTTTTTTTTGTGAGTTGGAGTCTCACTCTGTCACCCAGACTGGAGTGTAGTGGCATACTCCTGGCCACCACAGCCTCAACCTGCTGGGCTCAGGCGATCCTTCCACCTCAGCCTTCCAACTAGCCAGAACTACAGGCGCGTGCTACCATGCCTGGCTAATTTTTCTGTAGAGACGAGGTCTCGCCAAGTTGCCTGGGTGGGTCTCGAACCTGCGAGCTCAGTCAGTCCACTTGCCTCAGCCTCCCAAAGTGCTGGGATTACAGGCTGAGCCACTGAGCCCGACCAGTATTATGATCTATAGTGGGACTGCTGTCGCATATGCTGTGGTCCATCATTGACCAGTGATGTCGTTCTGCAGTGCATCTGGCTTAATTAAGAGAGGAAAATAACAATTATTAAGCTAGTCTTGGGTCAGCCTCTTCCAAGTGGGTTTTATAGTTTCCTCTAGAATTTTGACGTAGGCTTAGTAAATGTTAAGTACTCACTATGTGTCAGACACTATGCAGAACATTTTACATGAACTATCTCAGTCTATTATCTGCATTTTGCAGGTGAGGAAACTCAGGCACTACTAGTAAGTTTCCAAGCTGAATATGAACCTCAGTAGTAACAGCTGCTTCTTTAAATGAATTCTATTAGGTCAGGCATGGTGGCTAAAGCCTGTAATCCCAGCACTTTGGGAGGCCAAGGCAAGAGGATTGCCTGAGCCCAGGGGTTTGAGACCTTGGTGAGACCTCATCTCTATAATAAATCAGATAATTAGCTGGGTGTGGTGGCGCATGCCTGTAGTTCCAGCTACTTGGAAGGCTGAGGTGGAAGGCTCGTCGGAGCCCAGCAGGTCCAGGCTGCAGTGGCCATGAGTGTGCCACTGTATTCCAGCCTGAGAGACAGAGTGAGACTCCAACTCAAAAAAAAAAAAAAGAATTCTATTAGAGTAACTGTCTGTTGTAGGGAGCTTATTCTCAGCTTCCTGTCCTGAGTAAACCGCTCTGCTTCTAGGCTCCAGAGAAGGAGGAATTCCTGGCCTGGCAGCATGATCTGGAAGTGAATGATAAAGCTCCCGCCCAGGCTCGGCCAACTGTATTTCGATGGACAGGGGGCGGAAAGGAAGTTTACTTATCTGGGTCCTTCAACAACTGGAGTAAACTTCCTCTCACAAGAAGGTAATTGCCTGGGGAGTGCTCACATATTTGTCTTAGCCATGGATACTCTTGTTTCTAAAAGATCTCGGCAGGTGAGTAGAAAAATGTGTTTTTATAAAATGAATGCTGAGTGGTAAAATAATCTTGCTTAATAATAAGTCATAGGGTTCAAATCTCAAACCCAAGCAATCTCTAGGTTAAGAGCTCACCTTTTTTAGAAGGAAGCAGCATCTCTCTAGAGAAGATTTCTGTGTCACAGATGTGTTTGTTCAGTCAGGACTTTTCCTCAGAAACACAGAAACCTATTCCTAGTGCAGGGAGAGAGCACCAGGCTGGGAATCTTAAGAGATCCAGATTTGAGCCCACGTTTGCCATTCTAACAGTCATTTAACACCTCCACCTCAGTATGCCTTTCTGTAAAAAGAGGGAATATTGGGCCCAGTAATCTCTGAGTTTTCTTCTAACTTTGACTCTGTGGGTATACATGCTAAGTAGGCATCATTAGTGAGGATATAGTAAGACACTTTATCAGGAACGCTGGCACAGACTTCTGTCTCAAGTTGTCAATGAGAAAACATCTTGCTAGTGAGTACTCTTGATGAAATGAAGGGAGAAATCATGCCCTGGGCCAGGCCTGACTGTTGTTGAAGCCACCTTCTTTACAGTGGTACTCAGCATAATAGTCATGGGTCAGTTCAAGTCAAGGGAATAAAACAACCAAGTGAAAGAACTTTCCCAGAATCTTTTTTCAGTAGTTATGCAAGTTTCTTTAGAGAACATTTGTGCCTGCAATTAGATTGATCTCCTCTCTTGTCCAAAGCAAACTGACAAAGGGCAAAACCAGGCTGCTTGCTGTTTTTCTAGTGTTGCCATCCTCCTTGGCTTCCAAGGTTGCGGCTTCCAAGGTTGCTGGGTGGTATTCACACAAACTGGAGAAGGACAAATGCCTGTTTGTTGACTCCTCAGTGTTAGGGATGTGGTTTCCCGGTATTTGAGCAAAGTGAGTTTTCAGGAAAACCTGTCATACTTCTGCTTCCTTGTAGCTTTTCCAGATTGAGATCATTATAATGAATTGTCTAAATTAGTTAAAAAAATGTGTTCTAGAGCCGGGCTTGGTGGCTCAGCCTGTAATCCCTTTGGGAGGCTGAGGTGAGTGGATTGCCTGAGCCCGCGGGTTCAAGACCCGCCTGGGCAGGCAAGACCTCATCTCTACAATAAATAAAAAAAATTAGCCGGGCGTGGTAGCATGCACCTGTAGTTCCAGCTACTTGGAAGGCTGAGGCAGAAGGATCGCCAGAGCCCAGCAGGTCGAGGCTGCGGTGGCCGGGAGCAGCCACTGCACTCCAGTCTGGGTGACAGTGAGACTCCAACTCAAAAAAAAAAAAAAAGTGTTCTACAGCGGAACTCTTGGATTCATTTGGAGACGTTTTATTTCACAGCTGCTTTGGCAGGTGGGTTAAGGGGCTGAAATCCTCTGCTTCCTTTTATTTGCAGCCACAATAACTTCGTAGCCATCCTGGATCTGCCTGAAGGAGAGCATCAGTACAAGTTCTTTGTGGATGGTCAGTGGACACACAACCCTTCTGAGGTACTGATCCTCCTGCCTGTACAATCCAAACAAATCGCCTTCCCTTACGGATTGTTGCTAGGTCCCTTTGCCCTGCTGGTAAAAGTCCCTGCGTGTGGCAGAACTAGATAGCAGCACTAATTGTTAGACAGTTGGCATACCTGACCAAGATGAGCAGGGTGATTAGCCAAGAGATGAGGCCTTCCAGCCAGAAACTCCAAGTCCTCTAAAGAGTAACTCCACAGACCTTCCACGTTATGATTTCTGCCTGTCTGTCTCTTCCCAGCCAATAGTAACCAGCCAGCTTGGCACAGTTAACAACATCATTCAAGTGAAGAAAACTGACTTTGAAGTATTTGATGCTTTAATGGTGGATTCCCAAAAGTGCTCCGATGTGTCTGGTATGAACACAGTTATTTTATACCACATGTGTGCAGATGGGGGCTGTGCAGTCTAGAAATAATCTTGTTTCTCTTGCCTCTCACTCTTGAGCTGAAGCTGCCCGATCAGGTGGAGGTTTTGGCTCCCTGAAGAGCCACAAAACTTGATTCCTAACTCTGTCAGGTCAGGTTGTCGAAATTTAGCCTCAAGGGAGCTGTAAGTCATTTCCCTTGTCATCTCAGGTATTCAGTAGGTCTGCTTGGCCACAGAGTGCAGACTAGAAATAAAACCAAAGCTTGATCTCATGCCAGGGGCAGGGATGAAGAGGCCCTGGAGGGTCGTGCTGAGTCAGTAACAAGCCAGCACTAGGGCAGCCTGCCAGCTCACTTCCCACTCATGGTGCCTTAAGAATTTCAGCCTGACAGGTGATAAATGAACACCTCAGTGACCTTGGCCATCACTTAGGTGGTATATTAGCACCTTGTCAGAATCCTGTCAGGAGAGAAGGAGGCTCACCACAGGAAATAGGCTACACAGCACAACTCTTCTTGATGGGAACCAACTCAACACAGTCCTAGTAAAACTTGCCCATCTTCCAAGAGTCTTTTTAGTCACTGAGGTTTCAGTAAATTGCTTTCCATCCAAACCCCCAGGAAGAAACTACCTGGAACATGATATGCACAATTCAGGAGAAGAGAAGGCTTGAAATCTGAAGTGTCAGAGCCAGTCATACTTCCCTTCTGCAGGCAGGGGCTTAAACAATTCCTGGACCCTGTGGGAGGCAGTGAAAAGATTTCCCCCAGGAGTGTGTCTGGCACACTAAGAAAATGGATTCAGTTCAGTTTATAGAACTTCATCATTGCCTGGCTGGGAATGGAACTTGTACCTCCAGGATCTCTTACTGTTATCAGTTCAGAAATCCAGTGGTAAATGGACCATGGTGGGCTCACTGTGACTGACAAATCAAATTTTTGAGCAGGACTTGGAAATCCAGAAATAGTGAGCTGTTATCTAGCTAGCTAATCTTGTAGAGATATCATTTATTTCTTTTGCAAATAGTTGGGAATTGAGGGATAAAAGTGCCCAAATATCTTCCTAATTGCTGATAAACATAATTTTAGGCCACATACCAAAGCTTTTTAGTCCACAGTATAGATCACCTGGGGAAAGAAAGCTGCCCCCTTGCTGTTGATAAAGCCAACTTCAAGCTATGCAGATTTTTCCTATTTAAACCCTCACTTTCTCACTTGTTTACTCCTTTTGGCTCAGTTTTGCACTTAATTCTTTCCTCAATTTCCTGCTGTAATATGACTGTGTCACAAAAAGGAAAGCTGTCCTCTAGAAAATGATATTGAGGGAATTGGCATAGCCAGAGCAGATCAGATTTATTTTGAATCAGCCCAGGGATCAGGCAACCAGAATTCATTCCATGGGTTCTTTGGATAATGGTACGGTATGTTCCAGTCAGCCAAACATCACTAAATGAACTGCTTTTAACATGAAACAGTGTTCTTCTAGAAGCTGCTTAATATAGCTATGTAATCGAGATGCTCAAGCAAGAATTTGGAAAGAACTCGTAAATCATTTCTGTTGAGTGTGATGGAGTCAGAGTGTCTTTAGAAATCAGACTTTCAATTTTGTTTTCCCTTCATTTTGAAATTTACCATGCCTAGTATAACCTGTTTTCTCCCTTGCCTTTGTATAAACAAACTGCTTTATCTTCTGTTTTGTTCTGGCTGGCAGTGCTCATAACTTGGACTTAGCCTCGAGCTTCCTTGTGATATTTGCCAACCCAGCCTAAAATGAGAAGGAAGCATTATTCTGCCATGGCATGTAAGGTTGTCTTATTGAGAACAGCCTCCTTGTTACCTGACCAGACTCTCTGGCTGTACCATGGCCTCTGTCTTCCACCAGGGCATCTGATTTACTACTAAGTTTAATGCTAGCCATCCAGCTTCCAAAAGGCTTCTCCTTTCCTCTGCACCCTTGGAGCCTAATCTGTATGGAGGGAACGAGAGACAAGGAAAACTAGAAGACAGTGCCATAAATTAAATAAGACTGTTCCTAGAACTCCTAATTTTCAAAGTAATGTTCTATTGCCATCTCCCAACAGAGCTATCCAGTTCCCCACCAGGACCCTACCATCAGGAGCCCTATGTCTGCAAACCAGAAGAGCGCTTTAAAGCACCACCCATTCTTCCTCCACATCTGCTCCAGGTCATCCTGAACAAGGACACAGGAATTTCTGTAAGTATACGGGTGTCTGCCACAAACTTTGGTTGTAGTTATAATACTAAATGGCTTCTGTTTTTTGTGCTCTGAACTAGTTTAAGTGCTTTTCATGTGTCCTTATTTAAGCTCACAACAACCCTGTGAAGTGGTACTATTATTACCCCCATTTTACAGGTGTGGAAACTAAGACAAGTTAAGTCACATCCCAGGGAGAACACTTAAAATCCACTGCACTCCAGCCTGGGTGACAGAGTAAGACTCCAACTCAAAAAAACAAAAAAACAACAAAAAAACTACTCTCTTAGAGATTTTCAAGTATGCGATACATTGTTATTAATAGTAGTCACTATGTTGCACAATTTCTTGAACTTATTCCTCCAATCTAAAATTTTGAGCCGGGCTCGGTGGCTCAGCCTGTAATCCCCTGCCTTTGGGAGGCTGAGGTGAGTGGATTGCCTGAGCCCGCGGGTTCGAGACCCGCCTGGGCAGGCGAGACCTCATCTCTACAATAAATTAAAAAAAATTAGCCGGACATGGTAGCATGCGCCTGTAGTTCCAGCTACTTGGAGGGCTGAGGTGGAAGGATCGCCGGAGCCCAGCAAGTCGAGGCTGCGGTGGCCGGGAGCGGCCACTGCACTCCAGTCTGGGCGACAGTTCCAACTCAAAAAATAAAAAATAAAATTTTGTATTCTTTGACCAACATTTCCCCCACCACCGCCACTCCTAACCTCTGATAACCACCATTCTACTCTCTGCTTCTGTGAGTTTGACTTTTTTAGATTTCACTTAACATAATATTCTCCAGGCCAGGCTCATTGGCTCAGCCTGTAATCCCAGCACTTTGGGAGGCCGAGGTGAGTGCATTGCCTGAGCCTGTGGGTTCGAGACCCGCCTGGGCAACTTGACGAGACCGCATCTCTACAATAAATGAAAAATTAGCCGGGTGTGGTAGCACGCACCTGTAGTTCCAGCTACTTGGAAGGCTGAGGTGGAGGGATCACCAGAGCCCAGCTGGTCGAGGCTGCAGTGACCGGGAGCGGCCACTGCACTCCAGTCTGAGTAACAGAGTGAGACTCCAACTCAAAAAAAAAACTTTTTCTCCAGATTCGTCCTCATTGCTGCAAATGACAAGATTTGCTTGCTTTTTTTTTCTTTTTTTTTTTTTAAGAAAATTCATTCATCCATCAATGAACACTTCGGTTGATTCCATATCTTGGCTATTGTGAATAGTGCTGCAGTGATCATGGGAATACACATGTCTCTCTGACATACTGGTTTTGTTTCCTTTGGATATAGCCTAGCAGCAGGATTGCTGGGTGTGTAGCTTTGATTATTGGAAGAACCTCCATACTGTTTTCCATAATGCCTATACTAATTTACATACCCATCAACTGTGCACAAAGAGTAAATTTTAAGTGTTCTTACCACAAAAAATGATATGTGAGGTAATGCATATGTTAATGAGCTTGCTTTAGCCATTTCACAATGTACACATATTTTTTAACATTTTGTACGTAATAAAAATATACTTTTTTTTTGCTGGGCTCGGTGGCTCAGCCTGTAATCCCGCGCCTTTGGGAGGCTGAGGTGAGTGGATTGCCTGAGCCCGCGGGTTCGAGACCCGCCTGGGCAGCGAGACCTCATCTCTACAATAAATCAAAAAATCAGCTGGGCGTGGTAGCGCATGCCTGTAATTCCAGCTACTTGGAAGGCTGAGGCGGAAGGATCGCCGGAGCCCAGCAGGTCGAGGCTGCGGTGGCCGGGGAGCGGCCACTGCACTCCAGTCTGGGTGACAGAGTAAGACTCCAACTCAAAAAAAAATATATATATATATACACACACACTTTTTATGTCAGTTTTAAAAATTAATTTTAGAGCTTCCCAAGGTCAAATAATAAATGACTGGGCCAACCTTCAGATCAGGCAGGTTGGTGCCAGATCCTTGCATAGTTGGTGTTGTCACCAGCTGCCCTGCATGGCCTCCAGCAGGGGCTCGCTGGATGTTTGTGGATAGAATGACCAGCCCAGCCTCTGGGAGCTGAAGCCTAGAGCTTGGGACCAAGTATGGTCCAGTGTAATACCCAAAATCTCCCAGTCAGTGGTGGCAGAGCTGAGATGAGGATCTGGCTTTCTTAGCTGTCCATCTTCATACTGCCTCTACCTTTCTTTTTGAGAAAACTGGTGGGATTCAGTCTATTCTCTCCCAAATCTGAGCCTGGAATCACCTCAGGACATGCTAGGATGCGGCTTCCTAGACTCTCTCCAGCCTCTTCATTTAGAAAGATCTGGTCACACCTCCCCAGCAGCCCTGCGCACTGGGTAGATCTGGAGTATTGGTTTTATACCGTCTGTTTGGGACCACAAGAGGCCCACAGGTAGCCTTGGATCTTGAGGTGATTTTTTTATTTTTTATGTTTTAATTTAATTTTATTTTTTGAGTTGGAGTCTCACTCTGTCGCCCAGACTGGAGTGCAGTGGCTACTCCCGGCCACCGCAGCCTCGACCTGCTGGGATCCGGCAATCCTTCCGCCTCAGCCTTCCAAGTAGCCGGAATTACAGGCATGCACTACCACGCCTGGCTGATTTTTTGATTTATTGTAGAGATGAGGTCTCGCTGCCCAGGCGGGTCTCGAACCCGCGGGCTCAGGCAATCCACTCACCTCAGCCTCCCAAAGGCGCGGGATTACAGGCTGAGCCACCAAGCCCGGCTGATCTTGAGGTGATTTAGGGCCAGGGCTGCAGAGCTTCCCACTAGTGTGGGGTGACCATGCATGCATCCCCTACCTTAAAACAAGGACCATGGCTAGAGGCATACTAGCAAAATGCCACCACAGGGTTGTTGCCCTATACTTTCTTCCTGCTTCTCTCTCTATGAAGGATAGAATCACGGCCCATTCTTGAGAAGCCAGGGTACACGCCTGACCAGACACACACACATGCCTGTAGCAGGCAAGCAGGGAACTCCCTCAGGCTGGAGGGCATAGAACCCTCACCTCACTCGTCATCTTGGACAAGCCCTGTGCATCCTGACTTAGGAAGAGGGGTTGCTGTGAGAGTCTGCCTCCTTTCTTCTGATATCCAGGGCTATGAAATAAAAAAGAGAAACTTGGTTTCCAAATCCTAAATGCTGACATCTGCCTTTCTCCCCTCACAGTGTGACCCAGCTTTGCTCCCTGAGCCCAATCACGTCATGTTGAACCACCTTTATGCGCTGTCTATCAAGGTAATGGCTTGTCTGTTGTTAGATGAGTGTTTCTCAGTGTGTGCTCTGAGGATCCCTAGCAGCAGAATTACTGGGGAAATTAACTGACTTAAAGCGCAGCTTCCAAGACCTGATGCAAGCCCTTGGGCTCAGGTTCTGAAGATAGGCCTAGGAACTTGTGTTTTTATTAAATCCCTGAATGATTCTCATGTACTCTAAAGTACAAGCCCCTGGCCTAGTTCTGCCTTTGATAACTTCCACCTTCTTCCTCAGGATGGCGTGATGGTGCTCAGTGCAACCCACCGGTACAAGAAAAAGTACGTCACTACCTTGTTATACAAGCCCATATGAAGAGCTGGGAGGCGGCGGCGGGCCCCAGGAAGCAATTTGCACCACCAGGCTCCATGCATGCATGCTTTCCACCAGAGGGAATGGACTAAATTTCTCATTTCACACTCTTTATAAAACATTTCACACCTGCCCTAGACCTACTTGAAGGTTTGTCCAGGCTCCACAGCTCCTGAAGAGCCTCCATTTGTAACAGTCCTCTGAGCACCCTGTGGCTTTGAGCCATAGGGTGCTTGTCAAGTCCGAGAAAGGAATAAGGGGCAGCACCGCGGTGCATGAGGCTGGTGCAGGTCTAAACCTATGTCCTCTCAGCTGGCCGTGGAGCTGCTTCTTAAGCCAAAGGCAAATACGAGCTACTTTGCTAGTAAAATTCTGGGAAGTGTGGGGACTGAGGCCACACAAAACTTCTCACTGTTTATGTGTTTTAAAGGCCATTACCCCCTTTGAGGCCTGGCTGTGAAACTAAGAGTAAGTACAATGTTCTTGCCTGTCCTTTAAAATCAAAGCAATAGGTTATCTCCCAGTTGTTTCTTACACTTATGTGCACTAAGTACTTTTTTTAAACCAGAGGTGGCTGTCTGTACAGTCTCAAGGCAATTTGTAAGTCGTCACGACTGAACTATAGATCATATGAGCTGTGCTCAGCAATAATCTGTTCCCAGAACAGACTTAAACCCACTGCTGGATTTCTCCATTAAGCTGGATGATCCTGAGGACTGACCACTGTTAGCTGGAAGGTCGTCCGGCTTTCTGTTCCAATCGTAATGAGGTGACAGTGCTACCATGGAAACTTTGGAGAAGCACCTCCCCTTTCTTTTGCAGCCTGTGCCACCTTGCTCAGGACCTCTGTCCCTAGTTAGCAAAGAAGGCTGCAGGAACTTGGAACGTGACACCAGTTCATTCTAAGTTCAGGTCGGGAAGACATCCTTTGGACCAAAGCAGACCTCTTTGCTCTCTGCTCATTTTCCCAGGAGATGCCACAGATGTGCCTGTTAGCACAGATTCCTGTCACCCAGTCAGCAGAAGCTATCATTATTCCCTTTGTTCCTGCTGGGAGAGGGATGAGCTCCCTGGGTCTCAGTGTTTATTTGGTAAACCTGAGTTTGGGGTACCCTTTTTTGTTACTGTTTTCAAAACATGGTGTCACCTTGACATACACCTTTCAATAAAGCTTTGTAAAGATAATTGGACATGTGCTTGGAGGCAGCTTTGATTTTATTCAGTCATTTGGAGAAGAGACTGGAACTCTTTCAGAGGTATATTGAGTACTAACCTTATGGCACCTGAGTGGACAGGGTTGCTCCACCTGACCCGAGGGCTGAGGGCTATTCCTGTGACCACCCACTCACCAGTTTGGAAGCCCTAAAACTGAGCCCTCTCTAAGCCTGCTCAGTCAGGGCATCCCAGGGCCAGAGATTTTGCTTCCTCTTGATCATAGTCAAGCTGTCCAGGGGACTGGAGTTGTGACACTGGCTTGTGAGATCCCAGATGTTTCTGGAGTCAGAGCAGTTCTTGACTGAAAGGCGCTGTCCTTACTTGTAGAAAGGTAGAAGGTTACAGGTATTCCTTTAAGCCTTTTTTTCTTAGGCATCAGGAAACATTTAAAATAAATTTAGCAGAAAGAGAAGGCCAGGTGCAGTGGCTCACACCTATAATCCCAGCACTCTGTGAGGCCAAGGTGAGAGGATTCCACCTGAGCCCGCGGGTTCAGACCAGCCTGGGCAACTTGGTGAGACCTCATCTCTACAATAAATCAAAAATTAGCTGAGTGTGATGGCGCATGCCTGTAATTTCAGCTACTTGGAAGGCTGAGGCAGAAGATCGCCTGAGCCCAGAAGGTCAAGGCTGCAGTGGCCATGAGCGTGCTACTGCCCTCCAGCCTGGACAATAGAGTGAGACTCCAAACAAACAAAAAAAAAAGCAGCCTGGAAAGTACTCTAGGCTGGATAATTCCCATCTTACCCCCAAAACCCAAGTGTTACAGGAACTCTAGATTTTAGGGACTCTAGGGATTACTAAAGACTAAGGAATAGACACAACAATCCCCTTTCCAAAATGGGATAAAATGTTTGAAAGTACATAGACAAGTTTAAAGTATAAAAAAATATACAAACAAAAAGAAATAAGCTATTGCCCTGTTGGTGAGCTATGAACATAGCCCCTCTACCCATGGTGAGAGTTTAGGGAGAACCTACCTCTGGGCTCCAGGAACAGGGTGTCACCCCTAAGCAGGAGGCTTCCTGCATGAGTAGGCCCAGAAGAGCGCTGCCCTTGATATCACAGGATCAGAGCATCTGGATGCTGGCCTGTGTCAGGGCTGGGGAAGCTGTGAGCCCCAGGCTACAGGTGGAAACAGCCAGAAGCCAGGAAAGCCAGCATGCAAGTGAGCTTTACCCACAAGTGCAGAAACACAAGCTGAAAATTCAGTATTAAAAAAAAATCTAAGGCTGGGCTCGGTGGCTCAGCCTGTAATCCCGGCACTTTGGGAGGACGAGGTGAGTGGATTGCCTGAGCCCACGGGTTTAAGACCCGCCTGGGCAACTTGGCGAGACCTCATTGTAGAGACAATAAATCAAAAAATTAGCTGGGTGTGGTAGCGCACGCCTGTAGTTCCAGCTACTTGGAAGGCTGAGGCGGAAGGATCACCGGAGCCCAGCGGGTTGAGGCTGCGGTGGCCGGGAGCGGCCACTGCACTCCAGTCTGGGCGACAGAGTGAGACTCCAACTCAAAAAAAAAAAAAAAAAAAAAATCTACCTTACAGGAACCAGTCACCCTAGCAGAGTCTCCAAGCACTGGGACCATGGCAGTCTCCCAGGTGAGGTAATCCTGAGGTGGAGGGGAGCAGGTATACCCAAAAAACTGAGGACACCGGGGGCAGAAACCATACTCTCCAACCACATCTGTGGGAATATTTGAAAGATTTCATTTTCTTTAAAAAGCAACCCAAAAGTTCCATTATGGTCCAGAAGCTGATAGTATATTTGATGTATAAAATGATTTTATAGAGGTAAAAAAGAAGAACTTGTTTTGCTTAATTCAGGGGGAAAAGCCACCTGTCAAATTAGGGTATCTTATGACCAAGATAATGGTTTCTCTATTAGAATTTCCTGTATGGGTGAGGATTTACACAGTTAAAAAGCATAACTCAAATTCCTTTGGAATGAAGATACATTTTCCCCCCCTCTGGAAATGGATACTACAGATGAATTTGTAGAGTCATAAAATTAAGACTTGGAAATTATAAAAATGTAAATCAGCATTGCAGTGTAAATAGAAACATTTATCAAAATATTGAAGCCAAAGATGAAAGGACCCAGGCAAGGCTATATCCCTTCCTTTGGTTTCACTTATGGGTATAAATGTGAGGGAAGTAGATAATGCTCAGAGACCAGGTCACAAGCCTGGTGTGAATCATGTCTGAGAGGACTATTCCCCCACCATCCCTTCCCTCAGCAAACACTGGTCAAAGATCAGGGATGTTGATCCAGTTCAGTTGATGACTGGCTGTGTGACCTTGGACCACTCATCACATCATCCCCCTTCTGAGGAATCCCTCAGCACCTCTCTTGACCAGCAAATCTGTGGAGAAACAGAAGCTTGGAATGCTGACCGTAATTGTCTTTAGGAGAAAGCAAAGAAGTTAGCCTTGTATACATCTTTTCTAAAACCCAAGTCATCCCAACTAACTGTAAAAACAGCCACAGGGTCCTCCTAAGAGTCATCATCACTGACATGAGCCAACCCTTAGAAGACCCTTGGGGCCCAGGTGCTATCTCCGATAGGAACCACTGGACTCCGACCTCAGGGTTGGCTCCCACAAACTACATCATCTTGTTTGTCTTTTGTCCAACTAAAAGGCCTTTGCCTGGATGAGGATGCCAGCCAGCCCTTACAGATACCTTCTCTCCTCCAAGAGTAAATTCACCCATCCACCTGAAAAGTTCAACGGCCAGTGAGAACACAGGAGATGGCTCCAGATATGGGTACCCTAGGTTACACTGCAAGACAAATGTTGACCGTGGTCAGATGACTTTATTAGAAAATTTTTTTTAATTCTTAGTTTTTCATTTTTTATAGCTCTTTCCCTTTTTGTGTGTGGCTTTCTGAAAGACAGTCTGAGTAGTAAAGTCACTTTCAAAGTTCCTTTGTCTACCTCTGATAACCCCTTCAGGACAAATTGAGTTCCAACATTAGGACTATATTTCCACTACCTCCACTCTTCCCAGATTCAGGATATAAAGCTTCAACATTTGATTAGGCAAATATTAAAATATTTTCCTCATATAAACACTGCCTGGAGCCACAATCCCCATACTTTCGACATCATTAGCAGTAATTAAATTGCCAAGGAAGAAACTGACTAAAACTAGAACAGACCAAAGTTTCTCAACCCTGGCACTATTAAAGCTTGGGCTGGATACTTCTTTGTGGTGGGGGGTGTCCTGTGCATTGTAGGAGATCGAGCAGCATCCCTGACCTCTACCCATTGAACACTAGTATCCCAAGTTGTGACAACCAAAAATGTCTCCAGACATTGTCAAGTGTGCTCTAGGAGGAGGGAAGCAAAATCTCCCCATGGCTTAGAACCACTGGAACAAACCAATTTATCTTATGAGTAGAAGCTTAGCTGGTCTTACCCCAGTAGGCCCACCCTTAATGCTTTAGACTTAAATCTGCATGAATGTTTTCTAAAGCAAATCACATTTATTGTAGTTATCGTTATTATTATTGCTATTTTGGTGATAAAGTAGGAGTTTATTAAGACAGAAAAACTCCCACAGCAGGAGGGGACCCGAAAGAAGGTAGCCCTAGAGGCCAACTCTTAAGACAGTCCCATTAAGCAAATCGTCTCTTTTTGGCCTAAGCCTCCAAATCCTAGTTTCATGATTATGGAATTTGTGAGCACAGGGAAACATGACATCTAACTTTGTCCTTAAGAAACAGGAGTGGCAGCAGGAAAGGCTGGGCCACATTTTATGGGTCACATTTTATGATTTTACTCAACTGGGTAATTTGTTGATTCTTTGAGGTCATTCCTTAGGGTCCAAAGACCTCTCTGGCTGCATTCCTTTCAGAACCAAATTATGTTTACATAGCTTTTGAAGTTCTCTGTTGCTGCCTAGAATTCTCAAGACAGTAACTGAAATGGTTGGTCGGTACTTAATGGACATTTTTCTAATGCTGTGATGAAAGAAAGGCTCCAACATTTCACGTCATCTTTTGAATTATTTTAATTCAAAAGACCATTATAGCCTTGTGGCAGATTTTATGCCCAACAGTAAAATGGAAAAGAGGAACAGAATTGCATCTAGGGTTTCCATCACAAGCAATGTCAGATTCAACACTGCAAGACAAATGTTGACCATGGTCAGATGACTTTATTAGAAAATTTAAAGAAAAAAAATCTAAGACTTAAAGCAACAAGAAACATGAAGAAGAAAAAAAAAAATCACCGTTTGCCAAAACTGATATTAGTCTGGAATCAAGCAAGTTTATACTTACAAACTAAAAAATGAGATAAAAATTTACCTTGCAGACTAAATGTATCTAGCTAAAAATAGAAGTATTTGCATTTTTAATTACCTTTTATTTGAATTCTTTCCTCCAAAGAAATCTATCTACATTATTAAATTCTAGGTGGCCTCAGCATAATAGATAAAATACATTTTTTATTTTTGCGGGGGGCGGGGGAGTGGCTGCCCCAGGTGTGAGGCCCACCTCTGTAGCATACTGTGGTGCACCAACACCCTCTAACCCCAAAAGAAATCTTAAATTGACCTGCTTTCCTGGTGGGCTGCATTATAGAACTGGGTAATCCAGTCTTGAGTAATCCTTCCAAGATGGCCTATTTGACTGGTTAAAGAGCTTTTTAGCTCTGCAGTCCTATAAGATGACCTTAATAGCCAATCCATGGTTCATTGGAAGTATTGACCAAACTTCTGCAATGTCACACTTTTGGCAGAGAACATCACCAATCTCTTAATTCCAGAACAGCAGCATGTTCTCACCACCATGTGGCTCTCCCCAAGCCACCCCAGAGGAAAAGCCTCCCCACAAAGCAAGAAGTTTTCATCCATGTCATGGGCCTGCACTGATACACTGGCATAGTATTTTATGGTCTCTCTCAAGAAAAGAAGAGGTCGTTGCACCAAAGCAAACATTTTTAGATCATTGCTTTATTTCACTATTGTTTAACAACAAAGTTCATTCCTCTCAAGGTGGATCTTGAATTGTTCCTTGTGTTCTCTTCCTCGTTCTGAATAAAAAAGGTAATGAAGAAAAAGCCTGTACTTTTGGAGACCTAGAATCTTGATTGATGCTAATAAGCTTTTGACTGCAATTTCGTGTTACGGTATTTCCTGCTGGCATCTTGGTGGTCACACGGGGCTCCCCACCCTCCAGTGAAGATGGCTGTCCACAACTACCACCATTGAAACCAAAAGTAAGTGTTGAAAAATGCACCTTTTACAATAAAAAAGTAGAAACCAATTCAATTTCCTTTTTTTTTTTTTTTTACGAATATAAAGTTTCTTGTAAATATGTACAGTCTTTTGAGCTAGTTCTATTTAGCAGGAAGCAGTTCACAAATGAGACACACAATATACACGTTCAGGGCTCAAGAAGCCCATTTCTCATGGAGATCCTAAATGAAATGCCAAGACTGAAAGACCAGTTTTCAGTGACCTTTCCGAATACTTGTGGACCAAGAGACAAAAACTTCAGCAAACAGTCAGATCTGCCCTGGGGGTGGGAGGGGAGGGAGTATGACCCCAAAGACTCCAAGCAACGCAAAACACGACAGCAGGACACTTGCCAAAGGTGCTACGACATGGAGGTTTGTGGGCATTTCAAACAAGAAAGCACTTAGGTTAGGAGACGAGCAGGAAGGAGCCGGAATTTGGGCCAGGTGGAAATCTGGAAAAGGATCTGAACTGTGGACACACGGTTGAAAACACAGTCGTGTTCACCCGCTGTGGTGGAAACGGGTCTGCCTTTCAGCCTACCTAGGATGTGCCTGGGTTGTGGAGGCATGCCTACGTCACGGAGAATCCCAAGCAAGGCTGCCTTGTGGGAGATGAAAGGCAGAAATAAGGCCGCTAGTTAGCTCGCCAACTGCAAAGCCTCTAGGTTGGTTCTATGCCGGTTGCCAGGAATTCTGTACTCTGATAGAAATAGCAGGGGCCGCACTGCACCTAAGGAGGACTCCCCAGCCTGGGCAGAGCTGGAAGAGTTGAGCTGCGGCTTCTTTCTCAAACTTCCTGGTCTTAGGTCTAGCTCAAGGGGAAAGGCTTGTTTGGGAAGTCACAGTTTCGTGGGGTAGAACCATGCTGGGTTTTGTGTGAACAGAGTCATCCTCCAGGGAGTCGGCAGGGAGGCGTGAAGGTTGGAGGGGATACTGAGCGTGAGGTGGTGGTTTGCTGAAATCCTTCTCTGGTCGTAAGGCTTGAGCGTTTTGTTTTTTGTTTGTTCAGTGCTACAGACCGCAGCTTGTTGTGGCCAGTTAGTCGGCAAGTCGTCAGAGGGTCTCGATTCGGCAGGAGCTATGGGATGGTATCAATACATTGGCAGAGCAACCCAAGGGGGTCAGCCAGGTCGGGGGGCAGCACATGCAGTGAACGCCATGCAGAACTCCCGGACGGGTCTCTTCCCCATCCCAGAGTGGCGAACAACACACCGTCACAGACAGGAGGTGGGAGCCCCCATCCCCTCTCCGACCCTGAGACCCATGAATGCTGGGCTCAGAGCAAGTCTATTGCATGCTTTCCTGGCCAAAGCTACATGGAAAGCGGGGACAGCAGGCTGGGGAGATGACGCTGAGGGCAGGGAAGGAAAGCTTCTTGAGGTCCCTTGGCCCCAAGTCACTGCCTCCAAGCTGAGGCCTGATGACCTCCTTACATTCTCAGCTGGTGGGAGGGGAAGTCGTCAAGGCCGTAAAAGGCAATGATAACAGTAAACATTTGGCTACGATGTCACCCTGGGTGAAGCAGGGCCATCTAGAAGAATAGACAGGAACGAGTATGAACCTACGTGGATGCGGGAGGTTAGCCAACTGACGGGGAATTTCTACACTACATTTTGGTAGCAAAGACCTGATGGTGTGTCTAGCGAAAAATGACTACAACAGGAAATACATTGCTATTCAAATCTATTAAGAATTCTGTTATCTTAAAAAAAAGAAAGAAAGAAAAAAAGAAAAGAAACAAGGGAAAAAACCAAAACAAAAACAAAAGAAAAACCAACCAATCCTAGGATCTTAAAGTAGCTAGTTAGGATTCTAACCACGTTGTAGTTAGCGTCCTGGTTGGTTTCCTTTGATGAACTGGTACAGGCTAGATAGAGCTAAGTACAAAAGTTTGTGAATGCTTTGAAAGAGTAACAAAGTGCAAAGAGATGACTGCAGGAAGGTGCCCAGAGGAGGCACTGCTCACTGACAGCTCCTAGGAGCCTCAGCCACCTGCACCTCCTGGAGACAAGGGTGTCCGTGCCAAGGTAGGTCTGGGCCCAGCTGAGCCAGAGGGTGGCTGAGCAGACGGGCGCTGGATCCCCTTCAGCAGAGTTCCAAGTGTGTTTGGTGTTTTCCTGCAGATTGAGATGAGGAGTTGGTTTTTCTGGCTGAGATTTATACTGAAGACTGGTCCCAGACCTAGGAGCAAAATAAGAAGGAGGGATTTTAGCCACCTCAGGCCAGAAATTGCTGTGCTGCTTTGTATAATCCAAACAGGAATTTGCAGCACCTGGTCTGTCCCTTCAGGAGTTAACAGTGACTGCTCTGCAGGGCAGCACTGACTCCAGGGCCAGCCCTCAAAGCTTGTAGTGAGTGAAATTCACTGGAAAATTCCAAAGCTGTGTGCATACTTCTTCTGTTGCATGCATGCATACGTGCATGCACACACCCACCCACCCCCAACACGCACAGTTTTATTGGTGAATCAGAAAGGATGAGAAAGAAACATGTGGATGGATTTTCCTTCTTTCTTCACCAGCAAATATGCCAACAGGGAACGGCAGGCAGCATTAGAAGTAGAATGCCATCCAGAAAAATCAGCCCCAAATGACAGGAAGGCGGTTCCTGAAACCAGCCAGCCTGCTGAGAAGGCACTGAGCTACTTGGGCCCCACCCCATGCCCGGGGAGTCCCTTTGTCGTCATTACACCCAATCTCTTCAATCACTACTCTAAAAATTACCCAGATAATGTAAGTACACAATTTTAAAATTTCAAGAAGTGCAAAGTTCTTCTGGAAGGCAACAACTGTTACCAGTTTCTGTGTAGTCTTCCAGAAAAAAAGTCTAAATACACCTATATGTGTGTGTATTTGTAAATATCTTTGGAAAAACTAAAGCATAGAACATTTTGCATAGTATGCTATGTGTGTGTGTATGAAACAACAATACGCACATTTGCTTGTGTGCGTAGAATATCTCTAGAAACTGGTAACACTCACCTCTGGGGAAGGAAACAACATATTCTTTGGTAGCTGTTACATTTTGAGACATAAACATACACATTCTCCTTTTAAATCACACACAGGTTATCCTTTTGCTTAGGAAGCTGCTTCTTAAATAAACTCTTATGTCATTACATTTATGGAATTGGAATTACTTTTTTTAAATCAGTGGCCCTGAGAGAGCCTCATCTTCCCAAGTTATTCCACAAGTCACCTCTGGCCTCTGTACAGACATGCAGGCGTCCGGATGTTGCCTCACCTTGTTAACCTGGGACAGTGGGGTCCTCACAGCTCCCGCTGGCAGCCGGCCCCTGCTGCTGTCTTCAAACAGCCTCCCGGGGGACCGCTCCCTCCGCGTGCTGAGCATCCGGCCTGGGGACTTCTCCCGCTCCAGGGGGCGGCCAGGAGACTTGTCCCTGCGCAGCTCTGTCCGCCCCTCACGGTAGCGGTGGGGTGTGCTTGGCTCTCGGGGATGGCTGGGGCCTTCGGGCGGGGCCGGGCTGGAGGCCACACGCTTGGTGATGTGCTCGTTGTATGTGGGCGGGCCTCGCTTGTTGGGGCTGCTAGCAACAAGAGAGGGGGGTAGGGAGATGCAGGTCACAACCAAGAGGGGCATTTTTCCTTCTCTGAGCAACCCGCATGTCCCAACCTCACCGCTGATTATCAGGAAAAGATTAGACTTGAAGTTCTTCAGGCTTTATGTGTTTGATTTAGGTAGTTAGGACAGGGAAGAGACAAAGATGGCAATGAAAGAAAACCAGGTAACCTGGTGTCTGGGCAGACTTTCATTTACAGAACACCTACTATGTGCCAGACCCTGTGCTAAGCCCTTTACCTGCATTATCTCATTAAATCACCACATAGCTCTCATGTTATAAACAAGCATGACCCTGACTGTACAGGCAAGAAAATGGGGACAGAGAGAAGTTAGGTGACTTGCCCGAGCTAGTAAGCAACAGAGCTGGGATTCCAATCGAGATCAACTTGACATCATAATCCCCACACTGTATGCTGCTGATCTAGTATTTTCCAGAGCCTAGAAGGCACAGAAGGAAGTCTTCATCTAGGAGGTAAGCCTGCTAAGACCCAGAAGTCAGGGACCCACAAAGGACCACGATGTCTGTCCCGCTCCTGGGCCTGGTGTCTGGTCACCTCCCTCCAGGTGGCTTTCCAAGGGTCCCTGTGGCACCTGATATGGATGTGGATGCTCAGAAAGTTGAAAATTCTCAGTCATGGCAATAAGGTGCCTGAGGGGTGCAAGGATGAGGTCTACCACATGAGCAGGGCAGACAAAAACAGTACAGCTGGCTCAAAAAATGTGCCAGACACCATATTTTGAGTGTTAATAACCAAACAGTTGAAAACACTGGGGCCTTTCTGTACAACCAACCCAACCCTTCACCCAGTCCTGGCCTATATTTCACAGATGAATTTTTCAGCAGACCTATGGCCCCAACTACCTCTCTGAAGATACAAGATCCAGAAATACAGAGAGAACTGAAATGTGACCTTCTGAATCAATTTGTTCCCACCTCTAGTAAGTGGGCAAAATACAGGGTGCCCATTATCTGAACGTAAGTCAGACTGGGAAAAGGCAACATACTTAAAATGGGCACAGAATTATATAGTGCATTTTTTTTTTTTTTTGAGTTGGAATTTCACTCTTGTCACCCAGGCTGGAGTGCAGTGGCACGCTCATGGCCACTGCAGCCTCGACCTGCTGGGCTTAGGCGATCCTTCTGCCTCAGCCTTCCAAGTAGCTAGAACTACAGATGCGCGCCACCACGTCCAGCGAGTTTTTGTGATTTATTGTAGAGACAAGGTCTCACCAAGTTGCCCAGGCTGGTCTCAAACCCCCAGGCTCAGGTAATCCTCTCGCCTTGGCCTCCCAAAGTGCTGGGATTACAGGCTGAGCCACTGTGCCCAGCCTACAATGCATATTTTTTGGAGACATATTTTGATTGATTTGAACTTTATATCTTGGAAAACTAGAAATCTAAAACTAGAAATCAGGAAAATAAATTTATTTAATAAATATTTTAAAATCTAAATTACTATGCAATTATATGCTGATTCTAAGAATAAACCATATATGAATCACATAATTTCTTTTGCTCTAATTTTCTCAACAAATTGTATGCTAACATGCTATGACATCTTTTATACCAATGTTGAACATTTGCAGTAAGATCCTAAAATGTTCTTCAAAAATATTTGAGAGAGCTGGGTACAATGGTGTACGCCCATAGTCCTAGCTACTCAGAAGTCTCAGGTGGGAGGATCACTTGCACCCAGAAATTTGAGATTAGCCTGGGCAATACAGAAAGATCCTGTCTCTAAAAAAGCAAAAATTAAAATTTAAAAAATTTTGAGAGCATCATTCATTTTTCCAAAGGTCTATCTTAATCCTTGATGTTTAAATCCTTTTCTTTGGGCTGGGTGTGGTGGCTCAAGCCTGTATCCCAACACTTTGGGAAGCCAAGGTGAGAGGATTACCTGAGCTCAGGGGTTTGAGACCAGCCTGGGCAACTTGGTGAGACCTCATTTCTACAATAAATTAAAAAATGAGCTGGGTGTGGTAGCGCATGCCTGTAGTTCCAGCGACTCAGAGGGCTGAGGCAGAAGGATCGCCTGAACCCAGCAGGTCGAGGCTACAGTGGCCATGAGCGTGCCACTGCACTCTAGTCTGGGCTACAGAGTGAGACTCCAAATAAAAATAAATAAATAAATAAATCCTTCTCTTTGGATGAGTCTATTGTTTTATCAACTTGTTGTGTTTTTTTCCTTCAACTATTGGTCAAACTCTACCAGAACCTCCCATCAATGCCTATAATTGAGAAATGACTAAGCAGCAAAAACAGTGACCCACTGGGGGAGGAGAGACTCTAGAACAAGCTTGATCCAAAAGATGCCAGTTTTTGTAAATAAGATTTTACTGGAACGCAGTCAACCTCATCTGGTGATCCATTGTCTACAACTGCTTCCACATCACAACAGGGCTGAGTAGTTGAGATAGACTATATGGCCCACAAAGCCAAAGATATTTACCATCTAGACCTCTACAGAAAAAGTTTGCCAATTCTTGCTCTACAGTAAAACAGAGAGGCTAGTGAGCAAAGATAATTTTATAAATGGTCAGTTACAGAGAATAGCTTCATGTCATTTGCCTGCTTCCCCATGCTACTCTAACTATGGAGATTCTGATAGCAAAGGCTCAGAAGGCCAGAACCCCTTAGTGCTGTCTGTGCAGCTTTGAGATGATGTAGGATTCAGCATCTTGAAATCAAGGTCTATTTTCGTTTCTAGCCATATGGCTTTGAGATACGAAAGATAAATAAAAAATAAAATCCAACTAGGAGAACAACATTAAGCCTATTTATAATGGAAGAGAAATTATAAGATGTGTCCACAGGGGCCCATCATAAAGCAAATGAGAGGGTGCTCACTGCCTGAGGGAAGAAGGATGGCTCAGAGAAGGCCATTCAGGACATCAGCTTAGATGAATGGGAGGAAAGAACACACCTATCATTCCACGCCAAGTGGGCAGTCTTCCATCTCCTTATCCATTAATGACCAATGATCTATCACATCAATTTTATGTTTTTTGCAAGAGTTACATTTCCTGCTCTGCTAAACAGACCAGTGCAATGAGGCCTGCAGTGAATCACACCCGGCCAAGATGGCCTTCTACATTCCGATCTGCCCCAAGGGGTAACAAGGTCTAAGTGCTGACCTCCCAGACATGCCTGGCAACAGCAGGAGAGCAAGCCATTGCTTCTGTTGCTTGTTCACAAGTGCTGGAACCATTTTCAACCACACAATTAGCAACTCCTTAAGAAAGATTATATAGTTTCAAATACAAGGTACTTGCCCATCTAACTAGTGAGGCAATGAAGAAAAAAAAAATCTAATTACAATACTTCGATTTATTTCTGGCATGACTTGGAAACTAATTAAAGAAGATTTAGACATTTTCGGGGGAGGACCATAGGCCATTGAGCACTCTTTGGCCAGGGTCAAGCCAGTAGAGTTAGGAACACTGAATTAATGGTACTTCTGGTTTTTCGGCAAATTCCTGGGCTTAAAACCACATTAACTGAACTTTTCAGATTAATTAACTTCTGTCATCAACAAGAGAGAAAGAGACTATACTTTAGGACATAGTGCCAGGAGACTAAATTGATGCTGTCTTTTCCAAGATCTAGGTACTTCTGTAATATTAGATGTGGCTCCTCCACCCTCTTTTGAATCCCTTGAGAATAAAAACAGTGTTTTCTTTACCTCTGAACCCCCAGCTAGGGGGTTCACGTAACCATAGGGTAGACATGTCAGTCTGGTAAACTGGTTCAGAAAATTAAAATCCTAGGTCGTTTATTCCCCAGGGTTAAACAATCTCAGACCTTCTCTGCAGACCAAGGTTTCAAACTTCCTACACATTGACCAGATCTGGCTCCTAGCCCTCTGTGTCAAGACAAGGCCAGTCCCACTTTCACACATGGCTAGGTAGGATTACAAATGGGAACAGCCTCCGGGGAGGAAAACTCTACAACATCAATCAGAACTACAAATGCATATTTGCTGTTGCCCATCAATTCCCTTTCTAGGAATTAACCCTACAGATAGATTCCTCAGCATGCAAAATAACGTAAGTACAAAGTCACTAACTACAGCAACAGACTAGAAACAACCCAAGCATCCACTGATAAAGGAGTAAATGCATTAAGGAACCACCATGTGAAGAAATGCTCTGCAGGCATTTGAAAAGAAAGTGAATGTGGAAATATGTCTTATACTGACATGGAGCAATCTCCAAGATACATTAAGGTACAGAAAAGAATGCATAGTAAGTTACCACATGTATTAAAAAGAAGAGCAAGGGCACTTCCAGAATGTCAGAGTAAGGACTTCTGAAAACCTGTTCCTCCATAAAAACAAGAAGAAAGTGGGCAAAAATGGTCAAAATCAACTTTTCAGAACTCTGGAAATTAGCCCTAGCCCTCTGAGCAATCACTCTTGAAGCAGGGTCAAACCAAAAGCATCAGGAACACACAGTTATTTGGTACCTCTCGCTTTTTGGCAAGTTCCTGGGATCAAAACCACACTGACCAAGCACATTGCAATAAGGGTGTGAAATTCAAAGGGTGTTTATGCAAGAAAAACAACAATCTCCGTAAGAACAGCAAGTTCTATAACATTTTAACTTTCCATATACCCCATGCCCCTCTCCCCAGATCTGTAGTGGAGTTGAAACCAACAACCTTATAATCGCAGTAGCTGTGAAAACCAGCAGTCTAGCAGCAACAGGAAGAAGCAGATCAGGATTGGAGCTCCCCAAACACCCCATCACCAGAAAACTGTCACTATCTGACCTGTCTGACTACTTCCAGGAAAAGACCATTCTCAGGGGTTATCTTTATTTGACTTGACTCAGGGCTTGCTCAGTAAGAAAAATCCTTTGACCAGGCAAAAACAATCAGTAGCAATTACTAAACATGGTATGTGCCTCAGGCAGTGATACCAGTTGGGGAATACAAGAAGGTTTCTTTTTAGTGTGATAAAAATGTTATAAAATTAGATCATGGTGATGGCTGCACAAATCTGTGAATACATTACAAACCACCGGTTGTACACTATTTTTTTAGATTAGAAAAGACAGTTTATTTAGAAAGTAAATTAGAGAGAAAAAGAAGAGATTTACCTCCCCAAGGTAAGGGAGGAGGCCAAAGCCAGGAAAGAGCACATGGTCATACCATGTAAGGTAATGGCCTGGTTGTACATTTTAAAAGGGTGAATTTTACGGTATGCAAATTATCTCAAAGAATGTAATAAGAAAGAGGGAGGGAGTGCGCACACACACATACGTGTACCCCTACATTTGTCTGAACAGTCATCTCTCAGTATCTTTGGGGGATTCGTTTCAGGACCCCCTGGGATAACAAAATCTGCTGAAACTCAAGTTCCTGATATAAAATGGTACTGTACACACATATAACCTATGCACATCCTCTTATATACTTTAAATCATCCCTAGGTTACTTATAATATTTAATAGGACGTAAATGCTCTGTAAATAGTTGTTATACTATATTGCTTAGGGAATAATGACAAGGAAAAAATGTCTGTTCATGTGGAGTACAGACACAATTTTTTTTTCAAATATTCTCAATCTGTTGTCTGCTGAATCTACAGATGGGGAACCCACAGATACAGAGGGCCAACTGTAAATGCATAAAAGATCTCCAGATGGAAACATAAAACCATAAAAATTGGTTCCTTTTCAGGTGGGGACCTGGGTAGCAGGGAGTAGAGAAGGCAAGGAAGCATGAGAGTGCCAGAAGAGACATTCTATACTAGTTATACCTTTCCATATCCTTTGAATTCAGTGTGTGATTGGATTACCAATTCAAGGATAAGTGAAATTTTAAAATTAAAATTTTAAGAGTATCAGTCAATCATGTGCAGGAGGGCTCACCTTCCATAGGAGCTGCCAGCCGGGTTTGGACACCCCCCCGGCCTGCTCTCATGGTCTCACACTTCTAAGGGGAGAAGCTCATTACCTGCGGGAGGTGGAAGGGACCCGGTGGTGTTCAGTGCCGGACTCCTTCACGAGGTTTCCTTTGCAGCAAATGACTCTTAACTTATCTTGGTATGAGGATGCCAGGTAGATTGCTCCTGAGGAAATTGCGGGGCCCAGGTAGCGTGGGTTCGGGATTTCCAGATAAGCTCGGGCAGGGGTCCTGCGGAGTTCCAGTTGAGAGTTTACATTCATTGCAGCTCACCTCCATTGCTAGGTGGGTTAGGAAGAAACATGCGCCGGCCCCAACAGCAAAGTTTTCAAAGCAGGGGAGGGTAATGCTTACCCCAGCGAGGAGCGTGCCTGGATCTCAATTACTTCAAGAGAGTTGAAGTGGGTCACAAACAGATAGGGCTCTCTGTAGGCTGCGAGGCCACCATGGAGGAAGAACATGAGGCAAAGAAGGGTTCAAAGAGGGAAAATCAAAATCTAGCTATAATGCATTCTTGGACCCAGCAATCCCATGTAATGGAATTTATCCTACAAATACACACCCACGTGCCAGTATAATCTTGCATGTTCAAATATATTCAGTGTCATGTTATGTATTAGTAGAGGATGGAAAGCAACTCACACACACACTTTAGGGGACAGGTTAAATAAATTACAGTACATCTGTGGAATTCTGCATAGCTGTAAAAGAACATGAAGAAGCTCTCTTTATGCGGATATAAAAAAATACCCAAGGTCCATTGCTTAGTGCATAATGCAAGGTTCAGAATAATGTGCAAAGTGTGCTGGCTTACTGATTTTAAAAAAGGTGGCAAAAAGAATATATATTTTTATGTGCTTGGGTTTGCATAAAGCACTGGGAGGATAAGAAACTCACAGAAGTTTTTTTCTTTGGGGAAACGGGGATGGAAAATTTAGGAGATGCTTGATCTGGGTGAGGCTTTTCCCTGTATACCCTTAAAAACTGTTTGTAAATATCTTCAGAAATTTTTTTCAAAGACTGGGTTCACAGATAATTAGATATTTTTGGATTTCTTAATACCCTATCTCTGTACTCACAGTGTCACTGAAACTTAGAGAGGATATGACAGCAGCTTCTTCTGTCTTAAGGAGAAAGGGCAATTATCACTATTAATCTTTGTGGTAAATTATTACTTTGATATTAGACCATTAGCCACACCTTCTGGTATACTCAAGCCCTCGTGCAGTCTCTTTGCCTTGAATATGGGCCAACACCGTGGTCTACCCTAACTAATAGAATGTGGTGAGAGTGAGCAGCTCTCGCCTCTGTACTCTTGGAAGATGCCAACAGGAAGAGGGACCAAGACCTCCAGCCACCAGTCCCAGCTAAATGCCCACCTTACAGCCAGTGCACATTGGCTGCCATGTTTGTGAGACTATCTTGGGCTTTCTAGTTGTCCCAGTGCTCCTGCTGACACCACATGAAGCAGAACTGTCCTGTCAGGCCATGGAATAATGGGTAATGGTAAGCTGTTGTTTTGAGTCAGTATGCTTTTGAATTGCTTGCTATGCAGCAATAGATAAACACAATAGCCTTGAAGCGTATTTTGGTCCTAACGGGATTTCAGAACACTCACACAGATATGTATGTACATATTTGTATGCATGTGTATGTTTACTCTTTGATCCAGCAGTTCCACGTTTAGGAATTTATAATCAAGGAATACTATTTGACAAGTGTACAAAGATTAGTACAAGGATGTTCACTGCAATTGTTGTTCACACTTACAAAAAGAAAGAGTATGACCTAACTGCTCTGCCTAATTAGAACTGGTTAAATTAATAGGTGTTCAGCTAGGCCATGGGATACTATGCAGCCTTTAAAAATGACTGAAATAAATCCACAGGGTATGGTCTGCTTTCTATTATGAGAGCCTACCAAATATTTCACAAGGCTGGGAGTGTGGCCTGGTAGATCTGGCTAAGGCAATTCATCAAGGTTGAGAATCTTTGCCATGAAGTGCATTAACACACGGCACTTGGTGTCTAATGGAATTCATGAGCACAGTGGTGGCCAAAAATAATTCCACCTGCAATTCTTTCCTAGGACATCAGCTGTTGGTAAAAGAGAAGCCCCCCACACTGTGCATCACATACCAAAGGCCAAAGGTAAGCGACTCCACTTGAGATCATCTGTGCGGCTACGTCTTCCATAAGAATCCACGAACACCCCAAATTCTACAAGGTGTCAAGAGCATATAGGCATTAGCACTGTCAAAGGCAGGGTGTGTCAGTGACATATACTATGAGGGAGGAATAAGGAATGGAGCCCAGGGGACAGCTGGCTAGATTTACCTGGACTGTTGAAACTTGCAGACCTCTGCTGAGTATCTCTGAGTTTTATTATAAATGGGAGAATGTTTTATTTATTTATTTAGTTAGTTTTTAGTTGGAGTCTCACTCTGTCACCCAGGATAGAGTGCAGTGGCATGCTCACAGCCACTACAGCCTCGACCTGCTGAGCTCAAGTCATCCTTCTGCCTCAGCCTTCCTGGTAGCTGGAACTATAGGTGCACGCTACCATGCCTGGCTAATTTTTTTTTTTAATTATTTATTGTAGAGATGAGGTGTCACCAAGTCACCCAGGCTGGTCTTAAACCCCTGAACTCAGGCAATCCTCTCACCTCAGTCTTCCAAAGTGCTGAGGTTACAGGCTTGAGGCACTGTGCCTGGTCAGGAGAATGTTTTAATTAAAAGTTTGTTTTAAATTCATTAAAGTGTATTAAAGAAAGAGGACTCAAGTGATGAAGAGAATAAGAAGAGAAGGAGAGGGAGGGAGAGACAGGGAGGGGAGTGAGGAGACCAGGAGGAAGGGTGAGAGGCAGAGACCCAGAGACGGGGTGGGGGAGAGATGGAAAGACCTGAAGTTTTGGTGTTTTTTTTTTAGACACAGAAAAACAAAGAAATAAGGCCAGAGAAAGAAGGTAAGGAAGAGAGAGAAAGGAAAGGGAGAGAAAAAGAAGAAGGAGAAAGGGATAGAGAAGATGAAAGCTGTTTGCTCTTTGGAGAGAATGTGAGCAAGTCAGACCATGTTAGTATCCAGTGGGGGAGAGGAGAATCACCAGAGGCCTCCATGGTGCTGGAATGACATTCTCTGTGCCCCAGCAGGACCTGCCCTGTCCCAGGGTCCCACTGATCATCCATCAACCCCTCATGGATCCAGTCTGGCATTCCTGGTGTTCACAAGCACATAGAACAGCGGTGGGTGGCAGCCACGACTCACCATGGAAGCACAGCAAGTACTCTTCTCGCTGCCCTGCGCTGTTCACCTGCACGATCGAGACAGGGAAACTGTTGGAAGAAGCAGCAAACACAGCAGGTGCCAAGGAATGGTCGTTCTTATCCAAGAATTCTATAAAGGCAGGAGAAAAGCAGGGCTTCAGGAATGATTTCGATTCTCAGCAAAGTCTGAGCCATGTATGGGGTGGGGAAGAGGACACAGGCCCTACCCTCGAGCGTGTACTGCTTCATGTCGATTTCGTAGAATTTATTGGTTCCAATGAGGATACTGTAATTGGTGAAGTGGATACAGCTGCAGGGCTCTGAGGTCTCTATCTCCTGAAACAAGAGGGCAGAAGAGAAGAATATGAGAGGTAACAAAGGACAGCCACTCTTCCACTGCTGTCCTGTTTCTGCCTGAATCATCTAGCCAAGCCCTGCAGACAACTGCCACCAGCCTTGTTCACATTGTCACAGAAAGCCATTCACCCCTCAAGCCTCTCAGTGATCCATCTGCTATCTCTTCCTATTGTACTATGCAACCCCAGACTAAGGAAATAAGGTCAAATTGCAGCCACCAAAAAAAAGGGTCAGCAACACCATTTCAATGGAAAGATAAAACTTTAACAATACAACATTCTTAACAGAGGAAAAAAGACTAGAAAATACTCCAGCTATTAGCAGTGGTGGTTAAAAGCGACGGTTTTGGTTTCCTTCTTTTTGCTCACTTCTAAATTTCTAATTTGAACATACATATACAGTTATCACCATCATCATTATTATCCTAATTATCTGCTTCCTACTTCTTTTTACTTGTTTGTAGGTCAAATCTAATGGCATCACAAAACCAGTCATGCTGATTCAAAATAGTGCCCAGGAAGAAACAATGATGTCTGAGAATTTTCCTGACACTAACAGTTCAAACTCTGGTCAGTATTTTCATCATCACTGAATATTTATTTATTGGTCACATACTAAGTATGGGAAAACTTTTAGGCCGCATGTTATAGTGAAATAATAGGAAAAAAATCAAACTTCAGTTTTGGTCTCAACTTTGTAACTCAGGATCTCTGCCAGCTTCAATTGTCTTACCTGAAAATTAGGGATAACCATCCCTGCTTTTCAGAACTGTTGTGAAAAGTATCTGTAAAACAGCCAGTTCAGTCTCTGGTACCAAGGACACTCAATAAACAAACTAAACTAACAACATTGTGTCTAGGATGAAATAGTTTCTATAATAAGTAATGACCCCTTATATATTATTCACCCTTCATTTCATTTTTGAGACTAATCCTAAAAGTGTGTAATATTTTATCAGGTTTATGATGAGGGAAACATTCCTAGTCTAGGGACATCAGATAGTCTTCTCCGGAAAGCAAGACAAATTTAACGATCTAACATGCATCTTGTCCATACTGCAGTCATCATCACAACTCACTCTGTTCCAAGGAGAACCAGCTCCCTAATTACATATCAAAATGTAGCTAGCACTGACGTTTCCAAAAGGTTGTAATAATAGAAACCTCTAGAATCTGAGAGAGATTCTGATAAGTGCTACCCAGGACTGCTAACTTCTTAGAGAGAGCTCCTTCCTTTTTTCCACTGGCTCAAAAGAAGTGTCTGCTCCGACAGTCAACTTTCTGCTTTAACAAAAGGCTGGGTTCACTGGACTGGATGGAGAGGCAGTTTCCAAACAGGAGAAGAAAAGCAAGAGGGAAAACTGCACTAGCGGCTATGGAGGTTCCTCCAGAAAGGAAGAGTCTTGCTCTCTAGGGAGGTATCCCCAGGCTGAAGGCCTGCGGGTGGAAGGGACCAGACACATGCCATGTCTGAGACAGCACACTTTCATGTCAGCTCGCCAACACAACAAGACAGGCTGACCCATGCTCAGCAGAGGCAAGGCCCAGGACTTACTTTCCGAATGCAGTATTTGCTGAGGTTTTCGTTGTAGCGGAGAATGACAACTTTGCTGGGCATGGCTGCGCAGATGCAAAGCCCATTCTCAATCTGAAAAGCAATCAAAGAAAGAAAAAGGCTGTCACCAGTGTGAATACTAGCTCTGGGGCAAAACTAGAAAAGGAACATCAATTTAAAGCAGGGACTCTCAACCTCAGAACTACTGACAATTTGGAGCAGATCATTCTGCCTGATGGGGGAAGGGCTGTCCTGGGCACTGTAGGATATTGATCAGCATCCCTGGCCTTGAACTACTAGGTCAAGCATTTGGTCAGTATTTTTATCATCACTGAATATTTATTGGTCACATACTAAGTATGAGAAAACTTTCAGGCAGCATGATACAGTGAAATAGTAGAAACACAACCCCCAGTTGTGACAATCAAAAGTGCCTCCAGCAATTACCAAATGTCCCCAGGGAAGGCAGAATCAACCCTGGTTGAGAACCCCTGCTTTAACTGGAATCCAGGGAAAGTCTCAGGGAGCTACCTGACACCAAACACATTTCAGCATATGGGCTTCTGCAGGAAACAGATTCTTCTGACAAACTTACCTTGTCAAAGGTGGATGAGGCAGTATGGGGGAGGAGAGAGGATAGGTAGTAGAAATTGCTATAGGAATTTAGAGACAGTGTTGGTCCAAAGGGAAAAAGTTATTTAGCTAAGACCTGTATATGCAAAGTTCTACATCAGAACTCTTTTTCTAGAATAGTTGAAACCTCTTACTTCACCTCCTACAACCAGATCTTGTGAAGAGGCTAGCTGCTCACATCAGTCTTGATATGAAGGTAGTAGTTGGTGGAGTGGGTAGGGGGAGATGGGATGGGAGACGGAAGGAACACATGGGAAAATAGAATTTGTTAGTAACGGTGTTATTTCTTGGGTTAGGTAGTGGGCTTATAGATGTTTACTGCATTATTAGGCTTTATGATTTATTTACACGCTCCATACATTTTTTGAATATTCCAAATATTATAATGAAAAGAATTTCTTTTTTTTTTTTTTTGGGTTGGAGTCTCACTCTGTCACCTAGACTGGAGTGCAGTGGCCGCTCCCAGCCACCACAGCCTCGACCTGCTGGGCTCCAGCGATCCTTCCGCCTCAGCCTTCCAAGTAGCTGGAACTACAGGTGCGCACTACCACGGCCGGCTCATTTTTTATTTATTGTAGAGATGAGGTCTCACCAAGTTGCCCAGGCAGGTCTCGAACCCGCGGGCTCAGGCAATCCACTCACCTCAGGCTCCCAAAGGTGCGGGATTACAGACTGAGCCACCAAGCCCGGCTATAAAAACAATTTCTAATTTTAAAAACTAATTTTTGAAAGCTAAAATATACATTTCCAAGTAACTCATTATTCACAGAAGAAATTATAAGAAAAAATTTTAAATGTGGAATGTAGAATGATAATACACTTCCATGTCAAAATTTACAAGATATAACCAAAATAGTAGTTAGAGGACAAGTCATAGCTTTAACTTGCTTATAATTGGAAAAATACCCTAAAAATGAATGAGCTAAATGAGAAATTCAAAAAATAATAGAGAAAAAGCAGAGAAAACTGAAGGAAAAAACCAGATACATGTAAAAATTAATGACAAATAAAATAATGCTATACTAGAGACAATCAATAAAGCTCAAAGTTGCTCCTTTGTAAAGACTAATAAAATTGAATGTCTCTGGTGAAGTTAAAACAAAAGATATGGCACAAGTAATAGCGGGGAAGAAAAAGGTAATACAACTACTATAAGAAAATATAACAAAGAAAGTAAGGCAGGAAAAAGAAAAACAAAAATTGTTCTCTTTAAAAAGAAAAATGTGTGAGTGGATTGCCTGAGCCTGCGGGTTCGAGACCTGCTTGGGCAGCAAGACCTCATCTCTACAATAAATCAAAAAATCAGCCGGGCGTGGTAGTGCGCGCCTGTAATTCCGGCTACTCGGAAGGCTGAGACGGAAGGATCGCCGGAGCCCAGCAGGTCGAGGCTGCGGTGGCCGGGAGCGGCCACTGCACTCCAGTCTGGGCAGCCGAGTGAGACTCCGACTCAGGAAAAAAAAAAAAAGAAAGAAAAATGTGAGGCCGGGCTTGATGGCTCATCCTGTAATCCCAGCACATTGGGAGGCCGAGGCAAGTGGATTGCCTGAGCCCATGGGTTCAAGACCTGCCTGGACAACTTGGCAAGACCTCGTCTCTACAATAAATAAAAAATTAGCTGGGCATGGTAGTGCGTGCCTATAGTTCCGGCTACTCAGAAGGCTAAGGTGGAAGAATTGCCAGAGTCCAACAGGTTGGCACTGGGGTGGCCGTGTGTGTACCACCACTGCACTCCAACGTGGGTGACAGTGAGACTCCAACTCAAAAAAAAAAAAAAAGAAAGAAAAATATGTACGATGCCCACTTGTGCACCTAATCCTGAATTTTACCACACATCTTTAAAATAAAAATTAAAAAAGAAAGAATAATGAATGCTTAAATTGATGACTACATAGTTTTAACCCTACTGGGTTCCTGTCTGGAATTCCCAGTTTCTTCTGACAATGTCTATCAGGCCCCTCAAGATTCACCTTTCCTAAGAAACCTTTTCAAATTAATACCTTCCCAAACCAGCCATTTCTTACTTTATACTCTGTAGGTTATATCACTTTTATTGCTTGCCACAGTTAAATAATCTCAACATACACGTGTAACTAGGAAAAACATCCCCCTCGTCATCAGAGGACCCCTACACCATAACCCCTCAAAGAGACATGGCAAAGCCAGGTCTCTCACACAGTGGCCCTTGAGGCTGGCCACATCTCTCCCACAAGTCTTACATTCCTCAGAACAGACGCCACTGAGGGTCACTAAAGTACATACCATGTGCTCAGTAAACATTGACTGAGTGGCTAAATGAAAAAAATGCCCAGTGAGCCATCTTCTGTGGGGCAAAAGGCAGTGGTTTTCTTTTTATATTATTTTCTTTCTCTCTCTTGCTTTTTTCTTTTGAGTCAGGGTCTCATCCTGTCATCCAGGTTGGAGTGCCATGGCACTATCACAGCTCACCACAGTCTCGACTTCTTAGACTCAGACAACCCTAACACCTCAGCCTTCCAAATGGTTAGGACTACAGGTGCACGCCACCATGACTGGCTAACTTTTAAAAACATTTTTTTTTTTAATTGAAGTCTCACTCTGTCGCCCAGACTGGAGTGCTGTGGCCGCTCCTGGCCACCGCAGCCTCACCCTGCTGGGCTCCAGCGATCCTTCGCCTCAGCCTTCCAAGTAGCTGGAACTACAGGAGCGCACTACCACACCCAGCTAATTTTTGATTTATTGTAGAGATGAGGTCTTGCCAAGTTGCCGAGGCAGGTCTCGAACCTGCAGGCTCAGGCAATCCACTCACCTCGGCCTTCCAAAGCACTGGGATTACAGGCTGAGCTACCGAGCCTGACCCTAAAAATTTTTTGTAGAGACAGGTTTCACTATGTTGCTTAGGCTGGTCTTGAACTCCTAGACTCAAACGATCCTCCCACTTTGGCTTCCCAAAGTGCTGTGATTACAGGCGTGAGCCAGTGCATCCAGCCAATGCCTCAGAAGGGTCTACAAATGTTTGATTCAGATTCCATTAAAGTTATATATATAGGTGTGTACGAGGGGGGAAGCCCCATAAACTGGAATTTATTTATTAAAAAATTGTGTATTTATTCTTACATGTTTAAACTTCAGTCACCTTCAAAATACTTTCCATTTGATGCACTATATCTATCAAAACACTTTCTCCACTGCTCAGTACGGTTTTGAACTCCTTAATTTCGGTGCCTTTTAGTGCTTCTGCTATTCTTGTTTCACCTCTCCAACATCAGCAAAAAAATTTCCTTTTGGGGACTTTTTCACCCAGGGAAACAAAAAACCACTGCACTGGTTGGATGCATTGGCTCACGCCTGTAATCCCAGCACTTTGAGAAGCCAAAGTGGAAGGATCGTTTAAGTCCAGGAGTTCGAGACCAGCCTAAGCAACATAGGGAGACCTGTCTCTACAAAAACTTTTTAAAAAGTTAGCCAGGCATGGTGGCGTTCACCTGTAGTCAGGGCAAGACTGGGTGAAGAGGGAGGGTGGGGCATAGGGGTCATGTCATTTTTGGCCAAAAACTGCTGAACATTCAGCATGATGGGGGCAAGTATGTTTGTAAATCACCCATCATGAAATAGGCAAATGCATAAAAGAATCTCAAAAAAAAAAAATCACTGAAGCAGAATGTAGCCTCTCACTATGCTACCTGGTACATCAATGCAGATAGGTTCCTCGAACACTTACCTAGTGTGGGAAGCCTGCCTTTCAAAAAAAATTCCTGTTGTTTTGGGGTCCTCCCTCATATATATCCATAAGTACTCTTAATTTTTTTGGATGAAAAAGTTTTTTTATCAAAAGTAAACAAGCAAATTTTTGTTTTTGTTTTTTTTTGAGTTAGAGTCTCACTCTGTCGCCCAGACTGGAGTGCAGTGGCCGCTCCCGGTTACCGCAGCCTCTACCTGCTGGGCTCCGGCGATCCTTCCACCTCAGCCTTCCAAGTAGCCAGAATTACAGGCATGTACTACCACGCCTGGCTGATTTTTTGATTTATTGCAGAGATGAGGTCTCACTGCCCAGGCGGGTCTCGAACCCGTGGGCTCAGGCAATCCATTCACCTCAGCCTCCCAAAGGTGCGGGATTATAGGCTGAGCCACCAAGCCCGGCAGCAAATGTATTTATATACCAAATTTCAATATGCCAGAAGCTACAAAAGAATTAACTTGAATTCTTGAGAACTGACTTTATGTTATATAATAATGCTATAAATTAAAATGTGTAAATTTCTACTAATAAAATTTTCATCTAGTTCAGACATGGAGATCCATATTAGATTTTGAAAAGGCTCATCATATACACACACTCTCTTATTTTTAAGCTATGGATAAACCTTTTATTTTTGTTAACTTTATTCTCATTCTCATTTTTCTCTGAGTTCCTACAGATTCAAAGCCAGTACAAATTTCATGGTTATACAAGCTATTTCATGTGCTTAAAGAAAGCAAAAGAAATTTTAAGCCAGTTTGACAACATACAATTGTGAAAGTTGTCAGAATTCAGAATGGAGTAACTAATGTTAAAAAAAAAACCCTGAAAAACAGAGTCAGGGAAAGCCCTGAAGAGAAGTTTCTCACACTTGTATACCTTGTATACACTTGTATACCTGACAACAAAAACTACCCACAAAAGGCTGCAAAAACAACAGTCTTGCACAATACTTGCACAAATACTTAAGGCCAGGCACAGTGGCACATACAGCCTATAATTCCGGAACTTTGGGGGGCAGAGGCAAGAAGATTGCCTGAGTCCAGGAGTTTGAAACCAACCTGGGCAACTTGGTAACACCTTGTCTCTACAATAAATCAAAAAACCAGCCAGGCGTGGTAGCATGCGCCTGTAGTTCCAGCTACTTGGAAGGCTGAGATGGAAGAATCACCTGAGCCCAGCAGGTCAAGGCTGTGGTAGCCATGATCGTGCCACTGTACTCCAGCCTGGGCAACCAAGTGAAAATCTGACTCGAAAAAAAATTAATTCTTCAAGGACATGTGCTCAGCCAGTGCCTACCCAACTTCAGACTGGTATAGCCCTTGCTATTCATCTTCGTATCCAAGGATAATGATTTCAAAGCAATTAAGTACTCCTCCTCATTTTCTCCTTTAAAATCCTTTATCTTCCTTTACCTCCCAGAGTTTATTCCCACTGTGATACTCTATTCCCCCAATCAATCTCTTTCTCTTTTAGAGAAACTCTGTTATTGAGGTTGACACAATTTTCAAGGTCAAATCAATGAGCTCTGGGGGAAGAGGGGCAGTGCTAATTTCTAGAACATTCTGCCAACTGGGGCTCTAAGGGGAGCTTACCTTGCCAGCCCCAAACAAGTGGCAGCCCTTGACAGCTTCGAAAACATTGGGTGAGATGTCTGGCTGGGCGGGAAGATGAGACTGTGCTAGGGACTGTTTCACTTTCTTCACATCCACGAGACACAGGGCCCGCTCTTCTCCTGAAAAGGAGAAGTAATTGCTTCGTCAGTGTAAAGCCATTGAGTACTTAAGACGTGGGATGGCGGTTCTAGTTCTAGTTCTCGTCACAAATAGTAGCCACATGAGGCCATAAGGATTAACTGAATTTTCCACAAATCCCGGTAAACACATCTTAAAGGTTCACATTTTGGATCTGAGATGAAAACGTTTGGCCTTTACTCAAGATTTTAGTGGGGAGGTGGAACTCTACCGACATAAAGTTGGAGAATATGAACTGTACTTTCAAATGTGTCCCCAGCAAAGTAAAGAAAGAACATGTGAGGGAGAAATGAGGGCACGTTCTATAAAACAAGAGGCTTGGACTATATGTGGATATCATGACAGATAAAAGAAAGGCTGAGGAACCACTCCAGATTAAAGGAGACTAGAGACATGATAAAGGCATTGCCTTATCTTGGATTAGATCATGAATCAGGAAAAAAAAAATACTATAAAGCAGTGGGCCTAGCCGGGCTCGGTGGCTCAGCCTGTAATCCCGCGCCCTTTGGGAGGCTGAGGTGAGTGGATTGCCTGAGCCCGCGGGTTCAAGACCCGCCTGGGCAGTGAGACCTCATCTCTACAATAAATCAAAAATCAGCCGGGCGTGGTAGCACGTGCCTGTAATTCCGGCTACCCGGAAGGCTGAGGTGGAAGGATCGCCAGAGCCCAGTGGGTCGAGGCTGCGGTGGCTGGGAGTGGCCACTGCACTCCAGTCTGGGCGACGAAGTGAAACTCCAACTCAAAAAAAAAAAAAAAAGCAGTGGGCCTCAACCCTTTTGGCATCAGAGACTGGTTTTATAGAAGGCAATTTTTCCACAAACCAGGGCGAGGGGGGATGGGTGGGATGGTTTCAGAATGATTCAAGCACATTACATTTATTGTGTACTTTATTTCTAGATCCTTCGCATGAGTAGCTCACAATAAGGTTTGCATTCCTATGAGACTCTAATGCTGCCACTGATCTGACAGGAGGCGGAGCACAGGCAGTAATTCGAGCAATGGGGAGCAGCTGTAAATACAGATGAAGCTTTGCTTGCTGGCCTACTGCTCACCTGCTGTGCGGCCCAGTCCCTAACAGGCCACGGACTGGTACCATAGCCCGGATATTGGGGACCCCTGCTATAAAGGACATTATAGGAATCACAGGTAAAATCTGACTATGATGGGCAGTATATCAGATAATAGCAAGGGTTATTTCCTAAATGCAAAAATTATACTATGTGATGAGAGTGGATATAAGTCATTATACATTTGACAAAACCCATAGAATGTACAATACCAAGAGTAAACCCTAATGGAAATGATGAACTTTGGGTGATAATGATGTGCCAATGTAGCTTAATTGATTATAACAAACACACGACTCTGGTGGGGCATGTTGATGGGGGGAGGCTGAGTATGTATAGGGACTGGGGTTATATGGAAACTGTCTGTATATTTTTCCCAATTTTGCTGTAAATCTAAAACTGCTCTAAAAAGACAGAGGGAGCCGGGCTCAGTGGCTCAGCCTGTAATCCCGTGCTTTGGGAGGCCGAGGTGAGTGAATTGCCTAAGCCCGTGGGTTCAAGACCCACCTGGGCAACTTGGCAAGACCTTATCTCTACAATAAATCAAAAAAATTAGCCGGGCGTGGTACAGTGTACCTGTAGTTCCAGCTACTTGGAAGGCTGAGGCGGAAGGACCGCCGGAGCCCAGCAGGTCGAGGCTGCAGTGGCCAGGAGCAGCCACTGCACTCCAGTCTGGGTGACAGAGTGAGACTTAATTAAATTAAATTAAATTAAATTAAAAGACAGAGGGAGGGAGGGAGAGGACCTGAGAGATCAAAAAAGGCTAGTTCCTCGCCATGTTACTTCTGCCCCTGGATTCAGTCATGCCTGACAAGACCTGTGAATGTTTTGAACAATGAATCAATGAGTTATTGTTTTTCCCTTAAAAAATATATCACCAACAATGTGCCATGGTTGTGTGATACAATACCTTTCTCCTTAGGTTGATATGCTGAAGAACTTGGCATCATATCTGCAACTAAATCTCAATTGGTTCAGAAAAAGTTGTGCCTGTACGTGTGTGTGTGCGTGCGTGTGTGTATGTGTAAAGAGAAGGAAAAAATTATGACAAGATGTTAGCAAACGGTGAATCTAGATGAAAGGTCTGGTCTGTGAGACAGAAGAGAGATCACAGAAGAACAAAACAAGCAACCTCTCAGAAGGTCATGGCCCACAGTGGTATTGTTGCATTCAGAATGAAGAGTTTGACTTTAATGGGTCTTTGAGGCTTGGCTTTCTTCACCTGGCATAATGGTGGGATATTCTTTGGGAGTGTCAGACTGTACTAAACGGGATACCAAAAGGGATCCAAGTCTGGACAGAGAGGGCCCGTCAGCTGAGGCTTAGGCATCTATGGGGACACAGAGGCAAACTAGTGCTGCTTCCATCTGCAACCTGGAGGGCCTGCCTTTGTGTTCCACAAACAGGACATGTGGTTAACAAATGGCTCCCTTAAAAGTAAAGAAAAAGCGCCGCATTCTCGGCCTCACACCTGCTATCATGAGTAGCTTCTCCAGGTCCTTGATAATATAAATTTGGAAGACTGCTCCAATTCCTGGGACGTGGGTTAGGGAGTTTTTCAAGACATTCAGTGCATAGAGCCCTTCCTCAGTGCCCACCAACACCACCTACAAGGGCAGAAGTCCAAAGGCAAAACATAAGAACAATCGTGTCACCGGGACAATCCCAAAGAGAAAGAGTAACAAAGCCCCACAGCTTCTTCTTTCATAATGGCATGTGGCTGTCACCAGACACCAGCTGGCCGTGCCCATGAAAACATTACCTGGTCACTGAAGGGCAGTGTGCAGTTCATGTCTAGACGGTCATCACCTTCCAGTTTCAGCAGGGAGTTTCCAAGCAATTTCTTTTTCATACACGAAAGAAAAGAAAGAAAAGGAATATACATAATAAGGTTGAACTATTCATGAGCAAACCATCCAGGGAGACAAAGAGAAGTTTAAAGGCAAGTAGTTCCTGAAAATGCTCTGAAACACACATATGCTCTTAGCTCGCCCCACAATGTGAGCTCCAAATGCAGAACGTGAGTGTTACTGGTACCTCTGGGGTGGTTGTTAATTAGCATCTGAGTTATAACTTGGTTTGGCTGCAGAAATAAGTGAGAGCGGTAAACACAGAAAGTTATTCTGTGATTCAAAAAAAGCGGAAAGGAAAGGGATTTCACCCGCAAAGGGTTAATAAGCCACAGGAAAGGCTCCATCCCACCCCTCCCACAAGCTCCAGCAAAAGTACAAAGCACAGAGTCAGCAGCAAACCCAATGGCTTTCATATCTCTTTACCTGAACCCACGCAGGCAGAAGCTCATAGGAAATACAGTTTCGGGCCTATTGTACACATATTAACGAGGATTTCAGTAAAAGGCTCACACGTGTAACAATAAAGCAGGTCATCAAAACAGGTCTGCCCATTGAGCAAAACTCTTTTCAGGAGGCTCATGCTTGAGTTTTTTTATTGCTAACACATAAAGTGTTTATTATAACCAAAGTGTCTGAAAAGAGCTGTTTGGTCTTCAGTGAAGCAAACACCAATGAGCAATGAGTGCTGTTTGTACCCTGGAATGTTCTAGGTAGGGTGATGCCAATCATGGCACACCTACGTCTCTAACATCTTAAGGATAAGTAGGATTTCAAACCTGCCTACAGAAGAGCAAATACTGAGGAAGTATTGGAGAAGGTTATGAAAAGCCTTCCTGAAGGAGCTGCGGCTGTCGGCAGCCTATTGTGCTGCTTCATGGCCAAAGTGCTCATAACTCAAGGTTTCAGACCAGATGAATTCATCAGAGAACAGGAGAGAAAATATTCTTATACATACACTTGCTGCCGTATCATCCTAACCAAGATGCTGTTGGCTACCAGTGCTGATGCCCCTGTTCTAATGACTGCAGAAGGAGGACTCAGGACGCTCTACAAGCTACCTCGGTGCCTGCGCCTTCATCACCACCAGACTCCTGGTCATGACACAGCCATCCACCCTCAGAGAGGGAGCCCGGGGGAAATCAAGACAAGACAGTCGACAGTATTCCCATCATTAAGACCAGTTACCAAGTGAGCCCACTTTACAAAGACAAGCTCCAGGGCCCATTTTCATACTCACAGCATCGGCTTCTGCTTTTTCCCTAGAAACTCTCCCACCTGCGACAACTGATTCTAAGGCGGTGACCCAGCGCTGTTTGTCGGGGAAGCTGGGAGCTAGCAAGTAGAGGGTTCTCCCGGGCCAGCAGGTGGTGTGCGGGTGAGACTCCATCTTCAGTATGTATGGGACATCTAGGAGATTTCACAGAGAGCACAGAATTCGGTGTGGATTTCCCCCATTCCCGCTGGGAGGGATGGCCCTGAGATATCAGAGAGCCCGCCAAACCATGCAAGTCCCAGTTACCGCTAAGATGGGGGAGCTGAGGAACGTGAGCCTCCTTTGCAAAGCCAATCTTCCAAGTCCCCCGCTTCCTGTCCCTTCTGAATGACCAAGTCCAGCCCACCTCCAGGGCGGGGCTTCTCTGGCTCCTCCTCACCTGCTTTGGCTGTATTTGCGAGTTCAGAAGCACCAACGGCACCATGAATAGATACATCCCCGTCGGGAAGGCACAGCTCAAATTCTTCCACCGGCCTCTGTCCAGCTTGTTGCAAAGAGGAAGGGCAGAAAGAAAAACAAAAGAACAGGACCAGAAACAAGGGGAGGACAGCGAAGAAAGAGAAAGAGAGGGAGAGAGAGACAGGGTACGCGTGTGAAGAGAGGCGCACGAGAACAAAGAAAGGACAGAGGTGTGCAGAGAAGGCAGAGAGGGAAGATAAAAAAAAAATAAAGTGTGTCAGATGAGTAGCACAGTCAAATTTCTGATGACGATGCGGATTTATGGGTTAGTTGACTGAGGCAGAAGTTCTCTGAAGGTGTATTAGCAGGTGGAATCTTCAGGGCAGCACCCTGCGGGTTCTTCAGGGGGGAGACCTATAGATGTGAGTATCGCACCAATAACCTTTAGAGAAGTCATTTGATTTTTCACTTTCAAAAATGGAAAAGCGTAGAAGGCTTGCAAGGCAGCCCAAAAAAAACCAAAGCCTTCACGCCAACACTGGGGAAACCTGGGTTAGCCACGTGCAATGACATTCCCCCTGAATTATTAATTTACCTTCTCTGGCTTCATTGTCATAAATGAGGACTTTGGATCCCTCCAGGACAATGTACTTTCTGTCCCAGCCTTGCTGTCCTCGTTTGTTATTCCTGGGAAAAGAAAGATGGAAAAGAAGTGTTTGGACTTGGAAGAATCAGGCTGAAGGAAGGAGTGAGGGAGTGACAGGGAGAGGGGGGTGCTAGAAAAGACACTTCCCTAGAAAACATCAGAGATGGAAGTGGCTGTGGCCTTCCATGTCAGCACCTGCCCCAGCCCAAGTCACCCTGCCAAGATACCTGGGCACCTTCATCCACCCTTCCAGGTGCAAGCTGCTGCTGGGCTCCTTGGTCTGGAGACCTGGGGAGTTCATTTTGTCACGGCAGAAGGCGTCAGTGAAGTGTGTGGCATATTCAGCAGGTAGGCCGCAGGTGGCTGGCAAGCACGTGGAGCACTTGGGATGACACATCACCTGACATTCTAGGAAAGAGCAGTGAGCAACCTGAAGCCACCCTCAGCTGATCCTGAACCCTTCTCTTCCTTCATCAGCCAACCCCAGGGCTTCTCCACCCCTGGCCAGGCTCCATGAATCTGGCCCTGGCATGCAGATAATCCTGGAGAAAGGGCTAAGGGAGTGGCAGGGGATGGGGGTGGTCCTAGAAGCTTTTCCAGGTGCCAACCTCTACAGAGAGAAGAAATCAGAGAGCCAAGCACTCTCAACCCAGTTTTTCTGGCTTCAGTTGGAGTCAGCATAAAGGTATAGGGGGAGATCAGTCTGACCAGAGGGGCTGGAAATTAGCAAAGCCCAAGGCATTTTGCACAGCAGGCTGGAGTCATGAGCCGAAGACATATATAAACTCACTTCTTTAACAAGGGAAAAATAGTGTCCTCCCACTGAAACAAAAAGCTTGAAAATGAATGCACTATACAAGTTTAAAAAATATCATCTCCCTCTGATAGATTTTTTTTTAGATGGAGACATGCAGGTACACACCACAGATGCACAAACCCTGCTCTTACCAAGACATTTGGATGCCTGGCGTCCAAAGTGCACAGTATCCAGACACACAGCACACTTTGTGGCTCGCATATTCAGTCCTACGTTAAATCGGTGAGGAATATTGTGGTGCATGCGTTCCTTAAGACGCCGACTAAATTCTGGAGGAAAATTTTTAAAAATTCATTAGAGTGCCGCAAATGATACCATCAAGAAAGTGAAGAGACAACTCACAGAATTTAAAAAAAAAAACTCTGCAGATCATATCCCTAATAAGGGACTAAACTATATAAGGAATGCTTACAACTCAATAATAAAAAGACAACCTGATTTTAAAATGGGCCAAGGATTTAAATAAGCATATCCCCAAAGAGGATAAATAAATGGGTACCGCGCACATGAAAAGATGCTCGACAACATTAGTCATTAGGGAAATGCAAATCAAAGCTCCAATGAGATACCACCTCCCATCCACTAGGATGTCTACAGTCTTAAAAATGGAAAATAAGTGTTGGTCACAATGTGGAGAAATTAGAACCTTCATACACTGCTGACGAGAATGCAAAAACTGGGCAGCCACCTTGGAACTCAGTCTGGAAGTTTCTCAAAAGGCTAAACATAAAATTACCATATGACCTAACAATTCCACTTCCAGTTATATGCTCAAAAGAACTGAAAATATGTATCCACAAAAACTTGTACATAAATCTTCACAGCAGTATAACTGATGACAGCCAAAAGTAGAAACAACCCAAACCCCCATCAATGGATGAATGGATAAACAAAATGTGCTATCCACATAATGGTATATTATTCAGCTATAAAAAGGAATGAAGCACTGGCACATGCTATAACATGGGTTTCCCTGATGACTAATGCTGTTGAATCTTGAAAACGTGATGTTCCATGAAAGAAGTTGGGCACAAAGGCCACATATGGTACAATTCATTTGTATGAAATGTTCAGGAGGGCAAATCCATAGAGACAGAAAGCAGATTTGTGGTTGTCAAGCAATCAGTGGAAGGGAAATGGGGAGTGACTGATAATGGGTACAGAGTATTTACCTGGGGGAATATGGGATGCCAAAAATGTTCAAAAATTAGAATGTAGTGATGGTCATTCAACATTGTGAACTTACTGAAAAACACTAAATTGCACATTTTATGTGGGTGAATTTTCTCCCAATAAAACTGCTAAAAAACCCCATTAGAGCAGATTACTTACAGATTGTGAAATTGTTTTTTTGTTTTTGTTTTGTTTTGTTTTGTTTTTGAGTTGGAGTCTTACTCTGTCGCCCAGACTGGAGTGCAGTGGCACGCTCCCGGCCACCGCAGCCTTGACCTGCTGGGCTCCAGCAATCCTTCCGCCTCAGCCTTCCAAGGAGCTGGAACTACTGGCGTGCGCTACCATACCCGGCTAATTTTTTTTTTTTTTTTTTTTTTTTTTAATTGAGAGATGAGGTCTCGCCAAGTTGCCCAGATGGGTCTTGAACCCGTGGGCTCAGGCAATCCACTCGCCCCAAAGTGCCGGGATTACAGGTTGAGCCACCGAGCCCGGTCTGTGAAATTGTTTTAACACTAAAGATGCATCCAGATGTATATGAATCAATTTAAAAGCTCATTATCCAGTAATCAGGAATTAAGTTTTATTAAAGAACCTGTTACTGGTAGAAGATTGACTATGCAATGGAATAGAAACTTGTGGGCCCAGGGAAACATAAGCTTTTAAATCAAGCGTTTGTAAATATTTCAGTCATGAAAGCTTTGTTTTCCAGATGAAATCATGTTTCTAGAGCTTTTCCAAATCCAATTTAAATGAACATTACAGAATTTCTAATTATTAACTATATAAAATGACTGAAGAATTCTCCTTTCATGTCTAGTTTTTCATGAATAGACTTTTTTTGTTCAAAATCCACTTTTTAGTCTCAAAGAACTGATTCCTATGTTTATATTCTAGACAGTTAAAATTAACAAGACTAGCCGGGCTCGGTGGCTCAGCCTGTAATCCCACGCCTTTGGGAGGCTGAGATGAGTGGATTGCCTGAGCCCGCAGGTTCGAGACCCACCTGGGCAGCAAGACCTCATCTCTACAATAAATCAAAAAATCAGTTGGGCGTGGTAGCGCATGCATGTAATTTCGGCTACTTGGAAGACTGAGGTGAAAGGATCACCGGAGCCCAGCAGGTAGAGGCTGCGGTGGCCGGGAGTGTGCCACTGCACTCCAGTCTTGGCGACAGAGTGAGACTCCAACTCAAAAAAAAAAAAAAAAAAAAAATTAACAAGACTGATTTTTTTCCATAGGCTTCCTCTCAATAGTGACCTAATTAGAGACAACTGTTGGATCATGTGGTAATTTTATGTTTAACCTTTTGAGGAACTGCCAGACCAAGTTCCAAGGTGGCTGCCAGTTTTTGCATTCTCCCCCTTATGCTTATGGGCTGTGTTCCAACACCCCACGGATCCTGGGGGAAACTGGACAGTAATGAACCCTATAGATATTGTTTGTTCGATCTAATAACTGAGATGGCTAATATGTCTGATGGGTGGGTAGCATGTATGGTGTGGAGATGATGGACAAAGGATGATTCACATCCCAAGTGGGATGGCGCAGGACAGTGAGAGATTTCATCATATTCCTCAAAATGGCACACAATTTAGATTAGGACTTGTTTGTTTCTGGAATTTTCCATTTAATATTTTCAGACCATGGATGAACATGAACTAGTAACTGAAACCATGGAAATCGAAACTATGGATAAGAGGGCACTTCTGTGGAGAGAAAAGCTCAAGACCCAAATTTCTGAATCCCACTTTGGTAGGTTCTCCTTATAACATCATGAATGTACTTTGCAACTGTTAAAGTGCAATATACGTGAGGGAGGTATTCATATATTCAGAGAAGTTGTCGATGGACACCATAACAAGAAATTCTTTCCTCTATGTTGCAATCACCATTTTGATGACTAAGAATAAAGCTCTTTGATTCAAGGTATCATTTAAACATAAGAAGAAGTGGCATCATGGTTAAAGGAAAACAACAAATGTCATCAGGATTTACAACCAAAACAGAGTGTCATATCATGAAGCTAAATCATAGTTCTACCCTAAGATTCTCTAAACTAGCCTCCTTGTTTTTGTTTTTTTTTTTCTTTTTTTAGTCAGGGGTCTCACTCTGTCACCCAGGCTGGAATGCAGTGGCACAATTGTGGCTCCTGCAGCCTCAACCTCCTGGGCTCAGGTAATCCTTCTGTCTCAGCCTCCCAAGTAGCTGGGACTATAGGCATGCACCACCACGCCCAGCTACTCTTGGCTTTTTTAAAAAGTCCTTTTCATCTCTAGATGAACAGAGTACTTTTGAGACCACAAACAAAACTCCTTACACTATTGGTAAAAATATAAATTGACACAAACTACCAATAATTGAGATGCACTTGACCTTTAACCAACGATTTGCTTCCCAAGATGTTATTTTGTCACAATACTCACAGAGGCATGGGATGTTCTTTGCAGAATATTTATGATAACAGGGAATTGGAAACAATCTACATGTCTGGTTTAATAGGTAAATCATATACCTACTCCGTGGAATACTATGCAGTCTATTGAAAGAATAAGGTAGATCCATATTTACTAATATGAAACCTCTAAGATAGTACTTTAACAAGAAGGTGTCTTACAGTGTACTGTATCATGTGCTATGTTTATTTAAGAGGGGCAGAGGGAAAAATGTTTATTTTCTCATATTCTTTAAAAATAATGTAAGATACATGAATACAGACATGTTGTTACATGCATGAACTATCACTGAAAGGATACAATGGGTGAAAGCATTGGCTGACTCTGGGTAAGAAACTTGGGGATGGGAAGGGAAAGATTTCTTACTCCTTATTTCCTAGTATTATTTATAATTTTTTACCATATTCCTGCATTTCTTAGTTGACAAAAAAACTATTTTTTTCACACAACTCCAATGGCCCCTTGAGAACGTACCCTCTGGAGTTGAAGACTCCTTTCTGCGGCTGGATGGTGGGGCCAGCAGGCTCATGGCACTGGGCTGGTGCTCAGGCGACCGCACGATGGCGGACATGGCAATCTGCTGCCTCGCAGTGGCTGGCGTGGATGGGTGCGGGTGGTCCGTGGCTTTGCGGTGGGCGGCTGCAGAAAGACCAGTACAATGCCTTTTGGTTAGCTGGGTCACCTAGAGAACCAAACCAAGCAGACTGCCCCCGGGCCGTCTTTCAAGGGCCTGAGACCAAAAGGATATGTGTCATGCCAACTCGGCAATGTCACAGAAGCCATATGTTTTTCAGACTTGGATGTCTGGACTGAAAACGTTGGGGTCGTAAACAAAGATGCTGAACTAGCCTTGACCGATTTCATTGAGATCAGTCCTCTGCCTTTTCTACAGTCTTGAACACTTTGTAGAGAGCCCCTACCTTCCTCCCTGGCGGACCGGAGCTCGATGCGGGTCTTCTGAAGGGCTTCCTCTAGCTCTGCACAGCGAGCTTTCTCCTTCTCCAGGGCCAGCTTCAGCTCATTGTACTGCAGAGGAACCTGTGTGGGCAAAGCAGGGTCCTCTTTCCGTCGACTAAATAAACCCTAGCAATGGAAACAGAGATATCTCCTAACTCCTGGAAACTGGCACTTGAAACTAGCTAAAGGAAATCTGACTCGGGAGGAGCAAATCACGAAAGCCAGGAGCATACTCACTGTAAGTGTATTTAGTAAAAATGGCATGTGAAGGGGGAAAAGGGTAGGCTGAGTCACAGCCCATTCCAGTCGGCTGAAAAAAATAGGGGTGCGGAAGTTTCCACCAAGAGGATTAAAGATGCTTGAATGGCCACCACCTCTTCCTTTAGCATTCCCAAGACAGGAGAGTCATTTCCTGAGAGTCTTTCCCACTCAAAAAATGGAATCAGGAGAGTATGGAGTATGGAGTCAGAAGAGATGGTTCAGAGGTCACTCTTGCCTTGGAATTTGTCTCATGATGCTCAGTTACAAGACACAGAGATGAGTGTTTTTTTAAAAGGAGGCAAAATTTTAAAATGAATGCTAAAATGAGATCAAAACAAGGGGCTTACTAAAAAAAAAAAAGGAAATATTTACTGTACATGGGGAAAAAAAAGGAAAACACAGAATAATGCAAATGAAAAACATCAAACAAAAAACAATGGAAACACCCTAACTAAATCAAGTGACATAACCAGATAACAGTCCACTGCTAAAATAAAACAGATTAAATATCATAAGCATAATAGATACATACAATCATACCACATGCAAGAAAATCCTTCCCATGAGCCACCACGTAGTACCAGGCAGCTTCTGAATGCTGCTCTCATTCCCTTACAGTGAAGATAGCATTGGGAATACTAAGGCCAACTGTCGACTTCAGCTCTCCATGCCTTTCTCCTAGATATTCTAAGTCACCAAGGCCCCTCTTGTAAAACCACCACTACCGCCACTATGGTTGTGTTACTGCCTTTGGAAGGAAACTGCAAGCTCCTCAAAGACCTTTTTGGAACTGAGGACAGCTGGTCAAACATAGTATGAGGGCTTTCGTGGTTTGGGAAGGCACGTATTGGCTTATGAAAAGCAATCTTCCCATGTACACCCGCATATAACCCTGTCTACAGCTTGTAATTTCTGGTATAATTTAAAAGGAATAAGGCAGTACTGGGTTGGAGGAGAGCTATCTGGTTACATACTCAAGGCAGATCATTTCAGCTCCTTAGCTTCTAGTCTCTTCATGAGACAATTAAAAGGACTGGACCAGATAATTTCTAAAGTGGTACAAGTTATCTCTGTTCCCACTGGTAGGGTTTAATTTCTAAAGTGGTACAAGAACATTTCTGGATGTGGTTCAAGTGACCTGAGAACTCTAGACTTATACGTATGACCTGCTAATCCCGCTGAAGTTCCATACAAGACCTGCTAAATTCCTTTAGAGCCCCATTCACATGATCTGCTAAGCCCTCTAGAGCCCTGTACACATGACCTGCTAAAACTCTCTAGAGTTCTACATACATGACTTATGTATAAACTTTTCTCTCTGCATACTCCCCCCAACGCAGCTGCTGTGGAAGTGTGGGAGACGAGTCACTCCCTTAACAGAGAAAGAGGCTGTAATTCTAATGACCATGAACAAAAAGTCGTTTGTTCGATTTGATCAATGATATCCTCTGATAAGAGCTATTCTGATTATCTTAAAACCTATTTTTAACCCAAAATAAAACCAAAAAAAATGTGCATTTTGCTTTCCTCATGTTCCTATGATTTTATATCACAGTGGTGTCCACTGAACCATGAATGATGGAGGGAAACTGATAACTTCCACTTTTTAAACACTTTGACTCACTCACCTTTTTCTTTTTAGCAGGTTGGTCCATTTTGGCTTGCAGAAAATCAATAAGTTTGGTTTGTTGAGAAATAGTGCCTTCCATTTTCACTTTTTCATGAGAGTAGAGAACCTAAAATTCAAAAAAACAAAACAGTAACAACCTCAAACTCAGTCAGAAGTACACTTTTAAATTTGGTGCTTTAAGAAGGTTAAAAGTAAAGTTGTGAGGATATTAGCATAAGAAAATTCAATACAAACAGCACTGAGCCAATGTTTATTTTGTCCCAATTTCACTGCAAAGAAAAAGAAAGATAAATAGATGGATAGATATGTGAAAAAGTAAAAATAGCAAATGGTTAATTGTAGAATCCAGGCAGTAGTCACTAGGTTGGTAGGGGGGCCAAGTGGTTTAAGGCGCATGTGGTAGTCACTAAAGAAATCTTCCAACTTCTGTGAATGTTTGAAAATTTTCATAATAAGATAGTGAGGAAAATACAAACAATACAGAACGTAACAATACTATTTCACCAGATGGCTTTTCACCATCATGCTTTGCCTCTATAGACAATTTTTATTTCTTTATTTATTTTATTTTGAGTTGGAGTCTCACTCTGTCGCCCAAGTTGGAGTGCCGTGGCACGCTCATGTCCACCACAGCCTTGACAAACTGCAGGGCTCAGGTGATCCTTCCGCCTCAGCCTTCCAGGTAGCTGGAACCACAGGCATGCTCCACCATGCCCGGCTAACCTTTTTGATTTATTGTAGAGACAAGGTCTTGCCAAGTTGCCCAGTCTGGTCTCGAACCCATGGGCTTAGGCAATCCTTTCACCTTGGTCTCCCAAAGTGCTGGGATTATAGGCATGAGCCACTGCACCTGGCCTCAATTTTTATTTCTTCTAATAATTGTAAAACTTGATTTTGATATTAAAATATATTTTTATTTTTTACTTTTTCTTCTTTTCTACTCCCATGGCAGATCGTCTCTGCAGGCACTTTTTAAGCAGATTTCCTTTGCCAGTCCCCACCTGAATGTTTTCTAGCTGATACTCCAGGTCACTTCTTTCTGTCTTCAGCAGATCAGCCCGATCTAAAGCTTCTTGCAGCCCTTGAGTCAGACGGAAAATGTGATTCTTCTGCAGGTCCATCTGCTGCTGTAATTTGGCTTGCTAGTGGGGAGAAGGTCCAGAGAAAGGCTTGATATGGCACACAGTACAATTTGTTCCCCTGCTGTTCCCATTCCCAAACTAGTTTCAGGCATGGCACCAAAAGTACAGCTTTTGAAATCATCTCAGCTCAGAATTACCAATTGTCATCTATCCCCAAATAATGCAAGTACAATTAAAATTAATTTGCACAGAAACCTCTGATAGCCAACAATCACAGGATCCCCACCATAACAGGAAGTCCAGGCTACAGGGTTGAGCCTTCCCAGTTAAGAGTTTCAATTAAGGATGTTTTGGTACTTAAGAGCATGAGCCATCTGAGTTGACCTCTAAGGAGTTTGACTCAGTGCCAATGACAGCTAAGTTTCAATTTGTCCTTATTTTTTTGTTTGCAAGATCTCAGTTGTTATTATGAGAAATTACTCTGTGCAGGCAGTGCGGAATACACAAAGAGAAGTCATATTCCTAACTTAATAGGTGCCTCATCAGGACGAGGGGCCCAATCACAGGCCATATTTCTACAGTAGGAGAAAGGAAGATACAGTACGAGTGTCAGTAAACCCAGAAAATAAATTCAATTTAGTATATTGGAAATAGTTTTGTGCTGAAAAAACTCTCTCCAATTTTTACAGCGGAAGTCAATCAGAAAATAGGACAGGCTATAAAGATACTGGTTTTGTGGCTGTCTTTCCTAAAATGCATCCATTTCTGAAAAGCAGGAGAGAGCAGTCATCCTGATGAGACGCTGCTTGACTTCATCCAACCCTCAGATTATAGTCTAACTGTACTTGCTGTGGCCCAAATATCTCTTCCCTGGTGGCCTAAGCCCTCTACAGACTTATAGAGAGCTACTGAAAGCAATAAACATCACCACGGGAGTTCCCAAATGGTTTAATGGCAGTCCCCAAATCCCTCCACCCCAGCAGGCCGAGAGCCATTGATAACCTCAGAATTTCCTAGCCTTCTCCATCTCAGTGCATTTCTTTACACCTCTGTTTTTCTTTCTATTTCTACTACTCACCTGCCCTTCTTCTTAAGTGGTAGCCAATTCCCTGAGGCATTGTGTTGTAATAGAAAGGACCTGGATGTTGGGAATCTTACAGACCTTGGTTTAAATTCTGACTTTAACATTTATCAGTGACATGACCACAGGCAGCTCATATCGCCTCTCAGAGCCTCTGTTTCTTCATCTGAAAGTGGGTATAACCTTGCCTGATTAGATAACATACTGAACACAGTACCCAGCATACAGTGCTTAATGAATGTCACTCCTTTCCATCTCCTTTCCCCTTCTTTCTATTGTCCATTCAGTTCAGGTGCTCCCTCTCACTCTCCCATCTGCCTTTCCCTACCAGTCCGGCCATAACTAAACATCACTTTGCCCATGTGTATAACCTGTGTATAACCTGGAATTTCTGAATCAAACCACACAGCCCCCCCTAAAATACAGTAAAACACACACACACACACACACACACACACACACACACACACACACACACACACACACACACAACAAAGAAAACAGCCAAGACATCCTCCCCCACAGCATGAGTGACTGCTTCTGCAAATTGCCCTCTTTAGTTCCTTTCCACATTTTAGGACAACATTAATTACCAGGCAGAAACCAGAGAAACAAGTGCTGGGGACAAGAATCTGTGTGGTGACAGCCAGACCCAACATATTTTTCTAGAATAAACGCATCAACTGTCCACTAGCTTTGCAAGAATTAAGCTGGTTATTTACTCTAATAAAAAAACAGGTAAGAGTGACATTTGTGCTCTATGAATGTTTTTCAGAACCATTTTATCTGCTTCCCAGAGAGAAGTAAATGGAGGCACATTCATGGGTCAATGTGAGACTGAAAGGAGGGCTTTAGCTGTGTGCTTAGACCTGTCCAACCATTTCACCAGGAAAACTGACAGGAAACCAGGAGGAAGAATAAAAGAGCTGGATGACAGAACCAGAGCGTGAAATGACCCCAGTGGGCTGGAAGAATGGATCAAAATTAATAAGAAGTTCAAAAGGATGATATGTTTTAAAACTTCAATTGAATAAACATAGAACATGTTTGTTTAAAACAAACAAATAAACAAGCTTGTAGAATAGTAGGTAGTGATTTAACAGGTCAATGGTGTGATAACATTACCCAAAGAACCCAGGTAACTGGCAGAGGTTTACAGGGCTCAGTATGGAGGTAGAAATATTACAGTGTATTCATTGCTGTACGAACCACATGGACTTGTAGAAACTCTCTTTGGAAACAAATCTACCAGGAAACAACATCCAGAGTCTGAAGGGATTTGAAATGTTTCGCTTAAAAATGAGAAGGATGGCAGGGCCCAGTGGCTGACATCTGTAATTCCAGCACTTCGGGAGGTTAAGGCAGGAGGATTGCTTGAGCCCAGGAGTTTAAGACCAGCCTGGGAAGCATAGCAAAACCTCATCTCTACAAAAAAATTAAAAATTAGCCAGGCATGGTGGTGCATATCGGTAGTCTCAACTACTTAGGAGGCTAAGGCAGGAGGATTTCCTGAGCACAGAAGATCAAGGCTGCAGTGAGGCATGATCATGCCACTGTACTCCAGGCCCCAATTCAAAAAAAAAAGGAGAAGGCAATTTGGAGGGGAAAAGCTATTTGGATATCTAATTAGCTATCCTGGAGATCATAAAAGTAGTTATCTTATAGGATTGCTAGAAGGACAGTAATAGTTAATGTATGTACAGTACTCAGAAAAGTACCCAGCACATGGTAAGTGCTAATTAAACATTAGTTATTTTAATATTAATCAAGTAACTTGACTATTAATAAATATTGATCTTTAATTTTGGTTGGAGATATCAGACTACTCTCTAATTTCATGTTTGAACATAATAGAACCAATAGGTAGAAGTTGAAGGTTTTAGTACAAAATAAGAAAGAACTTTCTCAAAGTGAGAGTTGCAGAAAAATGGGTTGAGATGTCGAAGGCACTGTGAAGGCTGAGCTTCAATGGGGCCTACCCGTGAGGAGTGTTGGGGAAGATTCTCTGCCTTGAGTAGGAGATGAATTTGACCAGGACTAGCAAAAGGACTTTCATCTCTGGTCTGACTTCCAATGGACTGATAATAGCTGAAAGTATCACGTCAAGAACGTTTCTGAGGCCATTTCAGGCCCAGGAAGAAAGATTTGAAAGAAAGATCCATTAGTAAAGTTTGTCAGGGCATGGATAAAGGAGAGAGTGCTGGGAATTTAAACTAGATAACGTAAAAATTTCTTTCAATTCTGAGACTGTGATTTCTGGTCCGATTTACAAGCCTCTATACCAGGGGTCCTCAGACTTTTAAAACAGGGGGCCAGTTCACTGTCCCTCAGACCGTTGGAGGGGCGGACTATAGTTTAAAAAAAAAAAACTATGAACAAATTCCTTTTTTTTTTTTTTAAACTATAGTCCGCCCCTCCAATGGTCTGAGGGACAGTGAACTGGCCCCCTGTTTTAAAAGTTTGAGGACCTCTGCCCTATACCTTTGAAGAGGATTCTTAGGTTGAGACCATAGGCACATGCTTATAAAGCATACTCCACAAAGAGCCCACCCACATTTTGGACAATGAAGATCATTCCTTATTTCAGAATGGTTTCCAGTGTCTGTGAAATCTACCTCAAGCTCAATGTCAGCCAGATGTCTGTGCTCAAAAATCTCTCTGCGAGGTACATCCTGGGAAAATGGAAATATTCTCGTTTAGGTTAGAAGTGAGAATGAGGGGACTGAATCAGGATTCCGACACTCTATTCCTAGCATCGTCACTGACTCACCATCTAACCTTGGACCAAAGTATTGAGCTGTCGCGGCCAACTCATCCTCTCAGAAAGAAATAGGACAGGCAAGAGCATTGATTATTTCTGTTCTTTCTGTTTCTAGTATGTGCCTAAAGCGGGAACATTGCCTATTCATCCCAGATAAAAGACCATAATTCTCTATTTGATCACCAGATAGATTTAGAATTTCTTTTATAGTTCTCAGGGCCATTTGGTGAACTTCATATATATATAAAAAATATATTAAAAACTATAAAAATACATAAAATGCTACACATATAGATATGGTCTACACATAGAATATATCTAATTTTTTTTATTTTTATATTGCAGCAACATACATATAACATACAATTTACCATCTTAACCATTTCCAAGTGATAGTTCAGTTCAACATTATGTACACTCATATTTCAGTGTAACCACTGTCACCATTCATCTCCAGAACTTTTTATACTCCCACCCATATTTTTTAAATAACATTTCATAAAATATCTTATACTCACCTGCAGTAATTTCACTACACTTTTCAAACTTAATAGCACAGCAATGTGATTTCTATCAGCAAAGCACCTCAGGAACTATGACAAAATCCCAATGAACCACAACAGGGAATTCTGGTTCATTAAACTGTCAGGCTCACTAATGGGTTAAACAGAATACTCTCTGGCGTTCAGCGTTTCATTAGCTATCTTTATAAAGTAAATTTGTCCTTGTAGGTAAATTCTAATGAACAAAGCAGAATCATTAGTGATTCAACATATAGGGGTTTGGTTGGGAGTGGGAGACAGTCATCAATTTAAATAGCAATTTTCAGAATTCTGTGAAAAGGTACCAGCAGTAACATAAGGGATGGGTTTAGAAGATCCGTTTGAGTTTGTCATCTTATGTCTCAAAAGCAGGGCACTTTTACAAAAAAACTGAATTAACTGGATTCAAAGTCTTCGTGAAATTTGGTATTCAGCATAATCTGATCAAATCTCGGCCTGTGCAGGAAGCTAATTTGCATGGATGTCCTATCAGCATGAAACTTAATATGTTTTGCATATTAACTCTAAAGAACAATTTAACTCAATATTCATTCACTCATATATTTAATAAACCTCTACTTGGCATATACTTACTATGTGCTTGACACTCTATTAAGCACCATGTAGGAGAAAACAAATGACAGACCCTCTGGCCTTCACACAAAAATTATCTTAATGTGTTAAATACCTTGAAGAAAGTATTACATGACCACTCTACTCTTCATTGAAAATTCCAATTTCTAAATTTAAATGTCTAATTTGGATCTGACTATCTGAACATGACACATTTTCACCTTCAAAATTTCATGCGGCTCTATTTCCCCGGTATTTCATACTTACCTCCTCCAGAAGCCTTTGTTTGAGCTCTCGTTCAGTCTCCAGTTTCTGCTGTAAGCTTCGGGCATTCATCTCCAGCATGGCATGCTTCTTCTCCAGGTCATTGAGCTAGACATTTGAACAAATTGGCCATGATGTGACATTTAGGAATGTTAGATGCTAACATCTTTTATAAATGTCCACAAACCTTCACAAATAAAGAAGAATCGAGTTCTAACATGGCCACAGCAGCACTGACCTGCTGGGCTCAGGTGATCCTTCTGCCTCAGCCTTCCAAGTAGCTGGAACTACAGGTGTGTGTCACCACACCTGGCTAATTTTTTAAAAAATTTATTGTAGAGATGAGGTCTCACCAAGTTGCCCAAGCTGGTCTCGAATGCTTGGGCTCAGGCAATCCTCTTACCTCCGCCTCCCAAAGTGCTGGGATCACAGGCGTGAGTCATTGTGCCCAGCCCGTTGTTTTTTTTTAAATATGGATGTCTATGCTATTGGTTAGTTTTCCATAGGTTATTATATGTGGATGGCAATTATTTCTAAGGGATGGGTCATAAATATAGCCATGGCAAGTTCTAAGAGAATGACTACTCAAGAATTTATCCGACAGGGTTTAGCTGAACTTAATTAAATAATCATATGCTGAATGCTGACTTTCTGCATTATAGCTTTCAGAATGGAGGGATGATCAAGCTCTCTAAAGGATCTTTCATCAAGTCAGAAAGGCCCATAACTAGACATGTACACAAATAAGGACCGCTTTGTCAATGGTAAGTTTGATAAGAGAGGTATGGAAAAGAGAATTCATCCCAAGTAAGAGAAGATCAAGAAAAGATGGTATTAGAATGCCTGGAACTTTAAGGGATAGGAAGGACTTTGCTGTTGAATACTTTAAGAACAATCAACTAGCCGGGCTCGGTGGCTCAGCCTGTAATCCCGTGCCTTTGGGAGGCTGAGGTGAGTGGATTGCCTGAGCCCGCAGGTTCAAGACCCGCCTGGGCAACTTGGCGAGACCTCATCTCTACAATAAATCAAAAAATTAGCCGGGCATGGTAGTGTACGCCTGTAGTTCCAGCTACTTGGAAGGCTGAGGCGGAAGGATCACCGGAGCCCAGCAGGTCGAGGCTGCGGTGGCCGGGAGCAGCCACTGCACTCCAGTCTGGGTGACAGAGTGAGACTCCAACTCAAAAAAAAAGAACAATCAACTAGAAAAAAAAAAATTCTTCAAGTTAAACATAAATGGATTCACTTACCTCTAAATAATAAATTTCCTTTCTTCATGCTTAGAAAAAAAAAGGTAAACCAGTTTCAGGAACTCAGGAGTGTTCTTGAGTGGAAAGTTCTAGCCTCAAATCCAATAATTCTGTTTCTATGAATAGGGTATGAAAATAATCCTGGATATCCATAAAGGTTCATATTAATCACGGTGTTATTTATATGGCAAAAAATTGGAAGAAGCCCAAATTTCCAATACAAGTAGAATGATTAAATGAGGCGCTTCTATGCAAATTGATTTTTATAAATAATTACAGGTTCAAAAAAACATTAAATAACTCAGGAAAAGTTTCTAGTTAAATGATTTCAGAAGATGTAGAGTTGTATATACAGTAAGAACCTAAATTTAGAAAAATATGTTTGTGTATGTATGCATAAACATAAGCAAAGAGACTACAAATAAATTCACCAATTTAACAATGGTGTTGGGTTACCCATCACTTTTTCCTTTGCCTGTGGCTTCTATATTTTCCATAATGATTCAAATAATTCCTTTTATAATCACGAAATTAAAATGTTAAAAAATACAAAATCACACTGTTAGGTTATTTTGTGTGTGAATGTGTATGAAAAAGAGAAATGTATGAGTCTCAAAAATTTCTCACAAAATTTCCCTGATCTTCACTTTTATCTATAACATAGAAGCACCTTTTTTTCATCTTTCAAGACTATTGGATAAAATCTTTTAGTCTTATCTAAACACAGTCTGAAACTCATAAGTCTTTAGTTTCATCTAAACTCAGCCTGAAACCAGGTTACCATTTTCTTCTAAGCATGAAGAAGGTAAATTTATTATTTAGAGATAAGTGAACCCGTTTATGTTTAACCTGAAGAAATTTTTTGTTGTTGGCTGTTCTTAAATTATTTCAACAGCCAAGTCCTTCTTATTCTTTAAAGCTTCATTTTTCAAGGCTGTTCGATAAAATCTCCACTAGTATATGACTTTGTAAATATAGTATGGAATGGTACATGGACAGAACACTGTATTTCCAATGTGGAATAGCGAGGACTCACATGGGTCCTCAGACTCTATCATGTTCCTAAACTTGGAACACCAAGTTCAAATTCGTGTTTGCCACCAAGCATTACTCAAGGATGCTCAGCATTAAATCCACAGAGTTTTCTAGAAATAAGATGCCAGAAAACTGGAGAACTGTGCACCCAGATAAAAATTCAAACTTCAGAGTCCCAGACAGGTAGATGTTAAAAGGTCACTGGCTGACTATGATCACCAGTACACACCATATTCATCCATGCTACTGTCAACCAAAAATGTACTATGATGAATGTTTCCCTAAAAGAGAGAAGAGATGGGTGCTGACCTTGTCAGAGAGGCTTTCGGCTTTCAGCTTCTGTTCTTTGAGAGCCTGCTGCAAAGCAAGAATCTCAGCCTTGTGCTCCTTTACTGCCAGCTCCACCACCTGGCGAGACTCAGTTATCCGCTGATCAGCTCTGGCCCTGTCAGAAAAAACACAGACCTGCTTTCAGAAGCCCCACAACTGCCAATCTGAGGGAAGGAAGCTGGTCCATTTCTGATTCGACAAGCAACTTAAACAGGTTGTGGGTCGGATAGATGTCCAACCTCGATTCCTAGTTCCAAATTATGTCTTCCTTTCCCACAGTTTTGATTTGACCCATGTTAGGCCTTGCATAGAGTAAAATAAAAAACCCTTAAAAGGCAAAGTTTCTCACTTGGAAAGGCTGAAGGGGAAAAGGCATTTCTAAATGCCCTGGGCTGAATAAGGCCAAGGCAAGACTATCATACCCTCCTGTGGCAGCTGAAATGGAAAGAGGTCCCACTGAAGAACCACAGGGTGCAGACATCCTCAAGAGACCCCAGTCAGGCAAATATTCCCTATCCTTAAAGAATATGCATGGAGTTAAATGTTTTGAGTGCTCATCAGAAAACTGAAACCTGAATCTGGTGAGTGCATCCATACATAACACTAAAGAATAATAAAACCATAAGCAAACTGGAAAAAAATCACTTCCCTTCCCTCATCGAGGTGTTCTGTTTTTCTACTTTCAAATTTTGACTTGTACAATCTTCTCCACTGGCAAGATCTTCTTTCCCTGCTCTGCATACCCAAATTTTACTCAGTCTTCAAGAATAAACTCAAATGCTATGTCCTCCCTAAAACCTTTCAAATTTCTCCTCTCAAAAGTAAACTCTCCTTGGGTATAGAACAAATACTCAAAGTGTAACTGTATTTCTCTCCTGGCACACCTCACCATTTTAGCTGATAAATATTCACATGCATAGTTTATCTCCTACAGTAGACTTTTAGTCTCTTGAGGACAAGGATTAAGAATTATATTTTACTTGTCTCAGTATCCCACATAATACCAAAACAGAAAAAAGGAAAAGAAAGCCAAGATCTTTCACAATTGCCTTGAAAGTAGACATGAAATGAAAGTAGATGAATGCTAGTCTTCCTAAGCACAGTTCATAATTATACCTTCCATGTGTAGATGTGTATTTCTTGATGCTAAAGCCAGACCCTACCCTCAAAAGGACCCTCGAAACAGCTAGGATAGGAGTTGGACTTGAGGATAGAAAGAAAGAGGTTTACATGAGAATAGCCAGAAATTACAGGGAGGATGGGGAAACCCCAAGGATTTGGAGGGAAGCAGGAATAGGAGTCTTAAAACAGCATCCCCTCCCCTCAGCAAATACCCTGAGTGGGAGGATGTCCAATAAGAAACTGTTTCTACCAATGCTCTTGAAATTTAAGGGTTCTCATCTTTTGCCTTCAATCTTTTCTAGCCCAACTGAACTTAGCATAGATCATCCATCCAACACATTTAGTCAAGTGTACTACAGCCAAGTAAACGTGGGAGATACCAAAATGAGTATAATACAGCCTAATTAAGTGACCAATATTTCTATGTACAGTTTACCTTGCTTACAAGTTCAGAGAATCACAGGAGGGTAAGTTTCAGAGGAAGGTGATATTAGCAAGGTTATGAAGGATGGATACAGTTCAGTTGTGCAAACATGAAGTCATGGGGCAAACACCAGTCCATATGGTGCTTTTGTGCAAACTGGAAAGAGGCATCCATTCTTCAAGACCATTTCTTTCCATTCGTAAACTGTCATAACAATTTTGTTAGAACCAAACACTTCCTGCCATGAGTTGCAAAGCTGTCATAATAACTCTTCAAATCTATGATGTCTTCAGTGTGACCAGCAAACCCGAAAGCTATGTGGTACATAACCTGCACTATCTTGGCCCTGGCAGGAAGGGAATCCTATGCTAAGGGAACTGTGGAGACAAAAAGGGAAAGCAGAGGGAAGATATTGCCTGAACTTACTATTCTTGTAGAACGGTCGCTCTCAAATGGAGGCAACTGAGATGTTAGGGACATTGGGGGCAATGTGTCAATACATTTTTGGTTGTTGCAATTTGAGAAGTGGGTTGCTACTAGAATCTAGTGGGTAGAGACGAGGAATGATACGCAATATCCTATGATGAACAGGACAGCCTTCCACAGTCAAAAACTATCCAAATGTCAATAGTGCCAAGACTGAGGAACCTTGGGGTAGAGAGAAGACTAGCATTATACAAGACTCGGACTAAAATGGGGATAGTCTTGCTATGTGGCCACATTGATTTAAAAACAAAAAACCTGATGCGAGTGTTTCTGGAAAGGCAGCATTGAGATATTTGTCCTGACTCCCAGGCCTCAGTACAGGGCAAACAGACACCAGCCACTGCCACAGAATCCAACTCACACTATCCACATTTACAACTAGGGTGGTGAACCAATCCTGGTGTAACCAAGGGTCTCCTGTTTTTAGCTCTGAAAGTCTTGTGTTCCAGAAAACTTCAGTTTCAGCTGGGAGAGTGTAACCCTGTTCACATCTCTCAGATGATTCCTGCTGTAGTCACTTGTCATGGGCTTTCCACAAACAGAAATCCCCACCTGCTCTGTTTCTCAGTGTCCAGCATCCTCTGTAACTCTCGAACTCGACACTCAAACTGGGACTTCTCATCACCGAGGACGCTCCTCCAGGCCTCCCACTGCCGTTCTTTTTCCAAGAGTTCATCGTTCAAGGCCTCCAAATCCATGACCTGTTCTTCCAACATTGTGCATGTGGTCTTCAGAGCCTCCATTGTCTGCAAATCAGTACCACTGAGTTGTGCCTTGCACTAAACAAGGATTTTCTGGAGGTTACTTTTGTCAGGTCAGTTTTAGAAAAGCACATAGTTACCAAGACAGATTATCTTTTTCCTCTATAGCTGAGGGTACCAGGTGAGAATGGATGAAGGGCCCTTCCTGCCACCACCTTAGAGGCTGAATGCAAAGCTAGGCCAGGGGGAAATGACCAAGCTTTAAATCCAAGTGGCTCACACTGGCCTCCCAAAGCATTCTATTTTATTTTTAATGTTTTAAAATCAAAATTAATGAGAACTACATACTTTTTTTGTTTTTGTCAGGGTCTTTCTCGGTCACTCAGGCTGGAGTGCAGTGGCACAATCACAGCTCACCGCAGCCTCAGCCTCCTGGGCTCAGGTGATCCTTTCATCTCAGCCTCCCGAGCAGCTGGGGTTACAGGTCCACACTACCACGTCCAGCTAATTTTTTGGTTTATTGTAGAGACAAGATCTCACTATGTTGCCCAGACTGGTCTTGAACTCCTGGGTTCAAGCAATCCTCCCACCTTAGCCTCCCAAAGTGCTGGGATTACAGTTGTAAGCCACCACGTCCAGCCAGAACAACATACTTCTAAAAGCCATTTTTAAAACCGCAAAGTGTTGGAAATAAGACATGACTGTAAAAAGAGACCATTTACTGGATGCGGTTCAGTGTTGGAACCCTTGGGAGAATACTTCAGGAGCATTCTAAAATTCTTCTAGAAGACCCTCAGGGATCTAATGACCTTATTTACCTTCCTTACCTGCTTCTGGCTGGTGAGTTGCATCTCCCTTTCTGTGATCTCCCGGCGGAGGTGGTCCACTTCACTTCGAAGTTGGACTATCTCATCGTTGGCGCCAGAAGCCTCATCAAGTTGTTTGGACAGGTAGAAGTTTTGGTTGTTGAGTTCAGCATTGTCCTCAGTCAGTTGGTTTAGCTGCTCTTCCAGGTCTGTGATTACCTAAAGAGGAAAGGAATCCAGTTACACACCAAGCAAATTCATTTTAAATGAGAAATTGCTGCTAGAACTATCCATTTTTGAACCTGTGTGACATTGGCAATCAACGTGCAGCTCATGTGTTTGTCTATCTGACCTTGAGAGCCAGATACAAGCTCCCATGCCCACCTACTGAACTCTAATACACAGAAAATGTAGTTTATCTCTAACTCGGGATACATCTGGAAAATACAGCAAAAGCAAATCAATCAAAAGTAACTCCAGTATGGAGGGGACAACTTTTGAATGAGATCAAGTTAATGGACAATAATATAATATATAAAGTGTAAATTAAGGAAAAAGGAATAATAGTCTGGTATCACAATCAACTAATTAAACTAAAAATACTCATGACACCATCTATAGGACATTAGAATTACAGATGGCCGTAGTCCTAGAAAGCAAAATGAAGTTCTTATCAAGGAAGACTGACAGGTAAGGACAGTAAGTAATTTTAATGATATCACAAGCAATAAATTTAATTTCACGAAAAGAAAAAAAACTGAAGGAAAGCTCAGAACAATCCTAAAAATACAATATTGTACTATGGCATCACTTTAATGTATTTTACTATGCAGTTAGCCATCAGAAAATGGGAAGTCATGTATATGAAACTATCATTTTATGGAGAGAGATTTAATCTGGTTTTGCTAAATTATTTCCCTGCTCAATGGCAGAATGACTTCAATTACAGTACATTTTCAGTGCATTTAGTTTTCCTATTATCTTTGCTGAGGTTTAGTATTACTGCTTGCAGAGAGTTTTTATGTATAATACTTTAGAAATTTAAGGGCAATTTTCTAATAATAGTTGGACTAAAGCACACAGGCAGTAAATTAAATTTTATGTAACAAAAAGAAAATTAAAAGGAAATGCCTTTAAGCCTACTGTTATTAATTATTTCCAATTTTCAAACCTATACTAGACTTAGTTTATTAAATGTTGCCATTGTTTCCATGACTAATTCCCTATTTTAACCCACTTTGATTATCAATTTTTAAAAATCTTCCCAGGCACACAGAATTAAAGACCATCAATTAAGTACATTTGTCTAATGTAGCTCAGCTTTGAAACACAACTTTTCATTTTGTTAAGTGAGCTGATAATCTTTTAATGTAATGGTCTAGTAATTTGTTTTTTAATGTCAAAACCCACGTTAATTCTTTTTTGTTTGTTTGTTTGAATCAGCATCTCACTCTGTCGCCCAGGCTGGAGTGCAGTGGCATGCTCACAGCCATCGCAGCCTCGACTTGCTGGGCTCAGACGATCCTTCCCCCTCAGCCCTCCAAGTAGTTGGAACTATAGGCGCAAGCCACCATGCCTGGCTAATTTTTTGATTTATTGTAGAGACGAGGTCTCACCAAGTTGCCCAGGCTGGTCTCGAACCCCTGGACTCAAGCAATCCTCCCGCCTTGGCCTCCCAAAGTGCTGGGATTACAGGTTTGAGGCCTAAGCCATGTTAACTCTTAATGCATTGGTTTGAGGTACACTGTTAGCTACAAGAGGAGAAATAAAGGTTATCTGGTCAGGTTCCTAGCTAAGACACTTTCTTTTTTGAGGGGAAAAAATAGGGAAAATTTGTATGTGTGTCATTCCCAGCAGGCAGTTATCTCTCGTGGGTCCCTGTATTACTCTTTCTGTTAACATGGCTAAATCTCCTAAAACCAGAAGAAATGAATAAACAATGCCCACTAGTTCAACTAGTCTCTTTCCTACAGGTAGTAAACCCATTCCTTAAGATACTTTTCATCCTAGAATGTAAATGTCTCCATTTAACTACGTGCTTCCTCCTACCTCTTTTCCAAAAAAAAAAGAGGCAAACTGGCTTGGAAGATATGTTATAAAATGGATTCTAGAACCCCAAATAAGCTGCCTTGTACATTGCTGGGTTAGTTTCTCCATCTGTGACGTGGAAATAAATACTATGTTTACTCTTCATCTGTTTTTATTTTTTTAATTTTTTGAATTTTTCTTGCATGCTATTTGACCTTAATGTAGCAAATGAAATACAAGGAATAAATATTAGTAACCAAGATGATGGTTCATTTTTAAAGCCTCTTGGGACACAGACTACAGAAAATCTATTCGTATAAGAACATATACATTGCAATATAATTTATTTAATTTGGACAAGTTATTTAGCATCTCTGTTTCCCCAAATTTCTCATCTGTAAAATGGAAATAAAATAATTTACTTCAAAGGGCAACAAAGAAGTGAAGAGTTTGCCTATTACAGTATTATACATTCTTAGAAAAACCAGGAGACTATTAATTTACTGCATTTAAAGATATATTTAAGCCTTTGGGTAACCACTTTCTTTGACTCATGAAAAGACATAATTTATTATGGGCCCATTTCTGCCACCTCTTTTCCATCTTCCAAAATTAGAGTATAAATTGTTAAAGAAGAAACACCTGAAAAAAGTCAATGAAGTATCTCACTTCAATTGGGATGGGTCCATTGGCATAATAAGAGTTCTTCTATTTCCATGTTGTCATCCAGTTTTCAAGGGGTCTCATGTCTCTAATTTCTATTTCCAGCTTGTGATTACTGGTTCTCTATTTGGTCACTGTCTCTATTTTGGGCATTTGACAAGAGAAGGACTACATGCTTGTGTGAAGCACCCATGCATATCTTTAAAGCATTTTAACTGATTTGGACTTCCTATACATATTTCCTATCTGCCCAATCCATAACCTGTTTAGATTGTGACTCTTTCAAGCTGCAGGAGTTGTGGTATGTTAGACACACCCATATACCCACACACATATTACTGAGATATTAAACTGACTTGTGACACAGGTAGTAAATTAATGGTCTCCAGAGCTTTTGAAGAATGTATAATACTGTAATAGGCACTCTTCACTACTTTGTTGCCCTTTGAAGTAAATTATTTTATTTCCATTTTAGAGATGGGAAAACTGGGGCAACAGAGATGCCAAGTAACTTGCCCAAGATCACTGTGAGTAAATAATAAAATTAGAATTCAACCCATCACTGAAACTGAAGAATCTGTACTCTTACCTCCTATCCTATACAGCCCTTCTAAAGGAAGAAGTGTTTATTTTTCATCCAGATCCTTGAAAGCGAAAATGATGGAAATCAAGAAGGATAACCCTTCTTGATCTTGAGCCAGTTGATGTGCAAGGAAAATTCTTAGGTCTACTTTCTGGCCATGGGCATATTCTCTCCAAACCAAGGACAAACGATCTGTTTACCATGAGTCTGTTAACCTGTAAACCCCAAAGTTGGAGGGTAAAAAAAGATAAACTGAAAGGCTGATTTCCATCTTCACAGTAAAAAAGAGAAGCATGATAGCTTCATAATGCAGGGGCCAGCAAAGCTTTCTTATTATGCTGTTTTTTGCAGATAAGAGGTCTTGGTATAGTTCTAAGAGAGGATATTAAAAAAATGATCTCCTCCCATTGTCAATAAAATAAAGAACTCTGGGATTATCTGTTGCTTTTCAAGGCTATCATGCAAACCCCATGGTTCTGTAAAGTAGATGTTAACCTCTCACACTTAATTGGGAGACAAGCAGAGCAAAGTTACCAAGTAAATGTTCAATGGCACATTAGGGGTAAACAAACCAGTCAGATAATGAGCAACAGGCTAAAAAGACACAAGACTGAAATCCTATTTTTATGCCTAGTTCTTTTCTGAAGGCAGTTATTTGCATATTATTTATTTTTAATCTTATAGCTGACAGATTGATTCATAATTAAAACTGTGTCATATGTTTGCCCACCAACTCCCCTCTAAAACAGACTTAGGTAGAGTTTTAGGTGCCAGATTGAATCAAATCCTTTTTTTATAAATGTCTTCAAAATATAGAAATGGTCTGAGCTTGAAAATCTTACTGTTCATGAGCTTTCTGAAAGCTGCGAACTGAGAGTTCCTATCAATTGAGTTATTATAAGAGTTCCCACCAGTAACGAAGATGACATTTCCAAGCAGAGACAATCTTGGACAGTGCCAAAAAGAAAAGAACATCCATCACACTCTTATGAAGTGTCTTTAAAATGGTCTTGAACTTGCAAAAGTATAATTGAGACCTACTATTGTGACTGAATGTTGTTCTAAAGCAGTTTTCTAACTTTTTTAAGAAGTAGAACCATTTCCCAAACAAAAGATTATATTATAAGCCCAATATGATAAAAGAATAACAGTAACCAATGTTACTTAGTACTCTCTATGGACTAGGACAAGCATTCGGCAAGCATCACCTCATTTAATTCTTGCAGGAACCTTATGAGGGAGGTATTATTACCAAATCCCATTTCAGTATTTCCTAAGACATACTATTTCTGAAATTTGAATGTATGGTATACTAAAACTAAGCAGCTATCTCTCTTCCCTTACCCAGCCCCCACAATAGTTTGTATTATGTTAATTATTCATCATACAACCAATGATGTATTGGAATTGAAGGTATACAATGTTGTCTCAATTTTATACACAAAGAAATGGAGGTTTAGGAGGATAATATCACATAGGTTACTAAGAGGACAATTTACAGTCTGAACTCAGTCTGCCCAACTCTAGAGCCCATGGCTTAGATCACTAAGCTACGCTGCTCTGGCTGAAATGTGGTAGGGATCACTCTCTCCAGTTCTCCCAACTCCCACACCCCAGAGGTTTCTCCACAGAACACCAGAGATAAATGAAGCAGGGATTAAAAGTCACTCTTCCAGAAAATACAAATTTGGAGAGTATTAAAGTTTTAAAAAGTAAACAAATTCATTCTGTATATTGGCATTTTACATTAAAAGTAAACTTCCAATTTTAGATGGAGACAAGATGGATTACAAAGGAGTACAAGGAGACTTTTGAGGGTGACAAATAAAATGAAAATTTTATTTTTATCCACCAAAAATAAAACTTGGATGATATTATTATCCAAAATCATGCTAAAATTCGTTATTTTGTTTGTTTTGCTAGTTTTACAGGTGTCATACATATTCTAAAATTCACCAGGTTAAAGTACACCAAATATACCTCAATGAAGCTGTAAAAAAAATGTTTTGTAAAAAGTGCTTTTGCCAAAAGACTAAAAAAAGGAAAAAGGAAAACTCCATATGAATGGAAGAGAATCACTAATGTACACACTTAAAAAATATCCAAGCTTATTTAAGGAAAAAATAGTAATAGAAAAAAAGTCATAAAATTATATATATTTTACTCAGTGATCATTTACAAGCATGGATATAAGCAAATAACTCTTGTGTAAAATAAGAAACCAAGACAACAAAAAACTACAAAAGTAGGACAGAAGAATACTAGACTATAATCCACCAACTCCTCCCTCAAGGAAGGGAAGAAAGATGGAGGTGGAAATCAACAGAAGTTTTAGAGCAGGCCCATCCCCATCCAACAATCACATCAGGAAACATAAACCAAAAAACTGATCTGCCAGGTCCCTACTATAGCCAAAAAGAGGCACATCTCATGACCTAGCAATTCCACTCTTGGGTATATGCTCACCAGAAATAAGTACTTATGGCCACCAAAGGACTTGTACAAGAGTGTTTCCTAACAGCTTTATTCATCCTGGAAACAATCTAAATGTCCATCAGTAAGGAGAACAGATAAACAAACTACAGTTCTATTCAAATACATATACACAGAAACACCACACAGTAGTGAAAAGAGCAAATTATTGACAGATGTAGCAACATGGAGGAAACTCACAGACACTGAAGTAAAAATACAGCTAAGTCTCAAAGAGTACATCCTCTGTGATTCTATTTATATGAAGTCCAAGAACAGGCAAAACTAATCTATGGTATTAGAGGTCAATATAGTAGTTATCCTTTGGGCAAAGAATGCTGATGAGAAGGGGCCAGGAGGAAGCCTTCTGGGAGCTGAAAAAGTTCTGCATCTTGATCTATATTGTGGTTACACAGTTGTCTATATACATATAAATGCCATTCAGTTATACTCTTAAGATTACTACCCTAGCCAGGCTCGGTGGCTCAGCCTGTAATCCTGCGCCTTTGGGAGGCTGACGTGAGTGGATTGCCTGAGCCTGCGGGTTCGAGACCTCATCTCTACGATAAAATCAAAAAATTAGCCGGGCGTGGTAGCACGTGCCTGTAATTCCGGCTACTCGGAAGGCTGAGGCGGAAGGATTGCTGGAGCCCAGCAGGTCGAGGCTACGGTAGCCGGGAGCGGCCACTGCACTCCAGTCTGGGCTACAGAGTGAGACTCCAACTCAAAAAAAAAAAAAAAGATTACTACCCTTTTATACATCTTACTATATGCATTTTATACCTAAATTAAGAAAAAAATAGGACAATGTCTCATTTAATAGTAGCTAAAGAAAATAAAATATGTACGTGGGGGCTGCTGGGGATGTTTATGGAAATTAACAAACACAAATAATACAAACAAACACAAGATTACTGAGGACTAAGAAGGTAATAAAGAAACAAAGAGGTCAAAGAAAAGAGATAAACATGAATAAGAATAACATCCCATCTTCTGAAAGGGGCCTATTTCAGTCCTTTGTTCTGATCAAAAATAGACTTTGAGTTCCCACTGACCCTACCCTATTATATAACCTATGAATGATGCTTATCCACGCATAGAATTTACTTATCTCAATATAAATAACATCTCCCAAAGAGTCCTAGATTTTGAATTTGCATGTTGGGAAACCAGATTTTGCCTGTTAGGAAATCAAAATTTCTAGGTCCACAGAAGAACTAAATGGTCTTTCCTCTCTGCAGAGGCAGCAGACTGGAGAAGCCTCGAAGATACAAGTGCCACGGTGTCGGTCTCTGGCTGGGGCTGGTCACAGAACTTTCCATGTTAGGACAGGTGAGGAACTGCCTTGCAGCTATTGAAACCTATTAGCATTTCCACAATGAGAATTATTTTGACCATTCCAACTATCCTCCTCCCCTAAACAAAAAGAATGGTTTTGATTTTTTAAAACAGGAAGAATTCCCCAAAAACAGATTATCTAGGACTCAAAAACCCCAAATAAAGATTTGACTGCATCATCTGCTTCAAGCTGCACGTTCATATCAAACATCAGTCACTGATATTATAAAGGGATATCCCCTTTTTCTTCTGTTTTAGTTTCATGTTATTTTAATTGTCTTTGGTTAATTAATACTCACAGTACAGCTGTTACGAAGGGCATCAAATTTGCGCTGGATTTCATCTCTATGTGCCTAAAAGGTAAGAAGTTGATTATAAATTTTTCATAGAGTAGAATACAATTCTACATGCTATGGGTCAAATATAGAGAATGCAATTTGCCTGGAAAGCCAAGAATGCTGTTGCAGCAGCACCAACATCTGTTTTTCAAAGAACTAATTAATCAAGTCATCCCCAACATCAGAAAGAAGGAATACGAAATGCTGAGTTAATAACAATTAACTCTTTAGACCACACATGCACACCCTGTACAAATATTTTTAACATTCATATTAATACTAGGGAACGAATGAGAGAAAAGGGGAAAAAAGCAATAAAAAATGAAGTCTTTACTTTCCTTCATTCTAAAAATATAAGTAACTTTCCCTCCCCAGTCTATTCCCTGACACACACTCACACACACACACACACACACACACACACAGCCGGGACAAAGTAGGGACTTTGTGTGTGTGTGTTTTTATTGAAAGCTGCTGAGATTCAGAAAATCCTACATTGACCTTGAAATAAATACATACAGGCATTTCCCAAGATGAAGCTGCTCTAAAACCACAGTATTTGTTCAGCGACGAGAATTTTTTGAGAGCATATTATGGACAGATACAGACATCCTTGACTGTACCTTCATCTTCGTGAGGGAAGATAGGAAATAAATAAGTACATGATTACAGGCAAATCCTATGAAGGGGAAAAACAGGACCTAGTACGAAAGAGTAAGATGAGATAGGTAGGTACTTACTTAGATGGGGGTCAATGAGGGCTTCTCCAAGGTGACATTTAAGCTGAAACTACAGGATGATGAGGAGCCATGCAACAAACAGGAAAGGGCAGAAGGAACAGCCTTTGCAAAGATCCTGGGGCAGGAAAGGGTTTGATGCATTTGATAAACAAAAAAAAGACCAAACTGACTAGGGCAGAGTTTTTCAAACTTCAAGCTGTGACCCAGTAACAGCAAGCATGACAAGTGAGGTTTTTGGTATGTTGTATTCAATGAAATAAAATAAAAAGGACAGAACAATAAATGTCAGAATGTGGCTTGGATAGTAAACATGAGCACTGTTACACGAAACTTGTATTTCAGATACCATAATTACTCAGATTTAACTTACAACTGTAAAACTTATCACTAATTTAAGTAACAATAAGAAAGGAAAAGTGCTGTTTATGAAACTATGGCATGTTTATGTCTATATATGACTGTAAAATACATTTTGACTTCAGATACCTTAGGACTCATGAAACACAGAATATACTCTTCCTTGTATTAGACTGCAAGTAAAAGGTATTCCTCTTCTGTGGGCTGTAGCCAACTTTTGAAAAAGCACAGTAAGAGGGAAAAAAGTAGCCTAAGATAATGACAGAGAGGCAGGCAGGGACAAAGAGTCTGAAAGTTCAGTAAAGATTTGGGGTTTAATTCAATTAATGTAAATCAAAGGAAAATTTTAAGAAGGGGAGTGATAAGATGTTATTGTTGTTTTAAGATCATTGTAGATACTGTAGGGAGAAGAGAATCAAAACAGAACAAGGGAGAGAGAGCAGAGAGGGTGTTGTTGCTGTCACTCAAGCAATAGCTGATAGTGGTTTGGAATAGGATAGTGGCAAAACAAACAAACAAAACAGAGAATTTGATGAAACTGAGACATTTTGGAAATACAAGGACTTGTTAATGCATATGAGAGACGGAGAAAAAGAGGAGTCAAGGATGCCCTACCAAGACTTTTGACTTGAGAGACAAAGTAGATTATGGTCTCATTTGCTTAGCTATGAAAACTCAAAGAAGAACCCAGATTGACGCAGAGGTAAAAGTAGTCCTTCTCTAAAAAAGAAAAAAGAAAAAGAGAAAAGAAAAAGAAATTGGTCTCCATAAGAAGGTCTATAAGAAAACTGAGTCAAACATTTAGAGTTGTGATGTTATCTTTAATATGTCTATTTTTAATAAATTAACATTATAAGTTTATAACGTATTAGACATTTTAGGAGAAAAGATCAGTGAACTTGAAGACAAAGCAGTAGAAACTATCCAAAATGAAACATATAGATTAAAAAAGACTAAATAAAGAATAAAGAATCAAAGAGCTGTGAGACAACTTCAAGCAGCCTAATATACATGCAATTAGATTCTCTGAAAGCGTGCAGGGGTTAGACAGAAAAAAATATTTGAAGAAAAAATGGTCAAAAATTTTCTAAAGTTGGCAAAAGCCATAAACACAAAGAAGAAAAAGTTCAATGAATGCCAAGCACAAGAAACATGAAGAAAATCAATCTAAAGCACATCAGACTCCAACTGCTTAAAACCAGTAATAAAGAGAAAATCTTAAAATCAGCCACGGAAAAAGGCACATTACATTAAGAGAAACAAAGACAAGAAAGACAGCAGACTTTTCCCAAGTGGGATTGGGAGTTCAGACGGGAAGCTAGAATATAGTAGAGCAACACCTTTAAAGTAATGAAGGAAAAAAAAAAAAACCTTACCAACCTAAAATGTATACCCAGCAAAAATATATTTCAAAAATGAAGGTAAAATAAAAACTTTTTCACACAAACAAAAGTTGAAGAAATTTGTCACCAGCAGACTTGTTCTACAAGAAATGTTAAAAGAAGTCCTTCAGGCAGAAGGAAAATGGTAATCAGAATTTTGGATACATAGATCCAAAATCCAGAATGAAGAGCACTAGAAAAATGGTAAAACAAAACAAAAACAGACAATTGCATAAACAGACTCACAAATAAAAAGTTATTATTTAGAATCATTTTCTTAAATAATTAGCCAATATTTTTATGGACTAATAGATCACATTTTCTGTCCAACAGTAATGCGATATTTATTAATTTTATGAGGTATTTATTAATTTTATGAGGTAAGATATGAGATATTTATTAATTTTATGAGGTAAGAATACTAATTATCCAAAGTAAGAATATAGCTATCTATACCATAGTTGAAATCTCATCTGTGACCAAGTAGCAGCCTAGACCCAAGGACCACCCAACCCCCTCCAGTGTATTCCATGATCACCAAGGACAAAAGGCAAGGGATTTTTCCCAGAGGAAGAATAAGGCCCTGGTGTTCATCAAATCTAGGTCAGGGGTGAGCAAATTTTTCCTTTAAAGTGCCACATAGGCCAAGTATGGTGGTTCATGTCTATAATCTCAATACTTTGGGAGGCTGAGGCAGGAAGATTACTTGAGGCCAGGAGTTCTAGATGGCCTGGGAAATATAGCAACTCCCTATCTCTATTTTTTTTAAGTGCCAGATAAATATTTTGGTTTATAGACCATTCAATCTTGTTCAGAACTACTCAACTCTGCCCTTAGAGAGCAAAACCAGCCACAGACAATAAGTAAATAAATTGACATGGCTGTGTTCTAATAAAACTTTATTTACAGAAAACAGGTGACAGACCAAATTTGGTCTACAGGCTGTAATTTGCCAATCCCTGCTTGAAATGACTATTTGGTGTGAACTCTCTCAAAGACAGAATCAGGAAGTTGAGGGGAGAACTAACTCCTTCAAAACATAAGCACTGACCATAAAAAAGCTCACTAGTCTCAACACAGGGGCAAAAGCCCTAGTCCACTTTCTTACTAGGTTCTACTTTCTTATTAACAGCAAAGTTTCCAGATAACAGTACCATTAAAAACTCATTTAAGTGCCCATTGGAGTCGGAAATTTCTTTTCTTTTTCTTTTTTTTTTTTTTTTACTCCTCCACTCCCCACTGCCTCCCTCAGCCCCATGACTCCCATAAGGAGGCCAGAGTCATCTGAGTCCATGCTGCTGGCCTCCAGGCCATGAGCAGAAATGACAGCATGGGTCAGAGGGCGCCACCTGGTCCCCTCCACAGGCGGCTCACAGACACACACTCTCCCCAAAAACATGTTTTACCACATAGGCAAAGAGTGGTCTCCCTTCTTCCCTGGACTCAGAACCCAGAAGCTGCTATGCCAGGTCCCCGAGACTGGACAGGAAACACTGCTTCCTGGCACATGGAGGGAATATAGGAGGGAACACAGGAGGCCCAGGGACACTTAAGGGTCAGGTAAACGACAACCTTCCAGCACAAGCATGTCCCACATATTGCATGGGATAGACTTCTACCAAAAGCTATTCATTGTTTATCTGAAATCAAAATGAGCTAGGTGGTTTGCATTTTTACCTGCACAGGAAGTACTTATGCTGAAAGAGGGTTCATTGTTTATCTGAATAGTAAACTGAATCATGAGTTCCTTATTTATTCGTTTGTTTGTTTGTTTGTTTGTTTGCTTACTAGAGTTGGGGTCTCACTGTGTTGCCCAGGCTACAGTGAAGTGGCATGATCACTTCTCACTGCAGCCTCGACCTCCTGAGCTCAAGCAATCCTTCTGCCTCAGCCTCCCAAGTAACTAGAACTACAGGCATGTGCCACCACGCTAGGCTAATTTTTTCTTTTTCTTTTTTTTTTTTTTTTAATAGAGATGCCATCTCACCATGTTGCCCAGGCTGGTCTTGAGCTCCTGACCTCAAGCAATCCTCCTACCTCAGTCTCCCAAAGTGCTGGGATTACAGGTCAAGTCACTGCATCCAGCCTGGAGTGCCATATCTTTATTTACTCAATCTGGCTGCCCTAAAGGGGTATGACTGGCTACATAATTATTAAGAATGATTGAGGACTTCAAGAATTTTAAACCCAGGCGTGGGACCCTCTGTGCCCTATGCTGTAACCCCTTGATGCCAGCGACATCCCAAAATTTCAGTCATAAATACTGATTCATTTCCATTAAAATTAATCATTATGGGGCCCTTGGATCATTTCAACACATCAAATGGCACTCCTCTCTGAAGGTTTAATGTAATGAACAACAGCCATTATGGCTTTTGATTTATTATTGATTATGAAATACAAACACAAAATGTAGAACTGATCCTGCTGTGGTTGCTAGAAATATTATAAGCATTTAACTACTGAACCGATCTGAGTAAGAAAATGGTAAAAGTCATTTGTCTTGTGGGTTTTTTTTTAAAGTGATAAAACAAATATACAAAAAGGCAAACAGTCTATCAATAGTATATACAAAGACAGTGAAATACATAAAACAAGCTTTGGATGCTCTCAGTGAAATGCTTGAATATTAACTAGGTATTAGGTGCCATAGGGAATATATATTTACACTCTTAAAAAGTATTCAAGATCCCAAAGAGTTTTTGTTTAGCTAATACCTATCTACATTTACCACATTAGAAATTAAAACTGAGATAGTTTTCAAATATTTTTTCTTTTAAAAAAACAATAACATTGGTTTTACACCATCAGTGCAAATATTGACACAATGAAAAATGTCAAGTTATATCTTATGACATCATCATCATGAAAACAGTCTGATCTTGGCAACCCCCAGAAGTCTACAGACCCACTTTGGGAACCACTGACCTAGGAGTTGGGCGGCAGTAAGAAATGGGCAGGTTGTAGCCAGCCTGGCCTGAAGATCAGAGAGACGCGCTCGTTGGGTAGCATTTAATTTCATTAATTTTAAGAAGAGTTACAAGAGAAAGAAAAGTAAATTACAAGGTAGCTTTGATGAGAGGATATACCTGCAGAACTCAGGAATGGAAACAAGTACATTTAGATGTCTGACCCCTTCTGGATCACAGGGCCAGGATCCTAGAGCACTCAGGCTTCCGCACACCCATCCATTTCTCGGTAAAGGCAGGCACCAAGCAAGAACATCGCCTCACATGGCCCTATTTCACATCTTGGCTATCATGCTGAGGCTCACCTGTTAATTAAATACAGGGCTTGATATTTCTGTACAAGAATGAGAACGTGTATTGACTAATGATTTCAACAAATCAAAGATGACTTTGGGATCCCATAATCCTGCTATTTGGGAAGAATTCCTTTCTTTGGTGTCTCCAGCTTTCAACTCTTTATATTCAACATTAGTCACTCAGTCAAATCAGTAAAAGAGCACAGAGGCAGGAACACAAAATGTGTTCATGAGGCCTTCCTGGTGAACACAAAGCACATACCACACATCTGCAGTGAGGTTCCATTCAGCTTATACCACATCACACATCTGTGTGCTATAAAGTGCACAGACTCAAATTATCTTCCTTAGATGAAGGGATATATGGGGTCCAAAATATGAAGTCCAGACAGAAATTTATCTTTTCTACCAATAAGTACTGAAGTATCTTAAAAGAATATTTGTTTTAAAAAATTTTTTTATAATTATTTTTTTTAATAGAGATTGGGTCTCACTACATTGACCAGGCTGGTCTCAAACCCCTGGACTCAAGTGATCCTCCAATTTCAGCCTCCCAAAGTGCTAGGATTACAGGCATGAGTCACCACACATAATCTCTGTTTAAAGTTGACTCTCCTGTTGGTCTCAGTCTCCGCTTTTAATGGCCAGTCAATTTCAATGTAAATACAATTAATTGACAGGACGATAAAGTGAAAGTGGGAGAAAAAAAAGCACTAGGAAGGGCAACAAAGGCCTCCCAGCTGCCCTGCCAACCTCCTTCAATGGAGAGATTCAATTTAACCATGGGCCATCTAATTTGGCCTAGGGGCGGAGGCCAAACAAGGTAACTGCTCCCTTCCCAGGCTAGGAGACGGCTACCTCTTAGAGTTAAGCAATAATAGCCTATTTGACTATTCCCTTGTATTGATAAAACAGCCTGCTGAGAGGCTTGCAAAATCTCTTAGGAGAGCATTTTAGACCCAGCTGATTTAATGTGACTGATGCTTCAGCTGGGTCTGAATTTGGGCCTCAAACAATGAGAAAGTCAGAAAGTACTGCATGTGTGAATATTTTCTCTTTTTCTTGGAAAAGACATTCTTCAGAACAAATTCAACCAAGCCATTCAGGCAGCAACCACATGCTGTCCATAACCAAGTTTATGGGACACAGTCAAGAGAAGGATAAAGAAAAGGCCCACAGCCTCGAAACTGAATGGAAGCAAACTGATATGGGGTTTAGATTTCTGTAGGATGGGTTTAAACACAGCTGTTTGACCAAAGGCACTTCTGCAATCATCTGAACAAGTCCTATTTTCCACAGCATCTTCATCTTGCAAGAGCAATAGAGCCCTAGTTTCTAGACCTAGGGAGGTTTGTTTTCTTTTCTTTTTTTTTTTTTTTAAGAAGACGCTTTGAGGCGGTGATCTCATCTAACTAAATTAAGTCGTGACTTGCTGCTGTGTTAGGCTTCCAGCAGCCATTAGACACAGCACATTCCAACCAGCAGCAAGACAGGATTTAAAGGACTAATTTTCCCACAGATAAAGAGCAGTGACATGTGTTCTATTTTATACCCTCTTCCTTCCAAACAGGGACACAATAAGATGCATGGACACCCCTCCTGCCCAGTTCCAACAGAGCAGCAAAATAAATGTGTCCTCCAAAGTAAATGGATTTAAGGAATTACAGGTCAATTCCTTGGAGAGAAAAGGCTAAAGAGACAGCATCGGGCACAAAGCAAGGGCTTATAAAATATGGATTAAATTATCTCTTTTTCTTTCAGAGCTTAGGTGTTCATACAGGAGGAAAATATTAATATGAAATGCATTAAATATAACAGTGGCTGAAATTTAGGTGTCTTCCTTTAGAAGCTATGAAATGTTATCTGTCTGTCTTTCTTTCTACCCACCCAACTACGGCAAGCATATGAACCTTCTTGGCATGAACTCTTATATATCAATTTCATTCCTAGCTCCATTTTTTTTTCACCTGTAGACTTATTTTCTCTTTGCCTTTATTTTGTCCTGCTTTACTATTTTGCATCTTTCCAAACTGCTTTCAACAAATTGTAAAACAAGGCAGAGTCTAAAGAAAGATATATCGTGATTATGTTTTTCCAAATCAAACACTGGGGACACAACATGGCATCATTTAATGTGTGATCCCATACAGACGATGAAACCTAAAGCTGCCATTAATATCTGACCTTGATGTAAGTGTAAGATGCACAAACACCTTCCATACAGGAGTGACTCTATACTCCTAGAATCATGGAAGTCACTGTGCCTCTGACTGGTCTCATAAGGACCTTAGTACTGTTAGATCACATTCCCAATTTCGTTCAGATAATGGGATCCTCAAACCCAACAATGAGCAATAATTTCTAAGAATGAAACTAGGTAGGTGTGTGTGTGTGAATGTATGTGGCCATCTATATAAGCAACCCCACTATAAGAGAGATTTAGAGATATTTGCTGATGGAGATGGGGACAGCATCCAAGTTAAATCAGAAAAAAGAAGGTACCCATTTAGGTACCTTATATAAAAACACACTAAATCCAATCAGCAGCATTGTGCCTGGTCCACAGGAGAGGACACCCTGACCAACAGGCATGAGTATGCCAGTCCACTTGGCAGGTACAGTATGTTATTATGAGAAATGTATGTTCTTGGTTGACTGTAGCCATTAAAACTCAATCAGCTTTCTATGCTCAGAGTCTAGGTCCACCAAGGAGCTTTCCAAGAATAAAAGGGTTTTTTTCTAAGGATGCTTTCCTGAATGGTAAAAAAAAAAAAAATGTTGAGTATCCTAGTCAACTTGGCAACTGCTCTTCTCCCTATAAGTTGGTAAGTGGCATTTAAGATTCTTGTGAGTTTTGTTAGCCTGGGTCAGTCCCTGTGAGGATGATCAACTGTGAGAGAATGACCCCAAAAATCCCACGTTCAGGCTTCCAGAAAGAACTAAGGTCTAAATCTAGTGATCTCCCATCTGCCACCCACTTTAGGCTCTACCTCCTGAGAATAACTCCCCAGCTAAGTAAACTAGCCTCCGAGAAGAGCAGGGAAGACAGATCCCTTTTAGAAATAGAATATTTCATTCAGTAGAATCCTTCTCATCCAGATCACACCAGATGCGTACAAAAGACAGGAAGCAAAATCTACAGCTTGAAAAAAAAATAGTAACACAAATGACGTTAACCAAAACAAAAAGTAAAAATGTGGTAGAAAGACTTGCTAAGATAAACGATTTTTTAAATGATTATTATAAACTAAAGAAGAAATCCAGCTGGGCTCGGTGGCTCAGCCAGTAATCCTGGGCCTTTGGGAGGCTGAGGCGAGTGGATTGCCTGAGCCCGCAGGTTCAAGACCCGCTCGGGCAACTTGGTGAGACCTCATCTTTATGATAAATCAAAAATTAGCTGGGCGTGGTAGCGCGCGCCTGTGGTTCCAGCTACTTGGAAGGCTGAGGCAGAAGGATCGCCGGAGCCCAGCAGGTCAAGGCTGCGGTGGCTGGAAGCGGCCACTGCACTCTAGTCTGGGCGACAGAGCGAGACTCCAACTCAAAAAAAAAGAAATCCAGAAGAAATACTTGGGCTGAAACTGAAATTTAAAATATAATGATAATTTTTTTTTTTTTTTTGAGTCGGAGTCTCACTCCATCGCCCAGACTGGAGTGCAGTGGTCACTCCCGGCCACCGCAGCCTCGCCTGCCGGGCTCCGGCAATCCGTCCGCCTCAGCCTTCCCAGTAGCCGGAATTACAGGCGCACGCTACCACACCCAGCTGAGTTTTTGATTTATTGTAGAGATAAGGTCTCGCTGCTCAGGCGGGTCTTGAACCCGCGGGCTCAGGCAATCCACTCACCTCAGCCTCCCAAAGGCGTGGGATTACAGGCTGAGCCACCAAACCCAGCTGATAATTTTTTTTTTTTTTGAGTTGGTGTCTCACTCTGTCGCCCAGACTAGAGTGTTTTGTTTTTTTTTTTGAGTTGGAGTCTCACTCTATCACCCAGACTAGAGTGCAGTGGCCGCTCCCGGCCACCGCAGCCTCGACCTGCTGGGCTCCGGTGATCCTTCCGCCTCAGCCTTCCAAGTAGCTGGAACTACAGGCATGCGCTACCACGCCCGGCTAATTTTTTTTAATTTATTGTAGAGATGAGGTCTCACCAAGTTGCCCAGGTGGGTCTCGAACCCGCGGACTCAGGCAATTCACTCACCTCGGCCTCCCAAAGCGCGGGACTACAGGCTGAGCCACCGAGCCAGGCCAATAATTATTTTAAAAAGAAGGAAAATACATAAGTAAAACAGGAACTTTTCAAAATACTAAGGAAAATTTGGATATCACCAACCAAGCTAGTATACTAATTCCAATGAAGAAGAAGCCTGCGTAAGCCAATTTTGTGCCCGTTAAATATCTTCATGGAGCGTTTTTATCCCTCTTGGAGTTTCTAAGAGTGAGCAAATATCCTCAGTGCCACACTCATCCTAGGTGAGGCCTTCAAGTAACCTGAAGGTGCTGCTCCCCAGACCTACCGTGAGCGCCTGGATCTCCTCTTCAGCTTCTGCTGTTGTCTCTTCCAGTTCTGTCTTCGCCTGGCGAAGCTGGCTCTCCAGGGCCGCCCGAGCAGCCTGCAGAGCTGTCAGCTGCGACTCACGCTCCTGCAGGGAGAGCTGCAGCTCTGTGAGCTGGCGCTTGAGCTCTAATTTCTGCTCCTCATGCTCTAGACTGACCTGGAGAGAGAGAGAGAGAGAGAGAGAGAGAGAGAGAGAGAGACAAACCTTCGGTTGGCCTGAGCAGAAGTAAAAGTGATGACACAACCTGCTGCTCAATCCACGTGGAAACCTGGTCTTGGAACCACATTCTCAGTCCTCCATGGGGGCTTGTGGTGGGAAGAGGTGGAATGGAGTAAAATGGGTATGACTTCCATGCATCCCAGAACTCAACAGGATTGAGAACATTTTAAGAGGATGTATTTCCTAGCCATCCCTTACAAATATTCAAATGCCTGGAAAGGCTTTAAAAGAAAACCACACAGCAAGAATAGAGAATGAAAACTGTGACAATTACTTTTATTAGAAAAACATTTATAGATAAATAACATCATATTAGTAACAGGGACACCTTTACGATTCAAATGCAAATAGAACAGACTGAATTCTATTTAAGAATTCTATTGCTTTGATATGTTTTCATTAGGTAATCCACATTAAAGTCACATTATAAGCTAATCATTCTTCCCCCCATCTGCTCATCCATTCATCTATCTATTCAATGTGTCATCTATTCAGTAGAGAAAAATTTACTCAGCAATTTTTTGTTAAAAGGAATATGAAGATGAAAGACAGTCTCTGCCTTTGAGTTGGGGAGAAAAATGAAAGCCAAACATTGCCATATACTGTGGTCATGTGCACCAATCAGGACAGGTAGATAAGTTGTGGGAACACAGCAGAGGGGTAGAGAAGCCAACTCTCTGGACTGTTATACTACAGGACTCAAACAAGCAGATAAGAGGGGAAAGAAAATTCCAGGCAGGGAAGCAAGACATCCAAAGGTATGGGGGAGAGAGAGACCCATGGCACATCTACTGACCAAACACCAACAGTGTTGCCCTAGAGACCAATAGGAGATGTCTGCTGCCTTCAGAGAGCTACAGTCTAAGGGGATTGGCAAGAGGAATACATGGTGATGAGCTAAGCACAGAAGGCCATGGGAATATAAACAAGACATCCAACCCAGCTTCAAAGAAGTTTCCCCAGAAAAGGTGAAACCCAAGTCCCAAAGGCCACGGGGTGAAGAGAAGAACTTGCAGATTTAACCTGGAGAACCAACAAGATTTAGTGGCTAATTCATGTGTGGCAGAGAGCAAAGGACAGAGGGGAGTCAAAGGTGACTCCCACATTTCTGAACAGATAAGCTCCACAGAGAGTGAGACCACTGGCAATAACAGGGAACAAGAGAGAAAGAGCCACTGTGAGGTGAAGGATGAGAACTTGAGCCCTATGGGAAACATCCAAGTGGAGACATCTAATGTCTACTGTGACGGTGTGTTAGATACTCAAGAGAAAGCTCTGGGTTGGTAATCTAGATCCAGGAGGGCTTAACAAATCAGTGACAGCTGAAGTCACAGCTGTGATCTCTTTCTGGAGATTATGATGATGATGACAATGACGACAACAGCAATAATGTTGATGACAATGTGGTAACAGCAAACATAGTCCTCACAACATACTAGGTATTGTATTAACTCACTTCATCTTCATAACAACCCAATGAAGAAGGTACTGATATTACCTCCATTTTACAGATAAGCAAACTATGCCACCGAGATTAGGTAACTAAGCAAATGTCACACAGCTTAAAAAGAAAAGGGGAAAAAAAAGGCAGGATCAGCACTCAAACCCAGGAAATCTGGCTCAAAAATCCATGCTCACAAACACTGCACCTTCCAGTCTGTCTTATTAAAATGCCAGCAGTCAGAGTAGGGTAGGCCTCTACTAGCAATGCTGAAAATTCCCCTGATGCCACTTGACAAAACTAAGAGAGGCAGGTGACAGTGAGTCAAGGAGAGGTGGGGAGCCAGATGCTGTACAATGGAAGGAAAACCCAAGAGCTCTGCACCTCTGAGACTCCACACACTTGGCTAGAGAAGCACTAACACTGCACGCACAGAGTGGGGGAAGGCCCAGGGCCCTTTAAGGTGGATCAGACTCCAGGTGGAGGCCTCTGCCCTCAATCTCAATAGCAGCATGTGGCCAAGAGAAGAGGAACTGATCTTGTTATGTTTAGAGCTAAACTGCAAAACTCCCAGGGAGAAATAGAGAGCTGTACCTCTTGGAAACATTTTAAGTTTCTCCTACCATCCTTGGGGGGTTAGTTACACAGATTCAAGTAAAATGCAACAAGCTTCCCTAGGAACATTTTAATTGCCCAGAAGAGCTACAGCTGCAGGGTAAGCTCCTAAGAAGAACATTTGCAGGAAAGGAAGGAAAAAGACAGGAAGTCAAGGCTCCCAAGCTAAAGAAATCCATCTGGGTTATTTACATTCACAAACTTAAGGTTGACTCTACTGTGATCTTGTTGTTAAACTTACTGAAGAGTAAAATATAGCCTGAACGACAAAAGCTAAACCACTAAGGTTTTTGGACAACCTAGAACAATGGTTCTCAAACTCCAGGGAGTTTTAAGAATCACCTAGAGCACTTGTTCAAAATGCGATTCCTTACTCATCTCCCCCCACCTCCCATTCCATTTTTAAAAAGCTAAAGATAATAGCAAGGTATCTGCCTTTTAACAGACACTCCAGATGGAGTGCAGTGGCTCAAGCCTGTAATCCCAGTACTTTGGGAGGCCGAGGCGAGAGGTTGTCTGAGCCCAGGGGTTCAAGACCAGCCTGGGCAACTTGGTGAGACCTTGTTTCTACAATAAATAAATTAAAAAATAGCCGGATGTGGTAACATGCACCTGTAATTCCAGCTACTTGGAAGGCTGAGGTGGAAGGATTGCCTGAGCCCAGTAGGACGAGGCTGTGGTGGCCATGAGCATGCCACTGCACTCCAACCTGTGCGACAGGGTGAGACTCCAACTAAAAAAAACAAAAACAAAAACAGACACTACAGATGATCCTTATGAGGGGTCTATACCTTGAGAATCCCTGAAAAGGACAATACCTTTTCCTGTCCTTTGGAGTACTGACTTCATTTTAATATTCCAGTACAAATGAAGACACACATAAACATGAGTGTTCCCCAAGGTTTAGTGCTCAGACCTCTGTCTGCTTAACAGTCCTTTTCTTAAGAAAGATCATCTGAGCCGGGCTCACTGGCTCAGCCTGTAATCCTACAACTTGGGAGGCTGAGGTGAGTGGATTGCCTGAGTCCGCGGGTTCGAGACCCACCTGGACAACTTGGCGAGACCTCAACTCTACAATAAATCAAAAAATTAGCCGGGCGTGGTAGCACGCGCCTGTAGTTCCAGCTACTTGGAAGACTGAGGCGGAAGGATCGCTGGAGCCCAGCAGGTCGAGGCTGTGGTGGCCGTGAGTGGCCACTGCACTCCAGTCTGGGCAACAGAGACTCCAACGCAAAAAAGAAAAAAAGAAAGATCATCTGCTCTTTGAAGAATTCCATCACAAACATTTGAGCACCACTATACACGAGACACTGTGTCTTCCCTTCCAACCCAGGTGTCCGACTTCCAATGATCACTGTTCTGAACTCCAGTTGTGCTGCTGGTGCCAGCTAACCCCATCCACTAGTCTGAAAGCCCCCATGTCAGGAACAGGTCTGTTTTGTCACCACTGCAGACCTAGGCTACTACTAACTGGCACACAACAGGCTTTAATAAATATACAGTGAATACACAAATGTAACTTTATGGCTTCAGTCAACTTCAACGTGTCTACAACCCAATTTGTCGTATTTTCCTCCCAAAAGGCTGGCTACTCTCCCCAGCTTCCTTATATCTCTGAAGATAACTACCTTCCATCAATCAAACCTAAGTTTGGTTTTGGTTTTTAATATTCTCCTGTCATTTTAAGACCTCTGCCACCATCATTAAGCCACCACAGCTAAACTCCATGCATGGACTAGGTCACATGGCCCTCATTAAATTCCATTAAAGGAGAAATCACTCTGCTCCCATTTGACAGATGTACCAATGTACATAATCCCTGCAGAACCCTCCGAAGGAGATATACTATCACTAACATTTTACAGATGAGGAAACTGAAACTGAATAAGAGGTCACAAAACAAATAAGAAGTGGAGGTAGAATTCTAACCCAGATACACGTGGCACAGTCTATACTTTTAACCACCATTCACAATGCCTCTCATATATGTACTGCTTTGTGCTTGAAAGCTGGCTGGTTCAGGGACTGAAGCCCTCAAAAATCCTCCCAGGAGATCACTCCTCACTCTCACCTCCCTCAACCTTGTCTCCAGTTCCAGCAGCCGATTCTTGTCACTGTGGTCTTGGTGGCTGATTTTTTCCAGCTGTTCTTCCAGCTTTCGGTTCTGGGCCTCCAATTTTCCAGCCTGTGTCTCCAGGTAAAATTTCTGTTGCCTGAGTTCAGAAATCATCTCTTCTTGGGCCTTCCTGGTGGGGGTGGTGAGAGGATCCAAACAAAATCACAGTCTCATTAGAGTTGAGCACATCACCTCAGAAGGACAGACAGAAATGGATTAAGACATGTGTCCTCATTAAGTGAACCATGGCCATTCCAGAGTTAGCTCTCTCCTGCTCTGGTCTCATAGGCATGATCCTGGCACAGGAACCTGGGGACCAGCAGTCATCACCACTCATAGTCCCTCACCTATAGGACTGAGTATGGTTGAGAAGAATGCAAGAGATGCCAACATTTCACTCCTTTGATAGGCCTTTTTAATTTTTCTTGAGAGTCTGTATAGGAGAGCAGAAAAGGGCCCTGTACAAGGGTGCCCCCAAAACTCATGAAGGCAGGCCCTGGGGAAGAAGAAGCAACAAGGAGAAAGAATGCTATTTCTTCTAGTTCTCTGTAGAGCTCCCCAACCTCTCCACCAAACTGCTTAGCAGTATCAAAAACTAAAAGGAATCAAAGACCAAAAAAACAGCCTACACAAGCTGGTAGATTAAGATGGCAATATTTTAGAAGATCTCTGAAGAGAGAAACCAAGTGGGGGAGGGAAGTGCTGGAGACTAATTCTTTGGAGGAAAAGATTAAGATCAAAGTGCTCCTGGAACATGAGTAGTCCTCGTTGAACCCCAAACATCCTCCCCCAGGACATAACCAAGAGGCAACAAAATGGATGGCCCAGTTGGACACAAGGTCATCTCTTACTAATTACAGGAGGCAAGTTTGGGGAATAAGGATTGCAGCTTTCCAAAGGAAACTATAAATAGCTTCATCAGAGACTGCAAAACACTCTGTAATCTGATGGTAATTTGAAACATTTAAGAAAATACTACTCAAAAGAAAGGCTGTGGTAGAGTGAGGCCACTCAAGACAAAGCAAAATGATATAATTATCCGAGGGCTGGGCCAAGTTACAAGTCATTCAGTCTGCTCCAGCTCCATCAGACAGAAGGAGAACAGAATTCATGCCCCATGGGGGACCAAAATGTAATAATGTAGGCAGTTAGAACTGGAATACTTACATATTCCTTTGGGTAAAAAGACTGCTGTTTGCTGCAAGTTTATTGGCTTCAGAGAGCTCCACAATCCTCTGTTCCAGAGATCTAATCTTGGAATCCATAGCATTTATCATCTGAAAGACAGGGCACCTGTGAAACCTTAGGCACAGACAGTTATACCAGTAATATGGGCCATGCAGGCTGGGGCAGAAGTCTCATCTAAAATGTCAGCAATTTGGCCAAAGGTAACAAGAGGCTCAACTAGGCTATACCCTGAGAATCAAAGGTGTTACCACTCAAATGGATGGTAGCCTGTTGTTTTTCTCATAGTGCAAATGTCATCACACTAGCTAAGTGGTTTGCATTAAAAACACACAGAAGGACCTATTCAGGAACCTAACATCCTGCAAGTAAGCAGGACCCTTAAACTCCCATCCCATCTGCATGTGACCTGAGCCTGCAAGCGCCTCTAACTTGAATCTGTAAATTCGTATTTATCATCACCCATAGGGTTGTCATTTTCTGAGTGATTCCTTCTTGCCCAGCCACTACTGTTCTAGACTCTGTATAGCAAAGTTTCCCCAGCTTAATGAATCACAAGAATGGGAGACAGGGGGTACTGATTAAAAATGTAACTTCCCAAAACCTTCCCTTAGAGATTCTGATGTGGAAAGTCTCAGCGGGGTGCAGATTAACAAGCACCACAGGTGACCCTTATGAGCAGCAAGTTTCTGAAACAACTGTCTATGGAAATTAGAGAGGAGAGAAACAGGCAAGTAAAAAGAAGAGAAATGAGAGAGGACCAACCACCAACTAGGCATTCTGTCAGGGGGCATTGAGAAGGACAACATTCTAGCAAATGGAAGTTCAGCATGAGTTCCTACAGGAGGGCACAAAAATGCCCCAAAGTAGCCACCCTAAGCTGCCACCTCTGTTGCTTTTAGGAGAAGAAGCAGTTTTAGAGAAAACTCCCAACTATCAACAAACTCCACCAGATTCAATGCCAGACGAAATAGCGTCTTCTTGGAGGTACGACTCTTGGCATGTTTCAAAAACCCTCCTTTGAAAACTGGCTTTGCCCCTCTTTATACCCACCGCCTTCTGCTCGCTGAGAATTTTGCCTTTCTCATGGGCTTCCTCCTCGTGTCTCTGCATCATATTCTCCAGAGTCTCCTTATCAGCCAGGTCTTTCTTTATCTGATTGTCCAACACCTATAGAGACAAAAGAAGAAGTGAATGTTCTCAGGAGGAAAGCTGAGCAGGGAAGACTTAACAGGGCAGTTGAGAAAATGAAGGAAAGGAGAGGAAGGAAAAAGCAGTGGCAAGGCCCAGCGTCTCCAGACTCTGGGGCAAAGAGAAGGCAAAAATTGGGATAAGATTAAGAAGTCAGGTATTACCATCAAATGGCAAGTAACAGGTGGACTTGAACTAAGAACTTACTTTAAAATTAGCAGCCAAAAAGACCAGAGTTATATCCAAAATCAGGTAGACCCCAAAATTAGATAGGGGGGAGAAAAGATCTCTCTAGGGATCTTGACCTAGACGATAAAGTTCTTATAATTTGCAGATATTACCTGTGAACAACTTTTTCTCAGCCAATGCACCAGCAGCTTTCAGAACATGTCTTGCTCCAAATCTGTACAAATTAATCCTAGATACTCCTGGGCTGTGTGCAAAGGGAGAGAAGCTGAAGATTGGGAAGTCCATGTGATCAAGGCTGATTCAGAAACAACCAGGGACAAGAGGATTTTGCCCACTAATAATGTAGGTGGACAGTCGGCAGATTGAAAAGACAAAATAAAAACCTCTTCCCTCCATTCTTTCCTCTGATGCAACTAGGGGAAAAAAAAAAAAAAAAACAGCACTGGGAAGAGAAACCTTTCCCAGGGGAAGAGAAATCATATGTTCTCTGTGCTGAGAATATCACTGTAAGCACCTACTGTTCCCAAGAGGAAAAAATAAAACAGTAATGGTGTCACCAACCACCACCTTGATCTAATGTCCTTTGGGGCACACACACAGCCCTACTCGTTGCCAAAACAACAAGCAAAAGAGAAAGGAAAAAAGAAGACATCACAACTTCTCTGAGCCTTTGATCACAACCCTATGTTTCTCATCACAGAGAATCCATTTGCTTTTCCAAATGATACCAACTACATCAAGAAGGACACCAGAATATTGGGAATAAATCTGAAAGAATTGGGGTCACAGATGGGATTGAAATCTGCCTTTCCCATAATGCCTATTGTGAAAGGACCTTCATAGCTCATGGAGACATCATCCCTAAAAAGAGCCAGTCAGCAGGGAGGGGGTCCACATGATTAAGAAAGGAAAGAACAGATTTCAAAGAGAACTTTAAACTAGAACTGACTGATGAAAAAATAGAATGAGAGTTGGTAGAGAAGACCAAAAGGTGGGAACAGGGTCATGAGAGGAGGGAAGAGGCTCAATAGGATGAGAAGTGGCTCACTCTCTTGGATGTCTGAGTGTGATTCTAAAATTATGAGCAAGAACAGGATGGAATCTAGGGTATAATCATAACTATTACTAAAATGGCCTGATAGAACAGGAAACACAAAGCAGAACAGGCTAAAAAGAAGTGGTTTTATAAAGATTCCAGTAGGGAAGACAGAAGAAAACAGATCTTTCCCTGACATTCCTTGGGATCTATAAAACAAAGTTCTTCCCATCTAGAAGGTAGCAGAGACCACATAATACCTAGACCCAATATGCTTTTTTTTTTTTTTTTTTTTTTTGAGTTGGAGTCTCACTCTGTCGCCCAGACTGGAGTGCAGTGACCGCTCCCGGTCACCGCAAGCCTTGACCTGCTGGACTCCGGCGATCCTTCCACCTCAGCCTTCCAAGTAGCCGGAATTACAGGCATGCGCTACCACGCCCAGCTGATTTTTTGATTTATTGTAGAGATGAGGTCTCGCTGCCCAGGCGGGTCTCGAACCCTTGGGCTCAGACAATCCACTCACCTCAACCTCCCAAAGGCGCGGGATTACAGGCTGAGCCACCGAGCCCGGCTGCTTTTTTTTTTTTTTAATGAGGTGCTAAAGCAATGAAATATATTTTCAGGATTACTCTGCTCAAAAATAAGACTTCAACTTTGGCAGTAAAGGATACCAATAAGAGGAAAGCATAGGCCAGAAGGGACACGCTTCTACCAAAAATGAGAACGTATGCTTCCATGTGCCTGCAATCCCAGCTACACAGGAGACAGGAGGCTAGGGCAGGAGGATCATCTGAGCCCAGGAATTCGAGAGACCAGCCCGGATGATATAGCAAGACCTCATCTCAAAAAAAAAAAAAAAAAAAAAGGAAGCATCTCTCCTGTAAGCTTTCATAGGGTTCAGCGGGAAGAAGGATGAACAAGATGACATATAGGGAAGAGGAAGAGTAATGGGTTTGTTTGAAACAAGAGATTCCATTGATGACACCTGGATCAATTTAAGATAGAACATGGGTTTTGACAGGAATGTCAAAAATGTAATCGCTCAATTAACAGAATGGATTTTACAAAGAGTTATTTTCATCATGCAAAGGTACCACTGTACTACTGTATACATTTTTATAATCTTCAGAAAATTAGTTTATTCCAAAGATAAAAGTCTAGAAGCCAGTAAGTATTCAAGACAAAAGGATTAGTTTATAACATTTAAAATGCACTAAGTAGGGGGCCACATGTGAATACTCTGAGGCCATTTCTTGGTTTTATTTCTTTTAATGAAAAAATAACCAAAAGTAATTCCAGGAGTAAAAGAGGCCAGGGTAATGGTGGTAGTGATGCTATGTGGGCATGTACACGTTTGGTTCTCCAAGAAAGGAGAAAACCAACCAATTCAACAGCAGAATTAACAAAAAAATTGAAAACCTCCTTCAATGTCTGATTGAGAAAGAGAAGAGATAATATTTGAAACATAATAACTAACAGCTGATTCTCAAGAACGTAAGAATGAATTAAAGGCTGGATCCAGAATCATAATGAAAACGTGATGTGATTTTAAGAGGAAATTGATAGACTGGCATCCACTTCTGACAATATAGTAGGCTAGACATCAAGCCAGCCATTCTACCGAAAATGATTTATAGTGCTAGATAAGATATGGAATCCGGGCTCAGTGGCTCAGCCTGTAATCCCACGCCTTTGGGAGGCTGAGGTGAGTGGATTGCCTGAGCCCCGGATTCGAGACCCACCTCGGCAGGCGAGACCTCATCTTACAATAAATCAAAAAAAAAAAAAAAATTAGCCGGGCGTGGTAGCGTGCGCCTATAGTTCCAGCTACTTGGAAGGCTAAGGCGGAAGGATCGCTGGAGCCCAGCAGGTCGAGGTTGCGATGGCCGAGAGTGGCCACTGCACTCCAGTCTGGGCGACAGTGAGACTTTAACTCAAAAAAAAAAAAAAAAAAAGATATGGAAAACATTTTCCCAATAGCAAGTTGGCAAGAGAGTAAGAATACCAAAAACTCTGGGTGACAGAGTGAGACTCCAACTCAAAAAAAAAAAAAAAAAAAAAAAAAGAATACCAAAAACTAAGTGAAAATAGCATCAGGGAGAGGTAGAAAAAGGGTACAAAGCTGTTTTAAACTTGAGGCATTTTCTGAACCAAATGAACTTGAACTTCAATTTTGGTAGCCTCAAAAGTCAAGAAGAGGCAGAAATCAAAGCCCAGGGTCATCCTCCAAAGTTGGCATACATTTTCATCCAAGGCCTCAAAGAATTCCCATTAATAATTTTCCAAGGAAAATAATAGGTCACCAAGCATACAAAAGGAAACAGGCAGCATGCCAAAGAACCAAGAAAAATAACAGAGCAGAAACAGAGCTTCAAATACTTCAGATATTGGAATTATTAGACAAAGATCATTAAGCAACTATGTTTGGTTCATTTAAAGAAATAAAAAATAAAGTTGAAAATGAATGCAAGGAATAGAAAATTATTGTCTTGGCCAGGCTCGGTGGTTCAGCCTGTAATTCCAGCACTTTGGGAGCCCAAGGCAAGTGGATTGCCTGAGCGCATGGGTTCGAGACCCACCTGGGCAACTTGGTGAGACCTCGTCTCTACAATAAATCAAAAATTAGCCAGGTGTGGTAGTGCACGCCTGTAGTTCCAGCTACTTGGAAGGCTGAGGCAGAAGGATCGCCGGAGCCCAGCAGGGCGAGGCTGCGGTGGCCAGAGCGTGCCACTGCACTCTAGCCTAGGTGACAGAACGAGACCCCAACTCAAAAAAAAAAGAAGAAAAGAAAATTATTGTCTTGGATAATCTAGTAAACCTGGGAGAGGAACCAAACAGAATGTCTTAGAAATAAAAAATACAACTGAATTTAAAGACTCAGTGAATGAATTTAACAGCAGATTAGACAGAGCTAAGAATTAGTAAATTGGAAAATAAGTCAAAAGAACTTACCCAGAATGTAGCACAAAGAAATGGTAAATATGAAATAAAGATAGATTGGAGGTGATCTAACACATGCCCAATCAAATTCTCAAAAGGAAACAAAAGAGAAGATGAGATGAAGAGACAATATTTGAGATATAATGACCATTAATTTTCTGGATTTAATAAAAAGATACCAATCTACTCAAAAGCCCAATAAATCTCAAGCAGGATAAAACATAGTACATCATAGTAAAGCTTCAGAAAAATTAAAGTAAAATTTTAAAGAAAAAAAACCATTACAGATAGTCCCCAACTTATGATGATTCAACTTACAATTTTTGACTTTAGGATGGGTTTATCAAAATGTAATCTCATCATTAATTGAAGAACTTCTGGATTTAAGATAGTTCAACATGATTTTTCAACTTTATGATGGATTGATCATGATTTCCAATTTGTATTTTTTATTTATGATGGAGTTATCTCCAGATAACCCTATTATAAGTCAAGGAGCATTTATACTTTCAAAGAGAGCAACCAACAGTTAGACTGACAGCTGACTCCACAACAGCAATACTAAAAGCCAAAAGTCGATGGAATGATATTTTCAAAGAAAATAACTGCCAACCTCAAGACTATCCCCAGTCAAAACCTCTTTTGAAAATAAGGGTGGGAGCCGGGCTCAGTGGCTCAGCCTGTAATCCCACGCCTTTGGGAGGCTGAGGTGAGTGGATTGCCTGAGCCCGCGGGTTCGAGACCCGCCTGGGCAGGTGAGACCTCATCTCTACAATAAATCAAAAAATTAGCAGGGCGTGGTAGTGCGTGCCTGTAATTCCGGCTACTCAGAAGGCTGAAGTGGAAGGATCACCGGAGCCCAGCTGGTTGAGGCGGTGGTGGCCGGGAGCGGCCATTACACTCCAGTCTGGGTGACAGAGTGAGACTCCAACTCAAAAAAAAAAAAAAAAAAAAGAAAATAAGGGTGAAATAAAAACATTTCTAGACAAACAAAACAGAGAGCTTGTCACAAGCTTCACTAAAGAAAGTTTTCATGGTTATACTTTAAACAAAAGGGAAAGGGTCTCAGATCTGAGACACAGGAAACAAATTAAAAGAATACAATGTGGTTAGTATATGTCTAAATCTTAAATGAACAGGAAATGAATGATAATGAGTGTTTATTTTTATGTATTTATTTATTATCTATTTATTTTTGAGTCCGAGTCTTACTCTGTCACCCAGGCTAAAGTGCAGTGGCACAATCATAGCTCACCACAGCCTTGACATCCTAGGCTTAGGCAATCCTTCTGCCTCAGCTTCCCAAGTAGCTGGGACTACAGGCATGCTCCACCACACCCAGCCAAATTTTCTTTTTCTGGTAGAGATGAGGTTTCACTATGTTGCCCAGGTTGGTCTCGAGCTCCTAGCCTAAGGCAGTCCTCCTGCCTTGGCATCCCAAAGTTCTGGGATTACAGGCATAAGCCACCACACTGAGTCAACAATGAGTTTTAAAAAAGAAAACGTTTCAAAGATGAAATTGAAATAAATGATAACCAAATTTAAAACAAAAAAATTTTTTCTGAACTTCAGATTTCCAATCCTCCACATAAGTAACAACCCAAAACCTCCCACCATGGAGTCAGGGCAGCAGTTACCACAAACAGTCCCTTGGTCTAGCGGAAGTGGCCAAAATTTGCCCAGCGAGAGAGGAAACCTATGTGGTGCTATAAGAGGAATGCCAGGATAGATCAGAAAGTGTCTTTACCTTAATTTTTTCCTCGTAGTGCTGCTCTTTCTGTTTCAGGTGCACTTCTAGGTGCTGGGCAGAGACTTGAGCCTCCCGGTGTTTCTCTTCCAATTCCTGGACACAACAGAAAAGATAATCAGGTGTGCAAAGGGAAGGACACAGCAAATAAACGTTAGACATTCACAGGAAACATGACTTTGGTACGGGCACCACAGGTAACAGGCATCTGGTCCTCCATTCCTAGTCCCAAGGCTCTTGAGCAGGAAACCACCACCGTGCCTCGGCGCTAGGTTTTCCAAGTCCTAGTATTTACACACACACACACACACACACAGCTCATGGGCTGTGAGGCCTGGGACACAAATATGTCAGCATGACAGGTCAAACAAAGGCAGCTCTTCATCTTTCCATAGAGAAATAAGAGTAACAAGGTAACATTTGAAAGTTTAGTAAAGCACAAAACTCCTGACCACTATCTTGAGTCTCAGGCCACTTTCATTGTGATGACAGCCTTAAATAAGAAAAGTAATTTTAATTTGCTATGAGAATTAAAAAATAGTTTGTATTTTCCTTGTCAACATAATTATTGCTCAAGAACCCTAGCTAAAAAGAAAAACTAATGTTATGATTCAAGCACTTCAAGTTTTGAATGATTATTTTAACTGATTAATGGAGTATGTGAATATCTGAAGAGATATATATATGATATAATGTTTACATGATACAATGCTAATGGAAACAAAGCCAAACATAACATACACTGAGAACAATGACATAAAAACATATACATATATAATAAACATTGGAAGAGAGTTTGGAGTAACATAAATAGGTCACATTTTTCTTAGTTCTTTTATGTTTTCTGCTTTTAAACAAAATTGTAATTTTTTTGAAAATTATAGCAGTTCATTTGCCAGTGTATCTTTTAAAAGGCAGCATTCAATCCACTAAAACATTTTCTAAATGCACAGATAGCTGTACCTACATTAATTCTTATAAATCTGGACCCATCAGTTAATTGCTAGTATCAAAAGTCATTACTCCAAGTTTTTACCTCTTCACACTATTATGAAAGTTTTCTTTGAAGTGGAAGCAATTATGAACAATTTTGAAGAATGAGAATATTATAGAGGATATGTTCATAAAATGGGGAGAAAAAAGTACACTGAGATTCACATGTACATAAAATGTTAGTGATCGAGCTTTTGAAATTCTAAAATCTACAAGCATTGGCTTTGCTTTGGGGGTCGTGCAAGTTCAATCATAAGACCAGGAGCACAAGATCTACAGCAAGCTAACAGATGAGATCTGGAAAACTTGAATGTAAACAGGCTTTTAACTGCTAAAAACATACCTTAGAGGGTTTCGAAATACTCAGCTAAAGGATCCCCTGCCATGACTTCTTTTATCCAAGCAAAAGATTTTGCTATAATGAGAGCCCCAATTATTAGTTTCCAAAGTTCTTATCAGAATAGCAAATATTTTAAAGCCAATGACACCTAAGGCTCTTTCTAAGCATCATCATTATATAATGGTATTACGGACACTCTTTGCCCATATCCTAGACACTCTACAGCCTAAGCACAGGGTTCTTGAGCAAAAAACACCTTCTGATAAATGAGAAACAACCACAAAGGTACTCAGGCAAGTGGCAAGATACATCTGGACAAAGAAATACGCTTAGTTTTCCTTTATGTTAGAAATCACTTGATAATCATCTTTTTTTTTTCATTTCAGTCTTCATAAGATGGAAATCAATGGAATGGAAATCAAAATCTAAAATTAAGTCAAAAACTCAGATATATGTGACTGACAACTTTAAGACCGAATTTCTGGTCCATATATAAATGAGAGTTTACACCACATAATCCAAGAATGCAGAACTTTCCTACAATTTCACTGCAGGTGAACCTTTGGAAAAGCATATGTTCTAAAATCTGATTTCTTGGTGGTTTGGTATTTTTTGTTGTTGTTGTCATTTTTTTAAACATATCTTTTCTATATGTATTGGATCGACTCTTCAGTCCTACTATGCAAATACTGTTGTCTGCTGCTTTATTTCCAGCTCCTAGAACAGTGCCTGGCACATAGTAGAAGCTCATTAAATATTTGTTGAATGAATGAATGAACACATCACCATTAAACAAAGAAACACTTTGCAACCACAAGAGAGTTAACCACTTAGTTTGTACCAAACAAGGAACAGCAGTGGTGGGATCTCAGAGGAATCTAATTTTACTTATAATAAAATTCACATACTTGATAATAGCCAAGAGAAACTTTTATGACAGAACCAGAGAACAGAAAGGATAGACTAACAGTCACATTTGTCTTTGTGTACAAACATACAAAGACTGGGTATCATAGCAATACAATTTAACCATTTCCTCTTTCACCTGTTTGTTCGAGAACATTCATATATTTATTTATGAATATACACAAACATAAAAATATAAAGTTTTGAAGGGTTTGGGTTTGGTTTGATTTGGTATCAAGTGTACGTCTATAAGTTGGCCACTGTTGAGTTCGTACAGTTGCTGGCGACTCATTTCCCAGAAGTGATGTGAAGAGAGATGAAGTGGCTTGTTTTACCACCTCGCCTCCTTAGGGTAGAGAAAAATGGCCAATGACTTCAGAGTCTCTCCCAGGGGCGGGACGTGAATGGACTCCAAGACATCACTAAGTCTCTCAAGCATGACGTCAAATTTCTGGCTTTGGGACTGAGATCCAAGGAGAGCCCTTTCAAAGGTGCCGCCTTCCACCCTGGCAGGGGTAAAACTTCAACACATCTGCAAGTACCACCCGAGCCTTCCTTGATCAAGTTAATTTGGTTTTCAGGGCCTTGAGACTGAACCAGGATGATCACAGACCTTTAAAAAAGTCCTGCTATAGCTAAGGAAATTGGAAAAATAATAATAATAACCAACTGTAGCTGAGAGAGTGAGTGAACATGGTCATCAGAGCCTGAGACTGAATCAGGATGATTACAGACCTTAAAAAAGACCTGCTATATCTAAGGAAATGGAAAAATAATAATAATAATAATAATAATAACCAAAGGTAGCAGAGAAAGTGAGTAGGTGAACATGCATCTGTGACAAATACTACTCCAAGAAAAACAATTCTGTATGACTAATTTCTTTCTCCTCCAAAAGCAAGACTCTGGGTGTCGGTCTTAAAGGTCTAAACCCCTATAGCTTTTTGAATTGGCCATTGCAAAGTTAACAGCCATCCAAAGCTCTGCTGATAGAAGATGTCACTACTCCAATAAAAATGTATTGAAAATGATAGATGCATGTTCTACTAAAAAAAATTCCAGGCTGTAGCAAATAGAGAAAAAAAAAAAGTTTACAGATCTGTTACCAGTGCTGTAATGTCCACTATTTGCTTAGTCATACTATTCTACGATGTGGTGTATGCTGAAACCATCTTTCTTAATTAATCGTGGCAGTTAATTCTTCTTCTTACCCCCTTCCCTTTGCAACCTCTAACCTGTTATCTTTTAACTTTGCAACTTTCGTTCCTGCTCACCAGAATTTTATCAGCCATCTGCTGGATCTGTTGGGATTTTGTCTGGATGTCATCCTTCAGTCTGTTTTCTCTACGTTCCATGGTCTCTAGTCTCTTTACCTTGTTCTCCAGAGAATGGCGGCGTTCCTGTAGATCATGAATCAATCAGAGAGTTTTAATGGAGTAACTGCTATGGGTATAACACCTGCATTGAGGGACAGAGCCTTCAAGAAGCATACACTTGAGACAAGAAGAAAAGTCTCCGGCACTCGAAGAAACAGCAGAGAAAATAGACTCTATAATTCAGATACTCAGTTGTATAGGTTAAAAGAGTGCATTCATTCATTCAAATATTTACCAAGCACCTACTATCTGCAAAGTACCACACTAGGCTTCGTGGAAAATACAGAGAGGAAGATGACATAATTCCTGCCCTTGGAAAACACAAACACAATATAGGTTAAGAGGGGGAAGAATCATAAAGCAAAGTTCTGTAGGAGGTTGCAGGCAGGAAAGAGGATTTTTAACCGAGCAGTTGTACGGAGGCATCAGAGAGGTGTGAGCTCTGGAGAGAGGTGGTATATGGCAGGAGGGAAGGGCAGGAGAGGAGGGTGGAAGATGTTTCAGACAAAGGGAGACAAATCAGCAGAAACACAGAGGTCGTCAAGAGCCAGTCATGAGCCCCTAGAATGGCCACAGCACAGGACGTGTTAGGGGGAAGAGCAGGTGAAAAGGGGAAAGGATACCCTTTGCAGGTCAAATGGCTGAGAATTTCACGTACCAGTCTCAGGGGTGCACCTAAGTATTATGGAACCCCTTAAAGGTTTGGAATGGGGCAGAGTACACTGAGAAATCTGGTGCTTGGTTCATGAATCTTACACTGTGTGAGTTAGCTGGGATGGAAAAGAGACTAGATGCAGAAGGTCAAGACATTTATTAGATTTGCTCAGCTAAGAGGAAGAGGGCCTGGAGTGCAAGGAAGGCTACAGATATGACAAGCAGGAGGTGAACAGGAGAGACAGCATGGCCGTATTTGCAGGACTGAGAGATTCACTGATAAACAGGGTTCAAAGAAAAGCAGATGGCACCAGGTCTCAAACCTGGGGTGACCAGATGAATGATGGTGGGCCTGACAGTCATGAAGAAAGTGAGAAGGGAAAACAGCCTGTGGGGGAAGAGTGTGAGTTCATTCTAAATTCAATGCACTGTTCAGACACCAGTCAGGATTTCAGGGGAGCAGAGGGGAGATACAGCCTGGAATGTGAGTGAGGATGGCTCCAAAGAGACATGTACCGGTAGGTTCACACCAAGACTGTGACAGGGAAAAGCAAAAGACCCAGCAGTAGGAGGAGGGTGAAATCAATTATGGCATGTTCCTTCTGTGAAACAAATACCAAGGGGCTGGGGGAGACAGAAAGGAGTAAAGGAGAGAAACGTCACTTTTTATTCTATATTATTCTGTACTGTTAGAGTTATTTTACAATGAAATGGCACTCTTGTAGTTTTGGTATAATTATAGAAATGATTTCAACAACAACAACAACAAAGAATTTGAGGGAGGAAAGAGGTCCTAAAATATAGATATGAGATTCATTGACATACAGGTAATAAACGAAGCCTTGGAAATTAATACGTTATTAACATTGTGGGAGAAAAAGGCAAGGAAAAAAAAAAAAGAAAAACTCAGAGATGAAGTTTCGGTCAACCTATAAAAATATAAATTCTGCCAGATTAGTGAGTAGGTCAGAAGAAAACAAACAGAAAGGAAAAGCTTTTATCAAAACATCTTTCTACTTGAAGCTGCTGCAGCAAATCTTTCCCTGTGGGGGGAAAATGTTTCTAAGCCTCTCAACTTTTAAAGGGATCTTAGAAGAAGAAAGCAGTTTGGTCACGCATAAGAAAGTGATAGTTTTGCAGTTTCTTTCCCTTGGTACAGCCAAAGGCCCTGGCTGCTCTCAAGCCAGGGCCCCAGGCTAAAGGTTCCCTACTCACCTCAGCTTCCACCAGTTTCTTTCTTATGCCTTCAGAAGAATCTTCCCGGTTCTGCAGCTTCTCCAGCTCCCTCTCGGCCCGCTCCTTTGCCTGACGGATATTCTGCAGCAGCTCGGTGGCCTCTGTGCTGGCTTTTACAGCCTGTGGGGAAAGAAGAAACAGGAGAGAGATGGCCAAATCTTTCATGTGAAAAGACGATGGCCACACGCTAAGTGGAAAAAGCAGGCAACACTGAGCACATATATCATATCCATTTGTCAAAATATATAACCATTCATTTTATTTGGTATTTTGTCTGTTCTGAGATGCACCTTTAAAACATACCACTGAATTTGGAATGCATCCTACTATTAAAATTGATGCATTTTTCTTTCTGGCGTATCTGATCATTATCAGCAACTTCAATTTGATGCAACATAGTAAATAGAAATGAAAAGGTCTAGATAAATTAATCTACTCAGAAATTAATGTATTTATCTCTGAGCATAAATTTTTTCCTTATTTTAATTATCTCATTTGCTAATTTTCCTATGGGGAATCTGTATTACTTTTACAAAAAGAAAACAAGATAAAAGTTATAATTTAAACTTTTTTTTTGCAAATAAAAAAGGGTACAGCAACCATAGTATTATAATAACTCACAAATCTACATTGTCGTAAAAATAGCTAGACCTCTTGAAGTTTGTATTTGCTAATTTTTATTTGGTTCTTAGCTATATCACAGCTATAACCGTACTATAGTAAAGATCTGAGTTTATGAGACCAACAACCTCACATTTATTTGCTCTAAGTTAAAATTTTAAAAAGTGAAAACTCAAGAAAACTTCACCTTTGAGACCTACACTGCCCAACACTGAGCATCTGAAATGTGGCTGAGAAAATAATTTTTTTAACTTTATTTTTAAGTTAATTTGAATTATTTTAAGTTAAATCTAATTTGTTTTAACTTAATTTTGAATTTTATTGCAGTTTAATTTACAAACTGAAACAGTATTAGTGTAGTAATATTGATATAGGCAGCAATGATAATATTTGGATATACTCGGTTAAATAAAATATATCACTCAAATAACTTCATCTGCTTCTCTTTGCTTTTTTAAAAAGTGAGCTACTGTGGCAACCCCTTTGGGTCCACTCCCACTGTGGGAGCTTTTCTGCCCTCTCAATAAATCCTGCTTTCTCACTTAATATAAATAAACAAACAAATAAATAATAAAAGTGGGCTACTAGAAATTTTTTTTTTTTTTTTTAGTTGGAGTCCCACTCTGTCGCCCAGACTGGAGTGCAGTGGCATGCTCCTGGCCACTGCAGCCTCGACCTGCTGGGCTCCAGCGATCCTTCTGCCTCAGTCTTCCAAGTAGCTGTAGAAATTTTAAAATTATATCTGTAGCTAATATTTAGGGCTCACATCACATTTTTATTAGAGAGCACAGTTTTAGATGAAAATGTACATCCTCTCACAAGTTTCTAGCTGAAAAAGGGCCATGAAGGCTTTCATCAGAGAGTTCAAGAATAAATACGGCCACCATGCCTGTAAGTCCAGTACCTTGGGAGGCGGAGGCAAGAGGCTTGTCTAAGCCAAGGGGTTCAAGACCAGCCTGGGCAACTTGACAAGACCTTGACTCTATTATAAATCAAAAAAATTTGCCGGGCATGATAGTATGCTCTTGCAGTTCCAGCTACTTGGAAGACTAAGGCAGAAGGATTGCCTGAGCCCAACAGGTTGAGGCTGCAGAGACCATGAGCTTGTCATTGTGTCCAGTCTGGGTGACAGGGTGAGACTCCCAACTCAAATAAATAAATAAATAAATAAATGCAAAGAGGACAGAGGAACAGATGAGCAAAATGTAGTCTATCCATACAGTGGAATATTATTCAGCCTTAAAAAGGAAGGAAATTTGGATAACGTCAGGACATTATGCTAAGTAAAATAAGCCAGTCACAAAAAGACAAAAACTGTATGATTCTACCTATATGTGATATATAAAGTAGTAAATTGTATTAGTGTTTGGTAGTTACAGAGTTTCAGTGTTAGAAGACAAAAAATTCCAGAGACTCCTTGCCCAACAGTGGGAATTCACTTAGCACTACTGAACTGTACCCTTAAAAATGGTTCCTTTGGGAGGCTGAGGTGAGTGGACTGCCTGAGCCCGCGGGTTCAAGACCCGCCTGGGCAGGCGAGACCTCATCTCTACAATAAATCAAAAATCAGCCAGGCGTGGTAGCGCGCGCCTGTAGTTCCAGCGACTTGGAAGGCTGAGGCGGAAGGATCGCCAGAGCCCAGCAGGTTGAGGCTGCAGTGGCCGGGAGCGGCCACTGCACTCCAGTCTGGGCGACAGAGTGAGACTCCAACTCAAAAAAAAAAAAAAATGGTTAAGATAGGCTGGGCTCAGTGGCTCATACCTGTAATCCAGCACTTTGGGAGGCCAAGGCAGAAGGATTGCTTGAGCCCAGGAGGTCAAGACCAGCCTGGGCAACACAGCAAGACCTCTTTTCTACAAAAATAGAAAATAAAAACATTAGCTGGGCATGGTGGTATGCACCTGTAGACCCAACACTTTAGGACACTGAGGTGGAGGTCAAGGTTGCAATGAGCTATGATCATATCACTGCACTCCAGCCTGGGTGAGAGAGTGAGACAGTGTCTCTTTAAAAAAAAAAAAAAAAAAAAAAGGATTAAGATGGTAACTTAATGTTATGTGTTTTTCACATTTTTTAAAAAAGAAGAAAGAGCTCTTTTAAACCAAGCCAGCAAACATACAAGCATTCTCAATACCAAAGGCATGTCTGAGAACCACATTCATTCTTGCCCCTTCATTTAGCATTTCCAGTGTTCAACGAAAGGGAGGGCCTGAAAATTGCTGAGAATAGATCTTAAATGTTCTCCACCACAAAATTTTAAAATGCTAAGTATATGAGGCAATAAATATGTTAAGTGGTTTAATTTAACCATCTCACAATGTATACATAGTATATGAAACATCATATTGTACACCATAAATATATATAATTTTTATTTGTCAAGAGTATCTTAATAAATAAACATTTTTAAAATAAATAAAAGGAGGACCATTAGCATAAACTTTTCAGGATGTTATAAACCATACCCATCCCCTCACCAACCACATGATGACTCCAGGATCCTCCAGCACTCCCTGCCATGGAATTTCTGACTGAAGGCAGTCTAGGTTGTAAACTGCTTCTCTTACAAATGTGCAAAAAGTGATGCCAAGCCCCCTGAGGCAAGAGATGCCGGCCTCTTGGGTTCTGTCGTAGTATAATTAGAACTTTTACTTGAGAGCGTCATACAGCTTGGCCTTTAAAAATAAACAGTACTGACATGTCTCAGAAGGAAAAACTATATTCAGAACTCTGATATTTTCAGGTAATAGCTTACACCCCCTTCATTTTCCTCAGTGCTGGTGACTGATTCTGTTTCTTTCATCTTTGGTGATCTGGGACAAGGAAAAGAAAGGTGTTTGGAAATGAGAGGTAAGTTCCCAAAAAACCACCTCGGGCTTACCTTTTCCAGCTTCTCTTGGAGCTCCTGGATTTTGAGCTGCTGCTCAGCATTGATCTAAAATTAAGATCCCAGGAAATAAAGCAAAAGGCAAACTGCATTAACATTTTGCTACGTTTATTACAGTCCTATTTTCTCAAAGTTTCTGTGGGGGCTTTTTTGTTTTGTTTTCTAGAATCTACTAATGGAAAGGAAGAGCAGTGGCCTATCGGAGAAGTCTTTGAATGTCCCAGTGCAAACCTCCGTATGAACTATTTCTCTAGGACTAGCAACATACAAATGGCAAAAAGAGAATCAAAGTTGCCCAGAGCCTTAAGACAATAAGAATTCTCATCTATGTCTTACTGAGTGTCTGAGTTTATTTGTTACTGTGAACTGGCATGACAAAAAAATGAGGTGTCTCTTATCTCTTTTAGAACCATGGCTACAGCTAAATGTGGTAATCCAGACACAGACCAACAAATATGCCTTGAATAGAGGCCCTTATTCATTTCAAGAGTATTCTTAATTAATGACAAGCTACTGATAGTAACACGAAAAAAAATATCTATCCAAAATAGCAAAACAAATCATGGAAAATATACCTTTTCCAGTTTAGAATATTCTCCTACTTCAGGCTTCCCTTGATCCTTGGCCTGTAATTAAAAAGATATACCATACTGAGAAATCTCAACAACCTAAAAGTCCTGTAGACAACACTATCTATTGTACTATCTTGATCTCTGTGACTGAGATACCAATAATAAATAATAATAATGTTATCTTATAAAATTAAAGACAGGAGTTTTCCAAAGTATCCTATTTATCCTCAACTCTAGAATCATTAAGCTAGTATTCCTTTGTTTCTCGCTAAGATCATCCTTGATCTTACCCCAAAAGCACCCTCTTAGAAGGTGACTGACTACCTTCAACAGTTTATGCTGACATTCTGTCGCTTTTCGCTTAAATTCTTCAGCAGCAAGCCGAGACTCTCTCAGCTCAGATTCATAGAGATCACTCCGTCTTCTCGCTGAGACAAGGTCCTCTTCCAACTGATTCATCATCAACCTCATTTCTTCCACTTGAGCCTGGTACTCCTGAAGAACAGGCAATGGAATAAAAGTGAACTTTAGAACTCCTAAAAGAAAAGACAGGCAGTGAGGATGGAAGAATATCAACCACAAAGGGAAGATACGCATGGAAGAGAGATTGGCAGAGAAGGCCTACAGGCCAGGCATGGTGGCTCATGTCTATAATTCCTGCATTTTGGGAGGCCAAGGCAAGAGGAATGCTTGAGCCCAGGAGTTCGAGACCAGGCTGGGCAACGTAGTGAGGTCTCACCTCTATAAAAAATCAAAAGATGAGCCGGGCACGGTGGCATACCTGTAGTCCCAGTCATTAGAGAGGCTGAGCTGGGAGAATCACCTGAGCCTGGGAGGCCGAGGCTGCAGTGAGCTGTGATTGTGCCATTGTACTCCAGCCTGGCATACAAGTAAGACCTCAACTCAAAAAAAAGAAAAGACTTACAGACACAGAGAGAAAGTGAGTAGAAAGATGAACACAGAAAGAGACACTAAATGAGCAAAGGAAAGGGGTGTCAGGGGAAGAGGAGGGAGAAAAGAATATTAAATCTTGAAACTGTTTTTAATGTAGAACATGCATTATTAGTAAAACTATTGGGAACACACATGCCTATATGATTCTTTTAGCAAAATACCATACAATATGCACAGAACCTTAAGGCTTTAACACAAGAGAGCTAAAAGGGATATTCTTTAAACAAGGAAAAACTGCTTACATGTAGTTTTCCTCCAAGGGTAATCATTTTTATAGATTTGTCCTTTAGAAGTCATGTGCTCCTAACACAATTAGATATGGTACTAGTTTTAAAATTAACCTTTCAGACAGCACAAGAGGGTAATTGAAAATCTCAGTGGAAAGAATCCTGGAAGGTGAAACTCATCATGTCAGTTTCTCACCATTAATTTTTCTGGGCCCAAAACTGAATGATGAATTTAACATTGTTCCTGCAATGCAAGTCACCCTGAAATTTGGAAGAGTCACAAAACATTGGCTCTGGACAAAATACCTATGAGAAAAATTCTAAGGAAAGAAGTATCTTAATCCCTTAATCAAGTCTTCTCAAGTGACCCAAACAGCCCAACTTTTCCAAAATACATTCCTAAAATCAAAGCAGAATAATTTGAATCGAAGTTTCTCAGAATTGGATTTACCAGAAGTGGGCAAAAGTTTTGAAAACTTTCAAACAAAGTATAAAAATATTCTTTGTTAGCAAGATCAAGGCTATGTATAAGGATTATGAAGAAGTACTTATCTACTCCAAGGTGCCTTAGGGAGTGGTGGTGGGGAGATACAAAATGAAAGGAAAAAGGAATTGAATCAAGAATGTCTTTGACGTTCACAATATACAATCATACCTCTAAAATCTGTTCTTCCAAGATATAACTGGTAAGGATTTTTAAAATATTTCTCCCAAGATAGAATCAATTGAGAAAGGATATTCTTTAACTCATAAATTGCAAGTTTTAAACAACAGGGTGCAAAGAAAACCTTTGATCCCATTGTAACAGGCGATCTCCCAGTGCACATTAAAGGAGAGGTGCTAGAGGTGCTGTTCTTAAAATTCTATGATTTTCATGCAAGCCCATTTCTCCCTATATTGTCTGTAAAGCAGAAAGGAAACAAAACAAGCCCAAAGTGGAGCAAGGGCTCAAAAGGTCTCATTTCTCTTCCTCCCACCCAAAGTGTACAGTAATTGAAGGTCAAACTTCAGGATTATGGGACACACAAGATTCCTGGGTGGTGCATGCTAAGCAGGTGATGCTGGCTTACATAACCAAAGGTCTTTATATCCTCCTCCCAATGATCTGAACTCACAGGGTGTAAAATGAGCCATATGTGAAATGGTACACCCTTTACTTGAGGTTTATCTATGTCCCTCAGCCAGGGATATATTATGACCTTCATGACACTGAGCACTGAGCCTTCCTGAATCCCTTCCTCCATTAAAATATATATACACATACACACAATTATATTTTACAATTGCATTCATATAAATACAAAATGCTAATATTATTTATAAAAAGTGTCTTTGGGCCGGGCTCGGTGGCTCAGCCTGTAATCCCAGCACTTTGGGAGGCCGAGGTGAGTGGATTGCCTGAGCCCGTGGGTTTGAGACCCACCTGGGCAACTTGACAAGACCTCATCTCTACAATAAAATCAAAAATTAGCTGGGCGTGGTAGCGCGCGCCTGTAGTTCCAGCTACTTGGAAGGCTGAGGCGGAAGGATCACCGGAGCCCGGCAGGTTGAGGCTGCAGTGGCCGGGAACGGCTACTGCACTCCAGTCTGGGTGACAGAGAGAGATTCCAACTCAAAAAAAAAAAAAAAAAGTGTCTTTGACCTAAAAGTTCATTTTTTTTTCCTTCTGATTAAAAAAGTAAAACATTTTATGGGACCCTAAAAGTGCAGTGGTCCCTAGATACCATGCCTGCTGTGCCTAATGGAAAGCCAGCCCTGCCCACAGACATAAACACTGAACTGTGCAGGCAGCAAAGAGCTGGAAGAAAGTCTTGGGCTTCTTCCATCCTTACGCTCTCTTTTCTTTCCTGAATTTATGTCAGCGAGAAGGGAATGTAATTTTTGTGTTTTGTCAAGAGCAAGGACAAAACGTCTGTTCCCTTCTCCAAACATCTCTCTTCCCTGAGCTGTCGGCACCCAAGAGGGAGGAAGTCAGGAACCAGGCAACAACTCTGTCAGCTCTCCAAGCTCTTCAGGTACTCAGCCCGCTACAAGCATCAAAAGAAATTCTAACTTATTTGTTGATCCTCTGTTATTATGCTGAATACTTCAAGAAAATCCTATAAACCCAGCAGCTAACCAAATCCCTGCTTCAGGAAAAATCCCAGAGGCGAGAATGAGGTCTATTTCCAAGGGCATCTGAGAGAGAGCTATTACATCTCAGAATAAAATGACTGTTAAGTAGGAGTCAAGCAGGGACAGGATGGGGAACTGTGGACAAATTTCAAGGCCCACCTAAAGCAAGTCTTCTGACTGGAGATTCAGAATTTTGTGGGAAGGAAATATTAGGCACGGTCCTACTTACTCAGAAACCATGGAACACAAATGACTTTTGTGTTACCCACACTTTTGTTTCCTCTCCTAAGGAAGGGGAATGAGGAAAAAACAACAATTACTAGTAAAGGTATACGAATCAAACTGTCACAAGAGACTTCTAGGTGTTTTTCTTCTAAACCAAATCTAAATGGTCTATAGGGAGTAACTAGATGAAAGCAAAACTTTAAAAATAAAATAAAGAGCTATACAGAAAGTTGGATTTTGAGAGAAAAGACAAGGAATAAAGCCAAATCTGGGAGAAATCAATATGCTGCAAACCAAATACTGGAATTTTTGCTGCAAGCATTAAGAGCTTTTTCTAGGTTTGCAAACATTCGGTTCTCACAAAACTTACCAAAAGTCATTTTAATAAATCCTTCTTCTGCTGAGAAATAAAATCTGAAACTGAGAAGTTTTCTTCCCCACAATGGAACTTTTAGTAGTCATTAAATCTAAGACTCCACATCCATGCCAACTGTGATATGAATCATAAAAGACATTTCTTTGAACTCAACCACCAGCATATACCTGTTCAAAATGTCCTGATAATTATGTTTCTATGGAATTCATGGACACCAGCTGCTCCCTCTGGTGGCCAAACACAGCTTTCATTTCCCCAGGAGTTCACTAAAAGTAAATTCCCAAATACACTGAACTAATGGGAGAAAAAGAATCCTACCTCTTGAAAGGCTTAGGATGAAAAAATATGTTGATAAAAGGAGCATGAGTCAGCTGTCAAAGCAGATTTCTCAAAGTACATGTGCAGCCTTCAAAACCCCCAAAGATAGTACCGTTCAGAGACCTGATAATCCATTTGCAAAGTTTCCTATGCACATTTATTTATAGCATTTGTATCAAGCAAGAGAATATTAACTGATCATTTTTAAATACTAAGTTGATAAGTATATTATGCCAACAAAACCCCATAGATAACAATTCTTTCTTTAAAGAGTAATTAATGGATCAAGTTATTTGCAGGAGTTTCTTGCATTAACACCAGCCAGATGGCTAAATTTGTGCTACCCAGAGACAAAAATGTTCATTTCCATGAGTGTTTCCATTAGATTTTCTGAAATGAATGAGAGTTGCCTGGCAGCTGATAATTCAGCTCTCCAATTGCTCATTGCCATCTCTTCATTAAAGTTTCTATTTACAGTTTCTTCAAAAGACAGAAAAATCCATGCTAAAAAGGAAACAATGAGGCAATACAAAAATGAGCCATCTAAAAAAGAAAACTCTTTTAGAAAAAAAAAAGAGTGGGCATTTTAAAGGTCTCCATTCCTCTTTCTAAACAAACAAGGGACAGCTTTCTGCACTTAGTTCTGTCGTGTTAATTTAGACTCAGTCTGAATGGCTTAAACTTTACTTCTAGAATATTTCTTTATACAAGTAAAACTATGATTTATCCTAGCTTCTCTCAAAAACTTAAAATGCATTTCGAGCCGGGCTCGGTGGCTCAGCCCGTAATCCCGCGCCTTTGGGAGGCTGAGGTGAGTGGATTGCCTGAGCCAGCGGGTTCGAGACCCGCCTGGGCAGCGAGACCTCATCTCTACAATAAATCAAAAAATCAGCTGGGCGTGGTAGCTCATGCCTGTAATTCCAGCTACTTGGAAGGCTGAGGCGGAAGGATCGCCGGAGCCCAGCAGGTCGAGGTTGTGGTGGCCGGAAGCGGCCACTGCACTCCAGTCTGGGCGACAGAGTGAGACTCCAACTCAAAAAAAAAAAACAAAAAAAAAAAAACAATGCATTTCGAAAAGCTATAAAAATATTTAATTTTTTTTTAACTGTCTAAAGCAGAAGTTGGCAGTCTTTTTCCATAGAAAGCCAAATAGTATGTAGTTTCAGCTTTGTGGACGATACAGTCTCCATAACAATTACTTACCTCGGCCTCTGTAGCTTGAAAGCAGCCATAGCCAATATGTAAATTTAAAAGCATGGTTATGTTCCAAAAAATCTTTTATTTATGGACATTGAAATTTGAATTTCATGTAATTGTCACATCACGAAATATTGTCTTTCTTTTGATTTTTTTTTCCCCTAACTGTTTAAAAATGTAAAAACTATTCTTAGCTTGTGGGCCACAGAGAATAGGTGGTAAGCCAGATTTGCCCATGGGCTAGTTTGCCCACTCTTGCTCTAACCCTACGTTCTTATTAAAAAGAGCAGACATAGCCGGGCTCAGAGGCTCAGCCTGTAATCCCACGCCTTGGGAGGCTGAGGTGAGTGAATTGCCTGAGCCTGCGGGTTCGAGACCCACCTGGGCAACTTGGCGAGACCTCATCTCTACAACAAATAAAAAAATCAGCCGGGCGTGGTAGCGCACGCCTGTAGTTCCAGCTACTTGGAAGGCTGAGGCGGAAGGATCGCCAGAGCCCAGCAGGTCGAGGTTGCAGTGGCCGGGAGCGGCCACTGCGCTCCAGTCTGAGCGACAGAGTGAGACTCCAACTCAAAAAAAAAAAAAAAAAAAGAGCAGACATTATGAGGTGTAGGCTTCAAAAGGAGCTGGAACAAGCATGCTATGATTTATATAAGTGATGGGAAATCTAAAGTTTCCAAATGACCTACATACCTATCTCTCTCCTCCTTTCCCCCAGCCCTTTCTCTCTCTCCCATTCTCCCTTTCTTTCTCTCAAACATGCCTCTCCTGAAATTAGAGGTCCGAGTCAGCCGAGATGGTGCTCTGCTCCCAGGCAAGCAATCATACCTGCTCTTTGATTTCTTGGAGCTTCCGGCTCTGCTCTCTGATATCATGGAGAAGCTGCAGTGCTTTGTCATCCTCCTGAGACACCTCCATCCGTGCTTGCTCCAAACTTCGCTTTAAGCTCTGCAGAAAGCAAAAATTTTAATAGGGATGCCCTGTGGATCCTGCTCTGTTTGAAAAGACTCATTAAGAGAGCTGCGAGCTGCAACTGCTGCGGAGACACCAGGATGGTTTCGGGTGACAGACCAAAGTTGACAACTTCCAGTTGGTTCCCGATTCCAGTTTTCATCCTGTAAAACCCTTTGGTTCAAGAAACATCAGCTCAACCTTGTGACCTTAGTGATCCAGCCTGAAACTGCATCCGCCTGTCTCCTGTCACCAGCTACCTATCCTAATGGATACTTACTTGCATGTTCCAGACTAAGCACCAGCCATTACTACCACCATTTGGAGGGTTACAAATTCTTTAAATTCTTTTCTGCAATATCAGTAATTTGAGGGCTCAACAGTATATGTGCCTCTTTCAAACTAGCAATGACTTCACATCCTCTGTCCAGTTGTCATTTAGGACTCCAAAGAGTCTAACTCTACTTCCTGCCTTATTTTTCCTGGACACCTTTCATCCATAATGCTTCAATGGCACTGAAATATATATCTGAAATATATAGCTGAATAACTTCACCCACCACTGAAAAGCAGCCAAGTCTGGAATGGAAACATAGCAGTTATTCTTAATCAGCCACGTTCTATAGATTTCCTCTTTCTTGTGAAAAAAACTTTAAAAATGTGTGATTCAACTTCTTAAGACTGTTTAACTGGGCACATTAAAAAAACACCTGAATGAAAAATTTAACAAGACAATGGAGAAGAAGACAGTCTACTCTTGTGAAGGAAAGAAAAAATGAAAGTCACATGATAAATAATGATAGAGGGGCTGAGTTTTCAAGGCTGTTTTCTTGTTGCTACGCTGGTTCTAGCCGATGAAGAATTAATGTCAGGCAGATCTGAAATCCGGTTTCTTGTACATACTTGGGAGTTTGCTTCCCAAAGCTGATTGTGTCAGACACAATGTATACCAGAGAGGATGGGATGGGAGATGTTAGGGCCTTTTGCCACTTGCTGCTCTAAGACGGCTTACTCCCATCTCCAGGCTCTGTGGTATCAGCATCTACCTGCACTTCCTGCTGGAAATGAATCCAACTTCTCACTTCCTGGGACCTCACGCCTGGCTCGTGCTACTCTGCAAACCACAGATCTTGCTTTTGTGCTCGCTCTCTCTCTCTCTACTTTCTGCCACTGGCTGTGATGTGCCTCATGAAGCTGTCATGAAACAGGATGAGACACATACAACAGGAAGTGCCACCTCCAAGGGAAGGGGGCTTGGGGGAAGGCTCACACTGCATTCTGTGATGTAGGTAGCAAGGTCCTGCTCCAGGAGGGATCTCTGAGTCTCAGAGGCCTTCAGCTCCACCTCCTTCTGACTAAGCACAGCCTCCACCTCTGACACTCTCCGATGTAACCGGGTCATTTCCTGCTCCATCTGAAATAAACACATCAACAGGTTAAAAAGGCCCTTGGAGGTTCATTAGGAGCAATCAAATCTCAAGCAGCCTCCAAAACCACCTGGTGGTCTGGGCTATGGCTAATTCTTCAAAAGTTAAGTTGGGATGGAAATACCATTGCTTCTTCGCCCAGGAGCGCACAGTTCTTCGTAAGGACAGTCACAAAATGCTAAGTCACTCCTCTCATTCAAGTCCCGGTTCACACTTGATCACTTCTCTAACCCAGTTAGCAAGGAAGCCACAATCATTTTTCACCTGTTTGCTTTTTATTTGGTTTTTGTTTTGTTTTTGCAGACGTCACTTTAATTTTATCCCAAATCCATCTTGATCCCCCCCATCTCCTTGCAAAGATCTAGAGGACAAATCCAGGACAGGGCAAGGAGATACGTATTCGTCTGCACTCTTAGGAGTCCCAGGCAAGCAGTGACTTTTATTAGTTTCCAGAGAGTTGTCTCTGGGCAGGAACAGTGAATGTTAAGAGACGTTGCACATAATCAACACCGTGGCCGCAGTGACATAAGCAGGAGTTTTTAAAGACTAGGAAGAGAGACTTCGCATCACTCAAAGCAGATGGGAGGCATCTCAGCCACAGGTGAGGACCCAGGCCACCTGCCGGAAGAAGCAGACATCTGGCTGGGTCATGCTGAGAAACGGGCTGTTTTAAATCCAGGGCCTCCTCTGGTTTAGATTTAAAGGATCTACGGCAACGGCAAGGCCCGAATTCATCTCCCTCTGAGCTGCTGGAGGCAGGACTTCAGCGAGGGAGGGAGCGCCTCGCTCTCTACGGATCAAGCAGCTCAGCGCCAGCAGCGGGCCGGGGCGGATCCCTTGGCATATATTGACGGGAGGATCCTGGAGCAAGGAGGGAGGCCGGCTGTGGAAATAAATACCTTGTGACACTTGTCCTGAGAGTCTTGTAGCTCTTTGCTTTTGATGAGAAGTTTCTTTTCCATGGAGCTAGTCTTGGCAGGGGAGTCCAGACCTGACACAACAGACCTAGAGAGAGGAAAACTAAAGTCAAGGTTGGGCTTCTCAGCAGGCAGGTCTGAGAAGCTTCTGTCAGAAACTGCAGCAGAGACAACGGACCCACCAGCATTCTGTGGCCACCTGCAAAGCTGGTTCAGGCAGCTTCTAATGACATCAGGGCCACAAGGCAGGGAGGTGGAAGGAAACAAGGATCAGAAAACAGGTGGCCCTAAGTGTAAGGTTGCCACAGACCTGAGGCAATGATTCAGTCTCCTGAGCCTCAGTTTGCAAATCTATAAGGTAGAATGATAATAAAAGTACCTAATGCACAGGAAAGCAGGAACATAAATACATGGCATGGTGCCTGACATGGCTTCATGCACTCACTCATTCACTCAACTGATATGCACTGTGCACCCACTCTGTTCCAGAAACTGTTCCAGACACTGACATACTACAATGAACAAGACAAGGTCCCCACCCTTCCTGGAGCTGACTTTCTACAGAAGGTAGACACAAAAACAAAATGACTGCAGATAATAACTTCTGGGAAAGAAGGAAACAAGATGATGGGATATGATAGAGGAAATGGGGTCGGGGCCATTTTAATCACAGAGGGCTCACGAAGGAGGTGACATTTGACATGAGACCTGAAGAATTAGAAGGTGTTGGTCATCCAAAGGTCTCAAAGAAACAAGTTCCAGGCAGGTAATAACAGATGCAAAGGTCCTAAGGCAGAATAGAGCTAACACAGCCACAATAAATGTTGTCAGTTATTATACTGATTGAAGTGTTATCTAATCCATTCCTAAATTAACCAGTTTGGTTCTGTTTTACTATATAAAAACATCTAATGCTTTTAATGATAAGCCAAAAAATGCTCCCTCACTCTTCCCAAAGATGCCTGTGTACTACTCCCCAGAAGCTGTGAATACGTTACCACACATAGCAAAAGGAACTTTGCAGATGTGATTAAGTTAAGGATCTGGGGGGGTGAGGAGGGAGGATTATTCTGAATTATCTGAATGGGTCAAATGTAATCAGAAAGGTCCTTATAAGAGGGAGTCAGAGGAGAGAAGGAGATATGACTATGGAAGCAGGGGTCAAGAAATCTGCAGACACTACACTGATGGCTTTGAAGATTGAGGAAGGGGCCACAGGTTGAGGATTGCAGGCAGCCTCTAGAAGCTGGAAAAGGCAAGGAAACAGATTCTTCCCTGAAGCATCTCAGGAGAGTGCTCCCTTACATACATCGATCTCAGCCCATTATAACCCATCTCAGACTTCTGACCTCCAGAACTGTAAGATAACACATTTGTGTTGTTTTAAGCCACTGAGTTTGTTACAGCAACAACAGGAAATTCATACACTTACAGAGCACTGACTACATACCTGGTTCAGTTTGAATGTTAGAATATGTTTCAACTCTTTATTCCTCAGAAGAACACTATGAAGGAGATATGATTTATGACCCTCGTTTTATAGATGAGGAGATTGATGCCCAGAGAAGCTAAGTAGCATGCCAGTTGATAAATGGCTTCTAGTAGTCTCAATAGGGTGCTGGGGTAGAGAGACTGGCTTGACACAATTGATATAAAACTCTCAGGAAAACATCCCAAAACTAACAAAGGATACCTTCCTGAGAGCGGACTAGAAGAATGCTCTCCCCACAGAAAGGACATACTTAGCCCACACACATACATATAACTCACACACCATGCCTCATCCCCAGGCGCAGTTAATTATGAGCAGAAATGAAAGTTCACAACCAGAGCAGCTGCCCTCAGTAGTTGGTACCCTGGGTACAAACACTGGATCAGTGAAGGACAGGGCCAGAACGACAATGGGCAAAGGTTCTTATGCACAGAGGGACATGTAAGAGCCCACCACTGCCCCCAGGCCCTTCTTTGTTGCCTTGGTAACGGAGTTGCAGGAGCTGGTTGTCAATGAGCATGCAGGTCTTACCAGCAGGTGAAAGTTCTGCCCTCTGCTGCCCCAAACTACTTCCCAGACTAAAAGAGGTCAGTTCCGTGCAACAATGCAAAATACCTCTCTCCCTGCAGCTCCCAGTGATGACAAGGGCTGGCATGCTATTGCTAACTCACTGTACCCCAGTGACAGCTGTCTACACTCACACTATAGGGCAGTCGAGTGAGTCAACACCCAGAGTCACGCTCCTCTGTTCAAAACCCGACCCCACTATTCACTAGGTGTTACTTCTCGGAACCTCAGTTTCCTCATCAGTAAAACAGAGATAATTCTCAGCCCAATTCAAAGGATTCTTGTGAGATTACACGTGTAAAGCCCTCAGTTCAGTGCCTAGCATAATGCAAAGGTTCAATAAAGATTACCCATTACTATTGTTTTTATCATTACTACCCATGCAACTTCGTAAATAGCAAATGCTTCACAGGCCTAAAACAGCCGCTTGAAAAGGTAAAACTCAGGGGGCTGAATTTGCTCTGCTATTATTCACATTAAAACAAATGTTGATTATTCATAGAAATGGGCAACAGGGATTGAAATCCAGAAATAAATCTTTTTTAAAATCTCACTTTCGGCTAGAAATTTTAACCAAGTTCTACACCTCTCACCAGCCTGTTTTCTTACCTAAATCTAGTCAACATACACACACACACCGCCGCCACCACCACCACCACCACCACCACTTTCTTTTCTTTTCCTTTGCATATAGAGATGAAATGGCCTTGAGTTTCCTTGCTATTTCCTTTATCCTGATTGCATTTGGGTGGATGGGCTAAAGAGAAAGACCCAAACCACCCAAGAAGGGAGGAATGATTCATAGACTGGGTCCCTGGCCATTCAGTGATCGAGAGTCACCCACATGTCATGAAGTCACACACATGACATGCGTCAGGGATGACAGCACAGGCCACAGTTCCTTGTGCCCAAACACAAAACTGACTCCCTTTTAAAAGAAAGATGGCAGGGGTGCATGATGGTGGGGTAGGATAGGATGTGGCTCAAAAAACGTAATAACACATGGCAGGCAGGCTCCAGCAGGACTTGCTGTTTAAAGTGCACTGCTGTGGGTACAAAATGCATTGCTTATTCACCAAAAAAAAAGGAAAAAAAGGCATTTCTAGGTCACTCATTAATGGGGTCCAGAATCAAGGAAACAGTGCAGCCCCACCCACCAGCATTTGCAGGAGATGACGTGGCAACACTCCTCATCACCCAAGGTCCAACCCCTTCATTCTGCTATTTTGATGCTTGACAAATGCTCACTGTTCAGAAGTTCTAAGTACAGCAATTAGGAGCTCTTCAGAATAAAGGTGCTAAGGAAATCATTTTTTTAAGAATAAATAAAAATCACATCTAAAAAAAGCTACGATAAGAATTCTGTGACTAAACTGAGCTTGTAACAACAATCTCATAAACAATCAATGGATTAGACAATGAGGCTGGAAGAAGGAGGGGAAAGGTCATGGCAGCTTTCTGTAACTTCTCTGGTAACTCAATCCAGCTGTACATCAGAACCACCTGGAGAGCTTTTAAGAAATATTGATGGCCTTTGGGAGGCTGAGGTGAGTGGATTGCCTGAGCCCATAGGTTCGAGACCCGCCTGGGCAGCGAGACCCCATCTCTACAATAAATCAAAAAATCAGCCGGGCATGGTAGCGCATGCCTGTAATTCCAGCTACTTGGAAGGCTGAGGCAGAAGGATCGCCGGAGCCCACCAGGTCGAGGCTGCAGTGGCCGGGAGAAGCCACTGCACTCCAGTCTGGGCGACAGAGTGAGACTCCAACTCCAAAAAAAAAGAAAAAAAGAAATATTGATGTGCAGGGCCCACCCAGACCAATTAAGTAAGAGGCAGACAGACTTGGAGTGTGGCCCGGGCAGCATCATTTGTATTAAGCTACCAAGTGATTATAACATACACACAGGATTGAGAACCATGGTGCTAATTAGAAGAAGGTGCTTGTGATTTACAGTCTAGACATTTAAAATTCATAGTATGACTATCCCTAGTGTTTAGTTCCATGTGGCATTTTGGCCAGGCCATTTGGTACTGTTGCATTTTGGTCACTCTTTGAGTAGAAACTTAATTTTGAAGTGAATCATGATGGGCTAAGAATTTCAAGACAATGCACAGGTATCAGCTGATGAGTAAAGCCTATTCCTCCCCATTTTAATTGGTCATTTAAAATATACCATTTCCGTAAATATCTATGAAAGACATATACTACAGATAGACATAGTTCGATTTAAAATATTCATATTCTATTTATTTTTCAAGGAGGCACAAGGCAATTCAACATCTAGCATCACTGGTAAGCTTTCAATATGTATTTATTTAGTGCATAGATCCTCTCCAGTAGATATTCTGAAATATCACAATTTATTCTCTTTTTCTAAGATTTGCAATAGCTATCCTTCTGACTCTCAAAGCAAAAGCAAATTACTGCTGATAATTGCATTATGCTAGAATTGGCCATAATGTAAATCATAGCTTGAGAGGTTCGATCTGGGATTGGCCTCAGAGCCACCAGATATACCAAATATTATTATGTATTACATTATAGTATTATATACATATTATATATACATTAATATCTTATATAATTTCAAAAATAGCCCTGTCCTCTTCAAGCAAGAACTCCACTAATCTAAAAATCACCCTAAAAAGTACCATTTCGTCACACATGATATTATTTAAAGAGCTGATACTATTGCTGCTTTAAGGAAGTGTGCAAAAGTCCCTTAACATGTTGGAACTCTAAGTCTATAGGTAATGGTAATGGGGTACAGAAATATAGTAAAGAAACTAATTATAAAGTTCTGTTGCCCCTAGAATGGGACAGAGTTTACCTGCTAACTAAAGAGTCTTTAAGATGTTTCCTTTGTTCTCAAAGTTTTCAACAATTTTTTTTTTACTATCTTCTATGAGAGAGAAAGAATATAAAAGCCCCATGATCCATTTGGGAGGTACCTGTAGACCAGCAGTTCTCAACCAGAAGAAATTTTGTCCCCCAGGAGACATCTGGCAAGGTCTAAAGACTTTTTTTATTTTTATGAAGAAAAAAATTAGCAGTCAGGAATGCTGGTCAGCACCCTACCATTCACAGTACCAAAACAAGAATTATCTAGCCCGAGCTGGACATGGTAGGATACAGGACACACCTGTAGTCCTAGCAACTCAGGAGGCTGAGGTGGGAGGATTGCTTAAGCCCAGGAGTTCAAGTTCAGCCTGGGCAACTAGCGAGGCCCCATCTCTTTAAAATAAAAATAGGCCAGCTGCGGTGGCTGAAGTCGGTAATCCCAGCACTTTGGGGGGCCAAGGTTAGAGGATTGCCTGAGTCCATGGGTTCAAGAACAGCCTGGGCAACTTGGCGTGACCTCATCTCTACAATAAATCAGAAAACTAGCCAGGCATGGTAGCATGCACCTGTAACTCTGGCTACTTAGAAGGCTGAGGCGGAAGGATTGCCTGAGCCCAGTAAGTCAACGCTGGGGTAGCCATGAGCATGCCACTGCTCTCCAGCCTGGGCGAGAGTGAGACTCCAACTCAAAAATAAATAAATAAATAAATAAATATAAAATTTATCAAGCCTAAACCGTCAATAGTGCCGAGTTGAAAAACACTCTTGTAGAGGATATAAAATAAAGGAAGCACAATTCCTGTTCTCAAGGAAGTAACAATCTGGGAAACAGAACTAACGACTCTACTTTTGCTAGCAGTAAGAGTACCCATTTATTGAGCATATACTATGTTCCAGGCACTGTACCTCACAGGTTATCTCATTGAGTCACCCCTTCGAGCTTATGAAATGCGTATCAGTGCCCATGGCACTAAGGGAGAGTTTACCCTATACTCTCTAAGCTCTCCTACCACATTATGATGATTTGTGGGGGGGTGCTGGGCAGTAGAGCTGGGGTTCAAAACTGAGACTCTGCCACCCAACTGTCATGGGTTCAAATCCCAACTCTGCTGCTTCCTGACTGAATGGCCTTGGATACACTCAAGAAAAGTGCTGCAGAGGCTCAGAAAGGCAAGGTCATGGAGGAAAAGGAGAATGGATCATGTGATATTCTCCAACTCCAAGCCTGAGACAGGGCAGTCACCCAGAAACAGCTCAACACACACACAAGAGCAACTCTCCCTCCCTCACTTGGGGGTCAGGGTAAATGGGAAACAGAGTAGATATTAGAAGCCAAGGCCGGTTCATGTTCTAGGTTCAACAAGATGCAGTACAATGAAGATGCTAATAAAAGAACATGCAGCCTGCCCACACATTGCTTGCCTACTCCTGGCCACATCTCGGATACACAGCCAGTTATCCCCATGGAGAGAAAAGGCACTTCTGAGCAGCAGGTGCACACAGCCACCCACCCACACACAGCAGTGCTGTCTCTTCAAGCACGAAGCCAAGTTTGGGTTTTCCTTTTTTCCAGCTTCTATTTTCTAGAAAAATTTACTCTGAAATCAACATCTCTTCCCGATATACACATCTGCTTTATAATTATAGCGGCCCAAAGAGTATTAATAGAGGTAATGGTATATGACACACAGGAAAGAGTGGGCTTACTGCTGCAGCAGGAAAACTTGTTTTCTTAAAATGTATTAGATGTGACCTAAAAATTGCTTTACACGCAACCTCAATATTCGTAAAAATTACAAAAAGCAATGTTTCTGGTGATGTCCCTATAAATAATCCATGTAACCCCCCCCAAAAAATGCCTTAACAAAGCTATTAACAGAATATTTCATATCAAAAGAGAATTCAATGTGTACTTCCATCCTACAATCAAGTCTACGTGTTGAGTACTCGCTAATCACTACTATAACGATTAAGAACATGCCTAAACATCAAGCCATCCATATACTCCCTTGGGAGGAGGACCTTATGCCTATAAAATATGCCACCAAACCACAGATCACAAATCCCAGATCTTCTTGGGACAACCAAGAACGGGTACTTGACACTAAAATGAGGGAAATCAAAATTAGCTCAGCTGAGGGCCACACCTTAATTGCGGCCAACAGCACTAAAAATACATGCAACTGCAAGATGTAATATGGTGCAAAAAATAAAAAACTCATCAGGATTCTGTTTCCAAAAATACACTGGCTTTTAAGATTGAGCATTCTGAAATTTATGAACTAATTTTATAAACCCACTTTAAAATACACAGTGGTAGCCATCATGAGCGCTTGAAAATATTGAAAACACTGCTCTCCTACAGAAAGTGTCAGAATCCGCCCCAATTTGGGGCACCACACACACACAGACACACATGCATACTGCATACCCACACATGCATACCTACTAACACACACACTACACATACATACACTCTGACACACAACCAGCAGTGGTCTCCAGTTGAATTAGAGCATTTTTTTTGGAATGATTAATATGCAGCTCAAGAATCATTTATCAAAAATCACACTATTAATAAAAGCATAGCTACTGACATGATTTTTAATACATTTCCCACCTCTAAGCTGTTGCCTAGCTTTACAGGTTAACTTCACTGCCATATTTCCACCTCTTGCCTAAATGACTGCAATAACTTAATGTACCTCCCTGGAGCCAAGTCTTGTTCCTCTGCTGTCTACCCTCCACACAATGGTCAGAGGGGCCCTTTGTAAAATGAGAACCAGATCTTCTGTGTCTCTGCTCAAAATCTTGCAAAAGCTTCCTATTTGGTGAAATTAGAGCAAAGTTCCAACCTAAAGGCCCTGCCAGCCTCAACTCAGAGCATGTTCCCTGTGTATGCTGAAGCTCTGGCTACCCCAAAGTACTTTCTGTTCACTGGGCACCCACAGGCTAGTCCCAGCCTCAGGGTCTTTGCCCTTTTTCCCTCTGTCTGGAATACTTTTCCCAGTTATCTTTACTAACTAGCGCTTTATTACCATTCTGACAGAATGCACTCTGTGTGGGCAAAGATTTTTTGTTCACTGTCACATCTCCAGAGCCTAGAAAGTATTTGGAACATATACTGGAAAGTATTTGGAACAGGCTCTCAAATATGTGTTGAATGAGTTAATCAATGAAGAAAGAAGTAAATGACTGTACATCTGCCCCCACTGGAATGACAGCTCCACGAAGGTAGGGGTTTTGTCTGTCTTATACTCACTGCTATAGCCCCTAGGACCACAATGGTGCTCACTGTGGACTTGGGAGCTGTGTCACCTGGGGAAGCAACTCAACCCTCTTGAATAAATATTCATATTCAGCTCAGGAAGGCCTTCCCCTGGGCACCCAATCTAAAATAGTCTCCACCTCCATCAGTCTCGATCCCAGCTCTGATTCCTTCAGAATCCTGACCATCAACTGAAACTGTTTTGTGTGTACAATAGTTACTTATCTTGTTTCTCCCCCACAAATGTTAGCTTCCTGAGGGCAGGGACCTTACTTATCTTGCTCACAGTTGTGTCTCATGACCCAGAACAATACACTTCTGTGCCCCAGGCAGCCACAGTTTAAAGGTCACAATGGGACAAAGGAATCCACAGTGAGAAATGTGTTGCACTGATGCTAGCACAAAAAAGCTTTCCAGTGCCTGCACCAGAGATGCCCAGCATGGGTTCTGATGCAGCAATGTCACAATGACACACACTCAGCCATCCAGGGGACACTCAAGCACTCCAGGGTGGGTGGAAACATGTGACATCTAGTCAGGGCACATGCACACTTCCCACTGGAACTAGATCCAAACCAGAAGCCTGGAAAGCATTTTGTGGAAAGCACAGGTTTAACTGATACATCACGGACTCCATTCAGAGTAAAAAATTGGATGGAGATATTAGGACATCTGTCAGGCACCCCATGTGGAGCCAGATTCTCTCAATGGGCAGAAACCAGCAAGATGTCTTTATAAGCAGGGAGAAAAATAGAGATGAAAGCACCCTGTACCCATCCTCACACCTAAACAACAAACATGAAATGAACACTCACTCTGCCCCTGGCGCTAACGCGAAGTGCTCTCCATGTCCCCAAAGCAAACCTATCTGACAGGCACTATTATACCCTCCACTTTATAGATTAGGGAATTGAGGCAGAAAGAAATTAAATGCCTCATTCGCACAAGCAAGGGGTGGAGCCCAGATATGAGTCCATGACCATCTGATTTCAAAGCCTAAACTTTTTTTTTTTTTTTTTTTTTTTTTTGAGTTGGAGTCTCACTCAGTCACCCAGACTGTAATGCAGTGGCCGCTCCCGGCCACCGCAGCCTCTACCTGCTAGGCTCCGGCGATCCTTCCGCCTCAGCCTTCCGAGTAGCCGGAATTACAGGCATGCGCTACCACGCCTGGCTGAGTTTTTGATTTATTATTGAGATGAGGTCTTGCTGCCCAGGCGGGTCTCGAACCCGCGGGGCTCAGGCAATCCACTCACCTCAGCCTCCCAAAGGCGTGGGATTACAGGCTGAGCCACCGAGCCCGGCAAAGCCTAAACTTTTAACAGGTGTGCTACAGTTTGCACAAAAAATAAAGAATGATTATGTCCAAGAAGTAACCAAAGCTTCATGATCATTTCCTTATCTGTGAATGATGAGTTGTTGCTGGGATTAAATGTCAGGCACTTGCAACAGTGCCTGGTATAGGATGAATTCTCAGCTAAACCAGCTCTTTCACCTTTATTATCAGACACGTCCATAGGTCCTGCATAATCTAGCAAAGTCATGAATGTTAGAGGGAGGGTAGGTTGTACAGTGATCCGGAAGCAAACAGACATGGGTCCAAGTCTGGACTTGTCTATTTCTACCTGCAGAACCTCAGGAAAATAATTTAACCTTGCTAAGCCTCAGTGTCCTCACTTGTAAATTGAGAATAATACCAGCTACCTCACAGAGTTATGGTGAGATTGTGAGGACTTAATGAGATAATGCATGTAAAGCACTCAGCATAGTTATGGGCATACAAGCTTCCATTAGTAGTTGTATAAAACAGCTAGTTGTATTCAACAGCTTCCATTAGTAGGTGTTGAAAACGTGCAGAAGGTATTGGCATAATCCCTGGCCCTTCACCATAACTCAGTTCAACAAAGGTTCAATGAAGACCTTTCGGGGGCAAGGCACTGTTTCAGGCTAAAGAAGGAAAACATGGTCCTGTCCTTAATAAGCCTTGAGCAGCTTGGCCAGACAACACTACTGAAATGACTCAGTAGGGGACAAAAGGGAGGTACAAATGAACAGGCAGGCTGGGGTCTTGGCATACCAGGACTGAATACCAAGTTCAAGAGCAGCCATTAATTCTGTGCACATTGGGATGCTATTAAAAGTCTAAGCAGGTAAATTACATCATCCAACCTATGCTTTGGAAGAAGTCCACCTTTTGTGGAGAATGGATTACAGCCAAGAACACCAAAGACAAAGAAATCAGTTAGGAGGCTACTGCAATAGTCCAAGCAAAAATTCACGTGGTGAGGACAGAAAGATGGGCATGGATGCAAATGTCATCTTAGAGGCACAACATGGAGAACTTGGCAACTGATGGGATGGCAGGGGAGGCAGAAAAGAGTTTATGATGGCTCAGCTTTCTTGCTTAGAAGGGTAGGAAAAGTGGTAGTTTCCTGAATAAAAGGAGGAAGGGAAAACTAGCATCTAGTGGCTTACTGAGTGAGAGAGCAGGTCTGTCAGTGTAGGGAGGGAACAGAGGACATAATGGTGAGAAACTAGTAAAACATCCTGTTGATGATGAATACAGTGCATGATAGGAGGAAGGCCATAAGAAAGTAAGAGTTGGTTGGGCTCAGTGGCTCAGTCTGTAATCCCAGCACTTTGGGAGGCCAAGGCAAATGGATTGCCTGAGCCCATAGGTTCGAGCTCAGCCTGGGCAATTTGGCAAGACCTCGTCTCTACAATAAATCAAAAATTAGTTGGGCGTGGTAGCACGTGCCTGTAGTTCCGGCTACTTGGAAGGCTGAGGCAGAAGGATCACCGATGCTGCGATGGCCGTGAGTGTGCCACTGCACTCCATCCTGAGCAACGGAGTGATACTCCAATACATACACACACACACACACACACACACACACACAAACACACACACACACACACACAAAGAAAGTAAGAGTTAAAGTCAAGGAACTGAAAGAGAACACTAAGAACCGACTAGAAAGAGAACTGAGAGTAGAACTTCAGGGAACGATGCATACATTTCAAGGGCCTGAAATGGAAGACACAAAAAGTGAGAATGACAATCAAAAGCATAGTAGGAGGCTGGGTACAGTGGCTCATACCTGTAATCTCAGCTCTTTGGGAGGCCAAGGCAGGAGGACTGCTTGAGCCCAGGAGTTCAAGACCAGCCTAGGCAACATAAGGAGACTTCACCTCTACAAAAATAAAAATTAAAAAATTAGCTGGGTATGGTGGTGCATGCCTGTAATCCCAGCTAATCAGAAGGTTAAGGCAAAAAGATCACCTGAGCCCCAGAGGTCAAGGTGAGCCATGATTATGCCACTGCATTCCAGCCTGGGCATCAGAGTGAGACCCCAACTCAAAAAAAAAAAAAAAAGAAAGAAAGGTGGGAGGAAAGTCAAGAGCTGTAATAACAGAAGAGAAGAAAGTAGAATGTTGTCCTAAAGAAATATGGTAATCATACAAATAAATGATAGAAATTTGTTAGGAATGAGAAATTTACTTTGTTCATAATGCAGAAATATAAACAGTTGTATAGATGAGAATTCTGCACAGATACCAATGTTTCTGTGGAAATTGGCAAGTTGTGTCTAAAATTTATTTGAAAATTCATTTAATTAAATTACTCAAAGCGAAGTTGAAAAAGTACAGACAGTCTTAGCTATTGCAATAAAACTTGAAAAGGAAACAAAAGTTGTATAGATTTGGAAGAAAGAAATAAAACTGTAAAAAAAAAGAAATGTGATAATCAGCGGTACCATGTGGTGAGGTGGAAATCACTAGTTTTGGTAGAATGGTGTAATTGGTGGCTTCTGAGACAGTCATTTCAGGAGTGTTGTAGAAATGGAAAAGATGTGTTGAGTGTAACCTATTCTTTTACGAAGTTTGTCAGAGAGAGGTCGGGAGATGAAAAGCAAGCAAAGCAGAGATAATTGAGAGAAATTCACTTAGGCAAAGGAAGAAATGCCAGACTGGCACAGCGCTTGGGAACATGTAGCACCATTTAGTCAATGACTGTATTCTTAGGGATCCCAGGCAACCATGCAAATTAGCATGTGTAGGCCAGCAAAAAACACACTTGACAGATCTTTTGGAACCTAAGCTTCAGGATTGGGCTAGGATCGTCTGGATCAGATTTCCTAAAGGTATCTTTAAGACGAATGAGAAGGCGGTAGAATGGTCCTGCCAGGGCTGCAAGGCAGGCACGCACAGTCTAAATAGAGAACAGAATAAGGCAAGTAGGAGAACAAGCTGTGCTTGACTAAGAGAAGGAAGAAACTGAATGAGCAAGAGGAGAGAAAGCCCAATACAACACACAGAGGCAAACGTTAAACAGATCCAGATAATGGTGGAAGGGAAACAACGCAAGGCACTTGAAGGCAGTAACCATGGGCAGAAGTTGGTTAAGGTTTTTGAATTTATCTGAGAAAAACAGCAGATACCTGCCTTCATGAACCAGAGAAGACTCTATTATTGTTGCTGACTATTTAAAAAATCAAATCACAAGCCAGGTTCGGTGGCTCAGTCTGTAATCCCAGCACTTTGGGAGGCTGAGGTGAGTGGATTGCCTTGTTCAAGACCCGCCTGGGCAACTTGGCGAGACTGCATCTCTACAATAAATCAAAAATTAGCTGGGCATGGTAGCGCATGCCTGTAGTTCCAGCTACTTGGAAGGCTGAGGCACAAGGATCACCAGAGCCCAGCAGGTCAAGGCTGCAGTGGCAGGGAGCAGCCACTGCACTCCAGTCTGGGTGACAGAGTGAGAGACTCCAACTCAAAAAAAAAAAAATCAAATCACAAATAAGACTCATTCTAATGGGGGTTTAGGTAGCAAGCACAGTAACAAAGAACCTTTGGCTGGATATGGAAAGGAAAACAATTTTTTTTTTAGTTGGAGTCTCATTCTATCACCCAGGCTGGAGTACAGTGGTACACTCATGGCCACCCCAGCATCGACCTGCTAGGCTCAGGCAAAACTTCCGCCTCAGCCTTCCAAGTAGCCAGAACTACAGATGCACACTACCACGCCCTCCTAAGTTTTCGATTTATTGTTGAGACTGAGGTCTCACCAAGTTGCCCAGGCTGGGCTCAAACCCCTGGGCTCAGGCAATCCTCTCGCCTTGGCCTCCCAAAGTGCTGGGATTACAGGCTTGAGCCACTGCGCCTGGCCAGAAAACAATTTTTAAGGGAAGATTCTCCAACCTCCGAGTATTTCAATGAAAATGAAATAGGACTAATTGGAGAGTTCAGACTGTCTTCCACTGTAATAAGGCATCCCAGAACAGACGGAAGGCAACTGAAATTCCAAAATATAGATTTAAGTAGACACAGATGATAGAGTCATCAACAAATACAGAGTTATAGCCATAAAAATGATTTAGATCCATTCACCAAATGCCTACTGAGCAACACATATATGATCAGCCTGAAGATGTTGTAGAGAATAAGGTCAGTGCAGTTTCTCCCCCTTGCTGAGCTTACGCTTTAACAAGTGACTCTCAGAGAGAATATATATGCGTGGGTTTATGTATGTGAGTGAACACACACACACACACACACACACACACACACACACGAGTAAAAGTCTCTAAATGAGAAGAGAGAGAAATCTAAGAACTATGCAGTAGGAACTATACAGTCTACCTACTCCATAAACTCACAGAGACTGAAAACAAACCTAGCATTCACACCTGCCTGTCAGCTCTCATCCCACTCTGCCCTAATCTCATCATTCATTATCCCCCACAGTGGGCCTCCACTTCTGACAAGCATGTGAACCTGGGCACCCCACACAGATTTCCTAATTTCTCCCGCCTGTGGCTTTATACACACGTTGCTGGGGTTCAAGTCCCAGCTGAGCCACTCGAAGCTATATGACTTTAGGAAAGTTGCTTAATCTCTCTGTGCCTCAGTTTCCTCACTTCTAAAATGAGAATGATGATAGTATCTTCTTGGGATGCCATGCAGTTTAAATGAGTTAATCTGCGTAAAGGGCCTGGAACAGAGTCTGATACAGTTGGTGCCCCATAAAGATGAGCTGTTATCACCCTACCCACCTGAAATTCTCTCCACCTTCCTCTGCACTGATCCAAATCCAATGTCTTTTAAAAACTGACCCAAATATTTACCTTCTATTAGTATGTTTACAAGCCCAGTCCCAGCATACATATTTACTGAGGGCCTATCACATCCTATTATGCTCCTGGAAAACCAAATGAATAAGACTCGGGCCTGCCCTTGAGATTACAGTCGTCCTGGACACATATTCCAAGGAAGATCATCAAGATACTTGCTCATGGACATAAACCATTAAGTGTTCTCCATTGGGCTTTGCCTTATTCCTCTGACTTTCCTAACACATTTATATGTACAATTTGTACTCTGATATTCTGTAGCAAAGGTGTTTGCTTTGTGTTCTCTGAATTGTTTCAATATACCTGCTTTGACTTGCCCAACTTGATGGGACAGTACCCACTCTGAGACTGGAACTTCTAATTCTGTCCTCCAATCCACTCCTGTCCAATGAGCACCCATACTAACAGGCAATTGCATATTAACCCTATGGCTGGTCAGATTTAAGTATCTCTAGCAGAAAATTCCCAGGACCTGGGAAGCTGGGCTTTGAGTCTGGTGTGCCTCTGGGCTACCTAATTTTTACTAAGTCCTTTCCATACCCTCATGGCATGTACAGAAGGACACTACACAAATACGAACTAGTAAATTACTAATAACAAATACAGTAACCATGAATGTTTATTGAGGCTTGTCCATGTGCCAGGTACTAGATAAAGTATTTCACATATTTCATTTAATCCTCCCAACAATTCTATGAGAAAGGTTATCACTGTTACCCTACTTTGCAGTTAAGAAAACTGGCATGCAAAGAAGCCCTAACAGAGGAAGGAAGAGACACCAAAAACTGGTTCTCTAAAAATTTAGGAAGGCAGCCACTCCTTGTTCCAAAGTGTTTAAATGGCTGGGTCCATCACTCCATCTTCAGATCCACCCAAAAGGAAAGGAAAAAGCCCCGAGTCAAAAAAAGAGAGTGCCCCTTCCTAAAAACAATCTACTCAGACACTGTCATCCCACAAATTCCAATTTCAACAAGATCCCACGACTACTCTAAGATTTCCAACTTCTCCTAAAACATACCACCAGCATGGAAAAACTAAATAAATAAAACCGGGTTTTACCTTCTACAGTTTATACTAAAGGTTTACAGAAATGCACTATTTCAGCAAGAGTTTAAATGAGGCAGCGCCTCAACCTAGGAGGAAAGACCTGAAGAATTGTACCCCATGCTGACAGGGGAGGGAAGAGAGCTGGATCTGTTTTATTTTTAAACCTTTAACATGCTGATTTGTTACTACCCTACTATTGTAAAGTTGAAGCAAACAGAGGCTCAGAGAAACACCCAGGCATTCAGAGCTTGGGGATTTGGTTTGGATTATTGTTGACTAAACAGGAAAAGAGCTACCAGACAGATACTCTCCAAGAGTGATTTCATCATAATCCCACCCCAAAGACAACCAAACCTGGTTCTCTAGACTCCTTTCTGCTCCCACCAACTCAAGCTGCAAGGAACTCCCACTACGCCTCAGCCACTGAAATGTTGCAATCAAAATTCTTGCTAAACCTAAAATAATGATGTACTCAATGGCTGGCTTAAAAATAGTCTGGGGTCCCAAAATAAGGATCCGAAAAAGTGAGGCACAACCACAGAATTTAAATCATATGTCTTCATGAAAATCCCTCATTCATTCAGCTCCACTGCTGAACATTTCATTCAATTCACTGATAGTAAGTCTGGGGTCAATTTACCTAGCACAGTAAAGCAACATCTGCATTTTCCTCAGTGGTGTGAAGAATGAGTAACAGCACAGATAATCAATGTGTGTAATAAAAACCTATGACGCTGAAAACAGAGAGGAGAGAACAAGAAACTCAGGAAGAAACACAGAGTCACTGGTGGCACCCTCAGAAAATACTTCCCCCGCCCCCAATGAATTTTGTAACTATATGTCAGTTAAACTGCAGGAGCTGCTAAGTGATGTCACTGCTTCTCTTTTATTGGGTTCCTAATTCATCATAATCCAACATGTCCAGGGAGTCACCGACATCCAACAGGTGGAGTGAATTCTAAAATGATGCCATAGGTTTCATTCACAGGGCTGCCCACGGCAGAATAGCCAAGTCTGGCAGCAACATCACATAACGAGACACAGGATGAAAGAAAATCTTTCTGATTCCAACCCCCTATTGCCATGGAAAAGATATTAAAGTTCCCCAAAGATAGGAATACTCCAGTGTATCTTCCAGATAAGAAATACATGGTTTTATTTGCATGGACCTTTTTTTTTTAAATGAGAATCTTATCAAACATTCCATTGGGGCAGGAATAGAAGCTCATTTTATGTTCTAGAGATACAGTTTAAACTACCAAAGGTAAAATAGCAAGTCTCCAAATACAGTAAGCAATATAAGCACAATCTGGACAAAGGGATCATGAGAAAATTAAATCAACAAATATTTATCGACTGCCTGGGCCTTGCTGAGACGCCCCTGTCATAGAGCTGCCTAAACTGAGCTTTCTGTGAGAAGCAGAAAGATACAATTAGAGTTTTCCTGAAAATAAGCAATTAATCACACACAGCTTTAGATTAATTGCAATGCCTAAGATCTTCCACATCATTCTGCCTTTTCCCCAGAATTCCAACTCCCTTGGTCTTTCAGATCACTGATTAACACCCTAAGTGAGCTTCCATTCTGACCCAGACAAGCCCACTACTAACCAGATCTAGAACTCTCCACACGTCTCCTTCCCATTCGATTTGTGACCTTCAGTGTGCTGCGTGTGTCAAGGTTACACTGCCCACTAACCAAGCATCCTTTAACATCAGGCCTCCACTTCTGCCCTGCTCTTTGATGCCAAGGCAAAACCTCCCAGTCCTGCTGAGCCATTTCAAACATATCAAATGGCACATTCAACAGCTAGTTAGCTTTCTGCCTTTCCTACCATCATCCAGATTGCTTTGGGGTTGTGAAGCAAATCAACCAGAAAGGCACATCCAATACTATCAAAATCCATCCCAAATTGTACACCCAGGCCCTAGGGAGCAGATAAAGAAAGACCACCTCAACATCTTTCAACAGAAAAACCTCTCTCAAATTTAATCACGGTCCACAGCCCTATTTTCCCAATTCCCCACAACAGTCTGAAATCTTTTCAGGAACGTTACTGTCAAAATAGCACCCATGGGGAGACACCATCCAGGAACTAACATGACGTCCCTTTAAATCAATATCTAAGCCACAAACACAACAAACGGAATAAATGCTGCCAACGAGAAAATCAAATTCTGCAAATCTCCTATGTGGGCAGCAAGTAATTATCACGATTACCCCTAAGAGCCTCAAAGTGCAGGGGCCAGGATGCCTGGGGAGTAACACCACTGGTTGAAGACCTTCCCGGGGAACTCACTCCTCTGAAAACAGAATGCCATCATATCATGAGAGAATGAAGCAAGATACTGACCTCCCATATCCACAAGGGCTACTGCATTTTACAGAAATTCCAGGAGGCTCCTGGAAGCCTGGACCCTCTAATCCCAAGTGCCGCGCTAAAGCATTTTTAAAAAGCTTTTATAAGAATGAAGAAAGACCTACCAAGTCAAGAGGTTGACAGTGTCATTTATATGTCCATTTTCTAGTCTCCTGGTCTGGTTTTTTATTTTCCCCTGCAAAGTCCGGTTTCTGTGAATCAGTGACTCTGCTACATCATACTCCCTCCTGGTGGCTCACGGTAACGGGGCTTGCTCTGGCCGCCAGCGCTCTACCAGCTCAGAGAGGCTCAGCTGCCAGATCCCTGATCTTGCAGCATACTTGGAGAGACGCCGAGCACCATCTCTCTGTTAGAGCTCTGGTTCAGCCACTCGCAGCTCAGTTAAACCCATCAGGAAACCTCTAGCTTATGAGACACAGTTTTTAGGATTCTTTCAATACAGCCAAGATAGCAACCCCCATCCACCCACTTGAGAGATAGATATATAGATGGATTAAATAGAGGGACAGCTCATCCTAACTCCTGCACATTTCTCCTCTGACCAAGGATCTGCACTGCTAGAAATCTCCCACTATTTCTTCCCTGCTAAAGAAGACCAAAGACTGCACAACTAACCCAAAGTACCCAATTGACAATGAGGATGCCACAGACAGGAACAGGTACCTCACACACTGCAAAATGACAATATTAACAGTCTACCCCCACAAAGCCCAAACAGGTAGACAGCTTTCCAAAGGCAGGCTGATTAGCAGCCTCCCCCCACCCTACCCCCCCACCACCACCACCTTGGGCTCTGTATGCCTTGCATCAATACAGGTCCCTTAGAAAGTCAAATTTTTCACTTACTCCGATCTACCAAGAATCCCCAGTGCCTTGCTATATGAAAACCCCACAAACGGCAGTTCTTCGCCCGAGAAACCTGAGGGGCTCAGCTGGCACGGAGAGGATGAAACCCACGAATTCTTCTCTGGTTCATCAAAATTGGAGGTGTCATCATCAGACTTGAGGGTGGGAACGAAGGGGGGAGGAGCTGGTTAAAGAAAAACAAGAAAGGGGGGGAGAAAAAAATTCAGCCGGATTCAACACTGTTGCGGAGAAGATCGTCTTACTCCTTCGGCGCTGGCGATGGCACTGCAGCGCCTGCTTTCAATCTAGCTCGCAAAAGCAGACCCAGCCTCGGCTCCTACAGCAACAAGATATTAACCCCTTCTCTGCCAACATGGCCACCAACCCGCAGACAGACTGTCTTCCCGCCTGCGGTAAACTGAAGGATAAACTCAAACAGGTCACTTGGGCCAAGGAAAGCTCTTGGAACACTCATTTGGACAAGTCACTCGTTCCTGCAATTTCCAGAAGGCTTCTACAAAGCACCCGCTAGCTAGTACCAGGATGCCAGATGACCTAAACCTATGTACTCCCTCTTCCAGTTACGTCTAAATTATTAATATTTCGTGCTAATCATTGAAACAAGATGGGACATCTACATTTCTACATTAACCAGAATGAGAGAAAGGAACGGGAAAGAGGATGTGAGATTCTGGAACTCATGTTAGGATACCACTGCAGACTAGTTCATTCATATCTGGACATGTCTTACTCCGAGATCTTATGAACCACTTTTTTTTTTAGTTCATTATCCCTCCTCCCCAGTGCAATCATGCCCATCAAATCCACCGCAGTTTAATCAGCATAATGAAACACAAGCCAAATAAAGTTCCTCCCAATGATTTACAGCACCCCTGCGTGCTGAGGTGGGAATGCACGGATGGAACATATGTGGTTCCTACCTCTTTACGGCATGACTCCCAGCTAGGGGAGTATTACATCTTCTCCACTTCCTGTCGACCTACTAAGTTCTTTCAGTCAAGGAGGTGGACACACGTCCATCAGTCACCAGGAGGCTGCCCATCGTGGTGGGCTCCCGGGGGTGTTCCCAGCCAGCAGTGTTACCATGGCTGCAGGCTGGGGTGTCCGCAGCTGGCCGGCCAGGCGAGTTGGCAACCCAAGCATCACATCCCCCGCAGTGCAGACTGCATGCTCCCCACTCCGTGCATGCTGTAACCCCACCTGGCCGCCTGCGTGGCAGGGGCCAATGCCTACCCGAGTGACAGAGCAGCATGAGTCACTGCCCACCAGGGCTCGCTAGAGCTCCCCCTAGGACGCTTGTCACAGCCCTTCGCAGTCCAGACTTCTTTTTAACTCTTCATTTTCTGGACAAAACTGTGTGCCAGATATGAGCAGCCAAAAGATCTGGCTGTTTTCAAAGTTCCCCAATGACAATATCTGAAGCTGTGTTAGGAAGTAACTAGAGTGAGGAAGGGGTGTGGAGGGGAGAAGAGATAAAGTCAGGGGTCTGGCTGCTCCTGGGAAGTACAAAAGCACATTCTCAGAGCTTCAGGTACACAGAGATGAGGTGAGAGAGTGCAGAAGATCAAAAATGCAAAAAGTGCACGACCAGAAAATTATTTAACACCTCCAACTTCTCAAGAGAATTTAAATCTTCCCTGTTAGTGTCAAAATCTACTTGCTTAATACTTTAAAAATTAGCTGATGGAAAGAAAAATGAGAATGAATGCTTCAGCCCTCATCTCATGTGTACTCCCATCAACACGGGTTCAAATCCAACCTGATTTCAATTAACCAATACATTTTTTATAGCAAAAAAAACTTAATGAAAATTACATTTCATAAGGATCAAAAAGAGGTTTTTTTCATCCCATAATAAGGAAACTCAAATAAAGACTGAGGAAGTGTATGGAGAGAGATATGCAGATGATATCGTTATGGAAGCAGAATGGTTAATGGCACATGCTATGGACAATGACTGAGTTCAAATCTCAGCTCCACCACTTACCACTTCTGTGATCCTGGTAAAGTTACTTAACCTCTCTGGGCCTCAGTTTCAATATGGGAATAACTACCTCAAAGGGTTGGTGGGAGGTCTATATAAAGTGTTTACACAGTTCTCGGCCTACAGTAAACACTCTATAAAGGTTACCTGCTATAATTGTTACTGCTCATATCAAGTGTGTATTTATAACAGACCTCACAGTTATCGAAGGCTAGTGAGACACAGCAGAATCTGTGTTGAATAGTCTGCTTTCCTCCACAAGGCCACAGAGTCGTCCATGTGGATGTTTGTGTTAATCATATCATATCATTTAATTCCTAGCAGAATTTTAATTCCCCTTCCATTATATACTAATTTATCTTTAGAAGACCAAAATAGAATTCCATTTCTGAGTGAGGAGTATGATTAATAGAGAGGTAAAAGCCACCTTCGGAGAAATAATTATGATTCTGAAATCCCGTACTGTAAAATAAGATTCATCTGTAAAACTCCATCATGCTCAAAGCTAGCTTAATGTGGTCGAAATTAGAAAAAGGGCTCGGTGGCTCAGCCTGTAATCCCACGCTTTGGGAGGCCGAGGTGAGTGAATTGCCTGAGCCTGCGGGTTCGAGACCTGCCTGGACAACTTGGAGAGACCTCATCTATACAATAAATCAAAAAAATTAGCCAGGTGTGGTAGCGCATGCCTGTAGTTCCAGCTACTTGGAAGGCTGAGGCGGAAGGATCACCGGAGCCCAGCAGGTCGAGGCTGCAATGGCTGGGAGCGTGACACTGCACTCCAGTCTGGGTGACAGAGTGAGACTCCAACTCCCCCAAAAAAAAAAAAAAAAGAAAGAAAGAAAAAGGGGCAGATAATCATCAAGCTAAAAGGAAGGAGAAAATGTGAAATATACTAGCTGGTTACAGGTGAGATCCACAGCACAGATTAAAAACTAGGGATATAAACCTCTAGACAGGAAGTCAGTTAAGTACAGGAAGAAAGTTTGAAAAGCAGAGCTTCTCAGGACTACCCTTTGGGGATGGGGAGGGGGGGAAAAAGCCACAGCCTCAAGCCAAAGAGAAGTGAGGGAACTGGGAATACTCTGCCTTCCAGAAAGTGACGAGGACACTCACCTTTATCCCAGGCCCTTTAGTGGGAAAGATATAAGATGGCCTGTAAGAAACTGCAACCTGAAGTAGGGTGTCTACATTTACAATATCCTGCTACAATTCAAGAAATTAACATAAATACAGTCCAGGATCACTAAGTCCTTAGAGTACTCCACAAGCAGAAAACAGCTTGCAGGGGCACTTTTGCAACCCAAGGCATACAGGACTCATCCCCATTCCCACCTACACACACACAAAATCCTTACTGGAAACAAGTTCACAATAAAAAAAAAAAAAACTATAAGTAACAAGGAAATATAAAACACCCAAGGATACAAACATCCATGAAGAAATATCAGCAGATACAAGAAATGGGAGGATTAGCCCTCCAAAAACTGAAGATAAAAGAATAATCTAAAATGAACCATAAAATAAAGTTCAATTTATTATCAAGGAAAATGAGTAGAAATTCTTTGTTTGTTTGTTTGGTTTGTTTTGTTTTTTTGTTTTGGGGGGGTTTTTTGAGTTGGAGTCTCACTCTGTCACCCAGACTAGAGTGCAGTAGCCGCTCCCGGCCACTGCAGCCTTGACCTACTGGGCTCAGGCGATCCTTCCGCCTCAGCCTTCCAAGTAGCTGGAATTACAGGCGCGCGCTACCACACCCAGCTAATTTTTTTATTTATTGTAGAGATGAGGTCTCGCCAAGTTGCCCAGGCGGGTCTCGAACACGCAGGCTCAGGCAATTCACTCACCCTGGCCTCCCAAAGCACGGGATTACAGGCTGAGCCACCGAGCCCGGCCATGAGTAGAAATTCTAATGAAAGAACATGATACTTTGAAAAAGAACCAAGTACATTTGAAAGGAACCATACAGAACTCCCAGGCATAAAAAGTATTGTTGTTGAATTTGAAGTTTAAAAACTCATTGTCTATGTTATACAGCAGATTAGATACAACTGGAGAGAAACTTGATGAACTAGCAGTTACATCTGAGGAAATCACATAGAAGAACCTTGTTACTTAAAGTGTGGTCTATATGCTGGCAGCATTGGCATCACTCAGGAGCTAATCAGAATTGCAGAATCTTAAGCCCTGTCCCACACTCACTGAATCAAAACCTGAATTCTAACAAGATTCCCAGGTGGTTCACAGGCACACTACAGTTCAAAAAGCATTCATACAGGATTCAACACAGTGACAGAGATGAAAAACCTGAGAGGTCAGCAGACAAAGACAGAATCAGAAGGGCCAATGCGTATCTAATAGGAGCATCAGAAAGAGAGCAGAGAACTACTTTAAAATCTGGATGCCATGTTTTAAAAAGATTGTGTAAAACTTGGTCAAGTCCAAAAGCTACCAAGTATATGACCACATCTATCTTGGGGTGAGTAATTCTATTTCTTGTGCCTTATGTCTTTTGATCCTTATAAAATGTGCTTGTCTTTTGCTTTTAAAATGGTATTATTAGATCATTGAAATCATATTGGTATTTTTGAGTCTATGTTGATGGAGGTACACATGGCATCCCAATCTCTCTCTCTCTCTCTCTCTCTCTCTCTCTCTCTCTCTCTCTCTCTCTCTCTCTGACCTTCTCTTGCCTTCCTTTCACCTGCTCCTTTCTCTCCCCAAGGCAGGACTTTTCTCCAACCTTTCTTTCTTGGAGCTAGCCAAATAGATATTCTCTAACCTAGTTTTTCTGATTGCAGGTCAAAAGACCCTTATTTCAGAAGGGGTGCTGCTCCATACCCTGAAGGAAGAAATGCTGCACAGAGAAGCCTAGCACATAGCATAGTGCCTCACACATAGTAGGCGCACAGTAAATATTTGCTGAGCAAATAGGTAATTAAATGACTAGAAGATGGGTCTAATCAAGAGAGCACTTACCATAACACAAGCTACAAAGGTGCTTGATGTTTGAGTTAAATGAAGAGGGTTTAAAAGTCAAAATTGTTCTGTCTGAAAAATATGCTAATAAGTGCCTATTATTAATATTTTCTGATACAGTATTATGAAATCATCAGCTTCCCCCACTGCCACATACATTAATGACAAATAAGAAATCATATATTAAGATCTATTGCTCATTGGTAAAAGCCATGAAGAAAAATAGGAAAAAGAAATCTTTCCCACTGGGCATGGTGGGCTCAAGTCTGTAATCCCAGCACTATGGGAGGCCAAAGCGAGAGGATTGTCTGAGTTCAGGAGTTCGAGATCAGCCTGGGCAACTTGGTGGAAATCTCATCTCTACAATAAATCAAAAATTAGCCAGGCATGGCAGCATGCACCTGTAGTTCTAGATACTTGAAAGGCTGAGGTGGAAGGATCGCCGGAGCCCAGCAGGTCGAGGCTGCAGTGGCCGTGAGCAGCGTGCCACTGCACTCCAGTCTGGGTGACAGAGTGAGACTCCAACGCCAAAAAAAAAATATCTTTCCCTGTATATTTTTTAAGTAAATCAATCTGCTTGAGGTAATATCAGAGCATATTCTCCTTAGTGGCAGAGGTTGTACAAGTAACTTCTTGAGGGTTTTTTTTCCTCCAGTTTTAAGAAAGATGGCAGAACAAGGCTTTCAGAAACAAGAGCTATTTTAAGAGACATAGTTAATTTCTTCTTCTATAAATTTTCTCTCTTTTTAAATCCTAACATTAATTAAAAGCTCTTGGGGGGGATGTATCATTTTCTCAAATATTCAAAAAAGGAAAAAAATTTAAGAAGAAAAAAATAGGTCCTCTTGGCCCTACTTCTTTCTAACATGCTCCATTGAATTCTATTCAGCATATAGACTAACACCTAGAACAGTATCTGGCTCTCCTTATTCAATGTGTAATGTCTATTTTGTTAAAGGAATGAATCAATAACAAGAACCTTGGATGTGGGATAATGCCTGAGACCCAATGTGCTACTCCATGCAACATGTCACATCAGAAAACACAAGTAATGATATGCCACAAAGTATCCAATTTGGTCATGAAGTATTGGCAGGTTGGAAAAAAAAAAAACACACCTGAGCCTAGTAAAACTCCCAAGACTTTTAATCATCACTATGGATTACAGAAGTGGGAGATGAATAACAGCCAGCACTGTGTCACAAAGAACGAAGGCACATAAATAAACACTGTGTGATGATATGAGTCAGGACTGTGCCTGGAACACAGTGGGCATTCACTAATATTAAATCAAAAACACTTTCAACTTCATTCTCTCTACCCCTGCCCCTTTAAAAATTTTTAAGTGACTAATTAGGTGCTATGTTGAAATCTAAAGGAAAATTACCAAAAAATTAGGTATCTTCCAGTTGCTTAAAATCTGAAGCACTGATGTGATCATACTTATCAATGTTATGAAGACAGAAATGAAAAATAAGTGAAGAGGAGGATATTTATGTTATTTATTTATTTATTTATTTTTTGAGTTGGAGTCTCACTCTGTCACCCAGACTTCTGCTCCCGGCCACCGCAGCCTCGACCTGCTGGGCTCCGGTGATCCTTCCGCCTCAGCCTTCCGAGTAGCCGGAACTACAAGCATCCGCCACCACGCCCAGCTAATTTTTTGATTTATTGTAGAGATGAAGTCTCGCCAAGTTGCACAGGCGGGTCTCAAACCCACGGGCTCAGGCGATCCACTCACCTCAGCCTCCCAAGGCGCAGGATTACAGGCTGAGCCACCAAGCCTGGCTTATTTATGTTGTTTAGAGATCAGGATGTGGGTGTGAAAAACAGAGATACATAAATGGAGTGAAGGCAAGTTTTGCAGGTGGGGATGCAGGAAAGTGTCATGGAGGGTATTGAATCTCAAGAGTTGGTTAAAAGGTATCTTCGTGGGCTGAAATGGGGAAGAGTGCTACTTTAGAAAACCCCCAGAAGCCACAGCAGTGGCCCAAGACAGAAGTGGGTAATGAGGTAGGAGAGGAAGTGATGAAATCTTGGCTGGAACTCGCAGGGGGAATCTTGCATTGGATTGACAGACATAAAACCAGAGTTTTTAGAGTGCTGGGTTGGTGTCAGTGCTGAGATGAATACGATCATTTCAACAGTGATGATTGGAAGAGGTCAGCATCAGAAACCAGGAAAAGACAAGTCTACAATAGTCAACATGACAAATTCTACTCTTAGTGATAACAGAAACATGATGGGATTAACAGGAGACAGGCTTATAATATTATTTTATATATTTTTCCCCCATTCATAGCTCCTGGCTCATAATTCCCATAGCCCTTATTACAATCTTTCGTTAAAATGTTGGGGCACTTTAAGCCTCAGAAGGGGGCATCAGAAAACAGAATCTCTCTCTCTCTCTCTGACTTTCTCTTGCCCTTTTTCACCTGCTCCTTTCTCTCACCAAGGCAGGAATCTTCCCTGTCTTTCTGTCTTGGAGCTAACCATAAAGAAATCTTCTGATCCCCTTTGTCTGACTTTAGGTCAAATGGGGTCTTGCCCCATACCCTGAAGGAAGAAATGCTGCACAGAGAGGCCAAGAAGAATCTGAACAGACTGGCTTTGCTGGGTTTTCTAACTCAGCTTATTAGTATTAGATCATACTAGCCAATTAAGTGTCCACAAAAAGGCCAAGAAGTCAAGGTTCAGAGAACTTTCAAAGAGCTGAACACATGGGAATTCCTAAAAGGGTGGCACACCCAGGGAGGATGCAGAAGCTCCATGCCTCTTCCCCGATACCTTGCCCTATGCATCTCTGCATCTGTGTCCTTTGTAATATCCCTCATAACAAATCAGTACACGTGTTTCCCTGAGTTCTACAAGCTGTCCTAGCAAATTAATCACACTCAAAGAGGGGGTCGTGGGAACCCCAACTTGAAACTGATCAGTCAGAAGTTCAGAATATCCAGACATGCAACTGGTATCTGAAGAGAGATAGCAGTCTTGGAGACTGAGCCCTCAACCTGTTGAATCAGATGCTATCTCCAGTTAGGTAGTATCCAGACTGAATTGGAGGACACCCAAAGGGCGTCTGCTAAAGAACTGATTGCTGGCTTGAGGGTGGGAGAAAACTTCACACATTCAGTCACAGAAGTCTTCTGTGGTGTTGATTGTTGTGGTGTGAGAGCAGAAGAAAAACAGTTTGAGTTTTTCCACACCCAGGCTATAGAAAGAAGTGGCAAACTTGGACAACTGATGTAAGAGCAGAGATAGGAACTCATGATGAGATCTCTCTCTTTTCCAAGAGAGAAGGCTATAATGTAAAGAACTCAGTACCAGAAGTCTCACAGGAATGAACCAAGAGAATAAGTTAGGGGAACGACAAATAGAACTGGCTACTAAATAAACAAAAGTAAAATGACCCAGGAGAACAGATTACGTTGCCTACAGTCTTAGGCAAGCCCCCTACTTTCTCCCTTCCCACTAGGAAGTGGTCAGGCATGACTCACCCACACAACACATTGCACAAGAAGTTCAAAAAGAAGACAAAGCAGATCCAATTTGCAACAGACTTAAGTAAATAAAAAATTATTCCATCTCTTTACATCCCCAGAGTCATAAAAAGACTTAGGGTAACATTGATTAACATTGATTTGGGTTGGTGATCAATTTTTACTGTCTTCAAAGTAACTGAATAAGAAAGCCAGTTTTACTGAAGTATGTTTCAATTGACCAATCTTTGTGTGTGTGTGTGTGTGTGTGTGTGTGCGTGTGTGTGTTGTGTGTGTGTGTGTGTGTGTGTGGTATGGTATGTGTGTGTCAGAGTCTCACTCTGTCATCCAACCTGGAGTGCAGTGGCATGCTCACAGCCATTGCAGCCTCGATCTGCTGGACTCAGGTGATCCTTCTGCCTTTCAAATAGCTGGAACTACGGGCATGCACCACCATGCCTGGCTAATTTTTTGATTTATTGTAGAGATGAGGTCTCACCAAGTTGCCCATGCTGGTCTTGAACCCATGGGCTCAGGTAATCCTCTCACCTCTGCCTCTCCAAGTGCTGAGATTACAGGTGTGAGCCACCATGCCATGCTTCAATCAACCAATCTAAACAATGCCAGGTTTTGGTGGCCAATAGCTAAGCAGATATCATCTCTGGTGGTTGATCTCAATGGAGTTGTAAGCTTTATTTGTAAGCTCTCGCTATACCCAAAAGCCATGTTCCTACAAAGGCTGCTTAATATCAAGTTTTTGGTAGTCAATTTATGTTTTCCCATAGATTCATACTTTTAGAGATGCTTTCTCTCACTTCTGAATTGCACTGTAACCAGACTCCTTAACATTTTAGCTGTGTTTTTTTCCTTCAGTCTAGGTACTGAGCAATCTGTGAAACACCTACATAGGGCTGGAAATACTCAGAAGAGGAACTTGTCAAATTGCAACTAGTCATGACTGCATTTCTCTGCAAAACTGGGTTTGGATATGCCCAGTTTTTCACCCTGGTGGTTCTTCCCTAGGAAGAATTTAAATAATAGCAAAAAAGTTAGTTCATCAGCTTCTGGTCCCCAAAAATTGCTTGTTCTAGGCCCAGGCAACCTTCCCTTTCAGGATCTTCTCCTATAGATTACTTACACCCAAGAACACATCTGACTAGATTCACTCTTTGCAGCCCTCCTGATCTCTTTAGTATCCTTTTTTCTAGCAATTTATAAATTTACTCTTAAATTTTTATTATGAAATTTTTACTGTAGTAAGTATGTCTAACACAAGGTTTCTCATCTGTAGCACTATTAACATTTAGGACTGGGGATTTCTTTGTTGTGGGGGGTTGTCATGTGTATTATAGGGTGTTTAACAGCATTCCTGGCTTCTACTCACTAGATACCAATAGCACCTTCAAGTTAAAACAATCAAAAATGTCTCGAGAGACTGCCAAATGTTCCCCGAAGGGCAAAATTGCTCTCAGTTAAGAACCACTGCTCTAACAAATATTTTTTTAAAAAATATAACCACAGTACCCTCACCATACCCAGCAGAGTTAACAATAAGTCCTTAACATTACCTAATACCACACTTGTGTTCGATTTTGTCCATTGTCCCAAAAATGTCTCTTTAAAATTAGTTTGTTTGAACCAGAATCCAACCAAGATCCACACAATGATTTGGTTGATGTGTCTCTTTTAACCTATAACACTGTCGCTTTTTTTTTTTAATGCCACTAATTGGTTTAAGAAACTGGATCATGTGGCTTCACAGAACTTTTCACATTATATCCTGGTGGCATCATTTAACACGCTTCTCTGTTCTCTGGTGTTTCCTATAAATTGGCAGTTAAATCCAGGGCCTTCTACATATTCATATGCAATTCTTTTGGAAAGAATACAGGCCAGGATGTGTTGTCTACTTACCATTGCATGACATTAGGGGGACACAAAATGTTCGCCTGTCTCCCTTCTTGTGATATTAAGAATGATTTGTGAGTTCTCATGATATCAGCCTGACCCCTCCACCATAAAGTTCCCTCCAATTTTTCACCTAATGGTTTCAGCAGTCATTGATAATCACTGTCTAGAGATAATATTTCATTAAGGCTACAAAATGACAGTTTTCTAATTTCATCATTCCTTCTACATGTATTAGCACATCAACAATTTGGTTACCCTGGCATACAATCCAAATAGGAAGGCAGGATAAAAATGCTTGGTTCTTTCCCTATATTTAGCAACATTCAGAGTAACAAGTTGGGGCCTTAGCAACCTCCAAGAATGACCAATGTGATTTCTTTTCCAGTGTCATTACAAATTCATGAATTTTTATACATTTGATGTGTTCCAAGTCACTACAGTCTTTCTGATGCTCAAGTTGTTCCATCTTAGGCAAGTGAAAGCCCCTCTAGTAGGTATTCTTGCCAGATTTTTTTTTAAAAAGGCAAATCAAAATCGATTTTTAACTTTTGGAGCTGCCTTCCAGCTTACAGGGAATGGAAACACAAGTACAAAACAACCACCACCACCACCACCACCACCACAACCCCTCTCCCCCACTGAGGAGGCAAAGTAACAAATTCAGAATATAAACGATACTCTAAAGAATAATGACCTAGTTTCTTCATCAAGTCAATGGCATGAATATATAAGTAAATTTCAGAATGTTCTAATTTGAAAAAATGTTAAGCCTATCACCACAGCTGACTATATTTCAAGATGTGAATGACTTTAAATTCAAGCCTGTCTCCTGAGTGATGGCAAGGATGTGGAGGAAGATCCCTCATACATTGTTGGTGGGAATGTAAAATGGTACAACCACTTGGAATAAGTTTGGTAGTTCATCAAGAAGTTAAATATATGCCTACCATATGATTTAGCCATTCCATTCCAAGATATTTGCCAAGAAGAAATTAATACATATTCCCATAGACTTGTGCATGAATGATAAATGCAACTTTATTTCAGATAGCCAAAAACTGTAAACAACCCAAATGTTCATCAGCAGATGACTAGATAAACAAATTGTGGTATATCCATACAATGGAATACTAGTCAGCAATCAAAAGAAATAAACTATGGTACATGCTACAGCATAGATGACTCTCAGAATAATGTTGAGCAGAAGAAACCAGACAAAGTAAGTACAAGTTGTAAGAGTCGATTTATATAAAGTTTAGAAAATACAAACTAAACTCAGTGACAGAAAGCAGATCAGTCATTGCCTGGGGGCAAGAGAAGAAATGGGAGGTTACAAAGGGACATGGGGAACCTTTTGGGGGTGATGGATTATGTTCATTATGTTGAATCTAATGATGGTTCCACAGGTATACACACATGCCAAAGCTAACCAAACTGTACACTAAAAATACATGTAGTTAGCTGGGCTCAGTGGTTCAGCCTGTAATCCCGCGCCTTTGGAGGCTGAGGTGAGTGGATTGCCTGAGCCCGCGGTTTCGAGACCCGCCTAGGCAACTTGGTGAGACCTCATCTCTACAATAAATAAAAAAAAAAAAAATCAGCCGGGCGTGGTAGCACGCACCTGTAATTCCAGCTACTCGGAAGGCTGAGGCAGAAGGATCGCCGGAGCCCAGCAGGTCGAGGCTGCGGTGGCCGGGAGCGGCCACTGCACTCCAGTCTGGGCGACAGAATGAGAATCCAACTCAAAAAAAAATATATATATATGTATGTAGTTTATTATACATCATTAATTTCTCAATAAAGTTGTTTCCAACTGTTGGGAAGGGAGATATTTGGTCCCCAAGTCTTCTCTGGTGCAAGGAGCTTCCACTCAGTCTCCTTCAGTCCATAAGGTAGAAGTGTTAAAGAAACACATCTAGTCTTCTACTCACTCCTCCCACATGGAAGGAGGAGCTAATCTGATTCAATCAAAGCTGGACATTCATTTGGCCATATTTTACTAGAAGGCAGGGTTACCATGCCTCGAAAATAACAGTCAAGCTTAACACTTCCACTTCTACTACCTACATCTAGACTTCAGCAGGCACTAAGCCAACTGACTGCTTTTGTCCTCCTTATTTCCATCAGGCTCCCTGGGGCAAGGCTCCCCATCTATGAAGCAAGGCTGCCATTCCTCTCTCTTCTGTAGGATGGACAGATTTACACAGCTCTGCAACAAAGGTTATTGAGCACTCACTTTGCCAAGAATAAAGTACATATTTTGGACCCTATGTGGCTATCTGTTCTTTGTGTGTGTCCTTTATAAGTAAGAATTTTGAAGGCTAGGAAAGGTGGTCTTAGATCCCAAACTTTCAGTGCTATAGTTGAATGTGCCATCACCAGGGATTAATGAAGTTGGCCGTATTTATTTTCTCTGAAGTGAGACACCAGAAATCATTTCCAAACCCTCAATCATGAACCACCTGGGCCTCCTACTCTTTGTCCTCAGGCTTTCATCTCTTTTGACTCCTGCCAACCACCCTCTTTAGTTCTATCCATACTTTACACTCAGAAAATGAGCATAAATGCAATCACCACACTTCACAGAACTGATTAGAAAGTTGGCTGCTGAATACAGTCCCAGATGTTTAATATAATTTTGAATCTTTGGCCAAATCATTTCCATGTTTGCTTGGTTATAAAAGGTTTTCTCACAAGTGAGAATTTAAGGGTTGAAGACTCCCATCTATGGGCTGTCCAACAAACCTACTCCCTGCTTCCCATCTTTCCTCAAGAAAGGCATTAATTTATTTCCTTTAGAATTGATTTACCAATCAATGGAAATGATTTGGCTTGCACTAAGAGGCACAGGAGAAAGCAGTCCTATGGAAATCATAAGGGCATGTATTAGAGGGATGTGGTTTACCAGGCCACAGGTAGTGTCATTTATGGGAAATCCAATGGTGAGATTCCTCAGGTCCCAGTATTCAGAAAACTAGGTCTTTTCTTAGCAAAGTATTCTGGACTTTTTTTTTCCTGAAACTGAGACTCTTGTTCATATTCTCTGTTTTGCTTTGGTCACTAAGAGACCAAGAGTACCAAATTGTTCTTCCTTTAGCAACTTAACAGGAACTTTTTTGTTTTTACTTTTAACCCTGACTCTCTTTCTCTACCTTCATACTCCTTTCATCTAGATTTCTACATTTATTATTTTTTTCTTTTTGATATCACAATTTTCTCTGGAATAAATTGTCCTCAATTCATCTTTGAATAAAGCAGAACGTTACATATTTTTAACATCTCTGGATATAGCACCTAAATTCAGACGGGGGGGAATCCTATAATCCTAATTCATAAGCATTTAGCTCTTTTTAGCCTATTTTCTCTTATCAATAATTTGCCTTCTGAAAACAGAACAGCCCCCAAGAGACACATAGGTTATTTGCCTGCATAACCCATAAGAGACTTTAAGAGCTACTGACTACATCTCTTCATTATTGCGTTTTTGTTTTACCAGGTGGCGCCCACATACTCCTGGTCTAGCAAGTTTAATTTCTACCATCACCACTATGGACTCCCTCTTTTTCTCCCCTTCTCCTCCATGCTGATATCCCATATAGCCCCAGCTCCTCTTCCTCCCTTCCTTCTGTCCCTTAAGTAACTGGGTATCCAACAGGGAGACACAATTAACAGCCAACCAAGCCTACTGTCTTCCTCAAACTAGCCTAGAAAACAAAACATGGCCAGACCCCTGCTCAAATGATAGAAACTCCAAACAAGAAGACCTTGAAAAGGCCCAAAACAAATGAACACACACACACTCTAAATGCACAAGCTGTTGAGATGATATGCTTTTAAAGGCAGAACACTAAAATAAATAAATGGAAAATTAATGCTAAAACCATAAGGGGTTTTCATTTGGGAGGAAGAGAGCACTGCTCAGCAGAAACCAGTGGCAGAGTGACAGATTCGAAAGATAAGCATGGTAGGGCTGTATAAAGACTTCTCCTTCATTCATTTCAATGATGCAAGAATATAACCTGCCAATAAAAACTCCTGAATTCTTGGGAGGCAGCATAATGATACTATGAAGATGATGGGCTATGCTAGTTGTTTCTATCAGCATAGCATATTGTAGAAAGTTATATAAGAAACTGACAATAGCGGTTCACTTTAGGGAGAACGTGGGATTGGAGGGAGACATTTTTCACTCTATAATCTTCTGTATCACATGAATTTTTTTGCCATGAGCTGTACCACTTTTTAAAATAAACATAAGCAAAGATAACTTGGAGTCAGGGAGACCTGAGTTCAACTCCTACCACTGCCAACTTCCAGCTCCATAACCTTTGCCAAATGGTTCGTATCTTCAGCCTTCACTATCCTTATCTGTGAGACTACTAATAGTATCTGCTTCACAGAGGTTTTGGGAGGAATAAATGAGACAATAATGGACAAAGAGTGCTTTTGCAGAGCCCCTGGCACACAGGAGGTGCTCAATAAATGACATGGTAACATAGTTTATGTATAAAATCTAAGGAAGAACACTTCACTCATCCTTAAAATGGAACAATAGTAAAGTGGGGTATAGGGGAGCCGAGAAAATGCCTTTTTGCCATCAGAAGGCAGAGACTAGGTCAAACCACTATCTTGAAGAAAATGAAGGATGTGAAGTCATTCTGAGAGAAAAACTTTAAATTCCTCAAAACAGAGTCTAAAACCTAGCAAGCAGTTCTATGCACTCATGGGAATCCTTAAACTAAAAAGCGGCCTCCCTACAGCCTGAGTCCAGAAGACAAAACAAGGAAGACCCACAAAGAATGAACAAGAAACTCTCGGGCTGACAGATCTAATTTTCTTCTTTTGCAGGGTTTTGCTACTCTAATGTGCATAGGAATCACCTGAGGGTCTTATTAAAATACAGCTTCTGACTCAGCAGGCCTGAGTCTCTGCATTTCTAAAACGCTCTCAGGTGATGCCATGGTGCTGGTCCACAGATCATACCCTGAATAACAAGGTCCTACTCTCCAAGGTAACTGTTCTGCTATCTGTTAGCGGTAATGGTATTGAGGAATTGCAATTACTGTCATGTTCTCTCTCTTCTCATTACAACCTGGCTAATTCTTCTAAATCAATGGTTCTCAACTGAGGGTGATTGTGCTCTCCAGGAGACACTGGGCTATGTCTGTAGACATTTTTGGTTGTCACAGCTGCAATGTGGAGGATGCTATTGGTATCTATGGGAAAGGCCAGGGATACTGCTAAACATCCTGCAATTCACATAACAAAGAGTGATCTGGACTCAAATGTCAACAGTGCCATAGCTGAGAAACCCTGTTCCAAATAAACAGAAAACCGGACATATCTTGAGTCTTCTTAATTCATACTGAGTCTAGAAATCCCAATTTTAGAAATGGGTCATTGATCTAATGCTGTCCTTTCCCAGTCTAGATCTGAGATATGGGGAGGGTAATAGGTTAGTAGAATGCTGTATGTGAGGAAGGATCACCAGGTCACAGTCTATGGTCTATGTTTTGTTTAAAATCAAGCATACATGGCTAAAGCAGTAGGGGATATACAAACTTCCTACCACTTTGAGGTACAGCAATTTCACATGACCATAGTTCTATTCAAGCAAAAGACCAGTTAGGATCTTAGACTCTAAGCTCCACGAAGGCAGGGTCACATTCAAATGCGTTCTTCAGTGGAGCCATTGCACCTAGCATAACACTTAGCATATTGTAAAACTCAGATATCAGAATGAACCTTGTCTATTCAAAAATTACTGCAACTTCACATGTTCTTCAATAGTCATAGAGATTAAATTATTCTCTAGTGTGACACAGTATATTATTTGTCATCAAGAGAAACATTATTAATAGTAGCAATTATGCTAAGGTAAGCCTGGTATTGTAGAAAGACACTGGCTTTGGAATCACACAGACCTTAATCCAAATCCAGACTGCCTCACTCATTTGCTGTACAACCTTGGCCAAGTTACCATAGCATCCACATCTGCAAAATGAGTACAATAATCTTTATATTTAACAGAAATGGTTTGAAGTAATATAGTATGAGATACTAAAATACCTAATGGTTAGCAAAGAACAGGTGCTCCCTAAACATTATTTTCTATCATACTAAAGGACTAGAATAAAAAACCCAGAGAGCATACATGGTGCTTATTTCTACACACAAAAATATGAGAGGGAATCCCCAAAAAACAGAATTTACTTATTTATTACAAGTTTAAACTTCAGTCACCTTCAAAGTACTCTCCGTTTGATGCAATACACCTATCAAGATACTTTTTCCACTGCATCAATACTCATCCATTTTGATATCTTTTTGTACTTCTGCCATTTCTTGTTTCACCTCTTCCACATTAGCAAAACATTTCCTTTTGAGGACTTATTTCATCAGAGAAACAAAAAAAAAAAAGTTACTCAGGGCAAGATCAGGTGAATAGGGAGGGTCGGGCATGGAGGTCATGCTGTTTTTTGGTCAAAAACTGCTGAACACCCATGTTGGCAAGTGCTCTTGTAAATTACCCATCATGAAATGGGCAAACAAGTTGAAAGAATCTCAAAAAAAAAATTCGCTGAAGCCAAACGCAGTCTCTCACAACAACACAAGCTGGTACACTGATGCCAATGGGTTCCTAGAACACTTAGCTAGTGGGGGAAGGCTGTACTGCAAGGGGCCCACCTCCAAAATATAATTCCAAGTTTTCTGGGTCCTCCGCCTTGTATGTAACACTTTTCACTTGAAGCTAGGTAGAACAATTTCACCTCTCCTTTTTTTTTTTTTGAGTAGGAGTCTCACTCACAGCCACTGCATGCTCACAGCCACTGCAGTCCTGACCTTTTGGGTTCAGGCAATCCTTCTGTTTCAGCCTTTCAAATAGCTGGAACTACAGGCATACACCACCAAACCCAGTTTTTGTTTTTGTTTTTTAATTTATGGTAGAGACAAGATCTCACCATATCACCCAAGCTGGTCTCGAATCCTTGGGTTCAGGCAAACCTCTTGCTCCACCTCCCAAAGTGCTGGGATTACAGGCATGAGCCACTACACCCAGCTTCACCTCTCCTTTAAATCAAAGGCCATCATCCCTCAGATGTATCATGCAACCACAAGATCATGCACTTGAGGTTTCACCATAGCCACTCAGGACCAGGTAGCAAATAACAATGAGCAACAACAAAAATGACACCTACTTGGAAGGGGAGTATCTCAGGGTATCAACAGTATGGAACCTCCACTGAGTCACCACCTAAATGAAACAAATTATACTCTGCTAACAAATGCTGAGGGCCTGAAAAATCAGAGTAAATCTGCAAGAATTGGGTCTTTCTGAAATAGTGAAAAAAGAATGACTTAAGAGAAAAGGCCCATATAACAAGTAACAGACAATACAAGTTCTCCAGAGCATTAGCCATAAATGTTCGAGGAAATAATCCATAATCACCACTTGCATTATGCATTTGTCATTGTTGAGACAGGACAATTTTGGCTGAAAGGTACAAGTGTGCTGGTTCTGTTGATATTACGATGCTTTTTTTTTAAGTTGAGAAAGCGGGATTTATTGAGAGGACAGAAAAGCTCCCAGAGCTGGAGGGAACTGAGGAGGTTGCCTGGGAAAAAATATTTTAAAAGATAAGCTACAAGAGAGCACCAGACAGCAAAACTTTCCCATTGATGGAAGCAGGTACATGATAACAGGCAAGGTAAGTGCCATCCCAAAGGCATGAAAGAGGAGTACCAATTGCCTTCATCTTTCCAGAAGCCCAGAAAAAATCAGGCTGGGTACAACCAAAATCCTGCCTAGCTTCTGAAACATCACCAGAATTGCACAGCCCAGGGCAGCTGGTGTGCTTAAAAAAAAAAAAAAAAAAAACCCTACTAAAATTTGGAGAGCAGCCTTGAAATAATGATTATAATAAATAAGCAGCTGAAAACCCAATCTTGTGTGAGGCTGGGAATGAAACATCAGAATAATGAGTGCCTGGTGACCCATGAGCCTGGCAGTAACTCACCACAGAGCTTTTGACTTGCTGGAAGAATAAGTATCCCGGAACTGGGTCAGATGCCTGGTTCATGTGGTGCTGCCCACGGCAATCCCAAGGGCCAGGACCCAGAAGGATACAGATGCTCTACCTGACCTCAGTGTCAAACAAGGCACATCCTACTTTCTCTCAGTAGCCACTCCCAGTTTTGTCATTCATAAATTTGTCCAGACCCTTCTTAAATTGCATTTATATATCCTGCCAGGACCACCTCTTGAGATAATGAGTTTTAAAAGATTATTACCTGCTGTGTTAAGCAGTACTTCCTTTCATTGGTTACAACAAGAAAAAGAATTAAGGGTGAAACAGCACAGAGGCTAATTTTGCTTTCATCAAGGGACAATCTCTTGAAGAAAGCGGAAATACTCAACAGCCTGGAACCACCAGGCATTTAAGAAGCAACCATGAACTTGGGAAACTTAATGACTTCGAGTATTTTGGTTGATGAAAGCTACTCAACATGTGTTTATGAAAAACAGGACTGGATACAGGCATCATTTATGTTAGAGTTACCTAGTTAGCAAATAGTTTAAATAGCATGAAGTTCAGCAACGTTTTCAATCACAAAACTCTGAGTTGATTACAAATACGTAGGGATCAGAGGTTGGTATAAAACAGCAAAATCTGCTATAAGACAGTGAAATTAATACCATGCCTCTCTGTATTGTCAGGAATGCCACAGAACCACCAGGGAAAGGTACTACCACTACTCGGTGGACATGAAGACCCCATCCACTGGCTGAGTTGTCTAAGCAACAACTAGTCCCATCAGATACAAACACTCAAATAGCAATATAGTACCCTGAATTGATTCCTGGAACAGAAAAAGGACATGACTGGGGAAACTGGTAAAATCCAGAAAAAGCCTGAAGTTTAGTTAACAGTAATGTACCAATATTAATCATAGCTTTGACAGATGTGACACTGTTATGCAAGAGGTTAGCATTAGGGAAATCTGGGTAAAGGGTATGTGGGGACTCTCTGTGCTGTCTTTGCAACTTTTCTATAAGTCTACTATTATTCCAAAATAAAAGGTTTATTAAAATTCAAAAGTTTTTTTCAAGGTAAATACATTTTGTGAGTCTTCAGCCCTACTACCCTAGGAGTTGGGAGTCAAATATCTTATTATGCTTAATTTATAAGCTAAATGTTATCATAGGTATATATGTATAGGAAAAAAGTATATACAGGGTTCAATACTATCCTTGGTTTTGGACATCCACTGGAGGTCTCGGAATATAACCCCCACAGATATGGAGAGACCACTATAAAGTTATTCAGGTAATCACCATTCACCAACTTACTTAAGTAAAGATACGTTCTTAGGCATAATCAGCAAGTTCATGCATTAACAATTAACTGCTTATGCAAAAAGATTATAGAGATAAAAAGGCAAGACGAAAATACTAAGTACTTGAATAGCTAAAAGAAACTATCCAATCTTTCTAAAAGCATAAAGGGAAGAATGCCCTGAAAATATATTACTGTTTAAAAGGTCTGAGAGATTTGGGGGGCGGTGTCTAAAGAGTAGAAAAATAAACCATGTGGCCACCAGAAGAAAAATGTTTGCAAGCCAGATTTATGGAAATATGGGCTACTTAAAATATTTTGGCAGGAGGTTAGAGAAACCATTAAAATGGCTTTCAACTGGACAATACTAGATCTTAACCACAATCACCAGCTAAAGGTGCTAGAGGTTATAATTACAACTCAACTCCAATTATAAGCCTGATTTTGACACTTAGAAATGGGTTCCATTTCCCAAACTCTTCCCATTTCCCAACCTCTTCCATCACCAAAAAGGAAACAAAACAGACCAACTGTTTCCCTACTAGCTCTAATCCATGATGCTCATTGGGTCAAGTCATTAGATCACATTCAATCAACAACACACGCAAGAATTAAAAAGGTTTTCTTGCCACCAATAACAACCATTGGGGAACGGAGACCATATTTAGCAAATGGTGCTGGGAAAACTGATTGACCACATGCAGAAGAATGAAACTGGACACCTACCTATCACCATGTGCAAAAATCAACTCAAAAGCCGGGCTCGGTGGCTCAGCCTGTAATCCCGCGCCTTTGGGAGGCTGAGGTGAGTGGATTGCCTGAGCCCGCGGGTTCGAGACCCGCCTGGGCAGCGAGACCTCATCTCTACAATAAATCAAAAAATCGGCCGGGCGTGGTAGCGCATGCCTGTAATTCCGGCTACTTGGAAGGCTGAGGTGGAAGGATCGCCGGAGCCCAGCAGGCGAGGCTGCGGTGGCCGGAAGCGGCCACTTGCACTCCAGTCTGGGCGACAGAGTGAGACTACAACTCAAAAAAAAAAAAAAAAAAAATCAACTCAAGCCGGGCTCGGTGGCTCAACCTGTAATCCTACGCCTTTGGGAGGCTGAGGTGAGTGGATTGCCTGAGCCCGCGGGTTCAAGACCCACCTGGGTAGCGAGACCTCATCTCTACAATAAATCAAAAAATCAGCCGGGCGTGGTAGAGCATGCCTATAATTCCGGCTACTTAGAAGGCTGAGGCAGAAGGATCGCCGGAGCCCAGCAGGTCGAGGCTGCGGTGGCCGCGAGCGGCCACTGCACTCCAGTCTGGGTGACAGAGACTCCAACTCAAAAAAAAAAATCAACTCAAAATGGATCAAGGACCTAAGCATAAAACCTCAAACTATAGGAATTCTAGAAGAAAATATAGGAAACACGTTTGTGGACATTGGAGTGGGCAATGAATTCATGACCAAATCCCCAAAAACAAATGCTGCAAGATCTAAGATAAGCAGATGAGACTTATCAAACTGAAAGAATTTTGCACAAAAGAAACCATCAAAAGAATAAAGAGACAACCCACAGAATTGGAAAAATATTTGAAAATTTTGCATCTGACAAAGGTCTAACAACCAGGATCTACAAGGAACTCAAAGTGAAAGGAAAAAAACAAATAACCCCATTAAAAAGTGAGCAAAGGACATGAAACCACCATTCTCAAAAGATGATATACAAGCAGCCAACAGACACAAGAAAAATGTTTAGTCTTACCAATCACCAGAGAAATGCAAATCAAAACAACTACGAGAAACCACCTAACGCCAGTAAAGATGACTGTCATTAATAAGTCAAAAAACAACAGGTGCTGGAAAGCTACAGATAAGAGGGACTATTTCCATACTGTGGGAATGTAAGTTAGTTCAACCTCTGTGGAAAGCAGTGTGACAATTCCATATGATCAAGCAATCCCTTTCCTGGAAATACACCTAGAGGAACATAAATTGTTTTACCAAAAGACACTTGCCCACGCATGTTGATTGTTGCACTATTCACAATAGCAAACACATGGAACCAACCCTGCTGTTCATCAAAAGTGGACTGGATAAAGAAAATGTGATACATGTACACAATAGAGTATTGTGCAACCACGAAGAAGAAAAAAATCATGGCCTTCGTTGCAACTTGGATGCAGTTGGAGACCATCATACTAAGTGAACTATCACGGAAACAAAGAACTCAACACTTCATGTTCTCACTCATAAGCGGGCTCTGATCACGAGTCACATGAGCACAAGTGTGGGGTCAGCAGTTTCTGGGCACTGCCAGGAAAGGAAGGGAGGGAGTATGGTGGGGGACATGTGACAACACAAAGAGTACCTGGGCCACTACCAGGGACAATGAGGGCCACCTAGAAGCCCAAATTTCACCTGCATGCAACCTGCATTATGTAGCAAATCTTCACTTGTACCCCACAATTCTATAATAAATACATGATTTAAAAAATAAAATAAAATAAAAAATAAAAAGGTTTCCTTAAAATCATCAAACACACACCAAACAAGCCAACTGTTTTCCTACTGGCTCCAATACATGATGATCACTGGGTCAAGTCATTAGATCACATTCAATCAACAACACGTGCAAGAATTAAAAAGGTTTTTTTAAAATCATTAACTTGTTTAAAAATCAAGCATTTTGGTTTTGTTGACAGGTCTTTGTTTTCAATGAATTTGTAATTCAGTTTGCACTAATTGATTACAAGGTGAAGTATGAATGAATCCACTGTGAGTATACATTATAGATTTTAAGTGCTTATGAGCAAAGATAAATATTGTAGAGGGAAACAAATGACAAACACAGTGAGGTGTTTATAGTTTTAATGCAGGCTCAGTCATTAGCAGACCAATCTGGGCATGTTGCCTAATCTGAGTCTTTCCTAATCCACAAAGGAAATACTTCAGTCCACTTTTTCTCTGGGAAGAATCTCTGTCAAACCAAGTGACAACTTTCAAGCTCCATCAACCTGTGCCTCTAACTTACTGGGGGATAATATTCTAAAGCCACATAAACATGGAGTTTGATAAATGACCCAGTTCTATGCAAACAATTTTAAACCACAATGACTACTCAAAGACAGCTACATAATTAGCCTTTTCTGTTCCTATAGATAATTAAAGCCTTTATCTAGGTAATTTACAGCAGCTTCTTTGGGCCAGAATAATTTCAGATCTCTCTTGAGTGTTTCATAATCCCAACACCCCAAATTAAGGAACACAGCTCTACTTACAGTTACGAATGTTATTCCAGTCAATTTTAGAGAAGAAAGGATGGCAGCAAAGACCTTCAAACTTCAGTCTCTCTTTCTGGCCACACAACAAACTTTGAATCAGATCAAGAAATTCATTGCTAACTTTGGGGTCATCTGGAAACTTCAAAAACCGCTGTTCCAAAAAATAAAATAGTTATTTCCTTAGTAAGGATTCCACTTTTCATGTCCCAAAGTGAAAAAAGTATTTCTCATATTTGCAAGTTTCTTTTTTTGTTTTTTGAAGAAGGAAGTTTCGTGCCCTCTTCACTTTGGACCAAAGGCAGGTTCCCAAAATAAGTGGCCTGTTCACATCAATAGGACTTGTTCCTTTGTAGGGGTTCAGTATCCTTCATGGCTTGACCCCTGCTCCCTTTACCATCTCATCTCACTACGCTCCCCATCTCTCTTTGCTGTCCAACAATGATGAGCTATTTAAAGCTCCCTGAACAAATCAAGCTGTTCTCTCTGCCTTCCCTGCCTAACTTTTCTATTCTATTGTTGCTCCCTTCTGCATGCTCCCTCTGCACTCTCTCTACTTTTGCACATACACAATGTGCTGTGATTTCTGTGTGATGATAAAGAAAGAAGACACACAACCTTCTCCTCCTTGCTCATCACTGTAAACTTGGTACCCAACAGTACCTGGTATAATGCACTCATTATTAATTTTTGAATAAGTGAACAGAAAGGAAGGAAATAAATTAGCCCCAAGAGTCATCTAAGGAGAAACTTCAACTCATGAGAAGACTCAAGAATAACAAATAATGCATGTAAATAAAAAATGTGTATTAAACATTCCAGAAAGATGATAATTGAGTGAGACACAAAAACCTAGGAAATAAGTTCTCTTTTTTGTTTGGCTGAAACTAAAACATATATGTATCCGATCCTTAAGATAAGGGCTTAAAATAGTGAAAAGTACAGTTACTAAAAAACAGTTTTAATTTTACTTTATATATAGATATAGATAGATAAATGTACCTAATTCATTTCCTTAGTCAATTTTATTCATATTTGATAGTACTAAAAAGTAGTATACCATAAAATCAAGAGCATGGACTTCAGAGGCAGAATACCTGTGTTATTTTGGACAAGTTACTTAACCTCTCTGTACTTTGATTTCCTCATCTGTAAATGACAAAAATAATACCTACCTCAAGGGTTGTTTGAAAATTAAGTTAACAAAACTATATTTCATCAATTCTAAGACTCACATTTATTCACACTTAACAGCATTGAAATCAAGATGCATTTTGTAATCAATAAAAATATTCTAGATTAATTGGCAGTAGTTTTTCTTAGTGGTACATAAAATAATGGCATTAGTTTACAATGACTGACAGGTGAGTTTCTTTGGACATAATTTATCAAGTGTTTACAACTTTCAGCACAAAGTACCTACTACATAAGTATTTTCTATTATTATTTTCCAATACTACTGGCTTAGCTATAAACATTCATTCATACAATTTTAAAATAACATTTCTCAATCTTATTTCAAAATCTCCTAATGACTCTTTACCTGGAAATTCATGATGTTATTGAAGGTTCTGGCTGCAGTTCCCTCTGTGAATGGGGATCTCCCATAAATCATCTCATAAGCAATCACGCCCACTGACCACCAGTCACAGTCTAGACCATAGATGCCTTTTCCATCCCCATTCATCACAGTCAACACTTCAGGAGCCATGTAATCTGGGGTCCCAATCGGGAGTTTGGCACTCACCTAGAAACCCATAAATAAAGCAAATACAGCAAACTTTCAATTACCCTCAAGTAGACTGCCAACAGCCACATTTTAGACATGAGCTGATTTGCCACTGATTACTATTCTCCCAGGCACTTAAACCTTCTGTCAAGTGGCATACTGTCAGGAAATGCAAACGCTTTAATAATTTTTTTTAAGCACGTAATGTAATCCAAAGGCAAAAGGGCAAGAGTTGTTGATGATATACACCCTCTGGTTACACAAATGAAAGTTGGATATATAGCTGGAACAAAAGATGTCTTTTCTGACACATTACTGATACAACAGAACTTCTCTTCCTTATGAAAACAGCAAAATGATAATAAGCCCTAAAATTAAATCTATAAGATCAATTTAACCCTCGGGAAAAACTGGCAGCTAGCTGGCAATACAATATTACAAATGTATATAATATCTCAAGTTCAAAAATTTAGGAAACCGGCTGGGCGCAGTGGCTCACACCTGTAATCCCAGCACTTTGGGAGGCAGAGGCAAAACAATTGCTTGAATACTGGAGTTTGAAGCCAGCCTGGGCAACATAGTGAGACCTTGTCTCTACAAAAAATAAAAAAGTTAACTGGATGTAGTGGCATATGCCTGTAGTCCCAGCAACTTGGGGCTGAGGTGGAAGGATCTCCTGAGCTCAGGGGTTCAAGGCTGCAATGAGTTGTGATGGCACCACTACACTCTAGACTGGGTAAGAGAGTGAGACTCTGACTCAAAAAAAAATTTTAGAAAACTGACTTTCAAATCAACATTCCTCCTTCGGCCCATCCACAGGGTAAGACATGATAATTAACTTCACCCAGTGACTAACGTTAATGAGTTCATTTTCCTCACCCCTCTTGCTCCCGTGTCTCCTACCCACTGTTCAGAGACCCAGGGCCCGCCAATTCAATGGCACCAAAGCATCTAACCTTGGCAAAGAAAGATTAGACTATAAGGAGGTCTTTTTATAAAGTTAAATGTATTCCATTTAAAGGACTCTCCTTTTCTTCCTGAGAATTTGTCCTTTTGATGGTTTCAGTGTTTAAATGTCCTTTGTTTTTTGAAATGATACAGATGAAAGAAGTAGGTTTTCTTTCCTTCGCCCCTACCCTTGACTAAACAAGCCCGACTTTTTTTTTTTGAGTTGGAGTCTCACTCTGTCACCCAGGCTGGAGTGCAGTGGCAGGCTCTCGGCCACTGCAGCCTCAACCTGCTGGGTCAGGCAATCCTTCCGCCTCGTCTTCCAGGTAGCTGGAACCATAGGCATATGCCACCGTGCCCAGCTGATTTTTTGATTTATTGTAGAGATGAAGTCTCATCATGTTGCTCAGGCTGGTCTCAAACTCCTGAGCTCAGGCAATCCTCTCGCCTCGGCCTCCCAAAATGCTGGGATTACAGGTGAGAGCCACTGCACCTGGCTGTAAGCAAGCCCTCTGATCTTCAAAATTGTTTTGAAGTTTTACTGAGTCATGAAAATTTTAAGGCTAAGGATCACCTCTCTGACCTTCCTCCCTTACTTTAGTCATATGCTATGTTGACCAGTTGTCCTATACCCTACATCATAAATGGGTTTTTCTCAGGTCAGCAGTTATGTGGTGCAAAAGAAGTTTCTCCCCCATTAAAGGATGGTAAGTGCCCCCAAGTGAGCCAAGAGATTTTGTGGGTATAGCCACATACCTTTAAGACTGGGCTTTATAGCAAGAAAGTAAGTTTGCTTTTCTTTGATTTAACTGGGTATTGAGAGGGAAGTGAATGTTTAGTGAGGACATTACAAGGTCTCTATTCCTCAGTGATGAATCTGTTTGAAGTTCTTCCAGCCTGTAACTTTAAACTTGTCATTCCTCTGCAGCAAGACCCTCTCATTATATGAAATGGACCCTTTCTCCCATTCCCTCTTTTCACCCCTCCCTCAGGTCCACAAACCTAAACTCAGAAAGCAGTGTGATACTATCATCCTGACACTGATCATCAATTGCTTTGGGCAATAGGATTTCTACTATAAATACCCCCTAAAGATGGTCACACCACCCAAGAAACCCACAGGCAGGCCCGGGTTGATGGACAAAAGTGGGGAATAAAGCAGAAAATATTTCATCTAAGACAGAACCACTGGGTGATTTAAGCTTGAGGATTGAAAGTAGCTTAAGTCAAGGAGAAGTCTTGATATTGGGAAATCTGGGCCAAACCTTCTATGTGTTGATGTGTATATAAACGTTAATAAGCTCAGCACAGGATTAGGATTAAACTACAGGGTTTTGGTCAAAACCTACTGAAAATAAGCAACAGATATATTTTTTTAAAATAAAACAAGAAATGAAAAACTGTAACACCTTAGTTTGACAAGGCAATGGTAATGCTGCTACAGTTGTCAAATATGCACCATTTGCACTTGTTGGATTTTATTTTATTGCCACAGACTGTTCAAGAATATTCAGTTCTCCTTGTTTGCAGTTCACAGGACATAGTCACTTGTTCACAACCAAAGAGTTAAAAGAAAAGAGTTGATTGGGTCATGTTTATCAGGGTGACCCAAAGAGTATAAATTGCCAATGCCTCATTTCCAAACTAATAATTAGGCTTATCAAAGAAAAATAATTCCCCAACTCATTCTTGCCTTATAACAGATATGTGATTATACACATTTATGTCCAATCATTTTCTAATTTTCTAAATTTTATTATTAATCAGTACTAGAAAGCTATGAACAGAAAAATACCTGCTGGCTTGCTCTTAAATGCTTAATAGTAATTAACAAAGGTTTTTAATGACAACTAATGACTACCAAGTTTCCATTAGCTACTGACCTTCAAGCACATTAGACTTGTTCAACATGTAATCTCACATGCCCTGATAAGGATTTTGCAACATGCCTTTCACTCTCCACTGGCAATAATTAAGCCAGATAATGTGGGTGAATATTAAAAGCGAACCTGTAATAGGAGCCCAGCCTGCCTACAGGACACTGCCTGACAGGGCTCCAGCATTACTAAACTTTAGTTAATTTTCACTGATTGATAGGAAATAAAATAAACAGGTTCAGCAGAAGACAACAAGGAATGAAAGGGAACAAAAGAATTTAACATATTCTTTTTTTTTTTTTTTGATTTGGCATCTCACTCCATCACCCAGGCTGGAGTGCATTGGCATGCTTACAGCCACCCCCGTGTCGCCTTGCTGGGCTCAGGCGATCCTTCCACCTCAGCCTTCCAAGTAGCCAGAACTACAGGTGTATGCCACTACACCTGGCTACTTTTTTGATTTATTGTAGAGGCGAGGTCTCGCCAAGTTGCTCGGGCTGGTCTCAAACCCGCGGGCTCAAGCAATCCACTCACCTCAGCCTCCCAAAGTGCTGGGATTACAGGCTGTCTACCATATTCTTAAAAACAGAGGGAAAAGAAAAGAAAGGAAGAAAAAAAGGGAGAGAAAGAGATAAAGAAAAGGGTTAATTTAGCAGACTGTTTTACAAACAAAAAACAGATAAGGAAAAAGGTAAGAAAACCAGCATCTTCCTCCTCCCAAACACCTTTCCATAAAATGCTTAAACATAAAACTATTTAAACCTAACTTTCTCCATTTAGATGCCCAGGGCATAAACATACACCTGCAGAAGCAGAGGAAAAAGGAATCCTCACTATGTTGTTTCTCCTGTGGAAAATAAATCTTTTCACTCCTATATAAATCTACAACAGGCTCTCTTGTGGGATTCCAACTGGTAAATGGGGCTGACTATCAATTACCATGCCATAATGCACTTTGTCTACAATCTCCTTACAACTGTTTTCATGAGAGCTGAATGAGATAGGTTGGAACTGTTAGCTGTCTGCCATTCTTTGAAATTCTAATAAGGTGAAGTGAGTGACCTAAGTCACACAGCAGGTCCTGTGGTCATTAGGCCCCTGTGTTAGTACTAACAGAAAATAGTCCAACGCAACATTCTGCATAAGAAGCCTGAAATAAGACAGTGGATAAGGGAAAACTGAATAGATCTAATATTCACAAATATCCAAAATACAAAGATAATATTTAGAAAGTTGGGCACAGTGGCTTATGCCTATAATCCCAGCATGCTGGGAGGCAGAGATGAGAGGATTTGAGGCGGGGGGTTTGAGACCAGCCTGGGCAACTTGGTCAGACCTCGTCTCTACAATAAATTTTTAAAATGTATATATATATATATATATATATATATATATATATATTTTTTTTTTTTTTTTTTTTTTTTTTTTTTTTTTAGTTGAGGTCTTGCTGTCACCGAGGCTGGTGTGCAGTGGCATGATAACAGCTCACAATAGCCTCAGTATCCTGGGCTCAAGAAATCCTTCCAGTTAGCTTCCCAAGTAGCTGGGACTATAGGCACATGCCAACAAATCTGGCTAATTTTTTTTTTGGTAGAGAGAAGATCTCACTACATTGCCAAAGCTAGTCTCAAACTCCTGGGATCAATCAATCCTCCTATTTCAGTCTCCCAAAGTGCTGGGATTATAGGCATAAACCACTGTGACCAGGCTGGATTATATTTTATATAGTATATTGTGAGTACAAAACACATTTAGAAACTACTTTAGGTCCATAGAACATTTGATTTAAAGGAAACATGTTTAGCCCAACACCATTCAATCAAAAATACCACAAAAAATATATTTACAATTCTAAATCCACACTTGACTTGACCTAGACTGCAGATTATTGCTCTTCTATAATAAAAGGGTCTCTGCACTTAACACAATGGCTAACATTCCTTCTGATCTGCTTTTCAGGTTCTGGTCCTAAAAGCACAGGGGGAAAAGAGGGATAATATTCTCAAGTGTATGGTACTGAGTACCATATCTCCTTGACCAAAATAATCAGGATTCAGCCTTTGCTGCAAATAAACCTGTGCATCTCTGGGAGGTTCCCCACCTGGAGTGAAGGTTGCTACAATTAGAAATGAAAAGGGCAGTTTGAAGCACTAAAAAATAGAAACCCGAAGTGAATAGGAGCCCTGTCTCTCCACCAATGGCTCTGAAGAGAACAACCCTCAACACAGAGATAGAGCCTTACTCTTAATTCCCATTTATTTACCAAGCAATGACTTAGGATCTTGACCCTAACCTACCTATTTCTGTGTAGGGTTTTGTACTGCAAACATAAGTTGTTGGCTCTAATTAATTAGCTTTCTGATACTTCTCAATCAATTGCAGGTATTCTCAACTGGGGTTGATTTTGTCCCTCCACAGGGAACAATTGGCAGTATCTGAAGACATTTTTGGCTGTCACAACTTGTGGGGGAAGTGTGCCAATGGCATCTAGTGGGTAGAGGCCAGAGATGCAGCTAAACATCCTCTAATAAGCCGGGCTCAGTGGCTCAGCCTGTAATCCCGCACCTTTGGGAGGCTGAGGTGAGTGGATTGCCTGAGCCCGCGGGTTCGAGACCCGCCTGGGCAGCAAGACCTCATCTCTACAATAAAAAAAAAAAAAAAAAAAATCAGCCGGGCGTGGTAGCGCATGCCTGTAATTCCGGCTACTCGGAAGGCTGAGGCGGAAGGATCATCGGAGCCCAGGAGGTCAAGGCTGCGGTGGCCGGGAGCGGCCACTGCACTCCAGTCTGGGCGACAGAGTGAGACTCCAACTCAAAAAAAAAAAAAAAAGAAAAAAAAAAAAACATCCTCTAATACACAGGGCAGCTTCCCACAACAAAGAATTATCCAGATCAAAATGTCAATAGCACTGAACTTATATTGTCAGACTATGCACCTAAGCTTCCATTTACTCCTAAATGCATGAGTTTTTTTAATGCCACTAATACAACATAAAAATTTTTTAATCCTAGGTGATAAAACTTTGTTATTTAACTTTTATCCTGTGCTTTATTCCACTAAGTTCCACACCAAAATTTCTGAATTGTTTGTCATTTTTGAAAGATAAAATGCTTTGATTCTAATCTAAGACTTAATATAGTGATCAAGTGAACAGATTATAAGAACATACCTGGAAAAAATGATAGCGCTTAGTTTGAGAAACCTTGACTTTGGACAGTACAGGCAACCTATTTTTTCAAAAGCCTGAACACCAAGTATACTATCTCAAGTATATCATCTCAAGGAAGGAAGGAAGGAAAGGAAGGAGGGTCTCAGGTCTGCGGAACAGGCAGGTCAGATGCTGGAGTACAAAGAGTTGATGCAACTCCAAGTGTTTTCCTAACATCAACCTAATAATATCCACATTTCTCCAAGGGGTTAAAGGAAAAATGCAATTCTACATACTGTCCTTTATATAAAGGACTTAACTCTTAGACTTCAGGGGCATTTTGAAGAACAGTTTCTCTAACCTCTTAAATTGTGCATTTTAATTAGCATCAGTATTTTCTAGAAAAAGAATAAGTTCCTAAGGATTTGACTAGGTCACCAAGTGGCTGAGCTCTGGAATCAATATTAAAACCTAAGTCGAGTTTTTCTTAGACTTATCCTTTTTTGCATAGTTGACTTCAAAATTCATATTTTACATACCAACTTTATTAGAAGATTTTTTACTTTGTCATCTTTTTCCTAAAGTATTCTCACTCTTAATCTCAATAGTTACCCTCCTGCTGTCCTGCTTAGCATGTGGAATACAGTTTAGTTTTTACCAAAGATCTAAGACTTAAAAATGACATTTTGAGCACTTGGTTCTTAACACTTAAGAATATTTGGCTTATATGCTCCAGTGACTAATTTCAATTTTGCTGCATAGGAAATAGAGGATTCAAGACACAGGAGGCTACATTTCATCAAAATCTTTTAAAGTAAAAAAGATGATACAACAGAAGACACTCTATAACAAGAAAGGAAAAGGAAGGGAGAAACAAATTAAGCATTTTCATTTCTTTCAAACCAAACTATAAGAATGCTCCTAAAAATGTCTCATAGGGTATTAAAAGGTATTATACAGTAAAAGTGCCATGGTCTGAGAAATAGTTGTGTTCCCATCCCCACCCCATCCCTCAAGGAGTCATATGCTGGCAGATGAAGACTCCAGAAAGTTGGCTTGCCATTTTGTCCCAACATTTCTCAAATTAATGAGGACCATAGAACACTTCTTAGTATAATTTCTATTAACCTATCTCATTCTATTTTTGTTACCATCGTGTTTGAATTCATTTTAGCTGCTGATCCAAAATCCACCAGCTTGATGTGTCCTGTTCGGTCAATGAGAATGTTCTCAGGCTTGATGTCTCTGTAAGAAAATCAGGACCATGAATTAGGTGTTGTCTTTCCCATGCCAATCAGTAAGCAATTACTACCCTAGAATTCCAATTCAGCCAAGAATCTTAGTTTATGTATTCTGCTATACAGATCTCCTCTGTTGATGGATATAAGTGATTAGCATATATTTAGCAAAACAAATTTAATTAAAAAGATGGAAAGAAGGAAAGGAGGGAGGAAAAGGAGGGAAGAGAAGGGGAGGGGATGGGGGAGGGGAGGGGAGGGAAACATAATACATATTATTCAATGAATTCTTTCTTCTAGAAACACATATTTTACATTACAAAAACTAAAGCCAAAAGAAGCTAGGAAATTTGTCCAAGGTCATGTGGCTAGCCTGTGGAAATGCTGAGATTCTATTTTAGATTTTGTGATTCCTGGTCTAGCCATCATTGTATTCCCACAACATTCTCAGATATACATAAAATATCAGATGAGTGAAGACATGAAGAACCATTTATCAACTGAAGATTCTGTGGACCATTTCTGTAAATTACTAACAGGCACAGCTAAAAGTACAATTCCATGGTTTTCTTGTACTCCTAGGTGGTATGCCATTTCCTTCTGCAAATCAGATTCAGTTTTTCTGTCATAAAACCCAAAGAGCCCATGCAAGGGTTCCCAGTCTTATTATGCTTACTAGCAAATTTGGGAACATTGAGATTCCAGATCTATTGCACCGTTTAATGGGCAAACGAAATTGTCTGCCATTTTGGAAAGTTTATTTTCAGCCAAGAAAGACTGGCTAAACATTGGATAGAGTGTTATTTTGATCCTGAAACCATTCATCCACTCACTTCCATGCAGGAACTGTTATGTAATAAAGAAAAATTCTCAGTATGCTACCAGAAAGTCTCACTCACCGATGTACGTATCCCATTTGATGAACACTGTGAACAGCCAAAATCAGTTCGGCTAGGTAAAACTGAATCATATTTTCATCTAATTGGTCCTCATATCTATTCAAAAGTGACAGCAAGTCCCCTCCAGGCTGATATTCCATGACCTGTATAGAATGTCAAAATTATTAATTTTTCACACACCCCAAAATAGGAAACACCTCAATTAGACCCTCAAATCCTGCCTGACATGTTATAATTATGACGTTTCCACAAAGCAATGAAGATGTGTAAGACATATTGTAAGTCACGCAGGGTAAGGTCCCTGCCCTAAGGAAATTACATCTGTTACCCAAGAGAATCAATATAATGAAAGACTAGTCCCAGATACCATGTACAGTGTTTGCAAGGCAAGCTTGCAAAGTTGAATTAAATCCACCTACTCCCCCACCCATCCAAGTTGACACCTCAGACATTCCCTAGGATTAGGGACACAGTATACATGGATATTCCTAGAGGGCAACAAATTCTTTTATATCTTTTGCATTCTCCTCAGCACCCAGCAGAATATAGGAGGCTTGCAATAAATGTGATACAATCTTTTTCATTTACAGTCAGTTAGTAGGCAACTGACAGGCTCTATGAAAAATTTAAATGTGAATATATACCCTTTGACCAGGTAATTCCACTTCTAACAATTTACTTTGCTGCTACTTACAGTAGTTTGTAGATAGATAGATAAATAGATTCCTTGAAGCACTGTTTGTTATAGGAAAAAAAAAAAGCCCTGGAAATCATCCAAATATCCATCAATAAGAGACTGGTTAAAATATGATATATCAAAACGATGAGCTATGATGCAGATATTAAAAACAAATGGATTCCATCTACTCATACTGCCATGGAAAGCTGTCTATGATAATATAAAGTGACAGCCTATACAGAATAAAGTATAACCTCCTTTTTGTGATTAAAAAATGAATTATTATATACGTAGATGTATGCATATGGGGAAAAATCTTGAAGAAGACTATAAAGCCTCAAGTAAAATGTTTGATTAGCAAAAAATATTTTCTATCCCAAAGAACTAAAATTCATTCTCCTTTTGATAATAACCAGGTGATTTCCTGAGTCAACACATGGTCGTGAGGCCAGTTAGCCTGGATGACTTCAGACTACAGTTGGTGACTTCACCAGCCGCCTCTCAGTTTCATCTTCTATAAAATAGGGATAAGACTAATCCCTTTGCAGCACTACATGAAGATTAAGTAAGACAAGGACCTCAGAGGGCCTGGCACAGTGCTTGGCACCAACATGGGGCCTTCAACTACCATTCAGTTTCCATTCTCCCCCCAACTTTAACTGCATGACCCTTTCTGCTCTGGTTGGCAAAAAGTTAGAATCCATTTTGGCAATCACTGCAACCATGTTATCCCTTATTGAGTTCTCCTGTCCTTTGCTCTGATTTCTCATTTCATTAGCCATGCTATAAATGTCTTTTAAGTTGTCTCATATGCTTTCTGGGAAAAAGGCAAGATCTGAATATACTTCTTAAAAAAAACACTAAATCTCACAAACTACTGCATTCCAAAAGCCAACTCTGGGATGTGAATTCTCACCATCATCCTCCAAACTCCTGTTTGCTTTTAGGCCAGATTTAGATGAAAGCTCTAGACAAGTCAGAAGTAGAGCATCTGCACATAGCCCTAAAGGCCTCAGGCTGGTCCAGCAAATCTCCAGGAAGTCTTCTTAGCACCAAGGCAAACCCAAACCAGACCCCAGAAGAAGTCAGTGACTCGCACATCCTTCTCGAGTGTTCCTCATAACCTGGAAGTCTACTCCATTCACCGGCTTCTTACACACAGCAGATGCTCAACCAGATACTGGACAATTTTATATCTTCAAGTGTAAGGTTTCATTTGCACAGCAATGGCTGGGAGAAAAAAACTGATTTATGAACTAACGAGAGGAGCAACTCTTAGAAGGGGCCGCACCTAACATGAATACTTTCTTCCCTCAAGTTCATAGCAGACAGTAGTTACTTGTCCCAGTCCTCAGGAGCCCACAGAAGCCACCTGGCTGCCTGTCACTCACCCACTCATCCCAACCTGGTTCTCTACAGGCCCTGGGTATGTGGGTGAATGCTGATATGTATGTCTGTTTTAAAGATATGTTGCCATTAAAAAGGTCTTAAACATCCAAAAAAAGAAAAAGAAAAGAAATTCACAGATAATAACAGAAGTACTTATACTTTTAGTACTAAAATGTCTTAAAATAAGAACAATGCATATTTATGATGACAACACCAGTTATAAATTTCCTATGGCTCTGTCGAAGATGTGGATAAAATAGTGAGGCCTATAAGTTTAAGGCTGAGAAAGTCAAATGCATAGCAGAGCAGCCACTGGCAGCTTTTTTTTTTTTTTTTTTTTTTTTGAGTTGGAGTCTCACTCTGTCGCCCAGACTGAAGTGCAGTGGCCGCTCCTGGCCACCGCAGCCTCGACCTGCTGGGCTCCAGCGATCCTTCCGCCTCAGCCTTCCAAGTAGCTGGAACTACAAAAGCGCACTACCACACCCGGCTAATTTTTGATTTATTGTAGAGATGAGGTCTCACCAAGTTGCCCAGGCGGGTCTCGAACCCACAGGCTCAGGCATTCCACTCACCTCAGCCTCCCAAAGGCGCAGGATTACAGGCTGAGCCACCGAGCCCGGCCTGGCAACTTTTAAGAACACAAAAATTGAACACTACTTAGTACTCAGCAGCTACTCCTGAGATTCTATTGGTAATGACCAGTAAAATGGTTCAGAAAATAAGAACCATCACTTACAATGGCAAAAAGATATGTATTCCTTGCTTCTATTCAGAAGATCTACTTTCCTGAATCAAAAAATCCTCTCCCAAACTAAATGAACCCTTTTTTTTTGGAAAGACAGGGTTTCACTCTGTTATGCAGGTTGGTCTTGAACTCTTGGGCTCAAGCAATTCTCCTGCCTGAGCCTCCAAAGTAGCTAAGACCACAGGTGCATGCCACTATGCCTGACTAACTTTTAAATAATTTTTGTAGAGACGGGGTCTCGCAATGTCGCCCAGGCTGGTCTCAAACTCCTACCGCAGCCACCCAAAGTGCTAGGTGTATAGGCATGAGCCACTACCTGGCCCAGTGTTTTCTAAGAGTTTAACAATTTTCCATTTCTTCAAAACCAGGGTTGATTGCGAAAACAAGCAACAAAAATTACAATGGCTGCCAAGCAACACGCTCCATAACATGAGGCCAAAAGAGACACACTAAATGACAAGCTTCTAAATAGACAGGGTCCTTATCAAGGAAACTAATCAAATTTTGACCCACCAATGCCATTCCAGATTACCATACTAAAAATTCCAACATTGCACCATCAGGAGAATGTAGTTCAGACATTTACTGAGTAAATTTGGCTATCTCAAGATGTTGCCCATATTCCAAAATTGAACTGGAGTTGCTCATTCTAGTTTAAATGGAGCATGTGAGAAAGTTGACTTGTGTGTAGCCAGTCCAGGATTAATCCATCATCCATTTGAGTTAAAGATACAATAAGACCCAGCACTTGAGTACTTTCAGAAAATACTTTGGACTGTTCAAAATGGTACCAAGTCAAGGGGCATCAAAAACATCATCCAAAGTCACAAAATAAGAGTCTTCAAGTCTTCTTACCAGATAACTTGCCGTGAACCAAAGACCAAGATCAGCAGAGCACTATGAACAACAAAAAAAGGAAAGTTGGCCGGGCACAGTGGCTCATGCCTATAATCCCAGCACTTTGTGAGCCCAAAGTGAGAGGATTGCCTGACCCATAGCTTCAAGACCAGCCTGGGCAACTTGGTGAGACCTTATCTCTACAATAAATCAAAAAAATTAGCCAGGCGTGGTAGCACGCGCCTGTAGTTCCAGCTACTTGGAAGGCTGAGGCGGAAGGATCACCTGAGCCCAGCAGGTCGAGGCCGCAGTGGCCATGAGTATGTCACTGCACTCCAACCTGGACAACAGAGTGAGACTCCAACTCAAAAAAAAAAAAAAAAAAAAGTAAGTTGCCACCCAGGTAGTGCCTAAGAGTCCATTTATAACATCCAGTTTTGTCCAAAAATGTGACTCTGTTCCCGACTTTTACTACTCAGAGATGCCCGGTGAGGTGCTGATCCCCAAAAAATAAGATCAGCTTGACTTCTAACCCAAAAAGCCAAGTCCTCTCGGGCAGAGCTTCCCAAGGATGGCTGCCCACCCATCAGGATTACAGGAAAAGGACCTTTTTTAAATGATCAGATGGATTCATCCAAATAATACTGAGTATCTATCATGTGCCAGGTACTATTCTAGATATTAGGAAAACAGCAGTGAATAAAACTGGCAAAAATCTATGGCTTCATGCAGCTGACATTCTAGTGGGATGAAAAAGAATTTTTACATATTAATAATAAGCAGTATAAAAGGATAAAGTATGTCTCCTTTCCATCACAATGACTTAAGGAGCTTGCTAAAATAACGATGTGGGCCAGGTTCGGTGGCTCAACCTGTAATCCCAAAACTTTGGGAGGCTGAGGTGAGTGGATTGCCTGAGCCCACGGGTTTGAGACCAGTTCGGGCAAATTGGCGAGACCTCATCTCTAGAATAAATAGAAAATTAGCTGGGTGTGGTAGCGTGCGCCTGCAGCTCCGGCTATTTGGAAGGCTGAGGCAGAAGGATCGCCGGAGCCCAGCAGTTTGACGCTGGGGTGGCTGTGAGTGTACCACTGCACTCCAGCCTGGGTGACAGAGTGAGACTCTGACTCAAAATAAATAAATAAATAAAATAAAGATTTGGGCCAGGCACAGTGGCTCACACCTGCAATCCCAGCAATTTGGGAAACCAAAGCATGAGGATTGCTTGAGCCCAAGAGTTCGAGACCAGCCTGAGCAATATAATGAAAAAAAGTCAAAATTTAGCTGGGCGTGGTGGTACATGCCTGAAGTCCTAGCTATTTGGGAAGCTGAGGCAGGAGGCTTGCTTGAGGTCAGGAGTTTAAGGTTATGGTGAGCCGTGACCATGCCTCTGCACTCCAGCCTGGGTGACAGAGTGAGAGACCATTCCCCCCACCCAAAAACACTAAAATTAAAAAAATAAGGATACCACTCATGTTCAACTGCTGATCATAACAATAAAAATTTAAAAATAAGGATTCCAGGGACTAATTCCAGATGTCCCAGATCATGCTCCACAGGTAGGCCCTGGAAATGTGCAGTTTTAAGGGACTACTGGGGTAATTCTGATGCAACTGGTCCAGCACTGCATTGGGCCCCAATGCCGATAAGGTTGTGGAACCAATATGGCTCCATACTCCAACCAAATTAAGTTTCTATAGCAGAGGTGCCTTTGAATGAAACTCGGTTTTCATATGGCCATCAGGTCTACTGTTTATATTTTTTCATTGACTACATGGAGTCATTCTACCTTTCAAGACAAGATCACTGACAACAAAGGGCTAGAAAATAACCAACTCATCAGTGCTGCAGTCACAATCCTCCATCTTTGCAAGGACTGGAGATGTCTCTTGCACACGATGAACAGCTGCAGGTCACCCAAATGGTGATCACCAAGGCATAGTAATCAAAGGCCAGGGAGCTAGGAAGAGGGAAGAGTCCCAGAGTGAAACAGCCCTAAACAATGCGGCAACCCTGCTGATGGCAGAGAAAGCACAGCAGCTGACAGACGAGCCTGGCTTGGAGCTGTAATGGACTTGCTCTTTTAAAGCAAAGACTTTCAGGCCAACTGAGACAGACCCTTCTGATGGCAGCAGCTGCAGATGCTAATTAAAGGGCAAATCTTACATCTGTTCAGTTTGAAAGAATCGGCTGCTTCTCTGTTGGTGTTTGCTTCTATACCCCAAGTACTGGGATGGCAATTTCCAACTATTGCATTGCATTTGAAAGGAAGGACAAATGTGTGTGTGTGCGCACGCGCACATGCATGCGCATGCGTGCCCACACACACATGCACATATACACACGCACCCACATGTGAATATTTAATAGTTCTTCAGCGCTTTATTCCAATTTACAGAGGGCATCATTAGAGGCACAACGTGCTAGCCACCTCTTAGAAACGTCTCCTTGAAACGCTTGCACATTCAGCATGACTGAAAGGCCAAGAAAATGTAATGATGCCAGTGGCATCATTTTCCCCTCTGCCCAATGTTCCCGATCTTTGGCACCGGGGAGGAGGGAAGGGATCATCCTCTAAGCAGAGTGGCCCCACAGAGACCTTATATTATTCTTCTTGAAGGGCAAGGTGACCAAGAGAAAAAGAGAGAAGGCCCTTTATCTCAGAAAATATGAATCCCAGCCTGACTCATCCATCTATGTAAAAAAATACTTATTGAGTACTGAATCACCCAGAGTCTTGGCAAGAAACAAACTGCACACTTAAACCAGGTAATTGAGGGCCTTAATTAATGAAGGAACTATTTACAAAAGCTTGGGTTAGGTTAAGGAAAATAAACATGGGATGATGAAGCACCTAGAGCTAGCAACAGCAAGGGAATAGGTATCATTCCTGGGCCTGAAAGATTGAGGAAAGGGATTTCAGATATATATATACTATTACTGAAAGAACAAAAGGAAGAAGCAATAACCAGACTCTATGCTATAGCTATGGAACAGTGGTTCTCGAGTGAGGTCCCCAGATGAGTAGCATCACCTGGGACCTAGTTAGCAAGGCAAATTCCTGGGCCACACCCCAGACCTACTGGAATTAGAAACTCTGGGGATGGGGCCAAGCAAACTGGGACAACGTAATTAAACTGTGGCTCCCAAAATGGTAAGACTCTAAATTCACTCACTTGAAATATGCCTCAAAAGACTGAACAAAAAACAACTATTTCAAAGACACAGAGAACTCAAAGAACCTCCCCAAGGCAAAAATACTGAGCAACTGAATTTAGGTCAATAAGAAGTATTAATATCTCATTTCACCAATCAGAAAATTGAAGCCAAAAAGGCCAGTGACTCTGGAGAGACCAAACAAGGAATGGTATTAAAATGGTCTCGGCCTCTTTCTGATGGGCAGTAGGCTTCCAAAAGCCAACTTCTAAAGCAGCACACGTGAACATGCCTATTGAGTTTTGAGAGATGCCTGAAAAATCGATCTCAGCCAAGAGATCAAAACAGCACGTCTCATTGTCAAAACTATCATAAGCTGTCATATTTCACTAAAGTAAACAATGAAGTTGTATTTATTAACTCTCTCCAGATTCCCAATGACAGCAGAGTCTAGTATTCATTAAGGTCTAGAAACAGCCCACTTCCAAATTGTTCCTATATAGGAAAGAAACACAGTCCACAAAATTGCACAGGTGTGGGTTGAAAGCAAAATAGTAGGCCAGGCACAGTGGCTCAAGTCTGTAATCCCAGCACTTTGGGAGGCCAAGGCAAGAGGATTGTCTGAGTCCAGGGGTTTGAGACCAGCCTGGGCAACTCAGTGAGAACTCGTCTCTATAATACATTAAAAAAAAAAGCCGGGCTCGGTAGCTCAGCCTGTAATCCCGCGCCTTTGGGAGGCTGAGGTGAGTGGATTGCCTGAGCCTGCGGGTTCGAGACCCGCCTGGGCAGCAAGACCTCATCTCTATAATAAATCAAAAAAATCAGCCGGGCGTGGTAGCGCATGCCTGTAATTCCGGCTACTCGGAAGGCTGAGGCGGAAGGATCGCCGGAGCCCAGCAGGTAGAGGCTGCGGTGGCCGGGAGCGGCCACTGCACTCCAGTCTGGGCATCAGAGTGAGACTCCAACTCAAAAAAAAAACAAAAAAAAATTAGCTGGGCATGGTAGCGCGCACCTGTAGTTCTGGCTACTTGGAAGACTGAGACAGAAGGACTACCTGAGCCCAGCAGGTCAACTCGGGGTAGTCGTGAGCATGCCACTGCACTCCAGCCTGGGCAACAGAGTGAGACTCAGACAAAAAAAAAAAAAGAAAGTGAGACAGAAAATAAAAAGAACTAATCCCAAGCAGGACATCAGAACCAGGGTCCCATTAGGAATGATTCTGGATCCAGAATACAATGGTGGAGCTATGAACCTGGCTTCAAACCTCAGTTCTATTTTTTATTACCTACCAAAGTAGCTGTTTTAACCTCTGTGGCAGACTACTAACTGTCCCCCCAAATCCATCTTTTCCTTCTTCCATAGTAAAAAGAATTTTAGTTGAATATAAGCCACGCAGTCAGAGAGTAATTTCCCAGTCTCCCCAGCAGCTAGATATGAAGTCATGTGACTAAGTTCTGGCCAAGAAAATGTAAGAGGAGATGATGTGTCTAACTTCCATGTCATTCTGTGTAGAGAGAATTTGCTTACTCTGAATTTCTGTTCTTTTTTCCTATCAGCCAGCTGGAACAAAGAATACAGCATCCTAAAGGATAGGGGAGCTACATCATGGAAGGAACCTGGGTCCCTGAATCATCACCTACAACAGAGCTGCTCCATCAGCTTGGACTGTACATTGGGATCTCTTTGTTATAGTAGCTGAGTTTATACCTTGACTAATACATCTCCACAGACAACAGGAGAACATAGGAAGTCACTATAAGGTCACAACAGGGAAAGGAGGTTCATGGATCAACTGCAGGCTCAGAGCAAGGGCAGCCTGAAAAGAACTACAGTATGAAAAACATCAATACAAAAAATCTCAGAAGGAATTTAGATACAACAATATTACAAGCAGTGGATTGCAAAACAATGTGTTCTTTGTGAAGATCAGTTCCTTTGTGGAAGGACACTGATGAAGGCATCTGTTATATAGAATTGAACAGATTTCTTCATGAACCAGATCAACAAAGCACTATTTCCATGGGCCACCTGCCAGAATATGGGACTAGCCTTGTTATATAGAACCAGACAGTACAGTGGAGTTTGCTACAATTCTTCATATACCAGAAAATGATAAGCCACATCCACTGGTATGTAACTGCAATTGGGAAATTTTTAACCATAAAAATTCAAAAGAATTTAAGTTCAATTTCCTTGCAACATACTCCAAATTTTGAAAGTCTATCTTGAATTATACACTTTAGAGAAAAAACTCCCACTACTAACATAATGTGATTTCTGTAACACAATAGATTTGTATATAAATTAAATTTCTATGAAATTAATCATACATTCATCTAATAAATATTTCTTAAGCATTTACTTGATAAAGTTCCACTGGGAACAAGGTAGACAAAATTGTTCCCCTCATGGAGGAAGTAGCTTAGTGGAAGAGATCAACACCCATTCATGAAGGGGTATTATGAGCACATGGCGGAAAGGACCATCCCAGAAGTAGAGGGTCCAGGAGGGCTTTCTGGAAGAAATGACATCTGATCCAAGCCAAGAAAGAGAAATAGCAGGTGACCAGGTAAACAGGGAAAGAGCGAACCGCATGCAAAACCGGTAAGAGGCAAGATCAAAAAACCAATGGAAGTTCATGACGAATGTAAGGTGCAAAGAGAGAAATGTCAAGTGAGGCTGGGGGCACATGCAAGATAAGTCTGATAAGCCACGTGGAAGAGTCTAGACTTCATCCAGCAGGGAGCAGGAAGTCGGGTTTTAACAGGAGAGTGACTTGGTTGCAGTATGTGGAAGACCCGGGGGGAGGGCCAGATGGCAGGGAGAATACTAGAAGGCTATCACAGCAGTGCAAGCAAGAAAAGATGGAGGTCCAAACTTACACAATGGATATAGGACGAGAGAGAAGAGACAGCCAGGAGAGATATACTGTAAGAGGTAGAATCCCATTTTTTAAAATTGATTTTAAAATGTATCTTCAACTGAACTGCATTAGCTTTACAAAGTAATGTTCAAATGCAAGGGGAGCACAGTATGTCAATTTCCCCAAACTTCAAAGGTTTAGTGATATATCAGTGACCAATAGGCTGGGCATGGTGGCTCATGCCTATAATCTCAGCTACTCGGGAGGCAGAAGCAGCAGGATCACTTGAGCCCAGGAGTTCAAGACCAACCTGAACAACAGAGTGAGACCTGGTCTCTAAAAAGTAAAAAAGTAAGCCAAGTGTGGTGGTGCGTGACTATAGTCCCAGCTACTCAGGAGGCTGAAGAAGGAGGATCGCTTGAGCCTAGGAATTTAAGGCTGCAATGAGCCATGATTGTGCCACTGCACTCCTGACTCAAAAAAAAAAGGAAAAAAAAAGGACAATACGTACAATGGAATTTCAGTACTTTATAGTGGCAATATAGATCTAGGATCCCCTTATCCTGCAGCTGAATGTGTTCAGATTCAGAATTTTTCAGATTTTAGAAAGGTAAAAGGGTATATATACTTCATATTATGTAGGGTCTGGGACATCGTCTCATAATCAAATGCATTCATAATTATGCAGCAAAATGTGTGAATAATCATTATACTAAAGGGAATGAATAAAGACTGTAAAGGGCCTTAAGAGAGCTTGGGTCAGGTTTTGCCAAACACTGAGTTCAAATCAGGTTTTGCTGTTAAACAAGTTACAAAAGAAGAACTTGAGATTATTCAGAGCCCTGGGTATTTTAGAATTACAGATAAGGGATGGTAGACTTATGAGCATATCTTAACTCCTATGCTAAGTTTGGGTTTTTATATGAAAACTATACCCTTAGCAAGCATTTTACTTCAAAGTACTAAAGTACTTGAGAAGAAAATGCAAACAAAGAAATAATTTCAAGATCCCATCAGTAATACCCAACTGAGCTACTAAATAAGAGAATAAAAATGTCATTGAACCCAAGTAGCAATGTGCTGAGGCAACCAAAACTCAAAAAAACAGCTTTATTAAGAACTTTCTGTCAAGCATAGAAGCTCACACCTATAATGCCAGTGCTTTGGGAGGACAAGATGGGAGGACTGTTTGAGACCAGGATTTCAAGACTAGCCTAAGCAACATAGTGAGATCCTGTCTCTACAAAAAAAATTAAGAATTAGTTAGGTGTAGTGGTGCATGCCTGCCTATAATTCCAGCTACTCAGGAGGCTAAGGTGGGAAGATCACTTGGGCTCACAAGTTCAAAGTCACAATGATCTATGATTTCACCACTATACACCAGCCTGGATTACAGAACAAGACACTGTCCCTACAAAATAATAATAATGAATAAATAAATAAGGACTTTCTCTTCACAAGATGGCAGGTAGAGAAACAAAGCAGAAGCTAAGGATGCTGATGTCAGTGGCAAGATGAAGAGGGGAGACCCACAACCAAAGGTCCCAAAAAAGGAAGTCCCCAAAGCTGGGTGGCTGCCCTAGCAGGGAAACCAGTAGATATTCCCAATCTGAGAGGTATTCCAGCAAGACTGGAATTGTCCAAGTAGATGTCCACAGCAGCTAAATCCACAATTAAGAAAAAAAAAAAAAAGGAAAGTTTCTTTCTACAATGACAAAGCTAGGTAGTGATCATAAGAATAGTGACACCAAGGCTGGGTGCAGTGCCTCATGCCTGCAATCGCAGGGTTTTGGGAGGCCAAGGCAGGAGGATCACTTGAGCTCAGGAGTTCAAAATCAGCCTGAGCAACACAGCAAGATCCTGTCTCTACAATTTTTTTTTTAATTAGCCAGGCATGTTGGCAGGAGGATTGCTTGAGCCCAGGAGTTCAAGACCAGCCTAGGCAACACAGTGAGCTATGACCATGCCACTGTACTCCAGCCTGGGCAACAGAGCGAGAATCCATCTCTCAAAAAAAAGGAAAATTATACCAAAATGGGAAATAATTATTCTCAAAAATGCCCAGATAGGATTCTCTTGAAGATGTAATTTGAAAACTATAGAGCCACGAAAAAGCACTACAGTCAACATGTAAGAAAACTGTGACTTAGTGGCATTGCTGAGGCCCCTCTGATCATCCTCATGGCCACCAGGGAGGTAAGCAGTAGATTCCCTGAGGCAACTAGACCATGGCTTGTCATACAGGGCTGGACCATTAAGTCCTCAATGGAGTTCCTTTACACAGAATACTCAAAATGTATCAATACTTCTGCCAAAACGGTCCTTGATGGTGTGAAAATCTCAAAGCACCTCAGCAATGCTTCCTTTTCAGAAGAATAAGCTGTGTGAGACTAGACACCAAGAAGGTGAGCTCTTCAACCCAGAGAAAGAGAAATATGAGTTTCTGGAGCAATGCAAGGCAGACTAGAAACTGTGGAATCTTTCACCGAAAAACCAGAGCCCTTCCTAACTCCAGCAAAGTCTGTGCTCTGTGTTGCCTTGAAAAGGTAGTTAATCCTCACAAGCCACTGCTCTAAGCCTCTTGCAGAGTTCTAACAATAACAAACAAACATGAGGCAAAACAAACTGAAATCTTGCTGTTTCAAGGGAACTTCTTTTCTGAGAACTAATTGAGAAGCCAACCAGGGGATTTGCAAGATGCAGGAAACACAAGACCAAGGTCGCACATGCAACAAACATTCTAGAATATCAGCAACTCTAGAAACACACCACAGTCATTTGTGAAAGTAAGGGCTCCACACCTCAGGTCTCAAGGAAAGAAAGATTCTGAGTCACTATTCAAGAAAGGGACATAAACGGAACGGGCATGGTATTGGTTCTGAAGGAATGTGTGGTTAGCATGAGACCACACTCCCAATGCATTCAGATGAGAAGGCGAGATGAGGCCAGGGAAAACTTCCCTACAGACATTGAGTTCTCAACTCACATAAAACCAAGGCAAATCAACTATTTATTTTAGGTGAAAATTAAAGGCAGTAAAGTCCCCCAAAGAATGCCCAGTAGAAGTTCAAGACAGATAGTTCATCTCTCTCTTACCCTCATCTCTTACATTAGCCTCTGTAAATGTTTATCTCCACTCAAAGTAACATAATAGTCTTGTTTTAAGGGCTGAATCAGGAACAAAAACTGTTTCTAGGATACATTTTTTAAACTTAGGAAACAGCCAGGTACAGTGGCTCATGCCTGTAATCCCAGCACTTTGGGAAGCCAAGGCAGAAGAATTGCCTGAGCCCAGGAGGTCAAGGCTGTGGTGAGACATTATTGGGCACTCCAGCCTGGGCAACAGTGAGGCCCTGACTCAATCAATCAATCAATCAAGGAATCTAATCCCCTAAGAACCTAAACAAGGCTCCAAAATGAATTCTAGCATTCTATAAGTTATGCCATATACACATCAGGGAGAACTATGCCACCATTCAAAAGAATATAGTAGATCAGCACGTACTGACACAGAAGGCTGTCTGGGATAAACTGGTGAAAGTAAAAAGCAAGTTGAAAAGTCGAGTAGAGAGTAACACACCATTTTGTAAAACAAACTATATACATGAGTATACAGAAGTATTTTTCCCCCACAGGGCACAGTGGAGGGTCAGAAAAAACGCACATAACAAGTAATATTTGTTTCCCAGAAAGTGGAAATAGAAAAGGAGGTAGACAACTTTCCCTCTGACTTCATGCATACCTGCAGTGGTTGCATTTTCTTATAACAACCATGCATTATCATCTTAATTTCTAAAAATCAAAGCAAGATTCTATTAAAGGTAATAACAAACTGTTCCCCAATAAATGACTTCTCATTATCGCCCTTTAAGCCACAACTACAATGCCCCACAACCAATGAAGCTCTTTCTAAATAGGTTAGCTCTTAATCTTTACAGCAAGGAAACCAGAGAGACACCTGAAAGGCAAGAAAGCAATTGAATGAATGAGATCGTATGGGCAAGAACCACATTCAATTCTACCACAGGTATCTGAGTATCAGAGTGCTAGGCTAATCCCAGAGAGATGAATTAAAGACTCACCAGATAAAGGTTATTTTTGTCCTGAAAGGCATACTGTAATTGGGGGATCCAAGGGCTTGCGCTTCGAGATAATATGTTCCGTTCTTCCTCAAAAAATGAAACCTGGGGAAAAAAGAAAATCTTAACACAATTATAATATAAAGAACTATGTATTTTTTTTTAAAAAAAAGTTCAGGCACATGGCTCACACCCGCAATACCAACACTTTGGAAGCATGAGGCAGGAGGATTGCTTGAGCCCAGGAGTTCAAGACCAGCCTAGGCAACACAATGAGACCTCATCTCAACAAACAATCAAAAAATCAGCCAGGTATAGTGATGCGTGCCTGTAGTTCCAGGTACTCGGGAGGCGGAGTCCAGGAGTTTGAGGTTGCAGTGAGCCATGATCATGTCACTGCACTCTAGCCTGGGCAACAGAGTGAAACCCTTGACTCAGAAATAACGTAAAATAAAGCCCTTTGCTCTGTCTTTAAACTGATGTTTCTAGCTTTTAAAAAAAGGTCATCACTTAACCCGGCATTGTACAAATTTCAATCATTCATTCACCTACTTTGCTCACAATTCTTGTTAACTCCATACATTACCTGGTCAATTTTTTACCTAACATCTTTCTTTACACTAAACTCCCTTTCTTTAAATCTAAGTATCTTTCTCTTCCTCTTTACCTTTCCTTCCTGCACAATTCAATCCTAAAGTCATTTACTGGCATGGAACAAGGTAGGTATCTATGACTTGAGTGGCCCAGGACAGGGTATCAGACCCAAGCAGAGTGAGAAGGGTGGCAACTATGTGTGTGGGTAGCTCAATAAATTTTACAAAATAGGGAATCAAGGGCCCACACAGGGTGAAGAAGACGTCCACATGTAGGGGTGGCCTGGTGCAGGCTATCTGGACCCACCAAGGGGAAGTAGGCTAAGAACAAAGAGAGCAGGTTGTATTCACATAGATATATAAAATAAATAAAATATTAAGAGTATAATGTCAGAGAAGAGAATTACAAACATGGAAAGAATGCAAACTGAAATGAATGCTGTGAAGTTGGATTGGAATTGGAAGTATTGGTGTGAACTCATGGTTTTCAATATATAGAGATATAGAAATAAACACCAGTGTAAATGTGTGTGCATGTGCACATGCATAACATGTATATAGGTAGGTATATTGTATACATATACATATATTCCTTAGTGCTGTCCACAGGAGCAGTGACACCTCAGTAGCAATGAGAACACCCAGTGCCCAGATCTTGGCCTCTAAACACCATTTTCCACCAAAAAGAAAAGGGCTTATTGGAAAAATGACTGATGCCAGGGCTGGGGCAGAAAAAACAAAAGTACCAAAAAAGCCTGAGCATCTTTCTGTATCAGAAAGCAAGAAAGTACTCAAAGGATGATGGGGAAAGCAAGAAAGTACTCAAAGGATGATGGGGACATGTCAAAAGGACACAAAAGCCAGCCTGAAGAGGTTATAATTGGCCAACTTGGGGACAATTTGAGTATAAAAGTAGTGACGGAAACAAGATTATACCTCACTGACTGGCATAGGAAAACGCAAGTCTACAGAGGTATAAATAAGTAAATAAATGCATGGAAAGTTTTATGAAGAACAGGATAGTCCATCATTTGAAAGTACGTCCCCACAAAATACTTATTTAATTACAAAGGGGAAAGGAATCGCTCCACAATGGAGAAGCATAGCAGGTACAAATTTCATCAAGGGATCAAAGTGAGCATCATCAGGAATATGACAAACTGAAACTGATAGTCACCTGTTGGGATGCAATGAGAGGAACAGAGCATCTTGTCTGTGATATCCCAGTCAAAGATCTAGAACCTGAATCTAAACATAACAAACATCAGACAGATCTAAATTTTACAAAATAACGGGCCCATAATCATCAGAATTGTCAAGGTCATGAGAGTTCAGAAAAGATTAAGGAATAAATCCGGATTTAAAAAGACTAAAGAGGCCAGGTGCAGTGGCTCAGGTCTGTAATCCCAGCACTTTGGGAAGCAGAGGGGTTCAAGACCAGCCTGGGCAATTTGGCCAGACCTCATCCCTACCATAGATTAAAAAAATTAGCCAGGTGTGGTGGCATGTACCTGTGGTTCCAGCTACTTGGAAGGCTGGGGCGGAAGGATTGCCTGAGCCCAGCAGGTCAAGGCTGTGGTAGCCATGAGCATGCCTCTGCACACCAGCCTGGGTGACAAAGTAAGACTCTACCTCAAAAATTTTTTAAATTTAAAAATTAAAAAAAAAAGGACTAAAGAGACAGGACAACTAAGTGTTATGTGTGATCCTGAACTGGATCTTTTCATTCTAAAAGACATTATTGGGATAATTGATGAGACTTAAACATTAATTTCCTGATTTTGGTGACTGTATTATGGTTCATGGGAGAATCCTTTTTGGAGGAAATATACGCTAAAGTATCCAGAGGTAATACAGTATAAGGTTGGCAACTTTTTTTCAAATGGTCCAGAAAAAAATTACCCAGTTACTCAATCAAACACTAATCTAGATACTGCTGTGAAGGTATTCTGTAGCTATAGTTAGCATCTACAATAAGCTGACTTTAAGAAGATTGTCCTTTATAATCTGGGTGGGTCTCATCCAATCAGTTGAAAGGTCTTGAGAGCAAGACTGAGATTTCCCTGAGGGAGAAGAAATTCTGCCTCAAGATTCCATCATCAGCTCCTGCCCAAGAATTTCCAGTCTACTAGCCTGCCCTGAAGATTTCAGACTTTCTAGCCTTCCATAATCGTGCAAATTAACTGCCTGTAAAAAATATATATGTGTATTTATGTAAATCTATTTTGTGTGTACATATATATTTCTATGTGTATATATACTCTATGTATATAAATTCTGTGTGCATATAAATAGTCTAAGTGTGCACACATATCCTGTGGATATATATTTTATATACATATGCAATGTATGATGTATATATATCAAATGGTTCAGGAAAAAAGTTGTTTATACTGTGATATACTGTACTTACAGCTTTTCTATAAATTTGTTATTATTTCAAATTTTTTTAAAATTTCATTTTATTTATCTATTTATTTTTTTAGAAAGCAGGATTTACTGAGAGGACAGAAAAGCTCCCACAGTGGGAGGGAACCCAAAGGGGTTACCCTAAAAAATTTAATTTTAAATATAGTTTCTTCTCTTTAGTTAACCTTTGTAAAAGTCACAGGTTTTGTTATGCTAGTTAATATTAAACCATTAAATGTTTTTAAATAGTTTGTTCAAGTACTTCCTAAATTCACCCAGTGACAAATCTAACATATTTGGGAAACACTAACCCAAACCCAATAATTTACCACACCTGATGTGGTGACTTTTCTTTCTCCTGGCACAGAGAAGTAGTCAAGAAAGGCTGAACTGAAGAGTCTACACCTTTACTTGCTCATCAGTGATTCTTTGTCTGAAGCCTCCTTCTTTTTTTTTTTTTTTTTTTGAGTCAGGGGTCTCACATTCTGTCACCTAGACCAGAGAACAGTAGCATAATCATGGCTCACTGCAGTCTAGAACTTTTGGGCTAAGGTGATTCCTCCACCTAAGTCTCCTGAGTCACTGGGACTACAGAGGCACGCCACCATGCCCAACTAATTTTTTTATTTTTTGTAGAGGCAAGGTCTCACTATGTTGCCCAGGCTGGTCTCTAATTCCTGGGCTCAAGAAATCCTCCCATCTCAGCCTTCCAAAGTGCTGGAATTACAAGCATGAGTCACTGTGCCCAGCCTGCAGATTCCATTACAATAAGCGATCTCTGAGGACCTCTTTGGATTGTCACAGAACTCTGGGTAGGTGCACTGGCCTCTCCCAGGTGACAGGCCTTGACTGCAAGACACTACCTCTCCCTATCTCCTTTCTGACATTTGCTTTTACTCACTCCCTGTGCTGGCTTCTCTATTCTCATGCTCTTAAATTCCAAATCCTCACCATAGCTCAAAGACCCTACTTTTCTTTTATACTCACCCTCTTAAGGAATGGATGAATGACTTTAATTAGCAGCTGTATATGTATAATGTTTTTAAAAACTCAGCCCACACCTCACACAAAGTCACTCCAGGCCATTCGCCTGGAGGAAGCCACACCTATTTGAATGTCTCTATTGTTTGCTCACAGTGTGGTATGTGGGATTATTTTCTTTTTACATGCACTATTTCCCATCTAAAACATAAGCAGCACAAGGTCAGAGCTACACCTAATCCCTCTTCCCAACAACCTAGAAACACACCATATACAACAGATGCTCAGGTAGTGTAAATTGATGATAGTTCTTTTTTAGGAGTTGGGAAGCTTATCGAGCATTTTCTACTCCTCTCTTCCAAATTATTTGCCACATCCTGTCACTTTTTCTTTCTGTTATGTTGCTCACATTTTATTCCTGAACACAGAGCCCACCTCATTCTCAGACTCGGACATGCAGCTTTCTGCCTCCCACTGCTCCTCTGACTGGCAGCCACACAGTCACTGAAGTCCTCAGAGACCAGATCCCAACCTCCTCCTTCCAAATGCCCAAGTGATCCCCAACCGCCTCACATAGTAAACTGCAACTCAAAAAACAGTCCTTGGGGGAATGGGGAGTTATTGGGCAAGAGGCACAGAGTTTCTGTCTGAGAAGATAGAAAAAGCTCTAGAAACGGGTAGCAGTCATGGTTGTACAGCATTGTAAATGCACTTAATACCACTGAATGGTATACTTAAAAATGGCTAAAATGGTACGTTTCATATTATGTATATTTTACCAAAATTTTTTTTAAAGTCTCATCCAAATGTCCTCATTTTGCCCCATTTCCCAGTCTATTTGTTCTAAACCACTAAACACACACACACACACACACACACACACACACACACACACACACACACACACACACATCCCTGCATGGTATTCTAGTACTAAAACCTCCAAAATGTTTCACATGGCCACACTTCTGCCTGGCATGTTCTCATCACTTCTCTCTGCCCAAAACCTACATTCCCTCTCATAACAGAGAACTTGCCCTAACTGTTCCTGGCTCACTCACATCCCCCATCACAACATTGTTAATGAATTTGCTAATTGTTCTCACCCTCTGTGATACTTTAGCTGGAAAGCACCTACTTTATATATTTGCATTTTTCCTCCACTTTCCAAGGTTGTTTTTAAACCCTGAAAGTAATAGCTATGTAACTTCAATTCCTTTTGTAAGCTTCCCACAGAGCTGGGTACATTATCGGACACATGATGTGCACTAAAATGTCTGTAAGTAATAAATTACTCTCTGAACTCCAAGGCTGATCACCATCTCTCTAAAACACAGCAAATGAATCAATATGTCTAGAGACAGCAGCCTTGTTTAAAAGAAAGGAAAATACCACAATAGAAAAGATTACTTCTTACCTGCTCTTAAACAAGCCACTCCCTAGCCACATAACAAAGAATTTTATTCAATTTCTACAAAGACCTGTTTTAAAATCAAATACACTTACCCACAATACAAATATCTAAAGTGTGCACAAAAGCATCTGATTCACCCCACCATATGCATATCCTGAATCCCCAGCTGACGGTCATAAAAGATCATCTTAAATTCATTAGTTAAAAGGTCAATTTGGTTCTAAAATACAACTGTCGAAACATGGTAAAGAAATCAAGAGGAATTTGGGAGCCTTCAAAATTAGCCAATATCAATACAAGAAGACTTAAGAACATGAGAGACTTTTTTGCCCATGAGACTGTAATTAAATGCACAATCACAGAGGAAAACTTGCTCCATCCTAGATAACAATGCAGCAGACTACTGTCTCTGAAAGAACATTTCTGGTACAAAAAGGGGAAAGCAGTGATGTTAAAATGCTCTTACCTGCTCCTGGGCCAATAAGGCCTTCTTCTTCATGACTTTCATGGCATATATGTCCCCAGTTGCTTTCTCTCTTACCACCTGCACTTCAGCAAAGTGACCACAACCTACTAGACTTCTGATCTCAAAGTCCTTTGCGGAAGGCTGGAGCTCCTGTAACTCAGCTATGGTTTCAGAATCTGCAAGAGATAGAAGAGTTACTCTCAGGTAAATAAAGCACTTCAAATATATGCATCTTTATGAAAGAGAAAAAAGAGAAAGGTGTTCGTTCTATGTCTTCCCTCCTTGTCAAAGACATTTAGGCACTTTCTCATCCATCATGAATAATTATAAAATCAGAACAAAAGTGTTTTTCTATGTTAAGTTAAAATTAAGGGCTCCAGAAATTCCAAAGTACCGTTTCCATGGTAGCTATAATTTGAATCCCATAGACTTAAAAAATAGGGAGGGAGGATACAAACTATGCTTTTCTTCTTCCTCTCTGAAGGCTGCAGGGCAGTGTCTGGTCAAACGTGTTTATCAGCATTTCGACTGGTGTATAATGTGATTTTCATTTCAATCAGCTTTAGAATTGTCTTCTAGATCATTCCATTCTAACTACAGGTGCTCGTCTTAGTTTTATCCCATTAGTCCATGTATTATTGTCCTTGGACTGTGTCAGCAGCAATAATGCCTTCCTTGACTATGTGGCAGTGCTTAAAAAGAGGAGGAAGGGTTTAGCCCTAAGAACCAAATTGAGTCCTGACATTTGCTCTGCAGGGATGACATCCCACATATCTGGATGGGTTTGCAACTATCTTTTTCTTAGCATACAGTTTTAATTCCTTTTCCAAGCCTAATCTCTCAGTGAGAGGTCCTCAATGTACGAAGTATAGAGTAAATGGACAGTGGATTTGGAATCTAAGATGTTTATTAACATTCTAGATGCATAAAGCTGAGACTCTACTGACTTGCAAGAATGAAGAACAGCAGCATTGATTGACCTAGAAATTTAATCCTGCATATTACAGGGCAATTGCATTGTATACAGGGGCTGCAGGCCAAAGGAAGGCAAGCAACACCTATAATCAAAATTATCCTGGAGATTTGCACAGAAAGGTGCCATGTTGAAGATCAAGAGACCATCTTAGAATCCCACACACATACTGGAATCCTCCAGGCACTAGAAGGATGGCCATTTCAGTGGCTAGGCAGCAGATAAAGTTACATGTTCCATTCTAGAGTCACACTCCGCTCCACAAGTGGTTCACACAAGGAGAGGGACTGAGTCCAACAAAGGAAAAAGCTGTTTCATACCCACAGTCATTAAGCGACATTTTGATGAGTCAACCAATGCAATTTTATTTGTTATTGCCTACCCTCTTTCTTTGTTGCATGGGTAGAGCTAAATTCTATTGGATCAAAACCACATACGATGAGCACCACTGTATTGAGAGTCTTCCCAGTCACAGACCACAGCTCTCACTTTAGTCAGTCATCCTGAAGACACCTGCCTTTGGTCCTTTGAGGAACTAGGCAAGAGCGGTGGGTTCATTTTACCAAAAAGAACCTGCACATGTATGTTTGTTGCAGCTGTATTCACAATAACAAAAACATGGAACCAACCATGCTGCCCTTCGAAGCTGGACTGGATTAAAAAAATGTGATACATATACACAATGGAATATTATGCAGCCATATAGAAGGACAAACGTATGGACTTTGCAGCAACTTGAATGGATTTAGAGCCTATCATACTCAGTGATCTATCATAGAAACAAAGAACAGAGTACCATATGTTCTCACCCATAAGCAGACCTTGAACAATTATCATAATACTGTAAGAAAGGGATTGGCAGTAGTTGAAAACTGCCAGAGGAGGAGGGGTGGGATTGGCAGTTGAGGCAAACTGCCAGAGGAGAGAGGGGCACACCTCATCAACAAGGGTACCTGCAAAATGAACATTTGTATACCTAAACCCGAATTGTACCCCACATCTTTAAAATAAAGAAAATAATAAAATAAACAAATTGCTTATTAAGTTATGAATAAAAATGTAGACAATTTTTAAAAAGTGGTGGGTGGATCCACATAAATTCATCATGACCACTGTAAAATATATAGAGAATACCACACAGAAGTAAAATTGAAAGCTGCAGGGTATTTTTCTTCTGCCCTGACAACACCGTGCCAAGCCTTATCTTCCTTTCCAAGTTTCTTTCCAATCAAGTATTTGAGTTTTGAATTATAATTCCCCAAATAATGCTGGCTTGCAACTTTCTGGGTTGAACCTGATTTTATTATTGCTCATACACAAAGCCAATCTCTCTTAATTCTCTTAGGCCTTGGGTTGTTTACAAAGTTGCTTACAGCATTGTCCAACTTAATAACTCTAGGTCCATCACTGGTGACCATCAGATATCTCAATCACACAAGGAGGCAGACTGCTCTGCAGGCAAAACCACCACAATACTCTTGGAATTCTGAGAAGCTATTTCAGATCTTCATTTCTTTATCTAAAGGCTTTTGGATGGTTACAGCAGACAGGAGAAATGATAAATCCAAGCCTGTGAGTATTAAAAAAAAAAAAACCTTCACAGCATCTTTCCATACCAACTGCTTCTGTGACCCCATAATCACATCATCCTTCTTCATCACTGTGCACTTTTAGTTATAATATTTAAGGACACGATGGGTATGGAATGTTGAGGTGGAAATAAAGATCCAAACCACAGTAATAAAATGTAGTCAAAGAATGACGGTCAGATAAACAAAAGAGCTCAAGGGCAAAAGCCAACACAGCTGAGTCTGTTACTTGCTTTTTGAAACTCAAGAACCCAATCTTTTGACTCCTAGAATTCCATCTTTCACAGAAACCCTTGCACATATGCCCATCTGAGAACTGTTTTAACAGAAACAACCTAAAGTTCCACCAATAGGAACGTGAAAACAACCTACAAGTCCAACCATATAAAAGAATATTAGGCACAAGTTGAAAGAATGAGGTAGCTCAATCTCCATTAGGGAGTTTTGTCTGTTTTGATCACTGTTGTAACCCAATAACTAAAATAGAACCCAAAATGCAGCACATAGCAAATGCTCATAAATATTTGTTGAGTAAATATATTGTTAAGCGAGCAAAGCTAGTATCAAAACATTATATACACATCACCTATTTTGTGTAAAATTAAACAAGAGTAATGTTAGAACATCCAAGGAAAGGGGTTGACAATTGCAGCAGCTAGTTGATCGGTACATAGGTATTCATTATACCATTCTCTTTACCTTCGGGTATGTTTGAAAATTTCCAGAAGAAATATTTTTAAGGCACAAAATGAAATACTGTGCACTAAACTAACTGCTGACAGTTGTTGTCTCAGGCAAAATTTTGAGAGATTTTCTCTCACTACTATGTACGTGATGTTCTATGATCTAAATGTTTGTCCCTTCCCCCAAATTCATATGTTAAAACATAATTCCCAACTCTCTATTAAAAGATAGGCTGGGAACAGTGGCTTATGCCTGTAATCCCAGCTACTCAGGAGGCTGAGCCAGGAGGATCACTTGAGTCCAGAAGTTCAAGGCTGTAGTGAGCTATGATCGCACTACTGCCCTCCAGTCTAGGCAACAGGGTGAGACCTCATCGCTCAAAAGAAAAAAAAAAAGTAGGGCTTTTCAGGAGATGACTAAATTATGAGGGCTCTACCCTTATGAATGGGTTTGGTGCACTTATAAAAGAGGCTGAAGGGAGGAAGTTAGCCCCTACTGCCTTGTGAGAATGCAGCAAGATGATGCTATCTTTGAAGGAGAGAATGAGCCTCCCCCCCACCCCAGAAATCCAATCTGCTGGTACCTTGATTTTGAGCTTCCCAGCCTCCAGAAATGTTAGCAATAAATTTCTGTTGTTTATAAATTACCCAGTCTAAGGTATTTATTATAGTAGCACAAATGGATGAAGACATGATATCTATCTTTAATATTTAACTCTGTATTATGTCTGCAATCAGGAAAAAAATTCTCAAAAGTTACCATTTGCTTTGGCTTGATTTGAAAAAGAAAAAAAAGTTACCATTTGTCCATCAGTACTAAAGTTGTAAATATACAGAAGGTTTTACCTATAGTGAAAGTGGCTGAAAGAGGATAGAATTTCGTCTACTGTCAAATCGCCAAGAACAGCCCATCTTCAACAATTATCAACACTTTTCCACACATGTTTTAACATCACACCTGCTGTTTATTTTACACAAATTATATAATACTGTGCTTAATGTTTGCCACTATTATGGTTCTCTTAGCAATCCGCTTAATCAACAAGTATTCACTGAGCACCTAATATATGCCAGGTACTGTTTTAGGCACTGGGAAATATAAGAGTAATTAAGGAAGATAAAAATCCCTTCCTTGGTTCTCGGAAGCTCATTCCCTCCCCTGCCTTGGACCAAGGTTAGGGGCATTTCTGTGGGAGATATTCTTCAGAGCTACACTCTCTGTTCCATTTCCTCCATCAGTCCCGGAAGAAAATCTCCTTCTCTATAGGAAGACTCAAGAAACCTGGGCAGTAGCAGCTGGTAAACCCTTCTCCACATGGAAAAGCACAGCTTACATTCCAAAACAGAGACTCAAAGGGAAGGGGGAAAAAGCATACTAACAGCAATCACCTGTTTTCAATGATGGCCTCTTAATAGTACTCCCTAGGAAGCCTATTCAAAAATATGAAACAGTTCCATGGAAACAGAAAACATTCCACTAAACTGAGTCCCTGATTCTAGACAATTCATTGCTTTTAAGTAACCAGGGGACAGTTTCAAGAACTAATGAAGGTGCCTGTAAATGGCTCAGTAAACTAGTGGTGTCATGTAATTTCTTTCCCATCCCACTCCCTACTTCAGAATTTAAATATTCAAGAAAAGAAGGTGGGGGCTTATTCAAACAAATACAGAATGATGAGCAAATACTCAGGTACATTTTAAAGACATACAATATATTCAACATTGTTGAGACTTATGGTTATCATTACTGGGTAACATTTATTGAGTGTCTGCACACACCAGGCAACATAATAAGCCTGGTCTGTGCACTAACTAATTTAATCCTCACATAGCCTTCTTAGATAAACATTATTCCCATTTTGCAGATGAGGAAACTGAAAACAAACAAAGTACACATAAAAGACCTTCAGTCTTTTCAGCCAAAATCATAGGCTGATTTTGCCTACTCAGTATCCTCAGCTCCTTTGGGTAAATGCACATTCTGTGAGGTCCTGGTAATCACGCTGCCCTAACCCCTCTGGGCACTCAGAGGCAAATGACCCAAAACCGATCCCATTAAAACTTTCCCTGGAATTGTATTAATTTAGGAAATGGAAGATAAACATTGGACAGAGTGTGACAACCAGTCTCCAAAAATAGTGCCCAATGACCCCTGCTTCTTGGGATTCATGCCCTTGTGCAGTTCCCTCACATGTGGATGGTAGACAGCCTTATGACTCACTTCAAACAAGAGAATGCAGTCAAAGAGATTCTGCATCCCTTCTAGGGCTGAGCCCTAAGAAAGCCTGGCAGCTTCTACTTTTATGGTTTAGGAAACTCTGAGTGCCATACAGTCTACCCTGCTGCAGAGACTGTGCAGATCAGAGGTCAGCAATTCTTTTCTTTTTTTTCTGAGTCAGAGTCTCACTCTGTTCCCCAGGCTAGTGTGCAGTGGCACTCTCACAGTCACCGCAGCCTCGGCCTGCTGGGCTCAGGCCATCCCTCTGCCTTAGCCTTCCAAGTAGCCAGAACTACAGGCGCACCCACGCTACCACACAAGGCTTATTTTTTGATTTACTGTAGGGACAAGGTCTCACCAAGTTGCCCAGGCTGGTCTGGAACCCCTGAGCTCAGGCAATCCTCTTGCCTTGGCCTCCCAAAGTGCTGGGATTACAGGCTTGAGCCACCACGCCCGGTCCGTTTTCTTAAAGAGCCAGATAGTATTTTAGGCTTTGTAGGACATATGATCTCTGCCACAACTGCTCAAATGCTATTGTCATCCGAAAGCAGCCATAGGTACTGTATAAACAAATGGGCATAGCTGTGCTCCAGTAAAACTTTTGGGATTTTTTTTTGGTTGGGGTATCACTCTGTAACCCAGACTGGAGTGCAGTGGCATGATCACGGCTCACCACAGCCTCAACCTCCTGGGCTCAAGCAATCCTTCCATCTCAGCCCCCCAAGTAGCTGGGACTACAGGCATGTGCTACCACAACCAGCTAATTTTTTTATTTTTTGTGAGGATGCAGTCTCGCTACGTTACCCAGGCTGGTCTTGAACTCCTGGACTTAAGCAATCCTCCTACCTTGACTTCCCAAAGTGCTAGGATTACAGGCATGAGCTACCACACCCAACACCAGTAAAACTTTGTTTACAAAGTAGGCATCCCAAGCTGTAACAGAGGTGCTTCATGGAGAGCAAAAGTCCCTGAGACTTCACAAAAAGAGAAAGAGGCCCAGCCATCCCAGAGTCTAAGCTAAGCCCAGCCTTTCAGCCAGGGTACCAGATAATGAGCAAACCATCTAAGACATTCCAGTCCAGGAGAGCCCCAGGTGACTGCAATCTTGGCCAATGTCACAGGGAGCAGAAGAATCCCCAGCTGAGTCCGATCAACCCACAGAATCATGATAAGTAGTACAATGATGTTGGTTTTTTTTGTTTTTTGGGTTTTTTTTGAGTTGGAGTCTCACTCTGTCTCTCAGACTGGAGTGCAGTGGCCACTCCCAGCCACCGCAGCCTCGACCTGCTGGGCTCCAGCGATCCTTCCGCCTCAGACTTCCAAGTAGCTGGAACTACAGGTGTGCGCTACCACGCCCGGCTAATTTTTTTTTTTTTTGAGTTGGAGTCTCACTCTGTCGCCCAGACTGGAGTGCAGTGGCCACTCCCGGCCACCACAGCCTCGACCTGCTGGGCTCCAGCGATCCTTCCACCTCAGCCTTCCAAGTAGCCGGAATTACAGGCATGCGCTACCACGCCCGACTGATTTTTTGATTTATTGTAGAGATGAAGTCTCGCTGTCCAGGCGGGTCTCGAACCCGTGGGCTCAGGCAATCCACTCACCTCAGCCTCCCAAAGGCACGGGATTACAGGCTGAGCCACCGAGCCCGGCTTAATTTTTTTAACTTTATTTTAGAGATGAGGTCTCGCCAAATTGCCCAGGCGGGTCTCGAACCCGCGGGCTCAGGCAATCCACTCACCTCGGCCTCCCAAAGTGCTGGGATTACAGGCTGAGCCACTGAGCACGGCCTTTGATATTGTTTTAAGTCACTCAAGTTTAGGGTGATTGGTTACACAGTGATGTTGTATAAGACATGATTTCTCAAATTCAGCACTACTATCATTTTGGGCTAATTAACTCTATGTTTGGAGGACTGTTCTGTGCACTACAGGATGTTTAGTAATATCTCTGGCTTCACCTGTCAGAAGCCAGAACCACCCAGCCCCTAGTTGTGATAACCAAAAATGTCTCCAGACATTGCTAGGCCTCCTAGTGCAAGGAGGAGTACAAAATCACCACCGGTTGAAAAACACTGGTGTAAGGTAAAAGCACATGAAACTAGGGCCCCAGCAGCCAACTTTCTCACCATGTGGAAGTCAAGCAAAGTCAGAAACAGGGTGAAAACAGGGCTGATATATGACTTCCATAGGCCCTAGGTACTTTGGCCTTGATCAGTCCCTTCCTCCATTAAAAATAAAAAAATTAAAAATTCTTTTTTATGGCTGGACCTGGTGGTTCATGCCTGTAATCCCAGCACTTTGGGAGGTGGAGGCAAGAGGACTGCCTGAGTCCAGTAGTTTGAGACCAGCATGGACAACATAGCAAGATCTTGTCTCCACAATAAACCCAATAACTTAGCCAGGCATGGTGACGCACACCTGTAGTCTCAGCTACTTGGAAGGCTGAGCCCAACAGGTCAAGGCTGCGGTAGCCGTGATCATGTCACTGTACTCCAGCCTAGACAACAGAGTGAGACTCTGACTCAAAAATAAAAATTATATTTTAATGATTGCATTGATATTAAGATGAATATAATCCAGAATCATTATACATTATTATTATTCATTTTCTTGTGATTTCAAAATAAATCAAAATTACATTAAGGTAATAAAACAAATGAAATTTCCTAAAATTAAAAGTCATAGGTAGCATGAGCCCAAAGCACTACACCTACTATGCCTAATGGAATAGTGAGTGAGTGTAAGGGTGAGAGGACGTTATTTAAGTTCCTGGAACCAACCATGCCTAAAGCTTGACTCATCCCTAGATTTTTCAGTTTCGTGAGCCAATAAATTCACTCTTTGAATTTCTGTCACTTGCAACCAAAAAGCCCAGTTTATCTGGTCTCCTAACTACAACAGGTGCAATCTGAACTTGAATCTAGATCTATGTTATTTATATCAGAGTTTTTTTTTGTTGTTTTTTTGGGTTTTTTTTTGAGTTGGAGTCTCACTCTGTCACCCAGACTGGAGTGCAGTGGCTGCTCACAGCCACCGCAGCCTTGACCTGCTGGGCTCCGGCGATCCTTCCGCCTCAGCCTTCCAAGTAGCTGGAACTACAGGCGCGCGCTACCACGCCCAGCTATATATCAGAGTTTTACCCACTACCACCAATCACTAACTCATTCTGCCTCTAGCATCCTTCTGGTTTTCTCCATCAGGTCAGTTTTCAAGAAAAAGTTCCCAAAACTTACATTTCCGGACAAAGTTGCTCACATGCTTAATCTTCATCAGAGCAGGCTGACTGCATTCTTCAAAGAGAACAAAGAGGGCATCTAATATCCCTTCTCGGGAAAGAGGAGACATCTGCTGTTGAGTCATAAAGGGTGGTTTCCCCTAAAAACAGCAAACAGCAGATGGAGACACTGTCAATAATGAAAAGCTTTGATCAATAACATCCACACAGAGTAAATTGCAAGCCACCAATTCAACTAACTGCTCACGACACGCTAGCAGCACAATGCTGTGGTTTCATTCTTTAAAGCAGCACCAACTGACAGTCATTAAGTATCACTTATGTGATTCCATGACTGAGGGTTTCTTTCACCAGCACCTGGTAGGAAAAAACCTCACAAGCATGTCAATAACAAGAAAAGGTCCTTCATTCTTAATGGTCTGAGGCTCTTGAGAATATTTACTCTGGATCCTGCTGGCTAAGACTTGTTTCCATGTCTTTACAATAGGAAACGATGGTTGTCATTTCCTTCACGTGTGTTTACAGGTTTGTTAAAGAATTTCAGATTCTTTGATTCATTTGACAATCTAGAGTAATGTGAACGGAGTGACAATCATAAAGCTAAATTTATTCATGATCTGGAGAAACAGTTACACACTGGCAGACTGTATCTAGCCCACAGAAATGTTTTGTTTGGCCTGTAGTATTTAAAATAATTTGAATTATCTGCCAATATTTAAAAATCAGGAGGTTTCACTCACACACACACACACACACAAACACACACACAAATGGATTATCTGGCTTCTCTTGAAACACTGGCAGTTCTGGCAACGTTGCCCCACATTCCTGCCTGATGATGTTGAGTTGTAGCTGAGTCATCCTGCCTCTCTTGGTAGCAAATGTGTTCTGGAGTTCACTGCAGACCTGACTCCCAGTCTTCCATCTAGTCCACCTGACACACTTATACTCACTGCCTGGCCCCAAAGACATGAGTTTGTAACCCCTGGTCTACAGCAATGATTCCCACATGCCAAGCCATGGATTGTATGGAGGTCTCTCTGCAAAGAAGGCCACCGATGCTTCCTCCACCTCTGTAGGCACATGCCATTCCCTCCTTCAAGAGCTAGAGTCGATTTATCCTTCTCTTGAATCTGTGCTGTCTCTGAGACTCACTTCAATCAACAGAATGTGACAAAACTGACACTGTGCCAGTCTCGGGTACAGCCCTTAAGAAACCTGGTGGCAGTTTCTACTTTTGCTTTTTTGGGACGCCAGCTGCCATGTAAAGAAGCTTAGGCTAGACCAAGAGTCAGCCATCTACAGTCCATGGGCCAAATCCAGTCCACTGCCTGTTTTTTTTTTTGTTTTTTTTTTAAGCAGAAAAACTCCCACAGTGGGAGGGGACCCCGGGAGTTGCCCTGCCTATTTTTATAAATAAAGTTTTATTGGGACACAGCCATATCCATCATTTACATATTGCCTGTGGCTGCTTTTGTGCTACAACAGCAGAGGTGAGTAGTTGCAACAGAGACTATGTGACCCACAGAGTCTAAAATAAAACAGCCTTAAAAAACAGTTACAAGCCCTGGGCTAGACTACTGAGTAATAAAAGACCACATGGGGAGGAGAAGCCATGTAGAGGAACACTGGGGTGCCTCAGCCATCAGTCAGCACCCAGATGTTCCAGTCCCAGACATGATTCCAGCTAAATATGGTCCCAAGGAACACCACCTGACATCACAGAGTGGAGAAAAAGAAACACCTAGCTCGGCGGCACAGTAGCTTACACCTATAACTTCCAGCACTTTGGAAGGCTGAGGCGAAAAGATTGCTTAAGCCCAGGAGTTCAAGACCAACCAGGACAACATAGCAAGACCTCACCTCTACCAAAAAAAAAATTAGCCAGGCATGTTAGCACATGCTGTAGTACCAGTTACTTGGGAGGCTGAGGCAGAAGGATCTCCTGAGCTCAGGAGGTTGGGGCTTCAGTGAATGGTAGTAATGCAGTGTTCAGCCTGCAGGACAGAGTGAAACTCTAACTTAAAAACAAAAAACAAAAACAAAAACAAAAACACCTCCTGAGTCCAGTCAACCCACAGAATCTGAAGAAAAAGCAAATATCATTTTTTTACTTTAAACTTTGTGAATAGTTTGAAAAACAGTACTGTAGAACAGAAACAGGCTGCCTATATGTGAATAATATGAGAATGAGATAACTTATCAAAAAAATGATCTAGACCTATCCTTAACCTACTGAATTAGAATTTTTCAGATTGTAGCTTAGAATCTGTTTTACTAACAAGTTCTCCAAGAGAGTCTGACCTCAGTCAGGTTTGAGAAGCATTGGGTCTCAGGGTCACCATATCTGTCACTTTAGTAATAGTTGGCCGGGCATGGTGGCTCAAGCCTGTAAGCCTAGCACTTTCAGAGGCCGAGGCAAGAGAATAGCCTGATCCCAGGCGTTCGAGACCATCCTGGGCAACTTGGTGAGACCTCATCTCTATAATATGTAAAAAAAAAAATTAGCCGGGCATGGTACCATATGCCTGTAATTCTGGCTACTTGAAAGGCTGAGGTGGAAGAATCACCTAAGCCCAGCAGGAAGTGTGCCACTGCACTCCAGCCTGGATGACAGAGTGAGACTCTGACTCAAAAAAGAAAAAAAAATAGTTACCACTAACTTAAACAAATACAATGCTTTGTTTCTTCTGTTTAAGAGTTTAAACCAACTAGAGCAGGAGTTACCAAATATAGTACAGATTCTTAACAAAGTTTTGAACAGCCTGCAGTGAAATGAGAAAAAAGTGAACACCACATGATATATCTTCTATAAAGCTAAATGCATTCAGATTTTAAAATGGTCCTTTATTCTGAGATGATGCTCTTCCTCTCTTGTTGTTTCTTAAAATGCCCTTTATGAAATAAAAGGGCTAGAAAATAATAGGTTTTTATTTTTGTTTTTTACATTCTTACTTGGCAAAATAAAAAGTTGGAAAACCTATGTCTGCCTAGCAATTTGTGAAAATTTTGCTGGCTCTGAAAGTCTGACAATCACTGACCTAGAACATGTCAGGAAATACTGTTCAGTGAAAGGAAAAAAGACAAGCTGATACCCAATCTAAAGTACTTACCTGAATGGAAAACAAAATCGCTATTGTATCTAAACCTCATTAGAACAGCATCATATGGGAAAAGAACAAACAGTATTCTTACCTGGTCACTCAAGGTAAATGTTAGGTGTATGCTACACTTGTAATAATAGCTTTACAAGGGATACGGGGAGCTCAGCATTAAAAAGAGATGAATGGGGGGTTTACTCACAATCCTTCCATTATAATGACATTTAAATATAAGATAACTTCATAAACTCTGATATGTTCTGGCAATGTGGCCCAGTGGCTATATGGCCAGCCTTTGGAGTCAGACAGACTGAAGATGGAGTCTGACTCCGCCATTTACAAGTTGCATGATCTGAGGCAAGTCCTTGCCTATCTCTATATCTATCTCCTCCTATTTAAGTAAGAATAGTCCTGGCTGGACGATGGTGGTTCAGGCTTGTAATCCCAGCACTTAGGTAGGCTGAGGCGAGAAGATTGCTTGAACCCAGAAGTTCAACACCAGCTGGGGCAACATAGCGAGACCTCATCTCTATAAAATACCAAAAAGTTAGCTAGGCAAGGTGGTACATGCCTGTAGTCCCAGCTACTCAGGAGGCTAAAGCAGAGGTCAAGGCTGCGGTGAGCCAGGATCATGCCACTGCACTCCAGCCTGGGTGACAGAGTAAGACCTGACTCAAAAAAAAAAAAAAGAGTAGTCCTTACCTCTGTTATAAGATTGAAGTGAGATGATTAGGAACATGCTGGCTCTGGTTCTGTATCCAGCAAATGAAAAGCCATTAACTATTACATAATCAGCATAGTATAAACCCTTGATAAACGAGTTGGAGATGTTTTGAAGTAAAATGATAAAGGGGTTGAAAAGTGGCAGTACTCTAGTTCTCTAAGATTAGAGATAGACTATTCATTTGTGAAAAAATATCTCAAGACTTAAATGGGAATGGTCCCACAGAACAACCTAAACTCGATTTGTTTCCACTCTGATCTGTTTGAACATTTTTCCAATATCAATATTTTGAAAAAAATGTCACCAAGAATATATATATTCATCACCTTACAGGTATCCTACATAAATACCTTCCTAAATATAATTATTGTTATGTAAACACAAATTTAGTATTACTGTCAGTAATACTATTCTATATTTAGTATCAATAATAATTATCATTTATAAAAGGTTTACCAAGAGTCAGGCATGTGATAAATGCTTTATATGGAATATCTAATTTAGTCCTCACAACAACATCTATTGTACTACAACCTCTATTATAAAGAGCAGCAGCCGGGCTCGGTGGCTTAGCCTGTAATCCCGTACCTTGGGAGGCTGAGGTGAGTGGATTGTCTGAGCCCGCGGGTTCGTGACCCGTCCGGGCAACTTGGCGAGACCTCATCTCTACAATAAATCAAAAAATTAGCCGGGTGTGGTAGCACACACCTGTAATTCCGGCTACTTGGAAGGCTGAGCAGAAGGATCGCCGGAGCCCAGCAGGTCGAGGCTGCGGTGGCCGGGAGCGGCTACTACACTCCAGTCTGGGCGACAGAGTGAGACTCCAGTTCAAAACAAATAAAAATAAAAATAAATAAATAAAGAGTAGCAAGTGGATTCAAAAAAGGTAACTGACTCTTTCAAAGTAACACAGCTAGCAAGTGCTGGGACTAGGATTCAAACCTAAATCCTGGCCGGGACAGTGGCTCATGCCTATAATCCCAGCACTTCAGGAAGCTGAGGCGAGAGGATTGCCTGAGCCCACGGGTTCGAGACCAGCCTGGGCAACTTGGTGAGACCTCGTCTCTACAACAAATCAAAAAATTTTAGCCGGACTTGGTGGCATGCGCCTGTAGTTCCAGCTACTTAGAAGGCTGAGGCGGAAAGATCACCTGAGCCCAGCAAGTCGAGGCAGCAGTGGTCAAGGGCATGCTACTGCACTCCAGCCTGGGTGACAGAGTGAGACTCCAACTCAGACAAAAAAAAAAAACAATCCTTACAACAATCTATACTGTCCCCATGACTGGTGAATATGTAAGTCAAACAAGAATTTCTACTTCACCAGTGCTCCATAAACACCAGAAACAAAAGAATTAGAAATCCATTTGGAAATAATGTAACGAGTGATGTTAAATTTTAACACTTCTGAGATGATGGAAATATTGTATATCTTAGAGGAATATAGGAAACACAGGTGTGCCATTTACCAAACGGTTTTTAAAAACTTAAAAAGTAACAATGGAGACTCAGAAGGAAGGGAAAGGATGCAGGGACAAAAAATCACCTATCAGGTACAATGTGCACAGGTAGATACGCTTAAAGCCCAGACTTCTTTGCTGCTATACAATGCAACCATCTAACAAAAAACTATTTGTACCCACTAAACCTACTGAACTAAAGAAAAATTTTTTAAATAAATTTAAAATAAACTTAAAAAGTAAACATCCCTTCAGTGAAAAAGGATTATACCTTCAGAAATTGTGATTTTAAAAAATGGCTTTGTTGGGCCTTGCTAGATTCTGGTGCGGCCAGGTGCTCTTTGAGCAATGGCTGTCGCCATGATTCCTGGCTTTGGTCCTCCTCTGCTACCTTGGGAAGGTAAATCTTTTCTCTCCCTCCTTCTCTCTCTCTCTCTAATTTACTTTTAAATAAACTATATTTTCTAGTCTAAAGAAAAAGTGCATTTGTTTTTCTTTCTTTAATAAAAGGACAAACTTTAGCACAAAAGTGAAAATAAGGAGTAATATAAAAAGATCTCCCTTCAAGAGCAAGCTCAGCTATCTACTTCTGTCTACACAGTGGTCTTTTTCCAATATAACCAGAACATATAAAACTCCAAAGAGAATTTCTCCTAGAATATTAGCCTCAGTCCTATAATAAATGCAAAGGTACATGACAAGGAGATTCCAAGGAAACAAACACAAATGAGCAAAGTTGGCAGGGTGGCCTGTTACCTGGAAGAATAGATTCAGCCTGGAGGCCCGGCTGGCAATGGGTTCAGCAGCACCAGCATCCAGTGGATTTCGCGCTCCATACTTGAACTTCAACATCTCCCCACTGGTGCTGAAGGGATATCAGAAAGGCTAAGTGTGTACTGTCGTTTTGAGCAGAAACGTCTTGAGAGATCCTGATCTCTCTCAAGACATCAGGGATACCAAGGTGAAAATCAGCTACCACTCCAGTCTTAGGAAGCTCAGTCTGGTCACAAAGATTAAAAACCAGATTTTAACTTACTGTAGAAGGAGGTGATACATTGAACTGCCATTCTCTCTTACTTATCAATGTGTTTTACTACCTGCCCGCCTTAGAATGAAAACTCCACACGGAGTTTTCTGTTCCCACATAGTAGGCACACACACACTGGCACATAGTAGGTGTAAATAAACAGTTACTGAATGAATGACAAATAAGCAAACTACATAGTAGTATGCTAGTGATAAGTGCTGTGGAGGGGAAAGGAGCAAGGTAAGGGCAACTGGGGTGGGGCGTTACAATCTTTAATAGACTTCGCTGAGAAGGTGACATTTGAACCAAGACCTGAGGGGCTAACCAGCAAGCCTGGCTGGTATTCGGGGGAAACAAAGGTCTTCCTGGCAGACAGAACTGCCAGGGTAAGGTCCTGAGGCAGGACCTGACCTCTCCAACAATAACACGGAGGCCAGAGGGGCTGGAACAAGGCGAAGGCGGGGAGTAGAAGGAGGTGATAAGAGTACGAAGACGCTGATGCAGATAGGTTAAGTAAATTGTTAAGCTCGCACAGAAATTAAGGGAGCTGCGGGATTCCACTAGACAGAATAGTTCTGACAGGCGACAGAGCCAAGTGTACATAGGACTTCGCCCAGTCTAGGAGAGGAACTAGTCCTCTGGCCCCAGGCACCACCTGGCAGACCTTTTAGCTCCCGGGGAGGGTGGGCGCGCGCACCGCCAGCCCGGAGAGACCCTCCCGGACCCCCGCATCCCTAGGAGTGGAATCGCCACCCTCCCAGCGGGGGTGGGGAAAGTCAGAATTGTTGTGAGTGGAAGCGGCCCTTCCCCGACTTTGCAGAGCGCGATGGGGGAGAACCGGGACGGGGGACCAGACTCACGCTCAGCCGACCCCGCTAGTCTGCGTTCTGCTCCGCCCTGCACCTCCCGCCGCCGCGTTTGAACCCGGAGAACAGCGCGGGCGGGTCTCGGCCGTGTCTAGGCCAATCCGTGTGCTCGCTCCTATGATGGACAGTCACGTCTCAGTCAGGACCACGCCTAAGTCCTTAAAGTGACGGAGGAAGTGAAGGGAAGAGCCAATCAAATCGCTTCTTCCTTTGATTCGCGACCAATGGGAAAAAGGGAAGGGCAGAACCGGCAGGGCAGGTCTTGGAAGTTTGAAATTGGCGGTTACGCAGAATGCGGTGTTTGGGGACGCGTCTGTTTGTCCAGGATCCCTGGGGAGGTCGCTGGGGCGCTGTCCCCTACTCTCATGGCCACCTCGAGGAGGAAGGCAGCCACGCCGCCCTGCCTGGTCTTCTTGTCCCTCTCACATGGCGAAAATAGAAGTACTCGTTACTTTGGGAAACCCACTGGTTCTCTGCTGCAGCTGAGGTAGCAAATGTTTCGAGCTTGACCGACACCCTACCTGATTGTTGTGACTATCCTGGAGCGAGTTGGTGAAGATCAGTGATACCATCTGAAAGGATATTTTAAAATATATTATAGGCGAGTTACTTAAACTGGCACTTTACCAAAAAGGAAATCCAAATGAACAACAAATGTATGAAAAGTGCTCAACCTCATTTGTAATCAAGAAATATGAAAAATAAGGCCATAATCAGATACAATAGCACACTCAGATTAGAGAACAACAACAAAAAAGGTCTGAGAGTGTTTGAGTGAAGATGTGGAGCCACACACACGCAGTACACAGCAGATGGGAGTGTAAATGCGTACAATCTGTTTTAAAAAGATTGGGGCACTATTTGCAAACATTAAAGATTTGTGTATTCTATGGCTACTCCTGTGAGTAGTTCTACCTTGGAGAATTTTTTTTTCTTTTTATCCTTCTTTTTTTTTTTTGAAGTGGGAATCTCACTCAGTCGCCCAGGCTGGAGTGCAGTGGCACGCTCACTACCACCGCAGCCTCAGCCTGCTGGACTCAGGTGCTCCTTCCTCCTCAGCCTTCCAAGTAGCTGGAACTACAGGCACTCGCTACCACGCCCGGCATATTTTTTTGATTTATTGTGGAGATGAGGTCTCACCAAGTTGCCCAGGCTGGTCTTGAACCCCTAGGCTCAGGCAATCCTCTCACCTTGGCCTCCCAAAGTGCTAGGATTACAGGCTTGAGGACCAAGCCCAGCCTGAGAAACTCTTAATTATGTACACCAGGAGACATGTACAAGAATACACAATACAAAATAGTGTTGTACAACACAACAGCAAAAAACAAGAAGCAACCCAAAATGTACATCAGCAGTAGGAAGGATAAATTTTACATTGCAGTGTTTTCACACAGCAATGAAAAACAATAAACTAGCCGGGCTCGGTGACTCAGCCTGTAATCCCACGCCTTTGGGAGGCTAAGGTGAGTAGATTGCCTGAGCCTGTGGGTTCAAGACCCGCCTGGGCAGCGAGACCTCATCCCTACAATAATGAAAAAATCAGCCGGGCGTGGTAGCGCATGCCTGTAATTCCGGCTACTCGGAAGGCTGAGGCGGAAGGATCGCCGGAGCCCAGCAGGCGAGGCTGCGGTGGCCGGGAGCGGCCACTGCACTCCAGTCTGGGCGACCGAGTGAGACTCCAACTCAAAAAAAAAAAAAGAAAGAAAAGAAAAACAATAAGCTACAGAAAACCACAATGACATAATGAGCCTCAAAACAATGCCCAGTGAAGGAAGCAAGACAACAAAATATGATGATTCCACTAATATAAATTTCAAAAACAGACAAAACAAAACAATGTTTTTAAAAAGGGATATACAGACAGGTGGTAAAAACACAGAGAAAGTAAAAGTCAGATAGTTGTTACTGGGATTGGAATGGAGGCCATTCAGGGCATGAGTCCACCTGTGATCTGTTTCTTAACCTAGGTGGCAATAATATTGATGTTGTTTTATAATGATTAGAGTGTGTGTATATGTGTGTGTGTGTTCTATTTACATATTTTTACATGTAAAAATATGTAAAATTTAAAGGGGGAAAGCAGTTTTTTCCATGCTCTCCTAATCCCTACACTGTATAGAACTGGACATATGTTATCTCCCTCTCACGCACACATACACCAGGACAAAACCGAAGCTACCGACTTTCTTAATATACTTTTTTTTTCTTCCGAACATAACTTGCTTCTTGTTCCTGTGACAATAATGATAGCTACTACTTATCAAGGCTTCCCTTTTTTTTTTAAATCAAATACTTTGTCCCATTTAATCCTTACCACAGCTCTGGGAAAACTGAAATTCGCCTTTAAGTTGTAAAGCTGGATTTGGGACTCCTGGACTGACTCCAAAATCCTTTCCTTTACACAAAATCTGCTTCTCATAACGTATTAGAGATTCTTACAATTTCCACTTTTGTCATGTTGCAAGGGCTGACCCAGTCCAGAAAAATGTATAAAAATAAGAAATGTTTCTAGTGACATGAGGAGGTTAACCAAAGTTTGGGGATGGCAAAGTAAAGGGAGATGGAAAGAAGATTGTAGACTACTGAAGTCAGCTGTTGACTTGATATAAAGAATTTCAGAAAAGAATGTGAATGTTGTTCCTTGCTTCTACTGATTTTTCTCATCTAATCAAACCTGCTAGTTTCCAGGTATCACAAATAGAAGCCTTTACCAGAACCTTGGGACTTACTCATCCTAAATTAGAATGCAGTGTTAAACAGCACCATTTTGCACTGCCTCAAATCCAGCCTACATATCCCACTAATTTCCCATTAGAACAATTATTGGCTTCTGCAAATACTTTGTGAAACTAACCAGGAAATAAGCAACAAAGGAAATGAATAAAGAAACACAAAGCAAAAATCACATTAACTCTACCAATTTTCTTTTTCTTTTTTTTTTGAGTTGGAGTCTCACTCTCTCACCCAGACTGGAGTGCAGTGGCCACTCCCAGCTACCGCAGCCTCGACCTGCTGGGCTCTGGTGATCCTTCCGCCTCAGCCTTCCAAGTAGCTGGAACTACAGGCACGCGCTACCATGCCCAGCTCATTTTGATTTATTGTAGAGATGAGGTCTCACCAAGTTGCCTGGACGGGTCTCGAACCCGTGGGCTCAAGCAATTCACTCACCTCAGCCTCCCAAAGGCGCAGGATTACAGGCTGAGCCACCGAGCCCAGCCAATTTTCTTTTAAGAGTAGCAACTGCATAGAAAGCTTATGAGAAAGGAGAATTTAAAAAGGACCAACAGACCGGGCTCGGTGGCTCAGCCTGTAATTCCAGCACTTTGGGAGGCTGAGATGAGTGGATTGCCTGAGTCCGCGGGTTCGAGACCCACCTGGGCAACTTGACGAGACCTCATCTCTACAATAAATCAAAAATTAGCTGGGCGTGGTAGCGCACGCCTGTAGTTCCAGCTACTTGGAAGGCTGAGACAGAAGGATCGCCGGAGCCCAACAGGTTGAGGCTGCGGTGGCCAGGAGCGACCATTGCACTCCAGTCGGGGTGACAGAGTGAGACTCAAACTCAAAAAAAACAAAAACAACAAAAAAAGGACCAACAGTTGTGCTGATATTCAAGGGCTAAGACGTGGCCAAGAATAAGCTGTCATTAAAATGACCTACAAGAAACCTGAGCCTTATGTTTGTCCTTGCACAAAATAAATCAATGACCAGTTGTTTGCCTAACATGAAACCATGACGATTGTTGTGATGAGGATTCTGGAAGGACACCATCATAACTGAATCCTAATAAAAGAGAGTATGATGCTCTTTCATTCACACATTTATTTATTCCCCAAACATATATTGTACTAAACACTGGGGGTATCAAAATGAAAAAGACACCCTCCTTGAAAAGTTGAATATGGTGGAGATATGAACCTGTAAGCAAATGATAGTGGAAAATTGTAATAACATCCTATGGCATTGGAGGGTACAATAGGGCCATGGCAATTAAGGGGAGGGCAGCTGGTATATAATAGCAAACACCCAACCCAAAACTTGAAAATAAAGAAAACGGGGTTGCCCTTTGAGCATTCAACTGGGATATGACACAAGCAGATATGCCAAGGCACCTTAAAGAGAAAGGAGAAATGGCTGCAAGACTCATTAAAGACTGAATCTTCAAATAAATATTTCATGTTTTCATAGTTGAGTCTCAAGTAAAGGAAAATATACAAAAGGAGACCCCCCCAAACATTACATACATACAAGCAAGGAGCATAAGACTTGGTTTCCTCTCCCCTCTATTCTTTTTTTTCTCTCTCTTCCCTTCCTCTTACTCCAGTGATGTTCTATTAAGTAGAGGTTTTAAACTTACTTGGAAATCAAATTCTAGAGACTATTCGTACTTCTTTCTAGCCTGCCAACAATCAACTTTGTAGGCTCTCAATAAAAGTTTCATTGAATTCACAAATGAACTAACTTCTGATTCTACACACATCATTTAACCTCTTTGAACCAAAATTTATGCCTAACTATTGTGAGATTTGAGATCTAAGAGATGTGTAAATGCTTCCTACAATCTAAAGCCAGTAAATCATATACCTAAAACACACCAGTATCCAGAATGTATAAAGACTTCTTATAATTCAGCAATAAAAAGACAAATAACCAAATTTAAAAATAAGCACAAGATTTAAACCGGGCTCAGTGGCTCAGCCTGTAATCCCGTGCCTTTGGGAGGCTGAGGTGAGTGGATTGCCTGAGTCCGCGGGTTCAAGACCCGCCTGGGCAACTTGGCTAGACCTCATCTCTACAATAAATGAAAAAAAATTAGCCGGGTGTGGTAGCGCTCGCCTGTAGTTCCAGCTACTTGGAAGGCTGAGGCGGAAGGATCGCCGGAGCCCAGCGTCGAGGCTGCGGTGGCCGGGAGCGGCCACTGCACTCCAGTCTGGGCGACAGAGTGAGACTCCAACTCAAAAATAAATAAATAAATAAATAAATAAATAAATAAGCACAAGATTTTAATAGACATTTCTCCAAAGGAGATATGCAAATAGCCAATAAGCACATGAAAAGATGCTCAACAACATCAGTCATTAGGGAAATGCAAATCAAAGCCACAATAGCACTTCATATTCCCTAGGATAGGTATAAATAAACAGACAGACCAAAAAAATGGACCCTTCCTAAATTGCTGATGGGAATGTAAAATGATGCATTCACTTTGAAAAACATTTGGGCAGGTCTTCAAAAAGTCAAACATAAAATAACCATATGACCCAACAATTTCACCCCGAGGTATTTGCTCAAAAGAAAAAAAGCATCCACACAAACTCTTGTACACAAATATTCTTGACGGCATTATTCACAATAGCCAAAAAATGAAAACTGCTCAAATGTCCTTCCACTGATGAGTGGATAAACAAAAGGTGTTATGCTCATGCAATGGAATATTATTTGACCACAAAAAGGAATGAGCCACTAAAAGATGCTATGATGTGGATGAACCCCAAAAAATAATGCCCAGTGAAAGAATAGAGTCCATACATTATAAGATTCCATTTACATTAACTATCTAGAGTAGTCAGTCCATAGAGACAAAAGATAGATTGGTGGTTGCCAGGGATTTGGGAGATGGGGGAATGCAGAGTAACCACTAACAGACAAAGAGTTTCCTTTTTTTTCCCCTTGTATAGTCAATATTTTTTATTTTAGCTATTTCAGCAGATATATAGTGATACCACTTTGTGGTTTGGGTTTTTCAGTCTTTTTTTTTTTTTTAAGAGAAATTTTGGAGCAGTGTGAAGAAGAAGAGGCAAGAACGACACCTGGACCCAGCAAAGCCTGCGCGCCGCTCCATCCCGGCGTCCAACGCCTTAGTTCCGCTGCCATCACCACCATGCCCAAGAGGAAGGCTGAAGGGGATGCTAAAGGAGATGAAACCAAGGTGAAGGATGAACCCCAGAGAAGATCTGCAAGGTTGTTGGCTAAGCCTGCTCCTCCAAAGCCAGAGCCCAAGCCTAAGAAGGCCCCAGCTAAGAAGGGAGAGAAGGTACCCAGAGGGAAAAAGGGAAAAGCCGATGCTGGCAAGGAGGGGAATAACCCTGGAGAAAATGGAGATGCCAAACAGCCAGGCACAGAAAGCTGAGGGTGCTGGAGATGCCAAGTGAAGTGTGTGCATTTTTGATAACTGTGTACTTCTGGTGACTGTACAGTTTGAAATACTATTTTTTATCAAGTTTTATAAAAATGCAGGATTTTGGTTTTGTTTTTTTAAGCTATGTTGCTAGCATACAGAACACTTCATTGTTGTTTTTTTGGGAAAGGGGCATATGTCACTAATAGAATGTCTCCAAAGCTGGATTGATGTGGAGAAAACACCTTTCCCTTCTAGTTTTAAGAGACTTCCTCCTGGCTTTCAGGAGGAGGGATTCCCCAACGTTGACACATAGCCACCTTGGTACAAACACCTTGTGGTGTGGAAAAACATTCATTTTTTTATGTCCTCTTCTCCCTTTCTGCCTTCAGCATAGACTTAACTCCCTTAAACCCAGACATCTGTTGGGACCTGACCCCCAATAATTGGTTACCAGTATGTCAGTGATGCCACTGATATGGCACCCCTCATAAGAGCAGCAGTTTCGTTTATAGATTGTGGATCTTCAGACAAATTCTGCCATTTTCATTTCATTTCCTGAAAGTCAGGGTCGACTTGTGAAAAGTTGTCAAACAACATGCTAAAGGTGAAATGTCAACCCTCACTCTAAACTTCTTCCCTGTTCAGAGCATCAAATGAAGACTTCACTGGGTTTTTATAGTGGCTTTCTGATTTTGGTAGTTCATTAAAGAAGGGAGTTTGAAAGTTGTTGAAAATTTTGAAAGTTTGAAAGCTGTTAAAGTTTGCCCATGTCCTGCGCAAAATACCAAGATTGTTTAGGAAAAGTATCTCTAATAAAGCTGGATATAGTCGGGCTCGGTGGCTCAGCCTGTAATCCCAGAACTTTGGGAGGCTGAGGTGAGTGGATTGCCTGAGCCTGAGGGTTCGAAACCCGCCTGGGAAACTTGGCAAGCCTTCATTTCTACAATAAATCAAAAATCAGCCAGGCGTAGTAGCATGTGCCTGTAGTTCCGGCTACTCGGAAGGCTGAGGCGGAAGGATCACCAGAGCTCAGCAGGTCGAGGCTGTGGTGGTGGGGAGCGGCCACTGCACTCCAGTCTGGGCGACAGAGTGAGACTCCAACTCAAAAAAAAAAAAAACAAAAACAAAGCCGGGCTCTCGGTGGCTCAGCCTGTAATCCTGCGCTTTGGGAGGCCGAGGCGAGTAGATTGCCTGAGCCCGCGGGTTCGAGACCCACCTGGGCAACTTGGCGAGACCTCATCTCTACAATAAATAAAAATGAGCCAGGCGTGGTAGTGTGCGCCTGTAGTTCCGGCTACTTGGAAGGCTGAGGCAGAAGGATTGCTGGAGCCCAGCCAGTCGAGGCTGCGGAGGCCGCTCCCGGCCACTGCACTCCAGTCTGGGTGACAGAGTGAGACTTCAACTAAAAAAAAAAAAAAAGCTGGATATAGTTTGGCTTGGAAAAAAAAGAGAGAATTTTTTTTTTTTTTTTTTGAGTTGGAGTCTCACTCTGTCGCCCAGACTGGAGTGCAGTGACTGCTCTACCCGCTGGGCTCTGGCCATCCTTCCGCCTCAGCCTTCCCAGTAGCCGGAATTACAGGTGCGCGCTACCATGCCCGGCTGATTTTTTGATTTATTGTGGAGATGAGGTCTCACCAAGTTGCCCAGGCGGGTCTCGAACCCGCGGGCTCAGGCAATCCACTCACCTCAGCCTCGTAAAGCGCGGGATTACAGGCTGAGCCACCGAGCCCGGCTAAGAGAGAAATTTTAGGTTCACAGCAAAACTGAGATTAAAAATACAGAGCTATCCCTTATACCCCTGCGCCTACACAGGCATAGTCTTCCCCATTATCAACCTTCCCCACCAGAATGGTACATTTGTTACAACTGATGAATTGAAACATTAATTCACTCTAAATCCATAGTTTACAAGTTAAGTTTCACTCTTGGTATTGTACATTCTATGGGTTAAACAGATGTATAATTACATGTATCCACCATTACAGTATCATACAAAGTCTTTTCATTGTCCTAGAAATCCTCTGTGCTGTGCCTTTTCATCCTTTCCTTCCTCCATTCCCTAACCACTGATATTTTCACTGTGTCCATAGTTTTGCCTTTTCCAGAATGTCATATACTTGGAATCATGCAAAATATAACAGCCTTTTCAGATTGACTTCTTTCACTTAGTCATATGCATTTTTTTTTTTTTTTGAGTTGGAGTCTTACTACATCACCCAGGCTAGAGTGCCCGTGGAATGCTCACGACCACCCCAGTGTCAACCTGCTAGGGTTGGGCAATCCTTCCGCCTTAGTCTTCCAGGGGTCTGGAACTACAGGTGCACACTACCACACCCAGCTAATTCTTTTTATTTATTGTAGAGACGAGGTCTCATCAAGTTGCCCAGGCTGGTCTTGAACCCTTGAGCTCAGGCAACCCTCTTGCCTCGGCCTCCCAAAGTGCCAGGATTACAGGCTTGAGCCACTGCGCCCAGTCAGTCATAAGCATTGAATATGCATCCTCCATGTCTTTTCATGGCTTGCCGGCTCTTTCTTTTTTTTTTAGCACTGAACAATATTTCATTATCTCAAGATATCACAGTTTACTTATTCATTCACCTACTGAAAGGACATGTTGGATGCTTCCAGGTTTTGGCAGTTTGTGAATAAAGATGTTATAGACAACCAAGTGCAGATTTTGATGTGGGAATAACTTTTCAGTTCTTTTGGGTAAATAACAAGGAGCATGGTTGCTACATTTTATGGTAAGAATAAGTTTAGTTTTGTAAGACACCACCAAACTGTCTTCCAAAGTGGCTGTACCATGTTGCCTTCCCACCAGCAATGAATGAGAGTTCCTTTTGTTCCACATCCTCACCAGCATTTGTTGTTGTCAGTGTTCTGTGTTTCGTCCATTCTAATAAATGTGTACAGAGTTTCTTTTTACGGGGTGGCAAAAATGTTCTGGAGTTAGATAGTGGTGATGTTTATAGAACTGTGCAAGTATAGTAAAAAACACTGAATTGTACATTTCTCAAGAGTGAATTGTAGAGTATACAAATTATATCTAGGCCGGGCTCGGTGGCTCAGCCTGTAATCCCGCGCTTTCGGAGGCCGAGGTGAGTGGATTGCCTGAGCCCGCGGGTTCTAGACCTGCCTGGGCAACTTGGCGAGAGCTCGTCTCTACAATAAATCAAAAAATTAGCCAGACGTGGTAGCGCACGCCTGTAGTTCCAGCTACTTGGAAGGCTGAGTGGAAGGATCACCGGAGCCCAGCAGGTCGAGGCTGCGGTGGCTGGGAGCGGCCACTGCACTCCAATCTGGGTGACAGAGTGAGACTCCAACTCGGAAAAAAAGAAAAAAAACAAACAAACAAATTATATCTCAATTTCTGAACGTAAAACAAAAATGTTTAAGCCAGTATATAAATGTGAAACATCATTGTAACTCAGGGCTTCTTTTCCTCAGCACTATTTACATTTGGGGCCAGATAATTCTTTGTTGTGAAGGTCCTGTCCTGTGCATTGCAGGACACTGGTACATACACCTACTAGCACACACATTGCAGTCATGACAACCACAGATGTCTGTAGACATTGCCAAATGTCCCTTGAAGGGCAAAATCACCCTGGATTGAGAACTACCGCTGTAACTGTATTATGTGAAAGCTTCCAAAACATTAAATATACTTTATTTAAAGCAGCAGAACTCACAAGCTAACCAAAATACATTTTCCAGGTTTTAAATGTTATGGTAATTAACTGATTGTTAGAAATTTCATTCTGAGCCAGGCTTGGTGGCTCAGCCTGTAATCCCGCGCCTTTGGGAGGCTGAGGTGAGTGGATTGCCTGAGCCCGCGGGTTCGAGACCCGCCTGGGCAACTTGGTGAGACCTCATCTCTACAATAAATCAAAAATTAGCCGGGCGTGGTAGCGCACGCCTGTAGTTCCAGCTACTTGAAAGGCTGAGGCGGAAGGATAGCCGGAGCCCAGCAGGTCGAGGCTGCGGTGGCCAGGAGCAGCCACTGCACTCCAGTCTGGGTGACAGTGAGACTTCAACTCAAAAAAAAAAGAAAAGAAATTTCATTTTGATACCATCACTTTTTAAATGTTTTCTCCAAGTTTGAATGAGTTATTTCCTATCTACTTTTTTTACATCTTTGACCTTAGACAAATCTTTTAAATAGGACAGCTAAATTTTCAAAACTCAATTAAATGGCAATTAACTTCTCTGCCATTTGATTCTAGACCATTTTTCTATAATGCCCGGGCATGTCAATTAATTTTGTGTCTTCGAAAATGTTATAAATTATAAAAACATATCTCTAATCCCTTAGCCCACTGACTTCAGGAGTGTTTTATAATCCCCAATTCACTTGTAATACAAGAAACTCATGCACCTGACTCACATCAACTGTTCTCTAAGGACAACTAGAAAAAAATGTCATCAAATTCCTACAGTGAGCTAGGTCCCCTCTCCCTGGATACTTAATATGGTAATTATTACTGACGTTGGCCTGGAAAAACCCCATGAGAAAGAGACTAGAAGAATGTCAATCTTTCAAAATTGATGAAAAGCATACACTTATTAGAAACTGCGTCTCATGCCTTGGCTGAGTCCCAAAAAGATAAATCCCTGTCCTGAGACTATGCTTAAAAATGCCCCATATCTTCCATTTGGGTTTATCTGAGGTCTGTATGCAATAATAAATATTTTTACAAAATTGGCTCTTTACCCTCCTTGCCAACCTAATATTTATTTTTCAAGTCCCTCTCCAAGCCCCACCCACTCAACCTGCTTGAGAACAAAGCTTGCACTTATCTGGCTCCACACAACAATTGTCAGTATCATGCATGGTGCCTGGCATGTGGTAGGCTCTTGATAAATTTGAATTCTCTGAATTAATGTGTGAATAAATGAATGAATGTACCTATGCATTCAGCAAAGCACTAGATCTAAAGGTCAGGTATAAAAGCCACTCTACTTTAAAGTTTTATTTGTAAGAATCCTGTGATTATTAATGGGTTTGAATCAGGTCATGGAATAAATATTTAGAAGCAGTCATTCAAGAGCAAGAACAGGAGAACACTGGACGTCACTAATAAAAGCCACGCAAGAGACAAATATCAAATACAAGGATTTAAGTTATTTGACAATTTCGTTTTTTTTTTTTTTTTTTTTTTTGAGTTAGAGTCTCACTCTGTCGTCCAGACTGGAGTGCAGTGGCCGCTCCCGGCCACCGCAGCCTCGACCTGCTGGGCTCCGGTGATCCTTCCGCCTCAGCCTTCCAAGTAGCTGGAACTACAGGTGCGCACTACCACGCCCGGCTAATTTTTTATTTATTGTAGAGATGGGGTCTCGCCAAGTTGCCCAGGCGGGCCTTGAACCCTCAGGTTCAGGCAATCCACTCACCTCAGCCTCCCAAGGTGCGGGATTACAGGCTGAGCCACCGAGCCCAGCTGACAATTTCTTTAATAGGAGGAAGAGGAAGACCTCATCAGGCTTCATTCATTCATTCTTTCACTCAGCAAACATTGATAGAGTGCCTACTCTTTGCCAGCACTATTTTAGGTGTTTAGACAGCAGGAGATAAACCACACAAAAATCCCTGACTGTGGAGCACGTGTGATAGTGGGTGGCGAGAAACAACAAGCAAGATAAATAAGTAAAATATGCTATGGAAAAAAAATGAACCAGGAGAAAGGCTCATGGGGTGCAGAGGAGAGCACCAATTTCAACAAAGTGAGTCAGATGCAGCGACTCACACTTGTGATCCCAGCACTTTGCAAGGCCGAGCGGGAGGATCACTTGAGCCCACGAGTTCAAGGCGGCAGTGAGCTATGATCAAATCACTGCACTCCAGCCTGGGTGACAGAGCCCCTGTCACTTAAAAAAAAATGAATAAACCCCAAATGTGGCAGAAAACCATGCTGGTAACTAAGGGAAAAGCACTGCAGGCAGCAGAATCAGCAAAAGCAAAGGTCTTGAGTGGGTTGGAGAGAGCCTAATGTGTTCAAGAGACACTAAGAACACCAGGGTATTAGTTTCCTTTTGCTGCTATAACAAATGTAGTGGCTTAAAACAACAAAAATTTATTCTCTTACAGTGTTGGAGATCAGAAAGCCAACATAGATACTGTGTACTAAGATCAAGGTATCACAGACTTCAAGGGAGAATTATTTTCCTTGCCTTTTGCTTTTGGAAGCCACCTATATTCTTTGATTCATGGCTCCATTTGCCATCTTCAAATCCAGAAATAGCAAATAAGTCACTTGTTTCTCTCCCTCTCTTTTTCTCTCTCTCCCCTTTACTTATCACATTTTCTTCTCTCTGGTCTTCCTGCCTCCCTCTTATGAAGACTCCCACCTCAGCTGAATAATTCAAAATAATCTTCTCATTTCAAGAGTCTTAATTTAATCACCTCTGCAAACTCCCTTTGCTGTGTAAGATAACATATTCATTGGCTCTAGGGAATAGGACATGGGCAACTTTAGTGGACTACTTATTGGCCCTATCAGAAAGGTTAAAAGAGGAAGATTAAGTCAAATATATATATATATATGACAGTGTCTCACTCTGTTGCCCAGTCCGGTATGCAGTGGCACATAAATCCTGGGCTCAAGCTATCTTCCTGCCTCAACCTCCTGAGTATATTGGACTATGGGCACATGCCACTTGCCTAACTCTTTTTCCTTAGAGACAGGGTCTCACTATGTTGCCCAGGCTGGACTCAAACTCCTGGCCTCAAGCGATCCTCCCACCTCAGCTTCCCAAAGACAGTCATTTTTAATGATCAAATGCTTATTCATTAAAAAGAATTGCCTTTGCAATTTTATTCTTTAACATTAGCTGAGTTGGCCTTTTCCATGATAAGTAATATTGGGTTGCACTTTTCTACTCTTTCTTTTGTAAGAGTGCCTTTGTGATGTTCTCTTTATTTCTCAACCTCTAATAAAATTAATACTCTTAGAGAGACTACAGGATCCATTAGTTCAGGTTTCCATGTGTGGTTACTGAGGGAGGCTGTCCAAACCAAAGAGCAAACCTAGCAGGGAGGACTTTGGGAAGAAAAGAAACATAAAACATGGAATGAGTAGCAAAAAAAGTTGTGTTCTGCTGTTCATCAACACAACTTTTCAGAAAAGTCTAAAGATTTCTTTTTGGGACATCTGTCTGTCTGTCTATCTATCTATCTATCTATCTATGAAAAAAACACTGTCCAGCCTTATGTAGCTCACAGTAATATAAAATTTGCCATTTTAATCACTGTCTAAGTGTACAGTTCAGAGGTACTAAGTACATTTGCATTGTTGGGCAACCATTGGCATCATCCACCCACAAACCCTTTTCATCTTGCAAAAGTGAGACTCCATCTCTATTAAACACTAACTTCCCATGTCCCCCTCCCACTAACCCTTGACAACCACCATTCTACTTTCTGTCTCTGGACTTTTGACTATTCTAGGTCCCTTGTATAAGTAGAATCATACAATATTTGTCCTTTTGTGACTTGGCTTATTCACTTAGCAAAATGTTTTGAAAGTTTAACAATGTTGTAGCATGTGTCAGAATTTCTTTCCTCTTTAGGGTTGAATAATATTCTACAGTGTGAATAGACCACATTGTGTTTTTCCACTCATCTGTCGATGGACACTTGAGTTGCTTCTACCTTTTGGCTATTGTGAATAAAACCACTACAGATAAGTATCTCTTTGAATCCCTGCTTCCTATTCTTTTGTATGTATCTCCAGAAGTGGAATTGCTGGATCATACAGTAATTCTATTTTGCATTTTTTTGAGGAACCACCAAACTGCTTTCCACAGTGGCTACACTGTTTTTACATCCCCACTAGCAATGCACCAGGGCTCCAATTTCTCCATACCTCACCATACTTGTCTCCCGTTTGACAGTAGGTGTCCTAATGGGTAGGAGGCAAAATCTCCTTGCTTAGCTCTTTTAGCTGCCACCTCAGCCCTTCTCTTCCCACATATTCCATAAAAGGCAAGTGCCAGCGTGTGCCCTCCACAGTCTTCATGCTGAACTCCTGCCTCCCATTCCTGATCCTCCAAGGGAACACTGAACAGAAACTGATGAAATCATGTTCCCCAATGGGTGATTAAACCAACCGGTTCCCAAACTAGGGGACTTCACAGATGATCAGATTTCCAAATATATATATATCTAACATACAAGGTGTCTTAATAAATATTGACTACTGTCTGTGCCGGGTACAGTGGCTCATGCTTGTAACCCTAGCACATTGGGAGGCTGAGGCAGGAGATTGCTTGAGCCTAGGAGTTCAAGACCAGCCTGGGCAACATAGCAAGACCTCATCTCTACAAAAAGTCAAAAAATTAGTCAACCATGGAGGTGCACACCTGTAGTTCCAGCTACTTGGAAGACCGAGGAGGAAGGATCACTTGAGCCTGGGAGGTCAAGGCTGCCGTAAGCTATGATTGTGCCACGACACTCCAGCCTGGGTGGCAGAGTGAGACTGACTCAAAACAAAACAAAACAAAAAAACACATTTTCACCACAAATGATAGAATGATATAATGTATACTCCCCTGCAATTTGCTATTTGTGCTAAGAACTATGACCATCATATGACTACATACAGAACTTCTTTATTTCTTTTTCATGTCTGCATAGTATTCCACTGAATGGTTGTATCAAATTTTATGTAATGAGCCCCCAAATGATGGACGTTTAGGTTGTCACTAATGTATTGCTATATCAAATAATACTGCAAAGAGTAGTCTTTATATACATAATTTTACACATGTGCAAGTTTATCTGTAGAACACTATTTTTTCTTTTGAGTCAGGGTCTCACTCTGTCTCCCAGGTTGCAGTATAGTGGTACAATCACAGCTGAACCTCCTGGGCTCAGGTGACCCTCCCACCTGAGTAGCTGAGTCTATGGGTGTGTGCCGCCACACCCAGCTAATCTTTTTTTAAATTTTTTTCATAGAGATGAGATCTCCCTATGTTGCCTAGGCTGGTTTCGAATTTCTGGGCTCAAACAATCCTCCTGCCTTGGCCTCCAGAAGTGCTGAGATTACAGACATGAGCCACTGCGCCCAGTCAAAATAAATTTTGTACTGTGACTTTGCTGTGTCAAAGGGTTTGTTTAGTACACTTTGGTAGATATCATTCAATTGCCCTCCAGAGTGGCTTCATTATTTTACAGTCCTACTAGAGTTGTACTGTAGAGGGTGCCTTTTATTTTTTATTTTTTATTTATCATAGAAACGAGGTCTCACCAAGTCGCCCGGGCTGGTCTCAAACCTGCGGGCTCAGGCAATCCACTCGCCTTGGCCTCCCAAAGTGCTGGGATTACAGGTTGAACCACCGAGCCTGACCAAGGGTGCTTTTTATTCACCTCCGCCTACACAGTGTGTTACTGAAGTGTGTTGTCTTCACCAAAGTGATAGATGAAAAAAGTGTTATTTCAGTATAGTTTTAGTTGAGCATCTTTACTAACGTTTAAAAGTCACTTGTATTTCTGGTTATAGGTCTTTAGGTCTAACTGTAGGTTAACCAATAAAATATCAGGAGCCACTTTCTTAGCCAAGAATGGATACCAGAGGGTATAGCTTTATTTATTTATTTTTATTGTGGTAAAATACACATAGCATACTTTTTTCCATTTAACTACTTTTGAGGGTACAAGTTAGTGGCATTGAGTACATTCACAATGTTGTACAGTCATAACCACTACCCATTTCCAGAGCTTTTTCAGCATTCCAAACAAACTCGGTCTATGAAACAGTAACCCCCCATCTTTGGCCTCCTCCCAGCTCTGGCAGCTTCTAACCTACTTTCTTAACCTCTACTCTTCTTTCTGGCTCCATCACTTTGCCTATTTTAGGTACTTCAGATACATAGAATCATACCATACAGTATTCTTTTGGGTCTGGCTTGTTTCACTTAGCATGTTTTCAAGGTTCATCCATGTTGTAACAAATATCAGAATTTCATTTCATTTTATGACTGAATAACATTCCATTGCATGCATATGCCACATTTTGCTTATCTATTCATCTGTTGACTGAAACTTGGGTTGTTTGGAATGAACATTGGTGTACAAATATCAGAGTCCCTGCTTTTTCTTTTTTTTTGAGTTGGAGTCTCACTCTGTCGCCCAGGCTAGAGTGCAGTGGCACACTCACGGTCACCACAGCCTCAACCTGCAGGGCTCAGGAGATCCTTCAGCCTCAGTCTTCCAAGTAGCTGGAACTACAGACAGACGCCACCACACCCAGCGAATTTTTAAAATTTATTGTAGAGATGAGGTCTGGCCAAGTTGCCCAGGTTGGTCTCAAACCCGTGGGCTCAGGCAATTCACTCACCTCAGCCTCCCAAAGTGCTGGGATTATAGACCTGAACCACCACACCTGGACTGAGTCCCTGCTTTTAATTATTTTGGAGATATATATATATATATATATACACACACACACACACACACACAGACACTTAGGAGTGGAATTGCTGTATCATATGGCAATCCTATGTTTAACTTTTTGGAGAAAAAAAGTGTTTTCAGTGGCAACACCACTTAAATTCCCATCAGCAAGGAATCAGGATTCCAATTTCTCCACATCCTAACCGACACTTGTTATTTTCCATTTTGGTATATGGGTATGAAATGGTATCTCATTGTGCCTATTTATTTGTAATGTTCTTGTTTAGCAATATAAATAAATTTTTCATATGAAATGCAGGCATTTCTCCAGATCATACTCATTTCACACTGCCTAATGAGCACCTGTACTTCTCTTGCAATAACTTTAGCGTCCTGCCTTCAAAAATCACTCCCATCAGTGGCTTCCTTATCTTTAAACCACTGAAAGCACCGTTTCTTGGTTTAGCATTTTTGCCTCATCGAAGCAGAAGCGCTATCTAGTGGCCCAATAGAATAACTGCAAGGGCGGCCCCCTTTTCTCTAGGTCAGGTCCTAGCAGAGTGAGTCCTTGATACTTTTTATTTACTTGATGATGGCCCATCTGGTAGTGCCATAAAAGACAAGATCCAAGTCTGATTCGGAAAGGGCTGCTTTCACAAAGATAATATAGATGGGCTTTTGCCCCCAAATCAATGCCTTCTCCAGTCTCCTCTTAATTGCACCCTTCCTAAAATAGGAAAAATAGAATTGCAGCTGACATTTTAAAAGCAACTGGTTTGTTGAATATTCTGTCCAAAAAAGAAACTGTTTTATTTTCTTCCAGTCTCTTCCTTCAACTAGTCCCTACTGAATCTTCCTTTTCCACCTTAAAAGACATTCCTGGTAAACCCCACAGCTCTCAGATATCTTCAGTTTACCCAGAGTTCCTCATAGTAGTGTCACCTGATATATCATCTCCCTCTCCCCGCCTCCAGGGGCCGAGCTCTGGCGTGAGGAGGGTGAATGGTCTGTGGGGAGTGGTCTGTTATTTCATGCTGCCCCTTCCTCCTCCCTTCAAAGCTCCTTTGATCTTTGGGGCAGAGACCAGAAATTAGGGGGAAAGGCCACATCTTGCATAATTTTCTGACACAGGAAATGGTCTCTAGCTTGGACTTTTCCAACCACTCTTCCCTCTACTAAGTCCCAAGGGTTTCACTTAATTCCTTCTTGACCTACCCAACATCAAGAGTCCAGATTGCTTCATTTTTGTCCCCTCTCTCTGCCTCTCACCCCTGCATCCCACCACCTCCCTCTCATTTTTCTCCCTTTCCTAAGAGATCACAAAAATAAGAAAAGGGAGTAAGTATCACTCCTCAAAAAAACATTGTTTGCAAGGGATGGGAATATAAACCTAAACAACCCAAGAGAATCAACTAAAAAATTATTAGTACCCACAAGCGTTCCAAATGATAGCCCAATATAAGATGAATGTGCACACAAAAAAATCAATAGTTTTCCATTATGCTAGTAGCAACCATTGAACTAATGTTAAAGAGAATGATTCTCTTCCAGTAACAACAAACGATCAAGTTCCTAGAAATAAATGCAACTAGAGCAGGGGCCACGTAAAGAAAACTATGAAGCTTGGCTACAGACATAAAAACAAGACCTAAGTAAGAAAATGGACCGGGCTCGGTGCTCAGCCTGTAATCCCAGCACTTTGGGAGGCGGAGGGGAGTGTGATTGCCTGAACCCGGAGGTTCGAGACCAGCCTGGGCAAATTGACCTTGTCTCTACAATCAAAATTTAACCAGGCGTGGTAGCGCTCACCTGTAGCTCCGGCCACTTGGAAGGCTGAGTTAGAAGGTTTACCAGAGCCCAGCAGCTAAACCTGGCCCAGCTGAGGTGGCCATGAGAGTGCCTCTGCACTCCTGCCTGGGCGATGGAGTGAGACTTCAATTCAAAGAAAGAAAGAAAGAAAATGGAGATGAGTGGCTTGTTCCTAAAGAAGTAGCAGCATTGTGAAAATTCCTTTTCTTCCCAAATTAACATCAAAATAAAAAGCAGGATAAATAAATTGTGGTCTATCCATGCAATGGACTTCTACTCAGCAATAAGAAGGAATTCACTATTGATTCAAGTGACAGCAAAAATGAATCCCAAAGCTATTATGCTGAAGGAAAGAAGGCACATACAAGAATATACACTATTTGATTGCATGTATAGAAAATTCTAGAAAGGGGAAGAGTGAAAGTAGCTGGAGCTGGGGACAAGGGTGAGGATTAATTGCAAAAGGGCTCAAAGGACCTTTTGGGGACTGATGAGAATGCTCTATATCTTATTTGCACTGGTGATTACACAGTGTATATATTTGTCTTCTAACTCTTCTAAATGTATTCCTAAAAGTGTGCATTTTATTGTATATAAATTATGCCTCAATAAAGTGGGAAAAAATGAAATGCAATTCAAACTGAAATGCAGTTCTAAAAAAAATCTCAACTTTAGGGTCTGGGGGAGAGGTGTGACAGAGACATAAGAACTGAAAATAACATTCTTTGGGAAGAATAAATGCATGAGACCAGCAAAATAATAATAATAATAAGCCCAGAGAGTCCACCAACAAGTCCATAGTCCAAGTAGGCAGCCACCTTGGACATGAGATGCCTTCGGTTCTCCCTTCTGACAGGTTCCCACCATCACAAAGAAAGGTTTCTCACAGGGAGGAGAGGGACCAGTCCCAGCCCTTGCTCCATTCCTCCCCCAGTATAACAGCTTGGAAGGCAGGATGGCATGAGGCTGTGGATAGCAAAGTAGTTTGGTTCCTTCTTAGCAGCGGGAGACTTCAACCATTTTCTTCTGTCTTTGGAACATGGAATCCATGAAGCTTTTTTATTCTCAGTTTTGCGTCCTAGCTGCCTCCTCCAGAATTGTCTTATGACAAAAGCCAAGCAAGAAGCTAAACTCCTTCAGGGTGCTTTTTATTTTAATTTTTTGAGTTGGAGTCTCACTCTGTCGCCCAGACTGGAGTGCAGTGGCCGCTCCCGGCCACCGCAACCTCGACCTGCTGGGCTCCGGCGATCCTTCCGCCTCAGCCTTCCGAGTAGCCGGAATTACAGGCGCACGCTACCACGCCCGGCTGATTTTTTTTGATTTATTGTAGAGATGAGGTCTCGCTGCTCAGGCGGGTCTCGAACCCGTGGGCTCAGTCAATCAATCCACTCACCTCAGCCTCCCAAAGTCGCGGGATTATAGGCTGAGCCACCGGGCCTGGCTCCAAAATAATTATTTTTAATTAGCCAGGCAGAGTGGCATACGCCTGTAGTATCAGCTACACGGGAGGCTGAGGTGGGAGGATCACTTAAGCCCAGGAGGTCAAGGTTACAGTGAGCTATGATCACAGCACTGCGCTCCAGCCAGGGTGACAAAGAAAGATCCCATCTCTAGAAAAATAAAAGCAAGCAAACAAAAAAACCCCAGGGTCGCTATAAACCAAAATAAATTCTCAAAATTTAAGAAGGGAGATGTGTAAACATTAGAGAGCAAATTCTAGTACATACCAAACAGGAAATAAGAGAACTGATGAGTTGATTTTGTGAACTCCCACGGTTTGCTGTTATTTAAGATGAAACTCTTAAAAAGGGAGAACAATGGATTGATGCATCAACATACTTTGTGTTCACTGCAGATAAAAGCAAAACCGCACCTTAACATGAACAATTTCTTTGGACATAAAGATTTTTCACAACCATTAGGCATTTCTCTTTCAGTTGGTGTGCTTGGTGGTGTATTTTTAGAATTGAAATTTCTCCTTCAGGGGTGGTGTGGTTTGAAAATGATTGCTCTTCCAAGGTAGATTTCTCTCTGTTCCCCATTAGCAAGGTCTAAAAAGCAGCCTTTGAAAATAAAGGTTTTGTGCCTTCAAGAGCACAATTTCCAACTTCCTTTCATTTGCCAAGTAAAAACTATTTCTAGCAAAAACAGAAAGGTAATATGTCTCCACCAGCTTTTCACTCTGTATAACTAAGATTCTTCAAGCAACAAGAACTCATTAAGACTTAAAATTTATTGGCAGTATTCATGGCAGCCAATCAATAACAGAAATTGGGGCCTATCTCTCCATGGTAACTTATGGAGGTAAACTTTTGTTTTCTGAGCTAATAGAATTATCTCTCTATTCACTGATATTCTTCAATAAAATAAGAATATTCTTATAAGGTGTGGCTAAATGCCTGTGGCAAATTTAATGGACATATCACTCAAGTCATCTGTATTAGTCACTTATTGATGTGTAACAATTTAGCAGCATTAAAAAATCCTGAGGGTGCCAGGTGTGGTGGCTCATGCCTATAATCCCAGCACTTAGGGAAGCCGAGGTGAGAGAATTGCCTGAGCCCACGGGTTCGAGACCAGCCTGGACAACTTGGTGAGATCTCATCTCTACAATAAATCAAAAAATTAGTCAGGTGTGATGGTGCATGCCTGTAGTCCCAGCTACTTGGAAGTCTGAGGTGGAAGGATCGTGTGAGCTCCTAGCAGGTCAAGGCTGCAGTGGCCGTGAGCGTGTCACTGCACTCCAGCCTGAGCGACAGAGTGAGATACTGACTCAAAAAAAAAATCCTGCGCATGCCTGTAATTCCGGCTACTTGGAAGGCTGAGGAGGAAGGATCACCGGAGCCCGGCAGGTCGAGGCTGCGGTGGCCGGGAGTGGCCGCTGCACTCCAGTCTGGGCGACAGAGTGAGACTCCAACTCAAAAAAAAAAAAAAAAAAAAAATCCTGAGGGTGATGTGGCTGGGGCAATGTCAGCCTTGCTATATCTGCCATTTTCAATTTTTAGAGTCTGTTGACAGTAATCTTGATGCTTCTATGTACCTGTGCTAACATCCGCTCCTTGGCACCGAGCCTCCTGGACAGAAATACAACTGGATTGTTGGGTATATTTTGGAATTGTGCCAGAATTGGTGAGCAGAAGAGCCCCTATGTTGGGGTATGCTGTGTGGTGATGGCCTTCAGCATCCTCCTTATACAGTAGCCTGGGGAAACACCAGAGTGTTGTTGTCATCAGAGTTCAGTGCAAACAAGGACTTGCTGTGGAAGATAATGGAAAGACTGGTGAACCCTTGATCTCCAAGCATTGACTGAGATACACTTCCAGATGCTGTTCTCTATCTTTATGTTACTGAACCATTGTTCTGTATAAATAATTAAGATGTAACCATTTAATACTCAGAGTTTAATAGTCTAATACAATCAACCTCAATACTGTCGCTACAATATTACATCCTGCAAATGTCATTCTGTTGTGTCAGATGCTGGTTTTTAGTGAGGTATTTACAAGGCACATAATAGAAAACAAAACTGGTAAATTTTTTTAAAATCCTGCATATTATTTCACAGTTTCTGTGAATCTGGAGTCCAGGCAGAGCTTAGCTGCATTCTCTGCAGCTGCATTCAAAGTCTCAGCCAGAACAGTGTTCTTTTTTTTTTTTTGAGTTGGAGTCTCACTCTGTCGCCCAGACTGGAGTGCAGTGGCCGCTCCCGGCCACCTCAGCCTCGATCTGCTGGGCTCCGGCGATCCTTCCGCCTCAGCCTTCCGAGTGGCCGGAATTACAGGCATGTGCTATCACGCCCGGCTGATTTTTTGATTTATTGTAGAGATGAGGTCTCGCTGCCCAGGCGGGTCTTGAACCCGTGGGCTCAGGCAATCCACTCACCTCAGCCTCCCAAAGGCACGGGATTACAGGCTGAGCCACCGAGCCCGGCTCAGGGAAGTGTTCTTATATCAAGGTTTGACTAGGGAAGGATCTTCTTTTAAGCACACATGGCTACACGAAATTTTCTTTTTCTTTTTCTTTTTTTTGAGTTGGAGTCTCACTCTGTCGCCCAGACTGAAGTGCAGTGGCACACTCCTGGCCACTGCAGCCTCGACCTGCTGGACTCCCGCGATCCTTCTGCCTCAGCCTTCCGAGTAGCTAGAACTACAGGCATGCACCACCGCGCCCAGCTAATTTTTTGATTTATTGTAGAGACGAGGTCTCACCAAGTTACCCAGACTGCTCTCAACTTAGGCAATCCTCTCACCTCCGCCTCCCAGAGTGCTGAGTTATAGGTGTGAGTCACCGTGCCTGGCCCCTATTCAAGATATTATCACTTTGATATATAATTAGTAGAAAGATTATTAACATAACTTCATATATTTTTTACATACCAAGTCTTTGAAATCTGATATGTGTATTTCACACCTACAACACATCTCAATTCAGACTAGCCACATTTCTCAAGAGCCACATGTGGCTAGTGGTTACTTTTTAGCCCTGAATAGTACAGTCTGAGGGTGTGAAACTAGATCTGCTGTACCCATTTTGATACCACAACGTGTGGGAGAGGAGAGTTTAGGATGAAACTGACCATATCCAAAGGAAAAAAAAAAAAGAATTGGAAATAAACTGGTCCTCACTGACATCATCTGAGTCATTGGATCAAGCTTCACTTGAAATCAGCATGACTTCAGAAACTCTTAGTTTATGTAAGTCAATAAATTCACTTTACTGTTTCAATGTATTTAACTTAAAATTTCTATCACTTCCAACAAAAGAATCTTAACTGACACAGAAGGTGATTAATAAAGTAATCTACTGTTATAGAGCTGAACTGGGGTCTGCTCACTGGCACAGTAAGAACAGATATCTACACCGAGGTTTGTAGTGGGAAAGAAAGACATTTATTTGCAGGGTGTCAAGAAAGGGGGATCAGGCAGCTAACGCTTAAGTCTTGACCCCCCAGTGGCTTACAGGTAAGAGTTTGTAAAGTCAGGGGTGCATTTCAGGAAAGCAGAAGTTATAGGTAAAATTGCAAATTAACTCACGGAGGTTACACATTGGTTTTGGCCTAAAAGGGATGGATATCTTGAAGCAGGGGCTTACAGGTCACAGGTAGATTTCTGATTTGCAATTGGTTAAGGAAGAGAAACTTTGTGTAAAAACTTAAGGTCAGTAGAAAAGAATGCTCGCTCTAGCTCATGAGTGTGATTTTTTCTGCTACCTCAGGAGGAAATTTAGAGCAAAGTATGGTGGTTAGAGTTCAGTCTCCCATTCCCCTTACCTGAGGTTTACTTGTGAGCATATCTGTTGGGTGGGAATCCAGGTTTCTGAAAAACAACTCAGGAAAATGTGACGATCTTATTTTTAGTTTTTGTAGAGGAACCAAACATCTCATGATTCTAGCTTCCTTGTCTATTGTTTTAGGCTACTATTACTTTCTTGCTTATAAAGTTGCTTATTTACTTCTCAGTACTAGCTAGGTGCTATAATCTCCCTTGAGGGAACTCAAGATTTTCCTTTATTTTCATGCTTTGAGGGGGAGGAGGCTCAGTCACCTAAGAGGGGGTCCCTACTCCATCTCCCAATTCATTGCCAAAACCGAAGAAAGGAGAGTAAGCATCAAGTGTGCAGAGAAAGGACAAATCAGCTTGGCCATGGCAGTGTTTCTCAATCTCAGCATCTTTTGACATTTTGGGCCGGATAATCATTTGTTGCAAGGAGCTGTCCTGTACATTATGGGATGTTTAACAACAACCCTAGACTCTACCCACTACTTGCCAGCAGCTTCCTCCATCTTAAGTTCTGACAACCGAAAGTGTCTCCAAATATTGCCAGATGTCCTCAGTTGGAAGCCATTGGGCTAGAAAAGGGATGTGTAATAAAGCGGGAAGAATTGGTGGGAGGTACTTATGTGGGAAAGGCACTTAGGTAGGGATAATAACATGAATAAAGGTACCAGGGAAAGAGAACAAAAGCCTCATGAGGCAATCAATCAAGTCATCACAGATAAGTCCCAGCTATGGCTGCCAACAACAATTAGAGCATTAGCTCTTATCTGGAAAATCATTTTTAAAAATTGTTATACACTGTTGGTGGAAACCTAACTTAACATAAACATTTTTGGAGGGTAATTGGCAACATCTAGAAAATGTTTTTACCCTTTGTCTCAACCATTCTTTCTATAGAAATTTACCCAACAGAAAAAAATTCCTAACATAATGATAATAATTTTTTTTTTTGAGACAGAGTCTTACCCTGTAATCCAGGCCATTTCACTGCAGTCTTATCCTCCTGGATTCAAGTGATCTATCCACCTCAGTCACTCAAGTAGCTGGGGCTATAGGAACGTGCCACCATACCCAGCTAGTTTTTGTATTTTTTGTAGAGACAAAGCCTCACTACATTGCCCTGTCCACATAATGATAATAATAGCTGAAAAAGTCAAATGTTCATCAATAGATATTTAATTAAATTATGATACACATAATTGGTGAATACTATGGGTTTTTTGTGGTGTTTTTTGTTTTGTTTTGTTTGTTTGTTTGTTTGTTTGAGACAGAATCTCAGAGTGCAGTGGTATGATTGCAGCTCACTACAGTCTCGGACTGCTGAGCTCAAGGTATTCTTCCGCTTCAGTCTCCCAAGTAGCTGGGACTTCAGGCACATGCCACCATGACCAGCTAATTTTTGCATTTTTTGTAGAGATGACACCTCACTAGGTTGTCCATGCTGGCCTCGAACGCCTTGATGAAAATGATTCACCTCAGTCTCCCGAAGTGCTGGGATTACAGACATGAGCCATCACACCTGAGTTGTGTATTCATTTTTTTAAGATGTCTCTTTGTAAGCTGGGTTCGGTGGCTCAGCCTGCAATCCCGCGCCTTTGGGAGGCTGAGGTGAGTAGATTGACTGAGCCCGCGGGTTTGAGACCCGCCTGGGCAGGCGAGACCTCATCTCTACAATAAATCAAAAATCAGCCGGGCGTGGTAGCACATGCCTGTAATTCCGGCTACTCGGAAGGCTGAAGTGGAAGGATCGCCGGAGCCCAGCAGGTGAGGCTGCGGTGGCCGGGAGCGGCCACTGCACTCCAGTCTGGGCGACAAAGTGAGACTCCAACTCAAAAAAAAAAAAAAAAAAGTCTCTTTGTGTAGAGAGAAAAGTATCTAAGATACCTATAATGAGGTATCTTATGGGAGGAATAGTGTCATCCCATACAAATAACATAAAAACTATTCATATATGCTTGGAAAAAATGAGATAAATATATACAAAATGTATCAGTGGTTACCTTGGGGGAAAGGCATACGGTGATAAGGAAAAGAAACTAAGATTACATGCTATACATTATATGTTATATGTGAAAATAAGTAATTCAAAGTCTAAGCTGTTGGAACTGTAAATTATTTTGAGCCTTAGAGGAACTTGATTATGGGGCCTGAGTCATGTGACAGGCAGCTGTTTCCTAGGCAGCTGTAACCTTTGTTTCTCTTATTATAGATTAGCCTTCTTCCCTACCTACATTGTTTTGTAAAATGTTGCAGTGACTAAAGAACACCAGTTAAACCCCTTCCCTCTTCACTGTTGATCTTCATTGTTGAATAACTTCCCTCTTTTCTTTCTCACATGTCATGGCTATCACATTGTCTTAAGATGGAATGTTAAACATACTTTATTTTTAATTTGAAAAGAAATGAAGCCGGGCTCGGTGGCTCAGCCTGTAATCCCGCGCCTTTGGGAGGCTGAGGTGAGTGGATTGCCTGAGCCCGCGGGTTCGAGACCCGCCTGGGCAGCGAGACCTCATCTCTACAATAAATCAAAAAATCAGCCGGGCGTGATAGCGCGTGCCTGTAATTCCGGCCACTCGGAAGACTGAGGTGGAAGGATCGCCGGAGCCCAGCAGTTCGAGGCTGCGGTGGCCGGAAGCGGCCACTGTACTCCAGTCTGGGCGACAGAGTGAGACTCCAACTCAAAAAAAAAAAAAAAGAAATGAAAACTAGTTGCAAAGACAAAAAAACAAACTGTAATTAATTAAATTGTTGTAACTCATAAACCAGGCTTGTGTGGAAAATGTTATAATTCTACTAAACTTCTTTGTTTTCTGCTTATATAAGTAAAAACTTAACTTCAGAATACTGGCCCTATTTCTCTGGAGTCTATGTCTTCCGGATTGGCTATTCCCAGCTTTTCGTTTGAATAAATTCTTCAAAACTGAACTCTGATCCTTTTTATTAGTTCGGGTTGACAGTAACAATATGAATAAAATCTTATTTCTTGGCATAAATAATGATCCCCACCCAAGCTCCTGGCACTGCCTTCTGCAAAACAAGCTCTATTTTTGTTTGGTAAAAACTGATATGCATCTTGCAGGATGAGTCAGTTGTGTGTTGGTAATTGTTGAAGAACCAGCTCTCTGGAAGGTTTTTGGTTTGGGGGTTTGTTTTTTGTTTTTTTTTTTTTTTAGATCCAATTTGTAGTTTTGCCAATTTCTGTGGTGTAAATACTTCAACCACAGCCAATTTCAAGCTATCAATATGATTTCACTAAATGCAGAACTGGAAGAAAAGCACACAATTGGGTCTTCCAAGCCTGAGAGAGCAAGATCCAGCACCCATCTTGACAAATAATTGATGGAGAGTGAGCTGCTTTCTTTTTAAAAAAAAAGATCAGAGTAAAATCAGCCAGCTACTGAGCTTTTATCTTTTTCAGAGGGATAAGCAAGTTGAGAGCCAGAGCTGAGTTGTTCCAGAAAATTTAGGTTGTGATGGGGAACAAAGACAGAGACAGGGAAGGAGGGAGCAGAGGCAGGAAAGGAGGCTGACATTTAGGAGAGGAAATTTTAGCAGAACAAAGATGTTTAAAGGGAATTACTATAAAGTTTTGTTATGTGGTATACACTGTAACCCTTCTTCCTTGTTTCTCAAAAATCTTCAGCAAAAGCTGTATTCCTTACTAATGTCTAGTGAACTGGGATCTGGTTCCCTAGGTGTGCAGTTAAGTGCTGAATTTAGCCTCAGAGTGAACCCAGGATGTGAGCTGTGGCTACCCTGGGAGCATTGCCACATTGAGGTTATACATATTTTGGTCATGTTTGACTTATTTAGTAATGAGCATGCATTCTTCGAGTACTCAGTAAAAATATTTTTTTCATTTATCCGCACTAAGAACATGGAGTTGAAAGAGCTATTTTCTTGCCATACTCAGTGGAACATGGCGGAGAGACGCTGGAGCTTAAATCAAGCCCCAGAATGTCAGCTATACCAGTTGGATGTGTTTAGAAGAATATTTTGTTGCAAACATAAGCTCCCTAAAACAGCTTGTTTCTTTCAATTGTGTTTTGACTGAAATGTGCAGAAGCAAACCCATTCCAATTATAACTCTGAGCAAAAGTGGCTCCAATCCATACAATAATAGCACCCAGGAGCATCGCCTGCTGATCCCAACAGTATGTAGAAGGATATAGCATCTCTGATGCTGCTTGGAGTCAAAAAAGGTTGACCATTGTGTTTATACTTGGAAAATAATAGCTACTATTGCACATAAAGCATTTCTAAGGTTCCAGGCACTATGCTAACTTTATGTAGCATTTCACTTACTTCTCACAACCATCCTGTGAGATACATATTATATATTAGCTCCATTGTATAGATGATGCCACTAAGGCACCAAGAGATGAATGGACTCATTCCAAGTGTACTGTTTAATACATTTTAGTAAGTTTATTAAGTTGTTTAACCATCACCAGAATCCAGTTTTAGAACATTTTCATCACCCCAGTAAGATCGCTCATGCCCATTTACAATTAATCCCCATTCCAGCCCAGCCCCAGGCAACCACTGCTCTACGTTTCTTTATAATTTGCATTTTCTGGGCATTTCATATAGATGCAATTATACAATATGTGGTCTTTGCATCTGGCTTCTTTCACTGAACATAATGTTTTTAAAGGTTCATCCACATTGTGGCATATATCAGTACTTCATTTCTTTTTATGGCTGAGAAGTATGGATAAACCACATTCTGTTTATTCATTCACTAGTAAACAGATTTTGTGTTGCTTCCACATTTGGGCTATTATGAATAATGCTGCTATGAACAGTCCCGTGTAAATCTTTGCATAGAGTTATGCTTTTATTTCTCTTAGGTAAATAGGAGTGAGATAACTGGTGGGCACCTTGGTTTTAGAGTATGGTAGAGTATTATACACAATGCCTTGTGGTTACGACTCCTATTCCACCTGGCAATTCTGTTTCCATTAAATCAGGATTTATCAATCTCAGCACTGATACCTTAAGTCAGATAGTTTTTGTTGTGGGGGGGATGCCCTGGGCATTGTAGGTTGCTGAGTATCATCCTGGTCTCAATCTACTAGGTCCCAGGAGCACTACCTTCACCGACTAGTTGCCACAAACACAAATGTCTCCAAACATTGTGAAATATCTCCTGTGGAGCAAAATCACACCTGGATGAGAATCACAGAGTTAGAATTTACTAAGTGAATAAAAATCACGCCAATCCTGCTTCTGACCTGGGGGTATTTAGCAGTTGGGCACATGTTTCAGCCTGTTTTCCACACTCAGAGTAGGTGTGCTGGGTCCCGTCTTGGAGCACTCAGCGTTGACATCCTACATGTTACTTTATTTAATTTGTTCTAAATCAGTAGTTCTCTTGTGGTTTGGTATGTGTATGTGTTTGTTCTCGAATTGGGCCAAGAGAAGAAGTGGAGGACTGCAGATGGCACAGGCTGTAGTCTCTGTCTACTTAATTCAGAGCAGTCCATCCTGGTGGCATTTATTTCCAAAGCATGAGTTTAAGACAACATGCAATAGGTACTCAGAGTGTTTATACAGCGCTGCTTACAAGAAGCACAGAGCAAAATAGAATAGATATTTGTTGCTTTTGAACTGCCAAGTATATATCTTTTTCTCTTCCAAACATCACCCTGCTTGCATTTTGAAGAACTACTTTTCCCTGGCTGTGAGCAATTGGTGGGGCGGAAAATCTAAGTACACAGCCCTCACACTGCGGAAGCCAAAAGAGGTTCCTGGACATCTCTCCTAGCATATCCCTTCTCTCTCTCCAGGCCCAGGGAATGGGCATGTGCTATCTATTCAGTTATTTACTGCTGTGCAGCAAACAACCTCACACTTAGAGACTTAAAACAACAATGATTTGTAATTTCTTATGATTTCATGGGTTGGCCATTTGAGCAGAGCTACTAGTCTCACCTGGTTCATCTACACGATTGCATTCAGTTTGAAGTTTGGCTGGGCTAACCCAGTATGGCCTTACTCGATATCTGGCAGTGGGTGCCGACTATAGTCTGAGGAGCCTCAGTTTTCCTCCACGTTACTGCTCATCCTTCAAAAGGCCAGCCCTACGCTGTGGAAACTTCAGGAATCCAGGAGGGTAAGAGCAGAAGTCACAACAATTCTTAAAACACAGGCTCTGGCGCTCATACAATATTCTGCCACATTCTCTTGGTCAAGACAAGTCATAAGGTCAACTCCAACTCAAGGGAGAGGAAAAACAGCGTCCACCTCTTCTTCTTTTTTGGAGTTGGAGTCTTACTCTGTCACCCAGGCTGGAGGACAGTGGCATGCTCCCAGCCACCGCAGCCTCGACCTGCTGGGCTCAGGCAATCCTTCCGCCTCACCCTTCCAAGTAGCTGGAACTACAGGCATGCGCCACCACCCCCGGCTAATGTTTTGATTTATTGTAGAGACAAGGTCTCACCAAGTTGCCAAAGCTAGTCTTGATCCCATGGGCTCAGGCAATCCTCTCACCTCAGCCTCCCAAAGTGCTGGGATTGTAGGTGTGAGCCACTGTGCCCAGCAAGTCCACCTCTGGACAAGAGGTGCAGCAATATCATATTACAAAGAGGGATGGGCAGGCCAGCTCGGTGGCTCAACCTGTACTCCCAGCATTTTAGGAAGCCAAAGCGAGTGGATTGCCTGAGCCTGTAGGTTCAAGACCAGCCCAGGCAACTTGGCGAGACCTTGTCTCTACAATAAATCAAAAATTAGTTGGGTGTGGTGGCGCGTGCCTGTAGTTCCAGCTACTTGGAAGGCTGAGGCGGAAAGATCGCTATAGCCCAGCAGGTTGAGGCTGTGGTGGCTGGGATCATGCCACTGCACTTCAGTCTGGGCAACAGAGTGAGACTCCAACCCCAAAACAAAAAAACAAACAACAACAACAAACAAAAGGGTGGGCAGAGGAAAATGTGATTCATTGAGGGTCATAATTATGTAGCTCTAGCACATCATGTGGCCCAGATATCTCCAATTAGACACGCTCTCAGGACTCCAGATATGTGTGTGTGTGTACAAGCATAGATGTACACACATACATGTAACGTGTCGTATATGGATATATATTTGGCTTAGGTTGGCCATAATTGATTTCTGTTGCTTGCAACCAAAGAATTCTAACTGATACATGTAGCAGGTCTATTGAATAAAAGACCTTTTCCAGATTTTGGTATATGAGAGCACAGTTTTCCTCACAGGTTGTAGGGAACCAATATCAAGTTCCTGAGTCCTGTCTTGTCCCCATTCCTAACTCTAACAGTGGCCCCCTTTGGCCATTCCAGACAACATGATCCCAACTCCTTGACCATACTTGTTGGGGCCCTACTGAGCCCTGTCAGATTATTTCTCCCAGGACTTGAAATCAAGATGTGAGAATCTGTCAGGCTCTACTCTCCCTTGAATGAGACCACATACACTCAGGGACTGAGGATCATCACCTTCCACCCTATGTGGAGAAAAATAGAGAAATTTGATGTGCAGAAGGAAAGAAAGCAGAGGTGCTGAGATAATAGAGACAAGTGACCATGTGGCATCTATAAAAGGAAGCCCAAGAGATGTTTACTTCTGAAAACTTTCTGATCCCTTATTCTTGTCTCCCAGTCACCGTAATTGGTTCAGGAATGAGCAAATGGTTGGATTCAGGTCAACAAGAGAGAATGAATACCAAGATTCATGTAAGAGCTGCTGGAATACATAGTCTTCCATCTCCAATGTGGAGTGGTATAAAGTTGCGAGATGTACTAAAAACTGCAAAATCCGGAGCAGCCATAAAACCACTGGGTGTACCCTGAAGATGATGCCAACACTGTGGGAGTTAGAATGGAAGGACTGGAAGAATGGAAGAAAGCATGTTCTTAGTAACATTCTGAAAGTCACTGGATCAAGTCTTACCTGAAGGGAGCCCTACCTATAGATTTTCGGTTATGTGAACAAATAGATAATAAATTCCCTATATTGTTGAAGCCATCTAGAGTTGAGCTGCAATCAAAAGCATCCTCGCTGACAACCATCTCTTAAATCATAACCTGTTACTTATTTAGTGAATACCAGATGGGGAACTTGAGGTCACATTCCATTAAAGAGGACCTAACTACCAAGCAAATTCTGTAGCCTTTCTATCATTTTAAGATGTATTCACATTGCCAGACTCGGTGGCTCAGCCTGTAATCCTGCGCCTTTGGGAGGCTGAGGTGAGTGGATTACCTGAGCCCGCGGGTTCGAGACCCGCCTGGAGAATTTGGCGAGACCTCATCCTACAATAAATCAAAAAATTAGCCGGGTGTGGCAGCGCACCTGTAGTTCCAGCTACTTGGAAGGCTGAGGCGGAAGGATCGCCGGAGCCCAGCAGGCGAAGCTGCGGTGGCCGGGAGCGGCCATTGCACTCCAGTCTGGGCAACAGAGTGAGACTCCAGCTCAAAAAAAAAAAAAAAAAAAGGATGTATTCACAGATCCTTTTCAAACCCCTTCAGTTATAGGAAAGCAATCCTCTGACTCCTAATAAAACCTCTTAGAAGAATGCCCTACACAAAGCAAAAACTCAATAAATTTGCTGATTGACTGAACATTTTCTTTCTTTCCTATTATTTATTTATTTTGTTTTTATTTTTATTTTTTTGTGAGTTGGAGTTTCACTCCGTCGCCCGGACTGGAGTGCAGTGGCCGCTCCTGGCCACCGCAGCCTTGACCTGCTGGGCTCTGGCGATCCTTCCGCCTCAGCCTTCCAAATAGCCAGAATTACAGGCACACACTACCATGCCCGGTTGATTTTTTTGATTTATTGTAGAGATGAGGTCTCATCAAGTTGCCCAGGCGGGTCTCGAACCCGCGGTCTCAGGCAATCCACTCACCTCAGCCTCCCAAAGGCACGGGATTACAGGCTGAGCCACCAAGCCCGGCTTCTTTCTTTATTTTCAGTTGGGGGTCTCACTCTTGCCCATGTTGGAGTGCAGTGGCATGATCACAGCTCATTGCACCCTCAACCTACAGGCATGTACCACCAAGCCTGGATAATTTTTGGGGGGTCTTTTTCATTGTTTGTTTTTGAGAGATGTGTTGCTATGTTGCCCAGGCTGGTCTCAAGGTCCTGGGTTCAAGCAATCCTCCTGGCTTAGTCTCCCAAATTGCTGGGATTACAAGCATGAGCCATTGCACCTGGCAAAATTTTTCATTTTGATTTAACTGGTCATTGAGAATCATTCCTAGGGTTTGGGTTTCTAAATTGAAGAAGTAAACGGGATCAGACAGAGCAAGTGTCTTGGGGCTCATTCTGGGCTCTTAAAACCCATCGAGACCCGCCTGGGCAGGCAAGACCTCATCTCTACAATAAATCAAAAAATTAGCCAGGCGTGGTAGCGCGCACCTATAATTCTGGCTACTCAGAAGGCTGAGGTGGAAGGATTGCCTGAGCCCAGCAGGTTGAGGCTGCGGTGGCCGGGAGCGGCCACTGCAGTCCAGTCTGGGCGACAGAGTGAGACTCCAACTCAAAAAAAAAAAAAAAAATCCATTGAAAGCTCAGTATCTCTGGTCATGGATAAACACCACTCCCCTTGGCACAATGTTGACCTTAGAGCTCAACCTGCAGGATTCAGAAATGATTGAGATCCCTAAATGTGATCTGAGAAGTACCTGACCTTGTGGAAGCTGATCAGATAATTCACTTGATTATCTTACTATTGTTAACTTACGAAAAGCCAGTGTGAGCTCCATCTTACAGATAGGGCAAGTTAAGGCCTATGGGAGTGATTTATCAGAGGGACAAGAATCAGCAGGCACACTCACATTCAATGCTAAACTGAGCTCTTAATCGCCTTTGTAAATCACATATTATCCACCTATCTAGACACCTAAAAATAGAACTGGGGACTCCTCAGAGGCCAGGAGGAGCAGCCCAAAAAAAGGTGGAAGGGAAGCCAGTCTCGGTGGCTCAGCCTGTAATCCCGCACCTTTGGGAGGCTGAGGTGAGTGGATTGCCTGAACTCGTGGGTTCGAGACCCGCCTGGGCAGAGAGACCTCATCTCTACAATAAATCAAAAAATCAGCCGGTTGTGGTAGCACATGCCTGTAATTCTGGCTACTCGGAAGGCTGAGGCAGAAGGATCGCTGGAGCCCAGCAGGCGAGGCTGCGGTGGCCGGGAGCGGCCACTGCACTCCAGTCTGGGCGACCGAGTGAGACGCCAACTCAAAAAAAAAAAAAAAAAAGGTGGAAGGGAAGGCCAGGAGCATTTTAAAGTGTAAATCTCATTTAAATGAATAAGACATGTTTTATAGTGGCACAGTACAGGGGCCTCATTAGTGACTGACTTTTAAAGAGGTGTTAAAATTGTCCAAAAATGAACACTGCTCCTTCCACAGTTCCATGCATAGAATCAAATACCATGAGTAAGTATGCAAATTAGCAGGTGCCCACAGGCCCAGGGTTTAAAGAAAATAAATCAAGCAGCTATCCTAAGATAACTTCCAATAAACTTTGCTTCTCTCTTCATTAGCATTCAGTTTGGTCTAGTTCAACAAGCAATTTTTGAATGCTTATTATATGGCCATCAATGGGCATTCCATTTCCAGTCTCAAGCTAGTCAGCTGTCACCTTATTTTCCTCTTTAAGTTCTTCCAAATAAAACACTGTATTCGTTTCCTAAGGCTGCCATAACAAAGTATCAAAACTGGGTGGCAGCCGGGCTCAGTGGCTCAACCTGTAATCCTGCACCTTGGGAGGCTGAGGTGAGTAGATTGCCTGAGCCCGCGGGTTCGAGACCCTCCTGGGCAACTTGGTGAGACCTCATCTCTACAATAAATTTTAAAAAAATTAACCGGGTATGGTAGCGCACGCCTGTAGTTCCAGCTACTTGGAAGGTTGAGGCGGAAGGATCGCCGGAGCCGAGCAGGTCGAGACTGCGGTGGCCGGGGGCGGCCACTGCACTCCAGTCTGGGCAACAGAGTGAGACTCCAACTCAAAAAATAAATAAATAAATAAAACATGTTTAAAAAAAAAAACTGGGTGGCATAAACAACAGAGTTTTATTATCTCAGTTTTGGAGGCTGGAAATCCCAAATCAAGGTGTTGGCAAAGTATGCTACCCTTGAAGGTTCTAGGGGAAGATCCTTTCTGGCCTCTTGTAGCTTCTGGTGATGCTAGGCATTCCTTAACCTGGCCATTTTTTGTGTGATGTTTCTCCTCTTCTTATAAGATACTGAATTTAGGTCCATCCTAAATCCAGAATGATTTCTTCTTGAGATCCTGAACTAGTTACGTCTGCAAAGATTTTATTTACACATAAGGTCATATTCTGGGCTTTCCGGGTGGCCATGAATTTTGCAGGGAACACTATTCAACCCGCTGCAAACACTGTCTCACAAAAGCACGGGTAGGCAATGCCAATTTCACCAAAGTTTTTGAAAGGGGGAGAAAATTTAGATTGCTCACTTCACACTTAGACACCTTGAAAATCGTTTTGCAGGTTGGGTTCCTGGGAAGCAGATTCTAAGACGGAGGTTCACATGCAGGGTATTTATTAGGGACTCCTCTGGGATTCCCAACTCTTGGGAAGGTTAGGGGAAGAAGCGAGACTTAGAGGGAGACATTGAGTTGTGATGCAGCCACATCAAGGGCCTCATCTGACCCTTTGAAGAGCTCTGGATCTGGGCTCCTTCACAGCCTTTATTTCCCCACTGGTTCAAGGATGTGGGCCTCTTGGGAAATGGGTGTGATCTCAGGTGAAGCAGCTCTTTTTAGGAAAAGCAGGCCTCCATAGGAAGCTGCCAGCTAAGGGCTGCCAGCCTACATTACTCCCAGTAGCTGGGGGAGTAAGTCCTGCATCCTTGAAGGGGAATCTGGGTAGCACATCACAGTGTCTTCCACACCTCCTTAGTAATTTCTCTCTTCCCACAACTGCCAGCAGAGAGGGCTCCCTTTTTCTCTTGCCTCTTCACAGTGCTGAGGGCCCCTTATTCCTCACCCCCATCAAAGCTTCTTTCTCCAAACTTGCAAATGCAAGCCTATCTACATAGAAAAGGTCACCTCCTTAGAAGATATCGAAGAAAGTAATTAATAGCAATCAAGATGTTTGTTAATGTTGTTTATTGCACAATAGAATGAGTACTGAATTTCGAGTAAGAAGACACAGATTCTTGCTGGCTCTTCCACCAACTGTGTAACCTCGAGTAAATCACTAGTCTATACGATCAGGGAACAAGAACAATCTGTTTTATCAGTGATTATGTAACACCTAGGATAGTGCCTTACACAAAGCAGGTGTTAAATAAATATCCCCTGAGTATACGAACGAATGAACAAGGTTTGCCTAAGCTTTGATTTCCTGGGGATAATATTGAATTTGGTAAGGATAAGCTAAGTTGTGATTTCTAAAATGTAATTCCTGCACTAACAGTAGTTTCACTTGGAAACTTGTTAGATACCCAATGTATTGGACTCCACCCCAGACCTGCTGAATCAGAAAGTCTGGAGGAGGGGTCCAGCATTCTGTTTGTTATAGGCTGAATGTTTATGTTCACCTTCCCAAATCCATATGTTGAAATTTAATCCCCAGTGTGAAGGTATTTGGAGGTGGGGCCTTTGGGAAGTGATTAGGTCATGAGGGTAGAGCCCTCACAAATAAGACCAGTGACCTTATTAAAGAGACCCCAGGGAGCTCCCTTGATCCTTCCACCACGTGAAGACACAATGAGAAATTAGCCATCTATGAACCAGGAAGTCTTGTTCACCACCTAAAGAATGTCATCATCCTACCACTAAAACCTAAGCCCCTGGAACTATGTTAAAGCATGTCTGCACCCGATAAATGGAATGAAATTCCCTTCTGAGCTATTGGTATTCTGCTCTGTGGGAAGAAAATATCTCCTCCACAAACTTAAAATACAATGAATTTCTACATCAGAAACATTTTTCGCGTTAAATAAATAGATCCAGAAATGCAGTGCATCTGGGAGCCACGTGTCAAGGAAGCACCATTTTTAACAAAGGACTTACAGGGTCATTGCTCCAGTTGATATACTTTCTAGCCTTACCACAGATGCCCAGCAAAAGACTGTACAAACGGCCAAGTTGTTTTTGCCCATTATTACAGTGAACTACACACAATGTCCTCGCTGTCATGTGTAGATGTACTTGCAGGAGAAAAATAACATTTATTGAAGGCTTTTAGAATTTCTAATTTCAGAAAAAAATCACAATCTCATTACAGAAAATTTGGAAAATAGAGAAAAGCAGAAAGAAAACACCAATCTTCCAAACAGTGAAGCATTTTAATGTATGCACCTCCCAGTCTATTTCTGTGAATGTCTTCAAAATGATTTTGTATCATATAAAATGTTTCAGAGTAGAATTTTTGGCTTAGTAGTATATCATAGACATTATTGCTATTTATTTATTAGTATTCTATAAAAATGTTTATATACTACCATTTAGTTAGATAATTTTAGATTATATAAAAACATAAGCTCATGGTATAAAAAAAATCCAAATAGTGCACAAGGGTAGGAAAAAAACCAACTTTATGCCACTCTTACTGCTAAAGCTTTCTTGTATATCTTTCCAGAGTATTTAGGCCTATATAGACACAAAAGAAGTTATACTATATTATTATTCAACAACTTATTATTTAATATAACAATATATCTTAGATGTCTTTCTGTGGCTGCATGGTGTTCTGTTATGTAGGCATGCAATTTTTTTTAGCCAGTCTGCTTGATGAATACTTCATAATTCTTAATTCTTTGATATTACACACAGTGATGAAATGTTTGCACTCACTCTTTCTATACATATATATATACACATATATAAAACATATATATATATAGCTTGTAAAATGCTTAGAACAGTGCCCACACATTATGTGTATGTGTCTATCTCCATATATATTACATATAAGTATATATGTAGATCAATTTGGCAATAGCTATCAAAATTTAAAATGCAAACTCAATTCTGTACATTTTGCAAATCTATAAATGTTAAGCACAGAATTAATAAGTGGATGAAATACAAAATTAATAATGCATTTTAAATTTTGTTAAATGCTGCCAAATTGCCCCTCAAAAGTACGTGCCAACTTCCACTTTCACCAAGAGTGTGAAAGTGCCTCTTTCTCTGTGCTGGAGAGTATCCATTTTTATTTTTTTAATATTCAATAATCTGAAAGATGAAAAATTATATTCCATGGCTGTTCTTAATTGGCATCTCCCTAATTGTTGGTAAGCTTGATCATGTTTATATTACATATGTGTGTGTGTGTGTGTGTGTGTGTGTGTGTGTGTGTGTATACACATTGCTTGTCTGGATTTTTTTTCCTGAGAACTACCTTCTCACGTCCTTTGAGTAGTTTCCCATTGTTTATATTTTTCTTACTGATGTCTAATTTCTTTGTTGGACTAAGAAATTATATGTTATTATAAGAGTGCCAAATGTATGCAATGATATCTTGTTATTTCCAATTTTCTGAAAATACAAATTAGATGTTCTCAACTCTGGTTACATGGCAGAATCCTCTGAGAGGTTGTTGTTATTTAAATACCAGTGCTGTCTCCCAAGAGATCCTGAAGAAATTCGTCTGAGATGGGGTCCAACAGCAGTATACTGCAGGATTTCTCAAGCTCAGTACTACTGACATTTTGGACCAGATGAACCTTTGCTGTAGGGAGCTGTCATGGGTACTGTTGGATGTTGAGCAGCATCCCTGGCCTCTACCCACCAGATGCCAATAGCACTTTCCTCCACCAGCTGTAGCAAACAAAAATATCTCCAGACATTGCCAAATGTTCCCAGGTGAAAAATGCCCCCTACCCACCCTCATGGCACCCCCAGCTGAGAACCACTGGTACACTGTTTTTAACTCCCCAAGTAAATCTAACATGTAACCCAAGTTGAGAACTGCTGGTGTACATAATGCTGCAGTGATTTTTTTTTTTTCGTTATAAATTTCACTTTTATGATAGATCTTAAAGAAATTAAAAGAAAAAGGTATTATGAACTTTTGAAAGAAATATTTTGATATTTTTGTTCATATAATGTAGCACACATATCTAGCTGTTTTCTTTGGATAAGCTCCAAAGGTATGCACATCTTAAAGCTTTTGACACAATTTTGTCAAATACCCTTCAAAAGGGTTGTACATTTACTCTCCCATCACCAAGGCTTGAGAATCTCCTCTCCCCCTTACCTTTGCCAATTCTGAATATTATCATCTGTTTAAACCAATCTGATAGGTTGAGAAATGATACCACATTTAAAAATTGACACTTTGTAGGCTGCATTAAGAAGAAATCCTAATGTAGAATATATCAAAGATGACAGACCTATCTTTTTCATCATGTTAGCTGGTTGATTCCACCTCTTGGGAAAGCCTGAAGGATTTGGAAAATTTTCTGTGCTGATTTAGCACTAGTAGTGTGCTGGTAAATGTTTAACAACTGGCTCTCTGTGGTTAAAAGCAAAAACAAACAATAACAACCTGATTTTCTGTGTTCGCCAGTTCCTATGATGTAAATACGCCCATGGTGGCCAATTTCAAATTGTCAGTGGAATATCACTGAATGTGGAGGTGGGAAGAGACACAGTTGGCTCTTGCCGGCTAGTAATGTTTGGCTCCAGCCTACCACACTTTAGTATGTATTCTACTACTAGTATGAGTCCAGATTCTATTTCCGATGGCGAAAACCTAATCTATTCCCTTAAACTGGGTCTGTGCTAGCAAAGTGATTAACAAGCAATTACGTAATGAATTTGCCCGTGAGTTCAGCTTGTATAATAAAAATGTTGAAAGGGAACAAGGGTAAAATGAGATGAAGGCAGAGGTTATGTCATCCAAAACACTTATCCTAAATGGCCAGTTACCTAGGATGTTATCAGTGCACCATTTTGTGTTGTATAACCTGGCTTTGGAGATTCTATCCTTCATTATGACACTTGCAAAATACCTAGCCTTGAGCAGCTCCCTTAAATTTCTGCACCTTATTTTTCTTTCATGAACTGAAGAGGAAAAGAGGTATATTATTTCACAAGGGGGCTGTGCAAAGCAGTTCATGCACATCAGGTCCTGCAGAAAGGCTCAGAGCCATCTGCCCCACTGATTAACAAGAAGCCACTGAATGTTAAGTTGCAGCTCTGCCAACACTCAAGACAATCCCAAGACCTTAATAATCATCGTGCCTAGCACAGAATAGAAATGCGTGACTTGACTTGCTACACAGTTTCCCACTGACAGCAGTAAAACAAGAAGGAGTGGTCCTCCTTCCCAATAGAAAAGCAGCATATGAGATCAAATTCCAGGGAGAAAATTACCTATTAACTGCTGTAAACATTCAGTTCCATTGTTTCTTAAACTGTTTAACCTGTTTAAGAAATTCCTAAACCAGTAGTTCTCAAACTTGACCTCAAGTCAGAATCCCCTAGGGAGGTTTCAGAACTGCAGATACTTAGTTTAAGTGATTTGGGTAGGGTCTAGCAATCTGTTGTGTGTTTTTTATTGTTGTTTTTGAAAACTATCTAGGTAAATCTCATGTGCAACAAAGGTGTAAAATCCACTAACCTAAACCAATGGTTTCTAACGTTTAGCCTGCATCAGAATCATTTAAGGGAACTAATTAAGCGTGCAAGGTCCTGGTTCCCACAGAGAGTCTAATTTGGTAGGTTTAGGGTAGGAGCCCTGGACTGTGTTTTATTTATTTTTATTTATTTATATATTTTTTGAGTTGGAATCTAACTCTGTCACCCAGGTTGGAGGGCAGTGGCACACTCCCAGCCTCCACAGCCTCGACCTGCTGGGATCTGGTGATCCTTCTGCCTCGGCCTTCCAAGTAGCCGGAACTACAGGCACGCGCTACCACGCCTGGCTAATTTTTGATTTATTGTAGCAATGAGGTCTCGTCAAGTTGCCCGGGTGGGTCTCGAACCTGTGGGCTCAGGCAATCCTCTCGCCTCGGCCTCCCAAAGTGCTGGGATTACAGGCTGAGCCACTGAGCCTGGCCTGGACTGTGTTTTAAATTAGTAGTCTAAGGAATTCTGATGACCTCTTCCTCAGTTATTTTCAGGTTTGTTTGTTTTTTAATTTTTTAATTTTTTAGAGTTGGAGTCTCACTCCGTCGCCCAGGCTGGAGTGCAGTGGCACACTCATGACCACCCTAGCATCGACATGCTGGGCTCAGGCAATCCTTCCACCTGTAGCTGGAACTACAGGTGCATACTGCCATGCCCAGCTAACTTTTTGATTTATTGTAGAGATGAGGTCTCACCAAGTTGCCCAGGCTGGTCTCGAACCCTTGGGCTCAGGCAATCCCCTCACCTCGGCCGCCCAGTGTTTGTTTTTTAAACCTACCCAGTCATATTTGCAAAAGAGGCAGAAAAAGAAAGAGAAAGGAGTTGACATTTGAATCCATTAGCTTTGCAGACAGCCCAAAGCCTACTGAGGGGGTCATGTGAAGCTGTTAACTATAAAGAGGTTTGGGATGAGTAGTAGATTGATCTCATCTCTGCTCTCAACCTACCAGGACACACACACACACACATACACACACACACACACACACAGGCGCTTTTATACAAGTGACTTTATTCAACCAGTGTGTCCATAAAATGCTGAAATATTGTCATACCACTTAATAAATAACTGCTCCTTTCTTTTTTTTTTTTTTTGAGTTGGAGTCTCACTCTGTCGCCCAGACTGGAGTGCAGTGGCCACTCCTGGCCACCGCAGCCTCGACCTGCTGGGCTCTGGCTATCCTTCCACCTCAGCCTTCCAAGTAGCTGGGACTACAGGTGCACGCTACCACGCCCGGCTAATTTTTTTATTTATTGTAAAGATGAGGTCTCGCCAAGTTGCCCGGGTGGTCAACCCACGGGCTCAGGCAATCCCCTCACCTCAGCCTCCCAAAGTGCTGGGATTACAGGTTGAGCCACCGAGCCCGGACCAACTGCTCCTTTCAAGATCTTATTTCTCGTGACCCACCTGGGCAGCGAGATCTCATCTCTACAATAAATCAAAAAATCAGCCAGGCGTGGTAGCGCATGCCTGTAATTCCGGCTACTTGGAAGGCTGAGGCGGAAGGATCGCCAGAGTCCAGCAGGTCGAGGCTGCGGTGGCTGAGAGCGGCCACTGCACTCCAGTCTGGGCGACAGAGTGAGACTCCAACTCAAAAAAAAAAAAAAAAGATCTTATTTCTCTCCATCCACCCCCCTGCTAGGACCACTTAAGGGAGGGAATCTCCCCGTGAACCAGGTATAAGTATGTCTCAATCTCCTGAGTGCTGATTGGTCTGGTCAACGTGCCATAGTGTTGTTGAGTAATTTAAATATACCACCCGCTCCCCTCTCCTATAATAAATTTGTGATGCTGGAAGTTTATACACAGCACTGTCGAAACATAATTCTAGCTGGAGAGGTCAAAGAAGGATTTGAACAGTAAGTAATCTTTGAACGGAACTCCCAAACATAAGGAGGCCTAATCAGGTAGGAAAAGATGGCATTTTAGATATGGAGAATGAGCAAAGGTATGGAGATGTAAAGGGTGGGGGGTGTAGCATGATCATTACAGTGTGGGACAAGAAATGCATTTAAAATTTAGGTAGATTAGGGCTGGGCACGGTGGCGTATGCCTGTAATCCCAGCACTTTGAGAGGCCAAGACAAGAGGATTGCCTGAGCCTATGGGTTCAAGACCAACCTGGGCAACTTGGCAAGACCTTGTCTCTACAATAAACCAAAAATTAGTTGGACGTGGTGGCGCATGCCTGTGGTTCCGGCTACTTGGAAAGCTGAAGTGGAAGGATCACCTGAGCCTAGCAGGTTGAGGCTGCAGTGACCATGAGCATGCCACTACACTGCAGCCTGGGTGACAGAATGAGACTCTGACTCAAAAATAAATAAATAAATGAAATAAAAATAAAAGGTAGATTGGACCAGGCGTGGTGGCTCTCATCTATAATTTCAGCACTTTGGGAGATTGAGATGGGAGGGTTACTTGAGCCCAGGAGTTGGAAACCAGCCTGTGCTACATAGCGAAGCTCCATGTCTACCAAAAAATATTAAAATTAGCCATGCGTGATGGCTTTCGCCTGCAGTCCCAGCTACTTGGTGGGCCGATGCCGAGGGATCGCCTGAGCCCAGGAGGTTGAGGCTGCAGTGAGCCGTGGTTGTACCACTGCACTTCAGCCTGGGCGACAGAGTGAGACCCCGAGGGAAGAAAAAAAGGGTAGATTCGGGGGCCGCCTACGACTGGTTGGATGGTGGCACAATAAGAATATAGGAGGAAAAGCAGATATTCCATTTTGGATCTGATGCATTTGGGATGTCACTTACCCTTCAGACTGGATGAGGCTGGGGCTGGGGGACTTGAGTGTCCCTGGGACATAGGCAATAGTTGAGAAAATTGTAATAAATGAGTTCACTCAGGGCCAACTCCTCCGTTAGACAGAGCAGAACCCCCTAAAAAATGTTTTACTTGCTTTTGAAAGCAGGAAAAAAAACCCAAATAAATAGAATAATAATGAATCCAGCCTGGATTATATTTGTCTTTATACCAATGCGATCATAAAATATAATGTGTACTATCATTTATGTACCAGAGCTTTGGAACACCAAGGCAGGAGTGTCACTTGAGATCAGCCTGGACAACATAGCCAAACTTCATCCTCCCCTCAAAAATATACATATAAATTAACCAGATGTGATGGCGCATGCCTGTAGGCCTAGCTACTTGGGAAGCTGAACCAGAATTGCTTGGGCCCAAGAGTTCGAGGCTGCAGTGAGCTAGGATCACACCACTACACTCCAGTCTGGGCAAAAGAGCAAGACACTTTCTCTAAAAAATATATATATGTATGCATATCATTTATGGAAGAGGACCTTACGGGGACACAAAAGTTTCTCAGGTCCACAAAAGTCATAATATGGACCCGAGTCCCTACAAAGGGAGGAGAGTCAAGGCCAAGCTCAAGGAACTCAAGTTTTCTCACCTTTCCTGTGCATAGAGTCCCTTTGGCAACCTTGTGAAGCTGAAGGACTTTTCTCGGAATAATGGTTTTAAATGACTAAAATAAAATACATGGGGTCACCAAGGAACTAATTATGTTAAAATACAGTTATCATTCGAGACCCGCCTGGGCAACTTGGCGAGACCTCATCTCTACAATAAATCCAAAAAATCAGCCGGGCGTGGTAGCGCACACCTGTAATTCCGGCTACTTGGAAGGCTGAGGCAGAAGGATCACCAGAGCCCAGCAGGTCGAGGCTGCACTGGCTGGGAGCGGCCACTGCACTCCAGTCTGGGCGACAGAGTGAGACTCCAACTCAAAAAAAAAAAATACAGTTATCAAAATACTTTAAAAACTCAATTTTGGACATAGTAATATGTGTGTGTCTTTATTAATAAACTAAATAATGAGATCTAGTAAGTCTAAAAATCTGCCATAATTGCTTTTCTTTTTTTTTTTCTTTTTGAATTGGAGTCTCACTGTTGCCCAGGCTGGAGTGCAATGGCACACTGTTCATGACCACCCCAGGATTGACCTGCTGGGCACTGGCGATCCTTCCGCCTCAGCCTTCCAAGTAACCAGAACTATAGGCGCACGCTACCATGCCTGGCTAATTTTTGATTTATTGTAGAGACAAGGTCTCGCCAAGTTGCCTGGGCTGGTCTCGAATATGCGGGCTCAGGCAATCCACTCGCCTCAGCCTCCCAAAGTGCTGGGATTACAGGCTGAGCCATCAAGCCTGGCCTTACCATAATTTCAAAGTAGTAATGAACATTAATTTTGAGATACTGGCAGCAGCTGTACAACGTGATATGCAAATATCTGTGACTTCTACTGGTGACAAAATCACAAGCAAGGCTAACGCTCCTGTGATTTGTTGTCATATCTGGGTTAGAAACTCCTAGTCTAATAAGTGTTGAGGATAAGGCAGTGGGGAGTGATCAGAGGCATAGGAACAGATCCAAAGAAGACATGATCAAGCGAGGTGATGTTTCCTAAGAGCTCTCCTGAAGCGTTAAGACAATGGGAGTGTGAAGGGAGGCAACCATTGTTCAGCCTTTGAGGAAGGGATTGTGTCCTGTGTGATCTGGAAGGGAAGACACAGAGTCATCACAAGGACTCTATGAAATCAGTGCAACTTGGCCAGACACAGTGGCTCACATCTGCAATCTTAGCACTTTGGGAGGCAGAAGCAGGAGGATTGCTGGAGTCCAGGAGTTCAAGATCAGTCCAGGGAACATAGCAAGACCTCAACTCCACAAAAAATCAGAAAATTAGCCATGCATGTTGGCACCTACCTGTAGTCTCAGCTATTTGGGAGGCTGAGGCAGAAGGATCACTGGAGCCCAGGCAATTGAGGCTATGGTGAGCCATGATCATGCCACTGCACTCCAGCCTGGACAACAGAGTGAGACTCTTAAATCAAAAAAAAAAAAAAATTTGGCCAGGCTTGGTGGCTCAGCCTGTAATCCCAGCACTTTGGAAAGCTGAGGCTAGTGGATTGCCTGAGCCCGTGGGTTCGAGACCAGTCCGGGCAACGTGGAGAGACCTCGTCTCTACAATAAATCTTAAAAATTAGCCGGGCATGGTAGCAGGCATCTGTAGTTCCGGCTACTTGGAAGGCTGAGGCAGAAGGATCGCCAGACCCCAGCAGGACAATGCTGTGGTGGCAGTGAGCATGCCATTGCAGTCCAGCCTGGACAACAGAGTGAGATGCCAACTCAAAAAAAAAAAAATCAATGCAATCCATCACCAGCTATATATAGACTGAATAAATGTTGTCTCCTGCATGCATATGTAAGCATTTTTCAGATATGTGTAGATGATATTGTAATAAAATAGAAATCTGTTACTAGTCCTTAAATCATGGTAGTTTTAATATGTATTTTCTCAGAGTGTTTTAAAACTATGTGGAGATCCCTGGGCTTTCAAGTGTCCTGGCCCCTCAGCCTAGAGGTCTCTATCCATTTCCTCCCCGATCTAGCTGACTCTTACTCATCCTTGGGTCTCAGTTTAAGTATCACTTTCCCAGAGAGGCCTGTCCCGGCCCCCTCCAAAAATTAGGTCACCCCATTACACATCACCATGGTTCCCTCTATGGCTTAGCTCTCACATCACATACGTAATTAATTACTTGTCCAATATTTGCTTTCCCTTTCTCCGTGAGGATTGGGACTGTATCTGTATTCCCAAGCCAGGAATAAATGTTTGTTGAATGGATAATGGGTGGATTGTTGGCCCGCTGGGACAGGGACTTATAAAACAAGTAACCTGTTTAAATATTTTCATTTTTTCTTCTTGTCTCATCAGTTTTCACACATTTTGCCTGAAATGTGTTTCGTGAATCCCCCAGGCGTGATCCCCCTTGCCAATCCATATGAACTTCAGGCTCTGAACACAGAGAATGCTGTCGTTTCGCATTTGTCCCTCAATGCGTTTTTTAAAAAATCATTCCCATGGTAGGGATTGGGAGAAAGAAAAAAAAAAACACTTGGGTAAATTTGGGGTAAGGTAGTATTGGGGAAAAAGGAGGCGTGAATAAAGGGGAATCAATTTGATAGAAATCAGGGAGAATCATCAACCATTTTATTTCCTGTCTCAAACCCCAGAAACTTGCTCTTTGCTGCCATCTGGTGGTTATTATTGGAGCAGCGCCCATAGGAAAAACAGACTGCAGCAATCGTAGAGCACTTACTGTGTTCAAGGTTCTGTGCCAGGAAATCGAGAAATGATTCCTTACATTTTTGTATTCCTTTACAATGATGAAGTATTTTAATACGCAATATTTTGACTCATCCTCTTAGCAATCCTCTAAGGTAGGCCGTGAGCAGGTAAAATTAGTCCCACTTTACAGATGAGGAAACAGACTCGGCGTGCACAGGACTTGGCAGCTGGTCAAAAGCAGAGTTCACCTGAGACTGGAACCCAGGTTCTCTGACTTCGAGTTCACTGACTATAACAAAATAGGTACATATTACTTCCTTGGTGTTTTTGTTTGTTTTGTTTTGTTTTGTTTTTTAATCAGGATTTATTGAGAGAAAAGAAAAGCTCCCACAGCGGGAGGGGACCCGAAGGGGTTGCCCACTTCCTTGGTTTTGCTGAGGGTAGAAGACAGGACTGGAGGCATGAAAATTTGGACAAATGACAAAGAAAAGGAAAATGGACTAAGAAGTGAGAGAAGGAAGAAAGGACATCTCTAAAAAAATTTTCCAACTCTAAATTTATTTATTTTAGCTAATTTCCTAAAATTTTAAGATTCAGGTGAGTGAGAGAAAAATAAAAATTGACTAAGTTCTTCACTTGAAAGATGGTGTTGGAGCCGGGCTCAGTCTGTAATCCCGTGCCTTTGGGAGGCTGAGGTGAGTGGATTGCCTGAGCCCGCGGGTTCGAGACCCGCCTGGGCAGCGAGACCTCATCTCTACAATAAATCAAAAAATCAGCCGGGCATAGTAGCGCATGGTAATTCCGGCTACTCAGAAGGCTGAGGCGGAAGGATCGCAGGAGTCCAGCAGGCGAGGCTGCAGTGGCCGGAAGCGGCCACTGCACTCCAGTCTGGGTGACAGAGTGAGACTCCAACTCAAAAAAACGAAAGAAAGGAAGAAAGATGGTGTTGTGTCGGGCTCAGTGGCTCAGCCTATAATCCTGTGCTTTGGGAGGCTGAGGTGAGTGGATTGCCTGAGCCCGCAGGTTCGAGACCCGCCTGGGCAACTTGACAAGAGCTCATCTCTACAATAAATCAAAAATTAGCCGGGTGTAGTAGCGCGCACCTATAGGTCCAACTACTTGGAAGGCTGAGGCGGAAGGATAGCTGGAGCCCAGCAGGTCGAGGCTGCGGTGGCCGGGAGCAGCCACTGCACTCCAGTGGGTGACAGAGTGAGACTTCAACTCAAAAAGAAAGAAAGAAAGATGGTGTTGGAAGGAACTCTGGATGTCACACAAATTATTCTTCCTTCCAAAGTAAGTGTCCTCTCCACAGTGCTCTCCAATCTTACTGTGCACACAAGCTCTCTGGGAATCATGTTAAAAAGCAGATTCTTGGCAGGGCATGGTGGCTCACACCTGTAATCCCAGGGCTTTGGAAGACCAAGGCAGGAGGATTGTATGAGGCCAGGAGTTTAAGACCAGCCTGGACAACAGAGAAAAACCCTGTCTCTACAAATAAAATAAAATAAAATAAACTAGCTGAGAATGGTGGCATGTGCCCATAGTCCTAGTTTCTTGGGAGGTGGGAGGTTCACTTGAGTTCAGGAGTTCGAGGTTACAGTGAGCTATGGTCAATGCCACTGCACTCCATCCTGGGTGACTGAGTAAGACTCTGACTCTAAAAATAAAGCAGAGTCTGATAAGTTGGTCTGGGTTGAAGCCTGAGAATCTACAGTTCTCATCCTGAGGCCAATGATGCTGGTCCAGACAATACTTTGAGTAACAGAAGTCTAGAGAAGGAGTTGGCAAATGTGTCCTGTGAAGGACCAACTATTTCAGGCCCTGCAAGTGATACAGTCTCTGTTATGACTACTCAACTCTGCCATCTGAATAAGCAATTTTGCCATTATAGCTCACAAGCAACCTTGGGTAAAACATTAAAAAATGGGTGTGGCTGGGTTCCAATAAAACTTTATTTATAAAAACAGAAGGCAGCCAGGCTCAGTGGCTCAGCCTGTAATCCCGCGCCCTTGGGAGGCTGAGGTGAGTGGATTGCCTGAGCCCGCGGGTTCGAAACCCGCCTGGGCAGCGAGATCTCATTTCTACAATAAATCAAAAAATCAGCCGGGCATGGTAGCGCATGCCTGTAATTCCGGCTACTTGGAAGGCTGAGGCGGAAAGATCGCCGGAGCCCAGCAGGTCAAGGCACGGTGGCCGGAAGCGGCCACTGCACTCCAGTTTGGGCGACCGAGTGAGACTCCAACTCAAAAAAAAAAAAACAGAAGACTGGCTGGATTCAACCTGTGGCCATAGTTTGCTGACCCCTGCTCTAGATAATATTTCTATTTCCAGGGGAATTTTATATATATACTGAAAGTATGTTTGTTGAGTTGCATATGTACTCTCCTTGTTGAGATATCCGATTATTAAACCCACAGACCATCACCACTACCCCAGATTAAACTGTTACCATTCACTTAAAATTTCATATTGAGTACTGGTTTGACATCAGGTTTTGATAAAGTGATAGAGATTTTAAAATAATATTATTAACATGTTCATAGGACTTATTACGTTCCAGGCACCATTCTAAGTTCCTTATGTATATTAAAATTTAACACTCACAATAACCCTATAAGGAAGTACTATTATCATTTCCATTTTACAGATGAGGACACTAAAGTTAGTCAAGTCGTTTGCCCAAAATCACATCGATTGATAGTAAATAGTGGAGTCAGAACTTGAATCCAGACAGGCTGAGCCCTTGTGTTTTATTCCCTCATTACACTACTTCTGAAAAGAAGCAACAGGCCAAGCATTGTGGCTTACACCTGTAACGTCAGCACTTTGAAAGGTCAAGGCAGGAGGATTGCTTGAGCCCAGGAGTTTGATACCAGCCTAGGCAATGTAGTGAGACCCTGTCTCTACAAAAATAAAAAAATTAGCCGGATGTGGTGGTGCACACCTGTAGTCCCAGTTACTTATGAGGCTGAGGTAGGAGGATCGCCTGAGTCCAGGAGGCTGAGGCTGCAGTGAATCATGCTCATGCAACTGCACTCCAGTCAGGGCAATAGTGTGAGAATATGATTCAAAGAAATAAAGACTCATACTATACAATGAAAGTAAGGGGAAAAGAAGTAGCAGTTTGTGCCATTAGTTAGGATTTATGAATGAGAAGTGGTGTGGAGAAAGATGAAAAATAAGAAAGTTGAAATTTAAATTATTTCTGCTGCATGAACTTGTTGAGATCAGACTCTTTTTTTTTGAGTTGGAGTCTCACTCTGTCACCCAGACTGAGTGCAGTGGCCGCTCCCGGCCACCGCAGCCTTGACCTGCTGGGCTCTGGCGATCCTTCCGCTCAGCCTTCCAAGTAGCTGAAACTACAGGTGTGTGCTACCATGCCCGGCTAATTTTTTGATTTATTGTAGAGATGAGGTCTCGCCAAGTTGCCCAGGCGGGTCTCAAACCCGCGGGCTCAGACAATCCACTCACCTCAGCCTCCCAAAAGTGTGGGATTACAGGCTGAGCCACCGAGCCCAGCTGAGTTCAGACTCTTAAGAGTGGGGAATATATTTTTTTGCATTCTATTTTGTCATGCATTAAATTTCCTCAGTGATAGCATATAACTATTATTTTCCAAAGGTCAGAACAAAAATAAACCAAACATTGGAAATGCTTGCATTCAACTGTAATCTGAGGCATTCCTTTTTTGCTAAAGTGCTATATAAATGTTATCCTTAAAACCAAGAGTCCAGGGCAACCCTTTTGGGACCCCTCCCACTAAGGGAACTTTTCTGTCCTCTCAATAAATCCTGCTTTCTCAAAAACAAAAACAAAGAGTCCAACAGGGCTTGGAAGATATTTTTTTATTTTTTATTTTTTTTAGTTGGAATCTCTCTTCATTGCCCTGCTGGAGTGCAGCGGCACACTCAGGCCACCCCAGTGTCAACCTGCTGGGCCCTGGCGAGTCTTCTGCCTCAGCCTTCCAAGTAGCCGGATCTACAGGTGCGTGCTACCACGCCCCGCTAATTTTTGATTTATTGTTGAGACGAGGTCTCGCCAAGTTGCCCGGGCTGGTCTCGGACCCGCGGGCTCAGACAGTCCACTTGCCTCGGCCTTCCAAAGTGCTGGGATTACAGGCTGAGCCACTGAGCCCAGCCTGCCCATCCCTCTTGGCAGCTTGGAATGTTCTTTACTTGCCATGTTCAATGCACTCCTCCCAAATTGGAAAAACAGGACCTCAAGTGTATGTCAATATTTTAAGACTAGCCATGTAATATGCTGCCAAAGTCTTCCTGTAGAGCAAGTCTTCTTGTTGAGACTACATTATATTCCTATTTGCATAGACCAAATCTTTGTAGCTAGGGCTTCTCAACCTCAACCCTTCAGCATTTGGGGCTAAATAAGTCTATGCTGTGGGAGCTGTCCCATACACACTGTAAGGATGTCTAGGACATCCCTTCCTCCTACCCACTAGAAGCCAGTTGCATCATTCCAGTTGTGACGATTAAAAATATCTTCAAGACGGGTGCAGTGGCTCAGGCCTGTAATCCCAGCACTTGGGAGGCCGAGGTGAGAGGACTGCCAGAGCCCACAGATTCAAGAACAGCCCGAGCAACTTGGTGAGACCTCGTCTCTAGAATAAATCAAAAAATTAGCCAGGCATGGTAGCGCGTGCCCGTAGTTGCTGAAGCGGAAGGATCGCCTGAGCCCAGCGGGTCGACGCTGGGGTGGCAGTGAACGTGCCACTGCATTCCAGCCTGGGCGATGGAGTGAGACTCTGACTCAAAAAAAAAAAAAAAAAGCTCCTGCCATTTCCCATTGCCATTGTCTACTGGGGATTCAAAATTTCCCTCAGCTGAGAACCACTAGCAAAGATCAATGACAGCTTATAATTCAAGAATGCCCACCACCATCTGTCCGTGGGAGTATATATTGGCACAGACCTTTAAAGGGTGGTTTTTGAAAGTAGGTTTAGAAAGCAATAATTAAAATATTCAAAATATTTGCACTGAAAGAAACAGAGAGGATTTATTATTTATAGTCCTGGAAGTGTAGTAGGTTAAGTAGGAATAAAAGTTTGACAATGTATAAGACTATAGTTTCCCCGAGTGATAGACACAGATGCGGTGGTTGTCAACTCCCAACAGTCCCTGAAGCTGCCACGTGCATAAGAAGCTCTTGGGTAATTGATTTGAGGTGGTTTAAATGACTTACTCTACACATTATCCCCTGGACTGCAGTGACTGGTCCAAGAATGAACCAATCAGAGTGCTTCCTGAGAGTTCTCTAACCCAAAGGGGCAGGTAGGGGAAGAGGGTATCTTTCCTTTCTGGTCACAAAGCTATAAGGATGGAAGCCCAGGGTCCAATAGCCATGACCCCACCTAAGGAAGAAGCTATGAGAAAAATGAAGTCAATATACAGAGAGCAGGATAGGTAAGAGGCACAGAGAATCCTTGTGATGTTCAAGTTTCAGGTTCTGGGCATTCTTGTTGCCATCTCCAACTGGAACATTCCCATGATTTCCTCATGTTAGCTAATAAATTCCCCCTTTTAATTCAAACTAATTCATTGAATTTCTGTCCCTTGCAACCATGAGGTCCTGATAGCACACCTTGGCAAAGATGTAGATGATTCACATAATGACCTGGAGCATTGATACAAATGTTGACATGTAAATGTCCTGAGGAAAGAATCCCTGTGCAAACTAGATGGATGCAAATTTGCCTGGGGACGTATTTGGTAAATCCTGGTGTGACACTTAAAAACTCTTAGCAAATATGGCTGCCTATTGGCATGTACAGATAGCAACCACAATGGGCCCCCATTTACTTAAGGTTTTATACTTCCCAAAGCTTTCATATTCATTCTCTCATTTGCCTTCTGCCATAACTCAACCAGACGGAGAGACTTTACCATCCCCATTTCCAGGTGAGAAAACGAAGACTCTATGAGACTAAATGACTTTTTTATGTAATTCAGGGGTTTGGAAAGAAAGCAGCAGTTCTCAAAGTCAATCAGTCACAAACTGTGTCATGAGTGATTTGATTCTAATGGTTAAAGTACCATTAGCTTGGAATGAGTCATCTATTTTTAAGTAATACATCATCCCTGTAACAACCTAATTCTTGCCAGGACTTAATATGCTTTCCTGAGTGGAAGAAAAAGGAGTGAAGTTACAGTTGGCATACTGGGAATTCCCACAGGAGTGTTATGCATGTGAGTGCCTGATCCTGTGCATTGTGACAGGAAAAAAAAAAAAAGATGAAGAGTCAATGGATTAGCCAGTCCCAAAAGCTGCTTCCAGCTCTAAAATTCAATGATTCACCCAAAATAAACAATGAGTTGATGGCACTGAAATTGAAACTAACTACTTTTCCCTGTCCATGTGTCTTACTAGGGATCTCTCACTTCAAAGAGTGATTATAAAATGTGTCGTGCAGACCAGAATAGATATAAGAGAAAAGGGAACATCTAGTGACAGGTTAAGCAGGAATTGTGTTGAGGAGAACAGGATTTAAGCTGCCTTAAGTCTAGGTAACTCAAGAAAAGTAAATTTACAAAGCCAGAAACCACCAGCCCTGCCCCTAGGAACATTACTCTAAAGGCGAATGGGATATGTCTTGGTTTCAGTTTTCCCAAAAGCAGACCCTGAGACAAGGATTTGGGTTTCTGTAGTTTATTTGGGAAGAGAAGGAATTTCCTTGTAGAGAGTGTGGGGAAGTGAGGCAAGGAAATATAGGCAGGTAGAAAGAGTATATTGTCAGGCTAGCTATTACTATGGGCAACCGGCATGTGATAACTGTGATGGTCACAGAGATGTGCCACCCGCATGCTCTCCCCAGAAAGGACTTGCTGTCCAGCTACCGGGAGTATAGTAAGCACAGAGCCTCCAGCTGTCAGCTCCTTCCAGGTTAGCCTCAGCTGCCCATCCCAAGGTCATGCCCTTCCCAGGGCAGCCTGCACCTGTTGACTAAGCACGGCAAGGATATGAAGGTTGACCATTTCCAGCTGATCTGGGACACTTTGACAGGCAGTCTTGGCTCTAGGGCTCCCCCACTGGGTTAGCCAAACCTTTATCAAGCCTGCACTGCACCTGGATTTTTTACTTCTGCCCAATCCTGATTCCTTCCCTTCCTTTCATGGGGAATGATTCCTAATGAGTATTTTCTACCCCAAACTCCATATAAGCATCTGCTTCTAGAGAACCTAACCCAAAACCATGCCTCTGGGAAAAAACTCAGGGAGTTAAATAGAAAATGTACCTCAGAGAATCATGGGATGCAAAGCAGTCACTCAATTTCCAGTATATGAGATTCCCGGGGAGCCCACTTTCCAACATTGTTGGTAATTCTTTGCTCAATAGGGGTGTTATTAAGAACCATTTGCCAGGACACCCACAAGCAAAAATTAGGCTCATAAACAGACTGCATCTGAATTACCACTGGGTATTCTTAGATTCACATAGCCTGCTGGGTATACATTTTAAAACACCATCTCTAGATCTATCTTTAGTCCCTACCTCCCAGCTTGCGCTCATGAAAATAAGTACATCCACATGATAGTAATTTCAAGGGCAACCTTGACCTTAGGAAACACACAATTTTAGTATATTGGTGAATTTCTAACTGGTGGTCTTAGGGAAGGATTTACTGTATATTCCATACATCTCATTAATTCATTTAACACACATTTACTGAGCACCTACTACATGGTAGGCACTGTTCTAGGCACTGGGCTCAAGAAGAAAGAGACCAGAGAGGACTGCACCTCTGTATCTGCATCTGGCCATAGAGTCAGCTTCCAAACCATTCTGTGTGTCTTTGTGCTATGTGTCATTCTACAGAACAAGAATAAAGTGTTTTCAATGTGTTCAACACAACGCTAGACACAGATGAATAAGGCTCCACTCCAAGAAGATCACAGAATGGGGGGGATGGTCAAAAATAAAGGAAAAATGTTACCCCCACTGGTATTTATTTATTTATATCCTTCTGTATTCCAGAAGAGAGTTAAGGCAACTTACAAGCATACATAAAACATAGCCAGATAGCATAAATTATAAGTAGTAGTGAAGGAAGAAAAAGAAAAATAAAACAAGAGTGAAGACTGAAATGGGGCCAGAGACGAGACTAACAATGATAAACATGGGAAATTCCTCTATGCTCATAGCCTGGTATAATCACTGGTGGAGTAGATGCTGCTGGGGCCCTGCCCAGAGTCATTTCTATATGCCAAATGATGCTGTGATTTTCTGAAAGAGGACTTTGTTCTGGTTGTGGAAGCACACCTGGTCAGCAAGTAGGAGAGTCCAGATGTCCCACAGAGTTCATGTCCCTAGAAACAGCCCTCACCCAGTGATGGATGGAAGTTGGCAGATAAACTCCCCAGCTCCCTCTCCCCTCCCTTGAGACAACACCTCGGTGTTCTATACAGTCTTCCAAGTCTCCACAGTGGAACTGAGTTCCATTTGCACATAGTGATAACCTGCTTATAACACACCTTTTATTGACCATCTTTCTTTCTGTGTTTCCTTTTTCTCCTCCTCACACTGTTGTTTCCTGGGATTCCCTGTCAAATAAACTTTATCATTGCAAGGATTCCTGGGGAAACCCAACCCAAGACAATTCATTGTGCCCTCATCTGCTGTTTAGTGTAGCACTTCAAACTCCTGCAAAGTTTGCTTTCTGACAGAATTTCCAGTAATGCACAAGCGCTCATAATACTCAGAAATTAGTCAAGTTGGCTACCAGGTTTGTGGGGTTTTCCTCCTTTTCTCCTGTTCTGTACACCTCTACATCAACCAGGCATGCTGCTATTTCTCTGGTTGTGACTATCTCAGTTGGCTTCCACTTTATCCAAGGGACATCTCCACCTTGTACCGCTGGGTACCTCCTTTCCAACCAGGAACTGTGGCCTCCCATTGGGTACCAGCTTGCCCAAGGTGCCAAAGTTATTTGATGTCCGATGGTGATGTTCAGTAAAAGGGAATGCCTCCCAACCACAATATGTTCTGCCTTGTGGACGAGATGCCAGAATGTTGTTTGGGGACCAAAAAGAGGTTTTCATTAAGAGTTTTGGGGTCCACAACTCCTGGGCCACAGACCAATACCAGTTTGTGGCTTGTTAGGAACCAGGCCATACAGCAAGAGATGAGCAGTGAGCAGAACTCAGCATTCTGTCAGATCAGTGGCAACATTAGATTCTCATAGGAGCATGAACACTGTTGTGAACTGCACATGCAAGTAATCTAGGTTGCACACTCCTTATGAGAATTTATTTATTTATTTATTTATTTATTTTTGAGTTGGAGTCTCACTCTGTCACCCAGACTGGAGTGCAGTGGCTGCTCCCGGCCACTGCAGCCTCGACCTGCTGGGCTCCGGCGATCCTTCCACCTCAGCCTTCCAAGTAGCTGGAATTACAGGCATGCTCTACCACGCCTGGCTGATTTTTTGATTTATTGTAGAGATGAGGTCTCGCTGCCCAGGCGGGTCTCAAACCCGCGGGCTCAGGCAATCCACTCACCTCAGCCTCCCAAAGGCGAGGGTCCTTATGAGAATTTAGTGCCTGATGATTCACCCCACATCAGTGGAAAATTGTCTTCCACAAAACCAGTTCCTGATGCCAAAAAGATTGAGGATCACTGCATTAAATGACCCTGTTTTTATTAAATAACCCCTTTTTAAAAATCCCTTTGGTTTTTACTTATAGCCATAACTACATAAAATTCAAGCATAGTAAGCCCATAAGTACCTGTTCTGAGAATTAATCTGTCAGGTAACCTACCGTCTTTAAAAAATCACTCATCTGGCCGGGCTCGGTGGCTCAGCCTGTAATCCCAGCACCTGGGGAGCACCTCGGGAGGCCGAGGTGAGTGGATTGCCTGAGCCCGCGGGTTCAAGACCCGCCTGGGCAACTTAGTGAGACCTCATCTCTACAATAAATAAAAAAAAAATTATCCGGGCGTGGTAGCGCGCGCCTGTAGTTCCAGCTACTTGGAAGGCTGAGGCCGAAGGATCGCTGGAGCCCAGCAGGTCGAGGCTGCGGTGGCCGGGAGCAGCCATTGCACTCCAGTCTGGGCGACAGAGTGAGACTCCAACTCAAAAAAAAAAAAAAAAATCACTCATCCAAACTCTAACGCAGTAAGGCTGTTTGAAGTCAAATTTGTCTGACTGACCTTGTCTTTTCTTTTGATATCTCCTGGGAGGTCCCTGGGTCCCTCATGCAAACAAGATCCATTCAAAATGCAAGGTGTCTTGAAATATGAGATTACTAACTAAAATACTGTTTAATATTGGATGACACCTACCAAAACTAATCTGTTTTTAGGTCTTCTTTCTGGCAATAATTAAGGGGCAGGTTGAGCTAGCCATTAAAACCGCTTCTCTATCATCTGTACGAAAAGTGCATCTGTTAACTCTTGTTCTCTAAAATCATCAGTGGCTCCCCATCACCTTTTTTTTTTCTTTTTTGAGTTGGAGTCTCACTCTGTTGCCCAGACTGTAGTGCAGTGGCACGCTCACGGCTACCGCAACAACCACTTACTTTGTTCAGGCAATCCTTCCACCTCAGCCTTCCAAGCAGCTGGAACTACAGACGTGTGCCACTATGCCCAGCTAATTTTTTTAAAACTTCATTGTAAGCCGGGCTCGGTGGCTCAGCCTGTAATCCCGCGCCTTTGGGAGGCTGAGGTGAGTGAATTGCCTGAGCCCGCGGGTTCGAGACCCGCCTGGGCAGCGAGACCTCATCTCTACAATAAATCAAAAAATCAGCCGGGCGTGGTGGTGCATGCCTGTAATTCCGGCTACTCGGAAGGCTGAGGCGGAAGGATCACCGGAGCCCAGCAGTCCGAGGCTGCGGTGGCCGCTCCCGGCCACCGCACTCCAGTCTGGGCGACAGAGTGAGACTCCAACTCAAAAAAAAAAAAAAATTCATTGTAGAGACAAGGTCTCACCAAGTTGCCCAGGCTGGTCTTGAACCCCTGGGCTCAGGCAATCCTCTCACCTCAGCCTCCCAAAGTGTTGGGATTACAGGCGTGAGCCACTACGCCCAGGTCCCATCACCCTTAAAATACAACTCAGATTTCTTGATATGACCTACTGGCTCCTGCTGGCTCCTGCTTTCTGCTCCCATCTCCTATGCCTTTTCCTTTTGCTCACCACATCATCCTAGCCATATAATTTACTTTAAATTCTTCAAATGCATCAAACTCTCACTTCAAGGCCTTTGCCTCTCCTGTGCTTTCTGCCTGTTTTTTGTTTGTTTGTTTGTTTTTGGTATGGCTGGCTCCTTTTTGTATTTCAAATGTCATTTTCTCAGAGAGATTGCCCAGACACTCTATCTAAAGTAGTGCCCCTGTTACCATTTTATAAAGTTATTTCTAAATCAAATCCTCTTTCTTTTGCTCATAGAACTTATCAGAATCTGTCATTATCTTATTCCTTTATTTTCTGTCTCCTTTCATTGGAATGCATCTTTGGATGATGATCATGATGATGATGACTGAATCAGATTCTCACTCTGTTACCCAGGCTGGAGCGCAGTGGCATACTCACAGCCACTGGATTCTCAGCATGCTGGACTCAGGTGATCCTCCCACCTCAGCCTTTCAAGTAGCTGGAACTACAGGCACATGCCACCACACGCAGCTAATTTTTTTATTTATTGTAGAGACAATGTCTCACCAAGTTGCCCAGGCTGGTCTCAAACCCCTAGGCTCAAACAATCCTCTCACCTCCACCTCCCAAAGTGCTGGGATTACAGGTGTGAGTCCCCAAATTCCCAGCAGCTAGTGCAGTGCATAGCACACACTATCCACCCAATATGTCGTTGATGGATGAACGTAGATAAGCAAGTGCTTATCTTTCTGTTCTCCATAGCAAAAGGATACTTTTTAACTCAGAATTTAATGATATGTTATCAGTTTGGGGTACTTTCAGTTCATCCAAAACAGATAGCGAATCATTAAATTCTGAGTTAAAAAACAGGGAGGCCAGGACACATCTGTTATTTTCCACATTTAAAACATCTCAATGACTATATCATAAGACCTTTCCCTGATTCTGATACTATGTGAGCATTGATAGCTGACAAGGGAGAAGGAAAACTTCATCACATTCCTGCAACTTAACCCATAACCAATCTCTTTTCCAGGCTAGGGATGAAAGAAAGGTTTAAAAAAAAAGTGGCAAACATGTTATTCCTAACCATCTTTTCCACATGATAGCAAAAAAATTAAAAAATTTATAGTAGGTGCTCAAAAAAGTTGTTGTTGTTGTTTTTTATGTGTCCATCTTCAGTTAGATATTTTGACTAGGCCACCATGGTCCAACAGAAATATAATGTAAGCCATATATATGATTTTAAGTTTCCTAGTAGTCACAGTGCAAAAGTAAAAAGAAACAGGTGGAACTAACTTTAATAACACATTTTGTTAAACTCTGTATGGCCAAAATATCCTCACTTCAAGATATGATCAATACTGAAAATAATAAATAAGATTTTAAAATTTTTATTATCTTTTTTATTTTGAGTCATAGTCTCACTTTGTCACCCAGGCAGGAGTGCAGTGGCACATTCACTGCCACTGCAGCCTCAACCTGGATTTAGGTGATCCTTCCGCTTCAGTCTTCCAAGTAGTCGGAACTATAGGCATGTGACACCATGCCCAGCTTTAATTTTTATTTTTAGAGACAGGGTCTCACTCTGTCACCCAGGACGGAGGCTCACTATAACTTGAACCCCTGAGCTCAAGTAATCGTTCTGCCCCAGGTTCCCCGGTAGCTACAGGTATGCCACCACACTCGGATAATTATTTTATTTTTTGTAGAGGCAGAGACAGAGTTGCTCACTATGTTGCCCAGGCTGGTCTCAAATTCCTGGGTTCAAGCAATCCACCCCCACCTCAGTCTCCCAAATTGTGGGAATTATAGTTGTGAGCTACCATGACTGGCCAGTACGAGATATTTTACTTTTTTTCCTTGTGCTAAGTTTTCTAAATCCAGTGCAAGTATAGTCTTATATTTACAGAATATCTTAATTGGGATGCTAAATTTGAGTTGAAAATAATTCCTCTGTATTTAGATTTTTTTTTTTTTTGAGTTGGAGTCTCACTCTGTTGCCCAGACTGCGGCCACTGCAGCCTCGACCTGCTGGGCTCCAGCGATCCTTCCGCCTCAGCCTTCCGAGTAGCCGGAATTACAGGCATGCGCTACCACGCCCAGCTGATTTTTAGATTTATGGTAGAGAGGAGGTCTCGCTGCCCAGGCGGGTCTCGAACCCGCCAGCTCAGGCAATCCACTCACCTCAGCCTCCCAAAGGCGCGGGATTACAGGCTGAGCCACCGAGCCCGGCTTGAATTTAGATTTTATAAAAATTATAATTGAAAAAGTAGGTTTGTGTACCCAAGTATTTCAAACATACTTAAAAAGTATTCCAATAACTGAATTCAGTATCAGTCTGTTTGCCTTATACAATCCAAAGATCTTTTATCAACTTTTTTTAACACTCATTATGCCATGAATTCATAGGGAACAGGTTCCAGCAGCTCAGGTTTCTTTCCATTGGTTCTTGCAAAGTGTGCTTCTCTGAGTGGGGCAAGCTAGCACTTCGGGTGAACCCAGGTGCATTTATCTTCCTTCTTTTTCTGATCATTTTCCTTCACGTGTTTCAGGAAGCTATCTTAACTCTTCCAGTGCTTAATATGCTCAATAAGCACATTAATTCTTTTGGCAATAATTGTGCCTTGTTTAATTAATTAACAAATTTATAGTCAGAGTCTCACTCTGTCGCCCAGACTGGAGTGCAGTGGCATACTCACAGCTGCTGCAGCCTCGACCTGCTGAACTCAGGCAATCCTTCCGCCTCAGCCTTCCAAGTACCTGTAACTACAGGCGTGCCTCCACGCCAGGCTAATTTTTTTATTTATTGTAGAGACGAGGTCTCACCAAGTAGCCCAGGATGTCCTCAAAACCCTGAGCTCAGGAAATCCACTCACCTCTGCCTCTCAAAGTGTTGGGATTACGGACATGAGCCATTGTCTTGCCTTTAACATCCTTATTGTTAAACGAGCATGCTGAATAACGTTGTAGACACTTTCTACAATGCCATGGTAGCATTTGTGCCACATTCCTTTTTGAAAGATGTTTACAATATCACCTTTCTTGAAGATTCGCATGTATGTGGCCAAAGGAACAACTCCATGTTTTCTTTTCTTTTCTTTTTTTTTTTTTTTGAGTTTGAGTCTCACTCTGTCACCCAGACTGGAGTGCAGTGGCTGCTCCCGGCCACTGCAGCCTCGACCTGCTGGGCTCCAGCGATCCTTCCGCCTCAGCCTTCCAAGTAGCTGGAACTACAGGCGTGCACTACCACACCCAGCTAATTTTTTTATTTATCGTAGAGATGAGGTCTTGCCTGCCCAGGTGGGTCTCGAACCCGCGGGCTCAGGCAACTCCATGTTTTCTAAAAGGCCTAGAGAACATATATTGGGTGCTTCCTCTTTCCCTTTGTGTTGGTCATTTTGGCAAATTACTGGAAAATGGCGGTTCCAGCTGAAAAATTGTTTTTTCTTTGTCTCCCTCCCTCCCTGCCACCCCCCCCATCTCTTTCTTTTTTCTGAGTCAGGGTCTTGGAGTGCAGTGGCATGATCGTGGCTCACTGCAGCCTCAACCTCCTGGGCTCAGGCAATCCTGCCTCAGCCTGCTGAGTAGCTGAGACTACAAGCAATCACCATGATGCCTGGTTAATTTTAAATTTTTTGTAGAGAAGAGGTCTTGCTATATTCCCCAGATTGGTCTCAAACTTTTGGATTCAAGCAATCCTTCCACCTCGGCCTCCCAAAGTGCTAGGATTATAGATGTGAGCCACCATGTCCAGCAGTTTCTTAATTTAAAATAAAAATTAGGCCAGGCACGGTGGCTTAGCCTGTAATCCCAGCACTTTGAGAGGCCAAGGTAAGAGAATTGCCTGAGTCCAGGGGTTCGAGACCAGCCTAGCCAACTTGGTGAGACCTCCTTTCTACAATAAATCACAAAAACTAGTGGGTGTGGTGGCATGAATCTGTAGTTCCATCTACTTGGAAGGCTGAGGTGGAAGGATCTCCTAAACCCAGCAGGTCGAATCTGCAGTGGCTGCCTCACAAGAGTGAGACTCCAACTCAAAAATAAAAAATTAAAAATAATTACATTATGGTAAGCAAACGAGTCAGACACAAAATGTCATATATTGTATTATTCCGTTTATATGGAATATCCACAATAAATAAATCCATGGAGACAAAACATAAATGGATGGTTGCCAGAGGTTAGGAGGTGAGGAAAATAGGAAGAAACTGTTTAATGAGTATGGGGTTTTCTTTGGGGGTGATAAAAACATTTTGGAACTAAATCAAGTAGTGGTTGCACAGTCTTATGAATGTACTAAATACTATGGACTTGTTCATTTTAAAATGGCTAATTTTGGGGCAACCCCCTTGGGTCCCCTCCCACTGTGGGAGCTTTTCTGTTCTCTCAATAAATCCTGCTCTCTCAAAAATAAAAATAAAAAATAAAATGGATAATTTTGTTATGTAAATTTCACCTTGATAAAATAATAGAAATTAGTATAATTTAAATAAAATTACAACTTCATTTCCTGAGTCACAGTAGCCACAGTCCATGTACTGAATTGCACGAGGCTATGACATTGTAGGACATGGGTCTAGACTATTTGTATGCAGCCTCTATGGCTTTTTAAATCATTTATTTCTGTTTTGACTTCCCAGCACTTGCCAAAAGCTTTCAAGGTGAAGTGTCCCAGTTTATTTAAGCACCACCTGGCAGCCACTGAAGTGTCACGTTTCTATTTCACAGGAGATAGCCATGAGTCTGATTGCTACTATTCCACATGATTAGCACGTTTTGGGTGACAGATTGTTAGGTTTGCAACACTTCCTAGCAGGTTGGGATTCTTTCATCGTTTTTTTTTTTTTTCTGAAGGGCGTGCAGGTCCAGAAGCTTGCTGTCTGTGCTTCAAGAACTGACTTATCATGGTTTCCAGCAGCCCTTGCCTCTGTGGAGTTGCAGAGTAGCAGAAGATAAATGAGCAGCGACCGGGCTGGTAGTAAGACATCCAAAAAGAGCAGTTACAATGATTAGGGGTGTAAAACTTAAGACATCTGGAGGATGATTCATAGGACTCTGAAGGATCTGATGATCTCACCTGGTCCATCCCAGATGAATAAGAACAATTTGCCCTTTTCTTTCAGCTCCCCAGAGATAAAAATCCACAACCGATCATGTTTTCTCACCGCACTGAATCAGACCTCTCAGGTATCAAGGAGTGTTTCTCTAAGTCTTTTCAAAACCTCTCCTATTAGTTTATCTTTTCACCCTCTCTGCAAAGTCTGTTATCACTTAATCCTGGCTGGTACCTGAATATTGGGACCTTTCAGATTTTCTCATTTTTGACGCTTCTATATCTCAATATGATTATTCAATTTGTAGATTGCCTGGGCTGTTTCTTCCCTCTTTCTTGCTTGCCCATTGCTTTGCTTCTCTATCTCTTTTTGTTGTTGTTGCTGTTGTTATTGTTTTTGTTTTTGTGGGTGTTTTTGTCAGCCCAATAGTAGAAATGTATTCTACCTTTCTGATATTGAGGTGAAAGCTATCAACATAAATTTATACCTCTCATTTATTTATAACATAAACCTTGGGTAGTTTCTTTTAAAACAGCAACAACAATGAAATACAAACCATGGTAGCACATTTTATCTTGTTGCTGACAAAAGTAATAGCCTTATAGATGCCTCAGAAGAAATGACAAATATTCCCTAAAGAGTTGCTGTTATTTATGCCTCTTTCAAGGTTAAACTTGACTGTTTGCGATGTTTTGTTTGCAGACTTTTGATTGCAAGTAACAGACATGTCCTCCGGCTAGCACAAGCAGGAAAAAAAAAAAGGAATGGAGAGGAGGAAGTTAATGAAAGGATGCTGGAGATATTTTATGGAAGCAAAAGGAAGAGTGGACAACTAAAACTTAGAAAAGGAAGAAACCAGGGTAAGTTCTGAGAATTCAGTAGCAGCTCATGAACCTTTGTTTCCAGAGCACTGCCATGAGCATCAGTTTATTCCAGAACTCCAACTTAAATTTGACTTTCAGGTAAACAATGAATAATTTTTCAGATACACAACGAATATATCCAAATGGGACATACTTATAACAAAAAATTATTTGTTGTTCATCTGAAAGTCAAAATTAACTGGGCATCAGTCTTGTATTTTTATTTGCCAATTCTGACAGCCATACTCATCTATTTTCCCTTTCTTCCTTTCAGGAATAGTACTCCCTGCCCCAGGAATTTTAGCCCAACTAGAAAATACATTTCCCTGCCTTCCTTATGCCAGGAGTGGTCATGTGAATAGGTTCTTGTCAACAGAATGTGCGTGGAAGTAAAGTGTGCCACTTCAGCAGCTTGCCCATCATATTCCCTCCCCTCCTTCCCAAAGGCCCAAATGCTGTTTCAGTATTGGTAAACTAGCTTGTACTATGCAGATGATGACAGCACCTGGTAAGGGAATGGCAGAACAACGAGACAAAAGGAACCTGGATCCCCATTCAGCTTCACAGAACAAAGCTGCTGTCGTAGTCCATTTTCTGCTGCTTATAACAGAACTCCTGAAACTGGGCAATTTACAAACAAAAAGAACTTATTTCTCACAGTTATGGAGGCTGAGAAGTTCCAGGCTGAGGGGATGCATACGGTGAGGGCTTTCTTGGGGACTCTCTGGGGAGTCACACATCTGATTGAAGGCCTGGCCGGAGCTCTCTGGGGAGCCCTGAGGTGGTACAGTGCATCACTTGGTGAGGGGATTGAACATGCTTGTGATCTGATCACCCCTTAAAGACCCCATCTCTCAATACTGCCATGTTGGAGATCAAATTTCAACAAGAGTTTGGGAAGGGACAAATATCCAAACCATAACAGCTGCCCATTCTCCTCGAACCAATCCCGTGTATGGACTGGAACTCGAAAAATAAAAAAATGTCAGCCAGGCTTGGTGGCTCAGCCTGTAATCCCGTGCCTTTGAGAGGCTGAGGTGAGTGGGTTGCCTGAGCCCGCGGGTTCGAGATCCGCCTGGGCAACTTGGCAAGACATCATCTCTACAATAAATCAAAATGAACTGGGTATGGCAGCGCATACCTGTAATTCCAGCTACTTGGAAGGCTGAGGCAGAAGGATCCCCAGAGCCCAGCAGGTCGAGGCTGCGGTGGCCGGGAGTGGCCACTGCACTCAGTCTGGGCAACAGAGTGAGACTCCAACTCAAAAAAAAAAAAAGAAAGAAATGTCTACCTTGTGCAAGCCCCTGTATTTGGGGGTCTGTTTGTTATAGTAACTTATCCATAAAATAATATAGCTGAGATTGCTGTGCTGGATCTGAAGGGCCTTACTGTTCCTGCCCAGGATGAAGTCATTTGGAAATCCAGCAAAATCCAGTTTTGATACACTGAGGGAGGCTGAATTATACACTTTTACCTGAGATTCTCATGAGGCCTGGCAACCTTTTGAGATCCCTCCCTTTTTTTTTTTTTTTGAGTTGGAGTCTCACTCAGTCACCCAGACTGGAGTGCAGTGGCTGCTCCCGGTCACCGCAACCTCGCCTGCTGGGCTCCGGTGATCCTTCTGCCTCAGCCATCCGAGTAGCCGGAATTACAGGCATGCGCTACCACGCCCGGTTGATTTTTTGATTTATTGTAGAGATGAGGTCTCGCTGCCCAGGCGGGTCTCGAACCCGTGGGCTCAGGCAATCCACTCACCTCAGCCTCCTAAAGGTGCAGGATTACAGGCTGAGCCACCGAGCCCGGCCATCCCTCCCTTTCTTATTTCCATTAATATCCTTACAGTAATAGGAGACCATCTGTTTCTTGGCACCAAAAACTCCTAAAACAAATTCTCTCCTTTCATCCTGCACTTCTCATTAGAAGTATCTTTTCTGTCTTACCTGCTAAACAGTGAGCTCCATGAAGACCAGGACCATTATGTTTCTACTATTGTGTCTTCAGTCCCTAATATGGTGCCTGACATATAGGAGGTATCTCAATAAATGGAGGATGGATGGAGAAAGGGAAGCATTGGGTGTGTGGATGGATGGATGGATGGATGGATGGATGGATGGATGGATGAAAAGAAGAAAACAAGATTGGAGGGAAGGCTTCATGGAGTTTCTCTCTCCAAGTTCTGAATTCCTGACTTTCTCTGTGTCACTATCGCATATGACTATGCTGCCTCCTCTTTTTCACCTCCCACTCTAGAGGCATGCCTCAACAGAAGTGGTAATTCAGGAGAGTATGTCTTTCGGAACTTTTTTTTGGTGTTCTCTACAATCTTACAAGCCTCTTCCTAAGCATCTGGAAGCCTGATACTATAGGCCTTTCTTTATCATACTCAAATAATTATTTTCCTGGGCCCTACTTTGTTAGCCTGATTAGAAAACAGAGGCTGTGGCTAGTCACGGTGGTTCATGCCCGTAATCCCATCACTTTGAGAGGCTGAGTTGGGAGGATTGCTTGAACTCAGCCTGGGCAACATAGCGAGATCCCTTCTCTGCAAAAAATAATAAAATTAACCCGGCATGGTGGGGCACACTTTTAGTCTCAGCTACTTGAGAAGCTGAGGTGGGAGGATCACTTGAGCCCAGGTGCTGGAGGCTGCAGTGAGCAAGACTTTGTCTCTAAAATAAAGGAAGGAAGAAGAGAAAACAGAGCCCCAAACAGGGATTAAACTGCTAAACTTTTATTTAGGAGGTAAAAGTCTATGAAGGTAAAGATGAGAAAAAATGCAAAGAAATGTGATGCATTTCCACATTGGCCATCAATCCAATCATCCACAGCAAGTACCTCAACAGCCTTACTTGCTTTCCAAGATGGGCCACAAGGAGAAGCCACAACTAGGAATGGGTCCTCCAGGGAGAAAAGGAGGGGGAAAGCACCTGCTCAGTTCTTTCCTACCTTCCACTTCTCAGTGGTCAAGATTCATCCCTTGTGACACTAACTCTCCTCTACTTTTGTTGCATAACCTAGCGCCTTGCAGCCATGCAGTCTGGGAAATTCCCACTGTCTGGCATTACAAGTCCCAAAGTGGAAAGGCAATTCAGTGTGGGTTGACTGCAGACCAGGAGAGAAGGGAATCAAGGGAATCTGGAAAGGTTTATATTCAATGCAATTCTCCTGCACCACTCAAATTTACTCATACCTTTCCATGTCGGGCCAGGATTGTGCCTGTGTATTTGTCCATTGTGTATTGCTATAAGTAAATACCTGAGACAGGAGAATTTATAAGGAAAATAGGTTTATTTGGCTCATGGTTTGGCAGGCTGTTCAAGAAGCATGGCATCAGCATCTGCTTCTGGTAAGGGCTTCAGGAAGCTTCCAGTCAAGGCAGAAGGTGAAGTAGGAGCAGGCATGTCACATGGCAAGCCCTGAGGGAGCAAGATAGAGAGAAGGAGGTGCCAGGCTCTTTTAAGCAACCATATCGTGCATGAACTAATAAGAGTGAGAACTCAGTCGGGCTCGGTGGCTCAGCCTGTAATCCCACACTTTGGGAGGCTGAGGTGAGTGGATTGCCTGAGCCCGTGGGTTCGAGACCCTCTTGGGCAACTTGGCGAGACCTCATCTCTACAATAAATCAAAAAATTAGCCAGGCATTGTAACCTTCCAGCTACTTGGAAGGTTGAGGCGAAAGGATCGCCGGAGCCCAGCAGGTTGAGGCTGCAGTGGCCAGGAGGGGCCACTGCACTCCAGTCTGGGTGACAAAGTGAGACTCCAACTCAAAAAAAAAAAAAAAAAAAAAGAGTGAGAACTCACTCATTACTGCAGGGAGGGCATCCAGCCATTCATAAGGATCCCACCTCCCACTAGGCTCCACCTCCAACATTGGAGATTACATTTCAACATGAGATTTGGAGGGACAAATATCCAAATTATATCTGTCTATAAGAACAAAGTTGCCTTCACTCTTTCCAAAAGAGGGGAGGAACAAGCCCAATAAGTTACACAGTCTGTCTCTCAAGGAGATTGCCAGTCACTAACCCCAGGAAGGCTGAGGCAAGAGGGTTAGTGAAACAAGTTCTAGCCTGTGGTAAGCAGAATCATGCCCTCCCCACCCACCAAAGATATCCGCATTCTAATCCCTGATACCTGTAAATATGTTACCTTACATGGCCAAAGGGGGCTTGCATATAGTACTAAGGTAAAGAACATTGAGAAGAATGGTTGGATTATCCTAATGGGCTCAATCTAATCAACTGAGTCACTAAAATCAGAGAACCTTTCCCAGCTGTGGTCAGAGAGAGAGATGTGAGGACAGAAGAAGAGTCAGAGGGATGCTTCATGGCTGGGATTGAGATGGAGTAAGGGGCCACTAGCCAAGGAATGTGGGCAACCACTAGAAGCTGGAAAAGGCAAGGAAACAGATACTCTAAGCCTTCGAAAAGAAATACAGCCCTAATGACATCTTTATTTTAACCCAGTGAGATGTGTTAGACCTCTGGCCTACAGAACTGTAAGACAATTATTTGTGTTGTCCTAAGCTATTGAATTCACGGTAATTTATTACAGCAGCAATGGGAAACTAATACACAGTCTTCACTGTTGTAGCTAGTTCTAGGGCCATAATTGACATTTATCATCTCTCTTCTCCACTGCCCAACTAGCTTTCCCTCATCCTCAGCTAATTATTTTGTTGGTCTGGGTGATTTTCCGGATGGGGTTACTCAGACATTCATTCCCAAGGTGTATAAGTGTTTAGGTGCCCTTGCCAGGTCACAGTTGTTGTAACTGCCCATTAACAGTCATTTCAAGCATGAAGAAGTATCAAATGACACACTAGTGAGTCCTCTGGGTTCCAGACATTCTGTTTCCTGCCCTTGTTGAGAAGCAACAACCCTAATTCTCCATGACAATCAGAAATTATTATCCCAGGCAGTACAGTAACTCCCTTCTCTGGCTGTCAGTTCAATGACATGAGAAAACCAAACTAAGTGCTGGATAGTCACAGCATCCAATTCAGTGCAATACTTACTGTGTCCCTGGCCTAAGTGTTCTCCAGAAACTGGAAACTCTTACAAAGCCCACGCAAGGTTACAGAAATGATAAGCACAAAATCTGCAAGGAGGTCTCTGGGCGTAATTGTGAGAAAGACCACCCCTTGTTTCCAACCCCAATATACTACTTATAGAGGCATAGTACGGTATGTCACTTGTTAGTTCAAGGAATAAGCCACATCCTTCTAGATAGTTTGTTTCTCACAGTGCCCAAGAGGAGCGAGCATGCCATGCCACACAGGGCCACATATGGGGAACACCAGAGGGAAAGGAAATGGGAGAAACATGGGCAAGAGTCTTGACTGTGGTTTCCATAGGAAGGAACAAGTGAGGCAGGGTAAGCAGGTTTCGAATTAGCTAGTTTGCTTAATTTCAGCAGACTCTGGGGTGTAGGGGCTGTCTCCAGTTGTGTAGTACCTGGTCCTAGGATGATTAGGGCAAGGGAATATGGCCCAGAATGTGAGACCAATGGAGGAGGTGGGGGGAGGAATCTGATTGGTTAGTATGCATAGGAAAATCTCACAAGCAAGCCATTTACTGTCTCTGGGAATAAGCTAACCCTGGGAGAGGCAGTATCTTCAGGGTCAACAAGGCCTTGGATATAAAAATATAAAAAACATATATCTCATCATTCTATCAGACTAGTTATTTCTGGGTGATGGGTACATAGTAAGGTCAGTGAAGCCCATAGCCATATGCCTTCCTTTGGTGTAAAATGGGTCCCCTGGTCCCCAAGGTTGTGTGGGACAGTATGCCAAAGTATGGCACCTGCAGGCTACCAGATGGTGGTGCTAGCAGAGATACTTGGAAAGGAAAAGCAAACCCATATCTGAACATAATAAGCTTTAAAAAATGAATGTCTTACTTCTCCAGAGTGAGAGGGGTCTGATTAATGTCCTAGACATACCACCTGGTGGCCATGGCCGATCTCTCTGAAGACAGGTGCCATATTCATCTCTCCCACTCGTAGTTGGATACTTAGCAATGGCAGACCCTCTAGGAATCCTTGGTAGACCCATGTTGTTAAACTCGTGCAAGGTCCCCATCCCTGCCACCGTGGTCACTTTGTTCATGGACCCATTGTGCAAACTGTGAGGGCATTAGACAATAAGCCCCGTTGAATATAGAATTTCTTATTATTTCTTGTGTAACCAGCATAATGCCTTTTACATAGTGGTTACTCAATGAATATTTTTTAGTTCAATTTCTTTATTCAACAAACATTGACTGAACCTCTACAATGTGATAGGTTAAGAATACCAGCTAGAAGTATCTGTCTTGTGTTGCAGGTTGAGTTCTCTGGAAGCAGACACTGAGAAGGAGTTTGGGGTGCAAGATGTTTAAAGAATGGGAAGAGGCTGAAGTCACTCTGCAATGCAGGCCTAACAGAGTATGGGTCAACCCAGTAGGAAGGTCTTGGGCCAAGATAACCATCCCTTTACATACACTCATCCTTTTAGCCCAGATGCAGGCTGCCTTGGACAGGACACGATAGGTGAGGCTGACCCTGAAGGAGCTGACAGCTGGAGACATCTGCTGACCTCACTCCCCACAACTGGGCAGAAAGTTCTTCCTTGAAGGAAGACCTAAATGGAACATCTCTGTGTCTACTAATCTACCTCTTGCTATGCACAGATACAGATCCAAGTCTCCATATACTTTCAGGGACCCACTCCTCTATGGCCCAAGCCTCTCTTCCTGAGGGAGACAAAGGAAGGAAATTATTGGGATGAACTGCAGCTCCTGCCACTACAATTGGTCTCAAGGCTGTAATTGATACCTATCCTTTCCTTCCTCCGCTATGCATTCTGGATGCCTCTCAACCTCAGCTTCTACCTTTCCTGAGCTTGTCTCCACTGGTAATATGATTCAGACACTTATCTCTAGAGTTTAGCACACGGGACACTTTTTAGGGAGAGTTCTTGGTATCAGTGTCTGTGCGGGAAGTGAAGGAAAGCAGGATTGGACAGAGGGAGAAGTTGGGACACATCACAATAAATTTCAGCTGACAGAACAGGGTGCTCTGAAGCTGGGCTCCCTTTCAGAGCTGTCTTAATTGGGGTGAAAGGACCAGGCTTTTATGACCTCCGCATCCACCTCTCATTGGATACAGGCTGCCCTGGGAGATTGAGTGTGATGTTGGCTGCGATGGCTTTCTTTAGCCAAGGTCAATTCTCATAAAGGGCTGACAGCTGAGACAGGCAACTGTGGTGTCTGCCAGCAGCACTCCCAGAGCTGGGGCAAAAGTCCTTCAGTTCTGGAGCGGGTATCAGAGATGCCAACCACAAACCCCATGTGTGTCCAGATCTCAGCTCTTGTCTCTCTTCCCTCTCTAGTTCCTCCACAGAATTGTTCCTCACTGACTCCTCATTCCAGAATTTTTTTTTTTTTTGGATTGTGGTAAAATACATGTAACATAAAATTTGCCATTTTAATTATTTTTGGTGTGGTGGTGGTGTTTTGTTTTGGTAAGTCAGGGTCTCACTCTGTTGCTCAGGCTGGAGTGCAGCTCCCACAGTCTCAACCTCCTGGGTCAAAGTGCCGGGATTACAAGCAAGAGCCATTGCATCAGGCACCATTTTATCCTTTTTTGGGGGGGTTGGAGTCTCACTCAGTCACCCAGACTGGAGGGCAGTGGCCGTTCCCAGCCACCGCAGCCTCAACCTGCTGGGCTCCAGTGATCCTTCTGCCTCAGCCTTCTAAGTAGCTGGAACTATAGGCGCGTGCTACCATGTTCGGCTAATTTTTTTGATTTATTGTAGAGATGAGGTTTCGCCAAGTTGCCCAGGCGGGTCTCAAACCCGTGGGCTCAGGCAACTCACTCATCTCAGTCTCCCAAAGCGCGGGATTACAGGCTGAGCTACTGAGCCCGGCCCATTTTATTCATTTTTAAGTGTACAGTTCAGTAGTGTTAAGTATATTCACATTATTGTGAAACAGATCTCTATAACTTTTTTTATCTCACAAATACAAAACTCTACCAATTAATAGCAACTCCTTGTACCACCTCCCTTCAGACTCTGGCAATCACCATTCTACTTTCTGTCTCCATATTTAAACCACTCTAGATACTTCATGTAAGTGGGATGATACAGTATTTCTCTTTTCGAGATTGAATTGTTTACTTAGCACAATATCCTGAGGGTTCATGCTGTAGCATGTGTTAAAATTTCCTTTCCTTTTAAAACTGAATATTAGCCGGGCTCGGTGGCTCAGCCTGTAATCCCACGCTTTGGGAGGCCGAGGTGAGTGAATTGCCTGAGCCTGCGGGTTTGAGACCTGCCTGGGCAACTTGGCGAGATCTCATCTCTACAGTAAATCAAAAAAATTAGCCAGGCATGGTAGCACGCGCCTGTAGTTCCAGCTACTTGGAAGGCTGAGGCGGAAGGATCACCGGAGCCCAGCAGGTCGAGCCTGAGGTGGCCGGGAGCGGCCACTGCACTACAGTCTGGGTGACAGAGTGAGACTCCAACTCAAAAAAATAAATTAATTAATAAAATAAAACTGAATATTACTCTATGGTATGTAGGTACCACATTTTATTTATATGTTCATCCATCAATGAACACTTGAGTGATTTCTACCTTTTGGCTATTGTGAATAATGCTGCTATAAACATGAATATACAAATATCTCTTCAAGACCTTGTTTTCAATTCTTTTGTATATGTACTCAAATCTTTTTTAATCCAAGATAGGTTTCTTTTCCAAGATGGATTTCTCTCTCATTGGCTTAACTTCCTCTAGGCCCGATGGAGGTAAGGGTGAGCTACTTACTATCTCCTTAGAAAGGCAAGTCTGATAAATCAGAATACTCTGGTTGGATCAGGTTGATGGATATAAAACCTGGTTCATGATTAATTTAGAGCCAATGTATGCTGTCCAGTAGTTTTTGGGTTGGTTTTTTTTTTTTTTCTACCAAAGGGGAATAACCTGTCTGTAAAGGAAATTTCTCACATGCTGCTTGAACCTGTTTCACCTTTTGTTGTCCCAACCACAAAGGTTAGTTAATCACAAACAAGACTTTGAAAAACAACTCAGCCGAGCTTGGTGGCTCAGCCTGTAATCCTGAGCCTTTGGGAGGCTGAGGTGAGTGGACTGCCTGAGCCTGAGGGTTCGAGACCCGCCTGGGCAGGCGAGACCTCATCTCTACAATAAAATCAAAAAAGTGGCCCGTGGTAGTGTGCACCTGTAATTCCAGCTACTCGGAAGTCTGAGGCAGAAGGATTGCCGGAGCCCAGCAGGTCGAGGCTGCGGTGGCCGGGAGCGGCCACTGCACTCCAGTCTGGGCGACAGAGTGAGACTCCAACTCAAAAAACAAAACAAAACAAACAAACAAACAAAAAACAACTCTACGACTTAAGAAAATAAAGCAAAAAGGCAGGCAGGTGGCCAGCTCATTAAATCATACTGAAGATGATGAGGGTATCTTTGGGGTGATGAGGGGAGAGCAGAGGCTGGCAAGGAAGAGGGAGATACTGGGTGGGGAAGGTGAGCAGACTTTAAGAACACTTTGCCAAGAATCTAATAGCACATCATTTTGTTGGCCTGGTTGGAGACTTAAGCTAAGCAATACCAGAGATTTCAAACAGCAAAAAATGAAAAGTGAGTTCTTTATACATTTTTAAAGCAACTCAGGCTTCTGGTCTGAGACAGAAACTTCAGGGTTCATGTCTTCTGTTTTTGTTAAGGTCAAACCTAATCAGCATGACTCAACCCAAAAGTTAAAAGCAGTGGCAGATCGTTTGAGCTTTACTTCACCATAGGTAGCCAGCTGGAATGGGAAAGTGATCAAAGTAAACTTGAAAACTCAGAATTCACTTTCTTAAGGAAATTCTCAACTCTGAAATTCACCCACACAGAGCTATGTGCAAGTGAATACATTAATGGCAAATTGTATGCATGCTTCCTAAAATAGCAGAATTGTACAATGGATGATTGGGAAGGAAGCTTAAAAAATAAATAACAGAAAGATCTTATACCACAAAAGACTCAATTTTTTTCGGAGATGGAGTCTCACCCTGTCATTCAGGCTGGGATGCAGTGGTATAATCCTTCCACTCTATCTGTACTCAGTTTTATGCCATGATTCTGTGCTCTATATGATTTGCCTGATGTTCATTTCAACAAGGAAAAGAAATTGGCAAAGAACATTACAAAACAAACAAACAAAAACCCAGTACATCTCTGACTTTCTCTATAGTTCTCCTTTTAAACAGTGGCCTCATCACGGACAAATTTAAAACTCCCTTTCCTTATTCCCTTTAGCAAGATTAGATCATCTGTAATTTTCTTTTCTTTTCTTTTTTTTTGAGTTGGAGTCTCACTCTGTCACCCAGACTGGAGTGCAGTGGCCGGGAGTGGCCTCGACCTGCTGGGCTCTGGAGATCCTTCCACCTCAGCCTTTCAAGTAGCTGGAACTACAGGCGCATGCTACCATGCCTGGCTAATTTTTTGGCTTATTGTAGAGATGAGGTCTCGCCAAGTTGCCCAGGCGGGTCTCGAACCCGCGGGCTCAGGCAATCCACTCACCTCAGCCTCCCAAAGCGCTGGGATTACAGGCTGAGCCACCAAGCCTGGCTCATCTGTAATTTTCAAAAGAAGCTACACTAGTAAACAAAGGAAATACCAAAAGCAAGAAAAGAAAAAAAAATCCATGCTGAAAAATACAGATTTCTGAGTTTCTGATCCTATAAAAGCTTTCCAGCTTACTGAGATAGACACCCTACTCAAACAATTTCCTCATTTAATTTTTCTGCCCCTTCTCCTTTGGCTCCCATATTTGTACGCACCCAGAAGAGGATCCTAGTTATCTAGAACTTGAAGGAAAAAGTGAATGAAAGGTAAGTGAGGTTGGTGGCCTGGATCAATATGAGTAATGCACATTTGACACGTACGTCTCCAGGTAGCTTCAAGATAGAAAAGCTTCCCCTGACCTAGGACATTGTTAAGGGTTTCCCAGAGTAACAGTTTGTGGTCATACCCAATTTAAAATATCTATTACCCAAGAGTCTAATGAAATTCCACAGCCCCGCTTGAGGCCTGGAGACTTAATCTTAGCCTTTAAGTCAAATTCCATTTGTACGAAAAGTAATTTTTATCATGGAAGTTGCAGCTGTCTTTGATATAAAATTGTATCCTTCACTTTTCACTTTCAAAACTTCCCACAGCTGACATAAACCATCTAGATTTATTTTTAGACATCTCAAAAAAGCCCAGTTACCATAATAACTCAAGTACTAAATTAAGGGTGAAACTTTCTGAAAACATTGCTCTATGGGTTGACATAAATGACCAATATAGAAGATGTGCTTAAGTTAACACAGATTGAGTTCTGCTTTTATGGTTAATTATAACAGAATGATAAGTGCATTTGTGCATTATTCATTCATATCTGGATGTTCATCAGGACCACACCCAAGCCATTTTATTTAAACCACATTCTAGCCTACCACCCAATTTTTAAAAACAGTCCAGAGCTTGTAAAAGCAATAAATGATTGCAGAGGCTGGCAACCAGCATTTTCAGAAAACACTCTGATATTTAATAAAATCCTGCAGTGCAATTAGAGAGTAGTTGATCAACACCTTCTGTAAAATAGCAAGGTGTGTTATAATTTCTCTCAGGTTAAATAATCCTATTCACTAACATTTTCTTTGTAAGTCCTGCTTACTAATTGTTTAGTCATATTTTGTGATGCTCTGAACCATTGGCTAGTTTTGGTGTCATGTATTAACACATGATTAGAAAGTAGCAGTCAATGGCAACTATTCTGGCTCCTTTCTTCAGTTCATCTGGACCAAGCAGCCTAGCTTTGTTCTAGAAGATACAGTCAGTGTGTGTCCTAGGCTTTGATCAGCTTCTTTTGATGCTATTCTTCTGCCCCCAGCCTCAAACTATCTTATACTTACTATTCAAAGGCTCTTCCATGAGAACCCTTAATTTAGTCCGAGAATTTCCCCAGTCTCACCTAAACCCCTGCAGTTCACACAAAACCCTGGGAGGTCACACAAGCGCAAAGGCTCTCTCTCTGTCATGGGCCCAGAATTCTTTTTTTTTTTTTCTTTTGAGTAGGAGTCTCACTCTGTTATCTAGGCTGGCATGCAGTGACATGCTCACAGCCACCATAGCCTTGACCTACTGGACTCAGGCGATCCTTCTGCCTCACCTTTGTAAGTAGCTGGAACCACAGGTGCACGCCACCATACCTAGCTAATTTTTTGATTTGCTATAGAAACAAAGTCTTGTTAATTGCTCAGGCTGGTCTTGAACCCCTGGACTCAGGCAATCCTCTCATTTCTGCCTCCCAAAGAGCTGAGCTACCTTGTCTGGCTGGGCCCAGAATTCTTAAAAGGGAAATGGAGAAAGCAATAGACCAAGTGACACCAAACAGGCCTCATATAACCCAAAAGTTTTGTCCTTATTGGTCTCAGTCAACAAAATTCTATAACTTGAAAGCATTCCTATGGATGTCAGCAAAACATTTCCAGGAAGGTTGAAACATATGCATATGTATTTATAGTCAGTATTAATCATGGCTGCATCAGCATCAATAAGTTTCTCATATTGGCTCTACGCAGTTATGGGAAGACCAGAGTTTGGGATACAACCTGGAGGGTGCTGGCTTTGACTCACCATAGTAGAAAATCTGGAGAGTGTGAGGTACTTGGAAGTAGGAGAAGGGGCACCAAAACGTGAGTGAGAAGATAAGATAAATCACAACTTTGCTTGCACTTTGAGAATAAGAGTTACTCAAACTAGGTATAGTGGCATGTGCATGTAGTTCTAGCTACTTGGGAGGCTGAGGCAGGAGGATTGCTTGAACCCAAGAGTTCAAGACCAGCCTGAACAACATAATGATACTCTGTCTCTTAAAAAAAAAAAGTTATGTAGATTTCAACAAAAAATGCAGCCTATGTGCTCTATGAGATCAGACTTTGTTTACTGAGAGATCTCATAAAGAGAATTTCCTATCAATGACAAGATTTATCACTTATATTGTGCTTATATTGTACTTATTTTGTGTCTGGCTCTGGTCTGAAAAGCTTAGAAACCTGATTTTGTCAGTTGATCAAAAGTGGGTTCATGTTTTAGAATTGGACTTAATTAGGGTTTACTAAATTCAGTGTTTAAAATCAGGATACAAATAATTGATTTATGATAAGAAATTTGAAGCCAGGCTCGGTGGCTCAGCCTGTAATCCCGCGCCTTTGGGAGGCTGAGGTGAGTGGATTGCCTGAGCCTGCGGGTTCAAGACCCGCCTGGGCAGTGAGACCTCATCTCTACAATAAATCAAAAAATCAGCCAGGCGTGGTAGTGCATGGAAGGCTACTTGGAAGGCTGAGGCGGAAGGATCGCCGGAGCCCAGCAGGTCGAGGCTGCGGTGGCCGGAAGCGGCCACTGCACTCCAGTCTGGGAGACAGAGTGAGACTCCAATTCAAAAAATAAATAAATAAATTTGAACTCTTGAAAACCAAAATTCTAATGTTGGCAAGACCAAAAGCATTCTCCCTTTGCAGGCAGAGAAGCCAAACTACAATCAGAACACAGAGTAAGTGGCATATAATTAGAACAAGAAAAGTTAGATGAATGAGCTAAAAAAAAAAACCCTCAGCATAGTTTTTTAGATAAACTCATTCCCTTGGGATGGTCTCATCAATGACTCAGTAATACTAGAAGTCGATTGCTGAGCCATGCCTTAACAGAATTCCCAGTATTTGATGCTTTTTGCCCTGTCCTTCCAACTAAACCAACTTGCCTTTTTGACCAAAAAAAAAAAATGTGTAATTGGGCTGAATCCTTGAATTCAAGCTTTGCTTTGGCTTAGGATTCTCTGTATTTCTCTATTCTGATACACTGTATATTTGTTTTATAGATCTTTATATATTTATTTTATAAAGTTTATTTTATAAAATTTATATATTATTATATAAAGTACATATTTATTTCATTTTATTCTATAGATAGACCACCGAAATAGTCTTATTTATAAATTTCACAGAGCCTAGCACAGTTCTTATACAAGGCAAGTCCTTGGTAATGTTGAAAGAATGAGAGGGAAGGAATGAATTAATGCATTCCGATGTCAGATGATTTAAAAATAGTTCTTTTGGCACTATGGAAAGCAATACAGCAGTTCTTAAGGAAATAGCTCCTCAAAAACTGAAAATCAGAATTCTCTTGCTGATGATATGATTCTATACCTTGAAAATCCAAGAGAGTCTGTCAAAAACCTGCTTGCATTGATAAAGGACTTTGACAAAGTCTCAGGGTACAAAATAAACACGCAAGAGATAGTTGCATTTTCTTTTTTTTTTTTTTTGAGTTGGAGTCTCACTCTGTCGCCCAGACTGGAGTGCAGTGGCCGCTCCCGGCCACCGCAGCCTCAACCTGCTGGGCTCCGGCGATCCTTCCTCCTCAGCCTTCCAAGTAGCCGGAATTACAGGCATGTGCTACCACACCCAGCTGATTTTTTGATTTATTGTAGAGATGAGGTCTCGCTGCCCAGGCGGGTCTCGAACCTGCGGGCTCAGGCAGTCCACTCACCTCAGCCTCCCAAAGGTGTGGGATTACAGGCTGAGCCACTGAGCCCGGCTTGACAGTTGCATTTTTATACACCAACAACAAGCAGGCAGAGACCCAATTTAAAAGCACAATCCCATTCACAATAGCCACACACAAAAATGGAATACTGTAGCAACTTCCTTACCAGAGAAGTGAAAGACCTTTACAATGATAATTACAAAACACTGCTCAAATAGATCTAAGAAGACACAAACAAATGGAAAACTATTTCATGCTCATGGTTAGGAAGAATCAACATTGTTAAAATGTCCATCCTGCCAGGCTCAGTGGCTCTGCCTGTAATCCCACGCCTTTGGGAGGCTGAGGTGAGTGGATTGCCTGAGCCCGCGGGTTCGAGACCCGCCTGGGCAGCAAGACCTCATCTCTACAATAAATAAAAAAAATTAGCTGGGCGTGGTAGCACGCGCCTGTAATTCCGGCTACTTGGAGGGCTGAGGCAGAAGGATCACCGGAGCCCAGCAGGTGGAGGCTGCGGTGGCCGGGAGCGGCCACTGTACTCCAGTCTGGGCGACAAAGTGAGACTCCAACTCAAAAAAAAAAAAAAAAAAAAAAGGTCCATCCTACCAAAGGCAATCTACAGATTCAACGCAATACCCATTAAGTTACCAACACCATTCTTCTCAGACCTGGAAATGACAATACAGAAATTCATATGGAAACATAAGCGACCACAAATAGCCAAAACAATCCTTAGCAAAAGAAATAAAACAGAAGGTTTCACGCTTCCAGACTTCAAACTTTACTATAAGGTTCCAGTAATCAAAACAGCATGGTACTGGTTCAAGAACAGGCATATAGACCAATGGAACAGAACAGAGATTCCAGAAACAAAGTCTCAATTTCTCAATCAACCCATCTTTGACAAAGCCTCCAACAACAACCACTGGGGAAAGAAGAACCTATTCAGTAAATGGTGCTGGGGAAACTGACTGATCACATGCAGAAGATTGAAACAGGACCCCTACCTATCACCATACACAAAAATTAACTCTAAATGGATCAAAGACCTAAATGTAAGGCCTCAGACTATAAGAATCTTAGAAAACACAGGAGACACCCTTATGAAAACTGGAACTGGCAACCAATTCCTGATCAGAATCCTAAGTGCCCATACCATAAGAAATAAGATAAACAAGTGGGACCTCATCAAACTGATGAGCTTCTGCAAAGCAAAAGAAACCATCAAGAGAGCAGAGAGACAGCCTACAGAATGAGAAAAAATATTTCCCAACTGTTTATCTGACACGGGCCTAACATCTAGGATCTACATGGAACTCAAACGTGCCAAAAGGAAAAAAACAGCCTTATTTAAAAAGTGGGCAAAAGACATGAATAGACACTTCTCAAAAGAAGATATATGGGCAGTCAACAGGCACGTGAAAAAGTGCTCAGCCTCACTCATCATCAGAGAAATGCAAATCAAAACCACACTGAGATACCACCTAACCCCAGTAAGAATGGTCATCATTCATAAAACAAACAACAACAGATGCTGGTGAGGATACGGAGAAAAAGGAACACTTCTACACTGCTGGTGGGAATGCACACTTTGGAAGACAGTGTGGCGATTTCTGAAAGAACTAGAAATTGACCTTCCATATGATCCAGCAATTCCCCTATTGGGAATATACCTGGAGGAAATAAAATCATTCTACAAAAAAGATACCTGCACACGTATGCTTATTGCAGCTCTATTCACAATAGCAAAAGCATGGAGCCAACCATGTTGCCCATTGAAGCTGAATTGGATTTTTAAAATGTGGTACGTATACACAATGGAATATTATGCAGCCAAAAAGAAGGACAAACATATGGACTTCGTGGCAAATTGGATGGATTCAAAGTCTATCACACTCAATGATCTACCACAGAAACAAAGAACAGAGTACCATATGTTCTCACTCCTAAGTGGACCTTGAAAAATTATCATAATACTATAAGAAAGGTATTGGCAGTAGTGGGAAACTGCCAGAGGAGTGGGGGTGGAATTGGCATTTGAGGGAAACTGCTAGGGGAGGGAGGGGCACACCTTATCAACAAGGGCACCTGCATAATCAGTGTTTGTATCCCTAACCCTGAATTGTACCCCATATCTTTAAAATAAATAAGCAAATGAATAAATAAATAAAATAAAAAGAAAAACAGAACTACTATAGGATCCAGCAATTCTACTTCTGGGTATATACTCAAAAGAATTGAAAGCAAGACTCAAAGGGATATCTGAACATCTGTGTTCAAAGTTGCATTATTGATACTAGCCAAAAGGTAGAAGCATTCCAAGTGTTCATCAACAGACAGATAGATAAAATATGGCATACCCACAATGTAATACTATTCACCCTTAAAAAGGAAGGAATTTAAGCCGGGCTCGGTGGCTCAGCCTGTAATCCTGTGCCTTGGGAGGCTGAGGTGAGTGGATTGCCTGAGCCCGCGGGTTTGAGACCCACCTGGGCAACTTGGCGAGACCTCATCTCTACAATAAATCAAAAAATTAGCTGGGTGTGGTAGCACGCGCCTGTAGTTCCAGCTATTTGGAAGGCTGAGGAGGAAGGATTGCCGGAGCCTAGCAGGTCAAGGCTGCGGTGGCCGGGAGTGGCCACTGCACTCCAATCTGGGCAACAGAGTGAGACTCCAACTCAAAAAAAAAAAAAAAAAAAAGGAAGGAATTTCTGACATATGTTATATTATGAATGACCCTTAAGGACATTGTGCCAAGTGAAGTCAGTTACAAAGTGACAAATACTGTATGATTCCACTTTTATGAGGTACCTAAAGTAGTCAGATTCCTAGAGACAAAGCAGAGTGGTGGTTGTCAGGGCTGGAGGGAAAGGGAATGGGGAAGTTTCAGGTGAAAAGAATTCTGTGGATGGATGTTGGTGATGGTGGCACAACAACATGAATATATTTTACTGAACTGTACACCTAGACATAGTCAAGGTGGTAAATTTTATGTTACATGTTACACAGCTAAAACTAAAACAGTTTTTCCATGCTGACTCATGGCTTTTGTTTTTAAACCTGTGTTGTTTTCACAAAACCAGTGCATCAGTTTCTGTATGTGTCTTCATGTCGTCATGCAACAGGTTTGTCCTGTTGAATTTCATTCCATCTGAGACTCTCTATTACATGGTATAACTCTATAGCTATACCTTAGAATTGTACAACACAGAACACAGCATTTCAAAATAAAGTCATAAACAACATTGTCACTACTTGCCAATTAAAACAACAGACTTTCAATCAAGAAAATAAATACAGAATTTATGACTGATAAACAAAGCAATTTGATGTTGGGTTGACATCAACTTTGACAAATTTAACATACTTTTCTTTTTAGAGCTGCAAGAAATAAATCTACCAGCTGGGTGCAGTTGAACAAAATCATTACAGGATTAGCAGTTTTCTGACCCACTTACTAAAAAAAAGCTGAATCACTCAGTTGAGACCCCAGGGAAATGCAGATTTATACCTTTGATGTATTTCTTGGTTCTTCTTCAATTAATTTAAATTCTGTAATTAGTTTTTGAGTCTATGCCATCTCTTCTTTTAATTAGGTGATTTCATATGTCTTCTTGAATATTCTTTGCAAATTCTTCATTTTATGTAAATGCAAATATATAATGAAACATGCATACAGCTTTCTTCTATGCAATTATTTTCTAAACCCATAAGGAAGGCCTGCTTCTCTCTCTAATCCCTTCCTTTATTAGATTGGGAGTGGGTGGGAGGAGTAGGCTGTCAGGAAGGGACGCCCGATGCACTTTACTGCAGATGAGAGTTGGGAAAAATGGGGGAATGGTCACTTTATATGTAGTCACACTGGCCCAATAAAGAAGAAGTGCTTCTATTCCCATAGGCATGGAATCATGTTTAGTGCTCTCTGTTCTACTGCCAGGTCTTCATCGTTTTTTAATCACAGAGGACAATCTTCCTCCTCGTGTCATATTCTCATTCCTTCTCCTCCATCAATTGTAGCTTTTTTTTTTTTTTTGAGTTGGAGTCTCACTCCATCGCCCAGGCTGAAGTACAGTGGCATGCTCACAGCCACTGTGGCCTCAACCTGCTGGGCTCAGGCAATCCTCTTGCCTGGCATCCCAAAATGCTGGGGCAACAGGCTTGAGCCACCGCGCCTGGCCAAGCACAGTTTTATTAAGATCACTTTCCAATTTCAAGATTTCCAATGGTTCCCCACTGTATCTCTGAATTTCCCTTCTCTGAATTCTAAAACATGCACTGCATAATTTATAAGGTGTTTAATATACTGTTCAATATAATTTCAGTACTGTCTATAATTATAGTTGTTTCTGTTCGTGTTCTCTGTCCTTTATTAGATTATAAACTTTTTGAGAGCAAGGCTCACAGCATATACATATTTGTCTCCCCCACATGATATCCAATATAGTAGTTTCTATGTGATAAATGTTCCAGATGAATAAAGAAGTTAATGCAGGCTGGGCTTGGTGGCTCAGCCTGTAATCCTGCGTTTTGGGAGGCCAAGGTGAGTGGATTGCCTGAGCCTGCAGGTTTGAGATTCGCCTGGGCAACTTGGCAAGATCTCATCTCTACAATAAATAAAAAATTAGCCAGGCATGGTAGTACGCGCCTGTAGTTCCAGCTACTTAGAAGGCTGAGGAGGAAGGATCACTGGAGCCCAACAGATCGAGGCTGCGGTGGCCGGGAGCGTGCCACTGCACTCCAGTCGGGGCGACGGAGTGAGATTCCAACTCAAAAAAAAGAGAAGTTAATGCAGACCATACAGACCATTGTAAATATTCATAAAACAAATCTGGCACTCAAAGATCAAGATTTTGTTTTGTTTTGCTTTTTGTCTTTAACATCAAATTGAGTAAGCTCTGTCTGTTGGCAATGTATTAAGTGCTTTATACACATTGTTCATTATAAAAATATAGCGTTATACACGATGGAATACTACGCAGCCATAAAAAAGAACAAAATCATAAATTTCGCAGCAACCTGGATGGAACTAGAGTCTATAATACTGAGTGACCGCTCACAGAAACAAAGATCCGAGTATCACATGTTCTCACTCATATAATGGACCTTGAACATCCAATGTAATACTATAAGAAAATGACTGACGATACTGGGAAACTATGGGGGGGGGATGGGATTAACAGTAGCAAATATCTGTCTAGGGATGGGGAAACACCTCTTATCAACAGGGTGCCTGAATGAAACGTAATTGCATACCTAACCCTTAACTGTACCCCATAAAACCATAATAAAAAATATTGATAAAAAATATATATATATATCGTATTTCTATTATATGTTAGGTACTCTACTGGGCCTTGAGAACCCATTAGTGAACAAAATTATTTACTTGCACAATGCCTGTTAACAAAAAGGTTAACTAGGCCAGGCTTGGTGGTTTGGCCTGTAATCCCAGCACTTTTGGAGGCCGAGGCAAATGGATTGCCCGAACTCATGGGTTCAAGACCAGCCCAGGCAACTTGGCGAGACCTCATCTCTACAATAAATAAAAAATTTATTGTAGCTACCGGGCATGGTAGCTCGTGCCTATAGTTCTGGCTACTTGGAAGGCTGAGGTGGAAGGATCACCGGAGGCCAGCAGGTCAACGCTGGGGTGGCCGTGAGTGTGCCACTGCACCCCAGCCTGGGTATCAAAGTGAGACTCCAACTCAAAAAAAAAAGGTTAACTAACTTCCACAAGGTTATTCAGTTAGTAACTGGGGAAGCCTTGACTTGAAACCAGGGTTTACTCTAGAAATCATGTTCTTAGCTACTATATTACATTTCCTGTGGTGTAAGCTATAGACAAGCCATGGTGAGACTATGACCATTTTGCCCACACTTTCTTACACAAATACTGATGGAATTCTTAAGGACAAGGACTATGTTTTCCAAAATTACTAAAATCCTAAACATCTCACATAATACTAATTCCAAGTCTAGACCAACCTTCAATGGGGTCACAAATACTTATTAGCCAACCTCCTTGATAACTTTACAATCCAATGCATTTCTTTATAACTTGGGAACTTAGCCAGGCTTGGTGGCTTAGCCTGTAATCCCACACCTTTGGGAGGCTGAGGTGAGTGGATTGCCTGAGCCCGCGGGTTCGAGACCTGCCTGGGCAACTTGGCGAGACCTCATCTCTACAATAAATCAAAAAATTAGCTGGGTGTGGTAGCGTGCACCTGTAGTTCCAGCTACTTGGAAGGCTGAGGCGGAAGAATCGCCGGAGCCCAGCGGGTCGAGGCTGCGGTAGCCGGGAGCGGCCACTGCACTCCAGTCTGGGCAACAGAGTGAGACTCCAACTCAAATATAAAAAATAATAACTTGGGAACTTAAAAAAATTAATTTCCCCTAAAAAATATTTAATTACCAATAAAATGTATTTGCTGGGGGTGCATTATATTAATACCAACAATCTTCCCAGAACATGTAATATGCACATATATCTCACACTTACACATATGCCCCAAACACAAACTTAGCTAAATTCTCTAAAACATGCAATTCATTTTTGACCCTTTAGAAAATGACAATGATTCATCTGATCACAGGAAGATACCAAGAAGTCCATAAAGGCTTTTTATATAGAATGAGAAGAGTAACAATGCTAACACAAACCATGAAAAACAGATTCAAGACATTTTACTTATCTGCCAGCAAAAGGTTTCAGTTGTCCTGGTAACTGGATGCTATACAATTTCTATAATCAGTTTACTCTGAAATTGACAAAGAAAAATAAAGGAAAAAAGAGGAGGAAATTCACTTAAGAAACAGTGTTAGTACGAGCAGTATCAATAGGTATAAATAACTTGCCTGCCAACAGATTAAACCAGAATGTAATGCAGAAAGAACAAGATATAACAAATGTTTGGCAAATTCTTGAAATGAAATAAAACTAGGAAATGTTTTTAAATAGCTTCAGATGAATGATATATGTAGCAAAACACATCAACAATGTGTTTAGAGCCAAAATCATTAAAAAGAAGCAGGAAAATGTGAACACATAGAAAATAAACCACAAATCTTTCTAGATGTGGGCATTGGAAGAGCAAAAATAGCCAACCTGAACATGAAGCAGTCATTTTCTGATGAGTTTGGGCTATGAAGACAGCCAAATCATTATAGGAGGGTGGGGAAGAGAGGGAGCATTTTAGTCAACGTTGGGAGCAATTCAACCCAAAGCAAAGGATTGTTATTTATTTATGTTTTCCTAAGTGTTATGGTTCTATTATGGACTGGTTTTTCTGGAAGGGAATTCCTAAAATCAGGCAAAAACGCCTTTGGGCTCACATCATAGACTCTCTTGTATATAGTCCCTTTTTCAGGCAACAAACCCCATAGTCAAGTTGTAGAAGCTTGTCATTTTAAACCAGGGTTTCTCAACTTAACACTCTTAACATTTAGGGCCAGATAATTTTTTTTTTGAGGTGGAGTCTGACTCTGTTACCCAGGCTGGAGTGCAGTGGCACACTCACAGCCACTCCAGCGTCGACCTGCTGGGCTCCAGCGATCCTTCCACCTCAGCATTCCAAGTAGCCGGAACTACAGACACGCACTACCATGCCTGGCTAATTTTTTATTTATTGTAGAGAAGAGGTCTTGCCAAGTTGCCCAGGCTGGTCTCGAATCCGCAGGCTCAGGTAATCCACTTGCCTCATCCTCCCAAAGTACTGGGATTACAGACTGAGCCACCAGGCCCGGCCCAGCCAAATAATTTATGGCTAAAACTTCAAAAGCAAATGCAATTAAAACAAAAATAAATAAGTAGGACTTTAAAAAACTTCTGCACAGCAAAATAATAATAATAATGATAATCAACAGAGTAAATAGGTAGCCTACAGAATAGGAGAAGATAGTCACAAACTATGCATCTGATAAAGGACTTATATCCAGAATCTTCAAAGAACTCAAATCAGTAAGAAAAAAAAAATAACCCCATTAAAAAGTGGCCAGTGACATGAACAGCCATCTCTCAAAAGAAGATATACAATGGTCAACAGACACATGAAAAAATCCTCAGCAACACCCATAATCAGGGAAATGCAAATTAAAAACACAATGAGGCTGGGCTCAGTGGCTCAGCACTTTGGGAGGCCGAGGCGAGTGGATTGCCTGAGTCCACAGGTTTGAGACCCACCCAGGCAACTTGGCGAAACCTCATCTCTACAATAAATCAAAAAAATTAGTCAGGCATGGTAGCATGCGCCTGAATTCCAGCTAGTTGGAAGGCTGAGGCAGAAGGATCGCCAGAGACCAGCAGGTCAAGGCTGCGGTGGCTGGGAGCATGCCACTGTACTCCAGTCCGGGCAACAGAGTGAGACTCCAACTCAGAAAAAACAAAAACAAAAACAAAAAAAACTACAATGAGATATCACTTTACACCAGTCAGAATATCCATTACTAAAAAATTTTAAAAAGTAGGTGTTGGTGTGGATGCGGAGAAAAGGGAACACTTATACACTCTTGGTGGGCATGTAAATCAGTACAATCTCTATGGAAAGTGGCACGGAGATTACTCAAAGAACTAAAAGTAGATCTACCATTTGATCCAATAATCCCACTACTAGGTATCTACCTTAAGGAACAAAGGTCATTATGTAAAAAAGATACCTGCATCTGCATGTTCATCACAACATAATTCACAATTGAAAAACGTGGACACTGGGCTCGGTGGCTCAGCCTGTAATCCCGCGCTTTGGGAGGCTGAGGTGAGTGGATTGCCTGAGCCCGCAGGTCCGAGACCCGCCTGGGCAACTTGGCAAAACCTCATCTCTACAATAAATTAAAAACTTAGACGGGCATGGTAGCGCGCTTGTAGTTCCAGCTACTTGGAAGGTTGAGGCGGAAGGATCGCCAGAGCCCAGCAAGTCGAGCCTGCGGTGGCCATGAGCGGCCACTGCACTCCAGTCTGGGCAACAGAGTGAAACTCCAACTCAAAAAAAAAAAAAAAAAAAGAAAAAGAAAAATGTGGAATCACCCTAAATGCCGATCATCTGATCAGTGGATAATGAAAATGTGGTATATACACACCATGGAATACTATGCAGTCATAAAAAAGAATGAAGTCATGTCCTTTGCAGACACATGGCTGGAGCTGAAGATCATCATCCTAAGTGAACTGAGTCTGAAACAGAAAACCAAACACCTCATGTTCTCACACATATTTGGGAGCTCAACAGTCACAAAGATGGAAATAATAAACACCGGGGACACCAATAAGGGGGGAGGAGAGGGGTTAGGGTTCAGAAACTACCTACGGGGCGCAATGTTCACTATCTGGGGGAATGGGCCACCTGAGATCCAATCCCCACCACTACAAAATGTGTCCATGTAATGAACATGCATGTGTATCCCCTGCATCTAAAAGAAAAGAAAAAAAATTAATTTTGAAAGGAAACAGGTACACAGGAAAAAGGAGACAGATATAAATATTAGAAAAGATCATGGCATCAGAGGGAGAGTTTGTGCTCAGTTATTTTATATATTTACTTATTTACCAAACACCTGTATTGTACCTATCATCTGCCAGGCTCCATTTTAAGAGTTTGACATAGATGATATCTTTTTGTCTTAAGGGCAACCCTATTAGGTAAGTACTATTACTACTTATGTTATAAATGAGGAATCTGAAACTGAGAGGTCCAAAATCATCCAACTTGTAAATGGCAGAATTGGGATCCAACCCAGGGAGTCTGGTTCTTGATCATTAAGGGAAAAGGCTGGAGATGCCTAATCAGGAAAGAGGGAAATTACTTCAGGGCTGAAAACAATAGTCAGGAAATAATGGGTCAAGGTAACAAGGTAGCTGGACCTGGGGTATTAGACAAATCCTTGGGAGAGCAGAGCTCTTACTTGGAAAAGTTGGACAGGGATGTTGGTGGAAAGGAATAGACACAGGAAGAGAAGAAGACAGGGACTCACTCTGTGTATTGGGGTAGGGGCAAGATGAGGCTTTGACTTATCTTCTGGGTAGCAGATAAAGCATTCCCCCACACAAGGCAGGGCAGGGTCTCTGCTAAAGACGAATGCTGGTTGGTAAGCACCAGTCACTGAAATTAATAATTTTTCCCTAATAAACAATTTGAGAACCACCTGGGATTACACATCACATTTTGCAAAACATTGACTCAGTTCATCTATAAAAAATATAAAATGCTTTGGGTAACATTTAGTAATTTCTGAGACTTATGTTTCCATGAGTAGTTCATAAATAAAATATACAACTTAAAACACACACACGCATGCATGCCCACACACACACACACACACACACACACACACACACACCATTGCTAAATGAAAATATCAAGCATAGAACTGCTTTATCACACATCTTGCCAGCTTCTCATGTTTCTTCAACACTTGGCTTTTCAAAAACAAATTTTCTGGGAAATATGTTGCTTTTTACACTTTCCAGTTTTTACAGATCAAGATGTTAATAAAAGTAAACAACTTGGGAAAATTGAATGAGTGTTGTCATATTGGAAATATCAGGATTTCTAAAAAGGGAAATTTCATATTTTGCCCTTAATGATGTAACAGCACTTATGTGGAAATTAACCCATATTATATTAAGATGGGTCATAATCAAGTTCACCAGAATATCCAGGTACCAAAACAAACACTAATGTGAATATATTTTTCTTTTTTATTTTTTGAGTTGGAGTCTCACTCTGTTGCCCAGATTGAAGTGCAATGGCACACTCGTGGCCACTGCAGATTCGACCTGGTGGGCTCAGGCGATCCTTCCACCTCAGCCTTCCAAGTAGGTGGAACTAGAGACACATGCCACCACACCCAGCCAATTTTTTTGATTTATTGTAGAGATGAGGCCTCACCAAATTGCTCAGGTTGGTCTCAAACCTGTGGGCTTAGGCAATCCTCTCATCTCAGCTTCCCAAAGTACTGGGATTATAGGTGTGGGTCACTGCACCCGGCCTGTAAATATATTTTAAAGGAATATGTAAGGGATGAAGATGTAAGTCCTTTGGAGTAACACAGGCCTAAAACACTAGCATTGTAGTATCTTGTACTAATATATATTGGTGTCATATACTAGCATTATAGGGTTATTGTGAGGACTAAATCAGATAATATTACATAAGGGACCTAGGGAACATAATACTAAATAATTTTAGCTGGTATGGTTCTAGCATGAAGTAGAATGAATTAAATAATAAGCATCCCAAAAGTGTGAGGGCTGTCATAACTTTGCTTTGATAAGTTTTCGATCCTGGCACTACTTTCCATGTAGGCAGGTACATGATTATTCTGTTACTTCAGGGCTGACCTAATGGACCCAAATGACTAAATCAGCAGTTCTCAAAGTGTGGTGCACTGACTCCTAGTCTCAAAGAGTCTTTCAGGAGGGCTACCAAGCTATTATGTTCATAGTGATTGTAATGAACATACTAAGCTTGCCTCCTACACAAGGTAGGGCAGGGTCTGCTAAAGACTAATGCTGGTTAACTAATGATGCTAATTCTAATTTTATTGTTAATGGTAAAATTAATTTCATAATAATTGTACCCCGTATCATAATAATACTAGTTGTCTAATACTATTTTTTGTTTTCAACTGTGTTGACATTTGCACTGATGGTGCAAAAGCAATTGTGGATAAACTACTGATAACTTAGCATGAGTTGAGACAGTTGTACCAAGGTGTATTGGTAGACATGTTATTCTTCACTCCCATGTACACATGGGGAAAAAAGCTAGCTTCATTTAAGAATATCCCTGATGGATTGGCAGAAATGGAAAACTGCCAGGGGAAGAGGGGGTGGGATTAGCAGTAGTGGGAAACTGCCGGGAGAGGGGGGAAGGGGGCACCCACATAATGAACATTTGTATACCTAAATCTGAATTGTACCCCACATCTTTTTTTATCAACAAGGGCACCCACATAATGAACATTTGTATACCTAAATCTGAATTGTACCCCACATCTTTTTTTTTCTGTTGCCCAGGCAGGAGTGCAGTGGCACACTCACAGTCACCCCAGCATTGACCTGCTGGACTCAGGCAATCCTTCCACCTCAGCCTTCCAAGTAGCTGGAACTACAAGCACGTGCTACCATACCTGGCTAATTTTTTGATATATTGTAGAGATGAGGTCTCATCAAGTTGCTCAGGCTGGTCTTGAACTCCTGGGCTCAGGCAATCCTCTTGCTTCGGCCTCCCAAAGTGCTGGGATTACAGGCTTGAGCCACCGTGCCCAGTCTGTATCCCACGTCTTTAAAATTAAAAAAATGTTTTAATTAAAAAAAAGAAACTAAAAAAAAAAATGGGAATATCCTTGATGAAGCAGTACTTTTATTAAGCCCAGACACTTGAGTATACCTTTTTAATATCCCATGTGGTGAAATTCCCATGTGGGAAGCACTCATAAAGTACTTTCGATGCATACTTCAGTATGATGGTTATCTTGAAGTGACTTGTACCACTATTTCAATCAGCTTAATAGCTTCCCAATACTTTAAAGACTTTGGGTGCAGTGGCTCATGCCAGTAATCTCAGCACTTTGGGAGGCCAAGGTGGGAGGATCACTTGAGCCCAGAAGTTCAAGACTAGTCTGGACAACATAGGGAGATCTCGTCTCTACAAAAAATTTTTTAAAAATTAGCTAGGCATGGTAGTGCATGCCTGCAGACCCAGCTACTTGAGAGGCTGAGATGAGCCTGTGATTACTTGAGTCCAGAGGTCGAGATTGCAATGAGCCAGGGTCATGCCACTGCACTCCAGCCTGTGCAACAGAGTGAGACCCTATCTCTAAAATAAAATAAAATATCAGTGGTGATATTAATGAATGTGATTCTTTTGATATTGTATAATGACATGAAACAATATTTAGAAGATCTGCATCAATCCCATATTTTCCAAAAAAAAGCCTGACATTACAGAATCAATCACATATAGGTAAAATACCCATTCATAGTGAAAGACAGATGAATGAATTTCTTGACATGGTTTTAGATTTCACATTGCAATCAACCTCTAATAAACTATCACTTGTCAAGTTTTGCTGTAATATCAAAGAAAAATGTCCCAAATGATCAGAAAAGGCTATTAAAATATTCCTCCTTTTCCCAACCACATACCTTGGTGATACCAAATTTTCTTCATATATTTCAATCAAAACAAAATATCACTACACTGAAGGAAGAAGCAAATAATCCAGTGTTCTACTCTTAAGCCAGACTTTACAGAGATTTGCAAAATGGAAAATAATGCCACTCTTTTCACTTACTTTTTTAAAGTTTGGGAATATAAAGTTATTGTCCAGAAAAATATATTAGCACGCAATAGGTTTTTTGTAAGGATTTTTAAACGAATTATGTATTTACATTTTTTCTATGTTTTAACTTTTAGTATGGTAAATATCAACATCTAAACCTATGTAAACTAAATATTTTTAAGGTCCTTGACAATTTTTAAGAGTGTGAAGCAATTCTGGGACCAAAAAGTTTAAGAACCACTATTTAAAATAGTTCTCCAAACTTGGGTTTCGTCTCCTTTGGCCATTCACAGGAATATAGTGCTTAGGGCCAAACCGATTATAAGCAATTATCATATCCTAGTAAGGTTACCTAGTGGAACATTGTTAAAGAGGAAATTCAGAAGCTAGAATTAGCACTAAAATAGTTCATTTTCATGCTATCAGGTAAGTCAAATAGATCAGGACCATTGAGCTCAAGGAGGGCAAGCCGAGGTCCTTTTTGAAAAGATAGGTTGCATGTCCGCATCAAGGAAAATTAAACAGCTGAAACTCCTTTTGATTAGAAATCCTGTTTGCAACCGGGCTCGGTGGCTCAGCCTGTAATCCCGTGCCTTTGGGAGGCTGAGGTGAGTGGACTGCTCGAACCCGCGGGTTCGAGACCCGCCTGGGCAACTTGGCGAGACCTCATCTCTACAATAAATAAAAAAATTAGCCGGGCGTGGTAGCGTGCTGTAGTTCCAGCTGTAGTTCCAGCTACTTGGAAGGCTGAGGCGGAAGGATCGCCGGAGCCCAGTGGGTCGAGGCTGCGGTGGCCGCGAGCGGCCACTGCACTCCAGTCTGGGCGACAGAGTGAGACTCCAACTCAAAAAAAAGAAATCCTGTTTGCTCTTGATATGCGTGTCTCCAGATAGACTAGGGAGAAATACGTCCTTTCGTGATTCAAATAAGACAAAAGGGGGCTGCAGTTGGATCTCACCAGGGCCCATAACTTCTGCTCAAGGGTATGTGTGTGGGAGGGGCATAATAAAAAAAGGTGTTTGAACAATCCATTGCTGGAATGGTACCCATCAACTGCAGAAATTTACCTCTAAGATTGATGTGGGAACCCTTCAATTGTCTGTCCTATTTCCAATCAACAAGTGAAAAAGCCAGTCCTGAGGCTCAGGAGCTTTGAAACTCACCTTCAGTTTGAGGGTAGTGATGTTAATACTTGAATATTTGTTTAGGTTCTGAATTTAATAAGCAATAAAAGTCATGAGAAGACATTTGATCTATTTCAGCCTCTTGACGACCTGAAATTTCCATTCCACTGGGATGAAAAGCATAAAGGTATGATCTGACTAAAACAAACAAACAAACAAACAGGGTTGTCTGTCCGAAAGGAAAAGGAAACAATCACCAATGAAGTCAAAGCAAGAACTGCCTAGAGATCACCTAGTAGTCTATTCAAGTCTTTTGATCACTGCACAATTGTTTCCTTCTATATCTACCCAAACCATCCTGGTCACAAACTACCATTCATTTTCCTCAAGATTGTCATATGTGAAGAAAATAAAGAATTACGGTTTACGTGAACCCTGGAGTCAGCCTCTCTGGATCCGAATTCTGACTCTACTACGAGTTGTAATAACCTGGGCAGACGACCCCATCTCTCAGACCTTAATTTCCTCCTCCATAAAATGAGGAAAGTGACAGCACTTTGTAAGGTTCTTGTGGGGACTGTCTAAGATAACGAACAGCAAGCACTTGACACAGGTCATGGCACACACTAAGTGCCATATAAACGGCAGTTATCATTACGGAGATCCTTTGCTTCGTATCCCCATCTGTGAGCAATCGTTTCCGTTATTTCTCCGCATCAACCCTTCCTCTCGGGGCTGCTGATTTCCGAAGCATCTGGTCCTTCATAGCCCTGAGTCATCATCATGAAGATGCGGGTTTCCGAAGTCATCCCTCCTCCTACCTCTCTCTAGGGCTCCCTCTCCTGACTGCTTGGCTCTCGTGGGGGCCCGCACCTAAATACATTTCGTGCCAGTCGAATCTCTCTCGGGGCTTGGTCACCGGTCCGGAAGAAAGGCCTCGGTCCCCGTGGCCCAGAGACCACCCAAGAGTCGGCGACAAGATAGAGCCCTACGGAACTCCGAAACACCCCAGCCCAGAAGCGGGCGCGAGCCCGGGGGGCGGGGCCACGCTCCACCGGGTGTGAGAGCGAGGCCCGGAGCGAGGCCACACCCCGAGGTGAGCGTGCTGGGGGCGTGGCCACGCCCGGAGGTGGGAGCGAGGCCGCGAGCGGAACCGCGCCCCGAAGCGGGCGCGGGGCCGGGGGCGTGGCCGCGCGCGAGGGGCGGCCGGGACCGTTAGGGAAGAGCCAGCTGCCTACGCAGGCGGCGCGCGCAGCCGTCCCCTAGGCGTGAGGGCGCGCAGGGGTTAAGGCCGCCGGCGCCACCTGCGCGCCGCTGAGGAGACCCGCGAGCCGGCGAATCCCGCGCGGACGCGGCGAACAGGTGCCCGCGCGCGTCAAGCGTCGGCAAGGGGCGGGGAGAGGAGGCGCGGCCGGAAGCACGGGGCGGGGTGCGGCCGGCCCGGTGAGCGGGAGGAGCCGCGGAAGGCAGGAAGGAGCTCCCTGGGCTGCGCGGCGCGCGATGTGGAGCCGCCGCCTCGGCCCCTGCAGCAGCCGCCGCCGCCGCCGCTGCTGTTGCTGGGGCTGCCGCCGAGCCGAGGGTCATGGAGCGCGGCTGCAGAGAGCGGCCGCCGGCAGCAGCAGCAGCGAGCGTCGCAGCGACAGCGGAGCGCAGCCCGCCCCGTGAGGCGCTGCCCGGCCGGCGGCGGCAGCAGCAGCAGCGGCAGCGGCAGCAGGGCGGCTGAAAACCCGGCGGCGGCGGCGGCGGCATTCCTCCTCGCATCCTCCCTCCCGCTTCGCGTCCCCTCGGCCTCCCCTTCCTCGGCCTCCCCTTCCCACTCCTCCTCCTCCCCTGCGCGCGCGAGCAGCTGAGTCCGGGGGCGGGGGGCGGGGGCGCGTGCCGCCGGCGCGGGGGAGGGGCGGCCGGCGCGCGCCGCGCCCAGGGCTCGCGGGGACCCGGGGGACGCGTGCCGCGAGGCGAGGCGAGGCGAGGCGCGGCGCGGGGCCGGGGCGGCGCGGCGCGGCGGGCCCCACCCCCCTGCAGCCTGGCGCGCGCCGGCCGGGCCGCACCGCTGCGGGCTCCGCGTGCGCGGGCCATGTCCGCCTTCTGCCTGGGCTTGGCCGGCCGCGCTTCAGCACCCACAGAGCCGGACAGCGCCTGCTGCATGGAGCTGCCGGCCGCGGCCGGGGACGCAGTCCGGAGTCCCGCCGCCGCCGCCGCCCTCATCTCCTTCCCCGGGGGGCCCGGGGAGCTGGAACTGGCGTTAGAGGAGGAGCTGGCGCTGCTGGCGGCCGGGGAGCGGCCGTCCGACCCCGGCGAGCATCCTCAGGCCGAACCCGGGCCTCTGGCCGAGGGGGCCGGGCCGCAGCCGCCGCCCGCCCAGGACCCCGAGCTGCTGTCGGTGATCCGGCAGAAGGAGAAGGATCTGGTGTTGGCGGCCCGGCTGGGCAAGGCACTGCTCGAGCGGAACCAGGACATGAGCCGGCAGTACGAGCAGATGCACAAGGAGCTGACAGACAAGCTGGAGGTGAGGCCCGCCCTCTCGGGATGGGTGGCAAGCAGGGCAGCTCAGGCACCCGCCCGGCCTGGCCAGTTTGGGGAGCCACTCACCCTTCCCCGCCCAGCCCTCTTCCTTGCGCAGCCTACCTCGCAGATAATCTGGAACGAATGGGAGGTAGGAGGGAAGGTTTCGGATTATGAGATCAGGGCATTCATTGAGCCCACCTGACTTTCCCACTCTGCTCACAGCACATGGGTCCATGCACAGCTCCAGCCGCTGTGGCCTTGCTATATATGTACTGTACCCAGCCCCTAAAATAGAGCTTACAGTATGACTAATTTATACAGCACTGAGATGATGCTGCACATAGAGAAATGAGAAAGTCGGGAAGCATTTAAAATATGCTCCAGGTTTTCAGAGAAGTAGTTAATCTCTAATCAGGGTGTTAGTCTAAAGCTTTCCAGTTTGGGCGTTAAGGCCTCTAGATGTCCTTGTCTTAACTTCCTGGCAGCTCAGAGTTGTGGGAAACAAGTGCCCCTAAAGGAGCTTTATATAGCTTTCAAATACTCAGGGATTAGGAAATGTGGTTCTATTGCAGAAATCAGGCGAGCCAGGGCTCAACATGTGACTGCTGGTAGTGGATTTAATTTCGGCCCCAGTATTTATGTGTATTTAAACAGTATTTTTCTGTGTTCTGGATCTCAGACTTGCAGTTGGATGGCCAAATGTAATCTATGAGAACCATGTTACTTTAACCTCCCTTAAAGTATCTGTAATATATCTGTTTATTTTCTTACCCTTGACTAGAAAAGAGCCTTGAATACAGTACAGAATGCATTTGTTAAAATTAGAGAGGTTACACACACACACACACACACACACACACACACACACACACACACACACACACACACCAAGGCGGGAGGAGTCATCTGTGACAGTGGAGATGGTCTTATCCTTTTCTGCCTGTGCGTTTACAGTTGTTACTTAGTTTGGTTGTGACCAATTCTTTTCATTCTTAGTTACAACAAGAGAATAGTACAGGCTAGAATGAGGTTTGAAATTGACCCTAATCGTGTTCCATATCACTGTTACTGGTTGAACAGTCAGAATGCAGATTCAGAAACATTTCTGTAATAAGATTTAAGTGTGTCTATAGTCCAACGACATAAAAGTAAATCGGGGGAATAAAAGAAACCAGTGAGTGCCCTGTAATTCAGTTGGCCTGTTAACTAGGTCTGCCAGGCGATGAACTCCTGAGATACCTCTCTGAAAAGTCGTTTGTGAAACCTATGGGTAGACTGCCAAAAAGCAACCTAATGAATTGAATTGTTTAATTTTAACTTGATGTGGATGTCTAGAAATAAAAAGGCGGCTTTTTTTTTTCCTAAAGATATTCAATTACATGACTTTGTAAAGAAGCACTACAGCAGAGATTTATATTTGTGATTTGAAATTCCTTCAGTGAGGAACTTGATTGAAGAGACAGCAAACTTGAAAGAACATCATATCAGTTTAATTAGTGATAGATTTCATAGTAATCTTGAGTGTGCAGTTACACACATTCTGGGTTCCATGAGGAGCCTTTATATGTTTCTTCAGCAAAGGAAACATTTTTCAAAATTCTATTATAACAAAAAAGATCCTGGTGTAAAAGAATAAACCATATTTGACATTTTGTTATTGATTTGATGGGCAATAATAATAGCTTAAAACTCTTTAACAAGTTTTTAAATCTTCAGTCCTCAGCAGGTTAGCATATGAACTCTAGTTTTAAAAGTTTATTTTTAAGTTCTGGAAATTAGTTGCACAGCAGTATGAATGTCTTTAACACTACTGACACTTACACTTAAAAATGGTTAAGATGGGCTGAGTGTGGTGGCTCAAGCCTGTAATCCCAGAGCTTTGGGAGACTGAAGTGAGGGAGTTGCCTGAGCCCACATGTTCGAGAACAGCCTGGGCAATTTGACAAGACCTCATCTCTACAATAAAGCAAAATATTAGCTGGGTGTGGTAGTGTGTGCCTGTAGTTCCAGTTACTTGGAAGGCTGAGGTGGAAGGATCACCAGAGCCCAGCAGGTCGACGCTGTGGTAGCCTTGAGCATGCCACTGCACTCTAGCCTGGGCGATGGAGTGAGGCTCCATCTCAAAAAAAGAAAATGGTCAAGATGGTAAGTTGTATGTTCTATATGCTAGACTACAATTAAAAAATAAATTTAAAATTTGTTTAAAGTTTATTTTTTAAATGCCAAATATTGATCATTGTTAAAAATGAATGATGCAGAGGGTCAGTTATACTGTTTCTTCTAGATATGTTTGAAAATTGTCATTAAGAATTTTTAAGTTTTTTTAAATGTCCATTAAAATATCTTATAAAGTTGCTTGTCAATTCTTCTTGTCTTAATATGAGTTACAAACCTGATTTACAGGGGACTATTTCATTTGATACCTGAGATTGAGTTCCCCACTGTATATTTTTTGAGCAACCTAGGTTTTAGAATGTCTGTTTAGACAAAGTTCTATCTACAGTTTAACACAGCTGCTATATTTTCAGTTAAATTAAACATTTGGGAGTAGAGAACCAACCCTTACTTTAAAAAGCATTTATTAATGAGAGAACTTGACCAGAAAAAAATAAAAAGCATTTATAATTTTCTGCAAATTGTCAGACATTGGAGTCAAACATTTTCTTACAGGTTGGTTTGAAAGTTAAACATGTGAGTGGACTCTGAGAGAAGACTGGTTTTATTTTAATCCCATCTGCTCCTTTACTGCTTCAAAATTGGCACCTTTCAAACTTCAGGACAAAGCCATTTTCAGGATCTTTTCTACCTATTCATTAGTTAATAGTGAATACGTTTTTGTTGTGTGCCAAACCCAAGATTTTGGTTTGCTATTTAAAATACAAAGTACTTGATCCTACATCACTCTGCCATGAGTGTTTAATGTCTTCAGTGGTTTATAGGTTTACATAGAAGTTTTTTAGCTATGTATCTCTCAGAGTTAAAATGAAGATCCAGGTTAATTGGAAAAACTCTAAGGTTTTGACCATTTTTTTCACTCTTGAATTGACTATACTGTATTTTATTACTCATTCACTGAATCAGAATTTCTGATACTTAAAGTTCTGAGGCATTTAAAAAAATATTTATTTTGCATCTACAATTTTAGCCCTTTTGCTTTTAAAACTTACATCTAGCCAGGTCTACTTTTCCCCCCTGGAATAAGAATTAAGATAGTAACTTGCATTTATAAACTTTTTTCCTTCAGAGATTAAATATTGTTAATATACAGGATTCCCATCCCCCTTTTTTCCCATCATAGCTGAGAGTGGATTATTTCTTACTACAGAGAATTTTCTCTTCCCTCAATTCTATTTTCTTCCCCCACTCCAATTCTTACGATTCTGGACCTATTTTTTTAAGAGGGGGGATAAAAAAGGAGAGAGAGATGAAAATGAGTCATTAGAAAATTTAGGGAAGAAAACTTGGGTCCTGATTTGTTTTTAGTACCTGTTCCTCTTAGAGAACAGTACTGTTTCTGTGTATTTTTTTAAGAACCGTGTCCTAGACTTATGAGAATAGAATAACTTTTTTGGTTCTTTTTTTGCAGAAATCCATTTCTGTAAAGAACTATTTTATGTAGGCTATTAATACTAATTTTTTCGTTTTTGGAGTTTTTTTTTTGAGTTGGAGTCTCACTCTGTTGCCCAGACTGCAGTGCAGTGGCCGCTCCCGGCCACCGCAGCCTCGACCCGCTGGGTTCCGGCGATCCTTCCGCCTCAGCCTTCTGAGTAGCCGGAATTACAGGTGCGCGCTACCATACCCGGCTAATTTTTTGATTTTATTGTAGAGATGAGGTCTCGCCTGCCCAGGCGGGTCTCGAACCCGCGGGCTCAGGCAAACCACTCACCTCAGCCTCCCAAAGGCGCAGGATTACAGGCTGAGCCACCGAGCCCGGCTGTTTTTAATTTTATTTAACTATTTTAACTAACTTATTGGAGACAGGACCTCTGTTGCCCAGGCAAGAGTGTGGTGGCACATAGCTCACTGCAGCCTTGAATTCCTGGACTCCAGTGATCCTCCTGAGTAGCTAGGACTATAGGCTTACACCACCACACCTGGCTAATTTTGGGGGTTATTTTTGTTTTTTTTGAGTTGGAGGCTCACTCTGTCGCCCAGACTGGAGTGCAGTGACACGCTTCCGGCCACCGCAGCCTCGCCCTACTGGGCTCCGGTGATCCCTCTGCCTCAGCCTTCCAAGTAGCTGGAACTACTGGCGCGTGCTACCATGCCCAGCTAATTTTTGATATATTGTAGAGACAAGGTCTCGCCAAGTTGCCCAGGCAGGTTTCAAACCCGTAGGCTCAGGCAGTCCATTTGCCTCAGCCTCCCAAAGTGCTGGGATTGCAGGCTGAGCCACCGAGCCCGGTCTGGCTAATTTTTTGTAGAGACAGGGACTCACTATGTTGCCTTGGCTAGTCTTGAACTCCTGGCCTCAAGCTGTCCTCCCATCTCAACCTCCCAAAGTATTGGGATTACAGGCATGAACCACCAATGCCTGGTCAGACTCTATTTTTTAGAATGGTTTTAGATTTACAGAAAAAAATGGAAAGATAGTTCAGAAAGTTTTCATATACCTTGCACCCAGTTTCCTCTGTTATTAACATCTTACATTAGTATAGTACATACTACTTACATTAGTACAACCTCTCAGTAACATTGATTACTGAGTTCTTCTCATTGCCTTCTGCTCAGTCTTCTTCGTTTTTGAAAAATTTAATAAAACCAGATATTATAATTTTAAGAGTGCAAATAGCATTTGTTTCTGCATTCCGTCTTTCAGAAGTTTCTACAATGACTAAATCTCATTGTTGGAAGTTTAGTAATGTGAGGGAAGCATAGAGAAATTGTCATTAACCAATATGATACATTCGCCTTTACTTAGTCTTTTTCTGTTCCAGGATCCCCTCCAGAAACCACATTACATTTAGTGTCTCCTTAGGCTCCTCTTAGCTGTGACAGTTTCTTACCCTTTTCCTGTTTTTTGCTTTTTTTTTTTTTTTTTGGAATCTCACTCTGTTGCCCAGGCTGGAGTGCAGTGGCACTCTCATGGTGTCAACCTGCTGGGCTCCGTCGATCCTTCCGCCTCAACCTTCCAAGTAGCTGGAACTTCAGGCAGGCGCTACCATGCCTGGCTAATTTTTTATGTATTGTAGAGACGAGGTCTTGCCAAGTTGCCCAGGCTGGTCTTGAGTCCGCGAGCTCCCAAAGCGCTGGGATTACAGGTTGAGCCACTGAGTCTGGCCGTGTTTTTTGCTTTTTGAGTCTGAGTCTCAGTGTCATCCAGGCTGGAGTGCAGTGGCACTCCTGGACTCAGGTGATTCTCCTGCCTCAGCCTCCTGAGTAGCTGGGACTATGGGCACATGCCACTGCACCCCGCTAATTTTTGCTATTTGTTTGTGGAGATGAGTACTTGCTATGTTGTCCAGGCTGGTCGTAAACTCATGCCCTCAAGCGATTCTCCTGCCTTGGCCTCCCAAAGTGCTAGGATTACAGGCGTGAGCCATCACACCCAGCCAGCATTTCTTTATTTTTGATGACCTTGATGCTTTTGATACTAACTTTTAAAATACCATATATCCCTGAGAAACAAGGGAGAGTATAGTCAGAACCAATCCTCCACACATCCTGGTATTCTTTCTAGAGTTTACTGGTTAATTTAGCACTAAATTGAAAATATAATTCTAGGAGAAACTTTTCTCAGAATAGACCTAATACTAAACTCTGTATGTTTATTAATAGAAAAGTCTTGATTTGTCAAAGGATTGTGAAACCTGAACTAGGAAGTTTGTCTCTTTCGTCCAAAGAAATATAAAAACCAAATAGATTGATCAGTACCACCTGTCCTCAACCCCTCCCCCAGGTGGATTGGGTTGTTTTAGTTGCTTGGTTGGGCTGTTCACTAACAGCTGCTTGCTGAATATTTTTAAGTCTCTCCTTTTAGAACACAAGCCTAATTTATCTGGCCTCTCAGTAACACCATGATTACTGAGTTCTTGTTGTTGCCTTCTGCTCAGTCTTTTTCATTTTTGAAAAATTAATAAAATCAAATACTGTAATTTTAAGAGTACAATTAGCATCTGTTTCTGCATTCCATCTTTCTGAAGTTTGTACAATGATTAAATTAATCTCGTTTTTTGGAAGTTTAGTAATATGAGGAAAGCATGTAGAAAAAAATTGTCATGCTGATGAGTCTAAGTCCCTCCCTTTTCATTTCTTGCCTCACATGCTCCAAACTGAGACTGTGTAAAGTAATGTGACTTTTTCAGCAAATATTCTAGTGTGGCTATGTCCAAATGAGTTAATCCCTTAAGGGAGTTCTCAGTGAAAACTGTCTTTGCCAGAGTGCTCAGAATTCTGATTTGGATTGCCTTTTTAAAAATCTTTTGGCACATTATTTTGACTGCTCTCAATTTTGGTAAATTTTTATTGTTTGGGGAGTAATGACATTTAGAAACTTTCACAAGTTACTCAGCAAAGTAAGAGGAATAAGATGGCAGGATGAAGTGGGATAATGTCATTTTTTTTGACATATCTCAGATGTGAAGTAATGAGACTGATTTTCTTATATGACAATAAGCTGTCCTTCAAGACTTTCCAAAAGAAGCATTCCAGAAAAATATTTTGAAGGGTGAGAATTTCAGTAGAATAAGAGTATGGCTTCCCAAGGTGAATAAGTAATTATATTCTGAAGGAGAAGATTCATATGCTCATTTTAGCTTATTGAAACAATTTCAGTGCTTGATGTCAGCCTTCAGTGCTTCATAATTTCCTGTAGAACCAAATATATATACAGACACGGATATTTATACATACACATACAGATGCCTAGACCCATGTCTCATTCTTAACTGAATCACCGTCTCAGAAATTTGGGTTCAGGTGAGTATATTTTGAACAATTTTACCATAACGTTTCAGAAAGCACCAAAAGTTGAGGACTATTGCTTTAACTTATATTTCATATACTCCTTGAAGTATTTTTATAAACTTTGTTTTTTAAGTAGGAGAATATACTTGCCTCTGAAAAGAAGCATTTGTGTTATCTTGGAAACAAAAAGTTCTTTTTTTTTTTTTTTTTTTGAGTTAGAGTCTCACTCGGTCGCCCAGACTAGAGTGCAGTGGCTGCTCCCGGCCACCGCAGCCTTGCCTGCTGGGCTCTGGCGATCCTTCCGCCTCAGCCTTCTGAGTAGCCGGAATTACAGGGATGCGCTACCACGCCCGGCTGATTTTTTGATTTATTGTAGAGATGAGGTCTCGCTGTCCAGGCGGGTCTCGAACCTGTGGGCTCAGGCAATCTACTCACCTCAGCCTCCCAAAGGCGCAGGATTACAGGCTGAGCCACCGAGCCCGGCTTATACCATTTTTTTGTACACAAATTATTACTTCTATCAGTCTCCCCCACTAGAATGGAAATTCAATACTGAGAAGGATCATGTCTATTTTACTCAATCCAGTATCCCCATGACAGTGCCTAGCCCATGGTAGACACTCAAGAATGAATGAATGGATTAAGAATAAATATGTAAGGTTTAATAGGCCCTGATTTAAAGAGCCCTGAACCTGAATTTGTCCTAATGATTTTGAAATGTAGTGCTATATATTGCAACAAATATTCATTGAGCTGTGACTTAGTGCACTAAACAGAGTCAAGTGACTTAGACAAAAAAATCCCAACTCTGCCATTAACTAAGTTAGTACTGACCTTAAACTAGTCACTTAACCTCTTCTGTTGCCTCATTTGTCAGAAGAGATGGTTAATCAAAAGGATCTCTGGAGTTCTTTTTGTTTCTGAAAGATTCTGTGATTGTAAGAACTTGATATTATGCCATGTGTAGTAGATGATTCCAAAAAAAGCCTCCTTTAAAAAGTAATGAATATTGTGGTTGTAGGATTCATTTTTAGTTGTTTAGATGTATAGTTCACCAATAAATTAGGTGACTCACTTAATTTCAAGTGAATTCCAAAGTCTAGAACCTCATGCCCAAGGATAAGAATAAACATTCAGTAGGAATGTTCAATAGGAAGTTTCCCTTTTTTGAAACCAGCTCCTTCCCTGCTCTGAAAGAAGGGAATATTTTTGTAAGTATGAATTGGGCAACTTGTCCTATGTGGCAGGATATTTTGTTGTGCTAACTGACTAGGAAAACACAAAGTTAGGAGAGTGTGGAAAGAGAAAAAACCAAAAGATTGTGAACTTTTAAACAGTATTTAAACCCTCTTTACTTTTGACCCAGCACTTAGAACAAGAGAAGCATGAACTGAGAAGACGATTTGAGAACCGAGAAGGGGAATGGGAAGGCCGAGTGTCAGAGCTGGAGAGTGATGTGAAACAGCTACAGGATGAATTGGAGAGGCAGCAGGTTCATCTGCGGGAAGTAGATCGAGAAAAAACACGGGCTGTCCAGGAACTATCAGAACAGAACCAAAGGTTATTGGATCAACTCAGCAGGGTGAGTCACAAGTTAAGCATGTATGGTGTAAAATACTAAAAGTTGAAACAGAGCTTCTGTGTAATGTCAGTCATATATACAGTAAGCAGTTCTGATTATTTTATGCCTTTAATTTTGATATCCACAAGTTAAGTATCTTGCATCTACAAAGAACTTAAGCAGTACTGAAGTAGGAGTCAGGAGACAAGACTCATGTCTGTGATTAACCAGCCATCAGCTTTGACAGTCACTTAACTTAGAATTTTTCTCATTTTTAAAATGAAGGAGTTGGCTGGGTACGATGGTTCATGCCTGTAATCCCAGCACTTTGGGAGGCTGAGGCAGGAGAATTGCTTGAGCCCAGGAGTTTGAGATCAGCCTAGTCAGCATAGTAAGACCTCGTCTCTATAAAAAGTGGGAAAAAAAATTTAGGCTGGGCATGGTGGCTTACTGCTTGTAATCCCAGCTACTCAGGAGGCTGAGGCAGAAGGATCACCTGAGCCCAGGAGGGCGAGACTATGGTAAGCTGTGAGCATTCCGCTACACTCCAGCCTGGGTGACAGAGTGAGACCTCGACTCAAAAAATAAAATAATTAGCCAGGTATGGTGGTATACACCTGTAGTCCCAGCTACTCTGGGGAGGCTGAGATGGAAGGATCACTTGAGTCCATGAGGTCAAAGCTGCATTGAGCCGTGATGGTGCCATTGCGCTCTAGCCTGGGCAACAGAATGAGACCCCAACTCTAAAATAAAATAAAATGAAGGAGTTGTGCTTAACATTCCTTATAGCTTTAAAAATCTGTGCTTCCTTTGCCTAGAGAAATTTTATCACTGATAACATTATGTTAATTCATTTACTTCAAATATTAGAAGGTGCCTTTTTTTTTTTTTTTTTTTTTTTTGAGTTGGAGTCTCACTCTGTCACCCAGACTGGAGTGCAGTGGCCACTGCAGCCTCGACCTGCTGGGCTCCGGCGATCCTTCTGCCTCAGCCTTCCAAGTAGCCGGAATTACAGGCATGCTCTACCATGCCCGGCTGATTTTTTTATTTATTGTAGAGATGAGGTCTCGCTGCCCAGGCAGGTCTCGAACCTGCGGGCTCAGGCAATCCACTAACCTCAGTCTCCCAAAGGCACGGGATTACAGGTTGAGCCACCGAGCCCGGCTAGAAGGTGCCATTTTTAAACTTTTTAAGCTTAGGGAAAATTTCTAGAGCAAAGGATTTTTATTAGTATTGCATTTATACATTCTTTAACATTATTTAGCTTTGAAAGGAAATATGTGTGTCTGTATTTAAATTTTGTTGTATTTTCACATTAAGTAAAAAGTCTCTACTTGTATCTTTATAAGGTGATGTTATCAAAATATTCGCTAATTAACCAAGGTCAAGGCTGTAAAATCATTGCAAAGAAGGAGGTTGAGAGCTGAATAGATGGAAATCTAATTTAAATACAGAACACGTATCTTTTTTTTTGAGTTGGAGTCTCACTCTCACCCAGGCTGGAGTGCAGTGGCATGTTCATGGCCACTCCAGTGCCAAATTGCTGGGCTCTGGTGATCCTTCTGCCTTAGCCTTTCAAATAACCAGAACTACAGACGTGCGCTACCATGCCCTGCTAATTTTTTATTTATTGTAGAGATGAGGTCTTGCCAAGTTGCCCGGCCTGGTCTTGAACCCGCGGGCTCAGGCAATCCACTCGCCTCGGCCTCCCGAAGTGCTGGCATTACAGGCTGAGTCACCCAGCCTGTCCAGAACACATACCTTTTTAACAAATGTAGGAATATTATTAATGCCCTGGTCTGTAAATATACCTACTTTTGAAAATTAAGACCTGAATTTACTATTGTACTTGAGTTCTTACGTGTTGAAAACAAAACTACTAGCCGGGCTCAGTGGCTCAGCCTGTAATCCCAGCGCTTTGGGGGGCTGAGGTGAGTGAATTGCCTGAGCCCACGGGTTTGAGACCCGCCTGGGCAACTTGGTGAGACCTCATCTCTACAATAAATCAAAAATTAGCCGGGTGTGGTAGCGCGCGCCTGTAGTTCCAGCTACTTGGAAGACTGAGACGGAAGGATCACTGGAACCCAGCAGGTCGAGGCTACGGTGGCCGGGAGCTGCCACTGCACTCCAGTCTGGGCGACTAAGTGAGACTCCAACTGAAAAAAAAAAAAAAGAAAAAGAAAACAAAACTACTAACTCTTTAGTTATCAAGAAAAAAGAACTACTCTGATCCCATCCCTAAGCACCACTGTTTTCATGAAGACTGCCACCTTTTCCATGTGTTTGGTGTTACAGTCATGGAGAGAATGGTAAATTCCTGGATCGTCCACTAATTTGATGGGTGACACTATATGAAGTTATTTCACTAGTTGTGTCATAGTTGCTTCTCATAATTTGTGAGACCAATGAAAACCTTCACGTCTCACAAGAAAGTGTGAAATAAATGTTACCAGTGGGGGAAGGAAGGAGAGGAAGAAAAGGAGAGGGAAAAAGAAAATGATTCTTAGTAATTTGGAAAATAGTACAGGAAAATATCAGAATATGTGTGAAAGATAAAGATTCAGATGATAGGTAGAGCTAAAGATCTTGCCTGAAAGTTTCCCATCTAGAGAATCCAGTTACAACTTGATTGGGAAGCAGGAATTGGACATTTCTGACTCAGTTCTAAGATCTTTTTCAGCAACTGGGAAAGGAATCTCTATTCTTGTAAAAATTTTTACAGAATTTTGAGTCTTTTCATTCATTATTGATGAAAGATTAACCAGAGGTGCCTGGCTAGATTGATTTATTTGTTCAAAACATTTGAACAGTGTTTCTAATGGAAACTTATGGAATGAGCGCAACAAATGAGAAAGATTGAAGGGGGAATTAAGATTTCTTGGGAGGCTAAATTCATGTTACAAAATAACATGAGCAAATGGAGACTCAGCCCTGTAAAAGGCAGGTGACCAAGAAGGTTGGAGAGAGAAAGCAGATCTCAGCATGACATAGTGAAAGCACACACAGCTTGGGATTGACTCCATTTATCATTAAATGGGTCATCTTGTTGGTGTCTTTTCTTTAAAATGGGTGTAAAAATTTATGCCTCATATAAGTATTGTTGAAATGAAAATGAGATAATTTACATTAAGCAGCACATGAAGGTAAGAATTTGTTTCAGTGTTGATGGTTATTTTACAAAGCAGTATCTTTATAGTTTTCTCTTGCCTAATTTCTCTATAGAAAATCCTGTTAAGCTGCTCCCAAGAGAATGTAGGAGGATAACATTTCCACTAGATGTAGATTTTTGTTATCCTTTCTGGCCTTGAATATAGGCCTTTGGTGAGTTTTGTGGCTTTTTCTTTTCCCTTCTTTAGCAGGACAAGCCCCTGGAGTTTCCATTCGCAGCAAGTTTAGTTTGCATCTTATTATCATTTTATTAACTGGGTATTCAGGAACTAGAGGAGTTAAGTGCTTTGAAGTGAATTAAGACTCTCCTAGGACAAGATAGTAGCCAGCTGAGGTAGTAGAAGACTATGCTTTTCTTACAGCATATATAATGTATCTTTCTAAGCATGGAATGTATAATATGTAAAATATAGTATAATATTTCTGTATTACTTTTGTCCAAAGTCTTTTTACATAAATCTCATTGGCTGTTTTGCCTCCAAGGCTCTTCTTTTTATTTGTAACATCTTTATTGAGATATAATTCACATACCATACAATTTACCTTTCAAAAGTATATCATTTGGTGATTTTTAGTATTTTTATTTCAGAGCTGTTGGGTGCATGTGAGGATTCGCTTCATAAGTAAATTGTGTGCAAGTGAGATTTAGGCTTCTAGCAAGCCCTGTATCCTCCTGGTAATGGACATGATACCAAATGCGTAGTTGTGTACCCCTTATTCCCCTATACCCCTCCTATTCCCCCCATCCCTTCCCCATAGTAGCATACTGCCTCAGTTGTTCCCGTCTTTGTATTCACATGCCCAATGTTTAGGACCCGCTTATGAGTGAGACCATGTGGTCAGTTTTTAGTTTCTGTGAGAGTTCATGTAGAATGATGGTCTCCGGCTGCATCCATGTTGATGTAAAGGACATGATTTTGTTCTTTATGACTATATAGTATTCCATCATGTATATGTACCGTATTTTCTTTATATAGTCCACTTCTAATGGGCATCTGGATTGATTCCATGTTTTTGTTATTGTAATAATGTTGAGTGAACATACATGTACAGGTGTCTTTTTGGTAGAGCAATTTATGTTCCTCAGGGTATTCCCAGAAGTGAATTGCTGGATCATATGGTAGCTCAATTTTTGTTTCTCTGAGAAAACGCCACACGACTTTCATAAAGGTTGAACTAGCGTACATTCCTGCCAACAGTATAGCAGCATTTCCTTTTCTCCACAGCCTCAACAACACCTCTTGTTTTTGACTTTTTAATGATAGCCATCCTGACCGGTGTAAGGTGATATCTCATTGTAGTTTTGAATTGCATTTCTGATGATTAATGAAGCTGGGCATTTTTTTCATGTTTGTTGGCTGCTTGGATGTCTTCCTTTGAGAAGTTTCTGCTCTTGTCCTTTGTCCACTTTTTAATGGGATTCTTTGTTTCTTTCCTGTTGATTTGTTTGAGTCCCTTCTAGATTCTGGATATTAGACCTTTGTTGGATGCATAGCTTGCAGATATTTTTACCCATTCTATGGGTTGTCTCTTTATTCTCTTGATGGTTTCCTTTGCTGTGCAAAAGCTTTCTAGCTTGATAAGGTCCCACCTGTCACGCTTAGCTTTTGCTGCATTTGCTTTTGAGGACTTGACCATGAATTTTTTGCCTATTCCGATGTCCAGGAGAGTGTTCCCTAAGTTCTCTAAGTTTTCGTCTAAGATTCTTATAGTTCGAGGTTTCACATTTAATTCCTTGATTCATTCTGAGTTAATTTTGTATATGGTGATAGGTAGGGGGTCTAGTTTTGTTCTTCTGCATGTGGTTAGTCAGTTTTCCAAGCACTGTTTGCAAATATGATGTCTTTTCCCTAATGTTTGTTTTTGCCGCTTTATCAAAGATGAGTTGGTAAAAGAAAGAAGATAAAAACAAACAAAAAAGATGAGTTGGTTGAAGGTCTGTGGTTTTATTTCTGGATTCTCTGTCCTGTTCCATTGGTTTATGTGTCCTTTTTTTGGTAGATTTTTAGTGTATTTACAGAATTGTACACCCTCACCACTAACTAGAAAATATTTCATTCCCCTCAAAAGAAACACTAACCATTAGTAGTCGTTTCTCATTCTTCCTAACCTTGTAAGAACACCTGTCATATAGGATTAAGGCCCACTTAATAACCTCATTTTAATTTGATTACCTCTGTAAAGACTCTGTCTCCAAATAAGGTCACATTCTGAAGTACTAGGATTTAGACTTCAATATATAGATATTGGGGAGGACACACAATTCAACCCATAAGAGATCATATTGGGGTGTTTTTCCAGCAGTTACAAATCTTAGACTTTAATTGGTGCTGTCTATAGGAGATGTTCACAGTAGTGCCACTTTCTTAGGGCACTCAATAACATACACTCAATAACATATTTATATATCAATGATACATATGTCTATGACTATATGACTAGGGGCTACCATGGCCTACAGGGAGATATTTAGAACCTTTAATTTTTTTATTTGAAAAAGTCTCAGTCTACCTCTCTCATTATTCTCCTCTAATGACGAACCTGCCTGTATTCTATTCTTTTAAGTAAAAGCCTTTATTATTTTTTAGAGCTTCTTTAATTCAGCAAATGTTTCTTGATCAAGGCACTGAGAATGCAGTGAGGAACAAAAGTTCTCTGTTTTATGAAGCTAGCAGGAAGAGATGTATAAGTAACTAAACAGGTCCACAAGATAATTACAGATTGTGGTAGATACTATGAAGGGTAATTTGATGAAGATTGACTAGAAAAGGGGAACTACTTTAGAAAGCGTTGACTTGGGTAAGGAGATAACATCTAAGATGAAATCCAAAGGATGAAGAACCAGCCTTGGAAGAGCCAAGGGAACCCACATTCTTTGTTGAATACTGTTAGATTGTAAACTTTTTGGGAGTAGGGACCACATCTGTCTTGTTTATTGTTGTAAATGGGTATCTAGAAGAGTGGACATTCAATAAAAATTGTTGAGGTGTTTTTTGTTGCTGTTGTTGTCATTATTTTTAAGTGATTATCTAAGAAAACCAATAAATAAATGTTTAGAATTGTAGTTTTCTGAAAAATATACCACCTCTCCAGATTCTCTGTAAAAGAGCACTCTTGACTATTTCCAACTCATTCTTAGCCTGTGTATATGTTATTTTAAGACCAGTGGTCAAAGGTACCATGAATGACAGTGGTTTGACAGGCAAGCTGTAGATAATGGTGACTCAGTTTGCCAAGAAATCTAGTGTTATCTTCATAGATATCCCTGGAATTGCATAAAAACGTAATCTTCCATGAGCTGAGAAGAATGACTACAGATGAGAATGGACAGAGCATTTTGTGTATTGATTTAAAACCTCAAAGCCCTTTCATATTGTACTATGAAGAAACATAGTACAACATGTTTCTTCATTGGTCTGCTGACTTGACAGTTAAGGAGTGACTGGCCCTGTAGTCTTCTAACCCTGCTGATGGGTATGGACATGAGCATTTTGGCTTTTATAAGAAATTTTTTCTCATGGGATGATTGGCCATTATTTGAGTTTGGGTATCATTATAGCTTCCTTCCACCCTTCCTAGGAACATACACTCTGGACAAAAGAACTCCTTGTCTCCAACTGTATATCAGTCTTATCTATTCTTGTGCTCAGAATGATCTGTAGTATCTGTAGAGGGAGGCAACCAGAAGTTCTTCTTTGGAAAGCTGAATGTTGACTGCTTCTGATCAGAGCCTTATCTAGGGTAGCCTTGATGACTCCTTCCTAGAGTCAAACTCTTGAGAATTCACCTTAAAATCCCTATTTTTTCCTCTTATTATTTATTTAGGTATTATGTTGCATTCTGTTTGTTTTGTTTTCCCAGAACCTTTCCAATTAGTCCCTTTTCCCTTCATTGCGGAGCTACAGTTGTCTCTAGCAAACCTCTCTCTGATTCTCACATTTAGAATTGGGATTATGTGCCTAGTCACTATGACTTTTGGGCATTACTATCTAAGTGTGCCAAAGAGAGAAACTGTATTTGGGGCAGTTTACAAAAGGGACTGTTCCAAAGGCTGAGTGAAGCCAAAAAGGGGTTTTTACTATACAGTCACTGAGATAAAGAGGGAAATAAAGAGTATTCAACAGGAAGTTAGGCCTAGGTCCAAGGCCAGGAGAATCCAAGGCTTGCATTTTAAACTAGAAGGGCTTAGGCCAAGAGATACGTGGAGAAATAGTCTGAAGATTTGTGATGGAAAGATTGAAATAAAGAAGCAAAGATCCATTGTAACTCAGGTGAAGCCAAGCAGTTTTGAAATCTTTGTGAAAGATTGGCATCTAGTGAGGTGTTTTTTTGGTGAGCTTTAGTTTATCTGGCTAGGACAGGGATGGCTTTTTAAGGAACTAAGCTTTACTGAATGTTTCTTAGTAGCTACTAAGAAATTTCCATTTTGCCTCTATCCTAAGTTTAAGTTTTATAGATTTTTTTTAAATTAAAAAATATAAATATATCTTCACTTTTTTCTGGTGGCAAAAATAACTCATGTTCACAATGAAATAATATTGAGGTAATAGAGGAAGTTTCGATGTTCGATGTAAACAGTTAAAAAAAAATACTCCCATGATCCTCCCCCAAAGAAAATATTGTTGACAATTTGGTGTTAATTTTTTTGCATTTTTTTCATATGTGATACACCTACACATACATTATGCATAATTTTTCTACTCATTTTTACTATCTTTTTAAGCAAAATGATTTTGTTAATTTTTTTCACTTACTATATCTTGAACTTCTTTGGCATTTTTAATGATTGTATATAGTATTCAATTTTAATGATTGTATATAGTATAGTAGTGTATGTGGATGGATATACCACGGTTAGTGTAACCACTATGCTATTAAAGGGCATATATGTTGGTTACAGTGATTTAGTGTTACAAACACTGCTGCAGTGAGCATCTTTGTTCATAAATCTTTGTACTCTTATGTTAGAATTTCTCTAGGATAGATTCCTACAAATGGATGGCTAGATCAAGAGGTATGTACATTTAAATGTTTAATGGATACTATCATATTGCCCCCCAAGAATTTTTTTTTTTGGAGTTGGAGTCTCACTCTGTTGCCCAGACTGGAGTGCAGTGGCCACTCCTGGCCACCGCAGCCTCGACCTGCTGCTGGGCTCCGGCATCCTTCCGCCTCGGCCTTCCGAGTAGCTGGAACTACAGGTGTGCGCTACCACACCCGGCTCATTTTGATTTATTGTAGAAATGAGGTCTTGCCAAGTCGCCCAGGCGGGTCTCGAACCCGCGGGCTCAGGCAATCCACTCACCTCAGCCTCCCAAAGGCGCGGGATTACAGGCTGAGCCACCGAGCCCGGCTACAAGAATGTTTTAATAGTCTATACTCTCCTTAACACCTATCTTTATTAAGACTGAAAAACTTAGCTAGGCGTGGTGGCTCACACCTATAATCCCAGCACTTTGGGAGGCCAAGGTGAGAGGACTGCCTGGGCCCGCGGGTTTAAGACCAGCCTGGGCAACTTGGCGAGACCTTATCACTACAATTTTTAAAAAAATTAGCTAGGCATGGTGGCACGTGCCTGTAGTTCCAGCTACTTGGAAGACTGAAGCGGAAGGATCGCCTGAGCCCAGTAGGTCAAGGCTGTGGTGACTGTGAGTGTGCCACTGCATTCCAACCTGGGTGACAGAGTGAGACTCTGACTCCAAAAAAAACAAAAACTGAAAAACTTCATTCATAAGTAAGTGGTATAACTTAAAGAAAACTGAGGTAATTATTTTCACTAAAGTCTGGATAGTGGTCACTACAGTGAAGATGTGCAGTTGGAGGGAAGATGGCTGTCATTGTGGAATGGTGTTTGGGGAGGAGGATTTTACTTCTCAGTCTTGGTGGGAGTTACATGGATGTTTGCGTCATAATTATTTGTTGTTTTTTTGTTTTGTTTTTTGGTGTTTTTTTTTGAGTTGGAGTCTCACTCTGTCACCCAGACTGGAGTGCAGTGGCCGCTCCCGGTCACCGCAGCCTCGACCTGCTGGGTTCCGGCGATCCTTCCGCCTCAGGCTTCCGAGTAGCCGGAATTACAGGCGCGCGCTACCATGCCTGGCTGATTTTTTTTTAATTTATTGTAGAGATGAGGTCTTGCTGCCCAGGCGTGTCTTGAACCCACGGGCTCAGGCAATTCACTCACCTCAGCCTCCCAAAGGTGCAGGATTACAGGCTGAGCCACCGAGCCCAGCTCATAATTATTTGTTAAACAATACATATATGTTTTGTGTATTTATCTTTATATATATATTCACAATAAAAATAAATCATTCAAAAAATATAATGTGTACCTTCTGTGTATGAAGTCACTATTCTGGGTAACAGATACTGCAGTGAAGAAAGTGAATTCCCTGTCCCAAATTAATGCAGGAGGTTGACAGTAAAGGAAATACATAAATAAAACAAATCAGATAGGAATAGTACTGTACATTAATATAGCCAGGTAGAGAGGAGAAAGTAGTAACTGTAAGGACAGCTCAATTTTGTTTTTGTTTTTTGAGTTGGAGTCTCACTCCATCGCCCAGGCTAGAGTGCAGTGGCATGCTCACAGTCACCGCAGCGTCAACCTGCTAGGCTCAGACGATCCTTCCGCCTCAACCTTCCAAGTAGCCAGAACTACAGGCGCATGCTACTATGCCCACTATTTTTTTGATTTATTGTAGGCATGAGGTCTCACCAAGTTGGCCAAGCTGTCCTCAAACCCGTGGTCTCTCAGGCAATCCCTTCACCTCTACCTCCCAAAGTGCACCCAGCCTAATTTTTGATAGTTCTCAGGAAAGAACCTTTGGGGAGGTGAAGTTTGAGCAGAATAAAAAGAAATGGAAAAATGTTTGGGACAAAGAAAATAATGTGTAAACACCTAAGAATGATGGAAAGAAGGCTGATGTGACTGGGGTGTGCTCTGCTTGGGAAGGATGTAGGAGATGGGGTCAGTGGCCAGATCTCATGGGGCCTTGCTGGCCACTATATGGAGTTGAGATATCATTTTGTGTTCTGGGAGGCCAGTGGTGTGTTTTTGGCAGGGGAGCATCATGACATGACTGATAACAACTTTTGAAAGATTACTCTCATTACTTGGGGTAGATGGATGGAGATGGGTAAGGAAGTGACTCCCCACAGGAGAGTTGACGGTAGCTTTGATTATAGAGGTGCTGCAAGGGGTTAGGTTGGGTATATGTTTTGTAGGTAGAACAAACAAGATTTTCTAATGAACTAAGTGGATGTGGGAAAGGGGGGGCGTTAAGGACAAAATGATTGAAAAATAAAAAGATTTTTGTCTTGAGCTACTGGAAGATTAATGGTATTGTTAATTTAAGAGACCAAAGACTGGGAGAGGGAAAGAGGAATAGGTTGGCATATAAAATTAAATAATTCATTTTGGACTATGTGGACTGCTAAGTTTGAGCTACCCTTTAAACATCTATTTTGTATTGAAGTAAAACACTGAGTTAAACTTCCACAGCCATCTGAGCTCACTCAGGATCTGAGACCCTGTTTTAGTACCTTTCGTTAGGTTGTCACTCAAAAATTTCCTCTTCAGAGTGACTGAAGCTATATTCAGATAAGAGTGTACCCCCACCCCAACACTCAGCTTCTAAAAGAGCCACTCTGAGTTGAGTCTGTGAGGTGAGAGGTGTAGGAGGAAGCTGATGCAAATAGGTGCTTTGTCTGTTTCCTGCCTGTTTGTGGCTGCATTTCTCAGTCAGCCTCTAATGCCTTATCCACACACAAAGATCACAGTTTGCATACTAGACAAACTAATCTTCCCTGAAAAGACTGATTTTCCTCTGAAGAGTAAACAGATCCCTGCTCTTTAAACGGCTCATTTTGGATTAGCAACTCTGCATCTGGTATACTTCTTGAAACAAATTTCTCCCAGGTTCCTTTCTTGGTGTTAAAGGCTTTAAAACACTGGTCATAAGCATCACTGCCATTCTGCCTATGTTGGGTGATGCAGAGCTACCCTTCCTTCTTGGACACTTTATAGTGAACAGTAGCTGTTCATCAGAAGCAGTTTTTTGGGTGTGTGTGTGTGTGTGTGTGTGTGTGTGTGTGTGTGTGTGTGTGTGTGTGTGTGTGTGTGTGTGTTGGAGTCTCATTCCATCGTGTGTGTGTGTGTGTGTGTGTGTGTGTGTGTTGGAGTCTCATTCCATCGCCCAGACTGGAGTGCAGTGGCACACTCCCAGTCACCGCAGCCTCGACCCGCTGGGCTCCGGTGATCCTTCTGCCTCAGCCTTCCGAGTAGCCAGAATTACAGGTGTGCCCTACCACGCTTGGCTAGTTTTTTAAAATTTATTGTAGAGATGAGGTCTCACCAAGTTACCCAGATGGGTCTCAAACCCGCGAGCTCAGGCAAACCACTCACCTCAGCCTCCCAAATGCTAGGATTTCAGGCTGAGCCACCGAGCCCGGCCAGAAGTAGTTTTAATGGCCAAATGGGCTTTTGTTCCTTTTGAAGTGAGGGCTGCATTACTTGTTTTCTACTTAAAAGTCTGCGATATTTACAGATATTGTGTGGCAATTTTTAACCAGCCTTTCCTTGAAAGAAGTTATAAAGGTAAGGTTATTTCTCAACCAAATAACAGTAATTTAAACTTCCCATATATGACCTCCTCTGATCCCATTCCCACATGTGATGAAAGTAGTAGTAATTACTCTTTATTTGGCAGATAAGGACACTGAGGGTCAAAAATTTAGTGACACTTGCCAAAGGTCTTGCACAGGTTACAGATTAACCACTGTATGTTAATGTTTTTTGTACATTTTCCGAGATGGATAGTCAATTAGAAGTACATTCTCTTTACATACATTTCTGTCTCATTGGTTTAGTTGATTTTTTAGTTGATATTTGCTGGTTGGTATTGTTTTGGATGCCTCTTAACTTCATAGTCACTAGATAAAATGAATCCAAAGGTTTAGAATTAATTTTTAGCAATTTCTGTCTATCAAGGATGTGCTAGGTTTAAAAATGGTATATTGAGAGGATCACTTAGGCTAAAACAAAAAGGCTTTACATATAGAAGCTCCCCTCTATGAACACAGCATTTCCAGATTGGAACTATTGCTAAATTAATAGATTAAACACGTTAGGGTGGTAATTGCTTATTCTTTCAGCATACGGGTATTTTGTTTTTGGGGGGTTTTTTTTTAGTTGGAGTCTTACTCTGCCGTCCAGACTGGAGTACAGTGGCACACTCAATGCCACCCCAGCATCGACCTGCTGGACTTTGGCGATCCTTCCACCTCAGCCTTCCATGTAGCCGGAACTATAGGTGTGCGCTACCACGCCCAGCTAATTTTTTATTTATTTTAGAGATGAAGTCTCGCCAAGTTGCCCGCGCTGGTCTCGAACCTGCAGGCTCAGGCAGTCCACTCACCTCAGCCTCCCAAAGTGCTGGGATTACAGGCTGAGTCACCAAGCCCGGCCAGGAGTGTTTTTATTGGTATATTCTTATATTGATTTTTTAAGCCCATAATTATTTACCCAGAGAGAACCATGCCTGATTCAGTAGTCTTGAGGCTGGTTACAGCTGTATCTAGTTCTGATTTTCCTTTTCGAAAGAGGAGAGCCTAAGGCTCTAGCATATTAAGTCTAAATTTTGGAGTTTGCAATTCCCAAAATGTGGATGAATTACTGTATAGGTAGATTGTTTATTTACTTTTATTGTAAAGATATGGGGTACAAGTCAGGATTAAGTACATGAGTAGTGTATGTGCAGGTGAAGTTTGGGCCTCCAACTGGTCCTCACTTCTCTTGGTTTAGGATCAGATACGCTTTGTGTTATTGCATGCCCCTGCCTTCCTCCCTCCCCCAGCAGTCTTCCTCGACTGCCAATCGATCCATTCTTTGTGCTTTTGTGGTACAGGCAGATTTTTTAAATGCTGCTAGATTTGACTTGATACAATGGCAGTCAGTCTTTTTTGACCTTGGAATCTAGATTCTCTCAATCCCTGTAGACAGTTTGGTGTATTGTGTTGGAGAGATGTAAATAGAGTTGAATGAAGCTGCCTTTGCATAATGTGATATGGGGGTCCCTACATTTTATACTTGCAAGTGGGTCCCAGATAAGAGGCACGTTAGAGTTAGCAGTCAGAAAAAAAAATTGGTAGCAAACTGTGCACTTTTTTGCAGCTTAGCCCATAGTTCTGGTACCTAAGTATTGTTGCTTTGAAAAACAAAGTATCTGTATCCAGTGAATAAACATAATCAGCAGAAAAGCAGGTAATGATTTGATGCTGATATCATCTTCATTTCTTCTCATTGGAATCTGGGACAATAATCTCGTGCTATCATAATTTTTAGAGCTACAGGAGAAGTAGTATATCTGGACCAGTGGTTTATAAAATTTTTGCTTTTCAGAGGTTCTGCAAGTTAGATTATGTCTTTCAAATTTGTCACACTATAAAGAGCCATTACCAAAATATACATCACATACTCTCTTGAGATAGATACTACATTTAATACACAGGAGACCACTGGTGCCTCAACTTGGACTGCCAGCTTTGCTTGCCTGCGTGGAGATGTCAGCCTTCAGCCTCCTTTGCCTTACCTGTTAACTAAAGAGTATTATGCAGTTGTAAGGTGGACTGTGTAAAAACTGGTTGCATTTGTAACTATGTCAGTGGGTGAATAACAAAATTTGTTTTCAGTATTTAAAATCAAAATCAGTCTGGGTGGGGTGGCTCACCTATAATCCCAGCACTTTGGGAGACTGAGGTGAGAGGATTGCCTGAGCCCATGGATTCAAGACCAGCCTGGGCAACTTGGCAAGACCTCATCTCTACAATAAAAATAAAAAAACTAGCTCGGTGTGCATACCTGTAGTTCCAGCTACTTGGAAGGCTGAGGCGGGAGAATCACTTGAGCCCAGCAGGGTGAGGCTGCAGCAACCATAAGTGTGCCACTGCACTTTCAGCCTGGGCGACAGAGTGAAACTCCAACTCAAAAATAAATAAATAAATAAATAAAATCAAAATAAAATTCAAAAAAGCATTGTATTTTCATGGAAATAATTGACTTGAAAAACAGAAGACCTGGGTTTTTAGCCCATGCTCTGTCACTAACTTTTTGAATAAATCTTCACCTGGGTCTCAGTTTCTGTCAGTAAAACAAGGGAATTGAACCCCCCCTTGTTTTCCTTCACTCTCTAAATGTCTGCTTGTACATATGTGATCTCTATTAGAAAGCAAATACTTAGGGGGAAATTCTCATAGGGGGAAGTGGTATATTGTGTCTGTTAAGTAGCTTTGTAATACTGCCTTCTTTGCATGCAGAACATAGTCATCCTTCTCTGGGAACAGGGATGGCCTCTCTCATCCAAATTTATTCCTCTGTATAACAAGAAATATAGATTGAGATGATTGGTGCCATAACAAAATTTACTTTCCATTCCAGTCATGACACATAGGGTACTTTCCCTGAACATGACTGATGGTGTAGGGAGTGAGGAGATGTTTATGTGCTTTTCCTGTTTAAAATTATACATCATAGTACTAAGGTTTAATGAGGTTGACATCCTCTAATTCTCTATAGACAGTCAGGTTTTCCACATTGCTGTGGTATGATTAGTTGCATTCAGCACTGTATGTTTGTCATTTGCAGAACTGGAAGAATTCCCCCTACACACACCCCTTGTCATCAGTTGCTAGGCTACAGCTTTTCACATTGTCCCTGTCTGGTGATGTTGCCATGGATACCAGTCATTTTTCCTCCTATGACTCTGTTATGGTCAGGCTTAGAGTACAGGGAAGACGTAGCTATGACGTCAGAGATGTTTGAGCATATGTCTTTCCCTTTACATTAATGATAACATCTAAGTAGTATATATTGATTTCATGTGTTTTAATATTATATAAATTAAATTAGCTGAATTCTTGACATAGTTCATCACTTAGGACTTTTATTCAGTTATTGCTCTATAAAAATGAAACTAACAGATTATAAATATGAATATAAAACCGACTGTACTGTGTCCAGATCATGCCACATGCAGACTAGTACCCTACCTCCCTAGGAGGGATATACATGGAATATATTCATTACCCTTGAGATTGCCCTCAATGGTAGAGACATTTGGGGATTTTTTTTGTTAAACTCTTAATTTAGCCCGTGGTCTAAATTGCATTTCATTTATTGTCACACATGGTTATGTTTGTTTTCCTGCCACGTTTTAGGCAACATGAATGCAAGGACTGTTTCTTTAACTAACTTTTATCCCCAATAATACTTAGGTGCACACATGGCAGGGATCCAGAAAAGACATATTGATTTGTTCTGAAGATTGAAAGAGTAGGTAATTACTAATTTGACTTTAGATTTCTCGCATAATGTTTTAAGATGGTGAGAACCCCTTCATATTACAGTTGTTGAAGGGCAAGGCTAACCTGTGTTATTTAGCTCCTGTCTTGTCTGACCTTTTGATCTCACAGTTGAATTCAACAACTAGGGCCCTAGGAGGATGTGATTCATCTAAGGTCACAGAGCCAGTAAAGCTGTGGTTTACGCAAGTGTGTGTTATTAAAAAAAAAATCTTTGTGAAAAACAGTGTTTAAAAATCTTTGCAGTAAAAGTAATTGTTTACTTAAACAACTGTGTTTTGTTTTATGCAATCTGTTTATTTAAAAAGCTAGCAACATCTATTATTAAAGAAGAATTTCAGTGTTTAACAGGAACCCTATGAAAAGCATACAAATTATTATTTTAAGTCAACTCAAAGTCTTGCAGTCTACTTAAATATTTGACTTATTCTTCAAAAACCAAACTGAAATTCAACATGGCATCGGATTGAGGCCTGTTTTTAAAACTAGCATGCTCTTTGAAAGCTGGCAGAATTTGAACTAAAGGTTATTCATTGCACATGAAAGAAATGTATTTATTTGCCAAATAGAATCCTTTTGTTTCAACCAAACAAACAAAATGAATGAAAATGTCTTACACAGCCTGAGAGGTGTTAGTTATTTATTGAACTGTCAATAGGAGACACAGACAAATCCCATGATAGTCAGGGAAAGTGACAAAGGAGAAGCCCTTAAGAAAAGATGTGCAATTCAAGATACACCTCCCATCCTCCCCAGAACCCTCCTTTCCCTTTTCACGACCGCTTCCCTGGTTGAAGCTTCTTAACTTTATAAAGTGACCCTAAACATCTCCCAGCCCTTAAGTTCTAACCCTCCTTTTTTTCCCCATTGTCAGATCCGTCCCTCCTTGGAAGCTCTAAGCAACTCTTACTGCCTTTTAAGAGACACCCTTTGCATAATAAGTTAAGAATGGGCACAGCATTCAAAGCTCTGTACCATCTGGACCTAGCACACATTTCCAACCTCCTCCCTTGCCTTTCCATTTGTGTCTTATATTTTAACCAACAGCCTGAGAATGCCTTGTGCTTTCCCACTGCACGTTGTCTCTTCTCATTGCCACCTGTTGGGATTTCCCCTAACTCTAACTCTCTCTATTCCTTACCATTGTTGAGTTCCCAGTCTTTCAGTTTAAGGAACTCCTTCTTCACTCTGTCACCTAACTGGAGTGCAGTGGCACGATCACAGCTCACCACAGCCTCAACCTCCTGGGTTCAGATGGTCCTTCAGCCTCAGCCACCTGAGTAGCTGGGACTACAGGTGCACAGCACCATTCCTGGCTCATTTTTTAAAATTTTTTTGCAGAGATGGGTCTTGCTATGTTGCTTAGGCTGGTCTTGAACTCTTGGACTCAAACAATCCTCCTGCCTTGGCCTCCCAAAGTGCTGGGATTACAAGCGTGAATCATAGTGCTGGCCAGGAAACCTTTTTAAACCTAATCCAATGACCTACAATATTTTGAAACAGCCTTATTGAAGTATAATTTACAGTTTATAAAATTTATTCATCGTAAATATATAGTTCAGGGGTTTTTGTTTTTGTTTTTTGTTTGTTTGTTTGAGTTGGAGCTCACTCTGTCGCCCAGACTGGAATGCAGTGGCATGCTCACGGCCACTGCAGCCTCGACCTGCTGGGCTCTGGCGATCCTTCCACCTCAGCCTTCCAAGTAGCTGGAACTACAGGCGCACGCTACCACGCCTGGCTAATTTTTGATTTATTGTAGTGATGAGGTCTTGCCAAGTTGCCCGGGTGGGTCTCAAACCCGCGGGCTCAGGTAATCCACTCGCCTCAGCCTCCCAAAGTGCTGGGATTACAGGCTGAGCCACCAAGCCCCTAATTTAGGGTTTTTTTTTAAGGAAATGTGTAGAGTTGTGCAGTCATCACCATAATCCAATTTTGAAACACTGTCATCACCCCAGATATTTTCCCGTATCCTTTTGCAGTCAGTCCTCACCTCTCTCCCCACCCTCAGTTCAGGAAAACACTGAATGGCTTTCTGTCTATATTGATTTTCCTTTTTTAGATATTTTATATAAATGAAATCAGACAATGTGTAGTCTTGTGTCTGGCTTCTTTTATTTAGCATAATGTTTGTGATTTATTCATATTGTAGCACTTGTAGCAGTTCATTTTTATTGCTGAATAGTATTCTGTTGGGTTGGATATACCATATTTTGTTTATCTATAACCAGTTAATGGAGATTTGAGTTGTTTCCTGTTTCTGACTATTATAAATAGTACTTTTGTAAACATTCATGTACAAGCCTTTGTGTGGACATATAATTTCTTTCTAGAAGTAGAATTGCTGTATGGTGTGTCTCAATGTAACTTTTTGAGAAACTGCCAAACTGATTTTCAAAGACGCTTGTACTGTTTTACATTCCCACCAGTAATGCATGGGGATTCCAGTTTCTCCATAAAAGGACCTCTTTTCATATATAAAAAAAGTTTTGGACTTTCACATGGTAATAGATGCTGTTTTAACATGGGCTGATTGATAAAAAGTATTAAAATATCTCATAATGGAGCTTTTATAGCAACTTGGTGTCCCCAAAGGATCCATGGCTCATAAATTGGTAGCCATAGGATTAGGTGGCTTGTTGAGAAATAAATATAAGCTATTTTGTGCCTTTTTAAAGCATCATCTGTAAAATAGAGACCTGCCTCGTAAGGTTGTTTGAAGACTAAATGAAAACATGTCAAGCTTTATACCTGTAATACTTGCTCAATTAATGAAAGACATTATTGGTCAGAAGCAGTGTGATGTATTAGAAAGAGTACAGACTGTGGAGCCATAGAGCTGAGAATTTTAATTTACCTGAATCTGGTTAGATTAATAGTAGTCTCTTCTAAATTTTCTTTGGAATAGAGACTGTATGGATACTTGCAAACACCCATTTCCATGCTTAATTCTTGCTGGCTTCAGATTGCTATTTGTATCTACCCATTTCTTTGGTTTCATCTTTTTTTGGCTAGTAACCTCCTCCTCCTCACCACTAATCTATCAGACTCACTTAGTGACTGTTATTCCTGTGTTCTAAAGCTGTAATTCTCATCCCTGATTGCACATTAGAATCACCTGGCAGCTTTTGAGTCAAATACTGATGCCCCAACCCAGGTTGGAAAGGAGCAGGTAAAAACTTGTGTGCTTGGCCAAGCTCAGTGGCTCATCCTGTAATCCCAGCACTTTGGGAGGCCGAGGTGAGTGGATTGCCTGAGTGTGTGGGTTCAAGACCAGCTTGGGCAACTTGGTGAGCTCTCGTCTCTACAATAAAGAAAAAATTAGCCGGATGTGGTAGCTCGCCCTGTGGTTCCAGCTACTTGGAAGGCTGAGGTGGAATCATCACCAGAGCCCAGCGGGTCAATGCTGGGGTGGCCATGAGTGTGCCACTGCACTCCAGCCTGGATGACAGAGTGAGACTCCAACTCAATAAAAAATAAAAACTTGCATGCTGATAAGTAGTGGGATCCTGCCTGTGAATAGCCACTGTACTCCAGTCTGAGCAACGTAGCCAGATCTTGTCTCTAAACAAAAAAATGTCTTTACTATCTGGTTTAATAAATAGTAACTGCATTTGTACTGTGATTCATGTGAGCATTAAAGCCCAATGACTGTGAAGTTATAGATTATAGATTTATTTGTATTTCCAGTGCTGATCATAGTGCCCTATGCTCAGAAGGTTATAAAATTTTATGATAACACAGGAAACATAATTTTTATTTTATTTTTTAAATAGAGACTGAATTTTACTCTGTCACCTAGACTGGAGTACAGTGGTAGAATCATAGCTCATTGTATCCTCAAACTCCCTGGGCTCCTTCTAAGTAGCTGGAACTATAGGTATATGCCACCACACCCAGCTAATTTAAAAAAATTTTTTTGTAGATATGAGGTCTCGCTCTGTTGCCCAGGTTGGTCTTGAACTCCTGGCTTCAAGTGATCCTCCTGTCTCAGCTTCCCTAAGTTCTGGGATTATAGGGACGTGCCAGTGTACTGGCCAGGAAACTTAATTTTTAAAAAAATCTGAGCCGGGCTCGGTGGCTCAGCCTGTAATCCCACGCCTTTGGGAGGCTGAGGTGAGTAGATTGCCTAAGCCCACAGGTTCGAGACCCACCTGGGCAGCGAGACCTCATCTCTACAATAAATCAAAAAATCAGCCGGGCGTGGTAGCGCGCACCTATAGTTCCAGCTACTTGGAAGTCTGAGGCGGAAGGATCGCTGGAGCCCAGCAGGTTGAGGCTGCGGTGGCCGGGAGCGGCCGCTGCACTCCAGTTTGGGCGACAGAGTGAGACTCCAACTCAAAAAAATATCTGGCTAATCCTCATAGGTAAATAATTAATGGGTATGGCATTATTTCACTAGTGGTCAGCAAGTAAATGTTGCTACACATTATTTTTTGTTTATTTGTTTTTTGAGCCGGGGTCTTCCTATGTTGCCCAGAAGACTGGCCTTGAACTCCCAGATTCAAGCAGTCCTCCTGCCTCAGCCTCCCAAGTAGTTGGGACTGTAGGCTGTGCCAGCATACCTGGAATATGCATTATTTTCATGGCAATATCCCTTCACTTTTGTTTAATGAGATTCATGGTCAAAGTCATGAAGTGACATAGAATCCAGGGACAAAAATGGTAGCACCTTAATATTTAGCAAGGGATGCTTCAATAGTTGTAGCAAGTATGATGTAAGCAAGAGACTGGATATGAAGAATAGCTGTGACAAATAATGAGGCAAGGAATGAGAGAGAGGTTAAAACAGATTAGGATCGGTAGTCAAACCAGAATCAGAACATAGAGGTGCAGTTCGTGATATTTTTTTTCTTAGCTCTGTCCTCCAAGGGCCTAGAAGCAATGTAATACTAGAAGTAATGAGCACCCCTAGAGCCCAGATTTTCATTTCTAAATAACCTGGGCTCCTTGGAGAAATGATTAATTCCAGATCTGGAACAGGAATTTGATAGGGTAAGCCTGAAATGTTATCTTGTGCCAGAAGCAAGAACACTCTCAAAATCTAATAGAATAATTATACCTCAGTTTAAAACAGACTAACATAGTTATGTCAAAAGAATGCAGAAGCCAGTTTAAAGGGATTCTCATTGGTCAAAGTGAGACAATTGTAGCAATTAGCTATAATGATTTAAACACGAGTACATAAAAATCCAGAGTTTATAATACTCAGAAAAAAGAAAGCTCTCCTCACAATTGTCAACATTAAACATTATTCAAATATCAAATCTTTACTGTAAATACTGATAAAAAGAAAATTTTAAGCATTTTTCTAGAAGCAACCTTTTTTGGGGTGTGGTTTTTTTAGGGGGGGTATAATAAAATAACTCTAGGTGATGAGGGTATGCTCTTCTTTTTTTGTTGTTTCTGTTTTCGTTTTGCTTTTTTTTTTTTTTTAATGCTGTTCTTTATATAAGAATGCCAGCTAGAACATTACTAGGTTGGATGTTGATCAGGAACCTATTAGCCCTTTGCTGGGAAGCCTTCACCCTCCAGATTCCCTGGGGTAGGGAGGTCTCCCACATTATGGGATAATAAAATAAGCATCTGGGTCTTTGCAGCTGTCAGTTGCTCTTTCAACTCTAGGATCCATCATTGGACCAGACCTGGTCTAGGCCTAGGATGACACTGGCTCTGGAGATGCTAGAGTCAACTTCACTCTCTCTATATCTGCAGACTATCCACAGTGCCTAGGATGGGAGGAGAAGTGTGGTGGTGTGTCCTGCTGCCTCCCAAGCAGGAATAGTAGTCATAAATGCACCTTTTACACTAAAGATTTCTTTATTAGTTCTCCTGTTAAGTCTAGATCCCTCCCTGCTTGCAAACTCAAAGTCTGTGTGATCCCAAAGTCATTCCATTACAAATGCCCAGCAGTAAAGATGGCCTTAGATTGAGTTCCTGTCTGGAATATGTGTGACAGCAGCCCATGTGCCTTTACCTGCTGTCAAACTTGCAAGCATTTATTTCTGTCTTTATGACTGTCATGAGGACTGAGGTTCCTCAGGGAGAGAAGAGCAGATGATAGTGGTTTTATACTGCCATGCCCTAGACAGGGAGCTTGCATGTAGTTGTGAGCTGTGAGTGGTTAGTGCATTGCTGGTATTGCTGAAGGCAGGCTTGATCCCTCACTTGCTGATACTTGCATTCTAGATTGTGTTGGAGAAGAGACTGACAGTACTCATGGCTAACTTAAAAGTATTAAAATAAGGCTGTCCCCCACAACCTTCCTAGTCACACAGGATCCCTATACCCAGAACAGTATATGTTCCAATTGCAGAGAGTAGATTGCTCCTAGCTTGCACCTTAGGAGAGAGAAGAATATATGAATAGGGTAGGGAGTCTCCCACATTATGGGATAATAAAATAAGCATCTGGGTCTTTGCAGCTGTCAGTTGCTCTTTCAACTCTAGGATCCATCACTGAACCAGAAGGGAAAGAAGGATGGGAATGTTGTCATCTAGGTAGCTTTAGGGTCCTAAGGAGTGGAGAAGGATGGTACTGGGGAGATCTGTGTGGATCTGATTTGTGTAGGAGTTCCCTGTAGATAAATTACTGATACCCCCACTACTATCCCTGCTCTGTAATAGCTGAATTAACATGTAATCAACTGCATCATATCTAAAGCCTTAGAACTAGTTAGGTGCTCCCCCCCAATACCATTTCTCGCCCTCTAATTCTACCTGATTTTTAACAAAGCATAAATAATTCTAAGGTTAATCACTATTTTGCTATGCGTTTTTGGTAACTGAATCAATTTTTACTGTAAGAAAAAAATGCTAGCTAATATTTGTAGAAGTAATGATATATAAAATGAGAAAATAGCCATTTTGGCTCCTAATAAAATAACTGATTGAGACAAAAATCATCATCTCTAGATGATAAAACAATGAGATGAATGGTAGATGGAGAACTGGACATATCCTTCCACAGATTATTTGATAGTTGCAAGGAGAAAGACACAACTTTACAACAGAGGGATTGCCTTGATGTAGTGCATTATGAATAGTGGGGCTAACAGGCAGTATGAGATAAACCGCTCAGCTATGATATATTCTTGTGAAAATTATTTAACTTGAGTCTACTTATAATTTATCTATAATACGAAGGCTTTAGATGGCAAAATCCAGCCCAGGGCCTATCTTTGTATGGCCCTTGAGCTAAGAATGACATTTACATTTTTAAAGAACTGTTTAAAAAAAAAAAGACAAAAATAAACCAAAAAACAAGGAAGAATATGTGACAAAGGTAGTATGTGGCTCACAGAATCACAAAGTTTACTTTCTGGCTCTTTCCAGAAAATTTTATCAACCCGTGAGTTAGAGGAACAAGTTAATTGACTTAATAAGGAAGCCATCAGGTAAATCCAAAAAGTGGACATCACACAGGAAAACTAGCTGGGTATATTCAGTTTCACAGAAAAAGTAGACTTATATGGGATAAAAATTTGTTCAAGATTAAAAGCAGCGAGCTGCCGACAGTGTATACTCATCAACTGGGTTGCCTCAGCGGCTGCGATGACCAAAATAATGGCAGACCCAGGCGGGGTGGAGGCCCTGGTGGAGACGTGCTGCGGAGAGCGTACCTACTTGGTCAACCTGAACTCCATTGCGCAGCCACTGACTTCGTTCCACCTCACACAGAAGCTCTACAAATGCATCGAGAAAGCCGAGAAGCAGAAGCAGATTCGGCGCGGGGTGAAGGAGGTTCAGAAATTTTTCAACAAAGGCAAGAAAGGGATCATGGTTTTGGTAGGAGACACACATTGCCCATCGAGGTGTACTGCCACCTCCCAGTCATGTGTGAGGACCGGAACCTGCCATATGTCTACATCCCCTCCAAGATGGACCTGGTTGCAGCTGCAGGCTTGGCTCCAATCGCCCCACCTGCGTGATCATGGTCAAGCCCCACAAGGAGTACCAGGAGGCCTACGACGAGTGCCTGGAGGAGGTGTCCTGTGAGGGACTCAGCTCACTTGGGCATCTCCGGAAGCTGCTGGGATGGTGGGCCAATGGCTGCCCTCCTGCTCCCCACTCTGACAGCGTCTCCAACTCCGTGAGGCCCATATTCTTCCCAGACAGCTCTTAGTGACACCAGCATCTCCATCAGTGCTGTTTCCTGGTGCTCTCAAGTGAAGCCAGTTCTAAGCATGTGGAGTGGGAAGTAAATGCTGAGACTAGCCAAAAAAAAAAAAAAAGATTAAAAGCAACTTAAGAGGCATAAAAGCCAAATGCAATGTGTGGATCTTAGTTTGAACAAATCAGCTTTAGAAGATATATCGGGGACTTCCACTTTTAGTCAAGTTGGAATTAACAGAGACCAGACTTACCTTCTCACCTAAAAAACACACACATGAACTCTTGAAACAATGTTTTCAAGCCACTGAATATCAGGCAATGAAGGACAATGACACTGAGAAATTGGAAAACAAAAGTGGTTAGACCTACAGTTGCCCCCAGACTACCTCAGCTTTCTAGGCTGTGGCACCAGTAACAGGAAATGAATGGGATCCCAGTGAACCGTTTAAGTTGACATGGTGCTGTGGTACTGAAGAGACAGTGCTACTACAGTTCATGGAACCGAATACCAGAAAGAAGAGAGAGAAACAGAGAGGACCCCAGAAATCTTCAGAAAATGTTGAGTATTCAGCAGAGACTGATCGGTGTAAACATGTGAACAAACTACTCATGATTGGGAATTTGAAGGGATTAGAAGAATGGTGTCCAGTACCTGTGCAGTAGTTGAAACAATGCTTGTTGCTACCATCCAGACAGGAAAATTCTATAATTCAGGGACATTGGGTAGAATACTTGGAAAGGTCTTGCTGTAGTAGAGGGGAGTAATTAGCTCTAGAGTGAGCTATAAAAATTTTTAGGAAAAGAAAAAGGAAAACTTTACTCTTCTCTGGGTCTGCCTAACAAACATTAAAAGGAGAATTCAAAAGAGTCCAACTGTATCCAAGTAACTTAACTTTATCCCCAAACAAAGATCAAAAACAGCTATGGGAATACAAAAATATTCAACATCTCTCAAGGTAAAAAATAATGTCTGGCATCCCATCAAAGGTGCCTAGGTATGCAAAGAGGCAAGAAAACTTCTGTGGTAAGGGAGTATAATTAATCCATTGAAGCTGACCCAGAGCTAACACACACATTAGATTTAGCATAGAAAAACAAGAAGAGAGTTGTTATAACCACGCTCTGTATGTTCAAAAGTTAAGTAGAGACATGAAAGGTATGAAACACAGACCTAACTCAAACTTGTAAAAATGAAAACTATAATATCTGATATGAAAAATGCATTGAATGGAGCTGGGCATGGTGGCTCATGCCTGTAATCTCAGCTACTTGGAAAGCTGAAACAGAAGGATTGATTGCAGCCAGGAATTCGAGGCTGCAGTGAGCTATGATCACACCACTGCACTCCAACCTGGGTGACAGAGTGAGAGCTCATGCTATAAAAATTTTTAGGAAAAGAAAAAGGAAAACTTTACTGAATGAGATTAATGGCAGATTAGACATTATAGGAAAAACAGATTAATGAATTTGAAGGCGTAGCAATAGAAATTATCCACAATGAAACACAGAAGAAAGGAGGAAAAAAATGTCCTAATACATGCATGTGTAATTGAAGTCTCAAAAGAGAGGGGAATATAGGAAAAATATTTGAAGAAATTATGGCTGAATTATCCAAACTTGAAAACATAAACCCAGGCCGGGCACAGTGGTTCAAGCCTATAATCCCAGCATTTTGGGAGACTAGACAAGAGGATTACCTGAGCTCAGGGATTTAAGACCAGCCTGGGCTACTTGGTGAAATCTTGTCCCCACAATAAATCAGAAAATAAGCTGGGCATGGTAGCGCATGCCTGTAGTTCCAGCTACTTGGAAGGCTGAGGTGGAAGGATTACCTAAGCCTGCAGGTCAAGGCTGCAGTGACCATGAGCATGCCACTGCACTCCAGCCTGGGAAACAGAGTGAGACTCTGACTCAAAAAATAAAATAAAATAAAAATAAATTAATTTTAAAAGAAGAAAACACAAACCCACTGATTAAAAAAGCTCAAAGAACCCCAAGCAGAAGAAATGTTTAGAATGCCATACTGCGTCATTTATCAATTTATTGCCTTGGCTTCTAATGCACCCTTTAATATATGCTCTGAAATAAACAAAATCATTCTTTTGAGTCTGCTTGATGTTAAGCTTTCTTAGTATAGGGTGCTGCAGGGACCCAGTGTCTCCAGTGAGGAGACAGAAAGTCTTGTTTCTGATGCAGGACTTTTTGTGTGGTTGTGAGGGTATCTTGTGAAACCTGCCCCAGAACATGGTTCCTCTGCAGCTTTTGCATCCTTTCTTCAGCTCTCTTAACCTGTAAACTAGAGCCTCCATGTGACCCTGTGCTCTGGACTTCATGTCCTCACTGGGACTCAGACTCCCTATCTCAATGATCACCAAATTTTTTGGCATCAGGGACCGGTTTCATAGAAGACAGTTTTTCTGGTTTAATCACTGGGGCAGGGGGATGGTTTCAGGATGATTCAAGCTCATTACATTTGTTGTGTACTTTATTTCTATTATTATTGCATTTTAATATATAATTAAATAAGTATACAATTCAGCATAATGCAGAATCAGTGGGAGCCCTGAGTTTGTTTTCCTGCAACTAGACAGTCTCATCTGGGGGATGATGGGAGACAATAACACCTGAAGTGTGTTACTTATGTCCAGTCTACTCTGTAATCTCCTTTTGGCTGCTGTCACTGCACAAAACCCTACTTCACAAAAATAGGATATTGGAAATAGGAGCAGGCTTTTAGGTGCTTTTGTGACAAATCTCAGGATATTCTGCCTTGAATTTAATTCAGAACTTATGGAGATTTGAAGTTGTCTCAAACATACTTTTAAGGCCACTGTCATTTGTGATCTCAAGCAGTTGATCCTCTTATAACAAGGACAAAGTCTATTCATTTAGTTTTTTCACAAATGGGTCATGGATGCATTCCTTCCCAACTCGGGGGTCTTTTGTGATTGGAAAGTAATGCTCAAATTCTTTTGAAAGCTGAGATAGGTGATCTTGCATCAGCTGGGAGAAAAAAGGCCCTGTCTCAGTCTCTTTCAAAATTTCTGCTAATGTTTGAAACCTGTCAAAAATCCCAATGTTCACTCATCACCCCATAATTCCACTTTGGCTTTGAATATAGCCACTTTCTCTGCCGACTTGAACACAGTTGTTATTCTGTGCTTGAGCTTGTTGAGCAGGTTGAATATGTCATACAAGTAAGCAAGTTTTACAACCCATTCTGTGTCACTGAAATGTGCTGCCAGTAGTGACTGTTTTTCTGAAAAAAATCTCTGGAGCAGCTCTTGTAACTCAGAAACTCTGGCTAGAGATCTTCCTTTAGAAAGCCATCCCACTTCTGTGTATAAGAGAGGATGTGTGTGCTCTGTGTCCATTTCAAAGAACTGCATGAACAGATGGGAGTTAATGACATGTACTTTTTTTTAAACTAATTTTTTATTTTAAAGATGTGGGGTACAATTCAGGGTTAGGTATACAAATGTTAATTATGCAGGCACCCTTGTTGATGAGATGTGCCTCCCCTCTCCCTGACAGATTCCCACTATAGCCAATCCCACTCCCCTGACCTCTTGACAGTTTCCCACACTGCCAATGCTTTTCTTTTTTTTTTTGAGTTGGAGTCTCACTCTGTCACCCAGACTGGAGTGCAGTGGCCGCTCCCGGCCACCACAGCCTCGGCCTGCTGGGCTCCGGCGATCCTTCCGCCTCAGCCTTCCGAGTAGCCGGAATTACAAGCATGCGCCACCACACCCAGCTGATTTTTTGTTTTATTGTAGAGATGAGGTCTCGCTGCCCAGGCGGGTCTCGAACCCGCGGGCTCAGGCAATTCACTCACCTCAGCCTCCCAAAGGCGCGGGATTACAGGCTGAGCCACCGAGCCTGGCTCCAATGCTTTTCTTATAGCATTACAATAATTGTTCAAGGTCCACTTATGAGTGAGAACATGTGAATACTCAGTTCTTTGTCTCTGTGATAGATCACTCAGTATTATAGACTCTAAGTCTATCCAAGTTGCTGTGAAGTTCATAATTTTGTCCTTTTTTATGGCTGCATAATATTTGTTGTGTGTATGTACCATATTTTTAAAATCCAGTTCTCTTTCGATGGGCAACACAGTTGGTTCCATGTTTTTGCTACTGTGAACAATGCTGCAATAAACATGTGTGTAGGTATCTTTTTCATAGAGTGATTTGAGTTCCTCCGGTATATTCCCAGTAGGGGGATTGCAGGGTTGTATGGAAGGTCAATTTTTAAATCTTTTAGGAATCATGGCATGTACTTTAATGTGGTTGATAATTTTAATCACATCCTGCAAAACATTGTTCAGTTCAGTGACATTTTTCTGCTAGCCAGTGCTTCTGTATGGATGACATAGTGCGTAGACTCACATTCAGAAGTGACCTCTTTGATCCAAGAAGTGAAACCAGAAAGCTGTCCAGTCATGGCAGTCACTCCATCCTTGCATATACCAACACAAAATGACCAGTTCAGTTTTCCTGATCCGTAGTCATTCAGAGACTTGAATAGTTCTGCAATGTTGCCTTGTTGTCTATATCAGTAGACTCGTCAGCCTGGATTGTGTACCCTGACTCATTAATCCTTTCTAACAATTATGCCTCAATATCCTCTGCTATTTTATCAATTCATCTAGTTATGCTGCTAGCTGAAAGAGGAACACATGCCACCTTTTGAACTGCAGTCTTTCCTAAAAGTTTATAGCAAATGTCCTTAGCAACAACTCTTCAACAATAGTAAAGGATTTCTAGCAATGCTGTTAGCCATCAAGAATGATGCTTTCAGTGCAGACAAATGTGATGAAGTAATAACCTTCAGTAATTGCTTCTGTTCTTTGTGTTCACTTTTTTTCTTTTGAAAAACTCCAAAGGCTTGTCTTTTAATGCTTTGGCTCCATATAGCGAGGCAGTTTTGAAGTCTTTATGGCTTTGTTGGATAGCCTGTCATCATATATTATACAAGCGGGCTTGGAGAAGGTGAATCCCATGTTGCAACGAATCCGTAATTTAAGTAGGACTCTTGATATTTTCTTTTAAATGCGCCTTTTTTTTTGTTGGCAGTCTTAGAATCTTCTGATGTCTCATCATTGAGTCTTTCCCTCTTTTCATTCTTTCCTTCTTTTTCTTTTTTTTTTTTTTTTGAGTTGGAGTCGCACTCTGTTGCCCAGGCTGGAGTGCAGTGGCACACTCATAGCCACCACAGCCTTGACCTGCTGAGCTCAGGCTATCCTTCTGCCTCAGCCTTCCAAGTAGCTAGAACTACAGGCAAGCGCCATCACGCCCGGCTAATTCTTCTTGATTTATTGTAGAGATGAGGTCTCACCAAGTTGCCCAGGCTGGTCTCAAACCTGTGGGCTCAGGCAATCCTCTTACCTCAGCCTCCCAAAGTGCTGGGATTATAGACATGAGCCACCACACCTGGCCTTTTTCCTCTTTTCATAGAAGCTCCCAGAATAATGGTTTACTCATGTTGGCTGGGGTTAGCTTGTGGGTTTATCAGAACTGTAACTGAGACAAGTGTGCATTGTGGGAAAGAGGTGTGGATGGAAGTGGTAAATAATGGGTGGGCCATGCACAGACTAAATAAGTATCAGATTCTGACTTAAAACCTGCCACCAGATGCAGCTGTACAATTGAAGTACATCAACTCATTTGCCACTCACTAATAGGGTTTTGGTATGAGTCTGCAAGCAACTGATTTATTATGGTCTCTATGTAGTCAGACTTCACTGCTAATGTTAATCTTCTGTATTTGCATCTGCTCCCCAGCACTAGAATCACTGCCTTATATCATCAGGTATTAGATTCTCATAAGGAACATACAACTTAGATCCCTCGCAAGCACAGTTCACAATAGGTTTTCATGTTCCTATGAGATCAAATGCTGCCGCTGATCTGACAGGTTGCGGAGCTCAGGTGGTAATGTGAGCAATGGGGAACAGCTAAAAATACAGATGCCTGCCATTCACCAGCTGTGCAGCCCAGTTCCTAACAAGCCATGAACCAGTACTGGCCCGTGGCCTGGGTTTGGGGACCCCTGCCCTACCTCATATCGTTGATTGCTGATCACCTGCTCCTTACCAGCACTCCAGATTGTATACCTTAAATATGTACAGTTTATTGTATATCAATTATATATCAATAAAGTTATTTTCAAAATAAGACATAATTGTATGGTTGAAATTTGAGTATTCATTGGGTATTAGATAACATTGAAGAATTTTTCATTTTTGTAGATGTGAAATGGTATTGTGGTATATATTTCTATATATGTACAAGGGGATTTTATTTATAAAAAGTTTTGTATTCTTACATTCTTAAACTTCAGTCACCTTCAAAGCACTTTCCATTGATGCAATATACTTATTGAGATGCTTTTTCCACTCAGAACAGTTTTTGAACTCATCAGTTTTTAGTGCTTCTGCCATTTTTGTTTCACCTCTTTCACATCAGCAAAACATTTCCCTTTCAGTACTTTTTTCATCTAGGAAACAAAAAAAGTTGCTCCGGGCAAGATTGGATTAACAGGGAGGGTGGGGCATGGGTGTCTTGCTTTTTGATCAAAAACTGGTGAACACTCATTGCAGTATGGGCAGGTGTGTATTTAAATCACCCATCATGAAACAGGTAAACGTGTTGAAAGACTCTCCAAAAAAAATTCACTGAAGCCAAATGCAGCCTCTCACAATAACACTACCTGGTAGACTGGTGTCAATGGACTCCTAGAACACTCACCTAGTAGGGGAAACCTGTACTATAAGGCACCCCTTTCCAAAAAATAATTTTGGGTTTTTTGGGGTACTCTTTTTATATATACCACATCCCCTTTTCTATATTTCTTTATTTAGAACTTTATATTGAAGTTTTTTTGTTGTTGTTGTTGTTTTAGAAATTGACAAGTTAAGTTTATCAATTAGTTCTGAGATTTACATGGAAATGTATATGAATATGCACTTATGAAGGTGAATATCCTAATGCCTGTGATTTATTTTAAAATACTTTAGAATTAATTGACAAAACAAATAGAGCAAAAATGTTAACACTTAATACTTCTAGGTGATGGCCATATGGTCATTCATATAGTATTTTCTCTACTATCCCGTACGCTTAAAATTTTTTCCTAAATTGGAGCTGGCAGCCAGTTCCTGATCAAAATCCCAAGTGCCTATGCCATAAGCGATAAGATAGACAAGTGGGACCTCATCAAACTGACAAACTTCTGCAAAGCCAAAGAAATCATCAAAAGAGCAGCGAGACAGCCCACAGACGGGGGAAAAAATATTTGCCAACTGTATGTCTGACAAAAGCCTAACATCTAGGATCTACAAGGAACTCAAACATGCCGAAAGGAAAAAAGCAAACAGCCCCATTATAAAGTGTGCAAAATATATGAGTAGACACTTCTCAAAAGAAATATACGAGCAGCTAACAGATACATGAAAAAATGTTCAGCCTCACTAGTCATCAAAGAAATGTAAATTAAAACCATACTCAGATACTACCTAACTCCAGTCAGGATAGCCATCATCAGTAACTCAAAAAAACAACAGATGCTGGAGAGGATGTGAGGAAAAGGGGACACTTCTACACTGTTGGTAGGAGTGTAAACTAATACAACCTCTGTGGAAAACAGTTTGGTGATTCCTAAAAGATCTAAAAATCGACCTTTCATATGATCCCGCAATCCCCCTACTGGGGATATACCTGGAGGAACTCAAATCACTCTATGAAAAAGATACCTATCCAGGCTCCATGACTCAGCCTGTAATCCCGCACTTTGGGAGGCTGAGGCGAGTGGATTGCCTGAGCCCATGGATTTGGGACCAGTCCGGGCAACTTGACAAGATCTCGTCTCTACAATAATTTTTAAAAATTAGCCAGGCATGGTAGTGTGTGCCTGTAGTTCCGACTGCTTGAAAGGCTGAGGCAGAAGGACGCCAGAGCCCAGCAGGTCAAGGCTGTGATGACTGGGAGGGTGCCACTGTTCTCTAGTCTGGGCGACAGAGTGAGACTCCAACTCAAAAAAAAAAAAAAAAGATACCTGCACATGCATGTTTTTGCAGCATTGTTCACAGTAGCAAAAACATGGAACCAACCATGCTGCCCATTGAAAGAGAACTGGATTTTTAAAATGCAGTACGTATACACAATGAAATATTATGCAGCCATAAAGAAGGACAAAAATTATGAACTTCACAGCAACTTGGATGGACTTAGAGTCTATAATACTGAGTGATCTAGCATAGAAACAAAGAACTTAGTATCACACATTCTCACTCATAAGTGGACCTTGGTCACTTATTGTAATACTATGAGAAAGGGTTTGGCAATAGTGGGAAATTGCTAGGTACCTATGTAGGTACCTACAAGGTACCTATGTAATTAACATATGTATACCTAACCCTGAATTGTACCCTGCATCTTTAACAGGGGTACCTGCATGATCAATGATTGTATACCTAACCCTGAATTGAATCCTACATCTTTACATTAAAAATTAAAAATTAAAAAAATAAAAATTAAAAAAATTTTAAAAATATATTGAAAGCAAAAATAAAATTTTTTTCTAATAAAAAGCCTTAAGTTAATTTTTTAAAATTTTTTTAAAAATTTTTTAAAATCTCATTTAGAGCAGGAAATAAGAAGCTAGATAGATAAGAACATGGAAGTTAATATATGGCCGAAGGCTTTGCCAAGTCTAGACTAATAGGAACTCTTTTTTTTTTTTTTTTTTTGAGTTGGAGTCTCACTCTGTCGCCCAGACTGGAGCGCAGTGGCCGCTCCTGGCCACCGCAGCCTCGACCTACTGGGCTCTGGCGATCCTTCCGCCTCAGCCTTCCGAGTAGCCGGAATTACAGGCGCGCGCTACCACGCCCGGCTGATTTTTTGATTTATTGTAGAGATGAGGTCTCGCTGCCCAGGCGGGTCTCGAACCCGCGGGCTCAGGCAATCCACTCACCTCAGCCTCCCAAAGGCGCGGGATTACAGGCTGAGCCACCCAGCCCGGCTAGGAACTCTTGAGGAGAGCAAAAACTTGTAGAAGATAAACTTGATGCCCCTATAACAGGGAAATACACTAGTAACTGAGACAAAAGACTGCTTCACTGATGCTCAGAAGATTTTATGGGTTCCTGTGGAAGGAAGGACCAGACCCTGATGCAGCTTCCCAGTTCTCCTCACACTTGTTAGCCTGGGTCATAGGCTTGAGCTAGTTATAGTTAGCCTTATGTTTTGCTTTCCTTACTCTACTAACCTACCCAGCATTATTATGAGATCTCTGTGCTGTGGCATGACAAAGACTTGGAACTACAGGAAGTTGGGGTTTTCCCCCTTTATCCAACTGAGTTGGAGTTGGTATTAAGCTGAGGTGAAAATTCCACCAGAAAATTGGGATCATATAAAGAATGGATTATTGGCTATTCCTGAAATGAGAAGACACTGAGAATGATAGTGTAATCCTAAATCCCTTTAAAGTTGAATCTCACCCTGTTCCCCTTGAGGTACAACTTTACCTTGAAAATGCTTAGTGATAATAACATTTTTGTGCTTTGTATTTTGAACTGTTTTCATAAATTATGTCATTTTAGACTCACAACAGTATTATTAGATATTATCTCTTTTTTGTAGATAATCTGAGTTAGGTATTATCCCAGTTTTACAGATAAGGAAACTGATACCCAGAGAGGCTGTGCTTTGCCCAAAGTTGATCAGCTAGGTCTTATACTAACTCATATTGTTATCGCTTTCTGTGTTCTATCCTGGCTGTTTTTCTTCAGATTTCTTTAAGATCTTTAAAAATCCAATTTGCAAGTGTTGATGAAAACGTGACTTTTCTTGTAGAACAATTTATGCCCAGAGTTTTCTCTTCAGTTTAGTGTAGGACCAAAATATCTTTGGTCCCTTAGGACTAGTTTAGTTATTTTCATCCACAACAGAGGTTAACATCACTTAATGCCATCATTCCTAATTAACAGATCTGTTTACTCTTAATTTGCAATTACAGTACAAGTTAGGCAAACAGCAAGAAGATTCAAGTTCAGAGGCATTATAATGTTGATTGTCATGCTCCTGTTTTAAGACAAAGTTTTAATTGAGGTAGTTTTAATTGGGTATTAATCTCACTCTACCTTACCACATACCCTTATGCTATTAATGACTCAGAATTCATCCAGGAAATTGACTTTTTTGAAGGTTAGCTGTTAAATGGCTTTGTTTTTCTCATAATGTCTGATCATCAGGGTCATGGCTGTCAATTTAGTGAAGGATCCAGAATTGGAGTATAGCTCTATCATGATATGAGACTACAGGCTTTATTGGAAAACCAGTTTGGTAGAGTTTCTCCAGCTCTCATTTTCACTAGAGTTTTCATTAACAAGAAAATATCTCTAATTCTGTTTTGCTCTCTACCTTTTAGATTCTTCTGTTTCATCAGCTTTTACAAAGGCCCATTGTTAAATCACCAATCTAAGAACTGGTTCTCAAAAATAAGATAGATATTAAAAATTAACAAAATAGCTGGGCATGGTGACATGTGCCTGTAGTACCAGCTACTCAGGCAAGGGGAGTACTTGAGCCCAGGAGTTTGAGGCCAGTCTGGGCAACATAGTGAGACCCAGTCTCTTAAAAACAAACAAACAAAACAAGAAAATGTGTTATTTCATGAAATAAACCACAGTGGCTCAGTACTGCCCAGAAACCTGGCTATTTAGGCAGTTTACAGATCCATAGTTTACAGATCCAAAGTAAGCAAGGAGTCAAGTTGGAAGAGAACCGACTTAGGAAGAAGCAAACTGGTAACAAGAATTGGTGGTCATGATCCAAGAAGTCAGTGAGGAGGCTGTGGCAAAGACAGGCCCTGAGCTGAGGATACAGAGCCTTAGAACCATGGCTGCTGCTGCTTTTTTTTTTTTTTTTTTTTTGAAAGCGGGATTTATTGAGAGGACAGAAAAGCTCCCACAGTGGGAGGGAACCCGAGGGGGTTACCCTGAACCATAGCTTCTAATGCTTGTGGTCAGAGGCCCAAGTGAACCTTGCTCTAAGACATACAGTGTAGACACGTTAAAATCATCACAGGAACGAACAGAATGTACTGTGTAACTGCAGGACAGTATTCTGCTCTGTGCCCTGAATTACATTGCTATAATTTTACCTGAAGGTTAGCACCATTTTTTCTCCTCAATAGGTAGAACAAAGATCCCTCAGCTTCATTCTATAGAACACAGTCTGTGACTTTGTGATTATTATAACTAAGTGTTCTTTTTTATTTTTAACATGGTTGCCATCTATGAATCCTGATTTGAAATGTAGATCTATTTAGAATTTTTAAAAAGTGTTTACAGCAACTTTCCTCAATAGCATCAATCCCAAGAAATGCATCTCAGAATAAAAAGATTCTATGGTCAAGTGAATTCAGGAAGCATTTAATACTATATCCCTTTCTTGAAGATTTGCAGTATATATTAGTATACTAAAAGCTTTTGTAAGTCTTATAGCAAAGAAACTTGTTTAACCCATGTTTGCCAAATTTTTAACTACAGAATTTGGTTTTTATTGCTGATACCAACTAACCTTCTTTTGAACTAGTATTTCTTTTTTTCTTCCAGCTTATTGAGATATAATTCACAAATAAAAATTGTATTAATAGTGTACAATGTGAGGAGTTTTTTTATTTTTTAAAGAGACAGAGTCTTGCTATGTTGCCTAGGCTTGTCTTGAACTCCTGGGCTCAAGCATTCCTCCCACCTCTGCCTCCCAAAGTACTTGGATTACAGGTGTGAGCCACCATGTCTGGACTTTTTTTTTTAAATCAGGGTCTCACTCTGTTGTCCGGACTGGAGTGCCGTGACACTGCGTCACAGCTCACCACAGCTCCACCTCCTGGGCTCAGACAGTCCTCCCACCTCAGTCTTCCAAGTAGCTGGGGCTACAGGTGCAGACCACCATGCCTAGTATAATTTTGTTTGTAGAGACAAGGTCTCACTATGTTGCCTCGGCTGGCTTTAAACTCCTGAGCTCAAGCAATCCTCTTACCTCAGCACCTAAAGTGCTGGGATTATAGGCATGAGCCACAGTGCCAGTCCCAATATGATGAGTTGACAGATGTATATTCATTGCAAAATACTTCTTAAACAACTGTTGGAGCAGAACATACTCCTGGAAATAATAGCTATATACTAAGTGGATTGAAATGAGTAGGGATACAGATTATCATTTAATATAGCCTTGTGATTTAGAGGAAAGGACAAGCCCTCATTAAGGGAATACATAAACTCAAGAAACGACCTAATAATGACAATCTCTGTTTTCCTGAAGAGACAGGTATATTTTGGAAAGTGAGACAGGCTTATGTCACTTGAAGCTAATAGGGTGATGATAGCTCACATTTGTGTTATGCATTAAGATTTACAAAGCTTAACATTTCCATGATCATAACCCCATGAGGTAGGCAGATACTGTTCCCATTTTACAAAAGAGAAACCTCAGACTAAGTGACCTGCCCAAGGTCACATGACATGACTGGTATGTAGTAAAACTAGTATGCCTAGAACCCTGGGCTTCAGGCTCCAAGTACAGGACATGTACCTGCATCACTATCTATGGTAATATCCATATCTATGATAATGAGTGTTTCTTTCATAGAGATGTACACTTGCTTTCTTTTTCTTATAATACTTCAAGTTGTTTTTGTGACCCTGGATTCTTTTCTGTATTTGTTACTTCCCACAGCAGCTGGGTAAAGAGTATAGTCTGAATGTAACAGGTATCCAGTTTATCTCTAGGCATAAGATTTGATCTCAGAGGATCAAAAACCTTGGACTTAACCAACTTTCAAATTTCTGTTACAGGACATGCTTCCAAGTGAGTTTAGAACCTACTCTGTTTAACCTGTTTTTGTTTTCATAAATTCAGCAAACATTTATTGAGGACTCACACCAGCTACAGGCAAGGCACCAAGCTATACATATTTTTCCCCAACAGTTTATTTAAAAATGTTTCAGGTTGGGCTCAGTGCCTCAGTCTGTAATCCCAGCACTTTGGGAGGCCAAGGCGAGAGGATTGCCTGAGCCTGAGAGTTCGATACCAGCCTGGGCAACTTGGTGAGACCTCGTCTCTACAATAAATCACACACACACACACCCAAAAACCCCTAGCTGAGCTTGGTGGCGTGCATCTGTAGTTCTAGCTACTTGGAACTGAGGCGGAAGGATCACCTGAGCCTAGCAGGTTGAGGCTGCGGTGGCCGTGAGCATGCCACTGCACTCCAGCCTGGGCAACAAGAGTAAAACTCCAACCCCCCCCAAAAAAAAGTTTCAAACAGAAAAGTTGAAAGAATAATTTAATGAATACTATATACCCATTACCTATATTTTGTAGTTAGCATGTTGCTTTATTTTTTTGTTACACGTCTATTCATCTATATTCATCCATCACTTCATCTTAGGGTTTGTTGTTTTTTTGTTTTGTTTTTGAGTTAGAGTCTAACTCTGAGGAGGCTAGGCGTAGAAGGAAGGATGGTGGTAATAATCAGAAGCTTATGTTGTTTATTCGAGGGAATACTATGTCCAGGCTGCAGTGTAGTGGCACACTCATAGCTACTGCAGACTTGATCTGCTGGACTCAGACAGTCCTTCCACCTCAGCCCTTCAAGTAGCTGGAACCACAGGCACACGCCACCATGCCCAGCTAACTTTTATTTATTTATTGTAGAGATGAGGTCTTGCCAAGTTGTCCAGGCTGGTCTCGAACCTCTGGGCTCAGGCAGTCTCTCACCTCTGCCTCTCAAAGTGCTGAGATTACAAGTGTGAACCACCATACCTGGCCTCATCTTAATTTCTGATGCATTTCAAAGTACGTTGAAGACATCAGGACACTTCACTCCAAGAATGTTTATCACTAGACTTCAGCATTTGTTTACAGTTTCCTTAGCTTTTATGTACCAGGTACATGGTAGGTACTTATCAAATGTCTACTAAATGCATGAATGGATCAATCAATTAAAAAAAAACAAAACAAGAGAGAAAACTGGAGTCTGTACATTCATCAAAGTGGTAGGTCCCAGCCAAGTACGGTGGCTCACACCTGTAATCCCAACACTTTGGGAAGCAGAGGCAAGAGGACTGCCTGAGCCCAAGAGTTTGAGACCAGTCTGGGCAACTTGGCAAGACCTCGTCTGTACAACAAATCAGAAAACTAGCTAGGCATGGTGGTGCACACCTATAGTTCCTGCTACTTGGAAGGCTGTGGTGGAAGGATCATCTGAGTCCAGCAGGTCCAGGGTGTGGTGGCCGTGACCATGCCACTGTACTCTAGCCTGGGAGACAGAGTGAGACTTCGACTTGAAAAAAGAAAGAAAGTGGTAGGTCCCTATGTAGTTTGAAAAGGTCATTTCATATCTGCTGTCTTGACAGTCTCAAAAGAAAATTCCTCCCACCATTTCTTCCCATCACTCTTACATGTATACTGGACCCTACACATACCTGTGTTAGAACATTCCATTCTCAGAGGCAAAACATTTCATTCTTAGAAGCTGGGAAGAAGCTCCTTTTTAGGAGAATAAAGCCAGAATAAGTTGGTCCTCCTCTTCCAAGTAGTGATGAATTGGATAGCTTTGGGGTCCTGAACAATGACAGAAACAAGGAACCACAGACTAGAATTTAAAAGAAGAATTTATTTTTTGACCTGAATGTTTTATAGCCTAGCCAACCTGTCACAACCCTATCACTTTTAGGCTGACTAATGGGTTAAAGAATTAACATTTTCTGCTGTCTAATTTTTCAGAACCCAGCTGATAATTCATATTCTCCATGAAGGCTTTCCTCTACTAGCACATAGTGATTGCTGCATTTGCTGAATTCATTAAAATTTACTTGGCACTGCATTGAGAGATTTTGTTTTATTTCACTTTGTTTTATTTCACTTTATTTTTATTTTATTTAACTTTTTTGAGTTGGAGTCTTACTCTGTTGCACAGGTTGGAGCACACTCACAGCCACTGCAGCCTCGACTTCCTGGGCTCAGATAATCCTTCCACCTCAGTCTTCCAAGTTGCTGGAGCCAGGGTTGCATGCCACCACACCTGGCTGATATTTTTGATTTATAGTAGAGACGAAGTCTTGTCAAGTTACCCAGACGGGTCTCAAACCCCTGGGCTCAGGCAATCTTCTCGCCTCAGCCTCCCAAAGTCCGGGGATTACAGGCATAAGCTATCATGCCCAGCATATTTAACTTATTTTTAACTAACCTTTTATTATTACAGAAGCAGTACATGTGCACTGAAAAAAATTAGAAAACAGAGAAGTCAAATCATTGAAAAATAAAAACATCACATTTCTACCTTCCAGAGATCACTGTTGAAAACAGCTTAGTGCAGATCTTTAGGGACCTTCTTTGAGGTATATGTAAATACATCTATAATTTTCTTAAACCAAAATCATACAATATGTTACATGTACTATTTTCTAACCTGCTGTTTCGATCAGTAATCTCCACCTTTCCTCTACAGTAATTTTTTATTATTTTGATCTTAAGTCATATTCAGATTTCCCCAGTTGACCTCAGAAGATGTCCTTTACAGTTGTTTTCGTATATTAGGATCCAAACCAAGACCATATATTATATCTGGTGCATTATATTTGGTCCCTGAAGCATTATTTATTTAGCACATTTCCTTTTCTTTTCTTATGCCAGTGACATGTTGAAAAAACTGGGCCATTTTCCTGAAGAGAGATCCAGCTCTTGAATTTGTCTGGTTGCTTCCTTATAGTGACATTTAGCTTATTCTTCTATTCCCTGATATTTCCTATTACCTGGAGGTTATATGCAAAAGCTTGATGGATTTAGACCATGCATTTTTGGCTAGAAGATGTGTGCTTATGATGCCTTACCTCAGATGACACATAGTTGTTTGTCCCTTTATCAGTGATGTGAGATCCTTTATTGTTCAGTTTTGTTTTTCTCCATTTTACAAGAAAAGTAATCTATGGATTGTTTAGGCATTGAATTTTGAAAGCTGCTTTCAACACCACCAAATACAGGAACACAATTTTATCATATTTTGCAGTCATTGAGCATTTTGATGAAAATAGCATATCACCAACTGTATTTTCACATGTAACATTACTCCTTGGTTTTGGTCCTTAAACGTGCTGTTCTGATTTTGGAACACGAAACAGTTTTCATTGTGGATTAATAGAAATTACACTTTTTCTCTGAGAATGAAATTTAGAAGGCTACAAGTGTGATGGATGAAATCTGCCATTTGTAGACATCACAAACAATTTTTTAATTCTAAGACTCTTTTAATGAGTACAGTTTTAGGAACATGCAAAATACAATCAAGGTTACTTGAATGTAACTCAGGAAGACATGACTGAACTATTTTTATAACTAAAATTATGATACTAAAATTAACTAAACACAAAGGAGTTTGAGAGTGGCTGTCTAGCAGTTAGTCTCCAACCCTGGAGTCAGACACAGCTTGAACAGAGGCATCTGGCCCTGGGCACTTGATCCCTGGAGGGGGCAGGATATGTGACTTTATGACCCTGTTTGGCATGTAAGATAATCTAAGAAACATAGTGGAATTTGTCTTTGGACACCAATTTCTTTCGAGGGATGCAGGAATCAGCATACCTTTTCTTTATTATCTCACCATTGCCAGAGGTCAGGAGTCAGCATGGTTTAACTAGGTCCTCTGCTTAGAATCTTGCAATACTGCATTCATAGTGTTGGCCAGGCCAGATTTTTATCTGGAGCTCTGTGTCTCTTCTAAGCTCATTCAGGGTGTTAGCTAAATCCCATTTTACTTGCTGCTGTAGGACTGGGGCCTGTGGCTCCTAGAGGCTGCCCCATCCACAGGCAGTTTATAGCACAGCTGTTTGCTTCCTTAAGGTCAGCAACAGTGCGACTCTCTGCCACTTCCAGGCTCTATTTTATTTCATCTTTAAAATCTCTACAAAGCCGGGCTCAGTGGCTCAGCCTGTAATCCTGCCCCTTTGGGAGGCTAAGGTGAGTGGATTGCCTGAGCCCGTGGGTTCGAGACCCGCCTGGGCAGTGAGACCTCATCTCTACAATAAATCAAAAAATCAGCCAGGCGTGGTAGCGCATGCCTGTAATTCCGGCTACTCGGAAGGCTGAGGCGGAAGGATCGCTGGAGCCCAGCAGGCGAGGCTGCGGTGGCCGGGAGCGACCACTGCACTCCAGTCTGGGCGATGGAGTGAGACTCCGACTCAAAAAAAAAAAAAAAAAATCTCTACAATAAATCAAAAAATCAGCCGGGCGTGGTAGCGCACGCCTGTAATTCTGGCTATTCGGAAGGCTGAGGCGGAAGGATCGCCGAGCTCAGCAGGCGAGGCTGAGGTGGCCGGGAGCGGCCACTGCACTCCAGTCTGGGCGACCGAGTGAGACTCCAACTCAAAAAAAAAAAAAAAATTGGGGGGAGCCAGGCTCGGTGGCTCAGCCTGTAATCCCGCACCTTTGAGAAGCTGAGGTGAGTGGATTGCCTCAGCCCGCGGGTTCGAGATCCACCTGGGCAACTTGGCAAGACATCATCTCTACAATAAATCAAAATGAACCGGGTATGGTAGCGCGCGCCTGTAGTTCCAGCTACTTGGAAGGCTGAGGCAGAAGGATTGCCGGAGCCCAGCAGGTCGAGGCTGCGGTAGCCGGGAGTGGCCACTGCACTCCAGTCTGGGTGACAGAATGAGACTCCAACTCAAAACAAAAAATAAATAAGTAAATAAAAAATTGGGGCGGGGAGGGGATCAGAGTCTCACTCTGTCACCCAGGCTGGAGTGCAGTGGCATGACCACAGCTCACCCCAGCCTCGACCTTCTGTGCTTAGGTGATTCTTCCACCTCAGCCTCCTGAGTAGCTGGGACTACAGATGTATGCCACTATGCCCAGCTAATTTTTTTTTTTTTTTTTTTTAGAGACGAGGTCTCACTCTGTTGCCCAGCCTGGTAATTTTTTTTTTTTTTAATTATTGTCTGTCTTGTTTCTTCAGCTATATTGGAGTTATGTCTTTTCCCCCATAGCTCTTAGCATAGTTGTGTTTTGCACAAAGAAGATAATTTTAGTTGGGTTGTTTCTGTAATTGTCACTCCAGAGTAAGAATAAAAGTAGAAAAAAGTATTATATACTTACTGTGTACCAAGCATGATGCAAGACACTTTCTCTCATTTGATCGAATGTCAACCCTATGTGGTATATAACATTGTTGTGTTTTCTTTGAAATGAGAAGAATGAAGCTCAGAGATGCTATATGCATTACCTAAAGTCAGCACATATAGTGAACAGGCAGCTAAAGTGAGATTCACATCAAAGAGAGCTAACTCTAAAATCCTGCTCTTAAACCCCTACTTATTGTAAATGAAGTTCTGAGGAATGCCCTTGTACCAAAATCTTTCTTTAAAAAGACCTTTTAAAAACCGTGCACAGTACAGTAGGAGCACACAACATATGCATACATATTGATGAAATATTATAATAAAAGTAAACACCAATATAGCCACTACACAAGTCAAGAAAAAGAGCGTTGCCAGCATAACTGTTATTTCCCCTCCACAAATGCAACCTCTTCTTCTGCCACAGAGGAACCACTATCCTAACTTTTATAGTAATCATTTCTTTGGTGTATAGTGAGTTTTACCTGCTAAGTATGTATTCATAAATAATACCATTGTATTTTGTCTTTCTGGAATTTTATGCAAATGAAATCACACAGTGAATTATTTTGTCTGACTTCTTTTTCTTAACATTTTGTTTTTACAGTTCATCCATGATGGTACAAGTAGCTTAGTTAATTCATTTGCTTAGTTATATTATTTTTGTATAAATATTAACAAATCTATTTCACTGGTGATCTTTGTTTATAGATTTTAGTCTTAACAAATAAAGCTGCTATAAACAATCCTGGACATATTGTCGAGTGCACACATTTCTATAGGATATATACCTAGGGCATTGCTAGGTACGTAAATATTTGACAGTTTCTCCAGTTATTTTCTGATGATAGATTCCTAGCCGTAAGATTAATAGATCAGAATGTGTTACAATGGAAGGTGATTTCAGGACATCTGTGAATTTCCTCCATTATCAGTAAGGTAGCCTTTATTATAGTTTAATTTTTTTTCTGCCACAATGTAAACCAGCTACACTTTGTCCTATATGTAGTAACAAGCTATAGAATCAATAATTTTGCTCATTTACATGTTTTATGCCCTGCCTTGAATGCAGGGCTGTGTCTTATTCAGTGCCTAACATGTTGCCTTGCCTATGGTAGATCTTCGGTAACTGAATGGTATTGCTACAGCATTGTTTGGAATTGTTGCCTTTGTTGTATTTGTGCTCTTCTCTAGTATGTTGTATCAATAAATGATAATCTTGATTTATAGAACACCTTCTCTCTCACCTAGGAGTCTGAAATGACAGATTATTTGGAACTGATTATTTTTGGCTCGAAGTAATTTTTCTGGCATTTAAACGCGCTTTAATCTAGAGGCTGCACATTTTCATTTCTGTCTTTTTAAGCTTCATTAATGTTCTCCATCTTAGCATCCCAGATAGACATAGACATTGACTGAGAGGAAGGAAGCAGGGAGGAGTTTAAGTAGAATACTGCTCAGCAGTGAGGTAGCACTTTATTCCTGAAAGCCTCCACAGACATTAACTAATCAATTTCTAACATCTTGGAGAAGTAGGAAGTAAGTTTTTATTATATATTTAATAGCTGAGAAAATGAGATATGCCTTTAATCTCTTAACTCTTTCTGAGACGTTGATGTTCACTTGCAAACAACCTTATTTGTTTAAATTAATAAAGACATTCTTTGTAGCCTGGTCTATGTGATACATTCCTACTTTTAAAAAATCTCAATTTGTTTTAATAGATTCGTTCCTTTGACCTTCTATTTTCTCAGAAGGAGACAACCGAGTCAACTTCCAAGCTTACTGGTTTCATTTCCACTAGACAGTGTCCAGAAGTGGCAAGCTACTCTTGCCCCCTCACCATCTTTAGAAAAACAAGAAAACAGATGCCAGCTCAGAATAATAAGCAGTGTCTTACTGCCCCTGAAGGGTGACCTTGCAGTGTGTAGATAGTTTATCTCATGTTTTAGAAGCCCTGAGGAAACAGAGGCCAGGTTGCTTACATGTGTTAACTCATATCCATCCAGTAAGCCAGCAACAGTTGGCTTGGAGTCCAAAAATAGGTGATCTCCATCACAATACTTTCTCCTTAAGCTAGTGGTTCTTAACCTGTTTTTCATCAAGACACATCATGCTCAAATGCTTCTGTAACCTTCAATTTGCCCTGAGGGCTAGCTGTAATTATACATTTTCTCTCTCTCTTGAAAAAACATAGTGAGTGAGCATTTTGAATTTGCTCTTAGTGATATTTTTTGAAATAAAGCTTTTACTTAATTACAAATGACTTGCAACTTATCTCATAATTGATCATGGCCAAACATCAATTGTTCATAGTTAGAGCCTTATATAAGTGTTTTAAATTTTTTTCCAAACAAGTACATAAACGTTACTAGAAGTTTTTTAGTATGTTTGATTTCTTAAGCCAAAAAAGAAAATAAATAATCAATTTTCCCTTTCCACCTGCTCACATCAATATTGAATGTAATTTTTTTCATTGTAGATGCTCAGTACAACTGTTAGTTCGACCATGCATCTAGAGACCATGAAAGATACTGTTATTAGATTCTTAAATTATATGAAGACTATTTTTAAAAATATGAATTGAGAGATAGCAAGAACTGAGAGCTGGAGTTTATTAGAAAACACTTCAGGGAGAATGTGGGATTTAAAGAGGCTCTAGAATTTAGATGATCAAACTGTAGGTATTACAAGGAAAAGGAGTGGATAGATTCTGATTCGGATAAGTTTGGGCTCCTGCACCCTTCCCTATGTTCAAGGAATCTCACCAGCTTTTTATCCCCACATACTATCTGTGTTACTTCCCCAGTGACTACACAGAAAATAATTCTGTACTCATTGGTGAAACCCTTTGGGGCTAATCCTTGCTAGCATTACTCTGTTTCCATGGCAGCCATCAGATGATACAGAATCTTAGTAAGGCAAGATGTGAGAAGTATTTTATCAACAAATGCCTAATTTTACTGGTAGAATGTCCCACTGAGGGATTACTAGATTACTTAGCTGCTATATACAAAAAATCTAAACTCTGCTTTTCCATATTTCCATGTTCGAACATTTAGTAGGAAGTACTTTTAAGAAAAAAATCTTGCCATGGATTTTATCTGTAAGGAAATATGGACTTTATCTGTAAGGAAATATCATTATGCTTGAATTCTGTTTTAATAGTTTGTGTAAAACAGACATAACAAATAAAATAAATCTGGGAGGTAAAAAAAGTGTTTATATGAGGGGAACCCCCCAAAAAAGGAATTTTTTGGAAGGGGCGGGCCCCTTGTAGTATAGGCTTCCCCCTGCTAGGTAAGTGTTCTAGGAACCTGTTGGCATCAGTGTTCCAGCTGGCATTGTTGTGAGAGGCTGCATGCATTTGGCTTCAGTGAGTTTTTTTGGAGATTCTTTCAACATTTGTCCGTTTCATAATGGGTGATTTACAAGCCTACACTGTGCTGAGTGTTTGGTTATTGACCAAAAATGGCATGACCCCCCTTCCCCACCCTCCCTATTCACCTGATCTTGCCCAGGCAACTGTTTTTTGTTTCCCTGGATGAAAAAATCCTCAAAGGGAAACATTTTGCTGATGTGGAAAAGGTGAAACCAGTAAACGGCAGAAGCACTAAAAGGCATCAAAATTGATGAGTTCAAAAACTGTTTTGAGATGACTAAAGTTTTTAGGTGACTGAAATTTAAACACGTAAGAATAAATAAACAATTTTGTATAAATTCTGAGGGGTTTTGGGGGGTCCCCCTCATATCTAATTTATACAGAGTCTGTGACTGTTGATAAGTAATTAGGGCAAAGGTCAAATTTTGGCGTGATTTATCTTGTCAGTTTTACTTAAATTAAAGGGAAGATTTAGGGCAATCCTCTTTGGGGACCTCTTCTACAACTGGGGCTTTTCCTATCTTCTAATAAGTTCCTACTAAAAAAAAATTAAAGGGAAGATTTAAAAATAAAATTCTTAATACTTAAATTTTAATCATAAAAATGAAACTCGTTGTATTGTATGGGGATTTTACAGAATTTGTTTTGTTCCCTGTTATAGACATCCTCAAGTTGAAAATGAGTTGATATATACATGTTTTTCCAGTATTCACATGTGTCTACTATGTGCCTGACCTGGTTCTGATTACTGGGGTTATGGCAGCAAGCAAAACAAAAGGCCCTGACCTTTTGAAACTTACATCAAGGGCAGAGAGAGAAGGGCAATAACTCGATTAACAAAGAACTATCTGTCAGGTAAGATAAGTGCTACAGAGAAAAATTAAACAGAGGGAAGGAGTAGGGATCAACACAGGTAGGATTAGAGTGAACAAAGGAGGCCTCTCTGATAAGATGACATTTGAGAAGTGACCTGATTGGAATAAGGAAACAGGTCTTGTGAATATCTGAGGCAAGAGTGTTCCAGGCAAAGGGGAAACAGATGCACATAATTAATATAAGTATGTTTGATAGGGCTAAGGACAACAAGGAGGCCGGTATTAAGTGGAACAGAGAGAATGCAGCGGAGAAAAAAGGAGTTTTAGGATAAGATTTGGGTGGGGGGAGGAATCCTGTAGAATTTTAAAAGCCATGATAAGGACTTTATTATATTTTATTCTGAGTAAGATTGAAAGCTTCTAGAGGGTTTTGAGCAGTGACATGGTCTAACTTGGGTCTCTAAAGACTGCTGTGTTGCATGGAGAAAGGCTGCAGGAGGCAAGGGTGGGAGCAGACACCAGGTAGGTGGTTCTGTAGTCAGTAGTCTAGGTGGGCAGTGGTACTGGCCGGAACCAGGGTGGGAGAGTAGAGACAGGAAGAAGTAGTTGGATACTAGATATTTATTTTACTCAATAAATACTCATTAGTACTTAATATATGTCAGGCACTGTTCTAATGACTTTATTAATATCAGCTGGTTTCAGCTGGGCACGGTGGCTCACACCTGTAATCCCAGCACTTTGGGAGGCGGAGGTAAGAGGATTGCCTGAGGTCACAGGTTCCAGACCAGCCTAGGCAACTTGGTGAGACGTCGTCTTCACAATAAATCAAAAAATTAGCTGGGCGTGGTGGTACACCTATAGATCTAGCTACTTGGAAGGCTAAGGTGGAAGGATCACTTGAGCCTAGCAGGTTGAGGCTGTGCTGGCTGTGAGCATGCCACTGCACTCCAATCTGGGCGACAGAGTGAGACTCCAACTCAAATATATATATATATATTTTTTTTTAATTTATATATAATATATATATTATAAATATATGCGTATATATAAATCAGCTTGTTTCATGTTCATAACAGTCCTCATGTAAATTTCAAAGGTAGCGCTCATGGGACATACAGATGGATTGGATGGGTTATATGAGGGGGAATAAATAAATCAAGGATATTCCTGTAAGGGGCCTCAAATGCTGAAGAATGAAGTTGCCATCTCCTGAGAAGGGGAAGACTCAAGGAGGAGCATGTTTGGGTAAAAGCCCCTAGAATCAGAATCAGGAGTTCATATTTGGACATGTTGTGTTTATGACATACATTAGCTGTCCAAGTGGATGTGTCCAAGTGGAGTAGGCAGTTGGATATGAAAACCTGCAGTCAGAGAAGAGGTCAGGCTAGATATAAATTACAAAAGCAATCTCAAAGCATTCAGAAAGAAGTGCCAACTGGTGTCCGTTTTTGCTGCGAAACTTAGCCAGATGTGGACACGGGGGCTGTCTTCCCTTGGATGTGGTTGTATAGTAGCGTTATCATTGGCTTTAGGATCAGACCTGCATTTGAATCCTAGCTCCATCATTTACTAGTTAAGTGACCTCAATTATATGACTTAATCTCTTCTAACTTCAATTTCCTTATCTATAAAATGGGGTTCACAGTACTCATCCTTAACATTGTAATCCCAACTACTGAGAAGACTGAATGGGGAGGGTGGCTTGAGCCCAGGAGTTCAAGGCCAGCCTGGGCAACAAAGCAAGACTCTTTCTCTAAGATAATAATAATAATAAAATGAAATAACAAATGTGTGTTACCTAGAGCAGTGCTTGGATATAGAAAGTGCTTAATAAATATTTGTTACCTTCCTTTTTCTCAGGTTTAGTTTGTTGCCTTCAGCCCAGTCTAACAGAACATGAATTTATCTTCCAGGATGAAAGAACCCCGAATTTACAGCCTATTCCCCACCCTTTTTTTTGAGGGGGTAGGGGGCCTATTTAATGACAAGCTCCAAAAACGATTCAAATCTATCTCTTATCAAATGAGAATGACTTTCTTAAAAAAAAAAAAAAAAAACTTTAGTGAGGGCACAGGGAAAGAAGTTGTGGTTTCTGAGTATTAAACGATTCTGCATGTAAAATTAAGGTGAAAATATAGGTAGAAACACCAAGCAGCAAATCCATGGATCAGTCATGGGTAATTTACATCAAAGTCTAAGTAAATCTACTTGAGCCATGGTGATGACCTATAGGAGGAAATAGTGCCCTTTACTGGGGATGGGCTATTTAATCAAAGGGAATTATCTCATTAATCCCCTGGTGATCCTGGTGGAACCTTACTAGAGGGGCACTTCTGGGGTTTAGCTTAATCCCAGTTCTGTTTTCTACAGTCAATAGCTTGACTTTCGCAAAAAGTGTTCACTTAAGGTGTTCAGATTTTATCTCATATAGTAAACATTTGAGTATCCACTATGTACTGTGTACTTTATTAAGGAAACAAGATAAATAGGAAATATAATTCTTGCTCTTAAGTTCTTCTCAGTCTAAGAGAGAAAACAGACATAAACAAATAAGCAAGAAAGAGTGTGTGATATGGGCTTTAATCGAGTATTACAGTTCTGTAAATAATGTGGTAATTTTACCCTGAAAGATTATAAAGGCAATATTGAGGTCACCTCTGAATGGGGCCCTGAAGGTTAAGAACTTATCAGGTATTAAATAAAAATAAAAATTTTTAAATGGGGAGAATGATAGAGCATGAAAAAGAAAGAATTTATCAGGTGAAAATTTCAGGGAAAGACATTCTAAAAAGGAGTACACCATGAGCGAAGTCATGGAAGCATGTACAGGCAACTTGGCACTTTGGAGAAAAAGACATAAATTAATAATCTTGTTCTTAGGGACGAAAAAAGAAAGTGGCCACTAATTTGGAAAGCAATCTTTCCCTAATTCTTTCCCCCAAACAAGAACATTTTAACTTTCTAACCTCCTTTTTGGGTCCGGATAAGTCCCCCGGTGAGCTATATGACCAAAAGTGGGAGGGGGGAGGGGAGGACATTAAAAAAACAACAGAGTTTTCTCTCTTTATTAGGATTAGACATGACAGTTATTTTCTGACAGAATCCTCAGTAGGTCCCTGTGGCATCATTTGTCTTGCAGTAAAGGGCTCCTCAATGTAAACTCCAGCCCATTCCTACCTGCCTTAGATTGAAGTTGGCTCAGTAGAATGTCATTCAAAGTGTCTGCCTTCCCCAGCCTTCCTGTTTATTATTAAGAGTTTCCAACTTCTTTTCCAACTATGTTCATGCAATCTCCTTTTGAAAGCATAAACATTGCACATTCCAGGAAGTCCAAGGTACTCAAAGTATTTTCAACACTAAGGGAATAGAGAAGTCAGCTCCAAGGTGGATATGTTCTCGGGGGCTATACAGTGCCTCAGTTTAGCTGGAAAGTAATTCTTTTAGCTTGGCTACAGTTTCATATCCATTCACTCCTTTACCAGCAAAACCTTTCAAGATCTCTCTGTTATTGCTAAACTACCATTCATGGATGAAAGATAGCGCCTAAATTCCCTACAACTCTGCCTCCATTAGGACTATCCTCTCTGTCCTCTATCAGTCCCTATGCAAAATTTTCTTAAGTTCTTTCTTCAGGCTTTCTAAGATCTGATGTTATTTATATTTTCTCTGTTAGATTTTTCTGTTCCAGTGACATAATCATCAGATTTTCAGAGTTGACCTTTGAGATTAGATCAGAGCTGACCTGGCTTATAATAATGATGAACATAAATACAGTTACAGCAGCTAACAAATATAGTGCCTACTGTGTACCAGACACTGTTCTAAGCATCTTACATATATTATTTAATTCACGCAACCTTATGAGGTAGATACTACTTTATCCTCATTTTATAAGTGAGGAAACTAAGACACAGAATTAAGCAGTTTGCCTGAGGTCACATAGTATAGTCACTGGTAGAGAAGAAAAGCTATTCTTTTTAGACCTTGAGTTCTCGCACAAGAACTGTATCTTATTCATCTTTGTAACCTCAATTCAAAGCAAAGTATTCCATCCATGTTAGAATTAGTGCAAAGGGCCAGGCCATTAAGCTAACACAGAGGATTGTATCATTTGGTTTTAAAAAAAAAAGGCCTGAATCACTCTCATTGTGCATACAGTGTATTGGGAATCTCTGGGGCCTGTTTTATTGTGAGCTGTCATAGAACATTTAAAAATAAGATTAATGGTGGGGCTCGGTGGCTCAGCCTGTAATCCCAGCACTTTGGGATCCTAGGCAAGTGGATTGCCTGAACCTGCGGGTTTGAAACCAGCCCAGGCAACTTGACCAGAGCTTGTCTCTACAATAATTAATTAATTAATTAATTAAAGATTTTTTAAAAATCTATCCTCTCTGACTTCTGAAATATTTTTTATTAACTAGCATTAGGGATCTGACATTAAATAATAGTCCTCTATCAGAACAAAAGCAGGATTAGCATTTGTCCTTTTTTTCTTTTACAATTAGAGCTTGTGCTGCTGAAGTTGCTAGTCTTTGATGCTGAGGGATTACATTTATAATAGTGATTAAAAGGACGATAATAACAAAACTGTTCTTGTACCACAATTTTAAAGTTAGTTCAAATAAAACAAAATTAGACATGGCTTAGTGGGCGTATATCTTCTAAATGTCAAAGAGTGCCTTTTACACATGCCTCCTATAAACAGGACTGCCAATAAAGCATTGACTTTATTAGGCATTCCATCACCATGAGTAATAGCACTGTTTGTGGTATCAGACATTCCAGGGGATGAATTTTTGACATCCCTGAAAATCAATATGTAGCTATTTGTTTTTGACTAAAAAAGGGTAATGAAATGGAAAGAAACTGGAGTCAAGAGCTAACTAGCTCTGTGTTGTGGTCAAGATCCTTACCTTCACTTGGGTTGTGCCCTAATAGGCCTAACTTTGTTGACCCTTGCCTCAGTTTCATCACCTGTAAAATTAGGGGTTTGGACCTAATTTCTCTGCAATTTCAACTCTCAAATTGCATATTTTCCTTTGAGTTAATACCAGTATTCTATTTGGAGTTTTCATTTTATCATAAATGATTATAACAGTTATAATATATTTCATTTTTAGTCTGTGCTAAACATTTTATATACATTATTGCATTTTTCATGATGAGGGAATGCATAACTTGAAAGATAAATCACAATCTTTCAGATGAGGAAACTGAGGTTAGATAATTTTCTCAAGGTCACACAGCTATGTGCTTTGTTATTTCTTTTCCCTAAGACAGTTACTATGTTTTGCCTGAGTTATTTGTGTACTTCTCATACCACCTGTCAGTTTATATAGATATTTATTCTGTTCTTTATATTGGCCGCTTCATTAGGGTTCATCTCATCTCCTTCAGCTACTTATGGATGAAGATTGTTTCATACATTTTTATCTCTCTCACAGGGACATGAAACTTTGTACATTTTCAAAATTGAAAATTAGAAAAAAAAGCAAATGATTTATTTTCCTCCTCAATCTTTCTGAGCTTACACTTTGACTTTTGTTGTAATTATTGCATCATTCTTCCCAGCCTTATTATTACTGAAATTCCTCATCTTTGATGTTACCAACTCAATTTTTTTTCCTCTCACCTTTCTCTCTAGAGTGATGTCTTATGAATTTACCTTTTTTAAAAAAAAAAAAATATATATATATATAGGGTCTCACCATGTTGCCTAAGCTGGAATGCAGTGACTATTCACAAGAACAACCACAGCCACACAGCCTCAAACTTCTGAGCTCAAATAATCTTCCTGCTCCAGTCTCCCAAGTAGCTGGGACTACATGTGCATGCTGCTGCATCTGGTTGAACTTATTTATTTTTTAAAAGTGAAATTAAGCCCAGCTGGGTGGCTTAGCCTGTAATCCCGCACCTTGGGAGGCTGAGGTGAGTGGATTGCCTGAGCCTGCAGGTTTGAGACCTGCCTGGGCAACTTGGCAAGACCTCATCTCTACAATAAATAAAAAAAATCAACCGGGTTGTGCTAGCGCACACCTGTAGTTCCAGCTACTCGGAAGGCTGAGGCGGAAGGATCGCCAGATCCCAGCAGGTCGAGGCTGCGGTAGCTGGGAGCAGCCACTGCACTTCAGTCTAGGCGACAGAGTGAGACTCCAACTCAAAAAAAAAAAAAAAAGTGAAATTAGGCCAGGCACGGTGACTCAAGCCTGTAATCCTAGCAGGCTGGGAGGCCGAGGTGAGAGGATTGCCTGAGCCTATGGGTTCAAGAACAGCCTTAGCAACTTAAGTCCTCATCTCTACAATAAATCAAAAAAATTAGCTGGGTGGAGTAGTGCGTGACTATAGTTCCGACTACTTGGAAGGCTGAGTTGGAAGGATCACCTGAGCTCAGCGGGTTGATGCTGGGGTGACCATGAGCGTGCCACTGCACTCCAGCCTGGGTGACGGAGTGAGACTCCAACTCCAAAAAAAAAGTGAAAATAGTTTTATTTTTTCTGACCATTAAGGTAATACAGCCTCTAGCCAAAAGCATGCCAAATGAATTAATGGTCTCATGGAAAAACAAAGAAATATTTTGCATAAAAAAGATAATACATACTTGTGTAGAATATTCAAACATTACAAAAAAGTAATTTTTCCAAAGTAAAAAAAATCACTAGAAATCTATCCCCCAGAGGTGGTTACTGATAACATCTTGAGGAACAGCTTTCCAAGAATTCTTCTTTGCATATATACACATAGATAAATAAATACACGTTCCTTTTTTTCCCCTCTGCATTACTTTGTTGAAATCCTCCCTAGCCAGGCATGGTGGCGCACGCCTGTAGTTCCAGCTACTTTGGAGGCTGAGGCAGAAGGATCCCCTGAGCCCAGCAGGTTGATGCTGGGTGGCCGTGAGTGTGCCACTGCACTCCAACCTGGGCGATAGAGTGAGACTCCAACTCAAAACAAAAGAAAGAAATCTTCCCATGTTAATGTGGGTAGATGCATATAGCATTCCATTGCACTGATATGCTATGGCTTTTTTTTTTTTTTTTTTGAGCTGGAATCTTACTCTATCGCCAGACCAGAGTGCAGTAACACACTCACGGCCACCACAGTCTCAGCCTGCTGGGCTCAGGCGGTTCATCCGCCTCAGCCTTCCAAGTAGCTAGAACTACAGGCACACGCCACCACACCCAGCTAATTTTCTGATTTGTTATAGAGATGAGGTCTTGCCAAGTTGCCCAGGCTGGTCTCAAACCTGTGAGCTCAGGCAATCCTCTCACCTCGGCCTCCCGAAGTGCTGGGATTATAGGCGTGAGCCACCGTGCCCAGCCTTTTAATACAATCTGCTAGCGGTGAACATTTAGGTTGCTTCCATTGTTTTACTATTAAAAATGATGCTGCGGTGAACATCCTTGTATTGAACATCCACACATTTTGGACATAATGAGGGTTTCATCTACCTGCATCCCATATCTGAATGAAGGTAGTACAGCAGATGCCCACAGCCATTCTCACATAGCCCCATAAATGTGCAGGAACTCAGTAGTGGCTGGATTGGCAAATATTTACCTTCACAGGCTTCAAACTTGGGGTTGTTCAGAAAACCGATATTCATTAAACACTAAAATAAAATGAGAAGCTTGAGCAATGTGAAACTTCATTTTGTTAAAATTTCAAATTTTTTACCTAAACAGATTATTAGATGTTTGCTTCTGTGTTTGCTTTGGTTTAGTAGTAAAGTAGTACTTTGTGAGGTCTAGAGAGAATGCCCTATATTATGAAATGAAAATAGAACTTATTTTCTAATAAGAAAACATAAACCACTCATTGTAAAAATATGTATTTAGTACCAATGATGTGGTAAATAAATGTACTGGGTGTTAGAGGTCAAAGTCTAGGAGAGGAGGGATTAAAATAATTAGTAAAATAAATTTCTTTTCTTTCTTTTTTTTTTTTTTTTTGAGTTGGAGTCTCACTCGGTCGCCCAGACTGGAGTGCAGTGGCCGCTCCCGGCCACCGCAGCCTCCACCTGCTGGGCTCCGGCTATCCTTCTACCTCAGCCTTCCAAGTAGCTGGAATTACAGGCATGCGCTACCATGCCCGGCTGATTTTGGATTTATTGTAGAGATGAGGTTTTGCCAAGTTCCCCAGGCGGGTCTCGAACCCGCGGGCTCAGGCAATCCACTCACCTCAGCCTCCCAAGGCGCAGGATTACAGGCTGAGCCACCAAACCCGGCTAATAAATTTCAAAGTAGTTGAAACGTAGGATAAGAAACCAGGAAAAGGAAATGTTTTCTTTCCTCTAAATGCATATTTGCAAACATTAGGAATTTACTAAGTTTAAGCTTTGTTTTGTTTTCTTTTTCTGTAGCCTTCCTCTATCAACTGTACTGCTAAAATTATAAGTCCCTGTTTCCTGTGATTTACTTTTTCATCCTTCTCTGTCTTTCCCTTGCTTACTATGTGACTAAGGCATCATGTCTGGGTTTCAGTTTCATCTGTGTAATGAGGGGGTTCAAATAACTGATTTTTTTTTTTTAGTAAGCTCCAGCTCTTACATTTTTAGAATCTAAGACAGGACCAGATCTGTCTTCACTATTGTATCTCTAATGCACAAAAAGGACTTACTAACCTTTTGTTGACATTTATTTTTAAATTTGAGGTCTGTGTGTCTACTCTAATTCCTTGGAGATTTTTTCTTGTTTTATTTTTATTCTGTAGTTACCTACTGTACATTTAGACATTATCATTTTAGTTTATCAAGGACAGTTTCTGTCAGCCTTGAAAGATGTTTGGTCAGTTCAGGCATTTCTTGAGTATCTACCATAGACCAGGTACTATGCTAGCTACTGGGAATACAAAAATGAATTAGATACAGTTACTTTTCTTAAAAAGCTTAAAATCAGATGAGAGAGAAGGGCTCAAAAGCAGATAACGGTAGTAAAATGTAGTGCTAGATTTGTGTCCAGCGTGCTATGAGAACACAAAGGAGGAGTACTCTGGAAGGCCTGGAAACACAGCTTCTTGGAGGAGATAATGCTACAGCTAAGTCTGGAAAGACAAGGAAGAGTTAGTCCTATGAAAAATTGAGAAAAAGCATGTTGAGAAAGAGAACAGAGATAAAGGAGATGGTGTTACAGGAGAAGGGAGGTTGTCAGAGGACTGACCTTGGAAGCCCTTTCGTGCCTGTTGATAACATAACAGGGAACCATTGGAAGATTTCAGCAAGAAGATGTCTTTTCATATTTACATTTTTATGTGTGTCTTTTTTATTTTAAAGAGATCTGCTAATATGGGCCTGATTAATGGGCATTAGGGGAACCAAGTCTTTTCCCTAAGGCATCCTGTCTGGGCTTGGTAAAACAGGAAAGGTTCCTTTTGTCTCCATTTGAAGATCATCACTTAGTCTCTGATGTTATGCAGTTTCTTTATGATGTATCTAGATGTAGATTTCTTTTTATTTATTCTGCTTTTGGGTTCATGGGCTTCTTAAGTTTGTGAATGGGTGTCTTTTCATTGATTAGGAAATTATCAACAACTGTCTTATCAAATACTGCCTCTATCCCATTCACTGTGTCCTTTTTGGAATTGTAGTTTAAACTTAAAAGAATATACTAACATATCTCTTCTATTTTCCATCTGTTTTTGTTCTGTAGTCTGGATAATTCCTTCTGACTACTCTTCTAATTGAATAATTTTTTCTTCAACTGTTTCATGTGTTCTTAAACTACTTACATTAAGTTTTTATGAAGCTGCAAAGCCTTTTACCCCTGAAAGTAGATATACTAATTTAGACTTCCACCAACAATGTATGAGAATTCCAATTATTCATATTGCCAGCATTTTGTGGTTTTGATTTTTAATTGTAGGCTTCTTATGAGCATATAGTTGTATCTCACTGTGGTTAAAAATTACATTTCTCAGCCAGGCTCGGTGGCTCAGCCTGTAATCCCGCGCCTTTGGGAGGCTGAGGTGAGTGAATTGCCTGAGCCCGCGGGTTCGAGACCCGCCCGGGCAACTTGGTGAGACCTCATCTCTACAATAAATCAAAAATTAACCGGGCATGGTAGCGTGCGCCTGTAGTTCCAGCTGCTTGGAAGACTGAGACAGAAGGATCGCCGGAGCCCAGCAGATCTAGGCTGCGGTGGCCGGAAGCGGCCGGCCACTACACTCCAGTCCGGGTGACAGAGTGAGACTCCAACTCAAAAAAAAAAAATTACATTTCTCTGGTGACTAGTGATATAAAATACTTTTTCATGTGCATATTGGCCATTCATTTATCTTGGTCTGTGAAGTGTCTGTTCAAATCTTTTGCCCGTTTAAAAAATTAGGTTGTCTTTTTATTGAGTTAAGAGATTTTTATATATTCTGAATACAAGTCAGATATATGTGTTGTAATATATTTTCAGCCAATCTGAGACTTATAGATTTATTTTCTTAATGATATCTTCTAATGTTTAGAAATTTTTAATTTTTATACTACCCATTAAGTTTTAAATTTTAAATTATTGTTTTTTATTTCTAGATATCTTTGGTCTTTTTCAAATCTGCTAAGGTCATATTTTATGTTTTCCTCATCCCTGGAGATATTTTTAACCTTTTATTTCTCTAAACATACCACAGTAGTTTTATAATCTATCTGATAATTTTGGGATCTGAAGTCTTTATGGATCTATTTCTACTGGTTCTTGCTCATGAGTCCTTATTTTCATGGGTACATGTTTGTTTGTTTTTTACTATAATCTTCTTATTTTTATTCGAAAACTATTTTTGGAGATTATCTGATCTTTGCAGGTACCATCCTCCAGAGAGGATTTGTGTTTTGTTCTGCCAAGTGTTGTAGAGACTCAACCAATCTGGGATTTTTAAAAGGTTAGACTTAAATAAAACTTGCAAAAACAATATGGATTCTCATATACCCTTCATCTAGCTTCCCATAGTGTAAACATTTATGTAATCATAGCACAGTTATAAAAACCAGGAAATTAGCATTGAGACACTACTATTAAGTAATTTGCATACCTAATGGAATTTTGCCAGTTTCTCCACACATTTTCTTCTTTTTTGGTCTGGTCCAGTATCCAGTACAGGCTCCCATATTGCAGTTAGAGATCATGTTTCTTTTCTTTCCTCCAGTGTCTGACAGTTCTTCATTCTTCCTTTGTTTTTCTTGAACTTGATTCTTTTGATAAATACTGATCAGTTATTTAGTAAAAAGTCTCATCTGGGTTTGTCTAATGCTTATCACTATTAGATTGAGGTTATGCAGTTTTACCAAAGATATCCAGAATGAAGTTGTGCCCTTCTCAGTACATCATGTGGAGGACATGTGGTGTTGATATGTCTTTACTGGCAATGTTAACTTAGACCAATTGGTTAAGGTAGCATTTGCTAGACTGCCTACTTGACATTTATTATTTTTTAATTTAATAAAGTTTATGGGGAAATACTTTGGTGTGTAAATATCCTGTTTCTTATCAAACTTTTGCCCACAAATTTCAACATTCATCCTCTGGTTCCTGCCTGCAACAGTTATTACTGTGATGCTTGCCTAATAATTATTTGCTATTTTCATCATTTCTTCTACATTTATTCTTCCGTAAGGAATAACAGTGCTTCCCCCACCCCCTGTTTGTTTATTCTGTTATTTGTCAGTGTGGACTTATGAGTATTTTTCTTATCCCATGTGTTATAATCCATTACTGTTATTATTTGTTTATTAATCAGATAATCCCAGCCCTAGACATCCCAGCTCCTTCACATTGACTCCTGTGTACATTCAGTGTGCCACCATAATTTTTTAAGCACTTTCCTACTTTTCAGTACCATGAGATGTTCCAAGCTCTTCTTGTAATTTTTTTCTGCCGCAATCCTGGAACCAGCCATTTCTCCAATGAGTCTTAGTTCATTTATTAGAGAATGGTATTTAGAAACCAAGATCTGAGTACTAGGTATGTGTATTACTACTAGAGCATTATTGCATTTGGGCACCGTAGAGAACAGAGCTAGGAGATAAGTATATGTACAGTAACACAATCGGAAACACACATCTGTATTTACTTCTCAGTCTCCCAACTTGTGTATATTTATATGAAAATTTATAAGTTCATGCTGATACCTCTGATTCTAATCCAACACTACAGGGTTCATTCTAGCCTTCCCTTTTTCTTTACTTATAACTTTCTCTGCAAGAGAAAAACGTTCTCATAATCCATAATATGTTTACTTATTTGTTCAATCCTGTTAAATACATAACAATAGTTTCAGAACTGTCAACCCGTACCTCTGTGAGAAATAAATTTATTAACTATAATACAGTATCTGTGTATATTTCCTTTTCTCTTGAACCTTGCAGTGTATCTTTCAGAATTATATAGATTAGTTTATTTTCTTCTCTTTGAAGTGTGGTTATATTATTCACTTGTAAGGCAGTTAGGTTTATTTGTTACTGCTTGTGTTCCACTGGTTTGTTGTAATTATTTGCATATGTGAAACTTAACCGTGGCTGTCATTATCTTATCAGCTCTTTGCTTGTAAGAAGTCTTTTCTATTTATTCAGCATTTTTCAGTAGGAGTTAGTCCAAGTAACCTAGCCCATTGTAGTAGGAAATGAAGCCCTTTTTTTGGGAAAAATATTGGTGAAAATCTTATTGTCTTCAAACATTAAGGAAAATATAAATACATAACACTTCACTTCTGAGCTTTATTTCTGAAAGGCTTTCGGGAGGAATTGGCATGCTCAAGTCCAGTGAGAACAAAAACTATTTATTTATTTATTTTTGAGGTGGGGTCTCACTCTGTCACTCAGGCTGGAGTACAGTGGCATGATCACGATGATCATGGCTTAGTCAATCCTTCTACCTCAGTATCCTGAGCATCTGGGACTACAGGTACATATCACCATATTGGCTAATTTTTTTTTTGTAGACATGAGGTTTCGTGATGATGCTCAGGCTGGTCTTGAACTCCTGGGCTCAAGCAGTCCCCCTGCCTCGGCCTACCATAGTGCTGAGATTACAGGCTGAGCCACCACACCTGGCCAGAAACTATTTTGGATTTTTCACTTTTGTTCATCTTCCAGTGGATACCTTTCATTTTTATTACTATAAATGATCAATAGTAAAAAGGAGCTTCATCTTGTAATATGCTATTAGTAGGTTTAGGGAACTCATTATCAAATTTGAAAACTTTTAACAGTAAAACTTTGAATATCAGAAAATACATTGGTTAATTGGACTTTCCAGTTAAGCAAAGATAATTTTAAAAATTGGTTCAAATTAATATGGATTTTCTTTTCTAAAGTATATTTATCTACCTTTCTGACACAGTAAGGTTATCCCATTCACTTCTACTCACGTAAGTTCTACTACCACTGCCCTAGTGACATGTATTCATCAGTGCATTGTAATTGCAAAATATGAGAAAATTCCAGATGCCTAACAATAAGGGAGTAGTAAAGGAAATACTTTATGGAATATTATACAGTCATATAAAGTGATGATTAAGAAGAATAATGATGTGGAAATGATAAGTGAAAAAAGAAAAAGTGAAAAAAGAAAAAGTCTATATAAACTATATAATCACTGTCACTGTACACACACATAATCATAGAAAGATTAGGGAAAAATAAAATGCTAGCAGTACTTTTTAAATAACTATATTCTGGCCAGGCTCAGTGGCTCAGCCTGTAATCCCAACACTTTGGGAGGCCGAGGTGAGTGGATTGCCTAAGCCCATGGATTTGAGACCAGCCCGTGCAACTTGGAGAGACCTTGTCTCTACAATAAATAAAAAATTAGCCAGGCATGGTAGTGCACACTTGTAGTTCCGGCTACTTGGAGGACTGAGAAGGATCGCCAGAGCCCAGCAGGTCAATGCTGGGGTGGCCATGAGCATGCCACTGCACTCCAACCTGGCGATGGAGTGAGACTCCAACTCAAAAAAATACACACACACACACATATTCTGCTGGGTGTGGTGACACACACCTGTAATCCCAGTACTTTGGTAGGTGGAGGTGAGAGGATTGCCTGAGCCCAGAGGTTCGAGACCAGCCTGGGCAACTTGGTGAGACCTCGTCTCTACAACAAATCAAAAAATCAGCCAGGTGTGATGGTGCGCACCTGAGGTCCCAGCTACTTGAAAGGCTGAAGCAGAAGGATGGCCTGAGCCCAGCAGGTTGAGGCTGTGGTGCCCGTGAGTGTGCCACTGCACTCCAGCCTGGGTGTCAGAGTGAGATTCTGACTCAATACATACATACATACATACATACATACATACATACATACATACATACATGCATACATACATAAAATAATCATATTCTGTGATGGAATTTTGTTACATTTAAATTTTAAAATAAATTTAATTATTTTAAAAGTATTGTCTGAAACAACAGTTTTCAGCCATGGTAAAGGACCAGCGTTTTAAAATAATTTACCTTTTGTCCTAAATTAAAACAAATTCAAGGCTGTTGCTCTAATGTCACTTTTTTTTTTTGAGTCAAGTCTCACTCTGTCTCCCAGGCTGGAGACACAGTGCCCTGCCTGTCAGGAGAAAGACTTGAAGCTGGATACACTAGCAATGCACCTGTGGTTCCATGCCAGCTGCTTGGGAGACTTGAGGCCAGGAGTTTGAATCCAGCCTAGGTAACAAAGCAAGACTCCATCTCAAAAAAAAAAAAAAAATAGTAGATCTTTCTTATGATAATTTATAAGTTGATTGACTCATCCTTTTCCTCTTGACACATAAGTTAAATGAATACTCCTGTAATTAATACAGTTTTCTTTCCTTCAATTAACAGGAAAATATTTAGTTAACTAAATATTTAGTTTGACCGATTTAGACAAACTTAATCTAAATGTTCCAGTCTGGGAAAATGATCATGTGTTATTAATCATGTCAGTAAGAAAAGTAATTGTAGAACAACTCTGCTTTGTGGGGAGGAAGTAATCTGTCCTAAATAGTACTCTGATAAAATCAAGCATATCAGAGAGAAGAAACACACATTATCAGTTTGTTTTGTCAACTTGAGGATTTATTAAATAATAGTAACCCAAGCATCAGATTATAAAAAGAGTTAATTTCAGGTAATTGGGGGATTATATCAGTGTTAAACTTTTCAGTGTTCTATAACAAAACTAGAGTCATTTCTTGAATGCCTTCTGTTTTCATTATCATATAGTCCGTGTGCAATGAAAATAAATGAGATTTAAGTTTTTTTTGTTTTTTTGTTTTGTTTTGTTTTTGTTTTTTTTGAGTTGGAGTCTCACTCTGTTGCCCAGACTGGAGTACAGTGGCCGCTCCTGGCCACCGCAGCCTCGACCTGCTGGGCTCCGGCGATCCTTCCGCCTCAGCCTTCTGAGTAGCCGGAATTACAGGCATGTGTTACCACGCCCGGCTGATTTTTTTGATTTATTGTAGAGATGAGGTCTCGTCAAGTTAACCAGGCAGTTCTCAAACCCGCGGACTCAGGCAATCCGCTCACCTCGGCCTCCCAAAGTGCTGGGATTACAGGCTTAGCCACCTGTAGCGAGACTTAAGTTTTTAAAGATATTAGAAATAAGTATCTAAAATGAAAACACTTCATAATACCCAGTGGTGGCAAGGTATTGAGAAACAGGCATAATTGTACTGTCAGTAGATGTATAAATTAATGCAACTTTTCTGGAGGACTTTTTTTTTTTCCTCTGGAGGACTCTTTGGCAATACCTATCAGAATGAATGTATGTATTCTTCTACCCAGTGATTCCACTTATGGGAATTTCTACCACAAACACAAAGATGGGCGAGCAAAGATATTTTTTGCAGCAGTGTTTAGAATAGCAAAGAAAAATTGGGACTGAGTACCGTGGCTCACACCTGTAATCCGATCACTTTGAGAGGCAGAGGTGAGAGGATTATCTGAGCCCAGAGGTTCGAGACTAGCCTGGGCAACTTGGTGAGACCTCGTCTCTATGATAAATCAAAAACTTAGCTGGTGTGGTGGTGCACACATATGGTTCCAGACACTTGGAAGGCTGATGTGGAAGGATTGCCTGAACCCAGCAGGTCAAGGCTGTGGTGGCTATGAACGTGCTACTGTACTCCCGCCTGGGCAACAGAGTGAGACTCCAAGTTAAAAAAAAAAATTGGAACACTCTAAAAACACTCTAAATACTCATCAGTAGGGACAAATTAAATTATGGTATATTCATATAATAAATACAAGATAACTTAAAAGAATAAGGTAAATCAATATTGACATGAAAAGATGTTAAAAGATATGAATTTTTAAAGACAAGTTTTTTGATAGTGTTTTAGATACAGAAGTATGAATAAAAAATTTCTAGAAGGACTTACAAGAAAGATCTCCAGTGAATACCTCTGGACACTAGTGACACTAGTGGCTAGGAGTAAGTAGAAATTTTAACTTTAATTTTAATTCTTCAGTTCTCTGCAATTTTTTTATTCAGAACATCTGTTACTTTTATTATAGAAAAATATTTATGAGTTTAAAAAGAAAAGAATAAATACCTGAACTAAAATTTTGCCATCTATTTTTATTTTATTATTTTTTTTAGAGACGGGATCTGGCTCTGTTACCCAGGCTGGATTCAGTGGTGCAATCATAGCTCACTGTAACCTTGAACTCCTGTTGTCATCTATTTTATATTCACCTATGATTACAGATGTTGTTTTTCGCCACAGCTGCTGTTGGCTGCCTGGAAAGGCTTAGTAGCCAAAACTCATCATTTTGAGAAGTAAACTATAAGACCCATGCCTGCCATTTTCTACTATAAGAATGAGTTGTCCTAATGTTATACCACCACCACCCCAGAAAAGGTCCCAGGGCCATGACTGCTGCCCCAAATCTAGAAGCAAGAAACTTTGTCCAAGAAAGGAGTGTAAAAAAAAAGAAGAAGAAGAAGAAAGGAGTGGCTCCTGAATATTTACTGGCTATTGAATAGCTTTGAAGGGCCAGCTGAGAGTAAAACTAAGAGGGCTGCCACATATTCCTATATTTCTCTATATATATTTTTCTTTCTTTTTTTTTTTAAGAGTTGAGGTCTCACTCTGTCACCAAGGCTGGAGTCTAGAGTGTGGTGGCACGATCATGGCTCACAACAACCTCAACCTCCTAGGCTCAGGTGATCCTTCTTGCCTCAGCCTCCCTAGTAGCTGGGACTATAGGCACACACCACCATGCCCAGCTAATTTTTTTATTTTTCGGAACTGTGCTGCCCAGGCTGGTCTTGAACTCCTGGGCTCAAACAGCCCTCCCTCCTTGGTCTCCCAGAGTGCTGGGATTACAGGCATGAGCCACCACACCCGGCCTATTTCTCTATATATTTTAGCTTGACTCACTATCCTCATGATGTTGGTCAAGCCACTTAGACAGGCCATTTTCAGAGCAAAACGCCAAAGTGGGCCAGGTATATGACAGTGCCCAATAACATATATATGGTGTCCTCACTTCCTGGTACTTATTTTATTATTTTATTTATTATTTTTGAGATAAGATCTCACTCTGCCTAGTGTTGGAGTGCAGTGGCATGATTATAGCTTAAACTCCTGGGCTCAAGTGATCCTCCCAAGTGGCTGGAACTACAGATGCATGCCACTATTCCAGGATTATTTTTAAATTTTTTGCAGAGATGAGGTCTTGCTACATTGCCCAGACTGGTCTTGAACTGCCTCAAGTGATCCTCCCAAAGTGCTGGGATTACAGGTGTGAGCCACTGCAGCTGGCGTGTGTGTGTGTGTGTGTGTGTGTGTGTGTGTGTGTGTGTGTGTGTGTGTGTGTGTTTAAAGCAAAGAACTGATTCTTGGATCTTTTACTATTTCCACAGTTGCCCTATATTTTAGCAATGTAGTATTTCTTTATTTTCTTATTTCTCTAAACTTCAGTGATTCAACTCAGTCCTGCAATCAGAAATAGGGAAATTGGGTATTCCTTTAGAACTTCCCTTTTTGTGTTAATAGGTAAAGGAGAAATGTGTTTATAATGTGGGAAAGCGTGAGACTCACAGAGTCTTTATATTATAAGTAATATAAATTACTTATATAACGTCTACACATATGTATGACAGGACAGGGACTCTACCCTTATCATTTGACTCAACTTTTCTTCTTTCCATGATACTACCCCTTCTCTCAGGAATAGAGTGGGTCCCTTCAGAAGAGCTGTTGTTACCCTGACTAACTCTCCTACTTGGAGAACTTTAAAGAACCTTTGAAATTCATTATGGAGCTAAGGCTGGCTTTGTGCTTCCAGGAAGCACTTAGAACATTAGAGTTATATATAAACTTAGGAGGTTATTATTTAACTTATGTGCAAAAATAGCTAATATTCATTCTGTCAGTCAGATCTAAAGATCTGAGTCAGATTCCATCTCTAAAAAAAAGAAGGTAATTAACTTTGAAAGGTGCATTAGTTTCTTGTGAATGGTAAGTTTATAACTGATTGATCCTCTCCAATATCAACCACAGACAAATGATTGGCTCCTTGGCTAGAAGGTGGCTGTGTTTTGTTGACCAAAGACCAGTGCAGTGCCACACCCTCTTAGCCTTCTTGTCTACAAAATGAAGCCAGTGAGTCCTGCTTCTTAGGGCTATTGGAAATTCAAATGAGGAATGTAGGTTAAAAGCCTTTGAAAAAGTACATCCTTGTGTATATCTGAGGAGTCAGACACTTCAAGGAAACGTAGCTTAATGGTTAAGAGCTCAGGCCCTGGAATCAGACTTTCTGGTAGGAGGAAGATCACTTTGAGAGGACACAGTCTACAGGAGCATTTCTAATACCAGTTGGGCTGGATTTGTAGCCCTTAGTGTATTTCTGTGGCTTTGCTGTCTTGTGATTCATGTCAAAGTAGTGATGCTAGGGATAAGACCAGCTACTTGAATTACCCAGTGCTTTGCAAATCTAAGTGTGTTTGAAACCCCAATCATCAACTAAATTCAGTGTAAGCAAACTACAGCATATGATTTACTGATGGGCATTCTACGTTCTATTATAAGAAATTTCAAAAGTCTCAAATGAAATTGCTTAGTATTAAAAAACAAGAAAAGAAGGCCGGGCTCGGTGACTTAGCTTGTAATCCCAGTACTTTGGGAGGCTGAGGCGAGTGGATTGCCTAAGCCTGTGGGTTCAAGACCCAGCCGGGCAACTTGGCGAGACCTCATCTCTACAATAAATCAAAAATTAGCCAGGTGTGATAGCGTGCGCCTGTAGTTCCAGCTACTTGGAAGGCTGAGGAGGAATGATCGCCAGAGCCCAACAGGTCAAGGCTGCAGTGGCCGAGAGCGAGCCACTGCACTCCAGTCAGGGCGACAGAGTGAGATTCCAACTCAAAAAAAAAAAAAAAGAAGAAGAAAAGAAAGAAAAAGTCCTTACTAAACTGAACTCATGTAAAGTTTGGTTTCAGGAGTCAGCAATAGGATTAGGAAAAACTATTTCAAAATACAAGAAGGTAGTTTTACAGTTCAAATATGAGGGTAAGGCAGCCCAGAGTTTACCATCCTGATGCTGTCATTTACTGAGATCTCGGGCAGGTTTATTCACTTTCCTGAGCCTATTCCCTTGTTAGTAAATTGGGGGTGACAATTGAGATAATACACTGAAAGCATTTAGCACAGTTCTTGGCACATAGTAAGCACTTAGTAAATAGTATTAATGTGATTTTTAGGCAAGAGTGAGTGACTAATGTGTTTCTAAGTGACTGAGAACTAGTGGTGACAGAAATTAAGTTTAGAATATAAAGAAAGAAGAATATACAGGAAACATTCCCAGTAATGTTTATTGCCAGATTTGGTCACAAGTTTCAGGGTGTGTAGGGTGGGGTAAGGGAGTTGGCAGCCTGATACTGATTCCTTGCTTCATCCATTAACACTGGTACTTTAAAAAACCAAGCTATCAAATAGTTCATTTCAAATAAGTTACTTCATGTAGCTCTGAACTTCTAAGTGTTTTTTTTTTTTTTTTTTTTTTTTTTTTTTTTGAGTTGGAGTCTCACTCTGTCACTCAGACTGGAGTGCAGTGGCCGCTCCCGGCCACCGCAGCCTCGACCTGCTGGGCTCCGGCGATCCTTCCGCCTCAGCCTTCCGAGTAGCTGGAATTACAGGCACGTGCTACCACGCCCGGCTGATTTTTGATTTATTGTAGAGATGAGGTCTCGCTGCCCAGGCGGGTCTCGAACCCGCGGGCTCAGGCAATCCACTCACCTCAGCCTCCCAAAGGCGCGGGATTACAGGCTGAGCCACCGAGCCCGGCTTTCTAAGTGTTTTTAAGGGTCAGTTGTGTATCAGGATCTTATTAGCTCATTACTTCACTGACTGAAACTTGAGAAACAAAGACAACTCATGGGAAAGAATTAAGGATTAGGGTATTTACATGAAAATCAACTAGAGTATAGTTTGGTTTTATTTGTTCTGTGGATTTTTAAAAATTTTAGATTCAGGCTAGGCATGGTGGCACATGCCTGTAATCCCAGCACTTTGGAAGGCCGAGGTAAGAGGATTGCCTGAGCCCAGGAGTTCAAGATCAGCCTGGACAACATGGCAAGACCATGTCTCTACAATAAGTCAAAATTTTTTTAAAAATTAGCTGGGCATGGTGGCAAACGCCTGTGGTTACAGCTACTTGGAAGGCTGAGGCAGAAGAATCACCTGAGCCCAGCGGGTCGATGCTGCAGTGGCCATGATTGTGCCACTGTACTCTAGCCTGGGCAACAGAGTGAGACTCTAATTCAAAAAATAAATAAATAAATAATAAATTTTAAATTCAAAAGGTACATGTGCAAGTTTGCTACATGGATATATTGCATACTGATGAGGTTTAGGATTGTTTTGCATTTTGTAATTATTACTTTAAAAATAGAATTGTAGGTTAAGAATCTTATGTGGCTCTATTGTCCAGTGAGGCAACATTTGCAGAATCCATAGAACCAAAAAAATAAGAAAAAGAAAAAGTTGGACAATTGATTATATAGTACTTGAAGATCAAAAGAACTATTAAACATGTAACCATTACTGTGAGAGCCTCATTGCACAGCTAGCCTACCATTTCAACATTAACACCATCCCACCTCCTATGAAAGCCTTTCCTGACTATTCCAGCACACAGTGATCTCTCCCAAGAACCCATAAAACTTACTGACCCAAAAACGTTTGGCCTCAAAAAAGCATTGAGGGAGTTACTTAATTTGTCCCGTGGCTCTCCTTTCCACAGGACAGTGGTCAGGGCTCTCCTCAGTGGGGTCTGCACTGGACCCTCAGGAGGAAGGCTGGAGTTCATATGTTACCTAGTGAACCACCTTTCCCATCATTCTCCTGCAACACCAAATAGTATTTTGGTGTTTGCTATGTTTTAGCACTAGAGAATAAATAGATTGGGGTGAGAAATAAGCACATCAATGAGCACTCCTCAAAGACATAAAAGTTGTAAAAATGTCCTTGAGGAATGAATGGCAAAAATCTTTACAGGCATAACAGGAAATTTCAAATAGTGCCCATGTTGAATGGAAGTGAGAAATACAGACAGAAATGATTTGCCTGAGCCTAGCTAAGGAAATGGGAGAAATAAAGAAATTTCTAAGACAGTGGTTAGATCTATCTAAATCTTTCATGTAAAATATTGAGACTTTTAATTTAGAAACTATTTCCTGAGCTTCTACTATATGCAGAATAATAATGATGATAAATAACTTTTGAGAGCTTACTAGTTCCTGGGTCTGTTTCCTCTGAGCAGTAAAGTAGTCTTGGACCTAAGCAGAGCATTAAAAGTAGAGGTTGGGAAAGGGGTTTGTTTTATGTTGGCACTAGAGAACAAATGAATTGTGAGTGGGGAAATGAGCATCTCATCTAGTGCTCCTGATAACATGGAACATGCAAAGAGCTGCTTGATAAATAAAAGACAAAAATCTTAACAGACTTCCTTTATACAACCTGTGAATCAGCTCTGATAGTCTCCTCTGTTTTAGGCATCAGAAGTTGAGAGGCAGCTCTCCATGCAAGTCCATGCCCTTAGAGAAGACTTTCGGGAGAAAAATTCGTCAACTAACCAGCACATCATCCGGCTGGAGAGCCTTCAGGCTGAGGTGAGACTTCCCATGCAGCAGTGTTAGAAGGTGGAATGTTTTTCCTATTGGGGGCTCTGTCCTGGGAAACAAAAATTTGCTGTATGTAAAAGGGATTAAAATCTGTAATGAAAGATATTTCTGTGAGAAACTAAATGGGGAACACTTGATCTGTGCTCTTCTGGGCAGCCTGTTGTATAGAAAAGTAACGTTGCTCAGAGTTAACTGCTGAGTATGTTGATACCATGAATGACCTAGATTTTACTGAATATATAGATCCCTTCAAAAATATTCTTGCCAATTCCAAATAGAAGGTGAGGAAAGGCATCCCCCCACCTCTCCATTTCATCTAAGTCCAGTTCAGTCCACCTTAGTAGGGTCTACTATTATTCTCATCTGTAAAATGAGATAATTAGAAGTTTCTATTTCATAGTTGTTAGGATTTGATGAGTTAATACATAAAAAGCACTTTGTATGGTACCTGGAACACATTAATGAAGCATAGGAGAGGCCAAACATGGCAACCAGGGTCTGTGGCCCTGAGTGGGCCAGAGGAAAAAATAAAGTAGCAATGGGGGAACAATACTGTGAGAATCTGGTTGTGGAAGGTGAGTAGGGAGCAAGGGTCATATTACTAGACCAAACAGGTTGCTTCCTGCTTCGTAAATGACCTGAGGATGCTTTTCCTAAAGTCTGTCAATATCTTCTGTTTTCTCCTGCCTCCCATTCCCTTCCTTTCTCCTTTGCTTTGGAATTCCTACTGGTGTTGAGCAGCAGGTTCTTGAAGTAAGTAGAGTTGTTCCAGTGGGGTTTGGCATGCCTGTCTGTGACCATGTGTGTGCATGACTTGCCATTCACCTGTCTCTCCCAGGCTCTCATTTCTTTGAGTTGCCTGTCTTCCTCTTTCCCTCACCTGTTCATTTTTTCTAGACCCTCATGAACCAGGTCATTTCCAGGAATGTTTATTGTCAGGTTTGGTTACAAGTTTCGGGGTGTATAGGATGGGGTGAGGGAGTTGACAGCCTAATGCTGATTCCTTGCTTCATCCATTAACATTGCCACTTTAAAAAGCCAAGCTATAGCCAGGCTCGGTAGCTTAGCCTGTAATCCCACGCCTTTGGGAGGCTGAGGTGCGTGGATTGCCTGAGCCCGCGGGTTCGAGATATGCCTGGGCAACTTGGCGAGACCTCATCTCTACAATAAATCAAAAATGAGCCGGGTGTGGTAGCGTGCGCCTGTAGTTCCAGCTACTTGGAAGGCTGAGGCGGAAGGATCGCTGGAACTCAGCAGGTCGAGGCTGAGGTGGCCACTCCCAGCCACTGCACTTCAGTCTGTGTGACAGAGTGAGACTCCAACTCAAAAAAAAAAAAAAGCCAAGCTATGAAATTGTTCATTTCAAAAAGTATTTCATGTAGCTTGTGAACTTCTACGATTTTTCTTGTTTTTGTTTGTTTGTTTGTTTGAGTCAGAGTCTTACTCTGTCACCCAGGCTGGAATGCAGTAGCATGTTCACAGCCACCCCAGCATCTACCTGCTGGGCTCAGGTGATCCTTCTGCCTCAGCCTTTCAAGTAGCCAGAACTATAAGCACACTCTACGCACACTACCACGCCTGGCTAATTTTTTGATATATGGTAGAGACGAGATCTCACCAAGTTGCCCAGGCTGGTCTTGAACCCCTGGGCTCAGGCAGTCCTCTTGCCTCAGTCTCCCAAAGTGCTGGGATTACAGATTTGAGCCACTGTGCCTGGCCCTAAGTTTTTTTAAGGGTCAGTTGTATATCAGAATCATATTACCTCATTACTTCGCTGACTGAAACTTGGGAAACAAAGATGATTCATGGGAAGGAAAATTTAAAGGTCAGAGGGTATTTAAATGAAAATCAGCTAGAGTAAGAATTCTCTTCACATGGGTAGCTTTGCTTTAGTAGGAAATAGTGGGCCCATTCACAAAAGGGGCTTGCTCCTTTCGGTTCCTTACCCAGGTGCACACTTGAGAGACAGTATTTCTTTGTTTGGCCAGTTACCTGATCTCTCTGGACAAAGGCCACATATTTCATTTCCCCAGGATGGCATTCTATCTGATTGACTGGTGGCCAGAGAAGATCTGTGCTCTAAGAGCAGGATTCTAGTGTAAAGAATAAGAACAACCAAAAAGCAAAGGGAAAGGTGACTCTCAGAGGACCTGAAACAAGTTAGACACTTATTTCAAAATTCCCCTGGAAAGGTTCTGAACTTAGTCCTTAAAACTAACCCAAGTAAAAGCCTTAAGGAGTTGTTATTCAAGCTAGATTATCAGTGTACAGAATATCTTAATCGTGTTAGGAAAATATTTCCAAGCAAGAAGCTAGTTGGGAAATCCATCCACCAGGAAACAGATAAATGGGAGGACCCAGAAGGACTCCAGAAGTTCCCCAAAAGCCAGTATCAATTGGGAAGACTTGGGAAGGTATTCTGGAGCCCCTGAGCAGGGCGGTGTTCTTTAGATGAAGCATCCCTGGCCTTGGGAGCACTGGCTCAGTTTCTCACCCTGCAAACCTTGAGGCCAGAAGAGACTTGGTACCTCTTTCCTCTGTGTCTCTGTTTTCTCACTGAAGGGATCAGACAGACCTTCCTAAAAGAAGATGTATATATATTTATCTTGAGACTAACTATATATGTCTTGAGACTGACTCAGTGTATACAAACTTAGCCTGTTTCATAAAAAGGAGAGAATGTGCTTCTATTTGTAACTTGCTCAGGTAAAAGTTACTTTGAGTAAAGTCAGTTTCACTTGTCCTTGTCATGCTCCTTCCCAGGACATGGGCTTGTGCAGATACTACTTTGCTTTCTGCTCCTGCAAACTTGTTCATTAACTCAGGCACTGGGTCTGTGCTGTGATCTCTAGTGCCAACAGTAAAAGAAAGGACAGAGGGGTGCTGCAGAGGATTTCTTGGGCATTCCCTTGAGCTCATGACCTGAGAAGGTAAAGTCGTACAGCAAGTTAGGTTCACCCCCTATGCATTGTAGGTTTGAGGTAAAGTTGAGGGCAGGCAAGGTGGAGTCCTTCTCTGTCTTATCTCTGGAATTTCCAGAGCACTAGCCTTCCCTTCCTCTGCCTGGCACATTCCAGCTTCCCCAAAGCTCAACTCCACCCTTTCCCAGACAGGTTCCTAGAGGGGAGGGGTTTTCTCTTCAGCTTAGGATTTCACAACTGTTCTCTCAGAGATGGGGCCACCTAGTCCTTGGGCAGAACACTGAGAGACACATGCCTTCATGTTTGGGGGCTACTCCCTCCTTCATACTCATCAGTACAGGTGTAACTCCACACCATTCCTGTGGCTCTCCACCCTTTCAGATCAAGATGCTGTCAGATCGGAAACGGGAGCTGGAACATCGTCTCAGTGCCACCTTAGAGGAAAATGACCTGCTTCAAGGGACTGTGGAGGAGCTACAGGACCGGGTGCTGATCCTGGAGAGGCAGGGCCATGACAAAGACCTACAGGTACTTGGACAGAGAACCTGTCCTGCAGGAGGGCCAGACAAAAGGAGCTCTTAACCATTTAGCCAAAAAGAAAGGGCTGGGAGGCCAGCATCACTAATGGGGCCAGTTGGGAGTAGATGACTCTGAGGCCTCATCATGGGCCCTTTTGTAATTCCTCCGGGCACTCACTAGCTTGGTCTTTTTGGTTCTGCCTAGAGGAAATGCATTGCTACCCACAGGTCATCCCTCCAATGTGTTCTGAGCCACTGGCCCATGGAGCAGTTTCATAGAGTTCTTTCTGGATTGTGGCTGGAACACCAGGAGTGTCATTCTGGCCTCCTAGTATTTGTGAAATCTGCTAGAAGGTTTCAGAGGGAGCCTATGACTCTCTGTACTCAGCTCACAATGCTCTCTGCTGCTGCTTTCCCAGGGTGATGGATTTAGTTGACTGGCATGGAACACAAACCAAGAAGCTGTCCACTGAACACAGCAAGACATATATCCTGCTTCTGCCAGTTGCCAGAAAAGGCACAGACTGACCCCTTTGTGAGCCTAATTAGTTTCTTTTTTTCTTCCTGAAGGAATTTGCTTCATGACCATATTTGTCCTTATTTGGGAACTGTCACCAATCCTTAGCTGAATCCCCAAGCTCACACTTGACAAGAAACAGCCCCCAAAACAAAAAGATAGTAACTCCAGCCTTCCCCAGAAATAGGATGTAGCATCTGCTACCAAGATGCTTTGCTGGGCTGGCCTAGGAGCATCTGGAGCCAGAGACTAGGAGTGCATTGCTTCCCTTTGAGATCCTCTGAGCATGCCAGGGAATACACTTGATTGCGACAGTGACATTTGTGCAGAGGTGGTCGGTCAGGTATACTCAAGCATTAGGTGGGTTCCTGCCCAAAGACCAGCCCACAGAAGGTCTTGCTGGGCTTATAGGTAGGCTGTTTTAAAGCCCTGGGATATGGGGTAACGAAACAGCATCAGGTTAAGATCACTTGTCACTGATACCATGAGCTAAGCTGACATCTGAGTGATGAATCTCTTTGAGGGAAAAGCAACAGCTTTTCTCCTTCCATGTTTTTAGTACCTTCAGCTGGTAAGTTTTCATGTAGTAGGACATCAGTAAATGCCGAATAGAAAATGGTGCTGGCTAAAGCCTCACAGCAGTTTTCAAAATAGAAAGGAGTTTGCTTATTTTTCAAAATCCATGATGATAATAGCTGTGAACATTTGTGCGCTTCTTTACAGGGGACTAGTGCTTTCACATACATCATAAAGCTGAGACTTTGAAAAATGAATGATTTATCCAAAGTCATAGAGTGAGTCCTTGGTCAAATGGACACTGCAACCCTCCCACCTGCCTTATCTGTTGTTCAGTAATAACTTCTTGTGTATTACTTACCTCTGAAAGTCATTGTTTGACCAGCATTTATTATCCCACCAAGCACTCTCCCAGGGGTTGCTGAGATATGGAGCATAGAGAGAAGGAAAAGAAGTACAGAAGAATTTTTAAAACGGCCCCTGCCTGAAAGAAACTTTCAGTTCTTATTTTAAATCAAGAATTGGGAACCTGGGGATAGGGGAAAAGAGCTATGGACTAGTGGACCATTGAGTACATGACTGGCACATTGGGCTATCTGTTCTTTAGCAGCAAGAATTCCAAGTCATGCCGCATATACTTGCTCACCACCTGCACGTCCACTGTCTTCCCATTGGACTTCCTCAAGAATGAGAAGGTGTCACTCACCCAAGGACCTGTAGCAAGTCGGGGAGCAATTCTCACTTTGATTTGGAGAATCAAATCAAACAGAATAGGCTAAATTCTCATCCTTCCTAACTATTTGTAATTCTGTTCCTTCTGTTCATGTGAAACTCTTTTTAAGTTGTCACAAGTTACCAGTGTCCTCCAGAAAGCCCTTTCTATTGTTGAAATGCCCTATACTGATTCAGAAACAAAAATTCCAACTTACTCAGGTAGTAGTTGAATGATCCCAGACCAGACTCGTAAAATGTAGAGCAAATAGCCTTGGAATGTATTTAATCCCATGATTTTAAATCCTCAGACAAGGGTGAGAGGAAGGCTGAGCAGGCAAGGCAACAGGCCTGCCACAACCAGGGGAACCCCCTTTTGATCTCTTTTACTATATAATTGGGGTCTTGCTGTTTAAAACAGATTTTTAAACCACTCATCAAATCTAACTCTGATTTATTTCAGCTGTGAGAATAGGAATAAAAATTATTATTTATTGAATACCAAGAATATATCAAGCACTTTGCTTAAGTCTTGATATTCAGTACATTAAATCATTTTGTCTCTCTAAGGTCTACTAAACTCCCCGGTTTAATACTGAGCTGAGCATTGTACAGATGTGTACAGGGCCTAGTCCCAGTGCATGGGTGAATTTTGTCAGCAGAGGACAGGCCCCACCCACTGTGGGGCGACCTAGGAAGCTGGTAACTTGGAGTCTAGACGTTTCTCTGGCACTGATTACGTATCATTAGGTGAATCACTTAACATCACACCATCTCAGTTCCCTCAGATGAAAAGTGGAGAGCATCCCCACTTTTGCCCACATGAGTATTGCAAGCGTAAGCATAGTGTGCTACACAAACACAAAGCATTTAAAGTCATTCTTATTCATGCATATAAATATGCGTAGGGTTATCTTTGTTATATAAAGAGTGATATTTCTGGCCAGGCGCAGTAGCTTAAGCCTGCAATCCCAGCACTTTGGGAGACCAAGGTGAGAGGAATGCCTGAACCCAGGGGTTTGAGACCAGCCTGGGCAACTTGGCGAGACCTCATCTCTACAGTAAATCAAAAACTTAGCTGGGTGTGGTAGCATACCGGTAGTTCCAGCTGCTTAGAAGGCTGAGGTGGAAGGATCGCTGGAGCTTATTTTAGAGTGTTCTTATATTTAATAGACTCTTCTCTGGCTTGTTTTTTTTTTTCTTTTGCTTATGTCTGTCTGGTTGGTAAATCAGCTATTGAACAATAAATACCGACCTCTCCTGGTCTTTTGTTCTCTGCTGTTATAATTAATTAAGCACCTTTGAGTGTGCATGAGTAATTGAACTAATTTTGTCCATTGCATAAGAACTTGTATTTGTGCTGAACTTCTCCTGCTGAGAGTTGTCTAGAAAATAATTGTGAAGCATTTTGCCAGTTTAACATGCCATTTGTAATTATGCGAAATGCTTCTTAGGAATGCCTTTTTTTTTTTTTCTTTCCTGTAACCCTGATTTTTTTCTTTCTGAATTTCCTCAAAACTGAAGCTGGAGGATATCCCACTGGACCAGGAAATATCAGTGATCCATGGGAACTTTGCAGAGCGGTATTACCAATTCTGTCTGCATTCTCTGGACAGCCAGCTTCCAAAACCTTCCTACAAAGGGCTATTCAAGATCACTGGTGCCAGTAGCCAACCGTTTCCCAGTACTGACAGTGAAAGTGTGGCTTCGAGGGCGCTAAAGGATGGGCTAAAGGCTCTGCAAAACAGCTTGCTCCCTTCATAAAAACTATAGAGCTATGAGTTACTGCCAGTCACCCCTCAGTCTGCATCTCTGTAGTAGCCACAAGCCAACTTGGCCAAGACTCTGGAAGAGACCAGTGGAGTATCCACTCTCTTTTTAATGGAACAGAGGTGACCCCAGAAATTCTATTTTTTAAAAGAATAAATTAGGCCGAGCTCAGTGGCTCAGCCTGTAATCCCAGCACTTTGGGAGGCCAAGGCGAATGGATTGCCTGAGTCTGAAGGTTCAAGACCTGCCCAGGCAACTTGGCGAGACCTCATCTCTACAATAAATAAAAAAAAAAATTAGCCAGGCGTGGTAGCGCGCACCTGTAGTTCCAGCTACTTGGAAGGCTGAGGCGGAAGGATCGCTGGAGCCCAGCAGGTCGAGGCTGCAGTGGCTGGGAGCGTGCCACTACAATCCAGCCTGGGTGACAGAGTGAGACTCCAACTCTAAATAAATAAATAAATTCGTTAATTTAAATTCCAAGAAGTTCTTCTCCCCACTCCTCAAAATCTTTTGGTGGGAGAGAACATAGTCCACAAATATGAAGAGCAGGAAAGATTGTTTCTGTGGAGGTGTGGCATGTAGCCTTGTGCCTATCTGCTAGCAAACCGATGATGATTCTGCAATTAGTGTCTGCTGTATTAAAACCAAGTTAGTAGCCGGGCTCTGTGGCTCAGGCTGTAATCCCGCGCCTTTGGGAGGCTGAGGTGAGTGGATTGCCTGAGCCCGCGGGTTCGAGACCCGCCTGGGCAGTGAGACCTCATCTGTACAATAAATCAAAAAATCAGCCAGGCGTGGTAGCGCGCGCCTGTAATTCCAGCTACTCGGAAGGCTGAGGCGGAAGGATCGCCGGAGCCCAGCAGGTCGAGGCTACGGTGGCCGGGAGTGGCCACTGCACTCCAGTCTGGGCGACAGAGTGAGACTCCAACTCAAAAAATAAATAAATAAATAAATAAATAAAACCAAGTTAGTGATGGAGTCCACATATAAGAGGATAGCATTTAGCAGTTTTGTTTAGGGCAACAGAGAGTGGTGCCCTGTTGTAGACTCCACATGGAAGGGGCTGTAGAGAATGCAGAAGGGTAGGGTTGGGGGGGGAAGTAGCAGCATTGTGAGAGGGAGAGGGAAAGAGACCAGCCCACAAGCCATGACCCCTGCATTGCTGTCTCCTCTCTACTACTGGTGTCATTTCCCTACTCTGAACCTCAGTTTTATCCTGAGATGGTTAGACTCAATCTTTGTGGCCCTGTCAGCTCTAAAAATGGAGGTTATGTGAAAATCTCTTAATTTAAAAATAAAGATAGTCTATGGGAAAAGTCTATAGTATATAATATATATAGTATTTGACTTTCAGAATAGAAGCTATTTGAAAAGCTATCTCAAAGGAATACATGCAAGTAAGTAACTCTTCCCAGTCTTCAGAGAGAACTGAGAAAGAACAAACAGCTTCATGTACCACATGAAAGACTGAAGTTAAACAAGGTAAAAATGTGTATATGAGAGTTAAAACAGAAACTATGGGACTTCCTCTTCAGAGAGATTCAAAATAGGTTAACATCTCTTCTGTCGGGATAAATGGGGTGTAAGGAAAGTGAAAAGAGCCTTGGACTGGGAGTCATGGATCCGTTTCTGCTTCACAAGGGTTTTAGGAAAGTCCCTTTTCACCTGTGGCTCAGCTATCTGATGTGGAAAGTGAGAGGCCAGCCCTAAGGCCTTGCCTTTAATGGTTAGGTAGAGGTGGAAACTCTTGGTATTACTACACAGATGTTATATCACATTGCATCCCTAGCTTCTTTCCAAGCGACCCTTTTGCTCCTTAATCTTTAATGAAAATACACATATAGTAAAGCTTATGGATCTTAAGTGGACAGCCCAGTGAATTTTTTCAAATGTGTACGCCTGTGTCACCACCACCCAAATTAAAGATTTAGACTATTATCAGTGCCCCATAAGGAATATACTGCAACTTCCTCAAAAACTAAACTCCATTCCAACTTTTATCTCTTCTATGTCAATGAAGTTTGGGAACTTTTTATAAATAGAATCATACATTATATACTTTTTTATATCTGGCTTTTGCTCAACATTGTGTGTATAAAATCCATCCACGTTGTGGTATATAATATATTTGTTTTTAATTGTTGTATAGTATTCTAACAAGTGAACATACCACAATTTATTTATCCGTTCTATTTTTATTGGCATTTGGATTTTCCCAAATGTCTCTTGTACACATGTCATTTTTGTTGGGTCTACAGCCAAGAGTGGAACATAGGATGGATTGTATATTTACATCTTGGTCTAAAGCCAAGACTGAATCATAGGATAGATGTATATTTAACTTTATTAGAAACTGCCAAACAATTTTCCAAAGTGTCTGTACATTTTCTTCTCCCATGAGCATAGTTCCACATCCTTATCAACACTTGATATTATTTTTTGTTATTTATGTTAACCATCTTGATGAGAGTCTAATGGTTATCTAACTTTATGTGCCTGTATATATTTGATTTTTTATTTCAGAGGATTTCAAATAGACTAGACAATGGACCAGTGTAGTGAAGCCCCATGCTCCCCATTGCCTACCATTCCTTGGCCTGTCCTGCCCTATCTTTATAATATCCATCTTCTCCTCTTTTGTATTATTTTGAAATAAATCTCAGAATTTGGCTGGGCTCAGTGGCTCAGCCTGTAATCCCAGCACTTTGGGAGGCCAAGATGAGTGGATTACCTGAGACCACAGGTTCGAGACCAGCCTGGGCAACTTGGAGAGACCTCGTCTCTACAATAAATAAAAAAAATTAGCCAGGCATGGTAGCACATGCCTGTAGTTCCAGCTACTTGGAAGACTGAGACAGAAGGATCGCTGGAGCACAGTAGGTCGATGCTGGGGTGGCCATGAGAGTGCCACTGCACTCCAGCCTGGGCGACAGAGTGAGACTCCAACTCAAAAAATTTTTTTAATTTTTTAAAAAGCTCAGAATTTTAATAAATCTGTAAATAAAAAGTACTATGCCGAGCTTGGTGGCTCAGCCTGTAATCCGCGCCTTTGGGAGGCTGAGGCGAGTGGATTGCCTGAGCCCGCGGGTTCAAGACCCACCTGGGCAGCGAGACCTCATCTCTACAATAAATCAAAAAATCAGCCGGGCGTGGTAGTGCATGCCTGTAATTCCGGCTACTTGGAAGGATCGCCGGAGCCCAGCAGGCGAGGCTGCGGTGGCCAGGAGTGGCCACTGCACTCCAGTCTGGGCGACCGAGTGAGACTCCAACTCAAAAAATAAATAAATAAATAAAATAAAAATAAAAAGTACTGCCTTTAAAAAATAACTTTAAAAACTATAACCACAGTACATTATGCCTAAAAATTTAGCAGTATTTTGTTAATATCATCAAATACCCAATGAGTGTTCAAATTTTCAATTGTCTGTATTAGTTAATATGTCTCTTAAGTCTTTTTTTAGTCTCTGGGTTCCTCTTTTTTTTTTTTTCTTGAAATATATTTGTTGAAGAATAGAGTTGTTTGTGCTGTAGAATTTCCCAGATCTGGTTTTTGCCGACTGCATTCTCTGATACAGTCTAACATGTTCTTCTCTCCTCTTTATTTTCCTGTGAACTGGTGGTTGGATCTAGAAGCATGATCAGATTCAGGGTCAATTTGTCCTGGTTTTTGGTTTTGTCAAACCTCAATACCATCTGCTCTCTCTTTGAAAGCTTCACCAAAGCCAGCTGGAACTACAGGAGGTGCGTCTCTCCTACCGACAACTGCAAGTGAAGGTGGAAGAACTCACTGAGGAGAGGAGTCTGCAGAGCTCTGCAGCCACCAGCACATCCCTTCTGTCAGAGATCGAGCAAAGCATGGAGGCTGAGGAGCTAGAGCAAGAGAGAGAACAGGTGCTGACCTTCCTGTTACCCTATAGGCGAGGCAGCCTGGGGGTGCTTGGGGCTCTTTCTCTTTCAGCTGCCAACCTGGCATTGGCTGCAGTCTTGCACTGTACCAGCCTCTTGGCCTGCTGACATAAAGCAGACCCTGTCCAAAGCATGTCCCTCCATTTCCCACCCACCTTGTTCATTAAGGCACTGAGCAGAATTGCCAGAGGACAGACTACCCAGGGGCAGAGCCAAGTCCCACTCACTCTCACCCCCATTTCTCTTAGGAAATGCTTGTTGACTAACAATCAGCCTTACACCTCTTACATTGGCAGAGTTCTAGAGCATTCATAATCCATCCTCTCCATCTAATTGGTTCCTTTCACACTTTTCATAATACCCAGAACTACTCATTTCCCTAATCAGTTTCTGACTCCTACCAAAGAAACTGATTATATAAAGGAGTGCTTTATATGGCAAATGGAAGAGCCTAGAGAACAGGAAAAACAGTAATTGGGAGTCTGAATAGATGTACTGGACCCAGAATAAGTATCTCAATTTCTTCAGGCACTATTTTTTTTTTAAAGAACAAAAAAAATAACAAAAATAAAACCCTTTCTTAGAAAGGTTACGTATTGGATACAATGTTCAATATTTGGGTGATGGGTACTCAAGAAGCCCAGTCCCCACAATTATGCAGAATACTCACGTGACAAACAAACATGCATGTTACCCCCTGAATCTAAAATAAAAATTAGGAAAAAAACCAAAACTTTCTCCTAGAACTGGTGTCTTGGTTGCCCACATTTTGGGTTCAGATACTAGAAAAAGATAGCCAGGTATGGTCTTCTTTAGAATCCATAATCAAGAAAAATTCTCTGTGGAACAGCTGAGACTGCAGCTCTGGGAAGCCTACTGCCAGGTTCGCTATCTCTGCTCACACCTTCGAGGTAGTGACAGTGCTGACTCAGCAGTCTCCACGGACTCCTCCATGGACGAGTCTTCAGAAACCTCATCCGCCAAGGATGTGCCAGCCGGCAGCTTGCGCACTGCCCTCAACGAGCTTAAGAGACTGATACAGAGCATTGTGGACGGCATGGAGCCTACGGTAAGAGGCCAGTCTGAGAAGGTCCTTACCCTTTAGGATCTGGCTAGTGGGAGTTTAGAACCTACTGCAGAAGGTGAGGTCAACTCTAGAACTGAAACCCTATAAAATATCTGTAAGAATTTCTTCTGAGCCGTATTGTTTGAGAGCACTGACTACTGGTGTGATGAGGCAGAGGGACTGAGTGCCCAGGAGTTATCTGCAGACACTGGGTACAAATGGAGCCCCTTTCTCCAGATAGTGATGTACAGACAATGGTGGCCTCCAGTTTAAGAGCTTTCCTATGAAACTTTGGATTTAGAAGTTTATATCCAGGTAAAAACTGCTATAAATAAACAAACTGAAAAGATTGAAGCTTCTGCCATAAGAATATAAGTGAGCACAAGTAGTTGGGAAGATCAGCTCCAAGAGCCTTTTAGAGTTCTAGAGACATGGCCCACCTGTGGAGGAGAGGAATGTTCTCATGAATATTCTGGGAGGACTGACATTTTTTTCCAGCTTCATGACAAATTTATCCCTGACGTACTTTCCATTTAGACTCCCTCCTATAAAATAGTGTATCTTTCTACACATACTGGATGAAGTAAGATGGAGGGCAGCTGTTTCTATCTGATCATGCTGTGTTGATTTGTGGGATGTATTGTAGTATGAGGCCAGATCACTGTGGGAGAAAGGAGCTGTCAGAGTGAGGTGTGCTGTTCCTGCCTCACAGTTTCCTTTCCCTAAAGCCTGAAACAGAAGTGAACATCTAGCTATTGCTTGCAGGTTGAAATTGAGCGGTCGCTCTCCTTAACGGCTTTTTTTCCCCCTGCTTTGTCTCTCCCTTCTTTTTCTCCCTTCCCGTCTCCCCTACTATCTCTCTCTTCCCATACCACCTCTCCCTCTCCTTTTCCTCTCTCCTTTTTATCTCTCCCCACACTAACCATCTTTCCACCCTACTTCCTATCTCTCCTCCACCGTCACCATCTCTGGCTGACTCTCTTTCTTTTTGCTGTCAGAGCTCCCGGAGACTTGATGATGATTCCTTAGAAGAACAGATAAGGCAGACCAGTGAGGACTCGAGAGCCCTAAGGGAGCTCATGGAGGGAGAGAGGGGTAAACTGAGGCAAAGCCTAGAAGAGCTGCAGCAACTCCACAGTCAGGTGAGCACCCCTATCTTCAGTCCAGTGCAGGGGATGTGCATGAGTCCCCTGACTCTCTTGGGACCCTTGTGAGTGTATCTCTCCCACTTCTTTTTGAGAAGCAGTTCTCCAACAAATCCTCAGGGAACAGTGACCTGAAATTGAGGTGAGCTGGTGTCTTCAACAGAAGAACCCAGTCCTCTAGTTTAGCCCAAAGTAAAATTGGCAGGGATAAGAATAGCTAGTTCTCCATTTCCTCCAGTGACACCCTGCCTTACGCAGAGCCAAAAGTTAGTCTAACTGGTAGATACTGACCGTTTAAAGTGCCACCTACGGATGATTTTTCAGCAGCTTTTGGGCAGGGAAGTTTGCAAACCAATGATCAATTGATCTTTACAGAATTGTTCCCTCTTTCATCACCTCTATCAGTCTGTTTTTCAGCTTTAGAAGCACTTATTGCTGCCCTCACTATTCCTTTCCTGTTTGATCCTGATTTCATCTCTGTTGAGAACACTGGAGAAGGACATTTATATTTGAAAAATGTTAAAGGATTTAGGAGAAGCCCTACCCAGAAAGGAGCTTCTGAAATCTATCCTAGGAGATAAATAAAGTCTCTTCCTTTTGACTATGTATACAGGTTCTATCCTACTTGGGAGTAGGATTGGGGGAGCACCAAACAAGCAACATTTTTAAACCCTTCTCTCCGCCCCTAGCCTGTTCCTCTCCTTTCCTTGCCCAAAACTATTCATCCCTTACCTCTGCATGAGAATTACGCAAGATGATATTTAAGCCTGGCTTTCCCTTCTGTCAGTATTTCTTTGTTTCTTCTCTTTTCTTCTCCTTTTTTTTTTTTTGGAGTTGGGGGCTCATTCTGCCACCCAGATTGGAGTGCACAATGATCATGGCTTACCTCAGCCTCAACCTCTCGGGGTCAGGAGATCCTTCCATCTCAGCCTCCCCAATAACTGGAACCATAGGCATGTGCTACCACACCCGGTTAATTTTTTTATTTTTTTGTAGAGATGAGGTCTCACTATGTTGCCTGGTCTTAAACTGCTGAACTCAAGCAGTCCTCCCACCTTGGCCTCCCAAAGTGCTGGGATTACAAGCATGAGCCACTGTGCCTGGCCTCAGTCAGTATTTCTTATGTTTAAAATCCCTTTATAGAAAGAAACGTCTGTCTTTTTTGGGTCATCCTATTAAGTCTTCCCAATGTTATTTTCTTGAAAAATATTAGGAGACCCACCTACATCCATTACTCTTCCTTCTGTTAGTGACTATATAACAGGACAGAAAGATGCTGTTTAAAGCTATGGCTTGTTCCCGGCCAAGCCCTGGGGAGTAGGGCTGGCAGCCATAGACATTTTCCCCCCTAAAACATAAGATCCTCAGAAGGTCATTTGGCCAGGGAGTGACTCAGACTTAGAGACAGATTTTCCAAACTGGGAGAGTAAAATACAAGAGAAAAGCCGGGCTCAGTGGCTCAGCCTGTAATCCCAGCGCTTTTGGAGCTTGCGGTGAGTGGATTGCCTGAGCCTGAAAGTTCGAGACCTGCCTAGGCAACTTGGCAAGACCTCATCTCTACAATAAAATAAAAAATTAGCCGGGCATGGTAGCGCACGCCTGTAGTTCCAGCTATGGAAGGCTGAAGCGGAAGAATTGCCGGAGCCCAGCAGGTCAAGGCTGCATTGGCCGGGAGCGGCCACTGTTCTCCAGTCTGGGTGACAGAGTGACTTCAACTCAAAAAAAAAAAATATGCAAGAGATAGTTGGATCTAAAAATTCTTTGACTTAATAAAAAGTTTATTTATTTTAAAACCCATTTAAATTTCATTGGGGTGCTGCTTCTTATCAGCTCTTTGATATTGACTGATTTTTTGTTTTGACTAGGTTGTCTTGCTTCTCAGAATTATAAAACTATAAATTCTCCAGAAACAAAGTGTCAGTTGCTAAAAGTCCAGCGTAGAACTATTGAGGAAGCCATCTCCAACTGGAAATATTTCTTAGCAGTTCAGCTAAATACTGGCTGAGGCCATGGATTCCTTTTCATATTGCTCCCAAACAAATGGTCGCACTCATGTCCCACACAGTATAGAATTGGGCCGCTCCTGGAGGCCATTTCTTCCCAAATGCTCAAAGCAGATCTTTTAGCCATGCTGTATCCACCAAAACTGCTCCATAGGAATAACATTGACCTCCCCAGGCAGTGGGTGCAATGCAGATTGAGTTCCAGAATGACTGTAGAAATTGTAGCCATCACAATGGGCATGGTGTTCCTTAGTTGAGCATACTTCTGACCTACATCCTTTCACACCCTGACTGTGGTCACCACTTCCCAACTTATCTGTCTTCTCCCAACCAACCCACACTCACATGATTTGGACTGATCTGATCTTCCTTAAGTGTGACATGAAAAGGGGATACCCCTGTGTGCCTGGTACTGTGCTAGACCCTGAGAGACACAAGATGAATGTGCCAGACCACTGCATTCCAGGACTTTACAGTGTCTTAAGGACAGTCAACCATCTCTGGACCCTTTTGGGGGTAGGACACAGATGAGGTTAGGGGGGACTGAGGTTCTAGGAAACAGCTCCTAGACCAGGCTCAAGCCTCAACTGATGGAAAAGCCATGATCAGAGCCTGCTATTTTTCTACCGAAGAATGTTCTTTTATCTCCTAAAAACTAGGCCACAGGTCAAAGATGTGGGACCTGGAGGTCCTAAATAAAGGAGAGACCAAGTATAATTTGACAGATAGTTATCTGTTTGAGGCAAAATCCATAGCCAGACCTGAACACTTGCCTGTGTCCATTATTGTACCTGGGAAACACAAGTCTCTCGTAGCATGTCATGCCCCCTCTGCGTCTCCTCTGCATCAGTGGCAAAGAACTGCCTCCCTCCTCTATTCTCCACAGGTCACGTGGCTTGCCTTCACTTCTGGTACACATGGGGCAGGTGTTACAAGGCAGGGAAGATCTCTGAGTGATTAATCTGTAAGCTATGAAAATTGGTTATCTGTGAGGCCCTTAGCTGATTCTCAAGCCAGTAACTCAAGTTGCGGGAGGCTCAGTAAGAAGTACAATCCTAGTTCTGTTTGGATTTTTCATGCTCGACTAGAGTACTAGCCAGTTACTCCAAAAGGGGCATAAAAACACAGAGAAGGGGTACTGAGAGCATGTAGGGCTTCACTAATCAAATCTGGATGGCTTCTCCTCTATAAAATCTCAACATGTCCCTCTCCTCCATTCTCTTAGCTACTGCCCTACTTCGGACCTACATCTTTTCACACCCTGGCTGTGGTCACCACTTCCCAATTTATCTGTCTTCTCCCAGCCCACCCACCCTCACAGGATTTGGATTGATCTTCCTGAAGCGTGACTTAAAAATGGGACACCACTGACAAGTTCTGGGTGAATTCCCATAATCAAATGATGGGAAGTCTCTGGTCCTAGTAGCCACATGATCTGGCTGCCTTCTAGCCATCCAGCCTCCTTCCCTCTGGTTTTCCTCTTGTCCCCTTTTGTTTTAGAGAGCTGAACATAGGATATAAAAGGACAGTGGCACATGCTCCCTACACTTCACACATCTAGGTCCTCTCTCTAGCTTTCTCTCTGCTCGAAAGGCCCTTCCCTTCCATTTGCTCAGACCTTGACCCTACTCAGCCTTCAAGTTCCTGATCAGACTTCGCTTCCTCCTTGAAACCCTCTTGATTCCCTTTACAAAGCACCCCTGGCTCTTCCTGGTCTTGGGTACTCTGCCTCACATCTCATCTTCCTGATCAAACCATAAAATCTATTAGGGCAAGCTCAAGATCTGATTTAGATTTATCTTCTAAAGTGTCTAGCACAGTGCCTTGCTTAGAATAGACAGTTAAATGTTGTTGAATGAAAGAACAAATAAAGCCCCAGATATATGACTTCAGGATATTTTCTTTGATGCTATTTAACTGTGAGGACACCTACCTTATTTGAGAAAAGTGAATCTGGGGGATGTATGTAACCTAAGTCTATGTGTAAACAAGCCAGATCCATTTCCCTGACAGCAGCAATTATGTCCTGCCTCAGGGGAGTGAGGAAGTGAGAGTAAAGCTTATAAACCTATGCCAGGCACTGCGTTGGGCCCTTGATGTTATTTATCTTGTTTTGTCCTCACAACAACTTAGTGGTGAGGAATAGTTATTTTCATTCCTGCTTTTTATGAAAAGTATGTACAGGTCAAAGAGGGTAGGTCCCGTTTTATCTCTCTTAAGGCATATAGCTGGTAGGCTCTAGTTTGATCAAGTTTTCCAGGCCAAAATAAAAAGTTCTTCTGGAGTTTTATCTGGAGCATATTAAAGGTTGGCATTTCCTGCCTAGCATGTAGTTTACTTGTCCCTTACTCATCTGACTGGCTGACCTGAGGCCATGCCACAGCTCATTTGGTTTGTGAAGAGATCTGGCTGTCTCTGCCAGGTGATTTCTTGATCTTGAGTTCTGGCCTACCAGACTACAGAGCCTGCTGGTAAATAGGGTGAGGCTGGGCTTCTCACCTGGAGCTTTGTCTGCTCAGGGCTGTATGCATATACATACCAGGTCACTGTAGGTGCTTCAGCGTGTTCTTTCCTGAGGCTTCCAACCCTATTCACTCAGCTGTCCCCACCAGGAAAGCTGCTGCTTTGCTCTGTTCTACATACAGAACTTCTGACCCTAATGTTCCCTATCAGACTCTGAAGAGTACAAAATTTATTGTTCATGATGGCAACAAATTGTCCTTCTATCCCTCTTTATTGTTGGGTGTCCCATGAATTCCTCCAGAGTGGCTGCTACACCAGGGGCTGGCAACTCTACTGTCTCAGTCTGGGGAGTTTGATCTTCAGCCTTAGTCCTAGGGCCTTTGCTCAATTTTATTCTGTCTGAAGATGATTAGATCTGGGACTTGAAGAACAGAGGAGTATACCATAAAGGTGATTATTTGTCCTCTTGTGGGAGTGAGGCAGACCTGTATGAATGGATCCTCCCTTGGAAAAATGTCAAAGCATGTGTAATATGTAACATAAGGGCAGGGTCAGGTATCCTGACTCATATCTGATCTGATCAACTGAAAAGAAGGGACTCCTACCCTTCCATTATTCCGTAAATAGTTATTGAAAGCTCTATCAGGCAGAGTTTCTGGTTGCAAACAGAAGAAATTTTCTCAACTTAAGCAGAAAGAGAATATATTGATATTAAATCTGATAGCTTATAGAATCAACAGGAAGGCAGGGGAACTTAGCTTGGAACAGGAAGGAGTCATGGGAAAAGGACAACAGAAACAATGTGCCACCCTTGTAAATAATTTCCCATTTGCCTATGGCTTTGCTTGACTCTCAGAGCACCAGTCCCTGGTGGGGGATGTGACTGGCAAGTTTGTTCACCTGCCCATGCTGCCTGGGAAAGGAAATGTCTATGCTCCCTTGGCTTTCTTAGTGGGAGATTGGGCCCTGTCTCCCACCAAGACTCTCACAACCAAGAGTGTCACCAAAATAGGAAGAGATTTTTGGATGATATCTAGCCAAAAAATTACAATTGTCCACTGCACAAATGTTTTGGGACTAAGCCCCATATGTGGTCAGGCCCTAGGATACACAGAAGGCTATGGCATGCTTTCTGCTATCATAGAGATCGTGGTGTACACAGGGTTACTATACTGAGGTAGGATAAGCTGTCATCACTGATGGAGCTGCTAGGAGGGGTGCCTCACCGCCAAAAGATGACTCCCAGGTTGGACATGAAGGCTTATAGGCTGTGGTGCCCTTCACTGATGCATGGATCACAGACAAGGTAACAGGTTTGAAGTGAAAGATAATAATGCCATTTAGGTGTCAAGATTCCCTGTGGCTTTGACCTGGGGAGCTGAGTGAGGAAGAATGAAAGAAAGCAAGGCTGCGCCATCTCCTCTCAGAGATGGGAGCCAGATCCCATGCTTTGGAGCCACTCAGGATCCATGTTGAGTGAAAGATGGCTGGAAACAAAACTGGAGTCCCTACCCCCAAAAAACCTGTTTCACTATGCATATCTGGTCTTTCGTTAGTTACGGCAGTGCCTTAAGGTGAAAGAGGTGGTGTGGTATGCTGAGGGGAATCTGGCCTGTGACTGCAGGTCCAGGACTGAACATCCCCCAGCCTCCTTGCCACTGAGCTCAAGCTCAGTAAAAGGAAGAGGGGCCCTCCTTTGGAGCAGGACAGCAGTGAGATGCTATCAGTCTACATCCACATGGATACCCTTGGCCTTCCTGAGGTTTCTTTGTTCCTTTTTCCCTCTTGGAGGGAAAACCACCCCAGGCTAGCAGCAGTGCTGTCATCATGTTCATTAGTCTTTGGTCTCCTGTTAGGTGACACTGCTGAGTGTGGAGATGACGGCACTAAAAGAGGAGAGAGACCGACTCAGAGTGACATCTGAAGACAGGGAGCCAAAGGAGCAACTTCAGAAGGCCATCAGGGACCGTGATGAGGCCATTGCAAAGTGAGTAGGAATGGTTTGTTTAATTCATTTTTAAAATAAAGTTGAGAAGATAGGAGATTGAGTATATGCTCAGTTTTAAAAATTAAATCATACAGAAAAATACAAAAGTAAAAGTTTCCCTGCTACCCACCCATACCCCAATCTCATCCTTCTCTCCAGGTAAACACTACTGCTGACAGCTGAGTGTGTATTTTTTGCAGGTCTTTGTATTATGCCTATGTAGGTGTAAATGCAGTATAGTTGTTGGATATTTTTAAACATCAATGGGTTGATATTCTACATATCTTGCTTTTTTATTTTCTTATATCTTGAGAGCTTTCAATTTCAATATATATCTCTACCTTATCATTTTTTAGTTTTTTGTTTTTTATAATGGACACTTCCAAGCATATAGAAAAGTAGAAAAACATAAATGAACCCCTATCTACCTATCTCTCAGCCACAATACTAATCAACATATGGCCGGTGTTATTTCATCTGTATCTCCCACTTTCTCCACCTCCCCATTGGATTATGTTAAAACAAAAGACATGCCTGAGTTCAGGAGTTCGAGACCAGACTGGGCAAATTGGCTAGACCTTGTCTCTACATTAAATCAAAACATTAGCCAGGTATGGTAGCACACACCTGTACTTCCAGCTACTTGGATGGCTGAGATGAAAGGATGGCCTGAGTCCAGCAGGTCAAGGAGCGTGCCACTGAACTCCAGCCTAGGCAACGGAGTGAAACTCCAACTCAAAAAGAAGAAAAAAAGAACACAAGGCATAGTTTCATCTCATCTATAAACATTTCAGTATATATCTCTACCAGAAAGACTTAAAAAAAAAATACAACCATAATACAATGATCACACTTGGAAAAAATAATAATTTCTTAATAACATCTAGTATCGAGTCAGTGTTAGAATTTCCCTAGTTGTCCCATAAATATATTTTTATAATTGATAGAATCAGACTCCAAAGTCTACATATCCCATTTAATTGATATGTCCCAAAAGTCTGTAACACTTTCACTCCCAACTTTTTCTTTTTCATATAGTATTTATTTATTGAAGAAATTGGATCATTTGTATCTTAGTTTTTCTATGTTCTGGGCTTGACTGCATAGCGTCCATAGTGACATTAACATTTTCCTCTGTCCCCTGTGTTTCCAATAAACTAGGTTTAAAAAAAAAATAATGTTCTGGGTTTTCTTTAACAGAAGAAATGCATAGTAGCATTCTCTTACATTCAAAAACTTTGGCAGAGCTGGGCTCAGTGGCTCAGCCTATAATCCCACGCCTTGGGAGGCTGAGGTGAGTGGATTGCCTGAGCCCGCGGGTTCGAGACCTGCCTGGGCAACTTGGTGAGATCTCATCTCTACAATAAATAGAAAATTAGCCAGGCATGGTAGCGTGCACCTGTAATTCCGGCTACTCGGAAGGCTGAGGCGGAAGGATTACTGGAGCCCAGCAGTTTGAGGCTGCAGTGGCCGGGAGTGGCCACTGCACTGCAGTCTGGGCAACAGAGTGAGGCTCCAACTCAAAAAAAAAAAAAGCTTTGGCAGTCCATGGGGGGAAAAAAACATATTCACATAGTCCCACCCTCTTGTAAATTATATTTTTAGTATGCTATGCAATTAGCCCCTAAACACTGAATATGAGGAGATAGTTACCAAAAATGTGCCTACTTTTGAACCTTATGAAACATTAATAGCAACATTTGTACATCATTTTACTGTTTACAAAACACTTCCATCCTTTAATCCTCCCAGCCACAGTAAGAAGTAAACATTTTTAATACCAATTTTACAGATGAGGAAGCTGAGAAATACTTTCCCAGGGTCATAGCCAGCAATGACTCACTAGCCTCCATCTCAGGTCTTCTGACTCCTGTCTGTCTGACATCCTTTCTCTTCAGCTGCACTGCTGCTTTTCAGGATGCTAAAATGAGCTTCTTTGAAATGATTTGTGAATAAGATAGTATATACCTTTAAAAAAATAATGAGACCGAACACAATAGTTCAAGCCTATAATCCCAGCACTATGGGAGGCTGAGGTGAGAGGATTACTTGAGTACAGGGATTTGAGACCAGCCTGGGCAGCTTGGTGAGACCTCATCTCTACAGTTAAAAACAAAAAACAAAAAACCAGCTGGGCATGGTGGCACGCAATTGTAGTTCCAGCAACTTTGAAGGCTGAGGTGGAAGGATCGCCTGAGCCCAGCAGGTCAAGGCTGTGGTGGCTGTCAACATGCCATTGCACTCCAGCCTGGGCAACAGAGTGAGACTCTAACTCAAAATAATAATAATAATAATATGACAGACATTTTAATTTCTGACTTTAAAATTCTTCATACTCTAAACTTTCCCCTTCTCACTTTCACACACTTTTCCCTCCCTTCTGTTCTCTCTAATAACTTTCATCATCTTCATTTCTGTTTCACCTCTGGGTCCCCTTTCCTATCTGGTCAGAACATCCTATCAGGTTGTCTATCAATTTCTAGTTCTTTCATGGAATTGTTCCAGGGAAGCTCACATATCTATGCATCTTTGCCACTTGAATTCCCTGTACTACATTTAGTTAGTGGATGCTCGAGTAGCAATGTGATAGAAAGGGAAGGGGCATACCTTTATGAATAACAAAGGGTGAAACTGTGTGATACAAATGGTAAAATTAAGATGCTAATTGTGGAAGCCCACTGAAAGTAAAAAGCAGAATGAAGGTAGAAGCTCACACAGGTTGGTCACCTTTTCTCAGCTAGACAAGCAGAAGAGGCTGAACATTAAGATCTGATCTGGCGCGCGCCTGTAGTTCCAGCTACTTGGAAGGCTGAGGCGGAAGGATCGCCGGAGCCCAGCAGTTCGAGGCTGCAGTGGCCAGGAGCGGCCACTGTACTCCAGTCTGGGCGACTGAGTGAGACTCCAACTCAAAAAATAAAAAATAAAAAAAAAGATCTGATCTGAACATATTCTATCATCAGCATGGGAGGTGGGAGATACAACCAGAGAAAGTTTCAGGATGCAGGAGAGAAGAAAAGTCAAGTTGTCCCGTCCCCCTCCCTTAAACGTAAGTAAAACCTAGCTCTGCCACCTTGTGAGGAGACTACCAAGTTTACGTGAAACTTTGTAATTCATGCCCTTCCTGCTTTAGAGGAGGCCTAGTTAATACCCTAGTCTGACTGATCAGATTTGCAAATTCTCCTCCCTGGAAGGATACCCCCAATGGGGAGAACTCTGGAGTGGGGGACCCTGCCCTTCCTGGACTTCCATAGAACAGAGACAGCTGGGTAGGTTCTTTATCCCTTAGAAATGAAATTTTTGGTATATAAGAACTGAGACAACAGACTTCAAGGAATCATTTAAAGGAGAAACCATATCCATATTTGTAGAGGACCTTAATTTTACAAGATGCTTTCATATGTATTTCTCTCATTCTCAATCTTGGTTGCACATTAGAATTATGTGGGAAACTCCCCAATGCCAGGGCCCTCCCCTGAAAAATACAATCTGAATTGTAGGAACTGGGGCCACTTTTTACCCCATGATTCTAATACATAGTCGGGGTGAGAATACTTAAGAAAAATAACTTCCCTGTCTTCACTGAGCTGCAGGCACCTTAAGGTGTACCTTATCCTATGCAATAGATGAGTTTTGGGAAAATTAAGTAGCTGTTTTATCTCAAGTGAAAAGCCTTCAACTAAAAAATGTATCTTGGGTTAGCAATCTGCCTTACAAAAACAAAATGTCAATTACTACTGGCTTCATTTTTTTTAAAAAAAATCCTTTTAGACCTTGGAATTATTACTTTGTTAAAAATTTGATTAATGCCGGGGCTCGGTGGCTCCGCCTGTAATCCCGCGCTTTGGGAGGCTGAAGTGAGTGGATTGCCTGAGCCCGCAGGTTTGATACCCGCCTGGGCAACTTGGCGAGACCTCATCTCTGCAATAAATACATAAAACAAAAAATCAGCCGGGCGTGGTAGCACGTGCCTGTAATTCTGGCTACTCGGAAGGCTGAGGCGGAAGGATCGCCGGAGCCCAGCAGGCGAGGCTGCGGTGGCCGGGAGCGGCCACTGCACTCCAGTCTGGGCGACTGAGACTCCAACTCAAAAAAAAAAAAATTCGATTAATATACTGACCAGCGACTTCTGTAGCTGTGCCTTTTTTTGAATGACGGGCACGAAGACTGCTTAGTGGTGAACACATGTTCCAAGGATGCAGTGTGGCCAGGATACGGAGATCGGCCAAGCGGACCCTGCTTCGGGGACTTCTAGGGAAGGAAGGAAACGCCCCCTCACGCCCCCCACGGCCCCCACCCCCCGGCTGCACCTCGCTGCTGGTCACCGGGCGGCGTTAGCACATTCTAGGGCTCCTGGCTGCTCCGGGCGCCACCTGCTGGGAGATACCAGAAGCTCATGAGGTGCCCTGGGTTCCTCCGGACCCCCCGGGGGGGCGGGCTGGAGGGGGCGTCCGTGGCAACCGGCACCGCGCGAAGGTTTCCGCCGTTTGCCCTTAGCCAATAGCAGTGGGCATGACCGAGGCAGCCTGAGGCATCTGGGACCCCCCACCCCGCGCCCATTGGACAGGCTGAGTCCTGGTGCAGCCGCAGTGGGCGGGGCTGACGCTATGCCCGGGTTGTCTGGAGCTGAGCGGCTTCTGTACGGAAGGCGGGCGAGGAGCTGTCTGCGGTGTGCGAGCAGGTGACTAATTGCTCGGTAGACATGAGGCCAAAGAGGAAATGCTGGTCGCGGCGGTGGCCTGGCACTTTGCAAATGGAGCCCACCTGCTCCTCCTTCCGGCCGCACTTAGGTTAGTGCAGGCTCGAGCTGGGTGACGTCTGCAGGCGAATCCTCTAGCTGCCTTGGCCGCTGCACGTTGGCTGCTGGTCCTGTGCGCCGAAGACGCTTTTGTTAGCGTTGCTGTTTGAGTGCCTGGGGGAGCAGTTGAAGGCAAGAGCTAAACATGCGTTTTCCCAGCTGGGTAACTGGGGCCATCTCTGCAGAGGTCCTTCCACTTTCTATTCCCATTATCCTACCCCGAAGAAAATTATTTTCCTTTGCATTGAACAGCTGTGACTTAGGATCATTGGGAAAGACAAAGTAATACGTGAAGGGTACACAAAATGTGAAAACAAAATGCAAAGTGTTGGAGGGGAGTTACCTGTCAGTGATCATCACCCAGAGATAACCAATTATACAATTTTGTGCATGTTCTTCAACACATAGGCAGTTTTTGTTTTACCAAACGAGTGTCCATCCTGCTAGATCCTGTTTTCTGGTGCTTTTCTCCACTCAGCGATACGTTACAATAAATACTCTGCATCATAGCTTTTATTTTTTTATCGGCAACTGGACTCCATCATAAAATTTATTACCAGTTTCCTAATTGTGGGATGCCTTGATTAGCTAAGCTATGATGACCACCATTGTGTGGCTACAGTTGCACAAATCTGTATCTTCAGGCTTGTTCCCTAAAAGGGTGAGCATCTAATCAAAAGGAGTCCCTCCCTATAGCAGGACAAGGTCCCCCACTTTCCAGTGGGGCCTGGCCTTTTTGGGGATTGATGAGTAACTCTTTTGTGCTGTGTGAGGGTATTTGATCTCCTCTGGGTTCTGATCTGCATTTTAGTGTTGGCCTCTTTCAACCTTTGTTTCTTCATCTGTGAAGTGGGAGTGACAAATAATTATTTCAGATTGATTATGGAAATTGGGAGACTATATGTCAAAACAGTTGTAAACTAACCTTCAAGCAACATCGTTACTGTTACTATTTGTTACAAATTTGAGGTTAGAGCCTGTTTTCTCATCCTATGGACTCCAGTGCCCCAAGTAAAAAGCTGAGGTGAGTGGATTGCCTGAGCCCGCGGGTTCGAGACCCGCCTGGGCAGCGAGACCTCATCTCTACCATAAATCAAAAAATCAGCCGGGCGTGGTAGCGCATGCCTGTAATTCCGGCTACTCAGAAGGCTGAGGCGGAAGGATCGCCAGAGCCCAGCAGGTTGAGGCTGCAGTAGCCGAGAGCGGCCACTGCACTCCAGTCCGGGTGACAGAGTGAGACTCCAACTCAAAAAAAAAAAAAAAAATCAGATGTTCACCCTGGCTTGTCTGTTCTCAGGAAGAACGCTGTGGAACTGGAACTCGCCAAGTGTAGGATGGACATGATGTCTCTGAACAGCCAGCTGCTAGATGCCATTCAGCAAAAACTGAACCTCTCGCAGCAGCTGGAGGCTTGGCAGGTAAGCGAGAACCCTGAGACCAACGACGAGTAATTATTCCAGGGGAAGTCTCTGAAACCAGGCAGAGTATGAGAAGTGTTTTCTACCAGAGGGTCCCACATGACTGAGTGAACAGTAACCCCAGTCTTTACCTGGCAAAATCCAGAGCTCATGTTCCCAGTCCCTAGGGAAGAATGCCTAATGATGCTCTTGAGAGCAGCAGTCCCCAGGCTGCTGCTTGGAGATATAAATGACCTCCAGGCTTGTCATGGGGCCCTCTGTCAGCTGGTCATCTGGGCCTTGCTTCAATGACAAAGAAACAGCTGGTTAACATGGAAGGCCCCGGAAGCCCTACATGAAGATTCACAGCTGGATGCAGTGCAGCCTCCTTTTTCCAAAGGGCACTGTGCTGGTGTAAGCCACAGGGAAAATGAGTCAATGTATCTGTCTCTAAGAGCACTGTTTTCAGGGCCCATCATGACTCCCTACTGGGTGGGGCTGTGACTGGCTTCTTGCTGGTGAGGGTGAATTAATACAATTTCAGGACGTGGGTTTAACCATTAATGTTTCTCCCCGAGAGATCCTGACCAGACAAATAAAAAGCCCCTGTGGCCTGCAAGGGGAGCCCCTTACGATGGACAGGTGGTCGGTGACTGTTCCTCCCAGGGCCCTGTCGGGCTGGCAGCCGGAGAGCTGGCCCCACCTGAGTGTGGTCCCTGGCTCCTCCGCTCTTGCCCAGCTGCCAGCTGGCCCCGCCCCGGCTTACTGCCGTTCTCTCTCTTCTCTCCTGGCTACAGTTTGCTTCCTCAGGGCTTTTTACTATCTGGCTCCTTTGGTTTCTGATCTAGTGGCCTTTCTCAGTTCCCGTATCAACAGCTTTAGTTGTACACCCCTCCTGCCTTTGAGGTGAGATTGAGCCCCACATCCCATTCCACCCCACCCCCACCTCCTGCGCGCTGCCATCGCCGTGCTGCCCTGCTGCCTCCTCTCATGGCCCACCGTGTTCTGTGTGCCGGAGCCCGGCGTCATTCTGTGCAGTGTGGCATGCCCTTGAGCCCAGCCTTCCTCCTCCCATCACTGTCGTGTCCAGTGAGCTCCTCGGCCGCACAAAGCCCAGAGCTGACAAGCTGACCCTGGTTTCTTGGTGCTCCCATAAGTGGCTCTTCTGCCCACTGAAGGAAATAGCAGGCGTGGCTCTAAGATGGGGTTACCTTGGTAGATCCGATTGCTTGAAGTTTAAAAATGCCGTTTGCGATGTGCCAGAAAAAACACTGGCAGCTTTTTCTGAAGGGCCCATTAGCACTCCCATGTATTTGACATAGATTTGGCCCAGTGTGGTGGCTCATGCCTATAATCCCAGTGTTTAGGAGGCTGAGGTGGGAGGGTCCCTTGAGGCCAGGTTCGGGACCAGCCTGGGCAACATAGTGAGACCCCATCTCTACCAATAAAAAGTAAAAAAAAAAATTAGCTGAATGTGGTGGCACATGCATGTAGTCACAGCTACTTGGCAGGCTGAGGCAGGAGGACTGCTTGAGCCCAGAAGTTTAAGGTTATGGTGAACTATGATGGCACCACTGCACTCCAGCCTGGGCTATAGAGCAAGACCCTGTCTCAAAGAAACAAAACAAACAACACAGTTTTGCTGAGCACATCCTAAGTGCAGAGCACTGTGCTAAGGGCTCTACACTGGGGCCTTGGAAGTAGGACCATTATCAACAAATACCTGGCACGGTGTCAGCTCCGAGAGGCAAGTGGACCAGGGGGATGGGAGGGAAGGGAGGAAGACACGTGGAGGAGTGCCATAAATGAGTTGAGTCTGAAGGACAAGGATGGGAGGGGAGGAACGCAGGAAAGCGGGACCTGAGCTGGGGAGTTGAGAGACCCACACTCACTGCCACCTAGTGACAGGGCAGGAAGCCCCTTTGTTTCATGCTGAAATCTGCAAAGACATTGAAATGACACCGGTGAGTAAGACAGAAGAGGGAGGTGCTGGGCGAACTGGTCAGGCCGAGGGGGCCGGCCAGCCTAGCTTCTCGCCTTCATCTCGTGAGTGACTGCTCAGAACCACAGAGGGGGTCCGCTCCAGCTGCAGGGAGCACCACCCTGGATGCAAGCCTCACCTGTCCTGTGCTTGGATAAGAGTGTCTGACCTGCTGTGAGGTTTAGCCAGAAAGGCTCAGGGTCTTTTTACCAGGACATCCCAGAGTCCACCAAACTTGAGCAGACGCTTACGTTTACTGTGATGCTAATTACACAGGCTCTTGGGCTTCTGAGCCAGTAGTTTTCAAACTCTGGTAGTGGCAGCTCCCTTTTGTGAAACGGAATCTTGCACGGAGTCAGAACCTAGCAACTAGAATGGAAGGAGTAGCGCTGCGCTGTCCAGAAGCTCCTCTGTGGAGGCCGGCTGCTGCTCTGTCAGGTGGGGCAGGGTGGGGGCGGAGCGTTTTCCAGACTACTTGGACAACTTGGAGGGGGAAGGTTCTGCCCCGTGCGGCAGCAAAAAGAAACGGGCCCTAGTTCGTGCAGGGCAGCCCCTGAAGTGAGGCGTGACCTCTGCCACAGGTAGGAGCCTCACTGGCAGGGGCGAGGGCAGCACCCAGAGCACGTATCCTTGCCACCCGGGGCTGCCAGTAGTGTCCATCAGCAGCAGCTCGGGCTGGAGACAAACGGAAGGGAAGAAAGGGCAGGAGAAGCTGGAGAGCTGGGCCTGCGGGGGCGGGGTGGCAGACCAAGCCAGAGGCACCAGCCAGCCCAGGGGATGCCAGAGACAGGCCGAGTGCTGTGTGGGCACCACACTGTTATCTAGGCCTGTAGGGACCGACTGTCTGAGGGGTCAGCCGAGAGTGCTGGGGGTCCGGCAGGGATAACACTGGTAAGGCGAAGCTGGCCCAAGGAGGCTGGAGGCACCATGTGGCTCCTGTGTGCGTCGAGCGTCCTGCCCAGGCTCACGGCTTTCTTGGTTGGGACCATCCCAGCTGCAGCTGCTCACTCATCTCATCTCTCATCCTCATCTCTATCCGTCCGTCTGGCATTGCCACTCCCTGTCTGCCTCCAGGGCCAGGTCAGGGCAACTCCTCAGCCCCGGCCACTCTCCCCTCCCCTCTGCAGGATGACATGCACAGGGTCATTGACCGGCAGCTGATGGACACGCACCTGAAGGAACAGAGCCGGCCTACTGCTGCTTTCTCCCGGGGCCACGGCGCCGGGCGGGGGGATGAGCCCAGCACAACTGAAGGCAAACGGCTCTTCTCGTTCTTCAGGAAAATTTAGGTTGGGAGGAGCCGGGCCACCGAGGCTGGGTGCCATGGAGGCAGCTGAAAAGGTGGCATGGGTAAGGGCCTCCCCTGGGGCTGGGCAGCTGCACTGTCGCCCGTACTAGAACCCAGTGGGTCTGGGAAGGCCTGCTTCCTTTTGTCGCTGGGGATGGAGACCTAGAGGGTGGCCTGCCTTGGCCTCTGAAGGCTGCCCTTGCCCCACTCCTGGCCTGCTCACGCCTGGGCTCCCTCAGGATCCCATCACTGAGCAGGCTTCGGCCACCTCCCAGAGGGCCCTTGGTTGGGCTCTGCGGCTCAGACCCAATGGATCTCAGCCCATCCACAGGCACTGCTGCCTCCTAGGCCTCAGAAAGCGAAGAAGGGAGGCACGGAGGCCCTTCTTTGCATGCTGTCCTTGGGGCAGCAGACCCAGGCCTAAGCCTCCATCCTTCCCCAGCCCCTGACCCAGGGAGGAGGGGCAGGTGGCGGCCCCTCCCCCACATGCATGCACCTCCGCAGGCTGGAGGCCGAGCCTGTGGCCACGGGGCCCAAGAGCGGGGCTCGCCCAAGCTCAGCTGAGGCCGTCCCCTGAGCCCTGAGAGGAAGAAGACCCTGTCCCCTGGCCACCACTGCTTCTCTCCCAGCCTTCTCCAGTGCAGTCTTCGCCCCATCGCAGGCCTGAGCCAGCGTGTTCTCACTGGTCCTCTGCAGGCTTTAGTCATCCAGCCCCTTCCCCTTCACAGGGCCAGGGCGGGGACGGGTCTCCTCCTCCCATAGCCCCCAACTTCTTGGCCCAGCCAAGCCAGCCCAGGCCCCAGAATGGCGCCAAAGGCGTCTATGGCCAGCCACCCCTGCCTTGAGGGCAGCACCTGCACCACAGGGTAGAGGGGAGGAGGAGGCTGCCGGGGCCTCCAGATACTGCCTGCCAGCCTGCAGAAGCCTGCACCTGCTGCAGCTGCCCCTTCCTTGGCAGCCGCCCACCTTCTCCACCAAGGCTCCGACTCAAAGGCTCCATGCAGGGTCGGCCCTCAGCTGCTCACAACTGACTCAGTCTCCCCCCCCTCCCATGGGAAAAGCACAGCAGGGATGAGCGGAAAGAATGTACCTATAGATATGTACATACCACAGTGCTGTAATTTTGTATGTAGCAATCATGTAAATACATGTATGGATTTTATAATATACATATATAAATCTATAAAGGCATATTTTTAGAAAAACAGCGCACCACCGCTTCTTTTGAAAATAGTATAAGAATAAAATGAATTTCTACAGAGCTTCTTGCCTCAAGTCTCTGGGCGTTTGGTGGGGTTCTTTAGTCTGAATGCAGCTGACATGTCAGGCTGCATGCTGGAGATAGCAGTACTGGTTCCCTGTACCTGGGAGGTCACCCCAGATGCTGATACCCAGTCGATGGATTTGGCTGGGAAGAGGCACTGCTGGAGGGTGCCCAGCATCCTGCCCTGCGCCCCTCCCATCAGGCACTGGCTCTCCACCAGTGCTTCAGGGTGCCGTCTGCAAGGCAGGCCTGCCAGCACTGCTTCCCAGGCCAAGCAGGGCCCTCGAGCTTGGCAGAAACTTTGAGCCAGAAAGAAACCACTCCAGGCAAAGGTTTCCATTGCATCCTTCCAGGCATGTGGAGAATAAACACGGAGCCTCCCCTGGCATCTGACCACATGTGCGCCCAGCCAGTGCATCCACCAGAGGGGAAACTCAACCCTGGACCAACCGTTCGTGGAGAAGATGGACTTGGCTTCTGGAAGAGTCCCAAGGCCTTGGCAGGCACCTGTGCAAGACTTAGGCCAAAGAGCTGGACACAATGGGTGGGAAGAAGCCAGGCCCACCCAGAGCACAGCTTGGAGGGAGAGCAAACAGACCCTGGAAGAGAATTTGGCAGCTTGAACCTTTATTTTTAGTATTTTTTTTAAAAAGCATAATTAGAAACTTTCGATACAGAAATAATCCTAGCAAACCATTTAAAAGTTTTGTTTGACAGAAATTTCACATCAGGTCCACTAGCACGTCGGTCCAGCCCTGAGTCCCCCACCCCCACCCCACAAACCCCCATTCATGCGTGTAACACTCAGCGGGACAGGCAGTCACCTACCAAGATCAGCCCACCACCTGAATCTGGACGTCCGGCTGCCAGAAGCCACAGGAACCTCTAGCCTGGGCTGGAAGTTCCCAGGACCCCTCTCAATGCTTGACTCCCAAGCATGCTCTCACTGGCTTCTGTATGCCCCCCACCCACTGGCACAGGAGCCCTAAGCACCACGTGCCCACAGGCCTGTGGTCAGCCAGGAGTCACGAGGACAGAGACCCTGCTACAGCTCCTAGGAGGTTCCCCAGGCCAGACAGGGCTGCCTGCTGCACCCACCTCCCCAGGCTCACAGAATTTCCCTGCCCATCCCATCCTGTGGCTCCAAAGTGAAGGCCTGTCACACAGAACCATCGGCTTTTGGCAGTTTGGGCAAGAGGAGAGACAGGTGAGAAGAAACCCCCAGTTTTTATTGATTAAAAACCTATCCACAGTGTTAACATGGAAAATCTCAATGTGATCTGACGTGATTGTCCAAACAGGTCTTTGCCTGGAAATCATCTAGGAAAGGAAATCTAATAAAACACATCATGGTGCAGAAATAAATTCTTCCCAGGTTACTTGATTCTTGTAGAGGAAAGAGGAATGAAGTATCCAGGTTGAGGATGGACAGGGGGAGTAATCAAGTGCAGATGACCCTGGTTTTTCCTCCAGAGACTGGGGTGGGTCCAACCCAGCTGTCAGGGAGCCAAGGCTGTTTGGCATCCCAGCGTAAAGATGGCGTCTCACAGCCCAGCAGCCCTGGCCGCCACTCCCCATGTTCCAAGGTGCCTGGTGCTACACCACAGACTAGGACTCCAGCGGGAGGCCCCTTCTCTGTTCCCATCAAGAGACAGCCAAGAGCCAAGCCCCCACAATGACAGGAAGCTGTTCACTTTGTCTAAAAACACTAGACCCAAAGTGGGCTGGTCTAGCCACAACTTTTGCTGCTGTGCCAATCAAACCTCAGTTAAAGAAAGTAATAGCGAGGAACTGAATTCATTTGATTTGGCTTTCATTTTCGGTTAAAATAATGCTCCCACCACCAACCCCTCTGTAAGCCCCATCTCTGCACAAACATACCCCTACTACCTTTCTGCTGGAACTGAAACATGTTGGTATAAATTAGAAGCCGTGGCTCCCCTGGGTTTGTAGCTTAGAGGCATCTAGAAGGCAGGACAAGAAATCTTGTGGCCCAAGGGCAGGGCTGACTGTCTCTGCGGAACCTCGGGGCAGGCCTGACAGAGGGCAGATTCTGCCTCCAGCCAGGGTTCCTCGGTGCCCGCAACAGCTGTGGGGCATGAGAATGGGGAGGGAAGGAAGCTGGCACAGGCCCCGGAGAGGGGTGAGACCCTGCAGGCCGGGGACAGAGAAGTCGACAGCCTGGAAGAGAGAATGAGCAACATGGAGCCCACCCCACCAGCCCCGGCTGGCCAGAGACGTGGCTAGAACATGACGCTGTCTCCTCAAGAAGCTGCTGGCAGTAAGACGGGATGGGGAAGGGAGGAGGAGGGTCCGTCGCAGCAGTTGGCATCATTAAGGAGGCAAAAGCCAGAGCAGGACGAGGTGTGTGGCTGGTTAAAGCAATATACACTATGTACAAACTGGTTAATCAGTCCGCTCTGCTGGCAGCATCCTCGCCAGGTCCAGGTGCCTTGGCCAGGGGGAAAGGGCACCAGTAGGGAGGGGTAGGCTTGTCCAACACCTTCTTGGCACTCGAGGGGGAGGGGAGGAAGTGCCGATGGCGCCTCCCGATACAAAAACGTGGAGAGAATTCTTTAAATAACGGCACAAAACTGAGGCTGTCCCCCGAGGAGCCCCCCGCGGGCCTCGGGCTGGGGGAGGGACCGCAGTGCAGTCTCTGCAGTGGACTGGGGGCATTAGCAGCAGCGTTTCTTTCGTTTACTGTTCTTCGTGAGCTTCACCACATCGTTCTGTTGTTGCTGCTGCTGTTTCGCCAAGTTGTCTTTCTTTGCTCGGAGAACCAGCTCTGTGATGCAGTTGAACATCTGTGGAGATGAGAGAGCTAGGGTGGGCTCAGACCTTGAAAGGAGGCCCCTGCTGGCCTGCACGGTCACTTCCCCACCTCCTCCAGCCCAGCTCTCTACTGCTTGTGAATTTTTTTTGTATGTATGTCCTCAAAACCTATCCTAGAAGAGGTGGTGAATTATTTTATACAAAGGTCAAAAAGGAACAAGGTTGCTATTTGGGAGGTTGGGCGGGGAGAAGTGCTTGAGCCCAAGCCTTTGAGGCTGCAGTGAGCTAGGATCCCACCTATGAATAGTCACTGGCACTTGAGCCTGGGCAACAATAGTGAGAATCTAGCTCTTTAAAAAAAAAAAAAAAAAAGGAACAACATCAGACCCATGAGCTGTGTGGACTTGAGGAACTCAGTCTCAAGGATTTTCCAGTCTTCTTTTTATAGAGAGAGGGAACCCCTTTCCTTCAGCTGGAATCTTGTAACAAGACAGATACAGTTGGCCATGCTCTGCTCACAGGCAGAGGGGACCCAGAGTCTACCCTCTCCGTGCCACCTCACTGCGCACGGGGCCCAAGGGTCCCGCCTGGAAGCTTTCCCAGACCACCGACATCCTTCCATGCCAGGATCCAGTGGGATTCCATCTACTGCCCACAGTCCTCTCCTCCACTTTGCCTGGGTAACTGTCACCGTGGTGGCACGTACAGCAGGCATAAAAAAGCGGAGTCAACATCTAAGAGCATGTACTGTGTGCCACGCGCTCAGCGTGACTGTCTTCACTCAGTCCTCACCAATGGGAAGGCAGGCGCCCTCCCTCCTGAGTCTGCAGAGGAAGGAAGCCCAGAGGTCAGTTCACTGCCCAAGATCATGCCAGCCTCACCCACAGGCCCCCAGGGGCACAGGTCAGGACTGGGATACTAGCCTGACTCATTGAGGAGCCTATGCTCCCTACTACTGTGCTGGAGGTCCCCGAAGCTTATGGGGACCTCGAGCTCCCCTTGGGACTCTGGACTCCACAGAGCCCAAGGCAAGACTCCCCTGAGGCCGGTGAGCAGACCCAGGCTGGGCCTGTGGAATCACAACTGCTTTCTGCAGGCACAACGGAAGTGAAAGGGAAGCTGCCCTGGGCTGGAGGCTCAGCCTGCAGGAGCTGAACATCCCAGGAGCCTCTGAGGGGCTTGCAAGTGGGTGCCTACCCCTGAGCTCTGGAGGCCACTGGAAAGCAACCTGGTCTCTGCAGGGAGGCCAAGGCCCCTAAGAAAGCCAAAGCAGGAAGAGGTGACAGTGGTGGGACCAGGAGAGGGCCAACAAGGCAGGGGACTGGAGTGGAAACCGAGCATAGCTTTGGTGTGAAACAGATTTGACACAGCCTCTTACTAACTGAATGATAATCCTTAAGTTACTTAAATAAATACTTGGAATCTCAGTTTCCCTATTTGAAATGTGGGAGTAATTGTATCTACTTCAGAGGACTGCTGAGATATGAGCTAAGACCTTTAAAGGGCCTGGCACACAGTAGGCACTCAATAAATGGTAGTTACTATGATGTTTTCTACTGGCCACTGGTACGCCCTGAGCAGGCTGGGGTGAGGCGAGAAGGGCTACAGGGGTGAAGCAGAGGCAGGCACTCACACTGTCCTGGATGTCCAAGCAGCTTCCACGTTTTTCAGCCACCAGCATGGATGAACCAGGGTAGCAGGAAGGCAGGTGCCCACTGCCCCAGTGGCCCTTCAGCCAGGCCTTACCTCTTCCACATTGACATTCTCCTTGGCGCTGGTCTCGAACAACTGGATCCCCATCTGCCCAGCGAATTTGTAGGCATCTTCCGTCTCCACCACCTTCCGCTCGGGGTCGTCATTCTTGTTCCCCACTTCAAGGCAAAGCAGAGTCAGCCCAGTCCCAGAGGGCACTTCCAGCCACCTCCATCTCATCATTCCCCACCCCTCTGAGTCCGGCCTCACCTAATATTCGGCACACATCATCACAGTTCTGGTTGATTTCGTGAAGCCACCGCTTGACGTTGACAAAAGACTCGGCACTAGTGACGTCGTACACCACGATGACCCCATGGGTCCCCCGGTAGTACCTGTAAGGTCAAGGTGTGCATCAGAGCTTCAGCCCCAATAAGAGCAGCCACTTCGCTAGGACCCACCTGCCCACACCAGGACGACAGCCAGGAGATGGTGAGGGGTGGCCCCCGAGTCTGGGCTCCCATCCAGCCTTGGTGGGTATGCCCGCGCTGGGCCTGGCCAGCAGGAAAGCTGCTTCTGCAACACCAGCTCCTCACACTTGTACCAGGGCACCAGGGCAGGAAGTGGGACTGCCCTGAGGTAGCAGACCTGGTCTGAGGAGTCACCCAGGTTGTTGAGAGTCTGCTGATAGCTTGACACGTCTTTGAAATTGTTTTATCTTACAAATTCAGGCAGTTTTTGTATTTGTCATCATTCAAAAAAAGTTCTGAAGTCACACCATTCACGAAGCCCTGGCAAAGTTTACATCCCCTCCCCAGGCAGGTGGGGACGAGATACTCTGGCTCCTCCATGCTGATGGCAGGAAGGACGTGGACACCACATGGCATCCAAGGATGGCTGGGAAGAGGGAGTCTGGCAAAGCCACATCCAAACATGCAGACCTCAGGGCCAGCTAGAAGGTCTGGAAGGAAGGGAGATGTCAATCGTTCCTCTCCAAGCCCCATGTCCCCATTCATCCTGACAGTTCAGGACAGAGGGAGGACATCAGCCCTGGGAAGAAGAGAAGGACCAGAGCCTGTGCCTCCCCAAGAGCCTTTGCAGAGCCAGAGGCCAAGCAGCAGCCCAGACCCACACTATACAATCAGCCAGAGCTGTCCCCTGGCACCATCTTCCCAAAGTTGCAGAGATCCTCCATCTCCAGGGGCTCCTCAGGACTCTACACGTGCAAGCCCCAAGTAGATAAGTGCTTCCTCCCGACCTGGCTGCTACCAGCCCCAGCCCAAGGCTTATGCAGACAGCAGCTCCTCCCCCTACCCCAGTTCGGAGGCAGCATGAGGCCCTGAAGGCTGAGTGACGATGGAGTGGCCAGGCGAGTGGCTGCAGCTGCACTCCTGTCCACCTGGGCATGGGCTCTCTGGCCAACACTTCACATTTAAGGCCTAATCTGAGGACAAAGACCAACCCTTTCCATCTCTGAAAGGCTGTGGACCTTGGGAAGGTCAACTTACCCTGTCTCAACTTCCTCAACTATTAAAACAGGCACACGACTACTTAACTTGGGGTGGCCATGAGGAATAAAGGAGATAACAGATGTTACCCCAAGGACTTGGGAGCAGTAAACAGTCAACACTGAGTGCTCTTTATTGTCATTATTAATGGGCCTTTAAGGATAATCTGGAGTCCCAGACAGAGGTGGAAGAAAACCGAGAGGCAGACAGGTGGGGCATCCCTGCAAGTGCTTTTCCTGAGTGGCCTGCAAGGCTGTGAAGCAAGAGAGGCCCAGCAGGGTCAAGCCCAGGCTGCCCCTGCCCCATCTCTCCTCTTAGGTGCTTCATGTGGCCCACAGCCTTGCTTTCAGGGTGGCTTACTCCTCCTCGGCTCTGGGGGAGCCATGAGAGTCAAGCTGCCTTGGCCCTGGGCCCAAGAACCAGCTCTGGCCTTAGCAGCAGCTCTCCAGCACCTGCTGCTGCGAGCGCCAGCCCAGCACACGGCACAGCTTGGCAGACGCCTTCCGGAGTGTGTGTGTGAGCTGCACTGGAACCACAGGAACAGGCGGCTGTCCCCTGCCACCAAAGGAAGTGCAGATCATTACAGATGCAAGAAATGCCTATAGCCATGGCCCCAACACAAAGCCCCCCTGCTGCTCCTTGAAAACCTCTGCCTTCTCTGGGGCACAGGGAAGGGGCTTTATCTGAGAGCAGAGAACCAGTCTGGGGATGAAGTCGGGGGCTCGAACTCTGGCGAGGAGGGCCCTGGAGCTTCTGCTTCCTAGTCCCATAACCACCAGGAACCACTTCCACTCACCAGAACTCTGCTCTAGGCCAGACATGGTGCCAGAGGCTTTGCAGACATCATCTTATCAAGCTTTGCAGCAACCTGCTCCCTCAGACATTTTACCAGTGAGGATGTGACACCGAGAGTGCAGTGAGTAGCTGGAACCTCCCATGCCCAGGTCTGACTCCCAGGTCCAGTGCCAGGGCCTCTCCTCCTCACTACTTCCTCTTACCTCCACCCTCAGCCTCATCCTTCCCCAGTTGCACCTCAGGGCCTGCAAATGTCAGCTACTAAAAATGACAACTCGCGAGAGGTGACCACAGGGCTCTTTCTTGTCAGGCTAACAGGCTGCAATTTCAGTTTCTCTTTTAATGATAAGGTCACACTATTGTACCCTGAAAACTCCTGAACTCCCCCCAAGACGCCCTCCTTCTTCACTAACAGCCATGAAAAGGTGTCAAGTCTTTTGGGGGGCCCCTCAGTGGGTCCTGAAGGACCTCCTGCCTCATGAGGGGCAGAGCCAAGGACTCATGCAGGACAGGATGGCTAGAAGGGGTTAAGCTGCTGTCCGCAGGCCACCAGCATGCAGCTCACCCCTTTTTCAAGGGAAAAACCCCTATTGCCCTTAGGCAGCTGAGTGACTCCTCCAAGCCTCCCCACAGAATGAAGAAGCCAGTTCACCCTCCTTCTGCCTCGCCCAGCCCTGAGAGGAGCTGACTTCACGGCAGCTGGCAAGGAGCTGTGCTCTTACTGAAACTGCCCCAGACACTCCAGGCTCCACTGCCCTGCCCAAAGTGCTCCTTGTGGCCAAAGGCCTAAGAGTCTCTGTGCCCTGAACACCCTGGCTGGTTTTAACCCACAGGAGGGTTGCAAAAGCAGGCGACCTGCCCCAGACCCATCCAGGCGGTGGAGGCAGCAGGAGCAGGGCCAGATGCGGGGTAAGGGCCAGTATTTTGGCTTCAGACGGCCTCAGCATCAACCCTGATTACCAAGCTATGCCACTTCATCCCTTCTGGGCCTGTTTTCTAAAATGGAGATAATCACAGGACTCTTTATCGGGATTAACTGAAATCAAGTCAGTAAAATCCTCAGCGAGAGGCCCAGCCCAAAGTAGGACCGGAAGGTCAGGGCCTAGGCCTGAAGACCCTGACTCGAGGTTTTGCCTCACCCAGGCCTGCACTCTCCAGACTGCCAGAGCTCAGTATCAATCCTGCCCCAAGGAGCTTGACCCCAGGTCCTCCACAGAGGATGTGGGGTCAGAGAACCCTTGCTCAGGTGGCTCACCAGCAAGTCGCCACAGAGCACCGCACCTGGGCAACCCCAAGACTGCGAACTCCCAGGGCTTCAGGGAGTCGTGCTCACCACAGGGCTAATCCGGCGACAACAGCCTCCGCTTCAGGGCTCCACAAACTCGCTTGCCCAGGGTGGCCCACACAGGCCCATCCCTCCTCCCTGCTTGGCCAGGAGTCCTGCTCTCCCCACACTCCCAGCCACCATGCTGGGGCACCTCACTCCTCACACTTGCCACCCTCCGGAGGGGCCCAGGGTGGGCAGCCAGCCAGGAGTGTGCCCTGCTTCCATGCCATAGGGAGGAAAAGGATCTCTGACCAGGAACTTCCTCGTGTGCCTTCCCGCATCCACTCAGAGGAGCTGCTGGGGGTGGGAGTCAGGGTGGGGGCAGCCAAGGAGGTGCCCACAGAGGCCAGACATCAGCCCAACTCTGCACATGCCACCATGTGGATCTCAACCTCGACCACCTGGGTTCTTAGAGCACCCTCATCTGTAAAATGGGACAAGAACAGTACCAACTGCACAGAACTGCAGGAGAGTGCACCCAGACCACCTATACAACGCCTGAGGCAGAGCCCCTGGCATATTCAACATGAAAGCCAATCCCAAAGGTGGACCCTCAGGAAACTAAAGCACAGAGTGTTTAGGCAGCTTGCCCAGGGACACAAAGTACAATTCCAAATCTGTCAACCTTCAAGCCCAGCTCTTTCCTAAAACCTGTCTCATTGACAACCCAGAACCAAGAGCCCCTCTGATGGACAACTGCTGCTCTGAGCTGGATCTGAATTTCCCTCCTGTTTGCAGCTAAAAATCATAAAGCCAGGCAACCTGCTGGCTGGGTTTCCCAGTAAACAGCTTTGGGAAAGTAGAAAAGGGTGCCCTGGTGGCCTCACATATACCAATTATTCCTCCCAAAAGACAGCCACCTCCAAGGAGTCAGGTAGGTGGCAGGAGCCTGCACAGACTGACCTCAGCTGTCACAACTGACACCTTCCAAGAGCAGCTGGCACTAAGTGCTTGATGGGCAGAGCACAACCACCTGGCAAGGCAAATACTACTGCTATTCTCATTTTTAGGTACAGGAGCTGCAGGGCAGAGGCTAAGCTAACTGTCTGAGGGAAGGTGCACGGTCACTGTCCTGCCAGACTCCAGGACCACGGACTCAGCATGGTCTGCCACACAGGGCAGCAGTCACACCGTGTCCCAGTCTCCTCTAACATCTTTCAGGAAGAAGGACACGGCCAAACACCACCCACTGTGGCCAGCAACAGGCTCACTTCCCAACAGCCTCGGGGACCCACCAGTGACACGGCTCCCATGACCAGGCACTGGTTGCTCCACTGTGTCCACGTATTAGTGGCCAGGGTTTCAAGCGGGAGTGGGACTGGGCTGACTCACGTGGAGGTGATAGTACGGAAGCGCTCCTGCCCTGCTGTGTCCCAGATCTGCAGTTTCACCTTCTCCCCGTTGATCTCCACGGTCCGGATCTTGAAATCCACCCCGATTGTGGTGATGTAGCTGCCTGCACACACATAGCACATTAACAAGGCCTGGCATGGTACCCCCGAGACCCGCAGGGCAAACCCTCGTGCTCTGCCATCCCACCTCACCCACTGCAAGTGCCCCACATGTTCTAGTTCCAGGGACACAGCCCTGAACAAGAAGACAAAGTCCCACACCTACCCCAATAAAGCCCACAAGCAAGGTGAGGGTAACAAACAGTACTACGAAACAAATGAATTAAAAAAAAAACAATTTAAAAGAGGGAAAACATGCTACAAAGAAAACAAAACAGGGGATGGGGCTGGAAAGAGAGGGACGGGCTCTTTTAGAGTGGCCAGGGTGGGGATATGTCAGCTGTGATCTGAGATTAGTGGCCAACCTATGATGCATTCTGGGTTTTTCTTTTCTATTCAATTAAAAAAAAATTTCTTTTTTTTTTTGAGTTGGAGTCTCACTCTGTCGCCCAGGCTGGAGTACAGTGGCACACTCACGGCCACCCCAGCATCAATCTGTTGGTCTCTAGCGAGCCTTCCGCCTCAGCCTTCCAAGTAGCCAGAACTACAGGTGTGCACTACCACGCCTGGCTAATTCTTTATTTATTATAGAGACAAGGTCTCGCCAAGTTGCCCAGGCTGGTCTCAAACCCGCAGGCGCAGACAATTCACTCACCTCGGCCTCCCAAAGTGCTGGGATTACAGGTTGAGCCACAAAGCCCGGTCAATTCAAAAAAATTTTAATGACCCTCAAACTAACTTCCTAACACACAAACAGGTCACGACTTGCAGTCTGAAAACCACTGCTCCAGGAAGAGGAGAAGGCAGCAAAAACAGCTATGGTCATGTGAGGTCAAACACACAATGGGGAGCAGGTAGAGGGCAGCCAAAGCCAGATCTCAGGCCTTTGTGCCATTTTGGAGAACACAGACTTTCTCTTGTGCCTGATGGGGAGGCATTGAAGGGTTTTAATCGGGGGCATGAGCTGCACTTTAAATAGCTCCCTTGGGGCATCTGTGTGAAAGATGGATTTGAGGAGAATCTCTAGCTGATGTCATCATCCAGTCCAGGCTTACAAAAGCCTGGACACAAGGAAAAGCACAGGTTCTCACTCTGTTTGGAGCTTACATACAACACAGTGTGGGAGACATCACACACACACACAAATGACTATGTGAAGTGGCAAGCATATAGGAAAGGTCAAAGTTCAAGGTGGAATAAAGATCAAGGCAGGTTTTGGGGAGGAAGTCATGTTTGGGCAGAGCTTGAAAAAACTGGTAAGGTTTCGAAGGTTGAGATCAAGTGAGGGAAAGACATACTACACTGAGGCAACAGCCGAGGCCAACACACAGCCAGAACACATTCAGAAGACAAGCCAGCTCCTGGTGCTCTTCCAGCCCTGGATATGCCAAGGAGTGCAGCCCAGCACCTGGCACAGTTAGGCTCTCAATAAACAGCCGATGGTTGAATAAATGAGTGAGCAAGCAAAAAAGCAAAAGAACGAACAGGCGGTATAGGAGAGTAAGTTGAAAAGGTGAGCTAAAGACAGATAATGAAGACTAGTGGTTCTCAACCAGGAACGACTTTTGTCCCTCCAAAGTACACTCAGCAATATCTGGAGACATTTTTGGTTGTCATAGCTGAGGGAGGGAAAGTGCTGTTGGCATCTAGTGGGTGGAGCCCAGGGATGCTGCTCAATATTCCCCAATATGCAGGACAGTCCCACAACAAAGGACTGCAGGGCTCAGGGTGTCAACAAGGCCAAAGTGAAGAAACCCTGTTGTAATCTGTGCTCAGATGAGAGGGAGCCACTCCTCAGTTTTTTGGTTTCTTTAGAGGTGGGGTCTCGTCCCGTCGCCCAGGCTGGAGTATACTGGTATGATCATAGCTCACTACAACCTAGAACTCCTGGGCTCCAGCAATCCTTCTGCCTCAGCCTCCCAAGTAGCTGGGACTACAAGTACATGCCACCACACCTGGTTAATATTTTTATATATTTTTTTTAGAGATAGGGTCTCGCTATACTGCCTACACTAGCCTGGGACTCCTGGGCTCAAGCAATCCACCTGTCTTGGCCTTCCAGAGTTTATAAGTGTGAACCACTGCGCCTGGCCCCTCAGATTTTTAAAAAGAGGAAAGATCCTGCCAGAGATATGCATTAGCAAGATGAATTGAGCAGTCTGGTTCAGGGTGGGTAGGAGCTGTCATAATGTTTCTGGCTAGAACCGATGATGAACTGAGATATCAGTAGTAGAAATGGTAAAAAGGAGAGAGACGGCAAGAGAGAGCCCTCCAAGAGTTGAATGCTGATGGATGGGGAGGTGGAGGGGCCTTAAGGAGGAAAAGGAACATTTTTCAGCATAATTAGAGACCTGTCCATTTGTTATCATTCTTGAACAGAAGATAATAGCCACAACACACCGCTAGTATTTATTGAGAGATTACTTAGTCCTAGGCACTGTGACATGCACTATCTCAGGTAATCCTACAACAACCCCATGTTGGAGGGACAGTTATGATTCTCACTCTACAGATGAGCTGAGCACTAGCTCAAGGTCACAGAGAGAAATCAACTCTTTCCAACACCACACGACCAGTGTGTTGCAGGGCCACTGTCAGGGAGAGAAGAGGACAAACCCACTCTTCCATCAAGAGAGGCATCATCACGTAATACTAAGTGCATTTCACCTCTCAACCACACCAGAGGGAATTCCCTACAAGAACGTCACATTTCAGTCCTTAATCAAAGAGGCAAACCCAACCCAAAGCCTCTGTAATGAACCTGATATATTTAATAAATGAAAATACACTCACAGCCTGGGCAAAATAGCAAGACCTTGTCTCTACAAAAAATCAAAAAAGGCTGGGCATGGTGTCTCAAGCCTATAATCCCAGCACTTTGAGAGGCCAAGGCGAGAGAATTGCCCAGGGGTTCGAGACCAGCCTGGGCAACTTGGTGAGACCTTGTGTCTACAATATATCAAAAAAATTAGCCAGGCATGGTAGCACATGCCTGTAGTTCCGGCTACTTGGAAGGCTGAGGCGGAAGGATCGCCTGAGCTCAACAAGTTGACACTGGGGTGGCCATGAGTGTGCCACTGCACTCTAGCCTGGGCAACACAGTAAGACCCTGACTCAAAAAAAAAAAAAATCAAAAAATTAGCCAGGTGTAGTGGCACGTGCCTGTAGTAGCTTCCCAGCTACTTGGAAGGCTGAGGCAGAAGGATTGCCTAAGCCCAGGAAATCAAGACTGCAGTGAGCCATGATCATGCCACTGCACTCCAGCCTGGGTGACAGAGTAAGACCCTGATTAAAAAAAAAAAAAAAAAAGAAAAAGAAAAGAAAGTATGTTCAACCTTACCATGTTCAGGGAAATACAAATTTAAACAACTTAGACCTTTTTGCCTACAGCTTAGCAAAAATGAAGACAATGACTAAGATCTAGCATTGATCAGAGCTTTTTTTTTTTGAATCAAAGTCTTATTCTGTCGCCCAGGCTGGAGTGCAGTTTTGCACACTCAAGGCTACCACGGCCTCAACCTGCTGGGTTCAGATGATCCTTCCACCTCAGCCTTCCAAGTAACTGGAACTACAGGCATGTGCCACCACACCCAGCTAATTTTTTGATTTATTGTAGAGACAAAGTCTCACCATGTTGCCCAGGCTGGCCTTGAACCCGTGGACTCAGGCAATCCTCTCATCTCCACCTCCCAAAGTGCTGGGATTACAGGCGTGAGCCACTGCACCCGGCTAGGGGCACTTTCAACTTTGTCAGTGTGAGTGTAAATTAAATTAACTACAGCAGTGTCTATGAAAATTCTAAATACACACACCCCCTGCAACGCAGTAATCCCACTTCTACAGAAACACTGTACAAGAATAAATATCTGCCGGGCTCGGTGGCTCAGCCTGTAATCCCGTGCCTTTGGGAGGCTGAGGTGAGTGGATTGCCTGAGCCCACGGGTTCGAGACCCGCCTGGGCAGCGAGACCTCATCTCTACAATAAATCAAAAAATCAGCCGGGCGTGGTAGCGCGTGCCTGTAATTCCGGCTACTCGGAAGGCGGAGGCGGAAGGATTGCCGGAGCCCAGCAGGCGAGGCTGCGGTGGCCGGAAGCGGCCACTGCACTCCAGTCTGGGTGACAGAGTGAGACTCCAACTCAAAAAAAAAAAAAAAAAAAAGAATAAATATCCAATGTCTCCCAAGTAGAGAATCGAGTAAAAAAAAGAAATCAGAAAGCATACACAAAGCAAGAGCATTGTTAATAAATGGGGAGCATCCACGCACAGTACAGAAGTCTTCACAGTCACTCAAAAGAACCAGAAAAGTCTACATGTAGAGTTCAGAGGGAAGTTGGAAAGCTACACACTGACCAAAGGCCACCAGGGCAGCACAGAGGGCAGGTAAAGGGATAACTCTCATTTTTCACTTTGTGGATGCCTACCTGTTGGAAGTTTTATACAGGCATGTACAATCTTGTAACAGTTTTTTTTTTCTTTTTTGAGTTGGAGTCTCACTCAGTCACCCAGACTAGAGTGCCGTGGCCGCTCCCGGCCACCACAGCCTCGACTTGCTGGGCTCCAGCGATCCTTCCGCCTCAGCCTTCCAAGTAGCTGGAACCACAGGCGCACGCTACCACGCCTGGCTAATTTTTTTATTTATTATAGAGATGAGGTCTCGCCAAGTTGCCCAGGTGGGTCTCGAACCTGCGGCTCAGGCAATTCACTCACCTCGGCCTCCCAAAGCACGGGATTACAGGCTGAAACACCGGGCCCGGCCTTGTAATAGTTTTAAACTTTTTTTTTTTTTTTTTGAGTAGGAGTATCACTCTGTCACTGAGGCTAGAAGGCAGTGGCATGATCACAGCTCACCACAGCCTTGACCTCATGGGCCCAGGCAATCCTTCCCAGAGTAGCTGGGATTACAGATGCACGACACCATGCCTGGCTTCTTCTTTTGTTTGTAGAGATGAGGTCTCTCTATGTTGTCCAGGCTGGTCTCGAACTCCTGGGCTCAAGTAATCCTCCTTCCTCAGGAGTAAGACACCATACCTCTCCTTTAAACCTTTTTTTAATGTTGAGCACAAAAAAAACCTGGGTGGGAAAAATGATGGGCCTGAAAAAAGGGTTGTTTTTTTTTTTAACATAGTGTATTAACAGACCACAGAGGCTTCTGAATGGAGCATCTTAAGGACCTAAGCCTCCCTCCATCTTCTTTCCTCCTCTGGCAACCAGAATGAAAAAGTTCTTGACATTAGGTAAAAGTAAGTGTCTTCTGGTGCCAGGGAAGAGATTTCAGTAAAAACACCCCAGCAGCAGTACAGGGGAAGACTCACCTGAGAAAGTGTTGTCTGCAAAACGTAACAGTAAACTGCTCTTGCCCACACCTGCAAGAGAGAAAATACCGTGATGAGGGGGCCAGTGGGTCCCCACCCTCCAGCCCCAACCATTTTTCAGGGAGATAGTGCCTGAGTTTCAAGTCTTAGGCAGCTCAGTGGGAACCAGCTCTCTTCTCAGTGCTGTTTCCATCTCCTCCGCCAGCCACATTCACTGTCTCCCAAGTAGAGAATCAAGTAAAACAGAAGCAACCAGAAAGCACAAGGTATTTCTTCCACTCAATCCCTGACCTTCTCCTTTGTCCTCATGTAAGACAAACTCCCCCCAGATCCCCAGGGGGAGAGATGAGAAAGGGAGTCGTGCCCAGGTCCTGTGCTGAAGGCTAGCTCAAAAGGAGATACTGGACGAAAGACAAGGGAGGAAGGTCAACCAATGAGACTGGCCCCCAAATGCACTTAAAACATGGTGCCTAGAAAATTGTGCACCATGGATGGTGCATCAGTTAGGAAGCAGCTTGAAGTGAGGAAATGCGGAGCTAGAGAGAGCCCTTGGGATCATCAGAGCTATTTTGCAGGTGAGGAAACTGAGGTCTACACACTGGAACTGAAGTCTACTGTCTTTCCCAACTAATGTCCCCACCGGCTGGGCCAGTGGGGTGGAAGAGCCAGGCCAACAGTCCACGTGTATTCAGACCACTGCACTCAACTGCAGCATCTCCTGGCTGCTTAGACCACGAAGAGGCGCATGCCTGCCTCCCCGTGACTTCAACAGTGGCTTCAGCCTGCCAAATGCCCCTGTCCTGCGTCCTCCTCCAACCCTCATCACCCCAGAGGCCAGCTGGGTCAACTGACCACAGAAGAAAGGAATTAATATGCATTGAGCTGTCTGTGCAGTGGGCACTTCGATGCTCCTATCATTATAACCACATCTCTTAAGATGAGTAAATCAGCAGGCGCGATGGCTCACATCTGTAATTCCAGCACTTTGGGAGGCCGAGATGGCCAGACTGCCTGAGCCCAGGAGTTCAAGACCTGCCCTGGGCAACATAGCGAAAATTCATCTCTACAAAAATAAAAAATAAAAAAATTAGCAGGATGTGGTGGCACATACCTGTAGTCCCAGCTACTCAGGAGGTTGAGGCAGAAGGATCACCTGAGCCCAGGAGGTCGAGGCTGCTGTGAGCCATTATCTTTGTGATTATGCCACTGCACTCCAGCCTGGGTGACAGAGTGAGACTCCCCAAAAAAAGATGAAGAAGCCGAGGCTCCGAGTTGGAGAGCTGGCCTAAAATGTCTCTGAGCTCCCAATCCAGGTCTGCCCCCTCCACAGCGCCTCCTCAGAGTTGGGGAGTCTTCTTGCATCTGGTTCAGCAAGGGGGAAAAAAAAGACCCCATGGTGGTTCCTACATCTTATTCCTGTTAGATTTTTCACAGAAATGCCATCAAAGCTATGAGGAAATCTTAAACTAGGATCTATAAACCTCCTGAATCTTAAATGCAAATTTTGAGCATATGTGCCTATTTGTAGAAGCCCACAGCTACTTTTTTTTTTTAAGAGACAGGGTCTTGTTCTGTCACCCAGGTTGGAGTGCAATGGCACAATCAGAGTTCACTGCAACCTTGACCCTGGGCTCAAGCAATTCTCCCACTTCAGCAGCAGAGACTACAGGTGTGGGCCACCAAGCTCAGCTAATTTTTTTTTTTTTTTTTTTTGAGAGAGAGGGAATCTCCCTATGTTGCTCAGGCTGTTCTGAAACTTCTGATCTCAAGTGATCTTCTTCCTTGGCCTCCCAAAGTGCTGGGATTACAGGCATGAACCACCATGCCCATCCCCCACAGCTTTTATTAGATTCTCAAATAGGGCTCTGCATCCACTCCCATCCCCCCAAGCAACCAGTTGCAAACCACTGTTGCAGTCTAAGTTACACAGTTGTATTTTTCTAAACCTAACCCCAAACATCCTCTCTGAGCAATCCTCTCTCAAGATCTTTTCTGAGGACTTCTCATGGTGAATGAGTTACCCGGGGATGCCCAGAAGAATTTCTTTCACTGAGTAAACTTGGGTCTTACTTTTCTAAATACAAGCCAAGGTAAGGCTCTCCTGAGCAGACATGTGCTGCTCAGTCTCAGGCCTGCAGCGCTTGTGCTCAGAGCCACTTCCTCATCACTCAGTGGTGAGGCTTCCTGCTTAGCCCAAGGAGAGCCCAAGTCCTGGGCTGGGTCCCTCACGGGGCTCTGCCCAATGCCAACACCCCATTGGCCCTGCCAGCTCTTTTGCTTCCTCCTGAAGCTTTCTGGGTCCAGCTTACTCAGCTAAAAGCTTGTGTCTGGGTTGCTAGGCTGTAGCTTCCTTTAGGATGGAACCCTTGCCTCATTCACCCTGCACATTCACAGTGTTGTAAGCTGGGCCCAGCACTTAGTAGGTACCAACAAAACACTGCTTTATATATTTACAACTGAACAAATGCCAATCTCACTGACGCTCTGCTAGCTAATCCTATCACTGCAGCATTAACAGGAGCCAAAGCAGTGGTCTTCAAACTTTCAAGGGGCAGCAGAATCCTTTTTTTAAATCAAATTTTAACCAAATCCGGCCCAGCATGATGTCTTACACCTGTAATCCCAGCACTCTGGCCAAGGTGGGAAGATTGCTTGAGCCCAGGAGTTCGAGACCAGCCTGGATAACAGAGTGAGACCTTGTCTCTACAAAAAAAATGATCAAGAAATTAGCCAGGTGCGATGGCATGCACCTGTAATCCCAGCTACTTGGTAGGTTGAGGTGAAAGGATTGCCTGAGCCCAGGAGGTCAAGGCTGTGGTGAGTTGTGAGTGTGCCCTGTACTCCAGCCTGGGTGACACAGTGACACAATGAGACCCTGACTTAAAAAGAAATTATCCAAACCCCATATGTCTAAAATAGATGTAGTGGGGGTGAGGGGTGATCTCTCTGCAATGACACAGCAGCATACCCTCCACTCACCCCCAGCTCCTTGGAAGTGCAGTTAAAAGCCACTAGGCTGCAGAAAGACCACAACAGTCATCACATTATCTGCTCCTTTGGATCTGACACCAACCTCTGGCACTGCTCTCCTTTTGAGAGGAACAGAAACCCACTCTAAGAAATCCCACCTCTTGCATATGTCTGAAAGAAGCTTCCTTGAAAAAAACATGCTGCAACCATTTACCCACAGCACCAGCCTAGGGAGGAAGCAGAGGGCACCGATCGGCCTTCATTACAGCCACAGCTGAAGCTTCCCAATGCCACATCCAGTGCAAGCCCAACCAATCCAGGCCAACATCCTTCACCCTGCAAGGGGCACTCTTGGCAGCCAGGAAAACAAACCACATTGTCACCGCACTCCCCAGGCTGCTGCGTCTGGTCCTCGTCATGCCAGCCACGCACAAGTCTTCCCTTAGCCCTGCTCCTACCTGGGCTCCAGTTCCCTCACTCTGCTTCAGTTCCAGCCTCCTGAAGACCCTCAGACCTTCCAGTGAAGTGATCTCAATTTTAATCGTGCCTCACGATATAACCTCCACAAGTCATGCTCCCCTCTGAGCCTCAGTTTTCTCATCTGTCCAAGGAAGTGCTTTAACTAGATCTCGGAATAAGGTGGCTGGCCTGAGGAATGCAGATGAAATGCTGTTACAAATCAGAGCCACTGTCAGAAGGGCATAAGGAAAAGTGTAGAACCTCAGGCATAAAGAAGAGATGCAAAAGTCAAGGGAATACATTCCAGAAGCGTGTACAATGCGGCAGAGTGGGAAGAACTCCACACTTATGAAGACAGAAACCAACATTCATTGAGGGCCTACTGTTTGCCAGCCTTGACACCAGCTGCTCTCACACATACTCGCACAGATGTGCATTAACTCCTGGCTTTGTTTCTGATGAACCGTGAGATTTGGGGCAAGTCAGTCACTTCCTCTCAGCCTTAGTTTCCTTATTTGACCAACCCCATCAATAACGGGTAAGATTCAGATGAGAGAGTGCCTGTGAAATCATTCTGTACATCTTAAGGAGGCACACATACAAGGAGCCCAGTTCAGGGAGCATATGATGTCAGTCTCCTTGCTCACTGCCAAAGCTTAGTTTGAACTTTCATGGCTTCCATCTTCCAGGCTCCTAAGAGTTCTGCTTTGAGTATCAGCTCACTGTCAGGAGAAATCAAAGAAAAACAGCACCTATCTTCTCTGCACAGTCTAGGCCTACATGACCGAACTAGGGCTGGACCACATAAGTCTACCACACCTGACTCTGGAGTGAAAAATCAATACACCACACAAAACGTACAGTGAGAAGGTGGGTCAAACCCATCCCCTGGGTTTTACAAAGGAGAAAAACCAACAAGCTGCATCTCCTTGCTGAGTTTAGACTTGTTTGGATATCAACACACAGATCCAAGATGTCTTGCTGAGGAATAAAGACCCCTAACCACAGCGGGCTGACTGTAACTCCAAAAGGAGAAATAACCTTAGTGCCAGTCCCTCAGAACCAAGGCCAGAGCTGAAAGTCAATCCTGTAAAGGAAGAAGCCTCAAGACCCCAAGGAATGCCAAAGACATCGCCAGACCAACACTCCACAGCTTGCCTGGTTTTCTCATTCAAACCACAACCAATCAGTCCTCCACTTTTCTAACTTCTTCCCCAACCAGTTACTCTTCCATCTCCCGGGCTAGCCCCTAACTTTTCCCCTCACCTCTCCCTTCCTCCAGCAACCACGGAAACCTCAGCCATCCTTCACCTGATCCAAACCACCAACCACATCCCAACGCAGCTTTACAAATGGGACCCAAACCCAGCCAACTTCCCTGACCCAGCTATGACACTGCCACCAACACTCCTACATCCTGGGTCTCACCCCCGACTTGATTTGATCCCCTCTTCCCTTAATAATCCATGGGTACTCCCACCAACCTGGCCTCCGCCTCCAATCACACACCCCCGCCTCACACTCAGCTCAGATGTGGGCCATAAACTAAGCCTGCTCCCAGGTCTCCTTCCTGGACACCATATAATCCCAGCACCTCAGCTAGGCTCCCATAAACCTGCTGGGGCTTGCCTCCCTGACCTCTTGGTCACCCCATAATTCTGCTCACCTGTCACATGCCAGACACCTCTGAAATCCTCCATCCTTTCCCAGAAACCAGTCTACCTTTTCTAAGAACATTTAACATTCATTCATTCAACGAATGTGTACTATGCCTTCACTGGGTGCCAGGCACTGTTCTAGGCACTGGAGTTAGAGCGGTGATCTGAATTAAGAGGCCTCAAGGTGTGCATATGTGGCCAAAGCACTTTTATAATTTTGGCTGGCCTATCCCCAGTCAACACCCTTCTGTACACAGCAGGGCAACAGCAAAGATTTACTGACTGCTCACTATGTGCCAGACACTGTTCCCAACACGGTGTGTGCAGTATCTCGCTGAATACTCACATCAACCTCATCTGGCAAATTCTACTGTTATTCCATTTTGCAGATAAGGAAACTGAACCAGGCAGAGATATAATAATAATTCAGCGGGCCCTATGCAAAGGCTTTACCTATCTCACCTCACTTAAACCTCACACCAATCCCATGAGGCAGGTTCAGGGAACGTCCTCGTTTTACAGGGAAGAAACTGAGGCTAACAAAGGACACTGATGATAACAATAGAAAACATTTACTTCGAGCTTACTTTACCCGTCGGGCGCTAAGCACTTTTCCTACTCTGTCTCATCGAATACTCACACCACCCAGCAAGCAAGTCCCCCCTGCTCAGACGCGGGAACTAAGGCTCAGAAAGGTGAAGCAACTTGCCCAAGGTCACAGAGTGAAGAGACTGGCAGTTCCAAGACTCGAACCCGGGTCTCTCCAACTCCCGCGATCGCGCGACTTGACCAAGGTCACACGTGAGGCAGGGGCAGGCGCGGAGCGTGGACCCGGCGCGCCCGTCCCCGCCGCTCCGCAGCCCCGCGCCCCGACCACCCCGGGCGCGGCCCGGAGCCCCTCGGCGCGCCCCTGGGGCCCAGGCCGCCGGCAGCCCCGCCCGCCCCGCGCAGGCCGGCACCTCCCCGCCCTCCTGCCCGCCCCGAGGCCACCGTGGGCCGCGCCCGGCAGGGCCCGCGCCGCCTCTGTCCGCTGCGGCCCTCACCGCTGTCGCCGATGATGAGCAGCTTGAAGAGGTGGTCGTAGTCCCGGGCCATGGCGGGCGGGGGTGGTGCGCGCGGGCGGGCGGGGTCGGTCCTGGCCTCGCGATCCGCAGCTCCCTCCGGGCTGCTCCGGCAGCGGCGGATCCACTTCCCGAACAAACAGCCGGAACTGACAGAAACACCTCCCTCCGCTCCCCCTCCTCCTCCTCCTCAGCAGCCGCCGCCGCTGCCACCGATACCCTCCTTCCCGCCTCACCCCGCTACTGCGCAGGCGCAGCGACTGGTCCCGCCTCTGCGCAGCCGCAGCCCGGACCAGCCGCGCCCTCGCCGAGCACACGCACTGCGCACGCGCCCTGGTGGAGTCTCGGCGGCGCGGGAGCGTCTTCCTCGCGTCTCTTCTGCTGGCGTCGCCGTCGTCGTAGCCGCCTGCGGGCCTGAGGGCTTGCAGGGCCGAGCTGCCGTCGAGCCCTGGACTGAAAGAAGCCCAGGGGGCCCGAGGAACCCGGCCGTGGACGTTCTCTCTCCCTCATCTTCAAGACCCGCACGCGCTGCGGAGAGATGATAGGCACGCAGTAGCGGGGGCGGGGCTCACGCCGGGTGCCCCAGTCTCTCGCGTCCCGGGACTGGGGTGCGAAAGCAGCTCCGTGCGGCGGCTGAAGGCTCGACGCCGACCCCGCGGTGCTGGTTCTGGTACCCTACCGTGCCCGGGCCTGCGGACCGGACGCCGAAGGCGGCAGGTGGCTGCCGAGTGACACAGGGCAGGCGTTGCCTGCCGGAGCGTAGCTGCTAGAGAGTGGCCTTTAGGGGCAGCGCTGGGTCGAAATCCCACCCTAGCCTCTTGGAGCCTGCGTTTTCTCTTTGGTGGACGGGGAGAGTAGTCCAGCTTGCAGCTAAGCCTGGGAGAAGAATGAGCGGGTGTGTCAGCCGCACTTCGGAGACAGAAAGCAGCCGCCCCCTCGGCTTCAGTGTCACCACCCAGATGGCACGTCTCAAAACCGTGTGGCTAGGAAGACCTGGGCCGCCAGCAGTTAAGCGGTATTCATTTTATCATCAGGTTTTCGAGCTTTAGAGTGAGTTCCCACCTGCCCTGCCCTTTAGATCTGAAACTGAAAGTAGTATGTACCCACTGCCATCCTAACTGCAGAGCTGCAGGATTTTTAAGCTTATGCTTTTCTTATAACCCTGTCCCTTTCCAGTCAAGTACCTGTTGGATATTTCCACGTGTTTACCAAACTTCCTTTTGATTTTATAAAAAGCAGTGCTTGTGGTTTTAAAAAAAAAAATGGGCCGGGCGCGGTGGCTCAGCCTATACTTTGGGAAGTAGAAGTGAGAGGACTGCCTGGGCAACTTGGTGAGACCTCGTCTCTACAATAAATCACAAAAATTAGCCGGGCATGGTGGCGTGCGTCTGTTATTCCAGCTACTTGGGAGGCTGAGCCCAGCAGGTCGAGGCTGCGGTGGCCATGAGCGTCCCACTGCACTCCAGCCTGGGCGACAGAGTGAGACTCCAACTCAAAAAAAAAAAAAAAAAAAAATTGTACAGAAGCTTACTGAAAAGTACAAACTTTTTTATTTTACTCTGAATCACTTCTCACAGGTAACCCCTGTAACTTTCTTGGATATCCTAAAATGCTTTACACTTTTTTGTTGAGTGAATAAATGCCCTTCAGTGAATTTCCTATTTCCATACAAACATATATTTATGTACCTTGCCTTTTTAAAAATGTGTGTACATCTTTTCCTTCTCTTTAACAATGCACTTTTATCATTTATCAGCTGCATGGTGTGGTACTCTCAGGTGGTTGTACTGTAATGTAGCCACTCTGCTGTTGATAGGCAGCTATATTTTTGTTTATTTATTACAAGCATTGTTTGCAGGCAGGATCCTTGAACAACATGTGGTGTGTCTGACTCAAGTTTTGAGTTGTTTTTCCAGGAGCTGAGAATTAGTGTGGTGATGCCAAAAGGACATGGTTCAAGACCAACCGGGCAAAATAGGAAGATCTTGTCTCCACAAAAAAATTTAAAAATCGGCTGGGTGTGGTGACAAGTGCCTGTAGTCCCAGATACTCAGGAGGCTGAGGAGAGAGGATTGCTTGAGCCTAGGAGTTCAAGACTGTGGTGAGTCACGATTATGCCGCTGCACTCCAGTCTGGGAAAGAGTAAGATCCCCCAGCTCAAAAAAAATAGAACATGGGCTTGAAATCTAGCCTGGGGAGAGGAGCTGCTCATGTGCTCTTGATTGAAAAGTTCTCTTTGCTCTGAAAGATTAGTGTCATCCCCTTTGACTCAGCAGTTTTAGGAAATGGGGGGGGCGGAAGCCTCGGTGGAGCCACTAGGCAATCACACCCAGCCTGGACCAGACAGCAAGGCAGTAGGTTATTTCAGCTCATCTTCACAACCTGCTCTGCATTCAGGAAGTCTTATGCTAGCTTTGAAATCCTAGCTCCGTCCCTTAAAAGCTTTTTGATGTTTTTTAGTCAGGCTTAGAGGTGCACACCTGTAATTCCAGCTACTCAGGAGCAGAGGCAGGAGATCAGTTGGGCCCAGGAGTTCAAGATCAGCCTGGGCAACATGGCAAGACTCCCATCTCAAAAAGGAAACTTTGATTTTGGATAAGTCACATCACACACTATCTAAGAGACCCTGAGTTGTGAGGATTAGAGATATGTTTGTAAATTACCTGTCATAGTCATTTGTTAAGCAGTAACTAATGTTGCTAATCAAGGTCATTCTGCATTGACTCATTCATACTTTGAGCCATTTCCTGTTGTAGACTCTAGCACACATTTCCAGGGCAGCCTCCTGATATTAGACTGCAGAATACTTTTCGGAAGTAAAGCAAAATTGGCCATGAAGAAAAACCAGACTCCTTGGGCCAGGCACAATGGCTCATACCTGTAATTCTGGCACTTGAGGCTTAGGTGGAAGGATCACTTGAGGCCAGGAGTTCATGACCAGCCTGAGAAACATAGTAAGACTCTATTTCTACAAAAAATTTTAATTAGCTGAGTCTGGTGGCTTGAGAGGCTGAGATGGGAGGATTGCTTGAACCTACAAGTTTGAGGCTGCAGTGAGCTATGATCATGCCACTGCCCTTCAACCCAGGTGACAGAGTGACCTGACTTTGCCTGGATGTGTCATCTGGAAAGCAGTGGGCATTAATTCCTTCATTTATTAAATAACTATTTAATGAGTGCTCATGTGCCATGAATTGTAGAGCATATTAGAATAGAGCCTTTTCCCTTCAGGAGTTTAGAGTTTGTACATACTCATGAAGAGTTAAAAATATAAGACAATGATAGAATAGCTGTCAAATAAGCAGTCAAGACTTCAGAGGAGGAAAGCTATCACTTTAGCTGGAATGATGGGGAAAAGATTTCATCATAAAGATTTCATGATGGCACTAGAGTAAGAGAGAGCCTTGAGTGTCAGGTGTATTTAGACAGCTGTTGTCACAGTCTGTATCATCAATTTTGGCTTGGAGGGGGAATTCCCTACAGGCCAGGATATGTGTCTGACATCTCCAACTGAATCCTGAGTACATTTTCCTTTAGAAACATAGTTTTACATTTATTTAAACTACAGTTCAATAACGAGTTAAGGTGTCTTTTGTTCTATATACATATTTAAATTTTTGTGACCTGAGATAAGTATCAGTATGCACTGTGCTGGAAAACTTCCAATGTTTTGAACAGCCAGTGTACAGGTGAGTTTTTGCACCATCACCTGTTTGTACATTAGAAACTACAATGGGGGGACATTGAAAGTTTTTGAGTAGAGGAGCAATCTCAAAATACTGTTGTAGCAAAGTAATCCAGCACAAGTATGCATGGATTTCAGCTACATAGCTTTAAAGGTTATTGCTGAAATCCAGGTGTGAGGGGACAGATGCAAAGACAATACACAAACCAGACAAAGCAACTGTTTTTTTTTTTTAACTCACATAATGTACCTGGTAGCTGGATTAATTCACTAATTCAATAAACACAAGTATTAGATGTCAAGTGCCCTGCTAAACACTGAGGATATAACATAGACAAAAAAAAAACTATCCTCATGGAGCTTCCAGTATAGCAGAGAAAGACATTCATTCAACAAATAATTGAGGGCCTACTATATGCCAGGCCCTCACACAGGAGCTGGGGATTTAGCAGCAAGTAAAACTTTTTTAAAAACCCCTGCTTTCTTTGAGACCCGCCTGGGCAACTTGGCAAGACCTCATCTCTACAATAAATCAAAAAATTAGCCGGGTGTGGTAGCGCGCGCCTGTAGTTCCAGCTACTTGGAAGGCTGAGGCAGAAGGATCGCAGGAGCCCAGCAGGTCAAAGCTGTGGTGGCCGGGAGTGGCCACTGCACTCCAGTCTGGGCGACAGAGGGAAATTCCAACTCAAAAAAAAAAAAAAAATTCCCTGCTTTCAGGCCGAGCTCAGTGGCTCAGTCTGTATTCCCAGCATTTGGGGAGGCTGAGGTAAGTAGATTGCCTGAGCCCGCGGGTTTGAGACCAGCCTGGGCAACTTGGCGAGACCTCGTCTCTACAATAAAAAAATAATTAGCTGGGCATGGTAGTATGCGCCTGTACTTTTGGCTACTCGGAAGTCTGAAGCAGAAGGATCACCGGAACCCAGCAGGTCGACACTGGAGTGGCCGTGAGTGTGCCACTGCACTCCAGCCTGGGTGACGGAGTGAGAAAAATCCCTACTTTCATGGAATTTGCATTCTGTTAGAGAATACAGGCAGCAAACGTTTAAGGAGAAAAGGCAAGGAGCACATCAAGGTTGGCTGGGGCAGGCAGTGAAGCTGTGGAGATGGCGGAATGTACTATTCTACTATACGCGAAGCCTGGCAGTGAATGAAGAGAAATGGAATGCGGTGAGAACAGTGGAGCTGATTTAAGTGTTTTTCAGGATAGCGGTGGTACAGGATTAACAGCCAGAGAATAGTAAGGATTGAATACGTAGGGAAGAGCCGGGCTAAGGGCACTTCAAAGAGCTTAATTTGGCAAGGAGAAGAGCCAGGAAGTGAGATGTCGCCACTGGGGAGGCTAAGTGGGTAAAGGAGGTGGGACCTCGAGCCTTCAAGGGTAGCAGTGGCAGGAATGAAGGTCAGTGCAGTGGAGACCTGGAGGGACCTGTGGACTCCAGCTTTCAGACAGCAACGTGGTTTCTAAAGTTGCCAAGTGCCAGGGAACAAGAGAATGGGATGCGTGCTGTGATCAAGAAGGCAAAAGTGGCCGGGCTCTGTGGCTCAGCCTGTAATCCGTGCTTTGGGGGACTGAGGTGAATGAATTGCCTGAGGCCGCAGGTTCGAGACCCCCCCGGGCAACTTGGTGAGACCTCATCTCTACAATAAATAAAAAAATTAGCCGGGCGTGGAGCCCAGAGGGTCGAGGCTGCAGTGGCCGGGAGCGGCCACTGCACTCCAGTCTGGGCTACAGAGCGAGACTCCAACTCAAAAAATAAATAAATAAATAAAAATAAAAAGAAGTGGGTAGTCAACCAGAGCTCAGAGAAGGCAGGTGAGCTTAACAATGGGGACCTTAAATGAGCAAGATGCTCGCCATTCAACATGCTGGTCCAAGAAGGAAAGAATAAAGGAAGTTGCATCTCTCCCTCCGGTGGAAGTGGAAATGGACCCTTTCTCCCACACCTAAAAGTGTGGTGCCACACCAAGAGATGTGGCCATGGGCCTTGCCCTGCCTGCACGTAGCCCTTAGGAATCAAGTGAATCATAAGTTCTATGATTGCAGGGACCACATCATCTTTATATCCTCTGGGGATCTAGCCTATGGCAGGTGCTTAGTGTCTGCTGAATTAACGTGAAGCCACATGTAGAACTTAAGAGTTGGAAAGAATAAAAAATAATGTAGTTGACCCCTCTCTGGAATTTGCTTTCTGTGGGGTGTGGGCCAAATCTGGGGTCTCTCTAACTCTGGGTCAGCCTCCCTCTCCCCTGAGCTCCAAACCATTCGGTGGGACTTTTTTCCTTCAACTTTTAGATTAAATCAGTGGTTTTCCAAGTGTGGTCCGAGGACCCTGGGGCTTCCAAAGACCTTTTAAAGTATCTGCAAAGTCAGAACACTTAATACTAGGATGTTACATTTGCCTTTTTCACTGTCATTCACTTATGAGCAAATACTTTCCTAACATTATTACACAAGATATCACAACAGACTGAATGCAGAGCAGACATGTGAATCCAGACCTTAAAGACATGCAAAAATGTCAAACAGTGCCACTCCTTACTAACATGGCTTCTGCTTTGGAAAACATAAGGTTATATCTGTTACGTTTATTTATTCTAACAGTGTGCCATTATTCTTCTTTGGAGTCAGGGTCTCACTCTGCTGTCCAGGCTGAAGTTCAGTGGCATAACGGCTCATCACAGCCACGACCTCCTGGGCTCAGGCCATCCTTCTGCCTCAGCCTCCTTAGTAGCCGGGACTATAGGAGCACACCACCATGCCCAGTTTCTTTTTCGTATTTCTTTGTAGAGACAAGGTCTTGCTATGTTGCCTAGAATGGTCTCAAACTTCTGGGCTCGAGTGATTCTCCCACCCCAGCCTCCCAAAATGCTGGGATTACAGGTGTGAGCTACCACGCCCAGCCAGGTTTATTATTTTTCAGCAAATTAACAAATACTTTTTAAGAATCCTTTTTTTTCATGTTTCTTTTTTTTGGAGTCAGAGTCTCACTCATCACCCAGGCTGGTGTGCAGTGGCACAATCACAACTCACTGCAGCCTTGACCTCCTGGAGTCAGACAATCTCCGCCTCAGCCTACATGAGCAGCTGGGACTACAGGCATGCATCACCACGCCCAGCTAATTTTTTGGATTTTTTTTTTGTAGAGATAAAGTCTTGCTATGTTGCCCAGGCTGGTCTCCTGAACTCTACCAATCCTCCCGCCTCAGCCTCCCAAAGTGTTGGGATTACAGGTGCGAGCCACTGTGCTCAGCTAACAAATCTTTTTAAAGTTAACCAGTTTTTATTTATGAGACAGTAAATATCAGTAGATAAGATACACATATGCACGAGCTCTTTGGGGTCCTCAATTTTTCAAAGTATAATAAGAGGTCCTCAGGCTAAAAAGAAATGCTGGATTCAACCCTGCTGCACTCCCACTTCCCTTTTTTGTGAGAATCTTAGTAGTAAGAAGGATCTAAAGTAACTATGTCCATAGCTTTTGTGGGACTGTGGGGCAGAACTTGGGGGGATTTTCTCGCACTCATTGTCACTGTGACCAGGCTGCTAACTCACTAGAGAAATCACTCTCAGGGTTTCTGAGATTGCACCCAAAAGGGATTGGCTCCAGGCACACTCAGGAAAGTCTTACCCAGAAACGCCACAGCGGTAACTATCCTCTGACCAGTTTTTCTCATTTCCTAAGCCTTGTTAATATCAACACTCCCTTCCACCAGGGCAGGCAGCAGGGAACCCTCCTAAAAGAACTGAGGGGAAGCTCAGAACCCAGGGAAGTAACTGGGCTCCACCTCTTCTGAAAAGTGAAGCCCAGCCACTCTGCAGAGCCACCTGCCAAGAACCTGACAAGTTTCTTTCGTTAAATTCACCTTCCAAGCTGGGCTCGGTGGCTCAGCCTGTAATCCCGCGCCTTTGGGAGGCTGAGGTGAATGGATTGCCTGAGCCCATGGGTTCGAGACCCGCCTGGGCAGCGAGACCTCATCTCTGCAATAAATCAAAAAATCAGCCGGGCGTGGTAGCGCGTGCCTGTAATTCCGGCTACTCAGAAGGCTGAGGCAGAATGATCGCCGGAGCCCAGCAGGCAACAGTGAGACTCCAACTCAAAAAAAATAATAATAATTTGGAAGGTGAATTTTTTTTTTTTTTTTTTTTTTTTGAGTTGGAATCTCACTCCGTCGCCCAGACTGGAGTGCAGTGGCCGCTCCCGGCCACCTCAGCCTCGCCTGCTGGGCTCCAGCGATCCTTCCGCCTCAGCCTTCTGAGTAGCCGGAATTACAGGCACGCGCTACCACGCCCGGCTGATTTTTTGATTTATTGTAGAGATGAGGTCTCGCTGCCCAGGCGGGTCTCGAACCCACGGGCTCAGGCAATCCATTCACCTCAGCCTCCCAAAGGTGCGGGATTACAGGCTGAGCCACCGAGCCCGGCTCCAAATTATTTTTATAGAATGGCCCTGGGGCTTGGTGACCAGAGAATCAAGAAATATGGGTTTTTCCCAGTTCTGCTGCCAACTGGCTACATGACCTTAAGGACGCCCTTTCCCATCTCTGTCTCAACTTTACTCTTCATAAAATGAAGACCACATCCTGCCAGCCTCTCTTTATGACTGTGTGGAAGGATCGAGCTACCAATGGTGGCAAAATGCCTCCTGTCCTGCACAATGGAGACCCACCCACGTGCCAAGGGACCTCGCATTCAGCATTTTGGACAATCAACATCATGGTATTATTACTTTTCAAAAGAGATCTGATTTTTAATAGCTTTTAGAACTCCAGACTCAAGAAGTTAATGATATATCAATAAATTCTGGGTCCAGCAATTAATCCCTGAATGCGAAAGCACTATACTGACATACCTTCTGTGCTAACATTTCCCTTGCATCATCCACTTATCAGGAACTTTCTGTGCCTGACTTTGTGCAGAGTGCAACATGTCATTCAACCTAGATGACAACCTGTGAGACTCTGCTCTCCCTGTATAGGTGAGGAGATGTGCTCAGAAAGGTTAAGGAACATGCTCTAGGTAACACAGCTTAATATTAAGCAGTTTCAACCTGACTTTGAATTCCCTGTGGCCCCACTATCCCATACCACACTAGAACTTTAAAGTGATACCTACATCTCTTTCTCAATATTTTGGAGCCTAGACTTTTAGACTAGTTCTTCTTTTTCCTTACTCTAATTTAGAAAGGCTTGAAGCAATTTAAGACACATCCACACAGACCCATACCTAGAAAAAACATCCCTATTGCTAATCTTGTATCAAAATCTACTCAAATAATCCACCTCCAATCTCTGCACCCAAAATGGCCAAGCCTGCATCTTCTCTACCCTTCTCCCAGGTCCTCTAGCATCACACCACAGGATGAAGAAAACTTACCTGTGGGTTTGGTTCCTTAAAGGGATGTGTGAACCATGTCACACCACCACCCCACATTTTAAAATCATCTTGCTGCCCATGATTCCTGAGACTCCTAGAGTTAGTTAAAGTTTTGGGAATGCTCAGTTTAGAGCATTTTCAGTTTTTTCTGGATTAGCTAAAGATACATCACTTTGTCACTGACTTTCAGACACACAGAAGAGAAAGATGGGACAGTCTCCTCTGGAGGATCACTGAAAGCCATTAATAATCTATCTTCTCTAAAGACTCTCCCAGCCAGTGTCCTGTCAGATGGGGTGAGATACTGATACAGCCTGCAGAGCAGCAGGGCAGGGCCTGGGGTGGTGACTTCCGTAGGTGAGGTATCTGGGACCAGCTCTCCATTCGCCTAACTGCTTCACTGTACTTTCATATCCTTTACGTTCTGGAAGCACTGCTCTAAAGAATGAAAACTAGCCAGCATAGGAGAGGTAAGAGAAAGGATAAAAATAGGGCTTTGGAGACAGACTGCCATGACTCCGGGCAAGGGACTTCTCAATTTCCTCCTCTGAAAAACAGTAACAAGAGAACCTACTCCATAGGAATACTGAGAGGATGAAATGAAATGATGTCATATTATAATTACCATTAACCTCCACTTTAAGAACAACAGATTTTTAGAGCTTCTCTTCCAAATTCCTCATTTTGCAGATGAGGAAACTAGCCCAGAAAGGTCTGGTGACTTGCCCAAAACTAAACCTCTCTACCGACACCAGGATAGCTTTTGCTTCTCTGCTGCCAAGCTCCATGTCTTCTAGGGCGTTTGGTCTCAGCTGCTGTTATTGGGATTGCTATAACTGTGGGCTGATGAGGTCCGTTTTGCTGGCTCCCCTGTCATGTCTGTGACAGCCCTTTGCAGTTTTCTTCCTGGGAGCTCACACCATCCTTCCAGATTCAGAGAATGCAATTCAACATGCACTGGGAGTTTTTGAGTCATCTCTATCTGTGAGTCAACCTCCATCCATCTATTCTGTACAGAGAGATCTCACCCTCCTCCAGCTTCTAGAACTGAAGCCTGGTGTTTTTCCTTTGAATTTTGCTTAATGGTTGTCTTCCACCTCTAAGTATGTCAAGTTTCCCTCCCAGTTGCAGACTGGGGACTGAAAGCCAGAGGTGGATATAAGCATCTAATCCAAGACCCTGGAGCAAACACTGAAGCTGTCTCAGAGCTGAACAGAGGCTTCCCAGTCCACACCCCTCACAACAGAAACTTTCTTCCATCTCCCCATGGCTGATTAGTAGAGGTAAACACATACACAGGCAGCCTGCTGGACATATGCCCTAGGCAGCTGGAAGGACACTGATGACCATCTGAATCCCAGAGGCAGAGAATAGTTACCATGGCTATCAAAAACTGCAACCATTGGCTGCTTTGGCTATGAGGACTCAGCTGACTTCTCAAGGTCCCTTCCAGCCCTGGGATTCTACAATTACCTCAAGCCAGCTGAGACCGTGTCTGTTGCAAGAAAATAGGGAGTCCTGTGACATATAAGGCTAAGGCATAGAAAGCTTTCATCAGAAGTGCCTTAGAGGTCACCCTGTCTTGTCAGAAGTGTTGAGTCACAAGCCTACTTTCTACCTCACTGCATTAATAACCAAAGTCTGACTTGTTTTGGTATAGCATCCTATACCTCTTATAAAGTGAGCTTGCTACCACTACTTTTTATTTCTCTTCCTTTCATAGCTCCGGCCAATAGTTTTGATAGAGGTTTGTTCTGTATTATGGCCAGGGAAACAGCCCAGAAAAACTTGCATCACTAAACTCAGTGGGTGTGCTCCATCAGACAGGATGCATGTGTCACGAGCCTTCTAAGAATCAGGAGGAAGGAAGTCATTCATAAAGGAGGCAGATGCTGAACTGCAACTTTGGTTTCCTCTTGCAAGTCCTTCAACTATAGGAATGTGGTTCTTTCTTACTCCACAGGAGGGATGGATTTCTCTTTACAATCTGACTACCAGAAGCCCCTGAGCTTAGAACAGAGCAAGAAGTGGCTAATTTGATCTCTGCATTCTCCACGTGGGGGAGATTATAGGCCTGGCTGCACACCTCTCAAGACTTGACCTTAGGACAGAGAAGTCTGTAGGGACTTCCAATGGGCTGGGCATAGTGGCTCATGCCTGTAATCCCAGCACTTTGGGAGCCAAAGCAGGAGGATCACTTAAGGACAGGAGTTTGAAAGCAGCCTGGGAAACAGGACAACCTCATCTCTAGAAAAAATTTCAAAATTAACCAGGCATGGTAGCACACACCTGTACTTCCAGCTATTCAGGAGGCTGAGGCAGGAGGATTGCTTGAGCCCAGGAATTCAAGGTTACAGTGACATCCTGGGCATGAGACCCTGTCTCTATTTTTTAAAAAAAGACTTTTGAAAGCAGGGAGAAGGATGCCCAGAAACCAGAGAACTGTGAATACTTACAAAAACAGTTGCAAACCTTTCCTTATTCCTGATGCAGGAAGATTCTGTTTAATAGATGTTTGGAAATTTTTAAAAATTGGCTTATATCAAGATTAAATCAAAGCCTTTATTAAACATTCCTCCTTCAAACAGCCTGCATGTAAACCTATAGCCCTCCCCAGACTCGGGAACTGCCAGAGCTGGGTGTCAATTTCATCTCACAGGTCAGATCCAATCAGACATCACAATATTGAAAATCAAGCCAAGACACACCACACTGGGCAGACATCCACTGTTCTGTGCCCCACTCAGGATCTAGGCAAAAGGTTGGTAGCGCTGGCTCTCAAACTAGAGCTCAAGCACAGGAGAAGAGGAACCTGCAGTTTGACTCTGCTTATTCCAGACCTAGACATGTTAACTGGACAAGCAGCTCCTGGGCTGCCATTCGCTGAGGCTGATGTGTGTGCTTTTCCTTCTCTTCTCCAAAGGAAAAGGTGAAAGATGGAGGAGGCAATTTTCAGTTGTGTGTGGGTTTGATTTAAGGCTTTGGCTGTGGTCTGTTGATATATTAAAATACTTTCTGGGAACGCCATCTCCTAAGCTCCCCCATCGGAACAAATGTATTTTCAAAAATGAAAACATTGAACAAAGATGTGGAGCTGTAATGCTGCTGCAGGGCTCAGGCCTCTCATGTCAGGATGGTGTCATCCACCTGCTCCGTGGAGTCGGCCTGGCTGGCCAGCTTCTTCAGGGACCTCCGGTTAACCTCATTCAGCACCTCCAAACTGGCAACATCCAGGATCTTGGTGAGGGACTGTGGGGAAGAATGGATGTGAGGAGACATAGTTGGAAAACATAGCTTCAGGTTTCTCAAATAAAGATAAAAATGAATGTTGACCCAAAACTAGAGCCACAAGGTGGAATTTGGCAAAATAAGAGAATCCGATGAATCCAGGAAAAGTCCAGAAAAATACTCATCATGCTTTCATGAACAAGGTAGTGGAGGTTGTAGTTTTCATTGCTTTAAAGGCTACTGGGGGCAGGGGACTGAATTAATAGGGTTCTGGGTTTCAGGGGAGCTCTACTGGGATCTGCTGTGTATGTCTGGAAGTCATGTAAAATTGATATGAAGAAAGGGCTCTGCTGTGAAAGAAGTCTGAAAACCATGGGAAGTGTGTTTCCAGGCTCTAGGCCCATCACCTGAATCTCCATCTGTTCTTGAAAGCTAACATATACGTGATGGTAGAGAAAAGTATGAGGCTTAAATACTGTCATACAGGAGAAAAGTTGCAAGACGAATGCCCACAGCATGCCCTTGGAAGGCACCCCAAGCAACCCCAGGTTCCCACCTGAAACACCTCTTCGCCCTGCCTCATCTTGAGGAGGTTGACAATAGCCTGGTCACTATAGGCCCTGACGACAGTGTTCTTATCCTTGGTGTTGTCAAGAAGAGCCTTCAGGATGGGCTTGATGGCCTGCGGGTCCAGGGGAGGCAGTGGGTCCTTATTTGCCCACCAGATCATTTTCTCAGATACCAGCCTGATGTCACTGGATGGGTTCTGCAGACACTATGAAGAAGATCACAGACAGGTTTTTGAACAGGCACATCCAGCCTATTTCTTGAAGAAGCTCAAACTGCCAGCTCTCACACTCTCCCTTCAACATGGACACTGACACCACTGCTCCGTACTAGCGTGATGTAGCCCTGGCTACCTCCCCGCCACATCTTGTGCCACTCTCCTCTTGCTCACTATCAGCCCACACAGGTTTTTACTTCCTCAGATATGCCAGGCTCCTTCTGGCCTTGGGCCTCTGCACTGGCTGATCCCACTGCCTGGGTTGTGCTTGCCCCTGTTTCTTCACTCAGCTGGTTCCTTCTTATCCTTCAGGTCTTAACTCAAATGTCATCCTTCAGAGGTCCCCCCTGACAACTTTGTATCAGGGTCCTCCCCACGGGCTTCAGGGATCTTGTCTGCTTTGTTCATCTCTACACTTTCGGCATAGTGCTGAATGAATGAGGGCAGGCTGATGCCATCACACACGGGCCCAATCTAATTGGGCCCCCAGAAATTCTCAGTGGGTTCTGGGTATTGCAAGGTGGAGACAGACACTCTTTGGGACCTCATTACTCACAGTGAGGTCCATGCACCAGCAGCACTAATACCATCCAGGAGCTGGCTATAGTGTCTCAGGCATGACCCCATCTCATTAAAATACAGAATCTGGTTTTGATTTCTGTGCACGTTAATGTCTGAGAAACATGCTGTATTACCCAGCCCCTGCTGTCAGAGTCCTCAGCTTTCCTAATTAGGGCCTGGCACCCAACACAAATATCACACAAATAAGTGCTGGGCCAGCTATTTTACAAAACCAGGGTGCCTAGAAAGAATGTTTAAAAATAGTGGTTCTTGGGAGGCTGAGGTGGGTAGATTGCCTGAGCCTGCGGGTTCGAGACCTGCCTGGGCAACTTGGCGAGACCTCATCTCTATAATAAATCAAAAAATTAGCCGGGTGTGGTAGCATGCACCTGTAGTTCCAACTACTTGGAAGGCTGAGGCAGAAGGATTGCTGGAGCCCAGCAGGTCAAGGTTGCAGTGGCCAGGAGCGGCCACTGCACTCCAGTCTGGGCGACAGAATGAGACTCCAACTCAAAAAAATAAAATAAAATAAAAATAGTGGTCCTTAATTTGGGGGCGTCACGGGTCAATTTGAGAATCTGACAAAAAGTTGGACACTCTTCCAGAGAAAAATGCACAAAGTAACACTTGACAATCTGTCCCCAAGGGTTCAGAAATCTCCTGGGGCCGTCCATGGAGAACTAGCACACAACTAGTTGAGACTCATTTCTGGTGTTCTTTGATCCTGAGGCCTTCTCACAAGTCAGACATGCAGGTCAGATACAGTCCCTGCCCCTACTCACCTTAATGAACAGGCTGGAGAGTTTGGCTGGCAACTGTCCTCCTCCTGTCTCAATATGGTATCTCATTAGGAAGCCCATGCCCCGGACCCCACTCACTGCAATGGGGATCTGTGGAGCACAGACACAGTTAGAACAGCATCCTGCTCCTTCCTCAGAGCAGCAGAGCCAGGGAAATCCCATTTCCCAAGAACCTCCAGGACCCTCCACCACCAGTGTCACCCCTTACTACTATTACATCAGAGACTCCTTGCCAGCTCTCATTCAGACAGGCTGCTCTGGCTGAGAGGCAGATGAGCAGTCACTGATTGCCAGGAACAGGGAACAGAGACCTTCTGACCTAAAAGGGCACATCTAGATCCTTCAATTCAAAGTCCTTGTTTAGATGATGAAACTGGAATCCAAAGAAATAAAGTATTGGGCCAAGGGCACAGCAAGTTACCAACAAAGGTAAAATTAGAACCCAGGTCTCTTAACACCCAGTTTGGGATCTCCCCATGTTGTGTCATCAAGGCAATGGTTGTGGAATCAGGGGAAGGGGAAGGGGAAGACTGGTCTGGCTACTCAAAAACCTTACCCTGTCTGCCATGGCACTGCTGAGGATCATTTCCTGAACATCACTGCTGTATTTGCCAGCACAGAGTCTACCGGGGGCCACGTTCACAGCCACAGAGAGTGCCAGGCTCCGCCCGTGCCGAACCATCCAGTCAATGCCAGACACATCCGCTGGGTGAAGGACACAACTGAGGTCAACCTGCACTTTACAGCATTCCCCACCCCCATGAAAGCCATGGGCCTATCCCACCTCTAAGAACAGCACGCTGACTTGGAACATAGCAGAAACCCAGGCCACACTGCACACGGATCTCCCTGCTATCTTGGCAGAAGCTCCCCAAAGTGGCATATTAAGGAGAGATCTCTCACAAACCACTGCAGTCTTGCCCATGTTCTTTGAGCAGAGACATTCAAGGTTACAAAACCACTGGAGACTCAATTTTGTTTTAACAGCTGGAATTCCAATGAAAGATTAGCCTAGTTGCTAAAAGACCCTCTGAGGGAGGCAAATAGGTCCCCAAGGACTCTCCCCCAGGGCTGAGACACCCAAACCCCTGCGGGAAACTCCCAAGCGTACAAGAGACCTACCCAGCAAGCACTGCTGAAGAACGGTGCTAAGCTCCTCTTCAGTCAGAAAGGCACACAGTTCCCCTAGGCACCCAGCCGAGGAGATGCGAGTGTTGTCCTAACAGAGCAGAGAAGAAAGTGAGGGCGTGCAGGTGATAGCACCCACTCCACGGGTACCAGGACAGGCAGCTCTGAAGACCAGGACAGAGGGCAGTAGAAGAAGGTGGAACATACCACCTCAGGGACTTAAAATCCAGTCCTTCCTTTAGGTGCTCCCAGTGCAGAACTGGAACTGCCATTCACTGAAATTATCACGTGGTGCAGAGTTAAACATTATGCACCCAGCACTTTTCTTAATTATAGAAAACTCCAGTGTGTGTGCATATGGTAATCATCCTCATAACAGTAATAATAACTGTATTTACATAGCACTTTTCTTCTTAGGAAGTCTAAATGTTTTACGTGTATTATCTCAAATACTATCAACAGCCTTGTGAGGCAGGAAGGGGAACAGAGAGGAGAGGCACCTCTACCCACGGCTACCTGGTAAGCCGGCTAGAGACAACCACTCTGAGCTCCTTTCCCCCATGGATTCTGTGTGTCATCTTGTGCCCAGATTCTCTCCAATGTGTGAGTGCCCCAATACCACCTCAATTACTTGTGTTTGTCCTAGGAAGTCAAACTAAAGTCACTAATCAGTTCAAGGCAGGTGAAGGCAAGCACCTCCTGTCAAAATCAAAGCCAGCAGCAGCTCCTTGCTGTTCTCTCACCAGCTAAGTATGGAATACCAAGAGAGGGATTTTAAGTGTCATATTTAGGTGCCAACTTGATATCATGTCCCCAAAACCCAAACAGCCAACCAACCAACCAGGGACTCAGTGACCCACAGGGAAGCTGATGCCAAACTGGCACCCTGGACTGCCACTTTTTTTTTTCCTGAGTTGGAGTCTCCCTCTATCGCCCAGGTTGGAGAGCAGTGGCATGCTCACAGCCACCACAGCCTCGACTTGCTGGGCTCAGACAATCCTTCTGCTTCAGCCGTCTAAATAGCTGGAACTACAGACGTGTGCCACCACACCCAGCTAATTTTTTAATTTATTGTAGAGACAAGGTTTCACCAAGTTGCCCAGGCTGGTCTTGAACCCCTAGGTTCAGGCAATCCTCTCGCTTCAGACTCCCAAAGTGTTGGGATTACAGGTGTGAGCCACCACGCCCCGCTTGGACTGCCACTTTCAATCCAAGTGGAAGTTCAGAGGGTAAGAGGATGGACTGTCAGAAGTTTGGGCCCCTGAGCTCCAAGCGAAAAGTCCAGGTGCCAAGCAAGGTTAAAGCTGACTCTGACACCCACTCTCTCCAACTCCATCTATTTTAAACTGCGCTGTGGTGAAATGCAAATTTGTTTAAATACTAACTTTTGAGGCCCAGCACAGTGGCTCACTCATATAATCCCAGCACTTTGGGATGCTGAGGTGAGAGGATTGCCTGAGCCCATGAGTTTGAGACCAGCCTGGGCAACTTGGTGAAACTTTACCTCTACAATAAATCAAGAAAAATTAGCTGGGTGTTATGGCGCATGCCTATAGTTCCAGCTACTTGGAAGACAGAGGTGGAAGGATCACCTGAGCCCAGCAGGTCGAGGCCACAGTGGCTGTGAGCATGCCACTGCACTCCAGCCAGGGCGACAGTGAGACTCCAACTCAGATAGATAGATGGGCGACAGTGAGACTCAGACTCAGACTCAGCTAGATAGCTAGATGATAAATAAACACTAACTTTTTCTTGTGCTGTGTAGGACCCTGTAAAGGACAGGCTGGGACCAAGAGGGGAGACTCTCCCATCTGTACCAACACAGAAGACTAGGGCTAGACTAGGGCAGGCAGCTGGGGACCAGATCCAGACCTGCAGAGCTGTGGGAAACACAGCAGCAATAACAGCCAGGCCAACCCGCATGTGTGCACGCACAATGGAGTGTAAAACCACATTAGCCCAAAGGCCCTCTCCTGAGATTAGCCCTACAAATGTAAAGTAGGCCACCACAACAGAGGGCTGTCTGTTAAAGGGGAAACAGAAAACTCTTCTCCACAGACTCAACTCCCTATTGGTCCCACAGTGCTGGGCAGCCAATGGGTACTTGACAAATGTTTCTGGACTGGATGGGGCTATTGGAACTGGGGCAGAAGCAGAAGTCCAGGACCCAGATTCTGGTTTTAACTCTACTACTTGCTAGAGTGTGGCCCCAGATGAGTCTTACCCTCTAAAACAGACTTCTAAGACTTCCCACCTGGCCATACCCTAGAGACCATTTATCTCATCAGATGCTAAGTTTCTTGAGATCTGTGACCATGAAACCTTATTCACCTCTCAGTTAGGCCCTTTAGCTCAGCAAATGGTTCCTGAACCAGTGAATGAACCTCTTCATTACTGGGATACAAGGGGCTGGGAGGGAAAGTGACTTGCTTAAGGTCAGAGAGCAAATTGGAGAGAGATCTGGGCCTTATCTATAAAACAGAGTAACCAATATCAATAATATCTGTCCCATCTCCCTTACAACCTGAGGAAATTCTTGGTAAACCATGATTAGTGATACAATGTCAGGAATAATTATTACTACTCAGCTGTATTGTTATTCTAACTCAAAGCAAAGAGGCCAACCAAAGAAAAGGAAAACCAGTGGAGCCCACCAGCCCTGCCATTCCCTGTAGTCGTACCTCATCGTGTCCCAGCATGCTCAGCAGAAGTGAAACAATGTTTTTCCGGATGACAGCATCTACTTTGGCTCCTGCTCCCTGAATCACAAACCTCAGAGCCTGCAGCATGGTGTCCCTACAGAACCAACGTATCAACTTAAACCCTGGCCTCCTCTACTGCCACCATCCCACCAGCACAGGCACAGCCTGGAATAGCTGCCTGGCCTCCTTGAGGTAACAAAGCTTCCTCACCAACACCATACCTTACACCTGGGTCCTCCATGACACGGATTCCATTGAGCAGCTCTGTGAAGAGGGGATCCACTTTGATGTGGATGGAAATGAGCTTCCCCAACGCATCCGCAGCCTTCAGGCGCACGCCCCTGTTGGAGTCCTGCAGAGCTTTGGTGAAAGTGGTCTGCAGCTGGGGCAAGAAGGGCTTCAGGGCAATCCCAACCTGCAAGAGAACCCACATCCAAAAAACATAGCTGTGGTGGAGCCCAAAGCCACAGTGTACTGCAGGCACAAGAACAAACAACAATCCCAAACCACCACAACTAGCCCAGCTCTTACACAAGACTGGGAACAGACAGCCTGTCAAAGGGGAGCCAAGCACAGTCAGGTTTCACTCAGCCTTCTCTTCATTTTTAGCATCGTTCAACAGACTGGAGGAGAAGGAGGAGGTGGAAGAGAAGGCAATAGCAACCAATGTCCGAGGGAGCTGTCTTGCATCCTTGGCTATATTAGGGCTTGGCTTAGTGGAGGCCTGTCCACATGAACAGTAACTCAAAGCCTCCTTCTCTGAATACATTAAAGAACAGGCAGAGGGCTGTAAGCAATGCTGAAGCACAATTCTACCACCAAAATGGGGAAACAGACTAGATGCATAACAGGAGGCACCAGCTACTGAGCAACTCATACACAAGCTAAGCACTTTACATTCAGCCTCAGACCAAGCCTGTGAAACAAATAACTTCGTACACATGTAATCAAAAACCCAGTTCAGTCCCTGACTATATAGAGAAAAACAGCCACACTTTTTATAAAATACAGATGGAGCTAAAAGTATAAGATTTACTTATTGTGAAATAGGAAAATCAGAGTAGCTGTCTAAAGGTTCATTGATAAGGTCTGAAAATACCAGAGTTGGGTGGGTTTTTAGTCTGTGAGGAGGCACACCCCAGGGGATGCCAGTAAATCGGAAGTGGGAACTGTCTGCCCATGGGTAATATCTGACTTATGGCCTCAGGGACAAATCCCATGAGGTAAGGTCTCCATTTGTGTCTACAGTTACAAACATCATAGAAAATAGTATAGAATGCAAGATGAAAATGATACCTAATTTAAAAAAGAAAGACTCAATATTCTATGAAATCAGGCTGCCACAATTCCATTTTCTGGCTGGAAAGTTGCTCCTATGCCCACTTCTTAAAGGAAAAAGCTACAAAGTGTAAGCTTGTTTTTGTTTCCAGGTGACCTTTTTTTTTTTTTAAGCAAGACTTGGCTTTGTTTACACTTTCTTTTTCTTTTAGCAATAAATTGAAACTTTTTTTATTTAACTCGCATCTGCTTAGTTTTTTATTTAATTAAGTATAAAGGCCCAGTTAATCAACTCATTAGATTGGTCAAGGCAAGACACTTGAACTACACAACAGGACTTAAAAAGCAGTTGATTTTTTAGTAGTTCTCTGATAATCACACACACACACACACAAATTTGTAGAGTACTCTGGATATAGGATTTCCCCCATAATCCTTTTTTTTTTTTTTTTTTTTTTTTTTTGAGTTGGAGTCTCACTCTGTCGCCCAGACTGGAGTGCAGTGGCCGCTCCCAGCCACCGCAGCCTCTCCTGCTGGGCTCCGGCGATCCTTCCGCCTCAGCCTTCCGAGTGGCCGGAATTACAAGCATGCGCTACCACACCTGGCTGATTTTTTGATTTATTGTAGAGATGAAGTCTCGCTGCCCAGGGAGGTCTCGAACCCCGCGGGCTCAGGCAATCCACTCACCTCAGCCTCCCAAAGGCACGGGATTACAGGCTAAGCCACCGAGCCCGGCCCATAATCTTATATAATGCACTGTTCACAATCTGCAGTATTGAACATGGCCAAATTAGAGATGTCTGATAAAATCTTATAAAGTATTTGGGAACTTCAGCTATATTCCCAAAAAGATCAATTTTAAACTATAAAAAAAGAAATTCATATAAAAGCACAACAGATGTAACAGACATCTTTGAAAAAAAATCAAATTATAACTCGTTTCTGCTTTTTTCAAATATGACTAAAAAAAAATTACAAGAATTAACTACCTTTCTTTAAAAAACAAAACAAAACAAAAAACATTAACTGAGTGAATCTGAGGGGAAAAAAGCTATACAATATTACTGCACTCCACAAATGTGCAGAATTCCAAAATGTGCCAGCACTGACAAGCTATCTTGCATTGAGGTTTTCCAAGAGGTACAACGAGCCTGCCAAGAAAGTATCTGGTCTGTACTAACAGCTTGCTGTCTTCAGTACAGGCCTTCATAATGTCAGTCACGCTGCTCTTGCAAAAATCCCTTAATGTAAAAGAGCTTTCAGTGCTGATAGGTGGGGCTAAGATTGATGATGTGGGATTGAATCCATATGCACATTGAGCTTCATTTCATTGTCAAGAATTTGAACAAGTTGTTCCATGGATGGAAGGTGATCAGATTCCAGCTTAGACCACACAGGTACATCATTTAAAGTTATCTCAAATGCATCTGTTGACATACATTGATTCTCAATAATGTTGCTCAAGAAGAAAACCATCATACATGTATAGACCTTATTTTCTTGGCCCCACTGCCAAATGCTAGGAGCTTGCATGCCAAAGAAAGCAAAAGGATCCTTGCCAACAATTATTAAGCCTATTAATACTAGTTTGAAGACTGACAGAAAAGATGCTATGTGTCTACATATTGGTTGGGAGAGGTAATTCTCTCCTTCAATGCAGATGTCTGGGTACTGCTGGCTAATAACCCTCATGTACTCCTCAAACACCCACCTATAACCTCAGGAAACACAAATCTGGAACTTGAGCAGCGGCCCCGTGGCGTACTGCATCTTTAATCTTTTGCTGGGCACGCTGCCCAGGTTGCCCGAGGTCTTGCTCCAGACCACCGCTGATGCCGCCACCAGGAGAAGCAGCAGAAGCCTCATCTTAACGGAACCAGCCGCTCCGGCTGCCCTCAGACCTGTTTACACTTTCTTAAACCTAAAGGGCTTAATTATTGAACCGTAAAAACATCATAAGTATATCAGAGCTTGCTTCTTATACTTTTGGCAAAAAATGAAGTCATTTCAGTTGCTCTTAGACTTTTAATTCTCTCTTTAGATTCTCTGCATCTTCCTTTTTGTGGCAGTAATAAAGAACTGAAGTATCTTTAACCCTTTGCACTCAGAGATATCTCGTGGATATAACTCGGTCAACTTCACTTTTTTTTTTTTTTTTTTTTTTTTTACAAAATAGTGAAAAACAAATCACTTCATTATTAGATAGAATAGCGCTGGAACCAATCATTTTATTGTGATGATATGTGACTTATAATGGAATTTTGGGCACTGAGGAATTTATTTATCACCAAAAAATCAAAATTTTATAATTTTCTAATGTGTAGTAACAGGTGAAACAGTCATCGATATGCATTGCAGGTTCATTGATACATGTTGTGCAACAACAATAATTTGTTTGACATATTCCACTTGGTATTTTTCTATTCAAGCAGACAATGCAGTCTCATTTTCTTCCTCCCATATTAATAATATGTAATTTATCGTCCAGTCTGTTATTCGAAGATGGTGTGGAAGGACGTACTCGTACTTGTGATTCCTGAAAACCACTTCTCAACTGATTGATCATATCTCAGTACATATTCCACCTCTTTATTTGCTTTTTCATGCAATTTGAATGGAAAACTTCAAGAAAACATACATTTTTGAAAGGGGACATCTGAGAGGTTTGCTAGAATTACAATCCCGTCAGAGGTGACATTCAAGTGCAAAGAGTTAAACAATGTTTTCATTAATAGCAAGTAATATGTACTGCATGCTTAGTATGTGTCAGGCATCATGCCTGACATTTCATCCAACCCTCACATTTAGCAGCCCTTCGTGAAGCAGGCAGCATTATCAATCTCATTTTATAGGTAAGGAAACAGGCTCAGAGGCTGTATGGTTTTTCTAAGGTCATTATGGTCACAGAGCTACTAAGTGGAAGACCTGTAATTGAACCATGGTGTAGTGTGTCTAGAGTACAAGGTCTTGACTCCCTCTGCTATGCCGTTTCTCCATAATAAAGCTACCACATGACACCTTGTGTAGGCCCCTGCAGATAGATCTGTTCCCTAAGATCCGAATGGACTCATCAGTCACTTACCTTGGCCAGCAAGAGGCTGAGTGTCTCGAGCAGAGCCGCTTTCACATTCCAGCTGAACCTGTCCCCCAGGATGCGGATCAGAGGGCCAGTGATGCTGACAACAGAAGGCCGCAGGGCGTCAGCCGACGTCAGACGGATTACCAAGCCTAAGGCTTTGGCCGCCTCCTCTTTCTGCTCAGGGCTGCCGGTTAGGACTCCCTCCCGCAACACTGGAAGGATGGAGGTCACTCCCTGGCAAAAGAACCACATCTGAGAATCAAAGCTCCAATACCTTGGACTCGGGTGTCTCCCACACAAAATAAGGCTCTCCTGACAGTCACCCTCTCAACTCCATGGAAGTTATATTGATTCGGACTGAATCTCAAGATCACAGGCTGAGAGGGTGCTGGCTAGAGAAGTCTTAACCGATGGTGACAAAAAGATAAGACCCCAATAGGCCTGTCACACAGAGGTAAAATGCATTGCCATTACCTCAGTGGCCCACTTGCTCTGGCCAAGGTGACCTCCATAGCCCAAACCAAAGGTGGCATGAACCTTACCCCATGTGGCCAACCACAGGAAGAAACATACTCACTGTCTGTGAAAGGTTCTGAACACCCAGAATGAAGTCAGACTGACATGGCTGCTGCTCTATAGTCACCCTACCACAGACGTGGGACTGGAAGTGAGGACACAGGACGGTCCAGGAAGGTGACATGCCCACAGCTGCCTACATCATGAGACCCTGGCTTACCTTCTTTGGGAGGCAGAACCCGGGCACATGCTCGCCTTTGCTCTCATTCCCTATGAGCCGGATTTCCTTGTGCAGTTCTTCAATGAGTGCCAACTGGTTGCCAGCATCCAGTTTCTGTGGGAATCCAGGAAAAAGCAGACAGGATGTACAGCTTTCTCAAGACTGCTTCGAAATAATACAGCAGGAGGAGGGTGTGGGCCAGAGTATAAACAAGACTTGCCACAAGTTGATAAATGTTGAAGCTGGGTGACAGGAGCATGGGGGATTTTTCTAAGTCTATTCTCATCAATGTCTAGAACTTTCTACAATCAAAAGTTGGCTGTAAGCCGGGTTCGGTGGCTCAGCCTATAATCCCGCGCCTCAGGAGGCTGAGGTGAGTGGATTGCCTGAACCCGCGGGTTTGAGACCCGCCTGGACAACTTGGTGGGACCTCATCTCTACAATAAATCAAAAATTAGCTGGGTGTGATAGCGTGCACCTGTAGTTCCGGCTGCTTGGAAAGCTGAGGCAGAAGGATCGCCAGAGCCCAGCAGGTCGAGGCTGCGGTGGCCGGGAGCGGCTACTGCACTCCAGTCTGGGTGACAGAGTGAGACTCCAACTCAAAAAAAAAAAAAAGTTGGCTGTAGGGTCAGCAGTCCTCTCACCTTGGTGATGGCATTGAGGGCATCCCAGCTCTCCTCCAGAACCACAGGGCTGGAGTCATTGAAGAGCCGAATCAGGCCCGAGACCAGGCTCCGCAGGTGGCTGGTGTAGTCAGCCTTCGAGCGGGAACAGTAGATGTTGAGGATGATGGCAGCAGCCTGCCTCATGCCCACCTCAGGGCTGCGGGTGGCTTCCAATAGATCTTCGATGATGATCCGGTGTCCTGCTTCATCCTCTACTGATAGAATCACAACCTGACAATTGGCCATCTCCTAAAAATCACAGCGGAACATATGTGCTAAGTATAGATCCTCTGGGGCATGACAAGTCAGCCGTTAGAAAGCAATGGAAGTGAGCATGACCGTGATCTCCTTACCAGCTGCTCATCTGGGGTCCCAAGCTTCTCCTTCAAGGCCAACATGACTGCTGGGAAGATTACTCCAAGATGACGGGTCAGGGCATCGCCTGCCACAGACGAAAGGAAAGCCAGCACCCGGGTATTGACAGGTGGAGGCGTCAGCTGATAGAATGATAAACAACATCAACTCAATGAATACTGCGTACACACTCCATGCTAGGCAGTGCACTAGGCTTTGGGAACTGAAGAGTGGGCAGGAAAGCCCATGCCCACTGCTCAGGGTCAAATGCCTGCTCCAGTAATCTCAGAGGACACTGGGGGAGTGTCCTGCCTACCCTGTGCCTACAACCAGCCTCCTCTCCCAGCCTCTCAATATCTACATTCAGAACTGGCCTTAATGGCAGGCCCTAGAACAATGATGGGGTCAGAGGGTGTTTGCCATGTGTTTGATTTACCTTGGGCACGAGATAGGGTAGCACCACACGACTCTTAATGGCCATGACTTGCTTCAGACCATCCAATGCAAATTCTGACACGTCCTCATCATCCTGCAGAGGGGCATTTGGGACAACCCTGAGAAACTGGCTCCTGTCCACATCTCTGCTGTTTGAACCAGTCACCACCAACTTCCTTCTCCACTTGCCTCCATTCCTCCCACTGCACCCACATTTACTTACTGTCAAAGCAGAAGCACAAAACCAAATCTGATCTTATTGCAACCACTCCCTCTGGAGGACCCACATTCCGACTAACTTGGCAGAATAATATCCCTGCATTTTGCTTCTACAAAGACAGTAGAAGCCAAACTGGTAGGTGTGGGGCAGATCCACTTACCAGCTGCTTCAGTAAAAATGGGAGAATGTCTTCCAGGGCCTGGTGACCAATGGTGGAGTGCAGCTGCTCAAAGGTCTTGGCTGCGGCCTCTCTGACCTCCTCCAGTGGGTCACACAAAGCCTTCCTCGCTGTGGGCACAAGGGACTCAGAGAAATACAACACCTGTAACAGCAAGTTGCAATTGCGGAAGAGGTAAGGAAGGAGCAAAAGGAAGCAAAGGCACACAAGCGAAGGTCTCTGACCCAGCCAAGTCACCCTGACTCCCTCTGCCTGACTTTTCTTTTAAATTAATCGTTACTGTGAAAATGCCGAATGTATAAAAGCAGAGAGGATACAACCCCATGTAACCCTCACCCAGACTTAATAATTAACAGCTTGAATTTTTTACGTGAGTCCTCCAGATACTTCCCATCTTCTCTAAGAACTCCAAACTCCTTCCCATGACAAGGCCCTGGGTGACCTGGCCCCTCACTCCCTGGGCTCTTTCTTTGGCATATCCTCTCGGAAAACTCCAGGTTCTTCTCAAGTCTCAGCCCAAGTACTTCACCCTCTGTGAAGTCTTTGGGCCTACAAGGGGGACACTGACGGCTCTGTTCCCTTGGTTACCAATCCCACTACAGCAGAGCTCACTGAATTCCAATGACTGATTATGTCAGCTTTGCCACTGGACTGTGAGCACATTATAGGCAAGAATTCAGTCTCTGGAGAGCTCAGTAACTATTCAATTAATCAGAACTCTAAAATTTTAGTGACACAATTTATTTTGATTCTTTGCCAAATGCAAATTTTAAAAAAATAAATGTAAGATATATATTGAGACAAGAGGATGCCCAGGTTAAGTAATCGGCTACCTGCTTACGTTTCTAACTGGCCATTCACTGCAATGCTTTGGTGCTTTCATCGAAAAGATGAAGGCAGTACCTATATGCGATCTCAACCTACTCTCCAAGAGTGTTCAAAGATCAGTTACCTCAGAAACTAAGATCAAACCTTAGAGAGTAGAGTACTCCAAACCCCTAGAATGTTGTTGCTATGGAAGCAGTACTATTGCTAGAGATGTGTTTCCACCCACTGGTTACTGAAACTCTTAACTGCTTCTCTCCTGCAAAGGGTGTGTACACCCCTTCTGCTTGCTCTATGCCACACTCCACCACCCACACACCTGCATGCCTCTCTTTCCCGGTGGTGAAGGGGCATGTATTTTAACTGGACGGATATAGTATCACAAAAGGGACTGATCCTAAACAGCCTCTAGATTGGTAAGAAAGCGATCATCTCCAGTTCCCAAAGGCCACTCAAGGAAGCCTCCAAATCACTTAGCTCTTAGTCTGCAAAACTGGCTGGCATGTCCCTGAGGGCAGGGTGAATACTCCAGGCCTCCTGTAATCTCCCCCGCCCTCTGGGTCACATCACCAGCAGGTGCATGGCCTGTGGGGTCTTTAGAAGATACTCACAGCATCCCGGCTGGTAGACTTCATGATCTCACTTAGCCCGATGCATACACCCTGCCTCTCGTCACTCTTCTGAGACCTCAGTCCTTCTTCAAGGATGGGGATAATCTCGGGTAGGATTTTCTCCCCTAACTTCCGCACAAGATCTCCCAAAGTCCTTGCTGCAATCTGTCAGCAGAGATCAAGTTACAAACCTCCTGCAAACCCAGGACTCCCAGAGAACAACTCTAGTATGAGGCTCCTAGAACTTCCTAAACTTTATCTAAGTCATTGACTAAACTTCCCAAGTGCTCTTACCCTTACAGAGCCCCAAACACACTAGTGCTCACAAAACACTACCAAAAAAAAATCATCTGTTTCACACACATCTGTACAACCTAAAGGGCTGGCACCTTATATATGAACATAAAATTCATCATGTGCTACACAATCAAGGGCCAATTTCCCTGGATTACTGAAATCTTAATCCAGTGCTTTTGCTCAAGGGGAGATAAACCTAAAACAAATGCTTTAAGGAAAAAAAAATCCATCTCCTCTATAAGGCCTCATGCAAACACTCCTTTAGAGTCAAATATATAATTTGCTTGCTAGAGATGGGTGTTGGAAGTAGGACAAAGAATGGCAGAAGTGATCATCAACCCAGTCTGGGCACTTCCTCCCAACCACTGAACCCCATCTGCCCCACCAGTGTGCCAGCCTTATCTCATGCCATTGCTGGGTCCTCCCTGCTTTCTCACTCCAGCTATACCAGCCTTGTTCATCCCCTATCGTGTGCCATGTTCCTGCCCACCACAGGGCCTTTGCACAGCCCATGCTTGCATCTAAAATGCTATTTATTCTCTCTGGAATGGTCCTTCACCACCTCCTCAACTGGCTAGTACTTACTCATCTTCAAGCATCACTGCTTCTGAGAAGAGTTCACACACACACACACACACACACACACACACACAGTCAAATGCCCCATTATAAGCATTTGCAGTACTATATAGCACTCACCACAGTCACATTGTATACCTTTGTGTAACTATCTGATTAATATTCATCTCCTCAACCAGACTGTATCTCACAAGAATAAGGAATGAGGCTGCCTTTCTTCTCCATTACACCCCCAGGTGCTGGGCCCCTGCTTAGCACATAGTAGATGCTTAGCAATATTTGCTGAATGACTAAGTAACTAAATGATCCCGTTAGAAGAACCCTAGGCACCCTCCCAAGCTCTGCAGACCCAGCTTTCTAGGCTCTAAAAGGAGGCAGCAGGGGCTGCAGGCCAGAACAAGGTCCAGGAATCTCACCGTTCTCTTATCTGCACAGGTGCTGGCCAGGAAACCCAGCAGGAGCCCAAAGAGAGTAGGCAGGATCTCACGCAAGGTGCGGGGAGTATTGGAGACAACAATCTTCCAGACGTGCAGGGATGCTTGCCGCACCACCAGCTGGGTGTCTGAGCGGCCCATGTACAGCCCTGCCAACACCCGATTCCGCCGATCCACCCCAAGGGCAGTGATGATCGCCTGCAGTCAGTAGAAGGGGAGAAAGAATATAGCGTGGTGAAGGTTCCCCAGCACAGGCATCAGGGCATACCCTACCATCAGCACAGGCAGGAAAACCATCTGGTCCAGGAGGGTACCTTGTTGGACTGGGCAGTTCCAAAGTTATCATCCTCAGAGGCAGTTTCTGTGGTCATCTTCCCTGTGACTCCTGAGATGTGGAACAGGAGATCCCCAAGGAGCTGAACAGAGCTGAACCTAAGGAGACCAAGAACATAGTCACACAGCTTCAAGGAGCAGCCTCAGGCACAAACAAGCACTACACAGAAGACTGGGAAGAAATGCACTCAAAATATTCATGGCAGGTATCTTGGAATGGGAAAAGAGTTAAGATGGTTTTCATTTCCTTACACTTTCCCACATACTTTCCAGGTTTTCTAGTGATGAACATATGTTACCTTAATAATAAAAAATAAACATTTTTTAAAACATGTACAAATTTCTATAATAAAACTTATAAAAAAACAGGCCAGGCCCAGTGGCTCACACCTATAATCCCAGCACTTTGGGAGGCTGGGGCATGAGGATTGCTTGAGTCCAGGAGTTTGAAATCAGCCTAGGCAACATAACAAGGCCTTGTGTCTACAGAAAATTAAAAAACTAGTCAGATGTGATGGCACACATTTACAGCCCCAGCTACTCAAGAGGCTGAGGCAGAAGGATTACCTGAACCCAGGAGGCCAAGGCTGCAGCAAGCCATGATCATGCCACTGTACTCCAGCCTGGGCAAGAGTGACACTATGACTCAAAAAAAAAAAAAGTTACAAAAAACAGAGAGAGCAACAAAAGGGAAACATTAACAGAAAACTAGACAGATTGATCATCAAAAGTGAAGAAATCAGCCAGGTGCAGTAGTTCATGCCTGTAATCCCAGCACTTTGGGAGGCGGAGGTGAGAGGATTGCCTGAGCCCACAAGTTTGAAACCAGCCTAGGCAACATGGTAAGACCTCACCTCTACAATAAATCAAAGAAAAAAATTAGCTGGGTGTGGTGGCGAGTGCCTGTAGTTCCAGGTACTTGGAAGGCTGAGGTAGAAAGATCACCTGAGCCCAGCAGGTAGAGGCTGCAGTGGCCGTTGAGCATGCTACTGCACTCTAGACTGAATGACAGAATGAGACTCCGACTCAAAAAAAAGAAGAAACCAGAAGAGGCCTTAGAAAGACAAAACATTTCTCCTCAAATTATGTTTACTGCTTCCATTAATTAGAAAAATATTCATATTCAAACTGAAATTTCAAGAAATACAGAAAAATATATATATATTTTTAATTTTTTTTAATTTTTTTTGAGTTGGAGTCTCACTCTGTCACCCAGACTGGAGGGCAGTGGCACACTCCCGGCCACCGTAGCCTCGACCTGCTGGGCTCCGGTGATCCTTCCGCCTCCAGCTTTCCAAGTAGCCTGAACTACAGGTGTGCGCTACCATGCCTGGCTGATTTTTTGATTTATTGTAGAGACGAGGTCTCGCCAAGTTGCCCGGGCGGGTCTCAAACCTGCGGGCTCAGGTAATCCACTCACCTCGGCCTCCCAAAGTCTGGGGTTACAGGCTGAGCCACCAAGCTTGGCTCAGAAAAATATTTTTAAAAGAGAGTGTAAACAATCACCCAAATTCCCAGTACCCAGGCAACTACCCTGACACTCTGGTGACACATCTGTACATATTTCCCTCTATATAACAATAGACATACACACCCCACATGATGTGAGAAAGAGACCCACACTACACACTGAGTGGTTAAGCCATGCTCTGTACTGTCCCGTCAACAGCAGACTAAGGAGCTTTCCTCATCAGCTAATATAGCTCTATGCCATCCCTTCTAATGGTTGAATCAATGTCTACTGTATGGACACGCTATGCTATTTTTAAATGAATCTCCAATTTTTCAAATGACAAGCAATATTACAACAAATATTCTTATGTATACAGCATTAAGCACTTGACTATTAAATACATCCTTGAAATATATCCTAGAAATAAAATTTCTAAATTAAAGAACAACTCAACATTTAAAATCTTTTTCTTTGAGTGCAGTGGCTGCTCCCGGCCACCGCAGCCTCGACCTGCTGGGCTCCGGCAATCCTTCTGCCTCAGCCTTCCAAGTAGCTGGAACTACAGGCGTGCACTACCACACCCGGGTAATTTTTTTTTATTTATTGTAGAGATAAGGTCCCGCTGCCCAGGCGGGTCTCGAACCCGCGGGCTCAGACAATCCACTCACCTCAACCTCCCAAAGGCGCGGGATTACAGGCTGAGCCACCGAGCCCGGCAATCTTTTTCTTTTTTGAGTTGGAGTCTCACTCTGTCACCCAGACTGGAGTGCAGTGGCACATTCCCAGCCACCACAGCCTCGACCTGCTGGGCTCCAGCGATCGATCCTTCGCCTCAGCCTTCCAAGTAGCTGGAACTACAGGCGCATGCTACCACGCCTGGCTAATTTTTTGATTTATTATAGAGATGAGGTCTCACCAGGTTGCCCAGGTGGGTCTCAAACCCGCAGTCTCAGGCAATCCACTCACCTCAGCCTCCCAAAGCATGGGATTACAGGCTGAGCCACCGAGCCTGGCGACATTTAAAATCTTAATACCAACTATACGAATGACTAGAAAGGACTTTTAAAAAGCAAATTAGAATAAAGACACTGCTACAGGAAACTGGAAAGTTAAAAAATGGTTAAAAGCAAAGGTCTGAGGACAGGCGCAGTGGCTCACACCTACAATCCCAGCACTTTGAGAGGCCAAGGTGAGAGGACTGTCTGAGCCCACGGATTCGAGACTAAGCCTGGGCAACTTTGAGAGACCTCATCTCTACAATAAATCAAAAAATTAGCCAGGCATGGTGGCATGTGCCTGTAGTTCCAGCTACTTCCAAGTAGCTGTGGTGGAAGGATCACTTGAGCCTAGCAAGTCAGGCTACGGTGGCCATGAGCATGCCACTGCACTCCAACTTGGGCAAAAGAGTGAGACTCCAACTCAAAAAAAGAAAAAAAGCAAAGGTATGGAGAAAGTTAAGAGGGTTCTGCTCTTCTTTTACCAAAATGCAAAAGGTCTAGCCCACTGGGGCTCCACCCAAGTTCTCACCTGATTCTCCAGAGGTCATCAAAGAGGCCTTGCTCTAACTGGGGCAGCAGCAAGGCGATGGCTGTCTCGGCATACATGGAGATAACCCGCTGGCCCGCACGCAGGGCAGTGTCGCGCACAAATTCATTCTCATCAGCAAGAGCCTAGGTACAAAGAGTGGATCAGCCAGAGCTACCTCCCTGTAGGCACTCAGCCCAAAAGGAAATGGGGCTCGCTGAAGAGTAGGATGATGGCTCTGCCACCTGGCCCCACTTAGGAGGGAGCCCTAGCTCTCCAAGAGAATGCATGCACCCTGCCCTTCTCATTGGCTCTACCCTCACCATGGTCACTGGTACCTACTTTGAGGATACAGGGGATGATGGGCCCCACATAAGGAGTGAACTTGTCCCCAAAGGTGATGGGCAGGTAATTAAACATCATTATGTAACCATCTCGAACGTGGGGCGCAATGTCTACTTTGCTGGCTGTAGCCACAATTTCTGGCATTAGTTTCTCCAACTTCTCCACTCCTAAACCAGCCATGACCTCAGCCAGCCCTGCAACAAAAGGACAGAATGAACCCACTGATTCTGAAAGTCCCTAATGGGCATTCTCAGTCTGGCTCCAAACCTACTGTGGCCTCACCTTGTGCAGCACCTGAGCGATCCACCGAACTCTGTTCATAGGTCAGTGTCTCCATCAGCCATGGAAGCAAGTCCTCAAAGCATGATTCTCCCATGCCCTTGACCATGGCCCCAAGAGCCTTTGCAGACACTGTCCGTACCTGTCATGTAACCAAGAGCAGGGATAGTGAGCAGATGTGGCTCAAAACAAGGTAGCCATACAGGAGCAGGGAGGGGTACCTAGGATCTTCTTCCCTTTAACTCAACAGATTCAAAAGCAGCTCTGGAGAATTCTCAGGAATCAGTTTTCTGAGTGAGCTCTCCTTCTACCCCAGCAGACTCACCTCAGGCACAGGGTCCAAAAGAGAAGCTTTCAGGCCAGGCGTCACGCTGGGCAGATAAGGAGCCAAGTCCTACAACAACACAAGAGGTGACTCAGGTGGAGGCCTGACTTCAGCTTTCTCCAGGGCCAGTTCTGCTGTGGACCCTGACCTCCCAATTGAGCAGAAAAACCTTCACTGCTCATAGAACAGAGGGTAAGAGTAACTGGCAAAGAACTCTTCCAACTGGTTCCTTGAAAGCCCTGTGCCACTGCTCTGGGAAACCTACAAAGGACCACAGGCTGATCCGTAACAAGCCACACAGAGCTACTTGTTCAATGCTCTTGCTTCTCCACCCTATTCTTGGGACCAAGGCCTGACCAGAGTCTAGAATCTTTAGGAAATCATTTCTGGTACTTCCCTTTCAGAATTTCATTAACATCTCTTTTTTCATTCAAAATGTTTATGTCTCTTGGTGTAGCTTTCAGCTTTAGGGAATAATTTTAAATATAGAAAATGCCTTATGTTCAACTGCAGCATCACTTAAAATAGCAAAAAAAAACCCTTGAACACGATATGACCAATGATAGAAGTATATAAGGTATGGCATTCAAATTTATTGGGATATTACATAACTATTAAAAATCAGTTTTATGAATAACTTGTTATAACTGGAATTAAGTTTAAGTTCAGAAATGTCATTTTAAAAATGCAATAAAGGCTGGGCTCGGTGGCTCAGCCTGTAATCCTAGCACTTTGGGAGGCCAAGGCAAGTGATTGCCTGAGTCCGCAGGTTCAAGACCCACCCGGGCAACTTGCCGAGACCTCATCTCTACAATAAATAAAAAATTAGCCGGGCATGGTAGTGCGCGCCTGTAGTTCCAGCTTCTTGGAAGGCTGAGGCAGAAGGATCGCCAGAGCCCAGCAGGTCGAGGCTGCAGTGGCCGGGAGTGTGCTACTGCACCCAGTCTGGGTGACAGAGTGAGACTCCAACTGAAACATTAACAGTACTTCTTTTAGTGTTGGGTAACTGTAAATAAAATTTGTGTTTTTCTAATTTTTAATTTCCTGAATGTTCTAGAATTGACCTAACTTTTCCACTTTATCTTCCTTTGCCCATAGTCTCAATAAGCAAAGTAGAGTGTGGCAGATAGTGAGATTGCACATGCAAGCTCTGGGGAGCAAACAAACAAAGCAAATTTCCCAAACCAGGCTCACTTCCTCTCAGAGGCTTACAGAAGCAATGTTCGTGACAGGAAGACACCACAAGTAGTCAAAGTAGCACTTTAGTAACACTCCAGACAGGTCAAAGAAGGCAGGCTTTTCCTCCACCTCAATCTGTAAATGGGACCTACTGGCATGGACCTTGGTTGAGGACTAACCTAACAAGGACTTGAACCACTGTGCTCTGCAAGATGCCCAGAGAGCCCAGATTTCTACTTCCTACCCCAAAACAGCCCATTTCTCCCTGCAAACGTAATCAGGGACTAATGCCTATATCCCTCCAAGTCTGCTACGGGTAGGGACTCTGCACCCTAAAGCAGCATTTCCTCTCCAGATCTGTCCCGCATCAGCCCCAGCTGGGATGCTACCTTCTGGTCTGTCAGAGAGTACATGTTGCCAATGATCTGAGCTGCCATCTTCCGCGTGTCTGTAGAACGGTCCTGGAAGGCTCTCTGGACGATGGGCATGATGAGGGCCAAGGATGGGGCATCAATGAAGTGAACAAACTTGGTGTCTAGCAGGGTCTGTAAGCACTTCTGGGTCTTCCTAGAGGGGTCCGTCAGGGCATCCAGCAGGACAGGGGCAATGGCTACACATTCAAACAGGAAAAAGGCTGGTTTGTATGGATCTATGAAATAGCAAAGTCCCTGGGTCCTCAGAACCATAGTGGAACACAAGACAGGGGCATCCAGGGCACTTCCTTCCTGAAGCCTCACAAGTCAATCCTTTGTGTTGCAGAGCTGTGAGCTAGTATCAATGGGCACTGAATTGCAGCTACAGTGCTGAGTCTTCATGGGATTACTTCTTGGGCACCTTGGACCTTATTCTAAAACCAGCAACCCAGAAGTGGTTTTATGAAAACCTGTTTTGAGACACCAAAGGCCCCCCTGAACCAGTGGTAGAAGTGAAGCACACAGTGCTTAGAGCTGCTAAGAACAGATAAAAATGAGCTCTCAAAAACAGCACAGCCTGGAAATGGTGACTCATGCCTGTAATCCCAGCACTTTGGGAGGCCAAGGTGGGAGGATCACTTGAGCCCAGGAATTTGAGACCAGCCTAGGCAACAAGACTTCATCCCTACAAAAAATTTTAAAAGTCAGCCAGGCGTGGTGGCCTATAGTCCCTGCTACTCAAGAGGCTGAAGTGGAAGAATCACCTGAAGTCAGGAAGTCAAGGCTGCAATGAGCAGTGATCATTCATTCCACTGCACTCCAGTCTTAGTGACAGAGTGAGACTCAAAAAAAAAAAAAACCCCAGCACAGCCTGGCAGAAGGAACTCCAAGAGGAATAATATCTGGCTTATTTTTCCCACAGCCTAGGATGTTTAACTACTATAAAGACCCTTGATGGGCCAGACTCAGTGGCTCGGCCTGTAATTCCAGCACTTTGGGAGGTCAAGATGGGTGGATTGCCTGAGCCCGCGGATTCGAGACCAGCCCAGGCAACTTGGCAAGACCTCACCTCTACAATAAATCAAAAATTAGCCGGGCATGGTAGCACATGCCTATAGTTCCAGCTACTTGGAGGCTGAGGCAGAAGGATCACCAGAGGCCAACAGGTCGACTGCTGGTGTGGCTGTGAGCATGCCGCTGCACTTTAGCCTGAGCAACAGAGTGAGACTCCAACTCAAAAAAAAAAAAAGACACTTGATGACCAAAAATAATTTATAAAAAACCCAAAAACTTAATAACACAATTTTAAAATGGGGCAAAGCACTATACAGATGCAACTATGCAACCAAAAACTATTTGTACCCCCTAAAGCTATAGAAATTTTAAAAAATAAAATAGGCCAAGGATTTGAATATAGTTCTCCAATGAAGACATGCAAATGGCCAAAAATACATGAAAAGATCTCAACATCATTGGTCATTAGGTAAATGCAAATCAAACCACTATGAGATGCCGCTTCACACCAGTAAGATGGCTATAAAAAAAGACAACTCAGCCGGCTCGATGGCTCAGCCTGTAATCTCGCACTTTGGGAGGCTGAGGTGAGTGGACTGCCTGAGCCCGTGGGTTCAAGACCCGCCTAGGCAACTTGGAAAGACCTCATCTCTACAATAAATCAAAAAATCAACCAGGTGTGGTAGAGCGTGCCTGTAATTCTGGCTACTCAGAAGGCTGAGGCGGAAGGTTTGCCGGCGCCCAGCAAGTGGAGGCTGTGGTGGCTGTGAGCGTGCCACTGCACTCCAGCCTGGGTGACAGAGTAAGTCTCTGACTCAAAAAAAAAACAGAAAAGTAAAAAAACAGTAACAAGTGTTGACAACTGAAACCCTCATATGTTGCTGCTGGAATGTGAAATGATACAGGCATTTGGACACTGGAAAACAGTCTGGCAGTTCCTCAAAAAGTTAAACAGAGTTACCATATGACCCAACAATTCCATTCCTAGGTATCTAACCAAGAAAACTCAAAACATATGTTCACATAAAACTTTTTACACAAATGTTCATAGTAGCATTTTTCTTAATGGCCCCAAAGTGGAAACAACCCAAATGCCCATCCACAAATGAATGGGGAATGGTATGGTGGCTCATGCCTATAATCTTAGCACTTTGCGAGGCGGAGGCATTTGAGCTTTGGAGTTTGAGACCTGCCTAGGCAACATAGTAACATAGTAAGAACTCATCTCTACAAAAAGTACCAAAAAAAATTAGCTGGTCATGGAAGCTTGAGCCCAGGAAGTCAAGGCTACAGTGAGCCAGGACCATGCCACTGCACTCCAACTGCACTCCAGCCTGGTAGACAAGAGACCCCAACTCCAAAAAAAAAAAAAAGAACAGATGAACACAATGTGGCACATTCACGCAACAGAATATCAGTCTCCCATACAAAAGCATGAAATATTGACTCATGCTACATGGATGAGCCTCAACAACATTCTGCTAAGTAAAAGAAGCCAGACACAAAAAGTCACATAAATACTGTGATTCCATTATATGAAATATCTAGAATAGGCAAATCCATAGAGACAGAAAGAAGCTGTCGGGGTTAAGAGTAGGGGAGAAATGAAAAGTGAATGCTGGTGGGTATGGGGTTTCTTTCTAGGGTGATGAAAACACCCTGGAACTAGCCAGTGGTGATGTTTAAAGAATTTCATGAATACATTAAAGAAAAATCACTGGATTGTACATTCTTAAAAAATGAATTCTGTATTATACAAATTATATTTCATGTTTTAAAAGTCCTAAATTAAGGCATCTCCACTCATTTGATAGAAATGAGACTGCTCTGGGCCTTAGAAATCTCCAGGGCTGTTGAGCATTGTAAAAGTTGAACCCGCCGGGCTCGGTGGCCCAGCCTGTAATCCCGCGCCTTTGGGAGGCTGAGGTGAATAGATTGCCTGAGCCCGGGGTTCGAGACCCGCCTGGGCAGGCAAGACCTCATCTCTACAATAAATCAAAAAATTAGCCAGGCGTGGTAGCACGCGCCTGTAATTCCGGCTACTCAGAAAGCTGAGGCAGAAGGATCGCCAGAGCCCAGCAGGTCGAGGCTGCAGTGGCCGGGAGCAGCCACTGCACTCCAGTCTGGGCGACAGAGTGAGACTCCAACTCAAAATAAATAAATAAATAAATAAAAATAAAAGTTGAACCCATAGAAGGAGAGAGTAGAATGTGGTTGCGAGGGTGTGGGGGTGGAAAATGTTGGTCAAAGGGTACAAAGTTTCAGTTAGGCAGGGTAAATAAGTTCTGGAGATATAATATGCAGCATGGTAACTACAGTTAATACTCTAGTGCATAACTGAAATTTGCTATGAAGAATAGATTTTAAATGTTCTTACACACACACACACATGCAACTATGTGAGGTAAGAGATATGTTAATGCTTGATTGTGATAATCATTATACAATGTATATACATATGTCAATATTGTACACATAAATATATACAATTTTCTGTTTGAGTTGGAGTCTCACTCTACTGCCCAGGCTAGAGTGCAATAGCATGCTCATGGCCACCCCAGCATCAACCCACTGGGTTCAGGTGATCCTTCTGCCTCAGCCTTCCAAGTACTCGAAAATACAGATACACACTACCAAGCCTGGTGAATTTTTTTATTTATTGTAGAGATGAGGTCTCACCAAGTTGCCCAGGCTGGTCTCGAACCCCTAGACTCAGCCAATCCTCTCACCTAGGCCTCCCAAAATGCTGGGATTACAGGCTTGAGCCATTGCGCCCAGCCTATACATACAATTTTTACTCATCAGTTATGCTTCAGTAAAGCTGGGGAAGTTTTTTTAAGTAAAAATTTTAAAAAGCATGTATCCTTCATAAATTTTGTGTTTGCCCCACCAGTAACTGAGAAGTATATTGAAATCTCCCACTGTGATATAACGTGTTTATTAATTCCTCCCTATAGTTTATTATAAATTTTGTTTTATATATTTTGAGATTATTACATGTTGAAATAAACTGACCAGGCACTGATACTCCAAGCTAAAGTTTAAAATTTAACAAGTAACGTGCCAGTCAAGGTGGCTGACTGGGTTTGGTTCCTAGCGATCAACCTCTTCCCATCACTCAAGAATGAATCACAATAAAGAGAACAGTAAAAGGGACTGGCCATTTCCCTACCCTGCCCCTCTATCACAGACCTCCTGAAATGAGATGGAATAAAAAGTTCTCAAAGAATCTAACATTTCAGATGTGTCGATATGGTCCACAGACTGTCATTCAACTGTTGGTCACATGCTCAGCTTAGTGCATAGGGATCTCTCAGAGTCAAGCTGTTCCTGAACCAATGACTCAGCATCCCTGTCAATGCAGCCAATGATATCAGCTGCAGACCAGTGGGAAAACAGACTGCTTCAAATAATTATTCTAGGAAAAGGGATTCCCAGGAGTCAAAGATTATTTTACTATGACTATATTTGTCTTAGAAGGGCAAAGATCTTAGCTGAATGGGTGCTTTTGTTCCCTGCAGTGTCCAAAGGTGGGCTCGGGGGGAAGTCAGGACAAGCACCTTCATGGGGGAGTCATACCCAAGATCTCCGGGTTCCTGATGACAGAGCCGATCTGCCTAAGTGCCTGCTGTCCGGCCTTCTGGACTTTGACATGGGAATCAGTCAGCACCTCCGTAAGCTTGGGCACAATGTTGGGTAGGCAGGATGACAGCTGCTTAGGAGCACAGTACGCCATTGCTCCCAGCAGTTCCACCGACCCTGCAGACACATGCCCAGCAATTAATCACCAAGTACGGGCCAGCAAGCCACCTGAACTGGCTGCACTAGCAAGGGACATCTAGCCTCTCCCCCTGCAGCCTGTGCTCAAGCAGTTTCTGGGAGAAGGGCAGAGAAGGCTGGATCTAGCAGAGAAAGCAAAAAGCTCCCAGTCCTGCTGTGCAGAGATACCAGGAGAGAGGCAGGGTGGTTTGGGGGAAAGAGGTGAGACCAGGATGCGGGAGACCTGGCTTAATCCTCACAACAGTGATCCAAGGTCATTCATTTAATTTCTCTGGACTCAGTTTCCTCATCCACAAGTGAGGAAACTGATTTAGATCTGTGATGTTTCTAACTGTAGGGGTAAAGCCTGAAGGATCAATGGGGACACCAAGAGGGAGGACCTTAACCTTCCCCCACCAGAGCAGCTCTGCTTGTATCTGTTTTACCTACTAGGGTATTATTTTTTTAAAAAGATTTTTACTGGGGGGAAAAAACCTTTAAAGCCACAGAAAAGCTTTAAAGCTGTAGGATTTCCTGACTTAGGGCTGTGGCTATTGTCAGAGACCAGTTCCTAACATGAAAACACACAAACTACCAAAGGATCAAACCGCCCAAAGGCAGAGGTCTTGGCCCTAACCCTGGACAGGGAGCACACACAGGACAAGAGCTGCAGCTTCCTGGATCCCTGCTGAGGGCAGTTTTCAGAACAGGAAGCTGAGAAGAGACACGGAAGGAGCAGCCTTACCAGCTTTGGTCCTCCAGGATTCCTCCTCCAGGGCAGCCAATAAAGAGGGGAGCACCAGTTTCACCCCGTGAGCACTCAGATTGCTCATCACAGCCTTGGCACAGTCATCTGCAGCCTCAAGGGAGGAGAAAAGACATTCAGGGCCTCCTCAAGGCCTGACGCAAGTCCTACTATTCTTCCAGTGACCAACATTTACTGGGGTTCTGTTGGGTCAGACCCTGTGCCAGGGCCTACAGGTACAGCTGAGAACACATCTCATAAAGCTTTAGTGCTTTACTGGAAACCAGAGGGGAGTCCAGAGCAGTAACCTGTGCCCCTGGTGTGGGCAGAAGAGATTCCAGTGGCAGGGGCTTTATGCAGCCTTTGAGCCTCCCCTGGCCTGTCCACACATTCAGCGGCTGCTATCGGGAGCAGCTGTTCTCCTGTGCAGCCTCAGGACTTACCTCACGCACATACTGGTTCCCATCCCCGAAGCACAGCAGCAGATGGGGCAACACGTGAACCACGTACGGCTCAAAGAGTTTCCCAAGCATGGTGCAGAGCATCTCAAAGGCAAAGAGAGCTCCTAGGGAGGAGAAGGTGAGACATCTGGAACAGAGTATCTTCTGGGGGCAGCCACAGGGAACAGAAGGGCCAGCAACCTCTCTGCTACCTCCTCCCCCTCTGGAAACACTCAGGACAGCTGTGAGACTAAGTGGTTTCCCCACAAGGGAGCAGCACCCTCTGCCTCAGCTCCAGAAGCCCAGAGCAGAGATGTAGCTGAACAGAGGGGAGGAGAGCAGGGGAGCTGTCCATCACTTTTTGGCACTAACAGCTAGAAAGGCAAAAGCTCTCAGCTAAGGGTGTTGCTGAGTTAGAAATTATAAAGTCGGCTGGGCTCGGTGGCTCAGCCTGTAATCCCGTACTTTGGGAGGCCGAAGTGAGTGAATTGCCTAAGCCCGTGGGTTCGTGACCCACCTGGGCAACTTGGTGAGACCTCATCTCTACAATAAATCAGAAAAACTAGTCAGGCGTGGTAGCGCACGCCTGTAGTTCCAGCTACTTGGAAGGCTGAGGTGGAAGGATCACCGGAGCCCAGCATGTCGAAGCTGTGGTGGCTGGGAGCATGCCACTGCACTCCAGTCTGAGCGACAGAGTGAAACTCCAGCTCAAAAGAAATCACAGCCAGGCTTGGTGGCTCAGCCTGTAATCCCGTGCCTTTGGGAGGCTGAGGTGAGTGGATTGCCTGAGCCCGCGGGTTCGAGACCCGCCTGGGCAACTTGGCGAGACCTCATCTCTACAATAAATCAAAAAATCAGCTGGGCGTGGTAGTGCGTGCCCGTAATTCTGGCTACTCGGAAGGCTGAGGCGGAAGGATCGCCGAAGCCCAGCAGGTCGAGGCTGTGGTGGCTGGGAGTTGCCACTGCACTCCAGTCTGGGCAACAGAGTGAGACTCCGACTCAAAAAAAAAAAAAAGAAAAATCATAAAGTCCAGGCAAATCAGCAAGGACTTGGCTGGACCAGGTCATACACACAGCTGCCCCCTCTGCAGCAGACACATAAGCACTAGCCCTCCACCTTGGGCACAAAGGCCAGATTCCTTCCTCTGGCAGTGTAGGGACTGACTTCCCATGCTGGGCAGCACCAAGCTCAGACGCTCACCTTCCCGCCGGCGGAAGTTCTTCTTATCCTGAATGGCATCAGTCAGTGCTGCCATCATTTCCTGCTGCTTCAGCGAGAGGATGCCCAGACCCTTCACCAGGCCCGCCAGTCCATAGGCAGCCCCTTTGCGCTCTGCATACTTGTCTGACTCCAGCAGCTGCTGCATGAGCCTCTGGATCATCCCTCCAGCATCCTCCTTGATAGCTGGCACGAGAGGTGGCAAGCAGCTGGCCACAGACTCCTGGACCTATGGGAGAGGCCCGCAATGTCAGTGCCACAGCTCAACTGCAGTCAGTCCTGGCAACTGACAGTCCCATACAGCACCTACCACTAGAAGTCCCCAAGTCCCATCAAAGCCCCTGCCTGTTGGGTGTCACAGAATATTAGAGAAGCAAACAATGTTTTATACATTCTTTGAAATCTGACACAGGTGAAAGTGTCCCTCAGGGCGCACACTACAATCTATCAGAGACAAGAGCATCAGCACTGTGGTTGCTTTTTCTGGTCTAAATGGAAAACCTAGACTTGGGGGAGCGGGAGGGAAGACTCCAAAAGTTAAACCTACTAAAAAAGAAAGCTCTCCAGAGAGAAGTGCACTGCTTCACATCCATACAAATGGCCTATGTCTTTCAGTTTCCAAACTTGTCAATGTCACAGAGAAATCAGACTGAGCCATACAGGACGAGGGCTAAATTGAGTGGTACCAAAAGACACTCAATCCTGTCTTCCAAGCTGGATGCAGAGCTCACGCCTATAATCCCAGCACTTTGGGAGGCGGAGCAAAAGGACTGCCTGAGCCCAGAGGTACAAGGCCAGCCAGGATAACTTGGCGAGACCTCGGTCTCTACAATAAATCAAAAATAGCCAGGCTCGGTGGCTCAGCCTATAATCCTGCACCTTTGGGAGGCTGAGGTGAGTGGACAGCCTGAGCCCGCGGGTTCAAGACCCGCCTGGGCAGGCGAGACCTCATCTCTACAATAAATCAAAAAAAATTAGCCAGGCGTGGTAGCGTGCACCTGTAGTTCCAGCTACTTGGAAGGCTGAGGTGGAAGGATCGCCAGAGCCCAGCAGGTCGAGGCTGCGGTGGCCGGGAGCGGCCACTGCACTCCAGTCTGGGCAACAGAGTGAGACTCCAACTCAAAAAAAGTAAAATAAAATAAAAATAAGCAGGGTTTGGTGGTGCTTGCCTATAGTTCCAGTTACTTGGAAGGCTGAGGTGGAAGAATCGCCTGAGCCCAGCAAGTCAAGATTGCAATGTCTGTGAGCATGCCACTACACTGCCTGGGTGACAGAGCCTCCAACTAAAAAAAAAAAAAAAACCTGTCTTCCAGCCACAGCTCATTAAGTTCAACTCCAGAGCAGCAAAGTGTCATGTTTCCAGGTGCCCAGGTAAGACTCTTCTGCAGGTCAGGTTTTCTGACACCTTGTTTGGCCACAATTTGAAAACATGTTTTAAACTGTGCATTTAAAATATACATTTTGGCCAGTCATGGCAGCTCAAGACTGTAATCCCAGCACTTTGGGAGGCCAAGGTGAGAGGATTGTCTGAGCCCAGGGGTTTGAGACCAGTCTGGGCAACTTGGCGAGACCTTGTCTCTACAATAAATAAAAAAATTAGCCCAGTGTGGTAGTGCATGTCTATAGTTCCAGCTACTTGGAAGGTTGAAGTAGAAGGATCACTTGAGCCCATCAAGTTAAGGCTGTGGTAGCCATGAGCATGCCACTGCACTCCAGCCTGGGTGACAGAGTGAGACTTCAACTCAATAAATAAATAAATTAAATACACATTTTTTTAAAAAATGGTCTGAGCTCAAGTGCTCCTCCCACCTCAGCCTCCTGAATAGCTAGGACTCAAGTGATCCCTCCCACTTCAGCCTCCTGAGTAGCTAGGACTTTGGCATGGGCCACCAGGTCTAGCTGATTTTTTAATCTTTTGTAGAGAAAAAGTCTCACAAAAAATGTTACCAGTCTGTTACTCAAGTGATCCTTCCACCATGGCCTCTGAAAGTGCTGGGATTTTAACATGAGCCATCCTGCCCAGCCAAACTGTGTATTTTATGAGTATACTCTGGTTGGCATAAAATGCAAACCATAAAAAACGTAAATGTATGTTTTTCAAAAAAGAAAATAAATTTCTTTGCACTGTGATTTAGAGGCTGCATGAAAAGGCACCTGCAACACATAACTAACACATGGAGAGGGCCAGGAAAAGGCTTGACATAAGAGGGAGCCTTTTTTTTTTTCTTTAATCTTTAATAACTCCAGTGCAAGATTAGTAAATTGAGTAGACGAAAAAATGAAAATATTTAGGTCTATTAGAGTAAAGTAACAAGGAAACTCCCTCTCCAGGTGTTCTTAATGAACCAGGCTCTCCCCTGGGAGGAGATAATTCCTAGCAGAGAATGGAGCTTTCTGGACCCTTATCACCCAGCTTGGCCCCTAGCATCCCACTACCTATCCACAGTGAAGTCTCAATTCCCCAATTGGCTTGTGGGCCCAGGGCCAGAAAGCAGGTACCTGCTGGGAGGGGGTGGAGAGGGCAGTGATGAGCTTGGCAACAATGGGCTTCACTTTGGGGTCACTCTTGTCCAGGTGCTTGGCCAAAGAGCCCATCAGGACCACCACACTCTGCCGCACAGCATCATAGCTGGCATCGTTGGGCGCGTTCTTCAGGAACTCCTCAAACACTGGCAGCAGTGAGTTGACATTCTCCTATAAAGCCAAACCCCCCCAGAGCCTCAGGTCAACTCTATAGGCTGGGTCTGGAGATAAGAGTCTCTGCCAAAGGACAAAGCCCAAGTCTGGCTCTGGGACAGACATCCTAACAAGCCAGCCAGCAATGCCAGCAGGTCTCCCAGTTTTTAAGCATGACTGCAGACTTACAAGAATTTGACATCCTATCAGGGTCTTTTTGGTTCAAAAGAAATATAAATGCCATGTCTCTCCAAGAGCTAGTGCCCTGCCAGGATTCCTGGCATTCTACATTTCTGTTCACTGCTCATTTTCACTTCTTGCCTTGGCCCAGCCCTGCCTCCTCAACTGGCTGAGATTCTCTTACCTTCCCATGGGTGTTGAGTGTCGCAAGGGCTGCATCTAACATGCACTTCCGGACATCTGAGTGTCGATCATTAAGGGCATCAGGGACAAAAAACTGAAAAAGCGGCTTCACCTGAGAGCTATCCAAATACTGAGAGAGCTTGTTCAGGGCCAAGGCCAAGCCACACCTGGGAAAGAATTGTAAGCATGTCAAGGGTGAGGGCCAGCTGGGGCCCTTCTCTGAGGATAGAACCTATGTCAGCGCACACCAAGGAGAAGGAGCTTGCCCACAGCAAACACTGCTTCAAGGGCCAAGCACAATACCAAGACTAATGCCCAGGGCTCACCCGATGATCTACCCAATGTTCTGGAACAACCTACTTGTTAAACAAAGACCGGCCATCTGCCCTGAGTTTACCTCCTTCAGATTCAGCAGAGGGGAATGTGAATGCAATGCTCACCCCTCTACCTCTAAGGCAGATTGTAAAAAGAAAGAGGTAAAGGAATCAGATGTAAAGGCACTTGGAAGTGAAGACATTATATAAAGGTAAAGTGTATTACTCTTTTCATCTATACAGCAGTAAGAAGGTCCCCAGGGCAAAGAATTTATGTCCTATCTCTGGCTGAGGGTCTGGAATTAAAAAGAAATAAACCAAGATTGACCCACACACCAGTCCACATTAATACATAAGGTCAGGAGTAGAGAAGGCCAGGGCCATTCAGAAAACTAACACCCTTTTTGTTCTGTGCCTGCTCTGTGAGAGGTAAGCATCTTCCAAGGTCACATTCGCTCCAAGACATCTGCTAACTCTCCAACTGTGAATCATAGGCTCTGTGGGAAAAGACTAGTAGGTAGGTTCTGCCCTTCATACATACGAAAAAACAGAAAAGGAGAAAAGCAGAACATGCTCAAGGTCATACAGCTAGCATAAGAGCCAGCACTTGAACTCAGGTCCCCGACTTTGGGAGAAGTCTTACTCTCTGCTTTCACAGTACCATTATCTATCCCATGCTGCCTCCTCAAAGCACCCACCCTAGTCAAGCCAACCTGCAGCAACTCGAAAAGTTCAGAATGGAACAAAATTAGAATAGCTGCTATACCTGGCTTCCCACTGATCTGGAGGAGATTCTGAAATAACTCGTCCCAAAGCATCCAGCACTGGAGGTGGCCGCTGCAATGAACAAGTTGATAAATACTCTGCAATGGGCAGACCAATGGCCCAGGCACCAGGACTGAGGCAGGAAACCAGTCACAGTCACCTGAACCACCATGACCCTAAGACTCTTATCTGGAGTAGTGTGGGGCTAAACAGAGTCCAACCCAACCAGACACCACCCAGACCACATCAGGGCTGTGCAGGTCACTCACGTAGAGCTTTTCCTGGTAAATCTCCATGAGCCTGCCCATAACCTCCGCTGCCTGCCGTTGGTAACATGCCACAGCTTGGGAGAGGGCTTCAGCTCCTGCTTGCCTTACAGCTGCCTCGTGATAGATCACATCGTCGATCAGCAAGGAGCAGAGGTCTGGCTGCAGATCTAGGCCCATCACTGACCAGAGCCTGTAGCAGACCAAAGGCAGGGGCTGCTCAAATAAGGATCTGCAGCACCTACCTTGCCAACCCCAATCACCCAGCCCTTCTTCTCACTGTACGCTGAGCACACTGGGTTCTGCTATTTCCTGAGGAGAGAGAGGACAGAGTAGGAGAAAACAACCTTCCACTGGCTCTCACCTCTCAGCCAGCTTCCGGATTTCTTCCTCCTTATCAAACTTGACCACCCAGAGCCTCCGCAGAAGGTTCAAGCCATTCTTCTCATCAGTATCAGGTGCTGGCAATACCACGTGGAGCTCCATCAGCCCCTGGGAGGGAGTAGGATGGGACAGTGAGAGGACAATATTTCAGAAGAACCACTAACCTGCCTCCTCACCTCCCTCTAGGCTGCACTGTACAAGATGTAGCTACAAGCTACATTTGGCTGAAGTTAATTCAATTAAAATTAACTATTTAGTAAGTCCCTCAATTGTACTAGCCACATTTCAATTGCTCAATAGCCATACATGGCTAGTGGCTACTGCACTCGATAGCACAGACATTAAACATTTCCATCACTAAATAAAGTTCCATTGGACAGCCACAGGTCTAGGGACTGCTGTGAATCAGCTCAACCCATTGTCTGCTCATTCTCCTCAAATGGCTTTTCTTTTGTGAAATAATGGTGTGAGGTAGTAGAATTATTTTAAATAAATAAACTAAAACTATAAATAAATAAAACAAGATAAAAACTCAGAAAAAGTACATTCCCTTTGGTGAAATAATCTTTAAAAAAATTTTACCATACTGCCATCATTTTTCCATTTTACCAAGTGCCAGTGAAAACTCTATTACATATTGATAGCAGGAGCCTACAGATCTGCATTTAGGACCCACTCCAAGGGGATTCTTCAGTTTTTGGTCCGAAGGTCACCAAGATAAGTCAAAATACGTGATAATGGACTTTGAAATGAAAAATCCTGTGAGTTAGGTCTGTCTGTAAAAATACTAAGACCCAGCCGGGCTCGGTGGCTCAGCCTGTAATCCCACGCCTTTGGGAGGCTGAGGTGAATGGATCGCCTGAGCCCGCGGGTTCAAGACCTGCCTGGGCAGGCGAGACCTCATCTCTACAATAAAAATAAAAAAATAAAAAAAAAATTAGCCGGGCGTGGTAGCGCGCGCCTGTAATTCCGGTTACTCGGAAGGCTGAGGTGGAAGGTTCACAGGAGCCCAGCAGATCGAGGCTGCGGTGGCCGGGAGCGGCCACTGCACTCCAGTCTGGGTGACAGAGTGAGACTCCAACAACAACAACAAAAAAAAATACTAAGACCCACATTCCAATTCAAAAATTAGAAGTAAACCGGGCTCGGTGGCTCAGCCTGTAATCCCGCGCCTTGGGAGGCTGAGGTGAGTGGATTGCCTGAACCCACGGGTTCAAGACCCGTCTGGGCAACTTGGCGAGACCTCATCTCTACAATAAATAAAAAATCAGCTGGGCGTGGTAGTGCGCGCCTGTAATTCCGGCTACTCGGAAGGCTGAGGCAGAAGGATCGCCAGAGCGCAGCAGGTCGAGGCTGCGGTGGCCGGGAGAGGCCACTGCACTCCAGTCTGGGCAACAGAGTGAGACTCCAACTCAAAAAAAAAAAAAAAAAAAATTAGAAGTATTCCAAGGAAAAGAAAAAGGCTAACAGTGATATGTCCCAACTACTTAGTCTTCTGATTCTCAGAAAGACCCCAATCTACCCCTGTGATCTCTTCTCTTTGCCTCTAGGACCTCCCATCAGGTGAGGGACAATCTAATGCCCATCATGCAGTTTGAACTTGCACAGAGTGAAAAGGGACAGACACAGCGGTGGCCCTGCAAGGGAGTGAGCACATACCCGAAGTGCAGTCTCCCGCACACTAGCACATGGGGACTGCAAGGCACAGAGCAACACATCTACTTCCTCCTGCTCTGCGAAGGCACAACCATCCTTGCCACTGCTGCTGGCACACAGGGTGGTCAGGGTGTCTGAAGCCAGAACCTAAGGAGGAAATCAATCCACTGAGCTCAGTTAAGCAAATCATTTACTACTATGGGGCCAGGTAATGGGTTGAAGGGCCCGGAGAGGGAATGCCCACCCCCACGGAACTACTAGGGCTAAGACCCCAGCTTCAAAGGCAGGACCCAAGCAAAAGCCCTCACTAGCTGAGGTCAGGCCACCTCTCGAAAGCAGCCCTTCTGTAAAAGTTCAAAAGTGAGGGCTAAGAGTGAACTAGAACTTAATGCTGTACGCTGAGACCTGAGGTCAGAGTCACAAACTGAGTGACAGCAACAGCCAACTGAAAACCAAGTCACCTGTAAGCAGGGTGAGCCTGTCCCGATCACCCAAGTCAGAAGACGCAGCATGGCCACACGAGGCAGCAATTCTGGGCCGTTCTAGGAGAGAATTAGCTGATAAGTCAAAGTGAAGGTGAGGGGAAGGTCTGTAACCAAGACTGGCAGCCAATAACATGATATCCTCCCACTCACAGGGGAACATTCTGGATCATACAATGACTCTAGTGTAGAAACCTCATTAGGTTTACAACTAAGTCCACAGACGCTAACCAGCCAACTGTGATCTTCAGGGACTAAAAATAGATAAATTCTAAAACTTGCCTGAAATTCAGAATATGAAATCCAGATGGACCATAAACATATGAAGGGACACGCAAAAAGTTGCAAACAAGTAAGCAAAGAAATGCAAAATAAAACAAGCTATCAGTCTTTCATCCATCATTGGCAACATTAATACTATCTGAGTTGCATTAGGTTTTGAGAAAAGAAGACTCTTAGTGACAGTATAGCTCAGAATTTGCCACATAACCTAACAACTCCATGTCCAACATATCTGACCTGAAGAAACGCTCACACAGGGTGTGCCAGGAGCATATACATACAACAGGGCACAGCACAGTGCTGCTCAAAACAGGAAAAATTAAATAAAGCACGGGCTGAGCGCGATGGCTCATGCCTATAATCCCAGCACTTTGGGAGGCTGAGGTAAGCATTGCCTGAACCCATGGGTTCAAGACCAACCTAGGCGCCTTGGCGAGACCTCATCTCTACAATAAATCAAAAAATTAGCCAGGTGTGGTGGCGAATGCCTGTAGTTCCAGCTACTTGGAAGGCTGAGGTGGAAGGATAGCCTGAACCCAGCAGGTCGAGGCTGCGGTGACCGTGAGCATGCCACTGCACTCTAGCCTGGGCAACAGAGTGAGATTCTGACTCAAAAATAAATAAATGTAATGTGGTATATCCATAGCATAGAATTTCATGAAGTCAATAAAATCAACAAAACAGAACCATGTGCACTGACATGAAAGGAGACCCAGAGTACATAGTCACACAAAAGAAGGAGTATTATCCATTTTTGCCCAAAAAACCCCACAATACTGTGTGTGGCTACTGTATGTATAAACACACACTATTTCCCTTCCAGAACTGTTCATGAGACAGGAAGTGTCCAAAGCCCTTGCCTCCCTGATCCCCTTCAAACCAAGGTGAGAACAGAGCTCCCTTGCCAACCTCATCCACACGCCCAGATGGGTTGCTGGGGGAGGCCCTCAGCTGGGCATGGACGGTGAGGATCTGAAGAATCTGGGCCATTCGCTCTTCCTCCTCCTCACTGTGATGGGGCATCTCGGTCAGCACCATCTTCAGAAATGGGAAGACTAAGGAGAAGGCTGGTGCAGACAAGGGTGCAGCATCTGTGAGAGCAAGAAGCAGATGGGATTCTGCAGGCAGGATGGGGTCCTGGGCCTCTACTGCCTGTTTCCATATCCAGGGCAGGTGGGCAAAGGAAGGGCTTTTACACCTAAATGTACACCTTTTGACATCTGGAAGTACATGGCATGACGACAGGGACAGCAGGACCACAACTGGTAGCTCGGTTCTAAAATCAATTCTGCTTCTACCCAAACACTGCCCAGTTCCAGGATATGAGAATTAAAACAGAGAAGGGGATGCCAATAACAAGAAGTAAACCTTCAGCTGGGGTCACAACGACTCATAAAATCCCGTGTCCAACCTCCTTTTTTCATATGTGGAGACCAAAACCCCAGGCTCAGGAAGCCCTGGTGACACCGTGACTCACAAGGCATTCCCCACACTGCTCGTACCACTTTGTGCCCTTGATCCTAGTCCAGCCCTTACCTGGCTCCCCCTTGCCCACCCTGCTAATGATGGTGTGGGTGTGCAGGAGCGTCACTGCCCTCTTCACAGCCACCGATAGCTCTTCCTGGCACCAGGACTTATCCAGAGCACACTCTGGCTTCAGCAGGCGCAATGTCAGGTGGCTCACCAAAGTGCCTGTGTTAAAGAGAAAAGACCCAGCAGGGGATGACTCAGAGATGTGAGACCAGGCACAGTCAAGTGACCCAGTGCCTTTATGCTTCTTGTACCTTTTTATACCTCCATCTTATACAAAACAAGCTCAGCCAGCCAGGTAACACTTCTGGCAGGTTCCATATGCACCAACTGCCTTTTCCACTCAGAACAGTTTCAACATCCCAGTCTCACCCATGGGAACATATCCTAGGCTAGGAAAGAAATCTGCTTAAGGTCATTAAGTAACCCACAAAAGTAAGGTTACCAATAATTCCTAGTCTTTGTTTCTCCAGAGCTAACAGAAAATTGAAGGTCACAGAGACCTCTCTGATCACTACTGACAAGTGGCTGCTCAGGATCTGTGGTCTCACTGACTGGCACCAAACTAGCTCTACTGCCACTAAACTCCAAGATCAGACACTGACTAGCATCTTAAACTATGTCCTTGGAGTGAAGGCACAGAAGATGTCAAACAGGGGAGAAGAGGAAGCACTGTATCTCTCCTAAGCATATCCACTTTGACATTCTTAAGGCTGCTTCCACATGGAAACAAAATTCAGTAGCTGAGTTTACCCCATACTTTTCCGCAAGCACTCAGGGGCATCCCTGCCCACCCGCTGGGTCATCCTCACAGACAGCAAACAAGGACTAACCCAAAGTCTTTAGCCTGGGAGGCATGACACACGCAGCCAAGGACAGAAAGGGATTCTTGATCCTGGGAGCAGCCAAGGGAGATTTCAGCAAAGGCAGGAAAGAGTCAACCAAAACAGGAATGTACTGGGTCAGGCCGGATGGGTTCTTGACCAGGATGGAGTCCAGCAGTCCCAGCGCTGCCTCCAGCTCTCCATCCAGCTGCAAGTAGAGTCACCCAAGAGGCAGGTCAGCAGGGTCTTGCTCTGGACAGCAAGGAGTAGGCCCAGGCCACCCAGCATTCTTCCAGCATGGGCATGTGGTGGTGGCAGTCACTTACCTCCTGTAGCCGCCTCCGGATCTGTGCCTCCCTGTCCAGCTGGGCCTGAAGCATCTCCTTCTGCTTGCTGGTCAGCTGCACCTCTTCTTTTATGCCTTTTTTCTTCTTTATCTCCTAAAGGGATGGGCAAACCCACCAATTCCATCTCCAGGAAACAGACCTCTCACCCCACTAGAGGAAGGCAAGCTTGCTTCCACACAAACAACACCATGCCCACTCTTGGTCTGTGGCTTGGACCCCCAAAGCTACCATGTCCCTCCCACCCCACCCCCTGCCACCTCCCATAAAGTCCATAGCCACCTGGTTTCTACAGAACAGTGACAGCAGTAGAGAAGCAATTTTTTTTACTGGATTCTCTACTGACAAAGGCATAGAGGGTATTTTATATGTTAGAGAAATAAAAGTTTCCTCAGTGTACTCAAAGGGTATTCCAGTAGCTACATGGCTTCAGAATCAAAATGTTAGCCTCCCCCCTCCTTAAACCCTCCCAAATGATGAGCTGAAGCCTGAAGGCCTGCTACAGTAGCCTGAGAAATCACTCACTCATTCAGCAAGTATTCATCAAGCACCTGCACTGTGCCAGGCACTGTTCCAGACACTAGGAATGTCATGGGGAACAAGATAAAGACCCTGCCCTCACAGAGCTCACAATCTAGCAGGTGAAGATAAACAATAAACAAGTAAGCAAGTACATAAGCAAGATGATTTCAGATCATGACAAATGTTCGGGGGAAAAAACAAATATGATGCATAGTAACTAGGAAGAGGGGGGGATCTACTTTAGATAGAGTGGACAGGCTGGCCACCTCTCTGAGCAGGACATGTATGGGCTGAGACAAGAAGGACCCAACCTCAAAAAGACAGAAAGAAGAGCCAAGGCTGAGACAGGAAAGAGTCCTGTGTGCTCTGCCTCCATCAGAACCAGTTCTAACCAAAGGCAAATATAACAATTGAAACAGGATTAATTCCCCAGAGGCCCCAGTGCACCAGGTGCTATGCCTGCTATCAGGAGTAAAGATAGGACCCAGCCTTTGAGGAGCTGAGGTGAAAGACATGGAATCAAGCGTCACCACTTAGTGAAGGAAACATATAAACTGCTGCCAGCACCCAGCAAGGAAACTCATTTTCACTGAGTTGAGGGTGGAGTAAGCTACAGAAAAAGAATCAATATAGAGTGTAGATGGTGAACCAGGCGTTGGTTGCGGGGAACAGAGGAGTGTGCCATCAGCCTCAGGATGATCCAAAGGAACAGCATATGTGCAACAGAAAAAGCTACCAGCCTGGGGCCACAAAGTTCAGCAGTCACCTCCTATGAGATGCCCCCCTTTACTCACCTCCTTCAGCTCCAGCTCGATGATCTGTTCCTTGAAGGAGTAAGCTTTGTTCTCTCGCTTCATGTTGGCCTTTTTTATGCTGTCCTTCTGGGCACTGAAACACCAGAGCTGGTGATCAGCCACTTGAAATGCACTGCCAGACCCTTCAGTTCCCTGCCAGTCATAAAATCCCAGCTAGCTATTAAGTACTCTGAACCAGCAAAGTGCCAGATACTCAATACATTCTGGTATCAAGGACCTAAGCACCATGGCCAGAACATGGCAGGTGCTAGTTCAATGAATGGATGGATTGTTTCATTTGTTCCTCACAGGAGCCATTGTCTCCTTCCTACAAGCAAGAAGAGTATGGCTTGGGGAGGAAAGGTAACCGAGCCCATGAGAAGAGCCTCACCTCTGGATGATAGATTTGTCGTACAGCTCCCCGGCAGGGGTCTGCATAATGGCAAACTCCTCCCGTGTCACCAGGCGCAGCGCAGGGTTCTGCACAGAGGCAGTGATGGTGCTGATGAGCTGTGGGAGGACCCGGTCCGGGGACAAAATGGAAAGGGAGCCCATGGCATTCATGGAGGACTGCCAGACAAAATCATAGTCAGTATGTGCCAAGGCTGGCACTGGAGAAGGGGGTCTACCTAACCTAAATGCCCCCAGCACTGACTTCCCTTCTTCATGAGCTCTGCCCACCAGAGTAGCCAGCTGGAGTTTGCATCTGCCTTACTTGGCAAGCATTTACCCCTTTATCTGATAATAGCATCCCGATTTAGAGAGACACACTCCTCTCCCCAATTCTCAATCTCCATAGTAGAGCTGCCCTCATCCTCTCCAGAGGTAGGCATGACCCAGACCAGAAAGATGGGCTCAGGGAGGAGCCCGGGACCTGAGTTAGGTCAACAAGGGGCAGAGAGGCCATGCCTGTTGACATTATTGAAAAATGCAAGCTTTTTTCACTGGAGCTTATTGAAAGACAAGACATAAACCTGGAACACTAGCAGCTCTTTTGCTACTAGAAGAAAAAAAAACTAAGAACAGAGTCCACATCATGGAAAGCACAGAGAAGAGACACAATGGATCCAACAGGATAAGAGAGACACCACCTACAAGGTCCTAAGGGAACATCTGAGCCCCTGGAATTAGTACCAGTCAAAGTCAATCACATCCTTGAACTTTGTGAGTAAATGAGGCAAGTTCCCTTTTTTGGTGCTTAAACCAGTTTACATTTCTGTCACTTGCAACCAAGGGTCCAAGTCTACCTTTCATCACAACTTCATTTCTTTAAATCCTCCCTTCCTACACCCTGTGACAGGAAAGCCCTCCCAGCACCCCTGCCGTCCCAAGCCAGACCAGCTCACATGCCAATCACCTGGTTCAGGGGACTTTGTGTGGTGATCCTGGGAATGATCTGATCCAGGTGCCTGGTGATAAAGGCTTCAGGATCAATCTTCATCCTGGTGAGAAGCGCTGGCCAGAGTCCAGACTGCACTGCCACTGAAGGGGAGGGAGCTCTTTGAGGCCTTCTGTCCAGCCTGCTCTTACCCTACCCAACAAAGCTCCCACCTCTTCCATACCCGCTACACACAGACCTAAGGATGGGTGGTGGGAGATGATCAGCATCTCTTGGGCCAGCTGTTCAGTGTCGGTGACATCACCCTTGAACCCTGGCACCCCAGAGATGACACACAGAGCCTCCTGCAGGACCCGAGGAGGGACATAGGCCTTGCCTGCCTCAGTCACCTCCCCAGCGTCGGTCACCAGAGCCTCTAAAGGCAGCACCTGTGTAGAGACAACACATAAGACCCCCACCGCTCAGAGTCCTGTGCAGGTTTGGAACATGGGAGTCAAAGACACCACAAACACAGCAGCCTCTCGTTCATGTTGTTCTCTGGACTCCTAGCTGGTGGTGAAGACAGATACCCAGCTCCCCGCATTGAGACCCATTGGCTGTGAGATGTGCCCAGAAGTAACCACCTATGACTTTGTACCTAAAAAGCCTATGAGCTTTAAGTCTTATGTGTGATTCATGCAAATTAAATAGCCAGGTCTTTGGGGATCTTCCACCCACTGGCTGAGAGACCCTATGCAAGTCGTTTCAGCTCATGGAACTGTGGACAACTCCTAAGAAATAAGGACAATAAGCTCTATCCTATGTGCCTTTGAAAGGTACTGTGAAAAAATCAAAAGGAAAAGTGGGTAAAAAATGCTATAAAAATTATGAAATGCTTTAAAAAATGAAGTGCTATTCAATTACTCAAGGATGAAGAAGTTGAGCTACATATCAAAAGGCATGGGAAGAAAAAAAAGTCTCTGAAAAGGAAAAAGAATCATATGAAAGATGTTACCAGACCTCGAGAGCAGGGCAGAAGACTCTGGCATCACAAAGTCTAAGTAAAAGAGAATGGCCAGCCGGGCTCGGTGGCTCAGCCTGTAATCCCGCGCCTTTGGGAGGCTGAGGTGAGTGGACTGCCTGAGCCCGTGGGTTCGAGACCCGTCTGGGTAGGCGAGACCTCATCTCTACAATAAATCAAAAAAATTAGCCGGGCGTGGTAGCACACGCCTGTAATTCTGGCTACTCAGAAGGCTGAGGCGGAAGGATCACCAGAGCCCAGCAGGTCGAGGCTGCGGTGGCCAGGAGTGGCCACTGCACTCCAGTCTGGGCGACAGAGTGAGACTCCAACTCAAAAAAAAAGAGAACGGCCTAGGAGTAGCCCAGCCAAAATCCCATATCACAAGCAAGGTCAACTAAGTGGATCCAAAAGCCCCAGTCCTAGAGTCCAGATGCCCTCACCTTGTGAGAACTGAGGACAATCTTCAGCTCCTGCAGGAGTCCATGTGCTAGCTTAAAGCCCCCAAGAGAGGACAGCAGCTTCCGAACTGTCTGCTGAGCCTGCCTGCGGACATGCCAGGTGCGGCTCAGGAGCACTGCCACCAGAGCCCGGTGGTACTGCCTGCAAGCACAAAGACAGACAGGCCTGGGAGAAGGCTAGGAGCAAGCCTTTCTGAAGCCAGCCCTCTACCTCCCACACACCCTGTTCCTTAGGTTCCACCAGGGTTCACCTCATTTGGTCCAAGGGAAAAGGTAAGTAAGCTTCACTTACTGAACTTTGTTGCCAGTAAGTCTGTGCGAGTGGTCAAGGAAAAGTCTCTCTGTCAGATGCAACACAGTACACAGGGCTAGAAGGGCGAGAAACGGTGGCAGTGTTTTTAAAATAGGTGTGTACAACCCCCCAGAAAGAACTGGAATTAACTGGAAAACTGACACCAAAATGTAAAGGTCAATGAATTTGAAATTACAGCTTGTTTTTATTTCCTTCTTTTTTGCTTATTATGTACACATGTATTTTGAAATAAGAAAAGTACATACTTTTTTAATAGTTAAAAATTACTACGGAGCCGGGCTCGGTGGCTCAGCCTGTAATCCTGCGCCTTTGGGAGGCTGAGGTGAGTGGATTGCCTGAGCCCGCAGGTTCGAGACCCACCTGGGCGGCGAGACCTCATCTCCACAATAAATCAAAAAATCAGCCGGGCGTGGTAGCGCATGCCTGTAATTCCGGCTACTTGGAAGGCTGAGGCGGAAGGATCGCCGGAGCCCAGCAGGTCGAGGCTGCGGTGGCCGGGAGCGGCCACTGCACTCCAGTCTGGGCAACAGAGTGAAACTCCAACTCAAAAAAAAAAAACAACAACAAAAAATTACTATGGAGTTTTAAAAAAGAATAAGGAAACTCATTATATACTGACATGGACTGATTTCCAGTCTAGAAAACACAATGTGTATAGTAGACACACTAACATTTGCAAAAAAAGGTGGAGAACTAACATATAAGAGATATTTACTCATATAATATTAAGGATATAGAAGAAGCTGATAAAACTGGCTATATATATATATACCCAAGGGAACTGGGTAGCTAGAGATCAAAGTATAATTTTCAGTGTAGAACCTCTTGTATCTTTTATCTTTGCATAAATATATTTCTTACTCAAAAGCTAAATAAAAAAAATTTTTAAGCCAGGAAGTGACTAACAGTTGTAGCTCGTTAATGGGATGTTGTGATTTATGAGTCAAAAGATTCTTCAAATCACCAATTAGTGGCAGACACTCCTAATACAACCTAGAATTTTAAACATACATTTAAAACTCAACTGTTCCTTTTCTGCCAGGAGAGCAACCAGTAGTTTCTGTGTCTCCTGGTGGAAGACTAGAGCCTGCCACACTCCACCAGAGTTTCTCAGCTGCCTCTTAACACAAGAAAACCCGAGACAGCACCAATTACCCAATCAGCTATAATTACAGCTAATATCACAACTCCACAACCATTAATGCTCTGTCTCCATAAATCTCCCAAGTTCCATTTCCCTAGCCTTACACTCCCCACAAGAATGAATTCATTCTCACAACTGAGTTGTTGGCCATATCACTCTGGTCCAGGTTTTTGCAGTGCAGACTAGTTAGTCAGGGAAGGTCTCTCTGAAGACCTCCTGGAGAGAATTGGCTCCAATCTCAAATTCACCTAAGGGGGCAGTAACTCACCATCCTCTGAAGCCATGAGCAGGAATTTCTCAGAAGTGAAAATCTGCTTCTTCTCATCCACAATCAGTTGCCAGACACTGCTCAGTTTGGCCTCTGCAAGAAACAAAGGAATACCCCACAATGCAGCGCACTGTGTCCCCTCGGGCTAATCTCCTATAACCTAAAGCTGCTGGGGTGGGCTTTGCCAATGAACCCTTCTCTACAGCAGGAGGCTCATTGCTTTCCCATTTTGAGAACTAACATCTGTCCTTTTGGCATCACTTCCTGTATGAAAACCTTCACTGGTTTCCTGCTGCCTACAGGAGCCTAGGTTAACTGTTTCTCATTTGAAATCCCCACCTACCCCAGATGCCAGGCTGGGATACTTGAGGTTTAAACACTGTGGCTTTCTCTGTCTCTCCCTGACTGGGCTGTTTGGACTCACACCAGGCCGTTCCTTTTAAGAGAGTGGAAATCTTTCCAGTCTTCAGGGCCCTAGTTCAAATGCTTCCTCCATGAAGTCTTTCCTGATACCCATCCCCCAAACTGAAGTAATCTTCCCCTCAAAACTGCTCTAATGCCACATTTTGCCTTAAACTAGATATAGTTTTGCATTTTCCTGCTCTTACTACAGAGTAAGCAACCTGAAATTTGCTGAAGCAAGGTCATGTTTATCTTAGCATCCTCTCCCAGGTAGCCCAGGGAATCATTCTATACTGACATAAACTGATTTCCAGTCTGTGGAATATGTCTTGGCATATCCACAGTGGGCACACACAATAATACATGAGGGGACGGGTGCAGTGGCTTACACCTGTTAATTCTAGCACTTTGGGAGGTGGAGGCAAGAGGATCACCTGAGTCCAGAGGTTCAAGACCTGCCTGGACAACTTGGTGAGACCTCATCTCTACAATAAATCCAAAAATTAGCCAGGCTTCGTGGCACACACCTGTGGTTCCAGCTACTTGGAAGGCTGAGGTGGAAGGATCACCTGAGCCCAAGCAAGTTGAGGCTGTGGTGGCCATGAGCATGTCACTGCACTCCAGCCTGGGCGACAGAGTAAGACTCCAACTCAAAAAAAACCCCCAAAAAACCATGAGGAACACTGAACTTCATTTCTAACCACCGGAATAAGTTCAGGTTTGCCCAACTGCAGAGGCTGGGAGATGGAATAAAGAAAGCATGAAATATGACACAGTCACTGAAAAAATGAGATAGCTCTTTTTGGCTGTACTGATAAGGAATCATTTCCAAGATACATAATATATATATAGCATATAATATGGCACAGATAGTATGGTAGCCAGCATGTTCAATTATGCATTGACTATCTCTGGACATAAAACTGGCAATACTATTTAGCATAGCTGCTGGAAGACAGGGCTAAGGAGAAGCTTTTCATGTTTACCCTTTTGAATTTTGTATCACATGAATGTACAACCAACTGAAACAAAAAGTCCCAAAACTAAAGCAGGTTAATCTAGGCATCATTTACATCTCAAATTATGAAGAAACTAAGTAAAGGAGGACAATGACAGAGTTCCCTGGCTGCATGCCCATTGCCCAGTGTGACCCTGAGGCTCATTCCTGCACATGACAAGTATGGTAAGGGCCAAGTTGATCCTAAAGATTAAGACACTCCTCCCAAGGACTTTGTAAGAGGTTCTTGTTTGCTACCATCCTGGACATCTCTGGACTCTTACCAGCCTGTGAGTCAGTCACTGAAAGCTTTGAGAGCAACAAGGCTGCAGCAACCCCTTCAGTGACTGTGGGAACCTGAGTGCTTTGGGAGGCTGCTTTCTCCACTGTCTGGATGAGCAAGGGCAGTAAGTCCAGCGCCTGCAACAGTGTGTCACCTATGGAGAAAGGACAAGCATGTTACAGGTCATCCTGGTCCTTGGAGATGTAACAGGATGACTTGAGAAAAGAGTTATCCACCTAGATGTGAAACAGTTGACTAAAATCCTTCAGTTGGAAGGCTGAGGCGGAAGGATCGCCAGAGTCCAGCAGGCCGAGGCTGCGGTGGCCAGGAGCGTGCCACTGCACTCCAGTCTGGGGGACAGAGTGAGACTCCAACTCAGAAAAAAAAGAAAATCCTTCAGTTGATTTGTCAAATATCTCAAAAGAAGTGGAGTTACAATCAAACTCTACAAACCACAAAATTAGAGGTAGAAGGATCCGATCCTTACTAACTAATTCAACTGAGTCCAGCTATTCATTTGATGAATAAGAACACAGACCGGGAGAGGAGGCTCAGCCTGTAATCCCAGCACTTTGGGAGACTGAGGAGAGTGGATTGCCTGAGTCCACGGGTTCGAAACCAGCCCAGGCAACTTGGCAAGACCTCATCTCTACAATAAAATCAAAAATTAGCCAGGCACAGTAGAACGCACCTATACTTCCAGCTACTTGGAAGGTTGAGGTAGAAGGATAGCCAGAGCCCAGCAGGTCAAGGCTGCGGTGGCTGTGAGCATGCCACTGCACTCCAACTTGGTCAACAGAGTAAGATTTCAACTCCAAAAAAAAAAAAGAAGACAGGCTAAGTGAGTTGACCAAGGTCACACAGCTGGTTGAGGCAGAGCCAGAGGCAATATCAAGCCTGTCAATTCCTATTTGGTACTCTTCCCCCATGTCAAATGACCTCTAGACCCATATTCCAAAACCAGAACCAATCTCCTAACCTATAAACTAAACCCATTTTTTAAAAAGTAGAAACCAGTCAAAACTATAGCTAAACCTCTGTTTTCATAACTATAAAATGGGTACACTGAAACCATTATTTCAGATGTTATATATATGAATCCAAGACATGTTTATCCCAAAGATTTATTTTATATTATGTTTACTTCAAAAGCTCTGAGCAGAACTTGGGTCACACACGGTGGCTCACACCTATAATTCTAGCACTTTTGGAGGCTGAGGCAGGAGAACCGCTTGAGCCCAAGAGTTTGAGATCAGCCTGGGCAACATAGTAATACCTTCTCTCTACAAAAATTAAAAAATTAGCCAGGCATGGTAATGCACACCCATAGTCCCAGCTACTCAGGAGGTTACGGCGGGAGGATCACCTGAGTCCAGGAGGCTAAGGCTGCAATGAGCCGTGATCATGCCACTGCACTCTACCTTGGGCAACAGAGTGAGTCCACCACTCAAAAAAAAAAAAAAATCTAAAAGCACTGAGCAGAATTAACCCAAGCTGAAGAGACTAGGAGAGACTAGGTAAAGCCAAGTCTCAGCTATCTACAACTTACTAAAATCAAGGTTGATCAATGCAGCAAAATTACAGCCTGATATATGAGTATATAGACTGTTCTTAAATCAAGTACACCAGTTCACTATATCCCTAAGGTAGCCAACAATGTATTAACTGCACATTTCTACCTACAGGTAATCTATGACTTCAGTCAGCACTACCTGTGGTTTTGAATAAACTTCACAAAGATGATCTACTCTGAGCTTGGAGATGTATTTCAGAAAAAGATTTATTGATCTCAACTCAGTGCAAACATTTCTTCTAGTCATATTCTTCTTTTCCAATCATTAAAAGAAATATATGACTGCAAAGTTCATTAGATAAGACACATTTCATATAGAAGGGTGTCCTATCTCTAAAGGCAGCTCTGGAATCTCCCAGATGTAGCTCATTATAAATTGAAACTTTTAAAAAAAAGAAAGACAAGCCTATCCCAGGGGTGGAGATTAATATCAGAGGTCTCTAGCCTGGAGACCAAGCAGATTTGAAAGTTTCACCCGTCTCTGCTTGAGAAGGAGGTGAATGAATGTTCATGCCTAAATGAGAGTAGGTTTGTTTACACTGACACTAGATCAATGGTCATTTTTTTTTTTTTTTTTTTTTTTTTTTGAGTTGGAGTCTCATGGGATTACAGGCTGAGCCAGCGAGCCCGGCTAATGGTCATTTTTAACAGGTCCAGAGTAAAGTTTACATGCAGTTGAACCTTTCAAAACAGTCTTGGCCAGGGATGGTGGCTCATAATGCAATACAAGCACTTTAGGAGGTCGAGGTGGGAGGATTGTTTGAGGCCATGAGCTTGAGACCAGTCTGGGCAACATAGTAATACCCTGTCTTTATTTAAAAAGTAGTTGGGCATAGTGGTTCACACCCGTAGTCCCAGTTACTTGAGGATCACTTGAGTCTGGGAGTTTGAGGCTATAGTGAGCTTGACTGCACCACTGCACTCCAGACTGAGTGACAGAGACTCCATCCCTTAAGTAGATAAATAAATCAGGCCAGGCACAGAGCCTCAAGTCTGTAATCTCAGCACTTTGGCAGGCCGAGGCAAGAGGACTGTCTGAGCCCAGGGGTTCAAGACCAGCCTGGGCAACTTAGTGAAACCACGTCTCTACAATAAAAAAAAAAACTGCCGGGCTTGGTGGCTCAGCCTGTAATCCTGCGCCTTTGGGAGGCTGAGGTGAGTAGACTGCCTGAGCCCCCGGGGTTCGAGACCCGCCTGGGCAGCGAGACCTCATCTCTACAATAAATCAAAAAATCAGCCGGGCATGGTAGCGCGTGCCTGTAATTCCGGCTACTTGGAAGGCTGAGGCGGAAGGATTGCCGGAGCCCAGCAGGTTGAGGCTGCGGTGGCCGGGAGCAGCCACTGTACTCTAGTCTGGGTGACAGAGTGAGACTCCAACTCAAAAAAAAAAAAAAAAAAAGATCAAAAAACTAGCCAGGTGTGGTAGCACACGTCTGTAGTTCCAGCTACTTGGGAGGCTGAGGCAGAAGGATCGCCTGAGCCCAGTAGGTCGAGGCTGCAGCAGTCGTGAGCATGCCACTGCACTCCAGTCTGGGAAATAGAGTGAGACTTCAACTCAAAAAAATAAAAAATAATAAAATAAAATAAAAATCAGTCTTATCAGAATCATTTCTTCATGATTTCAAATGTTGTAGTAACAGTTATGGTTCTGGTTTCTCTCTGAATAATGCTTTGAAAGTCTAATAAGGGTGACCCTCTGGTATCTAAAGAATAATTTTTTAAAAAAGAAGAAAATTAAAGTAAAATAAAAAGAAAGTCTAATAAGGGAGAGAAGCCGGAATTTGTTGTGAATCTGGGGTAAGCCTGATGCTCCAATTTACTTCAGGAGAAAATAAGTGATGCAAAATAAGCTGAACCAACAGGGAAAGTCTGGAACAATGATAATGCCCTCAAGACTCGGTCACCTCTGCAGGGGAGGCCTGGACACTGGCTCACGGTAGGCATCTTACCTCGGAAAGAGACCAACATGCACTGCAGGTAGGCATGCCTCACTGCAGAGGTGGAGGTTTTAAGGCTGAAAGCTTTTTTGAACCATTCGGTGAGCTTCTTGGGCACTTCCATAGTGAATCGGTTACACCAGAGAGCCAAGATAGAGACAGCATGTACCAAAGTCCCTTCATGAACTAGGACAAGATGCAGAAGTACAGTCAGTCCAATATCTTATAACCACATTAAATCACTACTAATAGTGCAAGAAAGTAAGCCAGAGTACAAAGGGAAGGAAGCAGTGATATTTCAGACAGGTACCAGCCCTGCTCTTTGAGGGAGAGGTGCCTTCAAAAGAGGGTTGTGAAAGGCTCCAATTGTGAAAAACCATAGTCAAGGATGGATCCAACTGCAGCTCAAAATTACCTTCTTGTTGGAGGAAGGGGATGAACAGCTCAGCCACAGTCCCGTTCAGGACTTGACTGGAAGGCCCAGACACCACGTGATGACTGACGCTCCCAATTCCTGAAAGTCAGATTCCCTGCTCAGCTCCTCATCAAAACAAAACCACAAATAGGCAAGTCTTCCTGCCACTGCCACCTCTGCACTCTAGGTCACAGAACTCCTGGGTCCCCCAGCAGCCACACTTCTGTGGCCATTATTGATTCTCCCTCAATTCCCCCTCTATACACTCTGCCTTTTACAAAAGCCCGGCCTCATGCTAGACTTGAACAAATCCCTCTTGCCAACCAGGCAGGCAACAGAGTCCTGGGAGGCAGGCTGGAATACTCAAGACTGACGAGGAGTCAAGTTCCAAAAAAGGACTCATCTTACCTAAGAGTTACATTAAACCACATCAACTACTAGATCACATCTCTACTTCCGGGGAGAAATTCTGTACCTGAGAGGACGCTGATCTTCTGAGCTACAATAGTTAGTTTTCCCTCTGAGCCTGAGAGGAGAGACAACAAAGATTCAAATTCGCATCTGCCACATTTCCCAAGGGGGTGAATAATGTAGTCAAATCTGTGACATCACACTATGTTTTCTGATTCCAGAAGCAGCCTTTTTGTTGTGAAGCTGGGTTTAAGAAAGTGCTTACTAGCTTTTTGTTTTCTGAGTAAAAAAAGTAATGTTATTACAAAAAATTTGAGATACAGAAAAATTATTTTAAGAAACATTTAAGAAGCACTCATGTTTCCATTACTCAAACACATTATTAAAGCCAGGTATGGTGGTGTGCTCCTGTAGTCCCAGCTACTGGGAAGCTGAGGCAGGAGGATCACTTGAGCCCAGGAGTTTGTCCAGCCTGGGTAACAAAGCAAGGACCCTCTCTCTATAAAGAATAAAATGTAAGCCTGGTGAAGTGGCTCATGCCTACAATCCTAGCACTTTGGGAGGCTGAAGCAAGAGGACTGCCAGAGCCCAAGGGTTCAAGACTAGCCTGAGCAACATGGGGAGACTTCGTCTCTACAATAAATCAAAAAAATTAGCCTGGCGTGCTCGTGCACGCCTGTGGTTCCAGCCACTTGTAAGGCTGAGGCAGAAGGATCACCTGAGCCCAGCGGGTTGAGGCTGTGGTAGCCATGACAGTGCCACTGCACTCCAGACTGGGCGACATAGTGAGACTCCGACTCAAAAAAATTAAATTAAATTAAAAAAAACAAATTATTAACATTCCTGTGTATTTCTTTTCATTTTTTCTGCTATGCATACAAAAAAATGTGTGTACTTAAAACAACCTGAGATCAACTCATCTGCACTGCCCCGTGCATGATTTTATTCACATCACACATTCACATTCCAGTGTGAATGTCATCCTGGCCACACGGCCTTGCTGTGTGCATCAGATCTCTGTGAAAACTCAGGGTTCAGGAGAATACCGGGGGCCACACTTTAGCCATCCCCGTGGTCAAGAAGGCTCCCTCACCTCCAAGGATGGCAAAGAGGTGTTTAGTCAGGGCTTCCATGGCTGAAGAATCGCTGCACTGATGGGCCAGGTTCCGCAGCGCCAGCACAGCCTCGTCCATCAGGCGGGGACTGTTGGATTTCAGCTGACCTGGACACACAGAGCCACGGCTCAGAGACTGCCAACAATTCACCATCCAAACTTTCATCTTGCCAATTCTGTTTATGTTAGAGCCTTATTTCTAACCTGAGTCACTTGTCCTCTATCCCTTTTTTCTACAATAACTGGGACAAAGATAACCAAAAGCCTAGGTACCATTTAGGGGCTGGAGAGGGATCAGAATACTTACTAGCCAGTCCTTTAATGATGTCCAGGGCATACTGGCTGAGATCAAGAGTTACTGATGCCAGCAGACTGGAAATAGCTAAGGGAGATAGAAAGCACTGACCATGTTAGTCTCAGGAATAAATTCATCATACAATGTTTTCCCCTACTCCCCAGCAAATGCCACCAGGCCTGCTGACTAGCCACAAGGAATTATGACCACCCTTCACCTCTACAGGGCCACATAAATAGTTCCAAAGATCTGCCCCCATACCAATCAACAAAAAAATTTCCCTTTCAACATTCCATCAATATATTTTCTCAAGATAAGCAGGAACAGGGACTCAATCCTCATCTCCTATGATTTTAAGGACCACCTCCGCACTAAGTCCTAAAAGTCTAGAGAAGGGGTTCTTGACCCGTACAGTCTCCAGAAGGTTCTTGAGCCCCTAAAATGATCTGCAGTATTCTAAGTAGATATATTTTTGTGCATTTGTCTAACAAGAGGGCCCATGACTTTCAACATATTCTCAAAAGGGTCCCTGATCTCTCTTCCCAAGTCCCAAGAAGGCAAACAGTGAATATATCCTCCCTCCTTCCCCACTACCACATACTTGCTACTGCCAAATATCAGGAATAGAGCTTATTAAGTACCCCGTCTCCTTCCCACCACCTTGACAGCAACCTACTTTCAATAACATTCTCTGGACTCCTCAGTAAGGACTTCTGTATGGTGGGCAGCATCAGATCCTTAAATTCTGAATGGGACATGTATCGGAGCAGAGGGGCACAGCTATCCTACAAAGAGAAAGGAGTCAGGCACCCAGCCCTCACAGGAACAGACCAAGAAAAGACAGTTTAGATTCCCAAAATTTAAAAGTGAGTAAGGGCCACTTCTCACTCACCAGTAGGTACTTCTGAGGCTTTATTTTGCTCATCAGGATGTTCTTCATATAAAAATCCAGCAGAGCACTCTAGAGAACACAAAGATCTAATTGGACCCTGACATTCTAAAGAATCTGATCACTGGCCTAAGAGGTCCTTCTTATGGGAGTACCTCCAAAAAACACAAATCAATGCCCCAAATTTCATAGAGTATAAACACAAATGCCCCACTGGTCATGCCACCCCATTTAAAACCCTTCCATGGCTTTTCATGGCCCCTGGGATCAAGTCCACAGACCTTGGTATGGCTTATAAGTCCTGGCTGCCACCCAGTCAGCTACATCTCACTCTCTGATGCATTCACACCTCTCCAACCCCACTCAACTCCTCTCCATTCCCATCCATGGGCTGCTTTCTCCACCCGAAATGCTCTGCCTCACCTCTTGACCTTGCTAGCTCCTCTTCACCCTCAAAGCTCCTTCATTAAAAAGAAGTGCTCCCTGGCCTGTGGCCCAAGTCAGGTCTTTCTGCTGCACAGTATTATAGCTTTTCACTTTCCTTTCGTAGCACTTCACACAATTATAATTAACTAGATGACTGTCTAATGTCAGATGCCTTCTCAGACTCAGTTCCACAGAGGCAGGGCTCATAGCTCCCTTGCTCACTGGTACACCTCCAACACCTGGCAAGAGCTTAGAACATGGTAGCTGCTCAACTAGAATGAATTAAAAACTGCAAACCACTATCCCAATAACTACAACAGAACTGGAGGAAAAACTTTCCAACTTCTTGAAGTTCATATCATGGCAAAAGGCCAGGGTCTCATGTAAGAAAACCAACAAATTTCAGAGGAGACCAGCAGCTGGGATCAACCACCAATGCAAAGCACGTTCCCACTTCTTCTCTCCAGAGAGCCCCCAACATGACAAACCCATAGTCACCCCGGCTTGGCACTTGCCTTGTGCCGATTGACCACATCCATCTCCTTATGGCTCGTGCAGAACTGCACCAGCAGCCCCAGCATGCCGGCATAGTTCTGGTTGGGCTTTAAGCTGAGAATGACTGACAAGTACTGTTCCACCAGCCCAGGGTTCTGAAGAAGAAAGTGTCAGGCAGGTATATCAGATGGTGGTGGGGTGGCATGGAAGAAGCAATGCCCATCAGCCCCTGCTGTCCTGTCACCTCTTTCCACAGCTTTGTGAGCTTCTTCACAGCACCATCCACGGCATGCTTGCGGGAACCACCCAGCACCTCCAACAGGAGCAGACACTGCACTTCTACCTGTCAGGACCAGGAAAGGCTCAGACCAGGAAAGATAGAACACGGGAGCACGGGTTCCATGGCCTTCACACTCTGTCAAAAACCTTCCACCAGGTCTTCCAGATCCTAGCTTCATCTCCACTCAGCCTCTCCCACTCAACTCCACCAAGATCCTCTTCCCTCCACTCCCCATACTTAGTTCTGACCTTTAATGACACTGTTCACTCAGGCATTATTTAACAAATATTTGCTGAATGCATACTGTGAGTCAGACAATGAAGACACACAGGGAATAAGACAGACATGGACTCTGCTTTATGTACCTTATAGTCCAGAGAGATAAAAATATATTAAACAAATAAACATACAAATGAACACACCACTACAATGAGGTAAGAGCCATGCAGGAAAAGAACAAGAGTCCTGTTTCATTTACTTCGTATCTGCTTTGTCCTTCATTAATTTTACAAATATTTACTGAACACTGACCAAATGGGAGGCACTATGCTGAGTACTGTGGATATAAAAGTGAAGCTCGATATGGTGATTCTGTATGGAGCTTACTGTCCAATTCAGAGTGAGGTACATAATTGGTACTCAGAGACTTTATGTGCCACAAATGTCCAAGGTCACTGGTGAGCAGTGTGAACTACCACCCTGAGAAAACAGATAATGCTTGTGAATATAATGTGATTCCTTTTTTTTTTTTTTTTTTTTTGAGTTGGAGTCTCACTCTGTCACCCTGCGGGGCTCTGGCGATCCTTCCGCCTCAGACTTCCAAAGTAGCTGGAACTACAGGCGCGCACTACCACGCCCACTAATTTTTTGATTTACTGTAGAGATGAGGTCTCGCCAAGTTGCCCAGGTGGGTCTCGAACCCATGGGCTCAGGCAATCCACTCACCTCAGCCTCCCAAAGCATGGGATTACAGGCTGAGCCACCGAGCCCAGCTTGCAGCACTGTTTGTTACAATAAAAGATTATAAGCAACATAAATGGCCATCAACAGAAGACTCATTATATGTAATGTGATACATTCAAAGGATTAGTAAATAGTCAAAAAGAATGAGAGGCTCTTTATTCACTACTCTGGAACATATTCCAAGACTGGTTAAAGAAAAAACAGGATGAAAGAAGAATATATGGTACGCTGTTATTTGTAGAAGACACCTACTCAGTCATATACACAGAGAACATGGTGAATAGGGACAGGGGTAGGAGAAAAACCAGCATATCTTTCCATACCTGGTGGATTTTTCATCTATTTTTTAAAAATTAAAAGTTTTTTAAGCTTGCTGACAGCATATTCAAAACTCTACTGCTGATCCCTCCTCTCCCTGGAATGTTCTAACCCTTGATCTCAGCACAGCTCGTCCTCTCAAATCTCTGCTTCAATCATGCCTCCTCAGAAGGGCCTTCCACCCTCCACTATACTCTCTACCTTCCCATCCTGCTTTTCTTCAGCACTACTTTACGCTTTATTGCCTGTGGACTTATTCATTGTTTATCTCCTCCCTAAAAGTGTAAGCCCTATGAAAGCAAGGTTCTTCTCTGTTTTATCACTATAGCCCACCTCCTAGAATAGCATCTAGCATATAGGAAGTCCTCAACAAATACTGGACAATCTAAGTGAACTGCAACCTAGGTGTGTGATCAACACCAGCAACCAGCAAAGGAAAAACCCAGATTCAAGACAAAGAAGAAATAAACACAGTCTCAAGCTCTTGATTCATTCTGTCCTACAAGCGCAACACCTCAGGGTTGACCCCTCCCATGTACTAACTCACATGCAGACTTACTTATCTCCAATAATGGTTCTACGAATTCAGTGGAGATAAGCCAATAAGCCTACCCTTGATGAAGCTTCTCATAAGAAGGTCTTCAGTAACAATTAAATCCACACTCTGGGCCAGGCACGGTGGCTCACACCTATAATCCCAGCATTTGGGAGGCCAAGGTGAGAGGATTGCCTGAGCCCACGGGTTTAAGACCAGCCTGAGCAACTTGGCAAGACCTCATCTCTACAATAAATCAAAAAATTAACCAGGCATGGTAGCATGCACCTGTAGTTCCGGCTACTTGGCTGAGGCAGAAGGATCATCTAAGCCCAGCAGGTCAAGGCTGCAGTAGCCAGGAGCATGCCACTGCACTCCAACCTGGGCGACAGAGTAAGATTTCAACTCAAAAAAAAAAAAAAAAAGAAAAAAAGAGTTGCATTTACATTATTATACTTTCTGGTTTACTTGCTTTTTGGCTATCTTCCCCACTCTGGCCTATCATGTCTTCCACACACATCATGAAGGCAGGGGCCACATTTCTCTTGTTCATTACTGCATTCCCAGTGCCTAGAACCATGCCTGATAGAGAGGCTCAAAGACATCTAATAAATAGATGAGGCTGGGCTCGGTGGCTCAGCCTGTAATCCCAGCACTGTAGGAAGCCAAGTCAAGTGGATTGCCTGAGCCCAGGGGTTCGAAACCCACCCGAGCAACTTGGCGAGATCTCATCTCTACAAAAAATAGCTGGGCGTGGTAGCGCACACCTATAGTTCCAGCTACTTGGAAGGCTGAGGCAGAAGGATTGCCGGGGCCCAGCAGGTCGACGCTGCAGTGGCTGGGAACGTGCCACTGCACTCCAGCCTGGGTGACAGAATGAGACTCCAACTCAAAAAAAAAAAAATTAGCCGGGCTCGGTGGCTCAGCCTGTAATCCTGTGCCTTGGGAGGCTGAGGTGAGTGGATTGCCTGAGCCCGCGGGTTCAAGACCCACCTGGGCAACTTGGCGAGACCTCATCTCTGCAATAAATCAAAAATTAGCCGGGTGTGGTAGCGCGCGCCTGTAATTCCGGCTACTCGGAAGGCTGAGGTGGAAAGATCGACGGAGCCCAGCAGGTCGAGGCTGCAGTGGCCGGGAGCGGCCACTGTACTCCAGTCTGGGCAACAGAGTGAGACTCCAACTCAAAAAAAAAAAAATAATTAAATAAATAAATAGATGAACATGATCACATTGCACTCACATCCATCCAACAAAATCACATGCCTCAGAACAACTCAAAGTATCTGGTTACCCGGTACCTAGAAGAACACCTGGCACAGAGAAGGTGCTAAAACAGTATCAATTAACTCTGAGAAGAAAGCTGACCCTTGCTAGAGACCCAGGGAACCTACCAATTTGTTCCAGATGTCTCCTTGCCGCTTGGCTCTCGAGGGAAACACAATGTGCACCAGAAGGCAAGTCCAGGTCAGGGCCAGCAAGGCAGCCGAGCCACTGCTCTTACTGCAAGGGGATGTAAAGAGTGAGTACAGAGCAGCAGCCTCCATCCTAAGGACTAACACCTAAGGTCCTGCCTGATAATGCAATATCTTCCCTTGACCTAATGGGGCAAAACTTGAAACCAGTTTTCCACAAATCATGTGACAACTCAGGACAAGGAGTCCAGGCCTCATTAGCCAAACTCTCATCCCTTGGCACCATAAAAACAAAAAGATGGTTTTCCCCATTCAGGGCCTGGGGACAACTGGTTCCTCTCAAAATGGCCTTGCTTCCACTGGTCTCCCACCCCTGCTCCTCAGGAAAAAGCTCTTTTCTGCTGAGCTTGCCACTTGGATCCTTCACTGCTCAGTGGCAGACTGCAGGTACCACTCAGAGTACAAAGGGGAAGAGCCAGGTATGCCTGAAGCTGTCAGTTGCCCCAGCTTCTCCTGAGCAGGACTCTATCAATCCCCTGGGGACCACAGACTTTCCCACTTACCTGGGAACACCTGCTTTGGAGCCAATGCCTGAAGACTGCAGAGAGTGCAGAAGGTTCTTAGCAGTGGCTTCTGGCTGGGCCTCAGCCAACTGCTGGATGGCTGCCTGTAGGGCCCTGCGAGAGGCTGCATCTCTAGGGGGAAGAATGAAGGGGAAATGTCAACATGCCTGGGGAGGGGCAATGCTGTTCAGGTCATGTGCTAGTCTTTCTCAGAAAAAAATTGATCATACTGCATTCCAGTGGATCATAAATGAGGAATAAGGAAATAACCAGATATATCCACATCCTCTCAGAGTTCTGAATCTACCTGATAAGGGCAAATAAGCCATTAAGGGTATGAGGCCAGTATGCACATTTATGGAGCACTTGTGTGGCCTCAAACTTAGGCCACATGATTTAACACGTGCGACTAGTGACAACATATACACACTGAGCACCCATGGCATGGCAGGCACTATTCCAGGCACTTCATACTAACAACCTCCTATGAGGTAGATAAAAGCATCAACTTCATTCTGCAGACAATGAAACTGAGGCAAAGAGACATTAAGTAAGTTGCAAAGGATCCAACAGCTAAGATGACACAACCCAGATCTGAACCTAGGCAGTCCATCTTGAAAGCCTGGACTCTAACCCACTAACCTATTTCATCTCTCTGTATAAGGAGCTCTGGACCCAAGGCCTTTGGTTGGGATTTACCTGTATCGATGCAGAGTCAAGCAGAATAATTTGCAGAGCCCTTTCACTGCTCCCTCTGGCAGATCTGAAACCAAAGATGATTTGGTAAGTATCTGACTGAGCAAGGCATTCTGCCAGATATGATCTCAGCCCACTGGACACTCCCTGTATGTTTAAGATAGAATCCTCAAGAGGAAAAAGCAATAACAAAATAGGACTCTAGGAAAATGTCCAGTACAGAAAACCTTCACATACACATTTGCTAAATGACTGAAACGAAGGTTAATACGAGTGGCCTCAAAATCTCATGTGCTGGCCAGGCACAGTGGCTCATGTCTATAATCCCAGCACTTTGGGAGGCCAAGGTGAGAGGAATGCCTGAGCCCATAGGTTCAAGACCAGCCTAGGCAATTTATTGAGACCGCATCTCTAAAATAAATTTTTAAAATTAGCCAGGCTCGGTGGCTCAGCCTGTAATCCCGCGCCTTTGGGAGGCTGAGGTGAGTGGATTGTCTGAGCCCGCAGGTTCGAGACCCGCCTGGGCAACTTGGTGAGACCTCATCTCTACAATAAATCAAAAAAATCAGCCGGGCATGGTAGCCCATGCCTGTAATTCCGGCTACTCGGAAGGCTGAGGCGGAAGGATCGCCGGAGCCCAGCAGGTCGAGTCTGCGGTGGCCGGGAGCGGCCACTGCACTCCAGTCTGGGTGACAGAGTGAGACTCCAACTCAACAACAACAACAACAACAAAATTAGCCGGGCATGGTGGCACATGCCTATAGTTCCAGCTACTTGGAAGGCTGAGGCAGAGGGTTTGCCTGAGCCCAGCAGGTTGAGGCTGCAGTGTCTCGAAGTGTGCCACTGCCCTCCAGCCTGGGTGACAGAGTGAGACTCCAACTCAAAAAAGATAAATCTCAGCCAGGCTAAGTGGCTCAGCCTGTAATCCCAGCACTTTGGGAGGCTGAGGTGAGAGGATTGCCTAAGCCCACGGGTTCGAGACGTGCCTAGGCAACTTGGCGAGACCTCATCTCTACGATAAATTTTTTAAAAAATTAGCCGGGCATGGTAGCGCGTGCCTGCAGTTCCAGCTACTTGGAAGGCTGAGGCGGAAGGCTCACCAGAGCCAAGCAGGTGGAGGCTGCGGTGGCCGGGAGCGACCATTGCACTCCAGTCTGGGTGACAGAGTGAGACTCCAACTCAAAAAAAAAAAAAAAAAAAAATCTCATGTGCTATCAAGTGGAGGCCCAGGAGTGCTAGAACTATTCACCTTCTTGATCTAGGTGCTGGTTACCCAGGTGTGTTATATAACCTGTGAGGATTTAGTGAGCTGTTTGATTACAATGTGCACTTTTCTTTGTGTGTATTCTAATAAACGGTTAAACATAGTAACATTACAAAATTAAAGTACTATGAGGGACCAGAAAAGAGAAAGGCACTATAATTGGAGTCGTTTCTGACAGTTTATAAGGACATATAAGCTTGACGTAAAAGATTAATAAGCTCTGGAAATTATTAGAGAGATCCGTGCCAAGTGATATTAACAACATGAGCAAAACTGTAGGCATAAGAAGGCATAATAGCCAGGCCGGTGGCTCAAGCCTGGCTTGAGTACCTGCAGTCTGCCACTGAGCAGTAAAGGATCCAAGGTGGCAAAAAAAAAAAAAGAAGAAGAAGAAGGCGGCATAATACCTGTTCAGGACACATAGGAAAAAAAAGGAGGACTAGTACCACTTAACACTTAGCACTTTTTTTTTTTTTTTTTAGTTGAAGTCTCACTCTGTCACCCAGGCTGGAGTGCAGGGGCATGCTCATAGCCATCGCAGCCTTGATCTGCTGGGCTCAGGTGATCCTTCTGCCTCAGCCTTCCAAGTAGCTGGAACCACAGACATATGTCAATGCACCTGGCTAATTTTTTTTATTTATTGTAGATGCGAGGTCTCACCAAGTTGCCCAGGCTGGCCTCGAACCCCTGGACTCAGGCAATCCTCTCACCTCTGCCGCCCAAAGTGCTAAGATTATAGGCATGAGCCATTGTGCCTAGCCAAAACTTAGCACTTAATTAGTGCTTACAAGGTGCCAGACCCTGCTCTAAGCATTTCACACACATTAATTCATTTAATCCATATAAGATGGGGACTGTTATTAAGCCCATTTTAAAACAAAGAATCCAAGTAACAGGAAGCCAAGCAGGACAGCCAGTGTGAAATAGATAGTTTGGTTGAATAAGAATGATCAATAGTGTTGGAAAGCCAACCTGTGACAAGTGCTGCACGCCAGGCTGAAGCATATAGATAAAAGAGAGAAGCTTCTGAGTAGGGAGACATTTAACCTGCAATGCAAGACACACGAAGTGAGAAGCTCCCAAGAGCAAGAGTCCTACAAAGTGCTGACACCATGCCGCACACTTCAGGCACCTAAATGACGGGGGGGAAATGAATGAGGTGCAAGGACTCAGTTACCCACAGGACCCTGAACACAGTCTTGGCCCATCTGATTTGGAGCTATTTCAGTAACTGAGAAAAAGAGTGACTGGGGCCAGAAACAGGTTGTGGTTAATAGAATGACAATAACAACAGCTAATATACACTGTGTATTTACCATAGCCAGGGAATACATTAAGTTTACTCTTCACACCAATCCTACCAGGAAAGTACTACAGCTATCTCCACGTTCACAGCAAGGAGACAGGCTCAGAGAAGTGAAGAAACTTGAAGCAGGTCACAGAGTGTAAGTGGCAGAGCCTGACTGAGTCCTTCATCAATGACTGCTGTACTACAGGCCTGTGACTGGAAAGTGTCACGTAGCTGCCTTTTCTAATGAGAACCCTGTTGGGAAACCGCTCAGAAAGACATCTGAGGATGCCATAAAACTCATACACCAAAGCATTAACACATAGGAGAATCTCCAAGAAGCTGACAAACAGCAAGTTACTTAATCTACACAAAACCTTAACAAGATTGGGTACGTTATCAGGCAATGGTAGGTTAGAAGCAGCAAAGGGGAATTTGGGTCAAAGAGTGATAGGAATAAGAAATACAAGCTGACAGGAAGAGAGATCCAATCTGTATGACCATGGTTCTCAAACTTCAGAACTCAAAAAAAAAAAAAAAAAAAAAAAAAGTCAGGCATGTGGCTCATGCCTGTAATCTCAACACTTTGAGATGTGGAGGAGACAAGAGGATTGCCTGAGCCCAGAGGTTCAAGACCAGCCTGGGCAACTTGGCGAAACCTCGTCTCTACAATAAATCAAAAAATTAGCTGGGCATGGTGGTGCACACCTGTGGTTCCAGCTACTTGGAAGGCTACGGTAGAAGGATCACCTGAGCCCAACAGGTCGAGGCTGTGGTGGCCATTAGCGTGCCACTGCACTCCAGCCTTGGTGACAGAGTGAGACTTCAACTCAAAAAACAAACAAACAAACAAAAAACTTTAGTAAGCACAGGAATCACCTAAAGGGTTAGTTAAAACATAGATGTGGGACTCTACCCATAGGGTTTCTGAATCTGAGTTGCTGGGGTGAAACTGAGAATTTTTCTCTCTAACAAGTACTGAGGTGATGCTGATGCTGCCAGTCCAGGGACCACACTTTGAGAACTAATGCTGTACAGTAAAAACAAACACAAAGTTTCCAAAAGAAAACTCTAAAAACTAAGCTGAGCACGGTGGCTCAGACCTGTAATCCCAGCACTTTGGGAGCCGGATGCAAGATTACCTGAAATCATGGGTTCGAGACCAGCCTGAGTAACACGGCAAGAACTCGTCTCTACAATAAATCAAAATATCAGCTGGGCTTGGTGGTTCCAGTTACTTGGAAGGCTGAGGCGGAAGGACCGCCTGAGCCCAGCAGGTAGAGACTGCAGTGGCTGTGAACATGCCACTGCACTCACTGCAGCCTGGGCAACAGAGTAAGACTCTGACTCAAAAATATAAAAATAAAAATAAAAAACAGAAAACTCAAAAAACTAACTTGGATTTATTGAATGAAGGCAAAATTGTCTTACACACTGCAATAAATCATAGGGATAGCCCATGGTTATATCTGGATCAAGATAACATTGGGAGAAGTCATGTTATTTGTTTGTTTTATTTGGTTTTTTTTTTTTTTTTTCGAGTTGAAGTCTCACTCTGTCACCCAGGCTGGAGTGCAGTGGCATACTCCTGGTCACTGCAGCCCTGACCTGCTGGGCTCAGGCGATTCTTCTTCCTCAGTCTTCCAAGTAGCCAGAACTGCAGGTGGCGCTACCACATCCAGCTAATTTTTTTAGTTATTGTAGAGACAAGGTCTTACCATGTTGCCCAGGCTGGTCTCAAACCCACGGGCTCAGGCAATCCTCTCGCCTCAGTCTCCCAAAGTGCTGGAATTACAGACTGGGACACCAAGTATGGCCAAAGTCGTGTTTTTTTTAAGGTCTCCCCTAGGAATAGCCACAGCAGCAATCACAGGAATAGTCACAGCAGAGTCGAAACAACTAGATGCACTCAGCATTTCCCAAAATGTGTTCCCCAGACTCTGAACAGATTCTTGTCAAAAAAGAGGTTCAAAAAACCCCACTGGGTTAAAGAAAGCTTAATAAAGTTAAAACACCTTGCTATGACCACAGTGGCTCACACATATAATTCCAAGAGGGTACTGGAAAACATGACCTCTTCCAAACTTATTTAATCTTGAAATTCTTTATTGGTCAATCACCTGCTACCATCTTGCTGACTTCCACAGAACACAGATTGAGAAGAAGTGTACCCCAAGTAATAAAGAACATATTTTTGCACCTAGTATACTACTTAAGAAATAATCCTGGTAATCTTTCAAAAATATTTCCAATCAAAATGATTAAAACTTTAAAAAGTTTTGGCACCTGAATGGATAAACCCTCCACTAACCCAAAAGTTTCAACTGTTTCAACACATATTCTAACAAGCAAATAATGAAGGAAGAAGTTATACTGACAGAATAAAAAACGGCTATGGTTCTAAAGAGAGAACACAATTTATTTTTGAAATGGAATATTGTCTAGGCTATATGGATGAAAAAATTAATACCTTTTCCAGCAACACACTTCCCCAGTTCACTGAGGATTTCTCTCCGTTCCTTCACACTGGCTGTTGTCACCTTCCCTGCAAAACGCTTTAGTGTCTCAGAAACCTGTAAAGGCCAAGCCCACAGAGAAAATTTCACAAGTCAGACTACAAAACAATGAGTATATGTGTGCATGTGTATGCGTGTTGGGGAGGGGAGGGTAAGAATTCAGTGAAAATCTCTCTAATCTGGGGTTTCTTAATCTCCATCCTATTCACATTTTGGGCCCAGGTAATTCTGTTACAGCGAACTGTCTTTACATATTGTAGCATTTTTAGCAGCATTCCTGATCTCTACCCACCAGATGCCAGTAGCAGCCCAGACCCCTCTCACCCCAACTGTGACAATCCAAATTGTGTCCCGACATTGTCAAATGTCTCATAGGGGACATAAGATACACTGCTTTAAGTCAACCAGTCAACATACCTTATGTAAACTTGGGCAATAAGAGGCAAGGTAAAGGCCTCTGGACAGAAAACATTCTTTAGGAACTACCCAAAATCTAGCAAGGGCCTAATATGTGCCAAGCACGTTCCCTTTATGTTATCTCTCTTTAACTCCCACAGAGGGAATGTCAGCATCTGGCTAAATGGGAAAGGGTTAAGAGACTGGATCCCAGTTCTGCCCCTTACTAGCTGTGGAAATTCAGTCAAACAATGTCACTTCCTTGATCTTCAGTTTTTTCATCTATACAATGCAGATAATAGCATCTATCTACCTTATGACACATTATGGAGATTAAATGAGACTGTGTATATACAGCATTTACTCTCATCCTGAGCACAAAGTTAGCTACTAGTATCAACAAGCCTGCAAGGGAAGCATCAGTATTACCCATTTTACAGGTAATAAAGGAACAACCTCCAAGAAGGGAAGTCACTATTCATAGTGAAGCCAAGAGCGACAGTACCTACATTTCTGATACTAAACCTGAAACCAAGCAGGTCTATAAATTGAGGCTAACAAATCTTTAGCTTTCAACAGCCATCTGAGTTACTACAGCTACTCTACTCTGCATAGGAATGTAAGGCTAAGACCCAGGGAGGGGGACAGCTTGTAAGCATTACTGAAAATTCTGCTCCTGAGCAATAGTCTACAAGCTACCAAATGGGATTCATAAGCTATGAAGTGTGGATTTATAAGCAATCAAGCAGGGCACAATTAGACTCACATAACTAACACACTGGTGCCGACATCTTTTTCTTTTGAGGGTAATTCACAGGGAGACCTTATTAGTAGCATAAGAGTCAAGGGTACATAGAGAAATAATAAAATAATACTAAGTTTTTGTTTATGCTTAAAACCCTGCTATAATTTTACTGGCGATTAATAAACGATGTCTAAAACTCTGTCTTCTAGCCGGGCTCGGTGGCTCAGCCTGTAATCCAGCGCCTTTCGGAGGCTGAGGTGAGTGAATTGCCGGAGCCCGCGGGTTCGAGACCCGCCTGGGCAACTTGGTGAGACCTCATCTCTACATAAATCAAAAATTAGCCGGGCGTGGTAGCGTGCGCCTGCAATTCCAGCTACTTGAAAGGATTGCCAGAGCCCAGCAGGTCGAGGCTGCGGTGGTCGGGAGCGGCCACTGCACTCCAGTCTGGGCGATAGAGACTCCAACTCAAAAATAAATAAAATAAAAAATAAAACTCTGTCTTCTATACAAATGATTTATTGTTTTAACTTTAAAATGTCTTTTATGCCAAGCATGGTGGCTCACACATATAATCCCAGCACTTTGGGAGGCCGAGGTGAGAGAACTGGTTCAAGACCAGCCTGGGCAACTTGGTTAGACCTAATCTCTAAAATAAATCAAGAAAAATCAGCCAGGCGTGGTGGCACATGCCTACAGTTCCAGCTACTTGGAAGGCCTAGGCAGAAAAATCGTCCGAGCCCAGCAAGTCGAGGCTGCAGTGACTGTGAGTGTGCCACTGCACTCCAACCTGGGCGACAGAGTGAGAATCCAACTCAAAAAAAAAAAAGGCTTTTGTCTCTATAGTTACAGAAAAACATAATTAAAGAGTCAGAGGCTTGCTATAAAAACCAGTCCTGGCCGGATTCGGTAGCTCAGCCTGTAATCCGTGCTTTGGGAGGCCAAGGGGAGTGGACTGCCTGAGCCTGTGGGTTTGAGACCCGCCTAGGCAACTTGGTGAGACCTCGTCTCTACAATAAAAAAAAAAATTAAAGCCGGGCTGGGTGGCTCAGCCTGTAATCCCGCACTTTGAGAGGCTGAGGTGAGTGAATTGCCTGAGCCTGTGGGTTCAAGACCTGCCTGGGCAACTTGGCGAGACCTCATCTCTATAATAAATCAAAAAATTAGCCGGGCGTGGTAGAGCGCACCTGTAGTTACAGCTACCTGGAAGGCTGAGGTGGAAGGATCACCGGAGCCCACCAGGTCAAGGCTGCGGTGGCCGGGAGCACTCCAGTCTGGGTGACAGAGTGAGACTCCAACTCAAAAAAAAAAAAAAAAGCCGGGTTCAGTGGCTCAGCCTGTAATCCCGCACTTTTGGGAGGCTGAGGTGAGTGGACTGCCTGAGCCCGCGAGTTCGAGACCCTCCTGGGCAACTTGGCGAGACCTCATCTCTACAATAAATCAAAAAATCAGTCATGCGTGGTAGCGCATGCCTGGAATTCCAGCTACTCGGAAGGCTGAGGCGGAAGGATCACCGGAGCCCAGCAGGCAAGGCTGCGGTGGCCAGGAGCGGCCACTGCACTCCAGTCTGGGCGACAGAGTGAGACTCCGACTCAAAAAAAAAAAACCAGTCCCTTGCCCTCATTCCCAAGACCAACTCTTAAGTTGATTCTGGCTGATATTTAGATAGTTACCTCCACATCTCTAAATATAGAGGTAGCCAGCTTGTGCTTCTTGATTTTTCAGTTTTACTGCCTTTCCATCACAGCTTTTTCCTTCTCCAACTACAAGGGCTAGCTCAGTACTCAGTGTTTACATTATATGTAAACTGTATTCAACATCCATTTAATAAAGTATATTTCTTATTCTGTCCAGCTTTCTTATCCTCTTGGAGTTAATAACTACCCTTTCACACCTCACTTCAGTTTGACTCATTTTATCTGTTCTCAATAATTCAACCCTCAACTTTTTACCACTTGTCTAAATTTCAATACATTTAGGCAGATGAGGTATTCCTTTCTGAAGAAGTCGCTCCCAGAATTTTCTGACCTGGCCCAATCTGACAGGTGATCCTCTACAGCTGGGGCAGTTTATCACCTTAACGTACTCTTCCTTGTGTTTGGGGGAAGCACATCCTCCATTTTGTGAAGCTCTTGCAGGTATGAAAATGTTCTAGCCTCATACAGAATTCTAGGTTGAAATTAATTTCCTTCAAAATACTGAAGACATTTTTCCACTGTGTTCTTCCTTTGTGCTGTGGTTGTCAAGTCCAATGCCATTCTGACCCCTGATCCTTTGAATGAGACCTCAGTTTCTATATATATATATATATACATATATATATATATTTTTTTTTTTTTTTTTTGAGTTGGAGGCTCACTCTGCCCAGACTGGAGTGTAGTAGCACGCTCCCAGCCACCGCAGCCTCGACCTGCTGAGCTCCAGCGATCCTTCTGCCCCAGCCTTCCAAGTAGCTGGAAATATAGGTGCACACTACCACGCTCGGCTAATTTTTGATTTATTGTAGAGATGAGATCTCGCCAAGTTGCCCAGGAGGGTCTCGAACCCACGGGCTCAGACAATCCACTCACCTCAGCCTCCCAAAGCGCGGGATTACAGCCTGAGCCACCAAGCCCAGCTTTTGTGAGTCTATTTTTATGCACTGTGCTTAGCTCTTTTGGTCTGGAAACCCATCCTTCAGCTAGGGTAAAGTTTCATCAAGTATTTCTTTGATCACGTCCTTGGATACTGGTCCTACGCTAGCATGCGTAGGGACTACAGTGATCCTCTGTTTTATAGTGTTCAGAGAGAAAACCTCAGTCTTTTTGCCAGAGTGGAAGAAGACAGCTGGGAACCTGACTGCCTCAACCAACTCTCCTTAACTTAGGCCCTCCTCATTCAGTCTCACTTCCAGATGTTAGCTGATACCACCAATTTCCATCTTCCAGAGGTTGTGCAAGGTAAATCAGGTTGGTTCTCAGCTCTCCTTCAGCTAAGGATTCATTTTCCTTGGGTCTACTATCGTCACTTTTAAGCTACTAAAAGTCTACTGCTGTTGTCTGCTCCCCATTCTCCCAATCCCTGTGGGATTATTTTTTTTAACCCTTTACTTGTTAGTGAAGTTTGAAGAGATAACAAAAACACATGCACATATACAATCCACTCTCAACCTAGAATTCTCACACAGCTATCTTTTTACACAGTAAATTACTGGCTGTAGCTTCTCTCACAAAGATGGAAAAAAGCTTTTCAGGCTCAAGGCTCTTCTCACCCCATATCTTTAAAAATCAAATAAAAAGTTAAATTTTTTTAAAAAGGCTCGTCTTGATCCTTTTTTATTTTGAGTCGGGGTCTCACTCTGTCGCCCAGGCTGGAGGGCAGTCACACACTCACAGCCTCCCCAGTGTCAACCTGCTGGGCTCCGATGATCCTTCTGCCTCAGCCTTCCAAGTAGCCGGAACTACAGGTGTGCACTACCACACCCGGCTAATTTTTTTTTTTTAATTGTAGAGAGGAGGTCTCACCAATTGCTGGGGCTAGTCTCGAGCCCACAGCCTCAGGCAATCCACTCGCCTCAGCCTCCCAAATTGCTGGGATTACAGGCTGAACCACACAGCCTGGCCATCTTTTTCTTAATGAGAAAATGAATGTTACCAACTTGAGACCTAGTCAGAACAAAACTGAGGACGAGGACACTAAGATCCTTCTGAGGCATCATTTGTTGGTGAGATCAGATGCAGTTTTAAAGTTCACAAGTGTCTCTCTAAAGCAGCACTGTCGAATAGAACATTCTGTGATGATAAAAATGTGCTTCTGCACCACGCAATACAGTAGCCACTAGTCACATGTGGCCAGCGCAAGTAAAAAACTGAATTTTTAATTTCATTATTATTATTATTATTATTATTATCATTTGAGCTGGAGTCTCACTCTATCACCCAGACTGAAGTGCAGTGGCATGCTCATGGCCACTGCAGGCTCGATCTGCTGGGCTCGGGTGATCCTTCCGCCTCAGCCTTCCAAGTAGCTGAAACCACAGGCACACACCACCATGCCAGGCTAATTTTTTGATTTACTGTAGAGACGAGGTCTTGCCAAGTTGTCTAGGCTGGTCTTGAACCTCTGGGCTTAGGCAGTCCTCATGTCTTCACCTCCCAAAGTGCTGGGATTACAGGCATGAGCCACTGCACCCAGCCTCATTTAATTTTAACTAATTTACGTAACCATGTGGCCAGTGAGTACCATTCTGGACTACACAGCTCTAATGTTAAACAATCAGCATGTATTATTGCCCCAAGCCCCTCTAAAAATACTCAACAGGCTAAACGTTTTCTTTCTAGAATTCAGTACCACACAACCTGAAACAAATTGCCAGCCCCTGGTGCAGATCCTCAATAAACATCTCTTGAATGTTCAGGTTTAGTAGTCACTTTCTGGTATCAGGGCCTATACATAAAAATCAACCCCATCACCCTGGATTCCCAAATAAGCCCAGGTGTCCTTTAGATACCTGTTTCTTTTTCCCATAATAGTGTCTTTTCACCCTAAAACACAGCTACAAACGAGGCTGGGTGAAGGAAAAAGATTTTCCCAAGTCCTTCCTGAACTACAAGATACCTACAGGTGATAACACTCAAGGGTGACAAGCCCCTTCTTGAGTAGGGCAGTTCTTTTATCGAACCCTGGATCTGATAATAACTCACAGCTGGACGCAGTAGCTCACGCCTGTAATCCCAGCACTTTGGCAGGCCGAGGTGAGAGGATTGCCTGAGTCTAGGGGTTCAAGACCAGCCTAGGCAACACGGCGAGACCTCATCTCTACAATAAATCAAAAGAATTTTAGCCGGACCTGGTGGCATACACCTGCAGCTCCAGCTACTTGGAAGGCTGAGGTGGAAAGATCGCCAGAGTCCAGAAGGTCAAGGCTGCGGGAGCCGTTTGCGTGCCACTACACTCCAGCCTGGGCGACAGAGGGAGATTCCGACTAAAAAATAAATAATAAATAAATAAATAAATAGCCAACACATATGGAGCCCTACTTTGTCTCACTGAATCTTCACAATAATCCTGTAAGATAAGTAGTGTTTCGACCTCATTTTATAGATGAAAAGGCAGAATTGGCGGAGTCACTTCTCTACATGTCACAGAAATCGACAAGCGGGGATTCAAACCCAGATCTGGAATGACTCCAAAGACTACACTCAAAGTCCCTGCACATCGTAGGCGCTCTAAAACATCTGCTGAACGCACAGTTCAAGGAAGATGACGTTGACCCGGGACTCCCTGCCAGAGGGCTTTGGAGAAATGGGGCGGAGGTCCGGAAAAGCGAACTTCTGCAACTCCGGGGGTCGAGGGAGGGCCCTGCCAAAGTCCAGCTGCCGAAGCCCAGGCCGGAGCCCCTGACTTCTCGAGCCCAGGGTCGGTGTGCGCCGCCCGGGCCGGGCCGGGCCAAGCTGGGAGGTCTGAGGGACCGGCCCAAGATGGCCCCGGGGCCGCGCCCTCCACCGCCGCCACCCCTAGCGCCCCTAGGCCAAACGCGGCGAGAGCGGTCCCGCCCGGCTGCAGCGGTCCGCGCCCAGTCGCCCGCGTTGGCCCCTCAGCCGCTCGCCTCACCTGCGTGTCCGCCGCCATCGTACCGGCGCTGACTCCGGAACCGCTTCCGGAGCGCTTCCGGGTCACGGCGCGGCCCACGCGGCAGGGCGAGGCCGGGAGCCCGCTGGGGCCGGCCCGGGGCGGGACGGGGCTGCTGCAACCCGGACGGCCGGATTGAGTGCCTGACGCCTGCCCGCGCAGGGTCCGACGAGGCCTCCGCCCTAGGCCAGTTCTTCGGCTCCGGGCGCCTGGTGGGAGAGGAGGGTCTGAGGAATTGTAACGTGTTGAGCCCGCCTGCAGCCCCAGCCCCACGTCGTGCTTTCCTGAATGAAAACTGCATTTCGAGAAACTCTTGAATGTTGTTTCCTAGATGGCGGGCACTAAACTAGATACGAGAGGACCAGCGAACTGGTGGTTTCGTCCTCAGTGGCAGACTGCTTGTAGAGGGCCAGCAAACATGGGTAGGTATGATCAGAGGATCGAGGAGCTGGCGGAAGTCCCTGCCCTGAGGAAATGCTAGATGCTCAAGGCTGAGAGTTTTGGGTTGTTTTTTTTATAGTTGGAGTCTCACTCTCGCCCAGGATGCATGGCAGTGGTACGCTCATGGCCACCACAGCCTCGACCTGCTGGGCTCAGGGGATCCTTCCACCTCAGCCTTCCAAGTAGCTGGAAATACAGGCACGCGCCACCACGCCCGGCTAATTTTTTAAGACAAGGTCTCACCAGGTTGCTCAGGCAGTCCTCTCACCTCGGCCTCCCAAAGTGCTGGGATTATATCGCGCCTGGCCTTGGCTGGGAGTTGTTTTGAGTTGGAGTCTCACTCCGTCGCCCAGACTGGAGTGCAGTGGCCGCTCCCGGCCATCGCAACCTCGACCTGCTGAGCTCGGGCGATCCTTCCACCTCAGCCTTCCAAGTAGCTGGAACTACAGGCGCGCGCTACCACGCCCGGCTAATTTTTTGATTTATCGTAGAGATGAGGTCTCGCCTGGTTGCCCAGGCGGGTCTAGAACCCGCGGGCTCAGGCAATCCACTCACCTCATACTCCCAAAGGGCGGGTTTACAGGCTGAGCCGCTGAGCCACCGAGCCCGGCTAGCTGGGAGTTTTTAAGGCCATAGAATGGGAGGCCTGGAGGGGAGGAAAGTACAGTTGCAGTTGCCTGAATTTTTATTCAGTAACCAGTTTAGAGAATGGAATCTCCACAGCTTAGTTGTTGACCCTCTTGTTAGCAGTGGCTTTCAAACTTTCAAGAGATGAGGGTATCCCTGTTGCCCAGGTGGGTCTCTGACTCCTGGGTTCAAGTAATCTTCCTGCCTTGACCTCCTAAGGTGCTGGGGTTACAGGCATGAGCCCAGGGCCCAGCCTTGCTTTTTTTTTTTTTTTTTTTTTTTTTTTAAGTTGGAGTCTCACTCTGTCGCCCAGACTGGAGTGCAGTGGCCGCTCCCGGCCACCGCAGCCTCGGCTTGCTGGGCTCCGGCGATCCTTCTGCCTCAGCCTTCTGAGTAGCTGGAATTACAGGCATGCGCCACCACACCCAGCTGATTTTTTGATTTATTGTAGAGATGAGGTCTTGCTGCCCAGGTGGGTCTCGAACCCGCGGGCTCAGGCAATTCACTCACCTCAGCCTCCCAAAGGCGCGGGATTATAGGCTGAGCCACCGAGCCCGGCTAGCCTTGCTTTTAAAGAGACTCAGTTACAACAAATACATCATGACCCAGCACATGGATCTGTTAGACACAAGCTTCACAACGAAAACTACTTTCAGCAATCAGATGTTGTTTTATCTCTAAATACTAGACTCCACTTACTCAGAGTTGAAGCACTATCCAATTTGAAAAACCTTACTCAAAGCTGACTCCTGGCACTCAATGAACTAACACTAAATGTACTAAAAATATCTTAGAGGGACCCATGCAGGCAAGAATTCTGGTATATAAATACACTTACAGCTGTGTCTAGAAAAAGTAGAGGATGCCAGAAGAGCAGAAGCTTCATTTAGACACAAAGAGGCCATTCAAATGCCTACCTTAAATACAGAATTCTATGGTTTTACCGTGGCTTTAGTTTCTGGCATACAGTACTATACAATTCAAATGTACAAAATAAAAAGTAGAGACATTTTAAGAGAAGTAGCCTTTATTTCCTTGTTTTGCAAATAAAGCTGGCTGAGTTGGTTGCTTTCTGATTAGTCAAAGAGACCAAATCCCATATCCTCATCTGACTCCTCCGACTCTTCCTTGGCTTCAACCTTGGCTGGAGCTGCAGGGGCAGCAGGGGCAGCAGGGGCAGCAGCAGCCACAGGGGCAGCAGCCACAAAGGCAGAGGGATCAGCCAAGAAGGCCTTGACCTGTGACAGATGGGAGAAGTCAGTTGTCAAAATGGTCGTTTACACTCCACAGCTACCCACAACCCTCCTGGCCTTTGTAAACAACCCACAATGTCCAAGCTAGTGAATCCTTTCCTGTCAGAAAGTGACCCAAGCAGGAGAGCTTGAATATACCCTATATTAAGGGGAAATTCCTAGGGCCCAGCTCTTACCCATTTTTTGAGTTGGGTCTGTCACTTTTCGAGTTGGGGTCTCACCCCATCAACCAGGCTGGAGTGCAGTGGCAAGCTCATGGCTCACCGAAGCCTCTACCTCCCAGGGCTCAGGTGATTTCCTCCACCTCAGCCTCTCAAGCAGTTTGGGACCATGTGCACACACCACTCTGCCCAGCTCGTTTTTTGTAGAGACAAGGTCTTGATATGTTGCCTCAGCCGCCCAGAGTGCTAAGATTATAGGTGTAAGCCACACCCAGCCTCTTGTCATTTCTAAAGAACACACTTCCTCAGCCTCTCAAATACATTTTTTTTTGAGTTGGGAGCCTCACTCCGTCACCCAGGCTGGAGTGCTGTGGAACACTCAACAACCACTCCAGCATCAAACTGCTGGGCTCTAGTGATCCTTTCACCTCAGCCTTCCAAGTACAGGTGCGCGCTACCGCGCCCAGCTAATTTTTTATCTGTTGTAGAGACAAAGTCTCGCCAAGTTGGCTAGGCTAGTCTCGAACCTGCGGGCTCAGTCAATTCACTCGCCTTGGCCTCCAAAAGTGCTGGGATTACCAGGCTGAGTCACCAAACCTGGCCACTCTTAAAAAATGTATCTGGGCCAGGCTCGGTGGCTCAGCCTGTAACCCCTCGCTTTGGGAGGCTGAGGTAAGTGGATTGCCTGAGCCCGCGGGTTTGTGACCCACCTGGGCAACTTGGCGAGACCTCATCTCTACAATAAATCAAAAAAATCAACCAGGCATGGTAGCGCGTGCCTGTAATTCCGGCTACTCGGAAGGCTGAGGCGGAAGGATCACTGGAGCCCAGCAGGTCGAAGCTGCAGTGGCCGGGAGCGGCCACTGCACTCCAGTCTGGGTGACAGAGTGAGACTCCAACTCAAAAAAAAAAAAAATGTATGTGGTGACACATGCCTGTAGTTCCAGCTACTTGGAAGACTGAGGCAGAAGATCACCTGAGCCCAGCAGGTCGAGGCTGAGGTGGCCGTGAGTATGCCACTGCACTCCAGCCTGGGAAACAGAATGAGACTCCAACTCAAAAACAATGTATCTGCAATGTAAAATACAATTATAAAAGCACTAACACAGCTAGCTATCATCTGTCATCCCATCAGTCTCACTGTGGTCCTGGAGAGATCCTTTTACCTTTTCAGCAAGTGGGAAGGTGTATTCAGTCTCCACAGACAAAGCCAGGACTCGTTTGTACCCATTGATAATAGAATGGGGTACTGATGCAACAGTTGGATAACCAATCTGCAGACAAACACTGGCAACATTGCGGACACCCTGTGGGAGGGAAGATTACATTTCAAGTGAGATACCCTAGAGAAAAGTGAAGTCCGAACAAAGCTTAATGTAGAGAAATAATCTTCAGCAGACAAGAATTACTAGGTTAGCAGCTCAGCCTCAAAGGAAGCTTTTCATTTCACACCAAATGCTCCTGGCAGGGGAATTCAGACACATCAGTAATTTTTTCTCTTATTCCAAACCTGGGTGTTCTATATAGAACACCATAATGGTGGCATTTACTTCAAAAGCCACCACTGCTTTGTGAAAAATATAAACGGTTAACATAGCGATTGAGTTCCATGGGAGAAGAAAAAAACTATTTCCAGATGTGAATTTCATCCATTAATGAAACTTCCAGAAAGTAAATGGAACTACTTAAGAGTATATTAAATTTCCATTTTGTTTGTCCAAGAAAAAGAATACATATTCTATCACCATATTTATAACTTAAAGGGTATTAAGTTGCAAAATTAAATAAGACAGTCTCAGGAAAAAAGGGCAGTCCTCCCAAGAAGAGATAGTTGATACATCAACATTTACTATCTTCGCGACCCCACACCTAGGGGCCAAGTCAGCAATAACAAAAAGTGCTTAGACAAAGTAAGATCTCCCAGCCTAATGTAGCAGAAGACAAAGGAGAAGTGTTAAAACCCACATGATTAACTGGAAAGAGAAAGGAGTAAGAGGAAATTCAGACACCATATGTTTGAGATCAAGAAAGGTTGAAGTAAACAGTTTGGAACATGAATCTGAACAGAAAGCAGCATGGGATGCCAAGAGATATGCAGAAAATCCAAAGAAGGATGAGGATATTGTGTGTGTCAAGAAAATAAGAACCAGATATCAACGGGGCAGTGAAGTTATTTAACAACAAAGTTTACATTGGAAAAAATATAATCAAGTTAATTTTGTGATTTTTAAAAAAACTATCTTCGTTTGTCATTTCTACTTTGACTTATGGCACTGCTCAAGATCTCATGCGTTATTGAAGGCCCTAGAATAGCTCTTCCTACATGTTCGGCACTGTTCTAAGACTTCACACTCATTAATTCACTAGATCCTACAATAACTTTATGTTGTTATTAACGTTTTAGATAGGTAGGTAGACAGACTAAATGATAGTCCTTAGTTACACAGGACTCATTCTGACACTTGTCATACTCTCAAACTATCAGTATTAAGAGGCGGGCCAGACTGCATGTACCTCCAGGAAGCGAGAGTGCAGAGTGTCCTCTGTAATGTCAAGCACTTCAGGGTTGTAGATGCTGCCATTGTCGAACACCTGCTGGATGATCAGCCCAAAGGAGAACGGGGAGATGTTCAGCATGTTCAGCAGTGTGGCTTCACTGGCTCCCACTTTGTCTCCAGTCTTAATCAACTGCACATCACTCTGAAGAACAAGAGAACAGTGGGGAGTTAACACCTGGACACCCAGCAGACCCACAACATCTGTGGCTAGCACAAGCAAACCAGGTCAACTCACCAGAATTTCAATGGTGCCTCTGGAGATTTTAGTGGTGATACCTAAAGCCTGGAAGAAGGAGGTCTTCTCAGGCCCCAGACCAGTGTTCTGGGCTGGTACAGTGACTTCACATGGGGCAATGGCACCAGCACGGGCAGCAGCTGGCACCTAGAAAAGGACAATAGTGAGAAAAGCCTCTTCACTGATACAACCTGAGAAAGGCCAATTTTGCTTTAAAGAACCAAGATAAGATCTCTCTAAACAACCTGATTCTTCCCTTACCTTGTTGGCCAGCAGCATGTCCCGGATCTCAGTGAGGTCCTCCTTGGTGAACACAAAGCCTACATTCCCCCGGATATGAGGCAACAGTCTGCAAAGATAAGTTTACAGAAAGTTTTCAGCGGCATTCTTCTCCAGGGAAAGGGAGAAGGGCACTGGGAAAGGAGGACAATGCTGCCCAGGGAACTGACTGACTTCTCCAGAGCTGGGTTGTTTTCCAGATGCCCTCGGATGGCCTTGCGCATCATGGTGTTCTTGCCCATCAGCACCACAGCCTTCCCTCGGAGGGACATGCGGATCTGCTGCATCTGCTTGGAGCCCACGTTGTCTGCGCCCACAATGAAACATTTTGGGTAGTCATCCAAAAGTTGCTACAAAAAACCAGAAACAAGCAAAGTTAACAGGGGGAAAGCAGGAAAAAAAAGTCAGGAGAAACTGAACCCCACAATCACTGGTATCATTCTCCCTTTCCTATATGCTTCTGAAGTCAACTGGAGAACGATTGGGACAATTCCTTCCAACAAGCACCATCTAAGTTGTAATATTGCCAGTTTTGACAAGCTTACTGGGTATGAACAGTAAAAGTAGGTTTCTATATCCAATAAAAAAAGCTTAACACAAGTTCTTGTTTTTCCCAATCATAAGTCATGTCTCTGATTCATCAAAGTGGCTCCATTCACAGAAAAACTGTTCCACGTAAGCTGGTCAAGAACTCTATTTGCAGCATTCAAAACACAACATAAAGCAAATACGGCAAATTACTTGTAAAAAGACTCGGCTGTGAATGTCTATATTGCTGCACAATTCTTAAAGGTTTTGTGCCTGGCTGGGCTCGGTGGCTCAGTCTGTAATCCCACACTCTGGGAGGCAGAGGTGAGTGGACTGCCTGAGCCAACGGGTTCAAGACCCGCCTGGGCAACTTGTGGAGACCTCACCTCTACATTTAAATTTAAAAATTAGCCGGGCATGGTAGCGCACGTCTGTAGTTCCAGCTACTTGGAAGGCTGAGCGGAAGGATTGCCAGAGCCCAGCAGGTTAAGGCTGCAGTGACCGGGAGCGGCCACTGCACTCCAGTCCGAGTGACAGAGTGAGAGTTCAATATAAAAAATAAAAATAAAAAAGGTTTTGTGCCTGAAAATCTTCATCCCTAAGTGCGGGAAGATATCATGCCGACTAATCACAACATAGCAGCCTAATGCCTGAAGAGCAGAACCGCCAGCTTTTCAGGGCAAGGAGGACCCACCTCAAAGGCCATCCAAAAGCAAGCAGTCATGGGACACTTCGTTTCTGACAAGTCCTCAATACCAATAACATACCTCATTATAATGAGTCACTCTTTCCCTCAGACCTTCCTATCGTCAGAAGCAAAGTAGTACAAGATATGTGCTATTTTTGGAAACCAGACCAACCTGGAGAAAAATGCCATTGTCCTGGAAGCCGCTTACCTGTCTGAGCCTGTTCATCCGCAGTAAGAGCACCCTACCTCGAGAAGTTAAGATTAAACTCTGCCCAAAACAACTTAACCCAGTAGATGGCACCAACTGGATACTCAGCTCACAGTGGGCTGCCCCTATTAGCTCCCGAGGCAGCATGATCGGCGGCCGCGGCCCATTTCACACTTACGATTATCTTAAGAAAGTAGTTGGACTTCCAGGTCGCCCTGTCTTCCCTGGGCATCACGGCGGTGCGTCAGGGATTGCCACGCAGGGTTTAAAGACGATGTCACTGAGGGGAAAGAGGGAGCTCAGGCCCGGTTTCCCCAACACCCATTCCCCCCTCAGAGGCCTGTGCGGAAACAGGACACGCGCAAGCACCCGCCGGTCGGCCTGGGGCTGCCGCCGCCGCTGACCGGAAAGTGGGAGCCGCCACCAAAGCCCCAGGCAGAACTGGCTCGGACCCCAAGTTCTCTAAATCCCTCCAAGGATCTCCCCAAGACGCTCATGCTTCCCGCCGCCGGACTCCGCGCTGAAGTGTCGGCCGTACCAACCTCACACGAGAACGCCTGGCGAGAGGAGGGCCGCGCGCCTGTGCGAGTGTTTTATACATGAACAAAGTAGCCAATCAGAAACCGTCGGCATTGGCCCGTGCCTATTGGCTGGCGCCACTGCCCGTTCAGCAAAGCCAAAGGACAAAGGTATCCATTGGATTATATCACTGCCACTCCAACCAACAGGAAGTCACCTTTAAGTTGAGTAGTTAAGGAAGGCACTGCCTTATGTTGGAAGAACTTTCTCTGAGCTGCTGCCATCTACTGGGCTGGAGCTGCCTTCCTGTGGAAGCTAGAGTTTGCTAATTCAGAGTTTCGGTTTCTCTCCGCCTCCTGGCCAACCCAGCAAACTAAACAGTACAACTTGGAGCTGATAAGAAATTGCAAGCCGGGCTCGGTGGCTCAGCCTGTAATCCCGCGCCTTTGGGAGGCTGAGGTGAGTGGATTGCCTGAGCCCGCGGGTTCGAGACCCGCCTGGGCAGCGAGACCTCATCTCTACAATAAATCAAAAAATCAGCCGGGCGTGGTAGCGCATGCCTGTAATTCCAGCTACTTGGAAGGCTGAGGCGGAAGGATCACCGGAGCCCAGCAGGTCGAGGCTGCGGTGGCCGGGAGCGGCCACTGCACTCCAGTCTGGGAGACAGAGTGAGACTCCAACTCAAAAAAAAAAGAAATTGCACATGCTTAGAAACAGAATGGTCCCTTCTCTCCTCTAGTTTGTTTTTCCCTCCACCAAAACAGAGAGATCCTTAAAAACCTAAGTTGGCTCATTTCCTTATCTGCTCAAAACTCTTCAAAGGCTCTCCATTTCCTTAAAAGTAAAAACCTAAAATTCACACTGCCTATAAGGCCCTACACAGCCGGGCTCGGTGGAGTTTGGGAGGCCGAGGTGAGTGGATTGCCTGAGTCCACGGGTTCGAGACCCGCCTGGGCAACTTGGCGAGACCTCATCTCTACAATAAACCAAAAAATTAGCCGAACGTGGTAGCGCGTGCCTGTAGTTCCAGCTACTTGGAAGGCTGAGGCGAATGGATCGCCAGAGCCCAGCAGGTCGAGGCTGCGGTGGCTGGGAGCAGCCACTGCACTCCAGTCTGGGTGACAGAGTGAGACTCCAACTCAAAACAAAGGCCCTACACGATTTGCTCTCCAAGTCCATTCCAATAATCTCATCTTCTGTCTTCCTACTGACTTATTTGCTTCCAGCCAGATGATGCTCTGCTCCTTTTTCAGAACATGCTTCCACTTTAGCATTAGCTATTCTGTCTTCCTGAAAAGCTCCTAGCCAATATCCACAGGGTAACTCTACTCCGTCATGTCTTCGCACAAATATCACCTGCTCAATGAGGCCTAACGCGAGTTCCCTGTTTAAAATCAGAAGGCAACCGGGCGTAGTGGTCATGCCTGTAATCCCAGTACTTTGGGAGGCAGAGGTAAGAGGCTTGCCTGAGCCAGGGGCTCGAGACCAGCCTGGGCAGCTTTCGTGAGAGCTTGTCTCTACAATAAATTAAAAAATCAAGCCGGGCTTGGTGGCTCAGCCTGTAATCCCGCGCCTTTGGGAGGCTGAGGTGAGTGGATTGCCTGAGCCCGCGGGTTCGAGACCCACCTGGGCAGGCGAGACCTCATCTCTACAATAAATCAAAAAATCAGCCGGGCGTGGTAGCGCATGCCTATAATTCTGGCTACTCGGAAGGCTGAGGCGGAAGGATCGCCGGAGCCCAGCAGGTCGAGGCTGCGGTGGCCGGGAGCGGCCACTGCACTCCAGTCTGGGTGACAGAGAGACTCCAACTCAAAAAAAAAAAAAAAAAAATCAGCCCGGTGTGGTGGTGCACGCCTATGGTTCCAGCTACTTGGAAGGCTGAGGTGGAAGGATCACCTGAGCCCAACAGGTCGAGGCCACAGTGGCCATGAGCGTGCCACTGTATTCCAGCCTGGGCGACAGAGTTAAACTCCGACTCAAAAGAAAAAGAAAAAACAATCCATACCCACTCTCCCTTACTCTGTTCCGTGTTTTCAATAGCACACCTTACACACTTTGTATTTATTATTGTTTGTCTTTCCTGTAGGAATGCAAGCTCCATAAGGGATTTTGTCTTGTGCCTGGCACGTAGTCAGCATTTAACAAATATTTGTTGAATGAATGCAGGATTTGCCATCAGATGACCTGTATTCATAACCTTGTTCTGCCACTAGCTAGTTGTGTCATTTGTAGACATAATTTCACTTTGCTGACCCTGTTTCCCTTATCTGTAAAATGGGATAGTTCTAGAGTTGCTATGAGGATGAAATGTGTTATGACTTAACTCATTTGCTAAAGTGTAGGAGGAAAATTTTAGCTTCTTATATATTCATTTAAGATGTATTTGAATAATTGTGCTATAGCAAAAAATTTGTAATGTAAGATTTTAGGGCAGGTGTGTTTCCCCCATCTGTACTCTTTTCGTGTGACCAAGTTAAGTGAAACTAAAATTTCCAATGAGTTTATCTGGACCATATATGACTAACACACAGTTAGCTATATGTGATCTCAAGTTCTGTTTCCTAAGCTTTCACCCAACAAGGCTGGACTAAGTTTGGAGCTCTAATATTCCTGTCCTGTGTCTAATTTTGTTTTAGTAGTGTCTCTTTGAACAGTTAATCATAAAGCCATCTTTTCAAGTCACTGTTAGCAGAAACTATTCCCAAACAAGAGCTTTGTAAAAATTTCTGGGCCTTACTACAGTCCTACCGGATCAGAACTTACAGAAGTGGGACCCATAAATTTATATTTTGTTTTAAGACCTCCTATTGCCTCTGTGATCAGCCCAGTTTGAAAACTGCTGGAGTTATTACTAGTATTCCTTTTTTTTGAGAGTCTCACACTGTAACCCAGGCTGGAGTGCAGTGGTGCAATCAAAGCTCGCTGTAGCCTTGACCGCCTAGACGCAAGTGATCCTCCTGCCTCAGCCTCCCAAGTAGCTGTGACTATAGGTGTGTATCACCATATCCAGCTAATTTAAAAAAAAAATTTTTTTGTAGAAACAGAGTTAAGATTCCACTGGATTATGTTGCTCTTAGCATTGTGCTTAGTACCCTGTGCACATGACTGGTGTTAATCTTTGCAACAATCTTCTGGGGTGGTACAGTACTGCATTAGTTTTCCTGTCTTACCAATAAGAAAACTCACAGAAAGTTTAAATAATTTGACCAATAAAAGATGGTTTCAGAATTGAAATCTAGGAGCAAGTTCAAAGCCAATGGGCCCCGCTGTACTATACATTCCCTTCCAAACCCCAAGTCTATCTCCCTCTAAATGCACTTTTCCTAGTATATACATACTCACAAGGTACATTTACAAGGATGTCCTTGCTGTAATTATATAAATATCATCTCTAATTGTAGTACATCAATATAACGGAATACCATGAAGCCATTACAAAAGGATGCATATCTATATTTATTGGTATTGCCGGGCTTGGTGGCTCAGGCTGTAATCCTGCGCCTTTGGGAGGTTGAGGTGAGTGGATTGCCTGGGCCCGTGGGTTCGAGACCCTCTTGGGTAACTTGGCGAGACCTCATCTCTACAATAAATAATAAAAAAAAAATTAGCCGGGCATGGTAGCGCGCCTGTAGTTCCAGCTACTTGGAAGGCTGAGGCGGAAGGATCGCCGGAACCCAGCAGGTCGAGGCTGCGGTGGCCAGGAGCAGCCACTGCACTCCAGTCTGGGTGACAGAGTGAGACTCCAACTCAAAAAAAAAAAAAAAGACAACATTTATTGGTATTGAAAAATATCCACAAAACAAAGTGAAAAAGCAAATCCAAAGAAGTCATTCTATTTGAGTGAGGACTCAAGGTACTTTTCACTTCTGAGTTCACTGGGGCACAATCAAAGTTCAGACTGGAATTCAACATGCTGCTTTGGAGAACCATTCCAAACAACAGGGAGACTGTGAAGACATGGCTCAAGGTGGAGCAAGGCTGTCCAGGAAGATCTGGGGGCCTAGGACTGGAACTCTGGATCTGATGGGAGCATAGAGAAAGCATGCAAATATGGTTATGACCACAAGAAGGCAGTAGAGACCCATCCTTAACTGCCTGAGCCAGAAGGGGCTACACCCAAGGTGTGTCAGCTCAGGTACAATGTGTCTGGCTCAATGAGGAGCGCAGGCAGAGGAAAGCCCTGGGTTCGTATCATGGCTCCACCCTCCCCACCTGAAAATGCCGTCAGCACACCCAGGTGCATATGCCAAGGGCAGGGCCTGCCCCACACAGGACCAAATAGTACCAAATAGTACCGCTACCCAGCCTTCCCTCACCAATTGCTCAGGAAAGAGTAAAGCCCACGCGGCAGCCAGGTTGGACCTGTGACCACAGGCAAGGACCACGGATCCCATCTCCAGGGATTTTGGCCTCCAGGGAACATTCATGATTTACCTGCAATCTGGTGATCCTTCTGAGTCTGTGGAGGGCTTGATCTCTCTGCTGGGACCACTAGGTTGTTATCTCAGACCACCAAGAAACGGCACTAGCACAGGTGAAAATAATGGCAAACTTTATTGGCGTAAATCATAGGAGTTGAAATGGGAAAAGCCAGAAGTTTACAGAGGAAAAAAAAAATCAAAATCAAATTATCAAATAACCATTGACCCAGAGGGTGGACCCCAGAAAACCCAGTTCCCCTTGGGGAGGGGCCTGGGGGAGGTCACTGTAAACAGAGCGATAAGGCCTGTGGGTGGAAGTGGAGACATCAGACCTTTGGAGGGGCCAGGCTGACCTCCCCACACCTGGACTGCGCCCTACCCGCCACAAAGAAGGGCTCCTCTTCTGAGACTCCAACACACTCAGTCTCTGCCAGGAAGCAGTGGGGCAGTCTGGATCTTCCTCACATTACAGACCCCTGGGGGAATCCCTGTCCCTTGACCAAAGACCCCCAGCCTGGCTGCTCCTGCTTCATCCTTGGGAAAGAGAGCTCTGGAGATTTCCCCAGAGGATCCTGCCCCTCTGCCCAAAATTCTTTTAGGCCCCCTTGTAACACAACCTGGGGCCTTGTCTCCAGACCTCCTGAGCGTGGATCCCACCTGTAAAAGGGGAAGAACCTGTACCTGGTCTCCAGGGAGGGCAGATTTGGGGAAGTGATATGCTCAGTGGAATCAACAAGACCAAAGAGACTTTCACAGTCCTCATGGTCAAAATCAGATACCAGCTTTCCTGAGAAGGTAGAAGAGAGAGTCACAGAGAAGCGATGAGGAGGCTGAGAATGTTCAGTGGGTTCTCTGTTGCCAAAAAATTCATCAGGGAGTGGAAGTTACTAATGGCTTACTCAGACAAGAAGCAGTCCTCCAAAGCGTACTTTCCCCTTCTCCTCCCTCGGCAACAGAAGAGATGAGGTTCAGAATTCTAGACCCAAAAGGGCAAGACACCCTTAGACCAATTTCAGTTAACAGCTTGCTGGCCTGGGCAGTAAGGAAGGGGTTTTCAAGGAAGGGGTTTTCAAATACAGCAGTTTATAAAACAGTCCTGGTGAGCTGTGAAGTTAAAGAAGGGGAGTCACAGAGCTGCTCCCATTCACCTGCTTGTGCTAAGAAAAAATAAAATACAAATCGCTTCCCCACCCCAAGTCCTCAGTACAAAGCAAACTCCATGCCAAGACCACTGTCACCGACAGGCCCAGTGGCGGCAGCCAAGAAGAATACAAAAGGGAACATCTTTAAAATCTCTTCAAAATCATTTTGTATAGAGAAGTAAAAGCAACTCAGGCGATATGAATTCAATCCTCAGTGTAGAAATCTATCAAAGTCGGTACAGTGTCCAGGCACAGGTGATATTCCCCACTTCATGCCGTCCCCAAGACGGAGGAAGTGACTATAAAACATTATTGCTGGAGAGGCCTCTCTCAGTAGAACCAGAGCAGGTGTAAAGGCGAGGGGAGGGTGAAAGGGGGGAGGGCATTTGCCCAGGCCTGGGGGGCTGGAAGGATAGGAGGAGCACAGGGAACCTTCCGTGGCCCCCTGGGCTCTCTGCCCTTGGATGGATGGGTTTATGCTGGCATTGTCTGGAGGGAGCCAGTGTCCCCCAATACTCTAAGAACAGGGACAATTAAGTTGGGGGAGAAATGGGATAAAGAGAGACCCCTGCCTGCCCTCCCCCTCCCCCAACTCCACTGCTGAAATAAGAGTAAGAGATGGCTCCAGTGTGGGGTGCTGGCCTGGCCAGGCCAGATCACGAGGACACGTGGGGTGGAGTGGGGCCCCCAGCCGCCACCTCTGGGGAGGACAAAGAATGGACAGCCTGGGGAGAGCTGCAGGAGGAGAGAGGCCCAGAGGCTCTGGCAGGGGTGAAGACAAGCAGACAGGGTCCCTCATGGCCCTCTTCCCATCCTGTACCAGCCGAGGACAAGGGTTCCAGTTTCACTCAGATTTGCCCCTTCGCCCCCGAGTGGGGTCTCTGGGTCACAGTAGCAGTCGGGGATGCTGGCTGGGGAAGGGGGGCAGAGGCAGGGACAGGGGCGCCTAGCAGAAGAGCTTGAGGAAGCAGTTCTGACAGTAAGGCTTGTCATTCTGCTCCTTGAAGGTGCCCTTGTTGAGCTGCTTGAGGCAGAAGGCACAGACGAAGTGCTCGGGGTGAAACTTCTTGGCCATGGCGGTGATGCAGCGGCCCGTGATGGGTTTCTGGCAGCCCGAGCACAAAGAGCCGCGCCGTTCATGGTAGTGCACCTCACAGTAGGGCTGCCCATCATGCTCAAAGAAGCTACCATTGACGAACGGCGTGAAGCATTCCTGCCAGGTGGAAAGGGGGGACTCAGGGAGCTGTCCCTTCCAGCTAGGGTAGCACCCAGCATGGCGGGCTGGAGATGAGAAATGGTCGTGGTTGGCATACACATTGACTCCCACTTGCTAGACATTTCCTATGGGCTAACTGCTGTGCTAAACACTTATGTCATTCTAACAGGCAGGCCACTAAGATACACAAGTTAAGTGACTAGCCCAGGGTCGTGAAGCTACTAAGTTGCACAGCCTGGATTCATACACAGGTCTGACTTCTAGGCACGTAATCAGATGAATGCAAAAGTGTTCCCAAAAACATTGGTGCTGAAAAAAAAGGGGTCTGTGGTCAAGTTCTGCAGCCTAGATTTTTTTTTTTTTTTTTGGAGTCGGAGTCTCACTCTGCTGCCCAGGCTGGAGTGCAATGGCACGCTCACAGTCACCACGACCTGCTGGGCTCAGGTGATCCTTCCACCTCAGTTTTCCAAGTAGCTGGAACCACAGGCACGTGCCATCAGGCCAGCTAATTTTTTGATTTACTGTAGAGACAAGGTCTTGTCAAGTTGCCCAGATGGCTCTTGAACCCCTGGACTCAGCCTAGATTCTTGGTTGGAGATTCATGTGCATATAAAAGCCTCTGAGAAGTCCTGCAGTGAGCCATGTTTCCCAAACTTGCTTGGTCAGAGGGCCCTTTCTGAATTCCTAATAATATCTGTGGGCCCCCTGTTACTCCCCAGAATTAAGTTTGGAAACCAATGCCCTTGAGTCTGCTAAGTACTTGTACTATCTCATTTAATTCTCTCACACTCTTCTCCCGAATATGACCAGTCTCAGGGTTGATGCACAGGACTAGGCTGGTCTACCTCACTCCTGGTTCATCTCAGCTTGAATACAAACCTGGCCCAGGACCTATTGGACTTGAAGACACATACCTACTGCCTGCTCACCCTGTTAATGACCCCAAACAAAGCCTCCAAGCTAGATCGAAAGAGCACAGTGAAAGAGGCCCCTCTCTCTCCAACGTCTGCTCCCAGCCGCCTCCAGATGTGGAGGGAGGCTCCTTACCCGGCACACAAAGCACTCAGGATGCCAAAGCGTGTTGAGGGCCGAGATGTAGTTCTCCAGGATGGCCCGGGCACAGCCACCACACTTGGGTGCGAACATGTCGAAGTAATCCTTGCGGCAGTAGGCCTTGCCATCTTTCTCGTGGAACCCTGAGGAGTAGGACCTTGGGGGTCAGAGTTTGGGTTTCCAGAAATGAAGCCACCCTGACTCCACCAGCAGCGTCTCCCACCCCACCTTCCCAGCCCTCCCAGGAGGTGGCACATTGGTCCACCGGCCATACCTTCAGGACCAAAAAAGGCTCCACACTGGGCACAGAAGAAGTGCTCAGGGTGCCATGTCCGGTCAAGGGCTGTTACCACTTTCTGTGAAAGCAAAGTGTGGGATCAAAACCAAACTGCCACCCCACTTGACAGATGCCAGCATGGCTGTCTCTCCCATCCCCACCTCTGCCCACTGTCAAAGACGAGCAAAACACTCCCAAGATGAGGGACTCTCCTAATTGAGCTATGAATACCACTAAGAACTCAGATTTATTGAGGGACATGACATGCCAGACACACTCTTCTCCTTTAATCCTCACACCACACCAAGTCAAGGTCATAAGTTCTATTGTGACTCCCATTCTATAAGTGAAAAAACTGGGGCTCAGAGAAGCTAGGCATTTCCCTAGCATCACACAGTGGGATAGTAAGACAGCCAGCATTTAACTCTTTGTATCTGGTTCGGGATTCTAATCCCTGGGAGTCTCAAAAGAAGGAAATCAATATGGAAGGAGAAAAGAAGGAGGGACAGTCCAATGTGCAATGGGACAGGCTGCAGATCAGGCCTGGGTTTGAATCTAGCCCCACTGTTTCCTAGCTGTGTGAGCCTCAGGCATGTGACATGACCTCTCTGAGCCTCCGATGGCTATGGTGAAGATGAAATGAGTCAATATGGGTGAGGTGCCAGGATAAGGAACCATACTGCAGGGACTCACATCCAGGATGGGGCCATTACAGTAGTAGCAGCGTGGAGAGAAGAGGTTGTGGTAGTCCTTTTCACAATAGGGCTGTCCATCCCGCTCAAAGAAGTTCCGGGATCCAATCTCCTCCTGGCAGTGAGTGCAGACAAAGTGCTCCGGGTGCCACGTCTTTCCCATGGCGGTCACAACCTGATAAGAAAGACAAAATATGGTGCAGGGTCGAGGTCAGCCACAGAGCATCCCCAGAGGAGCAGAAATCCCCACGCTCACCAGCTGCTCCGCCCCTCCTCCCCTCATCACCTGCCCAGCGATGGGCTTCTTGCAGGCCCCACAGACCCCTTTGGCAACTGTGGCGACCCCCAGTTTGTTCAGGTCGGACTGCAGGCTCCCCAGCATGCTGTCGAGCTGGCTCCCAGGTTTTGGCGGCCCCCCAGGGGGTGAGCTGCTCCCTGTTTTTCCTTGGGCCATGAACTGTGGAGACAAGGAGAGGGGACTGGTCAGGACTTCTGAGGCTCAAGGTATGGTGTTGCAGCACCAGGTCAGGGAGATGGTGGGGTGGGAAGACTTTTCTCCCTCCTGGGCAAATGGGCTGATTGAGGCAAGAAGTACAACCTCCACCAGGGGCCTGAAGAGCCCTAAAATTGGGAGTGAGATCAGCAGGACCTCCTGGTGGTCAGAGGGACCACAGAGGATTAGAGAGAAAGGCTCCCAGTACCCTGCTGGCATGACCAGGCTCAGGGAAAGCATAACACACAGGAAACTAAGCCTGCAACCCTTAGCACTGACCCCTCCCTCGTCCTGCCCTCCAGGGCTGCTCTGCCCATCATCCGGAGGCCAGCCGGCAGCCCAGCACAGCTCCTTATCCGCTTTTTGTTCCAGGCCCTGGATCTTAAATAAAGGAAGAGACAAGAAAGAAATTTTTTTTAATTGCGGAAGAAAGACTAAGAGACTCTGTCACTGGACCATTTCACAGAAGGGAATTTCAGGTGAGATAAGAGGATTTTTTCCCCCACTGGTAGTACCAAAATCAGGAGAAAAAAATCTAGAGAAAAACAGCCTTGAGAGAGGTCCAGGGAAATTTAAGAGGGAGAGGGAGGTGAGGACACAGGAAGGGGAGGTGACTGGGGTCAGAAAGCAAGGAGGCCTCACCAGGTGCTGGGCCTAGGGACTTCAAGGGGAGGAGAAAGGTTTCTGCTTTCTCTTCTGGGAATGGCTTCCTTGGATAGGAGCCTGGACCTGGAGCAGTCCCAAGGGGCAGTCAGGGAACAGGGGAATGGCAGGGAGACACCACAGAAAAGCATAAGGGCAGTTGACTTCCTGAAAAGGTGTGGGAGAGGGTCCTGGGATCAGGTTCAGTGAGGGTCCAGGGTCAAGGTCTAAGGAAGGACTGTGGTTCCTGTGTTTGTGTCTGTGGTTGGACGGATAGAGGGTGTGTGTGTGTGTGTGTGTGTGTGTGTGTGTGTGTGTGTGTGTGTGTGTACGTCTCTTTGTGTGTCTATGTATGTGTGCAACAGTATTAGGACAGGATGAGAATGGCCAGCGTGTGTGTGTGTGTGTGTGTGTGTGTGTGTGTGTGTGTGTGTGTACGTCTCTTTGTGTGTCTATGTATGTGTGCAACAGTATTAGGACAGGATGAGAATGGCCAGCACTGGGGCCCTTGGGAGGCCTGCCTGCATTGGGGGGAAGAGCGGGTCCTCGTCGGTCTGGCAGCCCACGGACCTCATGGTGTGGGGTGCAGGAGTGGGAGGGGTGAAGCCCTGCACATCCTCATCATGGGGTGCTTCCCCTGCACTCCGGACCCCAGGAGAAGCACCAGTACAAGCTGAGGGCCCCAGGAGGGAGGGAGCAAGCAGGCTGGGCAGAGGAGAAGAACTGCTGGCCGAAGCATCTTTGTGAGGCTGGAACAAAGGAACAGAAGGAGGAGAAGCCAGGACAGAGATGGTTCTTCTCAGGGGAATGGGAGAGCCAGGAGGGAAGACAACCTGGGAAGAAGAAAGGAAGAAGAAAGATGAGGAAGATGGAAGAAATTATCAACTCACCCGGCAGGGGTGGGGGGAGGGGCAACCCAGGCTCCCCATGGGCCTTCCCACTCTGGCACCAAGAGTGAGGCCAGCCCCATAAGGCCACAAGATGCAAGAACCACCCCACCACCCTAAATCTCCCCTCCAGCCAGCGTTGAGGCCAGGAAAGAACCTGGACCTCTGCTGCCTGGTCCTGGCCCAGCCCCAGCCCTTGGCATCTCCCTGCCACCTTCTCCACAATCTGCCCCCCGGCCCGCCTCCCATGCGGCTGCACAGTGATGACGATGCCCTCAGTCAGCCAGTCCTGGGCAGAGGCCTCTGCTGCCTCCTCCACCTCCAGCTGGAGGCCCAGCCGACCCTGCAGCTCCGCGATGAGCCGCTCCTGGGATGGGGTCCTGCTCAGGGTGGCGGGGTCCAGCCGGCGGCGAGGGGAGGGCTCCCGGGACATGGGGTGTGCGTGGCCAGTCTCCCGGCTCCTCCTGATCACAGAGCGGATCTGGGGGGAGGGGAGGGAAGGCTGTCACAGCCCCACTCTGGGCTTGGGCATGACACTGTTCAGTCCACACTCAGGTGTCCCCAGGGAGGGAGGGCAGAACAAAACCACCAGAGAAGAGCCAAGCTGAGGTGGGGTGGAAGCAGGGGCAGACCAGACTGGCTAGGGAACACAGGCCACGAGAGAGACCTCTGGCCTAGTGCTCACCTCCAAGTTGGTCGCTGACCTTGGGCAAGACACTGAACGTCATAGGCCTCAGCTTCTCCATCCTTTTTTTTTTTTTTGAGTTGGACTCTCACTCTGTTGCCGAGACCAGAGTGCAGTGGCTGCTCCCGGCCACTGCAGCCTCGACCTGCTGGGCTCCGGCAATCCTTCCACCTCAGCCTTCTGAGTAGCCAGAATTACAGGCATGGGCTACCATGCCCGGCTGATTTTTTTATTTTATTGTAGAGATGAGGTCTTGCCAAGTTGTCCAGGCGGGTCTCGAACCCGCGGGCTCAGGCAATCCACTCACCTCAGCCTCCCAAAGTGCTGGGATTACAGGCTGAGCCACCGAGCCCGGCTTTCTCCATTCTTAAAATGTAGTCACAGTGTTTTCTACAGTGTTTTCTTGCTCATGGGGTTACTGCAAGAATTATTTGAGAAGATGTAAATAGATGCTCTTGACAGGCGATAAGGCTTTTTCTTTCTTTCTTTTTTTGATTACAATAGAAAAACACAGTCTCTCCATCCAGTAAATTTTTTTTTTTTTTTGAGTTGGCGTCTCAGGTGATACTTCTACCTCAGTCTTCCAAGTAGCTGCAATTACAGGAACGTGCAGCCATGGCCGGTTAATTTTTTTATTTGTCATAGAGATGAGGTCTCGGCAAGTTGCCCAGGCTGGTCTTGAACCTGCGGGTTCAGGCTATCCTCTCCTAAAGTACTGGGATTATAGACATGAGCCACCACACCAGGCCCCGGTAAATCTTTAAACCCATTTTTTGTTTGGTTTGGTTTGGTTTATAGTCTTTTTAGTTTTAGTTTTGGAAAGGGCATAAAGTTTCATTGCAAGGAGCAAAAAATAATAGTACTGTTGACCACGGTTTATTAAGGGACCATTTGCTGTGTTCTGAATACTTTCCAAGAAATATCTCATTTAGTCCTCCAGACAACCTTGGTAGAAATGGTCTATTATTATCCCCATTTTAAAGATGAGAAGGCCAGGTACAATGGCTCAAGCCTATAATCCTGGCACTTTGGGAGGCCGAGGCGAAAGGACTGCCTAAGTCCAGGGGTTTGAGACCAGCCTGGGCAACTTGATGAGACCTCGTCTCTACAATAAATCAAAAAATTAGCTGGGTGTGGCAGTGCACGCCTATAGTTCCAGCTACTTGGAAGGCTGAGGCAGAAGGATCGCCTGAGCCCAGCAGGTCAAGGCTGCAGTGGCTGTGAGCATGCCACTGCACTCCAGCCTGGGCGACAGAGTGAGACTCCAACTCAAAAATAAATAAATAAATAAATAAAGATGAGAAAACTGAGGATGATGGAGGAGCTTGCCCAAGGCCACACAGATGGCAAGTACTGGAGATGTGGTTTGTATCTAGGTCTATCTGGTTCCAAGTCTATGCTCCTAACCATTCTCACACAGTAGAATGTCAAAGGTAGCCAGGCCTGATGGCTCATGCCTGTAATCCCAGCACTTTGGGAGACTGAGGTAAGAGGATTACCTGAGCTCAGGGGTTTAAGACCAGCCTGAGCAACATGGCGAGACCTCGTCTCCATGATAAGTCATAAAAAAAAATTAGCCAGCATGGTGGTACACACCTGTAGTTACAGCTACTTGGACGGCCGAGGCAGAAGGATCACCTGAGCCCAGCAGGTTGAGGCTGCGGTGGCTGTGAGCGTGCCACTGCACCCTAGCCTGGGCAACAGTATGAGACTCTGACTCAAAAAAAAAAAAAAAGACTGTCAAGGGCAGCTCATCTTAAAGGGAATAAAGGGAATAAACCAAGCAACAGGTGGATTGTCACTGTAAAAAATGCTGGGGTCCAGGGAGCTCTGCTGGCCCTACAGAGCCTACTGCCAGTGCTGGTCATCAGGTCGCAGGCCACGGTATCTCAGCATTTTCTGCCCAAACACACATGCATGGAGTGGGAGGCTGCATGCAGTTAGCGAGGAGCAGCCCACACTCAGACCCGCCAAGGGCCATGCCTAGCAGCTGTGTGAGCTGACGCCTGCCTGGCCAGAGGTAGAAATCCTCTCCGTGGTCCTGGGTGTGTCCATGGCCGTGGCACGTGGAAGCTCTGGCTGTTCCTCCCTGGCCTCGATAGCAGCTTCAGTGGTACCCTCTGGGCTCCTTGGGGTCTTGAGTTCCTGGGCCGACCCAACCAGGCTTCCCTTCTTGGGCATCTCTCTATCTAACTGCTCAATGTCAAATGGAGCAGGGCAGCTGCTTCCCAGCCTCCCTGACTCTGGCCTTGTCCTCTCCTTCCACGGGTCACGTTCCTCCATGAGGTTCCAGGTGTTTGGAAAGATGGCCTGATGGTCCACTGCCACAACAGCTGGCTCAGTTGCTTCATGGAAGCTGTGAGCAGCTCCATGAGGAGTCTCAGGCCTGAACACTTCCATAGTCCACGGCTGCTCCCACGTGGCAGCCATGGTCTTCTCTGAGCACAAAGAGTTGGCTGGTCGCCCCTGAGGGCCTCCAGGCTCTTGGGGATCTGCACTCCCAGCACAGGGTACAGTGTGGCAGGGAGCAGCTCCGGGGAGCTCACTAATGAGGTTCGGCAGATGCCTCCAATCTTGAGCCTGGCTCTCTGCACCAGACGGCCCCAGAGAACCCTCCACAGAGGGAGACTTTGAGTTGAGGGTGTCAGGTGTCACCCCAAGACCGGCCATATCAAGCCAGCTGGGAGCCACATGGGGTAGAAAACCCTGTCTACTCTGCTTAGTGCAGGGGCCCTCCAGGGTGTGGAGTTGGCCTCGAGGGCAAGGTTTAGTGGCAGATGGCAGGAATACAGATGACAAGGGAAGAGGAGGAGAAGGAAGTGGGTGGTGTGAGGACGGAGCAGAGCTGGGCAGCAGCCCCAGGGAGCTCAGGGCCACGGTGGAGGAGCTGGTCTGGAGGAGGAGAAAGACAAAGGCATAGGAGAGAGGAGAGATAGAGATGGGAGAGGTGAGGAGGGCTGCTCCCTCTAGCCTATGGGCTCAGCTTTAGGGCTCTGAGAGTCACTATCTATACTAAACAAGGTGGCTGTAGAGCTGATGCACGGGACCAGTCCTTGAAGGAGATTCAGACCCTAGAAAGACTTCCCTGGGCTTCATGTGCTTAGTCCTCATCAAACCCAGGCAACAGAAGACAGTCACTAAGCCATGCCAGTGGGCCCACCGAGAATAGGTATAGGGAGGAAAGACTGAGGTGGCCGATGGGCAGACAGCCCAGGCACAAAACAAGGGAACAGCCCCAGGCAGCTGCTCAGCTCTCCTTGAATCCTGGCTCAACTTAGCTGGGGTCTCTCCTGGACAATCCCAGCTTTCTAACATCCCCAAGCCCTTGCTCCAGGGGCACAGCCAGAACCACTGCAGCTTCTGGCTGGGCATAAGAACACAGGCAGCCGGGCACGGTGGCTCATGCCTATAATTCCAGCACTTTGGGCGGCTGAGGTGAGAGGACTGCTTGAGTTCATGGGTTCGAGACCAGCCTGAACAACCTGGCGAGACCTCATCTCTACAATAAATCAAAAAATTAGCGGTGACTATAGTTCCAGCTACTTGGAAGGCTGAGGTGGAAGGATCACCTGAACCTGGCAGGTCGAGGCTATGGTAGCCATGAACGTGCCACTGCACTCCAGCCTGAGTAACAGAATGAGACTCCAACTCAAGAAAACCCCCCAAAAAAACACAGGCAGTCTGAGAAAGCAACAGCAGCCTTAAAGGCACTGGAGCAGAGGGCTCTCTTAGGCCAGCACCTGAATCCAACTTACTTGCTTCTGACAATGGCTGCTCCAAACCATAGTCTGGAGCTGGAATCACAGCATGTAAAGGTCACAGGCCCAAGTTCAACCTCCACCCCATCCCATCCATGCTTCAACCCCCCCACCATGAAACCCAGCCAAGGGAGGTTAAAAGGCACCATCAGGGTCAAGAGTACAAACACCGCTTGATTCGCTTCTCATATTCCCTAAGTTGTGCCCCAAAGGTCTCTGGCTGACCCACGTGGAAGGATGAAGTCAGCAACTGCTGGAGACTTCTGTCAATATCAATCCCCATCGAGTCGCTGCATCCTCTAAATAAAACATCTCCGACCTGGCAGGAGTGGGAAGGCCCGGAAGAGGAGGGGAAGGGCAGGAGCACCTCATGCAGAACTGGCCCAGTGGTTTCCCACAGACAGAGCTTGTGGGAACTCAGAGACCCAACTGTCAGGCCCTGGAGGGAGAGAGGGAAGGAGGGGAGGAGGGCAGCGAGGGAGGCCTGTGGATTCAGGAGCCAGAGGCAGAAAGAAAGAGGATGTGTTGAGGACAGCTAGCGTGGGAGATGGGGCTCCAGGGCAAATGACCTCTCATGCACGGGATCCCAAGTCCCACATGGCCCAGCAAAAGAACACCCTCCCCCACCAAGAACAGCCATCAACACAGGGCCCTTTGTCCCAGTGTCCCAGCCTCCTGATCCTCTCAACCTGAGTGGCTGGGAGCACCCAGGAGGAGGGAATGTCCCAGCTGAGTGCTTCTCTGGCTTCTCTGCCCTCAGTGGCTGCTGCAGCAGCTCAATCCCCATGCAGACTGGCCTGGCCCTCCCACCCCTGTATCCTGGTATCCTGACAGGGCTAGAACATTGTGGGGTCCCTGGCTCAGGGGCAAGGCACTCACATACTGAGGGTCCAAGCCCCAGCTACTCAAATGGGTAAAGGAGAAGAAGGATGAGGGAGGAACAGCAAGGCAAGGAAGATGGAGAGGTCACTGGGTACCTTGAAATCTGACAGGGAGGCCATCAGCTCGTCCAGCTCCCGTGTGGCAGAAGAGGCCGAGATGCGCGTCTGCTGCTGGCTGGAGGTGACACGCTGAGGACTGCTTATCTCACTCTGGTTCACAGTGATAGCAGGGCTGCAGGAGGACATGGCATCAGCAGGGAGCCCCAGTTGGCCCCATGCTTCCCAATGGATCAGATCAACATCTCAGCTCTGATGACAGGGTTCTACCACCAAGCCTGGGGAAATTCACCAGCTCCCAAGCTCCTGGGAACCTATCGCTGGGAGGGAGCTGTCAGCAAGAAGGGACTGAGCTGTGAGCAGAGCAGACTTAGAGAAGAGAGGGCAGCCCAAACGGCATCTTTCCCAGGAAGACTCCTCTGGCCCTCCCAGCCCAAGTGAAAACTTGCCTATTAAACAAGCCCAAACACTGTGTATTTCCTTCACAACACTGTACCTAGGTGTGAGATTATCAGGATAACATGACAACACTAATAAGAACTCACATCATGAAGCACTTACCATGTATGTCATGTGCTATCAGCAAGAAACCATCCCAAGTGCTTTATATGGATTATTTGGTCTCACCTAGATTGAGGTGGGTGGTCTTATTTTCATTATCCCATAACACCTTGTAACATTTTACAGATGAGAAAACTAAGGCTTAAAGCTGACAATAACTAGTAGAGCCAAGATTTGAAACCTACTGGGTGGCTCCAAAGCCTATGTTAACAACCACTAAGGCACAAGTACCCTCGGCATGCGTGATATCTGAATTTTGTAATTGGTAGTGGTTGGTTGAAGGCAGGGAAGGTGTCCATGTGAGTCATCACTATACCCTCAATGCCTGACAAATGACAGTACTTGAGGGAATGGGTGACATCAGGCTAAGTGAACAGACGTTGGACCCAGGAACTGACTGGGCCAGATCTACCCCAAGACTGGGGAGAACCCAGTAGATACTTACACGGGGCTAGGCACAGAACTCTCCAGTTCATCCAGGAGACTCTCCACGCTGGGTCGCACATCCTCCAGGCCCCGGGCCCCATTCCGCTTAGGCTTCTCTTTCATCAGAGGCCCAGCTTTGCCCCCCACAGGGCTGTTATTCTCTGGGACACCATAGTGGGGGCTCAGAGCCCCAGGAAGTGGAGGACTTGAGTTGGTTTCATCTTGGAAAGAGAGAGAGAAAGAGGCCATTCAGTTCTTGAACCCTCTAGGAATCAGAAGCCAACAGGCAGGCCTGGAAGGCACAGCAGGCCCCTGCCCAAAGGACCCAGTCTTACCTGCAGGGAAACCTGGGGGGTTATGCTGCACAGCATTCAGTTCCAGCAGTAGGCGGTCGAGCTCCGAAAGGTTGCTGCCCAGGGAGGAGCTCATTATGGTGGGTGAAGGCTCAGCTGATTTCTGCTTGTTGGGGAAGCTTTGAGAGGCAAAGGAAAGAAGACAGTGAGACATGCTCCCCGCCCCTCCCTGCACTGGCTTGGCAGACCCCAACCTCTCAAGGAGAATAAAACAAAGGGGATACAACGTCTCCCCCAAGAGGAGGACAAAGTAGTGAAGGAACACAGTAAGAAGAGGGAGGAAGGAAGTCTTGCTTAGTTCCTCAACAACACAGAGATGTTGTAACAGCCCAGAATGTACACTGCAGGAAGAGGGCAGTGATTACACTGGGCAGACAAGCCAGCCGAGAGGAACATGAGCTGGCCAGGAGCCTCAGGGCCTTCTGCAACCACTGACCCTGGAGGCAGGACGCCCTGAGGACCAGTTGCTATGCCTGGTCCCTGCTCCCTGGCCCCAACTGCTTCCTATCCCGGCCAGGCCCCTGAAGTTTCTGCGCAGCCAGGGACGGTGCCTGGGGAAGAGCTGGGGCAGTACCTGTAGACGTGCTCCTCCTCGCCTGCTCGGGAGCACGGAGCACCGATGCCGTCTTGAGGGTTGGAGGCACTGGAAGTTTTGGCACTGGAGCCGTACACAGGTGATGGGGACTGAGGCTGCAGGAGGGAGAGTGCTGAGACTACCCAAAAGGGAAGAAAAGAAATGGGGGACAGGAGCAGCCCGAATCACCCACAGGAGGCTCCTGCTCACAGCCAGACTCACCAGGGAATTTCCAGTCTGGCCAGGAGACCTGTGATTAACACTTGGTCACTGCCCCCCTCACGTGGCGGGAGGGAAGAGCTGTGTCTAGTCAGGAGCGTCAACTCCCCCGATTCCATTCCCCAAGTTGTTCCCCAAGCCCCTGCTAGATAAGCTCCTTTTGCCCCCAGTCCTCTGAGGGCTTCCCAGCGGCTGTCCCCACCTCACCTGCTGGTGGATAAATCGAGAGCCACTGGGCTGCCACTGGTCTAAGGGGTCAAGGATTGTGCCATTGAGGGCCTCGCTGGATGGGGGTGGTGGGACAGGGGGTGGCACAGCAATCTCCTGGTATGTGTGGTTTCCAGTTGGGTATGAGTAGGGGGTCTCCTCCGACAAGAACACAGGCCGTTTGGAGATGTGAGAGGTGGTGGACTCCAAGTCCGCCAGCAAGGCGTCTGCAAAGAAAAGACACAAGAAGCAGGTAAGAGCCAGGGATCCTGGGAACTCTCCCATGGCAGTGCTCCTGCCTGCACCTCAAGAGTTAATGCCTTCCAGCACCTGCCCCACCCACAGGAGAAATGACCAGCCTCAGGACAGGAAGCTACCAGCCCAGCCCAGCCCAGCCAAGAACCAGCGCCCAGAGCTGACCTCATCTCCCCACCCAAGACCAAAAGTACTCTGGAGGCTTGTTCCTGGGGCTGCCCCCTGGGATTCTCCTACCTCTGGGAGTCGGGCACCTGGCTCTGCGTTCCCTCCTGATAGAGCTGCACGGCTGTGAGTAATGCCTGCCTGAACTCTGAATCCGCAGGCAACGCAGAAAATGGGTGGGAGGGGCCCCACGTCATGGGGAGGGGCCCAACAGTGCCAGGCCCTCAATTCACCTCCAAGAGCTTAGACTTTCTCAACCCCTATACTAGAGGAGACTCAGAGGAGATGGTACCTGCCCTCCTGACAAAGTAGAAGCAGAAGCCCAGACTCCGAGCTCCTCCTGGGGCTCTGGGCTATGGGGTAAAGTGTGTGGGAAGGTGGGGGCTGGAATGAGGCTGGTGCAGTGGTCCCCACCCTCTTGGCGAGCAGGGGGCAAGACTGCTCCATTTGCTGTTTCTGCAGAGGCCTGGCAAGCAGCCCAGCCCAGAGGCTCCAGGGCCCCACTATTCTGCTTTTAACAGCAGCAAGGGAGCCGAATCAGCCCTCGAGTACAAGCTTCCATTACCCTGGCATCTGGCAGCCAACAGGAGGGCCCTGGGTCTACCTAGTCTCCAGAAAAGCAGCACACAGCTAAAACAGCAAGGGTAGGAACTGCTGACCCCCCTTCTGCCTCCCCTCTGGGACCCTCAATGGCCCCAGGGCCCAGACAGCCTGGCCCCACATGCCACACCCTCATTCCTGCCGTGCTCAGGGATTTGCTCACTCTCAACTCCCTGGTAACCTGCTGGGGTCAGGGAATGCTTGATCCCTACCCCTCAGGATGATAGTCATCTAAAAGGCAATGACTTGAGTTTATTGCCATTTACTAATACCAGGTACTATCCTGCTCGGTGGCTCAGCCTGTAATCCCAAGCTTTGGGAGGCTGAGGTGAGTGGATTGCCTGAGCCTGCAGGTTCGAGACCCACCTGGGCAACTTGGCGAGACCTCATCTCTACAATAAATCAAAAAAACAGCTGGGCATGGTAGCGCATGCCTGGAATTCCAGCTACTCGGAAGGCTGGGGCGGAAAGGTAGAGGCTGCAGTGGCTGGGAGCAGCCACTGTACTCCAGTCTGGGCGACAGAGTGAGACTCCAACTCAAAAAAAAAACCCAAAAACTAATACCAGGTACTGTGCTAGGCATTTTACATACCCAGTCTCCGTTAATCCTCCTAACAACCTGTGAAGTTGGAATTCTGATCCTCCCTTTATGGATGAGGAAGGTGGGCTTAGAGACAAAGGACTTGCTCCAGATAACAAAGCCAGTGAGTGACAGGACTGTCTGACCCCTCAGAAGCCCCAACCCCCAAAAACCTGGTCTGTAAGAGGCTGCTGTGACTACAAGATGATGCCACATTTAAAGGGTTCAACTTCCTGAATGTCGGGGCCCAAGCTTTGAAGGCTGCCAGTCTGATCCTTCCTTGTGACCTTGTTCCCAACCTTATCTCTACTCGGAGGACAGAATCAGGAAGCAAGGCCCTCACCCAGGGCCTCAGTCTACAGGGTCACACCTGCCCCAACTGCTACCCTCAAGGCTGGCCATACCTTCCCCTGGCTCCTGCCCAGATGGTTAGAGGGGAAGTCTGTTCTAAGGCCCAGGACCCCAGGGCCTGAACTCTTGACTTCCGAGGAAGGTCAGTTCCTGCAACACCCCCACCCTCCTCCTTTGGAGGTCTGGCTTCCTGTCTCTAGCAAACCGGAACTAGAGGGAGTTGGCATGTGTCTAGGTAACAGCAGAAAAGGAACTGGTATCCAGGCCAATTCCAATGGCCCCTCCAGGGCCACACCTGCTGCCCTGGCCTCACACAGTGTCCTCGTTTCCTCTGGACCCAATCCAGCATTGGCAGGTCCCTCCTTCTCCATCGTGGGCAGAGCCAGCTGGGAAACCCCACAGGACTCCCCAGAGCAGTCAACCAGTGTAACCCTGGTAGGGACAGCAGAAGCAGCTGCCATTCCTGAACGCCTCCCAGGGCCAAAATGGTTACCAGCCCTTCTCCTCACAACAACACTAGCATGGATGGTAAAACTGAGGTTCAGAGGAAGAATCATGTCCCCACACTGACAAAGCTGGCTAAAGTGACAACTCTGGGCACCAGACACCCAACAGAAGACAAATAGTCAACCTTCTTTATCAGGCTGGGAGCTCACACCTATACTTTGGAAGGCTGAGGTAAGAGGACTGCCTGAGTCCAGGGGTTCGAGACCAGCCTGGGCAACTTGGTGAGACCTCATCTCCATAATAAATCAAGAAATAAGTCAGGTGTGGTGGAGCATGTGATTTCAGCTACTTGGAAGGAACACCTGCGCCCAGCAGGTCGAAGCTGCAGTGGCTGTAAGCATGCCTCTGCACTCCAGCCTGGGCAACAGAGTGAGATTCTGACTCAAAAAAAAAAAACTTCCCTGTCAAACGTTCTGAATTAGAGACTCCACTGCCATTCCACCAAACACTTACCCTGCACCCCTTGATGTGACTACAAACCTGATTTATTGGTTTATGGATTGTATTCTGATTTATGATCTCACTGGGCTCTTTTCAACATGGATACCTATGTTGATCGACTGTTAGTGAGAGGGCACACTCCTGGGCCACAAAGACTAAAAGGTCACTAGTTCTGGAATCAAGCCAGACCTGAGTTCAAGAAGCTCCTCTTTCTACTATCCATGTCACACATAGTATATCACTTAGCTTCTCTAAACCTGCTTCCTCAGTAAGTTGTGGTGAATAACTCCAACCTTGCAGTATCTGTGTGAGGCTTTTAAGAGTAGGCAGGTGCTATAGCACACTGGAAGTTGCAAACATCCGATTGTATTTTCTTTGTGAAATTCAGAAAAAGATCTTCCTCCCAGGAGAGCAGGGTAGGATACAAAGTACTAACTTCTTCTCCTAAGTCTTTTCTAGTTAGCATCTGGGCAAGACATGAAAAGGGCAACCTTGAAGAAAAAAGTAAAGTAATAAAGTAACATTGAAAGTGCAGCCAGGTGGCCAGGCGCAGTGGCTCATACCTTAATCCCAGCACTTTGGGAGGCAGAGACAAGAGGATTGCCTGAGCCCAGGGGTTTGAGACCAGCCTGGACAACTCAGCAAGACCTCATCTCTACAATAAATTAAAAAATTACCTGAGCATGGTAGTGTGTGCCTGTGGTTCCAGCTACTTGGAAGGCTGAGGAAGAAGGATCACCTGAGCCCCACAGGTTAAGGCTACAGTGGCTGGGTGGCAGAGTGAGACCCCTACTCAAAAAAAAAAAAAAAAAAAAAGCGTAGTCAGGCATGGTGGTTCACACCTGTAATCCCAGCACTTTGGGAGGTGGAGGCAAGAGAATGGCCTGAGCCCATGGGTTCAAGACCAGCCTGGGCAATGTGGAGAGACGTCTCTACAATAAATCAAAAATTAGCCAGGCATGGTAACACACGCCTGTAGTTCCAGCTACTTGGAAGGCTGAAGTGGAAAGATGACCCAGCAGGCCAAGGCTGCAGTGGCTGTGAGCATGCCACTGTACTCCAGCCTGGGCGACAGAGTGAGACTCCAACTCAAAAAAAAAAAAAAGGGGGTAGCATGTGGCCAGGCATGGTAGCTCATATTTGTAATCCCAGCACTTTAGGAGGCCAAGGCAGGAGGATCACTTGAGCCCAGGAGTTGGAGGCTGCAGTGAGCTATGATTGAGCCACTGTACTTCAGCCTGGGAAACAGAATGAGACCTTGTCGCAAAAGAAAAAAAAAAGTATAGCAGGTGTAGATGCAGGGAGAAGGCACAGTTTTTTCAGTTTTCTCTAAACTTTTATCTGAGTGAGAGAGAACCCCAGCAAATACATATATGAGCCACGTTATCTCTGGCATGGCTTCCTCCTCTCTCTCCACCCTTAGTCTTTGCCTAGTGATGTGGTTACACTTGGTGTCACTGTTCCCCCAAAACCCTCACAAACTCCTCAAGAAAGAGAGCCAGAAATATAGGAGGCAACCGAGGAGTAGACTCTGAGCTCTACTTTGGATTTCAGTGGGTGCAAATGCCTGACATTTCCCCACAGGCTGCAAAATGATTAGGGGCCAAAGTCTCCCTGCAAGTTCAGCAAACTCCTCCCCTGACTTAAGTAAATAGAGCCAGCAGACATGGCACAAGAGTCTACTTGCAGGCACAGTCCCATCCCAGTGAGTTCCCCCACCTTTCAGCTACAGTCTTTCACTCAGCTCTAAATAGTCCTTCCTACTCAAGGAAGTTGTCAGGCTGCCCCCTCTTCAGAGAAAATGGTACCCACTGGAACCCTACAAGACCCAGAACAAGCCAGGCTCGGTGGCTCAGCCTGTAATCCCGCACCTTTGGGAGGCTGAGGTGAGTGGACTGCTTGAGCCCGCGGGTTCAAGACCTGCCTGGGCAGTGAGACCTCATCTCTACAATAAATCAAAAAATCAGCCAGGCGTGGTAGCGCATGCCTGTAATTCCGGCTACTTGGAAGGCTGAGGCGGAAGGATCGCTGGAGCCCAGCAGGTGGAGGCTGCGGTGGCTGGGAGCGGCCACTGCACTCCAGTCTGCGTGACAGAGTGAGACTCCAACTCAAAAAAACACAAAAAACAAAAAGACCCAGAACACACCTTCCCTTCCCACATGTTGAGAGGACAGGTTCCAGGTACTCTGCCAAGAAGTAGTTGAGGACCCGCATTGAGGCTTCAGGCTAAGGAAGGCCTCAAACTTCCTCAGCATTACTCTGCTAAGCTTCCGGGTCCCAGCCTGAGACCCCCCCCCCCAGATCCAAGTTCCCTGCAGGAGGAAGCCCTTCCCATCTCCTTTCTGGAGAAAACCACCCTGGATTCTGCAGCTTTTTTGCCTCTTTGGGCCAGTTGACACAGACCCTGACACCTCCACATAAGAGGGAAAGCCGAGATCACTGCAACGCGTGCTGGGGGAGGGGGGCGTAGACTATCTTGAGGCTAGGGCAAGCTGGGTGCGCAAGTCCTCAGCGGGTCAAGGGCAAAGGCCTTGGAGCTGTAGCCTGGCTACGCCCTGGCGAGGAAGAAGTGTGGACCGTCCGCCACTGACCACCAGAGGGCGCCATTGGCCCAAAGCTTTCTGCTGCTGGGAGTAACCAAAGGCAACCTCCTGCAATCACGGAATTTTCGAGCGGGGAAGACCAGGGAGCCCCGGGCCATGTGCGCAGTGAGGAAGTTTCAATCCCGAGAGAGCTCAGCTGAGCTGGAGGGACAGAGCAGGCTACTAGGAGGGGCACAAGTGGCCTTCATGCCAAGCCCCCGGGACCATGCCTGGAACATACTATCATTTGAAGGAGCAACCCAAAAGTGACATGCAGCTGGCAGAGCTCCAGAGACCGCGAGGGACTCACGCCCTCACTTCCAGCGCACTATTTGCAAACGCAGCGCCGTGTGCACGTCTCCACCGCGCAGCCGCGCCTGGTGGAAGCAACAGAGCAAGCAGCAGCGGCTTTTGGCCCCGGGAGGGTGCCCCGGGGCAGGCGGCTGGGCCGGCACAGCACACCTACACCCAAACAGGCTGAGAGAAGAGGCCCTTCCTCAGGCCTAGGGACCAGCAGAGCGTAATTCTTAGGACCAGGGTGGCAGCCGCTGGCACCGAGGGGGTTAAGATGCAGGCGTCCTGGCCCGGCCTGCTCGAAGAAGGAGGGGAGGAGGGAACCGAGGGCAAGTCGGCCCGCATTCCAGGGTAAATGCTGAAGCTGCACCCCTCACACTCCCATGCACACCCAGGAGCTCAGGGTGGAGGGAGACCAGTGTCCCCTCGTATCCCCAATACAGGGATGTCCCCAGACCGCAGTTCTGGGGACCCAGGCTGACCCACTGACACATGGCACGCAATACTAAAGAGTCAATGAATCTCTTCTGTCCCCACCCCCAAATGCAGCACAGAAACAAGTCAGGGTTCTTTCACAAGCCTGGCTTCTTCCTGCTCAGCCCCGACCACATCTTGGTGTGACAGACTATCAAGACCAGAGGCCTGGAGCTGAACAGGCGCCAAGAGAAAAGAGATAAAAGTCCATTTCTTTGCAGAAGAGGGAGGACTCGGAACTATTTCATTCTTTTCTCCCGGGCCCTGAGGACACTGAATGTTACTTGCAAAGGGGAATTATGGAGTCACACTGACTCTGCTCAATGACTGAACTACTTGGATAGGCTGCTTAACTGCTCTTGTGCCTCAATTTCCTTGTCCGCCCTAAAAGAGTTTCATCATTTTACTCACAGGATTAGGATTAAATGAGAAAAAAATAGATTTAAAAGTGCTTATTAGCCGGGCTCGATGGCTCAGCCTGTAATCCCGCGCCTTTGGGAGGCTGAGGGGAGTGGATTGCCTGAGCCCGCGGGTTCGAGACTCGCCTGGGCAGCGAGACCTCATCTCTACAATAAATCAAAAAATCAGCCAGGCGTGGTAGCGCGTGCCTGTAATTCCAGCTACTCGGAAGGCTGAGGCGGAAGGATCGCTGGAGCCCAGCAGGCGAGGCTGTGGTGGCCAGGAGCAGCCACTGCAGTCCAGTCTGGGAGACCGAGTGAGACTCCAACTCAAAAAAAAAAAAAAAAAAAAAAAAGTGCTTACTTAGAGCAGGGCTTGGTGGCTCAGCCTGTAATCCTGCGCTTTGGGAGGCTGAGGTGAGTGGACTGCCTGAGCCCGCGGGTTCGAGACCCGCCTGGGCAACTTGGTGAGACCTCATCTCTACAATAAGTCAAAAAAAAAAATTAGCCGGTAGCGTGTGCCTGTAATTCCAGCTCCTTGGAAGGCTGAGATGGAAGGATCGCCGGAGTCCAGCAGGTCGAGGCTGCAGTGGCCAGGGGCAGCTACTGCACTCCAGTCTGGGTGACACAGTGAGACTCCAACTCAAAAAAAGATAAAAATAAATAAAAGTGCTTACTTAGCGTAGTTCCCAGAACAGAGCACACAGTAAATGGGTGTTGCTAAACAGAAACAAGCTTCTTCCCAGAAAGGTGTTTTGCCCAAGGAAGGGAAAGAAGGAGAAATAACCTCCTCCCACCTCTGAGGGCAAAGGATAATGCAATCTAGTCCTAGATCAGAACGAAAGATCACCATTCTGTCAAAAATAAAGTAGGGAGAAGCCTCACCACCAGATCTCCACCTGGGACAGGTAAGCATGGGACACTGAGCTAGCTTTCTCATCCCTTCCCAGAGTTTAGAGGCTGCCCTGCCACACCAGCCCCAGCACCTTGGCCCTTTGGCTGCCAGCCCACTTTTGCCACTCAGGAGAGCCCCAGGCAAAACTAGAAGAGGTATGGTCCTTTGACCATCAGACCCCACCTTGACATGCTTCTGTTCTTGAGGCCAGGTCTAGGAGAGGTCCACTGTAAGAACAAGTTGTTTCTAAACCGCCTCACCCACCTTCTTCCTGCAGGCCAGTTCAAATCAGGTTTCATCACCCCAGGCAGGGAGCGGCTTCCTTAGAAGCAGACAAGCAGAAGGAAGGAGCAGGAAATGCCACCCGGAAAGCTCTGGCACAAGCAGCTAGGGGCTGCCACAGCACAAGGGCCTTCCGAGGGCAAGGTGTCCAACCGTGCCATTTAAGCCCAGGGCAAGTTGTCCATCCGTGCCATTTAATCAAAACCCAGACTCCCAAAGAGACAGCACCAGCTCTGCAAGCCCCTGCCCGAAGAGGTCTGGAGAGGCCCAGTCTTATGGCCTGTCTATCCTGTTTGGGTCAACCTCCAGGCAAGGGAGGTTTCAGCCCCTCTGCTGACTATCTGGGAAGCCTTGGTAGCCTCAGAGTGTCAGAGCCGCTGTCTGGCCTCCTTATAGCTGACTAAGCACAGGGGAGCAGCAGACCAGACTTGGCCCTTCCTAAGGAAGGAGCTATGTAAACAGCACACCAGCTCTGGGATGGTCTCATCTCAGTCCCTTTGGTGAGACTCTTCCAGATTAGGAAGGAGGGCAGAACAGGAAGGTAGATACCCCTCATCCCCACCCCCAGTCCCTATCCCGCCCCCCCCCTTCAGAGCACATGAGCAGCTAGAGCAGAGGTAATCTAATCCCCAGCAGGGTGCTTTTACTTGGTGAGTAACTCCCCAGGAATGGGGAGCTGGGTATATTTATCCTGATAACTCTCCTCAGAGGAAAGGCAGATCTGTGACCAGCAAGCACCAATCCACAATTAGGCCAGATCCACTCTGCCCCACCCAGCCCAGGGACCTAGGGCCTGGACACTGACTAGGAACTCAGTCTCCTAGAGGGACCTTCCCTGCCAGTTGGGTTCTTGTCAACTGTCACCTCTCCAAGAATTAAGCTCCAGAGATCAAGGGCCTTGTCTGTCTTGCTCGATGCCATATCTCCAACAGCTAGACTGAATGATTGAATGACAGAAGGGCTGTGGAGAGATGGTGAAGGAGCAGCGAGTAGAGAAAATAGCCAGGGAAGCCAGGCATGGTGGCTCACGCTTGTAACCCCAGCACTTTGGGAGATGGAAGCAAGAGGATTGCCTGAGCCCATGGGTTCAAGACCAGCCTGGGCAGCATGGCGAAACCTCATCTCTACAATAAATCAAAAAATTAGCCATAAAATTTTTTAAAAAAAGAAAAAATTAGCCAGGCATGGTGGCACACACCTGTAGTTCCAGCAACTTGGAAGGCTGAGGCGGCAAAGTAAGACTCCAACTCAAAAAAAGAAAATAAAATACTCAGGGCTGAGGAATGGGAGCAGGATGCCATGACTGCAGGCAAAGCCTGCTGAGTGCCCATCAACGGATTCTTTAGCCTTTCGGATGTCTTCTCTACCAGTAAAATGGACAGAATCCGACTTGCTCCCACTCCTGGTAGCAAGCTCTGAAGAGATAATATGATCCTGGGTGAGATTTATATAGCCCCTTGAGCTCTTCGGAGTTAGTCTAAATCTAAGATACTGCTATTATCTGGATCCCAGACAGGAAGTGCTCTCCTCAAGGGGATGGATGAGAAACAATCAATACCATAGTGTCATTTAAATATTTAATAGCCATGCCTGGAGGTTATGAAGACTCAGCTACTGATTCTCCTTAGCTGACTCATGCCTCACTCAACAGGAACTACCATCTTACTCCTCCAGCAATGAAGGAAGTATGGGCTGGAGGTGACACACAGGAAACCAGGGGAGAAGGCCTGAGAGTTTTCCGATCTGCCACTAGGGGAGGAGGGGGTAGTCATTTGGATAAGACGGTTCTTCCCTGGGCTTCCTACGTGCCTGTCATAGGAGGGTGGTTTCCTGCCTGCCTGTCATATAGGAGGGTGGCTTCCTGCCTGCAGGCAAGCCCTTCTGTACAGGGGCTAACACAATATGAGTGTGTAGGTTGGCTGGCTTTCTTTATTGGGTGCCTGATTTGTGCCCAAGGTCCTGGGGCACAGGTAACCAGAGACCCGAGAGAATAAAGGCTGCAAGGAACTCCAGAGGTCACCCTGAGTCCCAGGCAGAAGCCTAACTGTGCCAGGCCCCATCTGCACCAGGCACCCACATGAGGCCCACCCGTTTGCCCCTGGCTGCTGAGACTTCCCCAAGCGAACAGGTTCCAGGAGGCTCAGCAGCAAGTGACAAGAGGTGGAGGCCGCCCAGGCTTACTCTGAGCACCTTCAGGCATCTGTCCCAGGCTACAGGCACAGTCACAGTCCATGCTGGTTGGACAGCAGAGTCTCTCTCATATTGTAAATAACTCATCCCTCCCATCCAGGATCAGTGGGTCCCTCCCTGCTCCAGAGGTCCTAGAACATTGTAGACACATTTCATTGGTCAGATGTCATCCACTTCTTCAGGTCACCCAGAGACTCTGGATATTTTAAGGTCAAGTCTAGGGCCCCACTCCAGGCTCCACCTTCAATGGGTAAAATCCAGATTCACATAGAAAAAGACAGGCAGCCTCGAGCCCGAGACACTAGTGTGCTGGAAAGGTTCTCAGCTATTCCAGATCTCCCCTCAATCCATTCCTACAAGCTGTGCACTTTGAAGCAAGTTGGTCTGTTGCAGAGCAGGGCGGCTCCTTGGGCCTCTCACCCTGCTAATCACCAACAGAGGTTAGGAGGGACTCAGAGTGAGTCATCCGCACCACAGAGACCCGAACAAAAAGTTCAAAAGTTTGCCTGTTTCTGAGATGAGCTGCAGTCTTTTCAAGATGTTTGTGGATTTCACAGCATTAGTTACGCACTCTTTTCTAGGGGGCTCGGACTAATGAATACAGCCCAAAACAACCACAGAACAGGCCAACGCTTCCCCTTTTCTCAGGCAGCTGGGTCATTTCCCTAAAGCGGCTGTCTCTTGCCTGGCTTCCCGTTCTCTTTCCTAATAGCTCCCACATTTAAACGGCCACCAAGTGGCATCAATTCTTCCTTCACAGGGCCTCTCCCCATCATCATTTGCCTTCCTTTCTTTTCATCTACACAGCAATCACTTGGACTGGCACCCAGTTCCATACGCAGGTCCTTCTAGATCTCGGTCAAAGCCCCCTGCTCTGGGTTCTCCGAAGCTAACTCTTCCTTCAGACACCATCAGTTTAAACTTCTTGGAACCCTACCTCTTGGGGAGCCCACACTTCACTCTCACCTTTCCCACTAGGCTGCAGGCTCTGTGTGGACAGGAATCCCCTTCCTTCTGGATCCCCACAGCACGGACACCCTTATGGGCCTCTTATAGAGGGCTTGAACAAACATAGGCAGAGCGAGGGGCAGTCATAATACTCACCCACTGATGACCTCTGCCTACAGGATAAGGTCAGAACCGCTAAAGTTGGCCTTCTGGTCTTGAGCCTCTCAGAATATGGCCCCAAACTAACTTAACTGCCTCCTTAGGCCCCCTCACTGCAACCCACCTCTCCAGCCAAACTGGGCTCCTCTTTCTCTCTCCCTAGGTATGCCTTTATTCACAATACTGAGTGTGCCCCACCACTACCTCCATCATTGCCCTGGTCCTACTCTCACACAGGAGTAGCCATACCTACTGGGCAAAGACGGAGTCCAGGGATACAGGAAGCCACCTCAGAATAAACCCAGAACACTTTGTGAGGATCCAATTTACTCAGAAGCAAGAAATTTAAATCATTGTCTTCAATTAAAACAAGCCGGGCTCGGTGGCTCAGCCTGTAATCCCGCGCCTTTGGGAGGCTGAGGTGAGCAGATTGCCTGAGCCCACGGGTTCGAGACCCCTGGGCAGCGAGACCTCATCACTACAATAAATCAAAAAATCAAGCCAGGCACTCCAGTCTGGGTGACAGAGTGAGACTCCAACCCAAAAAAATAAAAACAAAACAAGGCCACATTACCCTGAATTGTACCCCACATCTTTTAAAAAAAAAAAAAAATCAGAATTCAATTTTTTTTTTTTTTTGAGTTGGAGTCTCACTCTGTCACCCAGACTGGAGTGCAGTGGCCGCTCCCAGCCACCACAGCCTCGACCTGCTGGGCTCTGGTGATCCTTCCGCCTCAGCCTTCCAAGTAGCCAGAATTACAGGCATGTGCTACCACGCCCAGCTGATTTTTTGATTTACTGTAGAGATGAGGTCTCGCTGCCCAGGCGGGTCTCGAACCTGCAGGCTCAGACAATCCACTCACCTCAGCCTCCCAAAGGCGCGGGATTACAGGCTGAGCCACCAAGCCCGGCTCAGAATTCAATTTTTAAAAAATAAATAAAATAAAACAAGTCTACATTATAAAGTCAGATACAAAATGCAAGTGAAATTGTACGATTAAAAAGAGAAGCTTCAAAAAGATATTTTACACATGTTCTTGGGGACGTTGGTAGACAATTTTAAGTAGTATCACAAAGACCCTGCTGTTCACACATAAAGCCAATCCTGTCCATAGCATAGATTTGGCTGCTCTAGCGTCATCAAGAGCTGGGGCAGTCACATAGCTCTTATACACCCTCCGTGCATCCCACTTGCATGGCAGTGTGGTAAAGTGAAAAGAACAGGCCTCCCAACAGTGAGACAGATGAGTTCAAATCCACCACTCACTAGGCTGGCTGACAAGTGACTAGATCATTCTGGGCTTTGGTTTACTCAGACACCTCATAGCACACATGGTGAGAAATGGATGAAGAAGTATGTGACAGCCGTCATGGTGGCTAGAGATAAAATAAATGTGAACCTCCCACTCTGACACAGAGAAGACACTCAGTAAATAAATCCGCATCACTGATTTTCATCTCCCTTAAGGCCAGGAGGGGGAGGAGTCAGAGCCAGGGACTACAGCCAGGGATCCTGGGAGCTGTGACAGGTCGTCACTAACTGGGGCCTTCTTGCTGAGCAAACCACTAACCTCACCCTCTGTGTCTCGAGCTCATTCCAAGTCCTCCTTGGAGAACATCAGCTGAGCCCAGACGCCTCTAACTCACTGCCTAGCAAGGGCAGAGGCAAGAGCGGGAAACTGCAAGGCTCCAGCACCCCCCGCCCCCTTCTGTCTCCACTGCCTGCCGGGAAGTCACAGCTGTCTGAGAGCCCTGTGGGTTTGAACCCAGAGTTGCAACAATAGAAGGAACTGCCCAAGCTCCACATAAGTTCCCAGAGGAATAGGGCCAGAAGACAGTGGCCTTTGCTCCTGTCACAGAAGCCCTGAGCCCAGCAGAGTGTCAAGAAGGGACCCAAGGCTGGGCTTGGTAGCTTAGCCTGTAATCCCAGCGCTTTGGGAAGCCGAGGTGAGTGGATTGCCTGAGCTTGCAGCTTCAAGACCCGCCCGGGCAACTTGGCAAGACCTCATTTCTACAATAAATCAAAAATTAGCTGGGCATGGTAGCGTGCACCTGTAATTCCGGCTACTTGGAAGGCTGAGGCAGAAGGATCGCCGGAGCCCAGCAGGTTGAGGCTGCGGTGGCCGGGAACATGCCACTGCACTCCAGTCTGGGCGACAGAGTGAGACTCCAACTCCAACTCCAACAAAAAAAAAAAGAAGGGACACAAAGACAGAGCTGCACAGCCAGAAAGAAGTTCAGGAGGTGATGAGGAGGAGAGGAGTGAAATAATCCTTCCTGAGTCATCCACTGGGAGCCTGGTCTCATGACCCCATTTTACAGATTAGGATGCAGACGCCCAGAACTGTCTAAGGAGTGCACTCTGCAGGCAGGTGAAGTTCCCCGTGAACAGAGTTCTGCCTGCCTGCAAAGCTCACTTATGTTCTTTCCAGAACATCCCATGGGAAGAAAAATGATCATTTTCAGCAGCTGTCCCTTATTCTGCTTGTCACCACTGCCATGGCGCAAGTCCCTGGAGCCCTCAAAAGAATCCATAAAGCAGGCCACTGGGTGCTGGCTCCCTTGTTCTCCTTCTCCACTGCCTCCGGTGGGGTCCTGAGCCAAGAAGAGGCCCTAGTGGTGGTGGCACAAGGAGCTCAAGAAATCAGAGCAGGCTGGAATGCTGTTTGTTTTTTTTTTTTGAGTCAGAGTCTCACTCTGTCGGTCAGGCTGGAATGCAGTGGCATGATCACGGTCACCACAGCCTCAACCTGCTGGGCTCAGGTGATCCTTCTGCCTCAGCCTTCCAAGTGCAGGAATCATAGGCGTACCATGCCCAGTTAATTTTTTGATTTGTTGTAGAGACAAGGTCTCACCAAGTTGTCCAGTTTGGTCTCAAAGTCCCAGGCTCAGGTAATGCTCTCGCCTCCGCCTCCTAAAGTGCTGGTATTACAGGCGTGAGCCACAGCACCCTGCAGAATGCTGCATCTTCTGGCCTAACGTGTTGCTGTGCAATGTCAGCTTGCACAAGTGTTTTCCTCTTCTGCTTTACTGCTGGTGGTTCCCTCTAAGAACCATGATGCAAGATGGTGCCGCCCATCACCACTCTCCAACCTTGCAGAGGTGACCTGAGAATCACTTGGAAACAGAAAAACAGACAAGAGCTCCACGGTATACACCAGTAAACAACACACCAGCCAATGGAGGAAGTGACAGAAAGCAGTCCTAGATTCTCGAACCCACAAAGTCGGTCCAGATGTTCCTTCAGGGGACAGTCACATGTTTCACCCAAGCACTTATCTATTGAGCAAAATAAGCAGGCAGTTACAGCTTTTTTCCTCTGTACTGCTATTCCCACCTGCCCCACATCTGGGGGCAAGAGGGCTGCAGAGGGCACAAGCAGTCTGGGGAAACACAAGCCTGAACCCAGAGCAGTACTTGGCTGCTGGTTCTCAAGCTTGACATGCAATCGATCAGCCACGAAGTGTGCCACCACAAGTCCTTGGCTAACCATCACACTGTTTTGTTTTGTTTGAGTCAAAGTCTCACTCTGTTGCCCAGGCTGGAGTGCAGTGGCACTATCACAGCTCACCGTAGCCTCGACCTCCTAGGCTCAGGCAATGCTTCCACCTCAGCCTTCCAAGTAGCTGGGACTACAGGTATGTGCCACCATGCCCTGCTAATATTTTTTTTTCCTTGTAAAAATGAGGTCTTACTAGGTTGCCCAGACTGGTCTCGAACTCCTAGACTCAAGCAATCCTCTCGCCTTGGCCTCACTAAGTCCTGGGATTACAGACGTGAGCCACTGTGCCTGGCCATCATAAAGTATTGACATTTGTAACTGATTTGCTTTTACTTTGAGAAAATAAACAAAAGTGGGCTCAGGATGACTCCATGACCATCAGCCCCACCCACGTGTGTTCCAGGATGTTGTCTTGAGTGAGAAAAAGAGCTGGGAAGTGCACAGAACACCAGACACGCCCTCGGGTGTCATCTGAAGGGTGTATCTTGGTGGAGCACAAGTTGAAACCACTATCTTAGATGGTCAGGAGTTCTGAGAAGGAGAGGAAGGGAGAGGAGGAGAGTCAGGCCAGCTGCCCTCAGAACACTCCTCCAGTTGGCCCTCAGTGGCCTTTTCGCTTCTTTAGAAGCATCTACATCCAGTCCCGGTTCTCCTTGGTCTCACAAGTTTTGGAAGCCATCTGCTGAGTTCAGAGTTCTAGGAAATGCTGAGGTCCCTTGACAGCTGGTATCATCATGGCCAGTTGGCACCTCCTGAATAAGAGGTAGTTTCAGGAGGGTCCATCCCAGGCACAGAAGCTCCAAGTCTCCCCTCAGCTCCTCTCTGCCCCCGTTTCCCAGACTTGCTGCTGAAGGCAGCAGCCCTGATGAGACTCAGGGCCCTGATGGGATGGTGTCACTGATCTAAAGAGGAGGGATGCCTCCTGCCACTGTCCTGAAAGGCCAACACCAATTTCTCTGCAAGCCCAGAGCCCTGCCAACTCTCCACACTGGGAAATCTGCCTCTTCCTGGATAGGAAGGAAGCAGATGGAGGCTGCAGTGTTATGCTGGGAAACCGCAACAGAAAAAAAGGAGGGAAAACATTTTCCTGAAACAAAAAGCACACAGGGAGACCTGTGGGCTCTCAATCTGGCTGGCAGGGCTCATATGTAGGGAAATCAAAGTGCAGAAGAAACGGGCAGGGTGGGAACAAAACCCAAATAAGACCCCATAAGCTGCAAGAAGCACACCAACCCCAGAGCTGAGGCAGCGGGCCAAGCAGACGCCAAGCCTTATGGGTAAACTGAACGGAGGTGTCTGTGCTCTGGGGTTCATGCGGCAGAGGGTTCCAGGTCTCCCGCTTGGCTTGGCTTGGCAGGACTGGCCTCTCTCCCTATGCCCAGCTGGCTATGCCAGGAGACTGACTGGGAGGGGGGTATTTGTACCATCCACCATCCTCCATTTAGATTTTATTGCAGGAGACACTACTCTAGGGCTCTGGGAATCCAACTCAGCAGAGACAGAGAGCAACAGCACCACACAGATACAATGCCCAACATCACACAGGAAGTCCCCAGTATGCCCACATGGAGCATTCCAAAAGTTTGTTTGGAAGCTGAATTTTGACCCATGGAGAATGTCTTCTAATAGAAACAACACTCTGAGGGGAGACCTGGGGGACTGTCCACGCAGTACACTTCTATCACTAGTTCACTGGATGCAATGTTTGCAGAGATGGCTCTCACTCTGAGATGCTGAGAAGGGTGGCCCCAGGGTGGGATGCAGACTAGCATAGACTGGGAGCACCTGAACCCCACTGCCCCTCACTCACACAGTGTCTGTTCTGTGCCTGCTATGTGCTGTGCATGTGCTCTTGGGTGCTCCTGGGCTTAACTTCCCAAGGGCAATGGGACAATAATTCTATGCTTCTGCTCCCTAACAACTGTACTGCAAGTCAGGGAACCTTGTGGTCAAAGACAAAACCCCTGAAGAGGACAAAACTGTAATTTGGGGCTACTAAAGTCAGAACACTGATCAAGTACCCATCCTAGTACTGCTCTTTCTGGTTATAGCTGTTTCTTCTTCTTTTTTTTTGAGTTGGAGTCTCACTCTGTTGCCCAGGCAGGAGTGCAGTGGCATGTTCATGGCTACTGCAGCTTCAACCTGCTAGACTTAAGCGATCCTTCTACCTCAGCCTTCCAGGTAGATGAAACTGCATGCCACCATACCCAGCTAATTTTTGTGATTTGTTGTAGAGACGAGGTCTCACCAAGTTGCCCAGGCTAGTGTCAAATCCCTGGGCTCAGGCAATCCTCTCGCCTCAGCCTCCCAAAGTACTGGGATTACAGACAGGCTAAGCCACCATGCCCGGCCTCTTTCTTCTTTTTAAAGAATGGAAATGAGCCAGGTATGGTGGCTCATGCCTATAATCCCAACACTTTGGGAGGCAGAGGCAAGAGGATTGCCTAAGTCCAGGGATTCAAGACCAGCCTGGGCAGATTGGTGAGAACTCATCTCTACAATAAATCAAAAAATTAGCCAGGTATGGTCATGTACACCTGTGGTTCCAACAACTTGGAAGACTGAGGCAGAAGGATTGTCTGAGCCCAGCAGGTCAAGGTTACATTGGCCGTGAACATGCCACTTCACGCCAGCCTGGGTGACATAGTGAGATTCCTACTCAAAAAAAAAAAAGAGTGGAAGTTTCTGTCCTCTTCTGCCCCTCCTTGTTGTGGCCCAAACTGTGATATCTCCTTTCTCCACTGTCTCTTGGTGGGGTCTCTTGCAAAGGGATGTCTGGCCTACTCCATTTTCTTAGCCCAGATCTAGTTGAGGTAGGAGCTAGGATGAATGCCATCAACTCTCCCCAACCACGAGCAATGACTTCTGTTTCCATGTGAGAGACAAACTTCAAAACCTAAACACAAAAAACAGCCACTACACTTCCTTGTGTCCAGATCTTCTGAAGAAAGATCCCAGGGACTGTGCTACCCTTAGAGCCCAGGGCAGCTCAGTGTGGAGTGACAGACAGCAGCAAGTCCCCTCAGCCCCTAGAGGAAGAAAACCAGGAGTGCAGAGAGCTGGCAGGTGAGCTTATCAGAACTGGGGCCTGAGCCCAGACAGCTCCAACTCATGACCACAGACTCCTGAGTGCAGGTTTATCCTCCCTGCCGCCCGACCCTACCTCTCCTCGCCCACCTATCTTTTTGGTGAAGTAGTAATCATAAATGGCAGAGGTTTGTGCCAGATAATCTTCCAAAAGCTCTTTCAGGAATAAACTCTGATTCTCCTCCTGGAGGGAATTCTAGAGGCAGCAGGACCACGGGAAAGGGAAGTTAGGGGAGGCAACAGAGAACACAGCAGAGGCTACCAGGCTGAATCCTCCATGGATGTGTTTGGGCTTTTTAAGAAATCTGAGTTCACCGGGCATGGTGGCCCATGCCTATAATCCCAACATTTTGGGAGGCTGAGGTGAGAGAACTGCCTGAGCCCATGGGTTAGAGACCAACCTTAACAACTTGGCGAGACCTCGTCTCTACAATAAACCATAAAATTAGCCAGGCGTGGTGGTGCATGCCAGTAGTTTCAGTTACTTGGAAGGCTGAGGCGGAAAGATCGCCTGAGCCCAGCAGGTTGAGACTGCAGTGGCCATGAGCGAGAATCTGACTCAAAAAAAAAAAAAAGAGCCGGGCTCGGTGGCTCAACCTGTAATCCCGCACCTTTGGGAGGCTGAGGTGAGTGGATTGCCTGAGCCCATGGGTTCGAGACCCGCCTGGGCAACTTGGCGAGACCTCATCTCTACAATAAATCAAAAATTAGCCGGACATGGTAGTGCGCGCCTGTAGTTCCAGCTACTTGGAAGGCTGAGGCAGAAGGATCACCAGAGCCCAGCAGGCAAGGCTGCGGTGGCCAGGAGCGGCCACTGCACTCCAGTCTGGGCGACAGAGTGAGACTCCAACTCAAAAAAAAGCAAGAAATCTGAGTTAATCTGAAGAAACTGAGCAATTTCACATGAAAATCATGACTTCTGACTTCCCAGGAACAATACAAAGAGCTAGCAATACTGGTCCACTTGGCTACCTTCTTTGGACACAGCATGAATTCTAGCTCCCTTTCTCTTTATTTGCTTCTCTTTCTTTCTTTCTTTTCTTCCTTCCTGCCTTCTCTTTTTTTTGCTCTTCTTTTTTTGAATTGGAATCTTACTCTGTCACCCAGGCTGGAGTGCAGTAGCATGGCCACCATAGCTTCAACTTGCAGGGCTCAGGTGATCCTTCCATCTCAGCCTTCCAAGTAGCTGGAACCACAGGCATGAGCCGGGCTAATTTTTTGGTTTATTGCAGAGACGAGGTCTCACCATGTTGCTCAGGCTGGTCTAGAAGAACCCCTGAGCTCAGACAACCCTCTTGCCTCGGCCTCCCTGGGATTGTAGTGCTGGGATTACAGATGTAAGCCACCGTGCCCAGCCTGCTTTTCTTTCTTTCTTGAGTCTGGGTCTTACTCTGTTGCCCAAGCTGTAATGCAATGGCACAGACACAGCTCACTGCAGCCTCCACCTCTTGGCCTCAGGCAATCCTGCCCAGCTCCCAAGTAGCTGGGACTATAAGCACGCCACCACACCTACCTAATTTTTTTTTATTTTTTTCAAGGTGAAGTCTCACACTGTCACCGAGGTTGGAGTACAGTGGCACACTCATGGCCACCGCAGCCTCAACGTGCTGGGCTCAGGTGATCCCTTCGCCTCAGCCTTCCAAATAGCTGGAACTACAGGTGAGTGGCATCACACCCAGCTAATTTTTTGATTTATTGTAGAGATAAGGTTTCACCAAGTTGCCCAGGCTGGTCTCAAGCCCCTGGGCTCAGGCAATCCTCTCACCGCCACCTCCCAAAGTACCCTCTTAATTTTTTTTTCTTTTATCTTTTTTTTTGTAAAGATGAGATCTCACTATGTTGCCTAGGCTGGCCACAAACTCCTGGACTCAGGATCCTCCCACCTTGGCCTCTTTTCAGTGCTGGAATTACGGGTGTGAGCCACCCTGCCCAGTGACCGTCCTTTCTTTCTTTTGCCCACTTCATTCACCCATATCACCTGCCTGTCCTTTACAGGTATGTGTAACATGCAACAAAATGTAGCATGGATTTTGTAGCTAAACAATTCGGGTCTAAGTCCCAGCTCTGCCACTTGTTAGCATGGCACCTCTTTTAGCTCAGTCCCCTCATCTATAGAATGAGTATAGTCCCTTACATCATGGGGACTATGGGACTCCCAAGCCTCACATATGCCATTTCGAAGAACAAATAAGATACCAAACATAAAGCAGGCCTGATGTATCACAAGCACACAGTCCATGCATCTCATTAGTACCTATCTCACCAGATAACACCAGGTGACAGATGGGTGCTGAGTAGCTGTTCCACCCACAAAGGTGACATCCTGACTACCCCACATGAGCAGGTGCAAGAGAGTGCCTAGCACTACAAGCCATGAGCAACGCAGAAAAGGTGCTCTGAAAGGTGTTGCTTGGCCAGTCCAATTATCCCACACACACCCAGACCCATAGTTAAGACACCAGGACCAGACCATTGGTCTCTGTCTACAAAGAGATCTCGGCTAAAAAACTGAGCAGCTTTGCAGGACCCAACCAAAATGCCAACCCCTCTTCCTGGCTTTGAAGCCATCCCCAGGTTCAAAGAGTCACCAAGCAGGAACATCTGGAGGCCCTAGTACTTGAGATATAGGGAGCTCAGTGCATGAGCCAAGGGGAAGAAGAGTCCAAAGGTCAACCTCCCAGCCCCAGAGCACTCCCAACAAACACCTGCATCCAACAATCCAAGCACCGAGCAAAGAGTCCAGGGATGGGCCCATCTGAAGATTCTAACTCCTAACTCTGCCAGAGCATTCAGCCATGGAGCATCAACAATGGCCTGCCCAGGACTTACTTCAGAGACCCTGAGTGTCAGGCATGACAGTTACCACCTGTACAGTGCAACCTGGCCCTGCAATCCTCCCTTCTTCCACTGACTTAGTTCAGCGCCCCACCCATTCCTCTTTCTTCCCTTTCTGGACAAGGGAGAAAGAGAGTCCCCTAGGAAGGGAGCTAAACATACACCAGAGGCCAGAAGCTGGCATCCAGCGATGACCCTCCAGGGGATATCTGGACCACTTGAAATTCCACACAAACATCTGTGCACGTCTCTACTACATTACTGTGGGAGAGGATACCCATGGTTAAGAGAGTGGGAATCTGAAAAGGTGAACCACTGCCCTGGCAGGACTGACAGTGTGCTTCCCTGCCCTCAGCTCACTGTTTGTCCTTTGAACACTAGTCCGATTGCTTGGAGCTGAAGCAGTCTCAGCTTTACCTCAATCCCAGGTAATTGGAATTTCTGGAATGAAACCTGCCTGGGCACTGACCCAGGCAGCACACACTCCGCTCCAGTAAAGCCACCACAGTTCAGAAGGCACAGAATGGATGTGGCCTCACTTGGGTATCCCAGGCTATCCTTGAAAAGGGCAGAGCCACTTGTGCCTGTCTCACCTGCCTCCTCCAAGTCCTTTTATCACTCACACTGGGGCAGCCTCACCTTGGCCAATGGTGGCTCCCACCACATTCACAAACACACACTGCACACAAGCACTGTGCTGGACACAGGAGGGACAAAGACATTAGTGGGAAACTGTCATGAATTGGGGCAGAGGGGTCAGCAGAGGGTCCTGAAGGTGGCAGTGAGCCGGGGAAAAGGGAAGGAGAGGCTTTTTGGGCAGAGGTAAAAACAGCCTGGAAAGGAGCCCAGACAGAAGGAACTGGAACTCCCAGATTGGTGGAAGAGGAGTCAGGGGCTCAGGGCCTGCTGAGGAGTCTGGACTTACAAGGGCAAGCCATGGATGGAAGGCGGCTGGCAGGGGAACAGCAGGACCAGTCTTGTGCTTAGATCACTCAGGCAGTTTTTGCAGGAGAGATTTGAGAGAGGCAGGACTCAACTGGAGGAAAACCAAGAGTTACAATGCTCTAAATGAAACTAGGTAGCATACAGCAGACCTCATAACTGAGTGGGTATGGAGAAGAGAGAAGAGTGCAGGAAATCTCCCTTGTTTGTTTCCTATGGGAGGGAGGGAACAGCCACCAGATGAGACAACGAAGACAGGAGGGAAACAGGGCCCTGGGGAAGAAGTTTCACAGCAGAGGTGTGGATAGTAGGATAGTAGGGGCCAGGACTCAGACCAAGGACAAGAAGAGCCAAGTGGGGGGTACCCAAGTGGGGGGCCTAAGGCTTTTCTTTCCCTAGTAAAGTCACCTACAAATTTCTCCAATTGCCCATTAAAGTAGCACTTTGGAAAATGATACAGTGTTGCCACTCCAGTTTGCCCTTCTGAACACAAGTTGTTCTCCTGGTCTGGCCTTGGGAGAAACTCAGGAGGCTGCATGCAGCCTGCCCCAGGAATTCTCAGCACGCTCAGGAATACCATAAACTCCTTCCCTCTGTCCACTCCTTACTGCACTGGTATCTGCCTCTGAAGTCCAAATACAAAGCCTGCTCCATCTCTGACAGCAACCTCTCCAGGAAGAAGAGTGGCCAGGCTAAGCAAGTTATCAGAAGAACCAGGTCCTTCCTGCCACACAAGCATGCAGCCCATCACTAGGGCCAGCGGGCCCAGAACACAATCTCAGGCTCCAAACTCTCATGGAAATGCCCTTCAGAACTGGTCCAGGGTGCCAGCCCCAGTTAAGCCCAGAAAAACTTTGCACAGTCAGAGCTCAACATCTCACTGGAGGATAAGAGACACCCTAGGGCAACTCTCTTGGGTCCCCTCCCACTGTGGGAGCTTTTTTGTCTTCTCAATAAATCCTCTTTTTTTGTTTTTGTTTTTTGTATCTTCTCAATAAATACTACTTTCTAAAAAAAGAGAGAGAGAGAGAGAGAGAGAGAGAGAGAGAGAGAGAGAGAGACACCCCAAAGCCCAGCCTCATCTCAGCTATCTTACCAAGGCAACCCTAAAAGGACTTTCCATCGTGGATGCAAAGACCAATGACTGTCCTTGGCTTTGTGGCTCAGAATGAGTTTGACTAGCTTGAAAGAGCCAATCGGAAGGACACAGGGCACCAAATCACTGCCAGTGAGCTTAGTATTCATGCATGCACACACACCTCCTCCGTCCTGGCCTTTGCACATGTTGTTCCCTCTCCCCAGACCACCCTTCTGTCCTCTTTACCAGGCTTTCTTACCCCTTGAGACTCATAGCTCAATTTTCTCTTCCGCAACACATGGATAAAAAGGATCCATCTTGCCTAACTAAAGAAAAATGACTACTCAGAAGGCTGAGGCGGAAGGATCGCCGGAGCAGCAGGTCGAGACTGCGGTGGCCGGGAGCAGCCACTGCACTCCAGTCTGGGTGACAGAGTGAGACTCCAACTCAAAACAAAAAACAAAAAAAAAAGCCGGGCTCGGTGGCTCAACCTGTAATCCCGCACCTTTGGGAGGCTGAGGTGAGTGGACTGCCTGAGCCCACGGGTTCGAGACCCACCTGGGCAGCGAGACCTCATCTCTACAATAAATCAAAAAATCAGCCGGGCGTGGTAGCACAGGCCTGTAATTCCGGCTACTCGGAAGGCTGAGGCGGAAGGATCGTTGAAGCCCAGCAGGTTGAGGCTGCGGTAGCCGGGAGCGGCCACTGCACTCCAGTCTGGGTGACAGAGTGAGACTCCAACTCAAAAAAAAAAAAAAAAAAAGGAAAATGAATGTGTTGTTTTTATGCTCAGAGCACTCTTCTGTAAGAGATTCCCAAATCTTATTATAGAATAACCACTTATGTGAAAGACAAAGGTTTGGGGCTTTCTAAATGTTGAGGTTCTATTTAAACACATACAAAGTCAGTCAGATTAGGGTACCATTTCCTTCAGGAAGCCCTCCCTGACCTCATTCCCTGGCAAAGCGTTTGAGGTCCCTCTCCTCTGAGTGCCCAAAGCGCTGCGCACTTCCTCTGTGAGAGAACATATCACATATCAAACTAGAAGGAACTGTCTGCCTAAGTCCCCATGTCTCACAGCCTATGAATAGTCCAGTAAGAGCAGGTAGATAGGCCACATCCGTCTTCATCTCCTGAGCATTTGCTAGAGCCTTAGCACATAATAGGAGCTCCATGGACAACACTGAATAAATGATCCCGCCAAGTCCATCTGCTGCTGAGATCTGCCTCACCACTTCAGGTCAGACCACCTCCTGGTCATCCATGAGAGCTCACCATAAAAGCACAGGGCCCGCGTCCTCTTTACCCTCCTATCCCAGGAAAGTCCCGTCTACTGTGTGATCTAATTACCACCACCTCTGGTTTCCCTTGTGGGTGGGGCAGGGCTCAGTGAACTCTGTGAGGTAGGCTCAGTGCACAGGAACAAGGCAGTTGAGAAGGAGTCTGGACACTCAGGCAGAGTCAGAGCTGGGGACTGGGTGGCATTTTGGCTTGATGCTAGGGAAGCAGGGGCATCATGAAGCAACAGGGCAAACAGGAACACGGAGTGTGGCAGCCTGAGATTCTACAGATCTCGTCACACCTCTCCCCATGGAACAAAGGATGTAGGAGACAGGAGCTGGAATATGAGGATTTTGTACCATCGGAATGTGCCAGCAATACTAACCATGGTGCTGTGTAGCCAGGAGTGACTGACAACATCACTGATTATCAGTACCAAACCAAAGATGAGATGAGTCACAAAACACGCACAGATTGGTGAGGCTGACGGAGCTGATGGGCAGGGAAACTAGGTTGGGAAGAAGATAACTCGTTTTTAGAAGAAAAATGAAAAAGGAGAAGAAGAAAAAGATTTTCCCAACATCTTTGTTAATTTCTCCAGACTTTATTTATTTATTTATTTATTTGAGTTGGAGTCTCACTCTGTCGCCCAGACTGGAGTGCAGTGGCATGCTCCCGGCCACTGCAGCCTTGACCTCCTGGGCTCAGGCGATCCTCCCGCCTCAGCCTTCCAAGTAGCTGGAACTATAGGTGCCCAGCTAATTTTTTAATTGATTGTAGAGATGAGGTCTTGTCAAGTTGCCTGGGCGGGTCTCAAACCCGTGGGTTCAGGCAATCTACTCGCCTCGGCTTCCCAAAGTGCTGGGAATACAGACTGAGCCACTGAGCCCATCCAATTTCTTTAGACTTTAAAAGGTCCTTTTTTTCAGCTGAGTGCAGTGGCTCACACCTATAATTCCAGCACTTTGGGAGGCTGAGGTGAGAGGATTGCCTGAGTCCATGGGTTCGAGACCAGCCTGGGCAAGACTGGTCTTCATCTCTACAATAAATTTTTTAAAATTAGCCAGGCATGGTGGTACATGCCTGTAGTTCCAGTTTCTTGGAAGGCTGAGGTGGAAGGATCACCTGAGCCCAGCAGGTCGAGGCTACGGTGGCCAGGAGCATGCCATTGCCCTCCAGCCTGGGCAACAGAGTGAGACTCCAACTCAAAAAAATTAAAAATTAAAAATCAAAAGGTCTTTTTAAAACAAAACAAAACAAAGAATGTCAGAAATAGTAAATTTGCAGATAAATATAAAAGATGCTGTAATTCCAGCACTTTGGGAGGCCGAGATGAGTGGATTGCCTGAGCCTGCAGGTTCAAGACCTGCCTGGGCAACTTGGCGAGACCTCATCTCTACAATAAAAATCAAAAATTACCCAGGAGTGGTAGTGCAGGCCTGTAGTTCCAGTTACCTGGAAGACTGAGGCGGAAGGATCGCCGGAGCCCAGCAGGTCGAGGCTGTGGTGGCCGGGAGCGGCCACTGCACTCCAGTCTGGGTGACAGAGTGAGACTCCAACTCAAAAAAATTAAATAATAAAAGATGGACAGCATAGTGTGCCTCATATAACATATGCAGAAGTAAAATTTATGACAATAACACAATGCCTGGGAGGGGGTGATGGAAAACACAGTGGCAGCGGTTGCCGAGCTCTGGTCTGCCCTCACCTGCTCCTGACTTGCCACTGTTTGCCCTCACCCAGAGCAAGTCATTCAGGAAGGTATGCAGCATCCATGGCTTTTAAAGTCACCTGTGGAACCCGAGGTAGTGATTCACTGAATTAAAATTATCCTAACCAGCTGCATCATTGAATCCTTGGAAAGGTGTATGCTGGCTTGATCAGAGGCCCGAAGGAAAAGAACCTCAAGGTGAAGGATCAGTTCAGATGCTCACCAAGACTCCAAGAATCACTACAAGAAAATGTCTTGTGGGGAAGTTTCTAAAACATGGGATCATTTCCAGATGAGAATTCACAAGTCACTCATTGACCTGCATAGTCCTTCTGAGACTGCTAAACAGATTACATCCATCTGTATTGAGCCAGGAGTTGACGTTGAGGTCACCATTGCAGATGTTTCAGGCAACTATTTTATTAGACAAGATAGCAATTGTTTAAAACAAAAAAAAAGAGCTGGACTAGGTGACTCAGCCTGTAATCTCAGCACTTTGGGAGGCCTAGGCGAGTGGATCGCCTGAGCCCTCAGGTTCGAGACCAGCCCAAGCAACTTGACAAGACCTCATCTCTACGGTAAATAAAAAATTAGCCAGGCATGGTAGCACGCGCATGTAGTTCCGGTTACTTGGAAGGCTGAGGCAGAAGGATTGCCGGAGCCTAGCAGGTTTATGCTGGGATGGCCATGAGCATGCCACTGCACTCCAGCCTGAGAAACAGAGTGAGACTCCAACTCAAAAAAAAAAGTTAAAGCGTTTCTGTTAATATCAGACAAGACAGACTTCCAGATAGGAATATTACAAGGTAAAGAAGGATACTTCATAATGATAAAAGGGACAATACATTGAGAAGATGTAATCATCCTAAATGTATACACTAATTGGGGAAAAGCCCTTCAATAGGAAGTCAGAGGGAAGATAAAAGCAAATGACCCAAGAGGTAAAGAGCAGAGAGGCAGAAGGCCAACAGACTGCTGATCTGAGGAATAGGAGGAACCCCCAGGCTTTTGCTCACTGAAGCAGAAGGGCTAGGGGAAAGCCACAGAGTAGAAAATGCCCCCGCTCCTCTGTGCGAACCACAGAGCTTCCCACAATCCCCAGGGAAGCACATCAGCTCATACCATACTTCCCTCTGTTGTTTTTAGGCCCTGAGAAATCTGGGTGGGAGTCAGTGTTCAACACCCCTCCCTCGAATACACCTGGTTGTCAATTACTATATCCCCAAGCACACTACGTATGATCCAGGTCATTTTCTTTCTTTTTTTTGAGTTGGAGTCTCAGCTTTCCAAATAGCTGGAACTACAGGCACACGCTACCACGCCCAGCTAATTCAAAACACACACACCAGCCTGTACCCCTCTCTCCTCTTCTTCCCAGTAGCACTCAGTGGTATCACCCTCAGGGACAAGTGAGAATCAGAATGGAATCCACGGCGTGATCATAGGGCTGTATGGACAGTCTCTGGATTCCAGCAGCTCAGCCATTCACCAGCAACAACTCACCTCACCTCTCTGTGCTTTGATGCCCTCATCTATATGAATACTATTTCAGAGGGCTGTTGTGAGGAAAAGATGTTAATGCAAGGAAGGTACTTAGAACAGTGCCTAGCACAGAGTAAACGTTTGATTAATGCTTGTAGTTATTATTCCAATTACGTAAACATATTTGTACCAAACAGACTTCACAGAAATACATTAAAATATGAATTAAGACAGGTGTGGTGGCTTATGCTTATAATCCCAGCACTTTGGGAGGCCCACAGGTTCGAGCCAGCCTGGGCAACTTGGCGAGATCTCATCTCTACAATAAATTTAAAAATTAGCCAGGTGTGGTGGCTCGTGTCTGTAATTCCAGTTCTTGGAAGGCTGAGGTGGAAGAATCACCTGAGCTCAGTAGGTCAAGACTGCGATGGCAGTGAGCGTGCTCTACTGCACTCCAGCCTGGGTGACAGAGTGAGACTCCAATTAAAAAAAAAACAACAAATTAAAGGCCAGCTGCAGTGGCTCATGCCTATAATCCCAGCACTTTGAGAGGCTGAGGTGAGAGGATTGCCTGAGCCCACAGGTTCAAGACCAGCCCGAGCAACATGCCGAGACCTCATCTCTACAATAAATCAAAAAAGTAGCTGGTGTGGTGGCACATGACTGTAGTTCCAGCTATTTGGAAGGCTGAGGTGGAAGGATCACTTGGGCCCAGCAGGCGGAGGCTGCGGCAGCCGTGAGCAAGCCACTGTCCTCCAGCCTGGGCAACAGAATAAGACTCCAACTCAAAAACAACAACATAGCCGGGTTCAGTGGCTCAGCCTGTAATCCCGCACCTTGGGAGGCTGAGGTGAGTGGATTGCCTGAACCCACGGGTTCGAGACCTGCCTAGGCAACTTGGCGAGACCTCATCGCTACAATAAATCAAACAATTAGCCAGGCATGGTAGCATGCGCCTGTAGTTTCAGCTACTTGGAAGGCTGAGGCGGAAAGATCGCCGGAGCCCAGCAGGTCAAGGCTGCGGTGGCCGGGAGCGGCCACTACACTCCAGTCTGGGTGACAGAGTGAGACTCCAACTCAAAAAAAAAAAACCAACAATAAAATATGAATTAAGCGCAACTCCCTCAGGTCCCCTCCTACTGTAGGAGCTTTTCTGTCCTCTCAATAAATCCTGCTTTCAAAAAAAAATATGAATTAAGTTATCTCTGGATGATTATCTTTATGCACTTTCATTGTTTCTCCTTTGCACATCTCTGTAGTTTTCGTAGTTTCTACAATAAACATGTCTAACATCGATAATCACTTTTTAAAAATTAAATATTAAAGAAACATGCATATAATTAGTACTTTTTTTTTTTTGAGTTGGAGTCTAAATCTGGCGCCCAGGCTATCCTTCCTCCAGCGATCCTTCCACCTCAGTCTTCCAAGTAGCTGGAACTACAGGCATGCACTACCATGCCCAGCTAACTTTTGATTTTTTTATTGTAGAGATGAGGTCTCACCATGTTGCCCAGGCTGGTCTCGAACCCGCGGGCTCAGGCAATCCACTTGCCTCAGCCTCCCAAAATGCTGGGATTACAGGCTGAGCCACCAAGCCTAGCTTAATTAGTACTTTTTTTTTTTTTTTTTGAGTTGGAGTCTCACTCTGTCGCCCAGACTGGAGTGCAGTGGCCACTCCCGGCCACTGCAGCCTCGACCTGCTGGGCTCTGGTGATCCTTCCGCCTCAGCCTTCCAAGTAGCTGGAACTACAGGCGCGCGCTACCACGCCCGGCTAATTTTTTATTTATTGTAGAGATGAGGTCTCGCCAAGTTGCCCAGGCGGGTCTCAAACACACAGGCTCAGGCAATCCACTCACCTCAGCCTCCCAAAGGCGCAGGATTACAGGCTGAGCCACTGAGCCCGGCTAATTAGTACTTTTAATAGACATTTACAACAATATAGAAAAATAAACCTTAAAGACACTAGAGATTGACTGATTGATTGACTGATTTTGAGTAACAGTCTTATGCTGTTGCCCAGGCTAGAGTACAGTAGCATGCTCACGGCCACCACAACCTTGACCTGCTGGGCTCAGGTGATCCTTCCAAGTAGCCAGAACCACAGGTGTGCGCCATCACGCCCAGCCAATTTTGTTGATTTATTGTAGAGACAAGGTCTCACCTGGGTTGCTTGGGTTGGTCTCACACCCCTGGAATCAGGCAATCCTCTTACCTCCACCTCACAAAGTGCTGGGTTTACAGGTGTGAGTCATTGCACGGAGCTTTTGAAACCTGTTTGTTTGTTTGTTTTGAGCTGGAGTTTTGCTCTATTGCCCAGGCTGAAGTGCAATGGCACACTCACAGCCACTGCAGCCTTGACCTGCTGGGCTCAGGCTATCCTTCAGCCTCAGCCTTTCAAGTTGCTGGAACCACAGGCGTGTGCCACCACACTTCGCTAATTTTTTTTATTTATTATAGAGATGGCATCTCACCAATTAGCCCAGGCTGGTCTCAAACCCCTGTTCTCAGGCAATCCTCTCGCCTCTGACTTCCAAAGTGCTGGGATTACAGGCGTGAGCCACCGCACCCAGTTTAAAAACAGTAGAGACTGGCCAGGCTTGGTGGCTCAGCCTTTAATCCCAGCACTTTGGAAGGCCAAGGCAAGTGGACTGCCTGAGCCCGCAGGTTCGAGACCAGCCCGGGCAACTTGGCAAGACCTCATCTACAATAAATCAAAAATTAGCCAGGCGTGATAGCGCACGCCTGTATTCCAGCTACTTGGAAGGCTGAGGGAGAAGGATCACCAGAGCACAGCAGGTCAATGCTGGGGTGGCCACGTGTGCCAGTGCACTTCAGCCTGGGCGAGAGAGTGAGATTCCGACTCAAAAAAAAAAAAAATTGAGATTTAAACCCCAAAGAATTGAAAACTGGCATTCAAATAAATAAATGTTCCATAGCAGCACAATTCACAATAGTCAAAAGGTGGAAACAACCCAAATGTCCATCAACGGATGAATGGGTAAACAAAATGTGGCATAAACGATGGAATATTATTCAGCCATAAAAAGAAATGAAGTACTGATACATGCTCTATCTTAGTATGAATCTTATGCTAAGTAAAAGAAGTCAGACATAAAATGCCACATATTGTATGATTCCATTTATATGAAATGTTCAGAATAGGCAAATCCATCAAGACAGAAAGCAGAATAGTAGAGAAAGAAGATAAGAGAAACTGACTGCTTTGTGGGTGCAGGGTCTCCTTTTGAGGTGATGAAACTGTTCTGGAAGTAGACAGAGGTGATAGCTGCACAACACTGTGAATGTACTAAAAGCCAACGAACTGGCACTTAAAATGGTTTTGAATTATACACTTTAAAATGGTTAATTTTATACCTTAATTTAAAAAATAACAATGAAGGGTATGTGTATCAGATGTATGCCTATATATTTATAAATGTATAGAAAATGGTTGGGATAGCTACACACCAAACTATTAACAACAGTTTACCTGACGAAGGAAAGGAAGAAGGAACTTTCACTTCTGTATCTTTTTTTTCCATTTTACAATAAGTATGTATCATCTTTGACATTAAACTTTTATCAAATTGGCAAGACCTCATCTTTACAATAAATCAAAAATTAGCCGGGTGTGGTAGTGCGCGCCTGTAGTTCCAGCTACTTGGAAGGCTGAGGCGGAAGGATTGCCGGAGCCCAGCAGGTCGAGGCTGCAGTGGCTGGGAGCGGCCATTGCACTCCAGTCTGGGTGACAGAGTGAGACTCCAACTCAAAAACAAAAAAAAAAAAGTAAATAGCAAAATCCGATACAAATGACATGAGAAAGGTCTCTAGAAAAAAAGGCGTGAGGCTCTGTGGGAAGTGTGTAGTTCTAGATATTAGGAAAACTAGGACCTCAGATATTCCAAAAAGGGGCTAGAAAGAGGAAAATGCACAGGACTGCTCTGCTTTTAAGTGTCCCAGACAAGTGCTTTCTCTTTGGAAGGCCTCAGTTTGTCCTTCTGTAAAATAAAGGGGTTGAAACTTGATAAATAATTTTCAGATGTTATTACATTTTTATTTACAATGTTTTTTAAAAGCCATAAACCCCTTTTGCAACTGTAGTCTCAGATGGAAGACCAACAAATAAACAGATAAACAGTGAGCAGCTCTGACTGAAGAAAATGATGGGCCAGACACTCCCAACCATAGGAGGAAATGACATTCTAATGCTCCTTCCAGCTCTGGAAGCACTGTAGGAATCTAAGAAAGAATGAATCAGTTCAGAAGCACAGAGGGACATAATACCCAGCAGAACTTTAGGAGAGAAAGTCTCACAGGCAGTCAAAACAGGGAGAAGAGGAAGGCCAAAGCCCAAGCCAGCAATGCCCATAGGAGCCGCAACCAGCGATGCCCTCAATAGCCAGTGATCAGACAACAGAGTACCCCCAGCCTGGGGGGCAGATAGACTGTGACACCTCAGCCCCCATGCTCTGGTCGAGGTCAGGCAGATAATAGCTGTCTGGTTAGTGTTCCTGCTGCTCTAGGGTCACAAACAGGATGTTTGGAAGCAGATGACCACAAGTGACCACAGGAAGCCATGACAACCACCTCCAGGTGACGTGTCTCTTTTTCCCCAGCTTGTTTCCGGCTTGGCTGCCTCCGAAGACCAGGCAAAAAAACTTCAAGTGCCGACTTCCAAAGAGAGAGAAGGGGAAGGAATTCTTGGAAAGTTCAGGACCCAGCAGGAGAGGCCATCTGGGGTGGTAAGGCAGGGAGGAAATGAGGCCACCCAGCTATTCCCAAGAGCTACCTTACCTCAAAGACACAGCTAGATTGACACCACTAAGGAGGGGTGAAGCAACCACATGTCCTACTCCTAAGGACAGAGGACTTTCCAAGACAGGCAGCATGTGACCAAGTGAGTTTCAGTAGGGCAGCCAAGTCAGGTCCCTGAGGAATGAGTGCAGTGTTTGCATCATGGCTGCTCTTCCACACCCACCCCAGAGAAGCCAGCCCAACTCAGCTGCTGCACAGCACATCAGTGATGAAAAACCACCCAGCCAGCCAGCTGAGCCAGGAGCCCACAGGGGAAATGGCACATCCAGAGGAAACCAAGTGCAGGCCATCAGACACTCCCATTTCCACCTAAGGAAGAGGAAACAGAGGGAGGGGAAAATCCTGGCCAGGACTCTCTGAGCCACTTCAAACCCCCAACAGAGCCCAGGGTGGGCCTCACACATCAACTGCTCCCAAAAGGGTACAATCGTGGGTCAGTTGCCATCTAACAGCTGCACTCACTCAATAGTCAGCCAACACAGATCGCGGCCCAGAAAACCAAACTCTTTTGTTCTACAACTATCAGGAGCTCTGTGAGGCTTTCTGGGTATTATGAAGCATCCTTCAAGGCCTGACACTGCTGACCTGGAAGTGGATCCCAGAACGGCTATCTGTGGCAACTCTCAAATAGTGTTAGATGAGTGATTAGTATAAACCAAGCCACCGAACAACCTCCTCTCCCACCACTTCCTCCTGAAAACCACCAAAGAGGCTCAAGGGAAATGAAATGCTGTAATAACCAAAACCCAACTGAACACCACCAGCGCAGGTATGGCCACTTCGCTTTCTGAACAAACCCCAAATGTTCTCTGACGCCACAGGGCCATGAGGAGTCCTAAATCACATTTTCCCAGAAAATAACCAAAGTCAGATTCCTCCCCCAGACCAAGCTAAATGGCCAAGCAGGCACAAATGAGCCAAATGCCAACCACCAAGGCCACACAAAACACAGCCAGCAGATACGTGAAGTGAAAGTTTAAACACTGAGAGGGTGATACTGAAAGTCAAACACCCCCCACCCCCAACAGTGTCTAGATTATCCCAAGAATGAATAATAATCATTACTATTTACTGAGTACTTTGAAAGTATTTCGGGAGGCCAGGTACAGTGGCTCTGCCTGTAATCCCAGCATTTTGGAAAGCTGAGGCAAGAGGGTAGCCTAAGCCCAGGGGTTTGAGAACAGCCTGGGCAACTTGGTGAGACCTCATCTTCACAATAAATCACACACACAAAAATTAGCTGGGCATGGTGGCAAGCGTCTGTAGTTCCAGTTACGTGGAAGGTTGAGGTGGAAGGATCGCCTAAGCCCAGCAGGTCAAGACTGCGGTGGCCTTAAGCATGCCACTGCACTCCAGCCTGGGCGACAAAAGAGACTCCACTCAAAAAAAAAAAAGAAAAGATCTGGGCTCGGTGGCTCAGCCTGTAATCCCATGCTTTGGGATGCTGAGGTGAGTGAATTGCCTGAGCCCACGGGTTCGAGACCCGCTGGGCAACTTGGCGAGACCTCATCTCCACAATAAATCAAAAATTAGCCGGGCGTGGTAGCGCGCACCTGTAATTCCAGCTACTTGGAAGGCTGAGGCGGAAGGATCACCGGAGCCCAGCAGGTCGAGGCTGCGGTGGCCGGGAGCAGCCACTGCACTCCAGTCTGGGTGACAGAGTGAGACTACAACTCAAAAGAAAAGAAAATGAAAGTATTTCAGGAAATGTGCCTGTTTAATGGATGAGGGGACAGTGGCTCAAAGTGTAAAGTGACCTGCTGAGGTCACACAGTTAACAAGCACAGGATTGATACAGACCCAGGTGTCTGACGTCAAGCCTGGGCTCTGTCTGTGGCACTATTTGGTTCTCCGATTCTCCAGAGGAGAAAGTGATTTGCTGGAGATTCAGCATCAGAGTGGGTGTCCACAGTTCATACCCATTTAATCATCAACTACCATCAAGTATTTATTAAGCAACCACAGAGAGAACACAGCAGTACTTGGTGGTAAGATACACTTGCAGATAAGATTCCTGTCTTCAAGAAGCTTACAGGGCAGAGGAGAGACAAAAGAAAGCCCAATTTACACCTACCTATAATGTTTTACCTAAGTGGAAGGGTCAACAGATTGGCTGGTTTTTCACCAGAAAAAAAGCCTTTTCGAAAAAGTAGCTTCACCGGGCTTGGTGGCTCAGCCTGTAATCCATGCCTTGGGAGGCTGAGGTGAGTGGATTGCCTGAGCCTGCGGGTTCGAGACCTGCCTGGGCAACTTGGTGAGACCTTATATCTACAACAAATAAAAAAAATTTAAAAAACGCCAGGCTCAGTGGCTCAGCCCGTAATCCCGCGCCTTTGGGAGGCTGAGGTGAGTGGATTGCCTGAGTCCGCGGGTTCGAGACCCGCCTGGGCAACTTGGCAAGACCGCATCTCTACAATAAATCAAAAATTAGCCAGGAATGGTAGTGCACACCTGTAGTTCCAGCTACTTGGAAGACTGAGGTGGAAGGATCGCCGGAGCCCAGCAGGTCGAGGCTGCGGTGGCCGGGAGCAGCCACTGCACTCCAGTCTGGGCGACAGAGTGAGACTCCAACTCAAAAAAATAAAAAATAAAATAAATAAAATAAAATTTTTTTTAAAAGGTAGCTTCAGCTAAGATCTTAAAGGCTGAGGGTGTGGAGAGTCAGATGAGGGGAAAACTATTTTCTACAACTTGGACCAAGATCCAGACTGAAGGCAGAGCTGAGCGGTTGACAGGTCAGAAGTCAAATGTTAATTCAGAGAATACAGCTCAAGAACCCCCCGAGATTTGCCAATTGTGTGCTTGTCATAAATATAAAGCAGAGAGCATTCTTAGACCTACCCTCCTCAAAGCAGAGGCCAAGTAGGATTACGTATAAGGGAAGCTAGGCCCAATGTAGGCAACAGAGAGGGTCAAATGCAAGGGCTAAAGCTACTGTGGTCAAACAAGTGGTGCCAGAACATGTGTCCAGCGTAGCCTGATCTAATTTTCCAAAAAATTAGATCCAGCGTAGCCTGATCTAATTTTCCAAAAGAAATGACATGTGAGCCAGGCTCGGTGGCTCAGACTGTAATCCCGCGCCTTTGGGAGGCTGAGGTGAGTGGACTGCCTGAGCCTGTGGGTTCGAGACCCGCCTGGGCAACTTGGCGAGACCTCATCTCTACAATAAATCAAAAAATCAGCCAGGCATGGTAGCGCATGCCTGTAATTCCGGCTACTCGGAAGGCTGAGGCGGAAGGATTGCCGGAGCCCAGCAGGCGAGGCTGCGGTGGCCAGAAGCGGCCACTGCACTCCAGTCTGGGTGACCGAGTGAGACTCCAACTCAAAAAAAAAAGAAAGAAAGAAAGATGGTGTTGTGCCAGGCTCAGCGGCTCAGCCTGTAATCCTGTGCTTTGGGAGGCTGAGGTGAGTGGATTACCTGAGCCCGCAGGTTCGAGACTCACCTGGGCAACTTGGCGAGACCTCATCTCTACAATAAATAAAAAAATCAGCCGAGCATGGTAGCATGCGCCTGTAATTCCGGCTACTCGGAAGGCTGAGGTGGAAGGATCACCAGAGCCCAGCAGGTCGAGGCTGCGGTGGCCGGGAGCGGCCACTGCACTCCAGTCTGGGCGACAGAGTGAGACTCCAACTCAAAAAAAAAGAAATGACATGTGAACTTGTAGGCGCAATCTCCTTATGTTTTAAATATTGGCAGGCCAGGTATGGTGGCTCAAGCCTGCAATCCCAGCATTTTGGGAGGCCAAGGCGAGAGGACTCCTTGAGCCCAGGAGTTCAAAACCAGCCTGGACAACATAGTGAGACCTCGTCTTTATAAAAAAATTAAAAAGTTAAGTGGGCATGATGGTGCACACCTGTAGTCCCAGCTATTCAGGAGGCTTAGGCAGAAGGATCACTGGAGCCCAAGAGGTCAAGGTTGCTGTGATTGTGCCATTGTACTCCAGCCTGGGTGACAGAATAAGACTCAAATTCAAAAAATAATAATAGGCCAGGCGCGGGTGGCTCACGCCTATAATCCCAGCACTTTGGGAGGCCGAGGTGAGAGGATTGCCTGAGCCCTCGGTTCAAGACCAGCCTAGGCAACTTTATATCTACAATAAATAAAAAAGGCTGGGCTCGGTGGCTCAGCTTGTAATCCCAGCACTTTGGGAGGCCGAGGTGAATGGATTGCCTGAGTCTGCAGGTTTGAGACCAGCCCACGCAACTTGGTAAAACTTCCTCTCTATAATAAATAAAAAATTAGCCGGGTGTGGCAGCATGCGCCTGTAGTTCAGGCTACTTGGAAGGCTGAGGCAGAAGGATCGCCGGAGCCCAGCAGGTCGAGGTTGTGGTGACCAGGAGCGTGCCACTGGATGACAGAGTGAGACTCCAACTCAAAAAAATAAAAAGAACTAATAATAATAATAATAGCCAAGCTCAGTGGCTCAGCCTGTAATCCCGCACCTTGGGAGGCTGAGGTGAGTGGATTGCCTGAGCCCGTGAGTTCGAGACCCGCCTGGGCAACTTGGCAAGACCTCATCTCTACAATAAATGAAAAAATTAGCTGGGCGTGGTAGCGTGCTGTAGTTCCAGCTGTAGTTCCAGTTACTTGAAAGGCAGAGGCGGAAGGATCGCCGGAGCCCAGCAGGTCGAGGCTGCGGTGGCCCAGAGCGGCCACTACACTCCAGTCTGGGTGACAGAGTGAGACTCCAACTCAAAATAATAATAATAATGATAATAATAACAATAACAGAGCTGAGCACAGTGGTTCACGCCTGCAATTCCAGCACTTTGGGAGACGGGGGCAAAGGGACTGCCTGAGCTCAAGGTTTGAGACCAGCCAGACCAACACAACAAGACCACATCGGTACAATAAATAAAAAAATAAATTAACCGGTCATAGTGGCACATGTCTGTGGTTCCAGTCATTTGGAAGGCTGAAAGAGAAGGAACGATCACCTGAGCCCAGCAGGTCGAGGCTACAGTGGCCGTGAGCATGCCCTGCACTCCAGCCTGGGCAACAGAGTGAGATTCCAACTCAAAAAATAATAATAATAATAATTAGAATTAAAAACCAGAAAGAGACTGAGTTGGGTGCAGGAAGATCTAGGTTCAAGTTCTTGCATCACTGTCTGTGGTGACACTTGGGTGTGTCTCCTTCCCCTAACTCCACTGAGCTTCAATTTAGCATCCTCGTCTATAATGTGAGGATAACCACTACCTACCTCAAAGAGTACTTGTCAGAATCATATCAAAAATGATGATTATCACTGGGTGCAGTAGCTCACGCCTGTAATCTCAGCACTTTGGGAGACAGAGGTGAGAGGATTACCTAAGCCCAGGGGATAGAGACCGCCTGGGCAACACGGCGAGACTTCATCTCTACAATACATCCCCCAAAAAATGAGCTGGGCATGGTGGCACATGCCTGTAGTTCCAGCTACTTGGAAGACTGAAGCAGAAGGATCACCTGAGCAGGTAGAGGCTGCTGTGGCCATGAGTATGCCACTGCACTTCAGCCTGGGCAATAGAGGCTCTGACTCAAAAAAAAAAAAAGATGATTATCAACTGACAAATGGATAAAGAAAATGTGATAAATAAATACAATGGACTGGCCGAGCTCAGTGGCTCAGCCTGTAATCCCAGCGCTTTGGGAGGCCGAGGTGAGTGGATCTCCTGAGCCCGCGGGTTTGAGACCCGCCTGGGGAACTTGGTGAGACCTCATCTCTACAATAAATTTAAAAAAAAATTAGCTGGGCGTGCACCTGTAATTCCAGCTACTCGGAAGGCTGAGGCGGAAGGATTGCTGGAGCCCAGCAGGTCAAGGCTGCAGTGGCCAGGAGCGGCCACTGCACTCCAGTCTGGGCGACAGAGTGAGACTCCAACTTTAAAAAAAAAAAAAGAAAATGTTTCTTCAACCTTAAAGCGTTGCACAAATGTCCATTAGCTAATACAGGCCAAGAGAAGAGAGGGGGTACTAACAGAGTAGACAATAGATGAGACCTCGAAGAGAGAGTGGAAAGGAAATGAGCTGGGTATTTGCTGGCGCGCACACCGGAAGAATCTGGACAATAGAATCCACGTCAGGGGTGGAAAAATAAATTTGGGAGTCGCCAGCACACAAGTTATGAAAGAGGTCACACAGTAGATAAATTGACCATGGTACCTAGGAGAAAAACGGAGGCCAGTGAAATCCTTGGGGAAAACACCAAGGTGCACCTTCACCAAGGGACCAGAGAAGACATGGGAAAGGAGGGCAGGAAGTTCTCTGGAAAAGGGATTGGAGCTCAAGGAAGAGGCGATGTGTCTGCTAACAGGAAGGATGGCTATCTCAGCAAAAGAGCAAATGTAGAGGACTGGGCAGGGCTGTGTTAAAAACAGATCAGGCCGGGCTCAGTGGCTCAGCCTGTAATCCCAGCACTTTGGGAGGCCGAGGTGAGTGGAATGCCTGAGCCCGCGGGTTCGAGACTTGCCTGGGCAACTTGGCGAGACCTCATCTCTACAATAAATCAAAAATTAGCCGAGCGTGGTAGCGCGTGCCTGTAATTCCAGCTACTTAGAAGGCTGAGGCGAAAGGATCACCAGAGCCCAGCAGGTCGAGGCTGCAGTGGCCGGGAGCAGCCACTGCACTTCAGTCTAGGTGACAGAGTGAGACTCTAACTCAAAAAAAAAAAAAAACAGATCAAAGGAGCAAAGTAAAGAAGTTGGGGCTGGGCTCGGTGGCTCAGCCTGTAATCCCACGCCTTGGGAGGCTGAGGTAAGTGGATTGCCTGAACCCACGGGTTTGAGACCCGCCTGGGTAACTTGGCAAGACCTCATCTCTACAATAAATAAAAAATTAGCTGGGTGTGGTAGCGCGCGCCTGTAGTTCCAGCTACTTGGAAGGCTGAGGCAGAAGGATTGCCGGAGCCCAGCATGTCGAGCCTGCACTGGCCGGGAGCGGCTACTGCACTCCAGTCTGGGCGACTGAGTGAGACTCCAACTCAAAAAAAAAAAAAGAAGTTGGGAAGGGCAGAAGGGTAAAAAGAGAAAACCAGGCTGGGCATGGTGGCTCACACCTATAATCCCAGCACTTTGGGAGGCCGATGTGAGCGGATTGCCTGAGTCCACGGGTTCGAGACCAGCCTGGGTAACTTGGTGAGCCCTCATCTCTACAATAAATAATTTTTAAAAAAAAATTAGCCAGGTATGGTGGCACATGCCTGTAGTTCCAGCTGCATGGAAGCTGAGGCAGAAGGCTCACCTGAGCCCAGCAGGTTGAGGCTGTGGTGGCCGTGAGTGTGCAACTGCACTCCAGCCTGGGCAATAGAGTGAGACTCCAACTCAAAAAAAAAGAGGAAACCAGAAGAAAAAGAGGATCAAGGTAGGCCTGTAGATGGGAACCCTGAGGCCACATAAGCTGTCTACACAAGTGGGAGATGAGGGGTGGTGAGGTATAAAAGGAGGCAGAGAGATGGGAATGTGGGGGGTGAAATAAAGGTGAATAAACACAGAGACTGTCATTGAGGGTCTGTCTATGTGACCTAAGCACGCCCCCAGCCTCCCAACAACCCAGAGGGCAGGCATTGGGCCCACTTTACAGCCTGATTTCAATAGAGTTCACTTATTAGAAGAGGTCAAAGTCTCCATGGATCATTCAAAAAGACACACAGACGGATGTCCAGAAGAGAATCAAGCAGCCTGGAATCAAGCAGCCTGGAACTCCCTGGAGGCTTCCGCCCACCTTGCTCCAGCTCACCCAGGGTTCTATGATTCAAAACAGCTGGAAATGTGTGCCCCACTCTCCCCAACAAGAAAACAGAACAGAACATGGCTGTTTCTGCCAAGCGAGTTCTGAATAAGCTGCATTCCATTTCATTAAAACAATTACCTGAGCTCCAGCCAAGAATTACATAAAGCTTCCTCCCAGCACCACCCCCCTCCCCCATAAAACACACATCACATTGCTTTTCAAATAGGCAGAGTGAGGCTCTGACCCCTCGCTATGAAGACCCCATGATCCCCAACAAGTGGCCAGCCTCTGTGCCCTTGCATACTGACAGAGACAGATGTGAGGTTCAAAGACTCTTGCATGAAGCGCTCCCCTCACAAGGGCCTGTTGGCTGCCCAAAATGTTTCTAGTAGGCATCAGGACCTTCACCTCTGCCTCAGAGTCAAGGGGGCCTCTGGTGCCAGAATCCAGCTATTTTCCCAAAACAGATGGGAAGCCCAAGTGGTCCAGCTTTGAGTCAGCACAAACTAGACAAGAGGGACCTAGGGAGTAGGGATTCTAGGAGAGGGAGACTGTCAGATCTGAGCTGCAAGCAAGAGCCTGGGGCCACCTCAGTCCTCGCTGCCCACAGGCTAATGGTGTTCCTCTTGCCACAGATAAGAGCTCCATGATGTGAAGCAAAAGGCATCTCCTCCCCTCCCCCAGGTCTCAAGCTGCTCAGAGACTGTTCCCTGTTATTGTAAAGCTCTGCTCTGCATCCCACCAACTGGACAACCCTCTCAAACTCCAACCCAAGTTCGGCATTTCACTTGCTCAGAACCTCATCTGATTAATATCATCATGCCCAAAATAACTCCTGAGGCTGCTTCTGGCCCTGTCTTTTTTTCTGCTAAGGACACAGTGTTGTACAGCTCCCTCCACAGCAGACAGTTGGTGGTCACTGTCACCTGGGGCCTCCCTAGCTCCTATCTCTGCTCACCCAGTCTTCCCATCACCTGCGTGGAGTCACGGGAGGCCAACATCACACATGCCAACCATAGGCAGGCACAGGCCAGCACCTCTGACCCAACAACTCTGAGCCCACCATGGAAAAGTAGGGTTTTCTTACTTTTTTTCAACACTTTTCATTTTTCATGTTGAAAATATCTGAGCACGCAGAGAAGTTGAAAAACTATTATAGTGAACACCTATCTACCCTCCACTAGGATTCAATGGTTGTTAACCATTTGTCATTTTGTGTAAATGCACAGCACTTGTGCTCTCTACTTTGTTTGTGTATTTCTTTTTTTTTTTTTTTTTTTTTTTAGTTGGAGTCTCACTCCTTCGCCCAGGCTGGAGTGCAGTAGCATGCTCACGGCCACCCCAGCATCGACCTGCTGGGCTCCAGTGATCCTTCCGCCTCGCCTTCCGAGTAGCCAGAACCACAGATGTGCGCTACCACGCCTGGCTATCTTTTTTTTTCACCATAGCATTTAAAATTAAGTTGCAGACATCACATTTTACTCCTAAATACCTCAGCATGCACCTAACGATTACAATATTCTCCCATAAAACCACAATGCCACAATCACACAGGAAATAAGCATTAAAAGGACGTCTTTAAGGGAAGATTTGTCCACTGGGGCTTTGCTGGGCCTAGCCAACCATACAATCTGCCTGCCACTGGCCCAGTGCCCAAAGCCCCCTTGGAAAGGCTAGCCCTGAGCCCCCACTGGTTAGGCAATCAGTAAGTTAGTTGGAAGACTTATCAGGACATGAATGTATACTCGAGGCCAAATGTGCAACTCCCAATAAGATCCAAACTGCAAAAGGCAGAGTAGGCCGGGCACTGTGGCACATGCCTATAATCCCAGCACTTTGGGAGGCCGAGGTGAGAAGACTGCCTGAGCTCATGGGTTCAAGACCAGTCTAGGCAACTTGACGAGATCTAATCTCTACAATAAATCAAAAAATTAGCCGGCTGTGGTGGTACGTGCCTGTAGTTCCAACTACTTGGAAGACTAAGGTGGAAGGATCACCTGAGCCCATCAGGTCAAGGCTGCAGTGGCCATGAGCATGCCACTGCACTCCAGCCTGGGCAACAGAGTGAGACTCTGACTCAAAAAAAAATAAAAAACAAAACTCAGCTTCCTAATTCTTTCTCTCCCTCCCACAGGACATTCTCAATTCTCCATCATAAAGTTCTCAACAATTACCTCCAGGAAAGGGGATCGTGCCAATGGCAGCAATACCCAATACACACCTGAACAAAGACAAGGAGCATTCAGGTGAGGGGGGGACAGGGGCAAAGGAAGGCTTCTGATTCCCAACCAGAAGAGGTGGGAGAGAGACCACTGAGGGCCCACCCTAGATTCTCCTCGGCAGAGGTGCTGGGAGCTCTCAGGCTCTGTCTTGAAGGTAACAGGCGCCTAGAGAGGTGACTGGAGAGGGAGGAATGGGACTCCTCACTGAGCAGGAGACACTGCCACTAGGGCCCTGCATCCCATCCTGAGCAGGTATACCCAAGAAATAAAAAAAGAGACAGAAGAAGCTACAGAGAACAGGGAAAGGACAGATGTGAGACTGAACAGAGAATGAGGGTGGGAAGGGGACAGAAAAGATTTTTAGTGTCCTAGAAATGGAAAGCAATCAAACCAACAGGCAACCAAGATTAGATCCAGCATCACGAAGAGCAGAATAAAGAACGGTCGCAGCCGGGCTCGGTGGCTCAGCCTGTAATCCTGCACCTTTGGGAGGCTGAGGTGAGTGGATTGCCTGAGCCCGCAGGTTCGAGACCTGCCTGGGCAGCGAGACCTCATCTCTACAATAAATAAAAAAATCGCTGGGCGTGGTAGCATATGCCTGTAATTCCGGCTACTTGGAAGGCTGAGGTGGAAGGATTGCCGGAGCCCAGCAGGTCGAGGCTGCAGTGGCTGGGAGCGGTCACTGCACTCCAGTCTGGGTGACAGAGTGAGACTCCAACTCAAAAAAAAAAAAAAAAAGAATGGCTGCTTACAAGTCCTACTCTCCAGTCAGACTACCTGGATTCAAATCCTAGCCCTGCCACTCAGTAGTTGTAGAACTTAGGCAGATGGGCTCATCTTCTCTGTACCTCAGTTTCTGTAATAGTAGTAATGCTATTAGTATTACTACTACTACTACTACTAATATAACCTGCCTCATGTGGCCAACACGATTCGATGAAACAATGCATAAAAGTGCTCAATAAATATTAAGGAAAAGAGTTCTGTAAATACTGAAAAAAAAATTTATAAAATATTTGTTATTATTAACAAAGGCACGACCGGGCACGGTGCCTCAGCCTGTAATCCCAGTACTCTGGGAGGCCGAGGCAAGAGGATTGCCTGAGCCCAGGGGTTCGAGATCTGCCTAGGCAAATTGGTAACACCTCATCTCTACAATAAATCACAAAATCTAGTCGGACGTGGTGGTGTGCGTCAGTAGTTCCAGCTACCTGGAAGGCTGAGGCGGAAGGATTGCCTAAGCCCAGCAGGTTGAGGCTGCGGTGGCCGGGAGCATGCCACTGCCCTCCAGTCTGGGCAACAGAGTGAGACTACAACTCAAAAAAAAAAAAAAAAGTCACTAAGATCAGAACAACCCAAGGAAAGACTGGAATGAAGCTGGAAGTTTTTTCAACATCTCTGGCTTTGGAACAAGGCAAAGGACTAAGAGAAGCTTCAGAGGGTTACACACTCTACGCATGATGAGTAAATGGGGGAAGAGGGCTGTTCAGTGCCTCAGCAGCAACTCTGGCCTTCCATCAGCCTCTCCAATGCATGGCCATCACTAGGGAACCTGGAAGAAAGGAATACTGAGATATTCCCTCGAAAAGACCTTGAACTTACAGTGATGGAACTCTGGTCCCAGCAGCCCAAGTCTTTCCACACCAAGCTACGGCTACCCAGGCAGCGGACTGCTTAGTATGTTAGAAAGGGTACCTGCTTAAGAATCAAACACACCGGAGTTTGAATCCTAACTCTTCTCCTTACTATCATACAGATCAGGAGAAGGTGCTGATGCAGAGCCCATCAAGAGGGAACCATCACTCCATGGGCAAAGGCTGCCTCTGCCACAGGCCTAGCAGCTGGGTGCCCTGACTCTGCCCTAACACACAGAGGCACCACAGACAAGCAAGCCCAAAGTCCAGACTTTCCATGGAAACAGGGAGGCTCCATAGTTCAGAATGCCCCAGGCAGCTCCCCTGCCCCCCTAAGTGCTACCCCCAAGGACAATGAGGCACTGTTTTCCAAAGGGTCAAGACTGCCGAGAAGCTGAAAGAAGACATGTCCAGATTCCAGCAGCAACTGGTCATTGCCAACAGCTGGCTGTTCCCCCTGCTAGAGGATGGGAAGGTAAAGTTTTGGAATCCTACACTGAATCCACCCTTTACCATTTCCTGGGAATGGCCCCAGGGCAGAAATTTTAAAGGTAACTGTCAATTACTCAGCTGGCCCCATGGCTCATTCTCCTGGTTAGTCACCAGCACCTACCACTTTATTATGATTAAGATGACCAGATCTGGAACTGGATCAGTCTAGGTTCAAATCCCAGCTCTACCACTGATCTTCCCTGAGCTTAGGTTTCCACTTTGCAAAGCAATGATAAAACATCTCCCTCCCGGAATGGCTGAGATAATACAAAGTGCTGAGTATAAAGTGCTTGCCTCCCATCAAGCATTGCATGATCATTATTAGGCCGCAGTTGTGGTCAAAGCTCCCCCAAGTACACTAAGAATGTGAACAAGGGGAGAGCGCGGAGTCATGTTAGAAAACATAACCAGAGTGCATCTCCGTGTTGTGGGAACTCTGTCCAGGAAACTCCGGCCAGAACTCAAAAAGAGCGAGCTCCAGGCCAAACTAGCATCTACACAGTAATGAGAAAAGCCACCAAGCAGCCACCCTGTAGCACAAGGCAGAGAAAACACACAGAGAAGGGCAGGACATGCTGTGTTTATGTTTTTCTGCCCAAAGAGCTATAAATTTGTAACTTATTAAACAGCACGTGGTGAGTCTGTCATTGGCAGAGTTCCCCAACCATTTTTTTTTTTTTTGGTCCAAAACACAAAGTCACAGAGGAGGCTCTGCCTGCTCTGGTGTTGCCACAGGACAGATCATAAACTCTCCCCTGTGTCAGAGACCTGGAGGCTCATGGCCGAGAACACTCTCAGGAGAAAAATAAAAACAAGAGGCCTGGCCTTTGTGTTCATCCTAACTAAGGAAAACAGCTGACAGGCAGTGTGCTGAGCAGCCATCCAGACAGCTGACGGGGCCCCAGTGCAGAGGCAAATTCCTCTCCCCTCCTGCACACCCCAGCCCTCCCACCCCAGGATCCAGTCAGCCAGGCGTGGCTGGCCTCCGGGGAGCTCAGGCCAAGGAAGTCAGGCAGCCAGGATCCAAGCAACTGGGAGCCTGTGGTGGAAGGTGGCAAAAGCTACAGGTGGCCGCCATCACACAGCTACGACCGTCCTACAAGTTCCTGCTCACCCCCCTGACCTCCCCCCACACCCCCGGAAAAAAAAAAGACCTCAAGAGACACAAGAGCTGCAGATCTAGGAGCTAGTTATGGTTTTGTCATTTCGTGGCTGTGCAGCCTTGGGCAGGAGAATCAACCTCTCTTGGTCTCAGCTTTTTCAATTTGTAAAAGGCAGCAGATCATGACAGCAGTGACCTTAAGAGCAATCTTATAAAAGGGTTGTGAGGATGGGACAAATCAAGGTAGGGGAAGGGCTCCACAAACAGCAAATTTAAATTCCTACAATCCCTTCTGCCAGTATACAGTACTCTCTTTCCTTTCGGAACTAACTCGGTTTCCTGGCCCTAAATAGAAGATTGTCAGAAGACAGGAATTCCAGACTTACACTGCAAACTCTACAAGGACTTTCTCAGTCCTTCAAACAGCACAGTGACTGTCAAGAAGCACCAGAACTGCACCAGCACTTTAAAAACTAACTCAGCTCCCCAATTCCTACTAGAAAGCACTGAGACTTTCGAGACCTGATTCCAAGAACATCCCCCCAGCCTCCTTCCAGCTTATTTTTATGTGAAAAAAAAAAAATACCTGCCTGGAAGTCATGCCAACCTTGAGCACACTGGGAAAATAGGTGCCAAGCCTGACCCAAAGGCAGAACTATGCTTGGCAGTCATCGCTCTCCACAAAACAGACAGGACCCTACACCACCCCCAGCTCCAGGATCTCTCAGGGGCATCCTGATTCCAAAAGAAAGCTGCAGAGAAACGCTCAAGTCCACCGTCTACAAATAGCCAGTCTTAAACTCAGTGTGCCCTGCACTGCTCGGGAGAGGCCAGTCAGTCCTGCCTGAGGAATCTGTTCCTCAGAGCCTGGGACAGAGGAAGCGTCAGCAGTCATACAAGCCACCCACAGTCCAGAGAGGGAAGACAAGGCTCCTACAGAGAAAAAAACTTTTCCCCCCTCCTCCCCCAGCTCAGAGCCCTCCGCTAGAGGGGTGAAGGGGAGAGAGACAGTGAATCTCCTACTCCTGCGTTCATGCCACCCCAGGCATTCCTAGAACCCTGGCACCAACCCCCTTGGATTTGGAGTCTGCCTCTAGGAGACATTTTCTTTCCTCTTCCCTAACACCAGATCAAGACTGGACTGAAAACAGTCTTGGGGCTCCAGTAACACGAAAACAGTAAAACTCTGTTCTGGGTATCCTGTCCTCCTTACCTGTGTGGCTTCCAGTTGGGCCTAATGCCGGGGATCGTGGGGGGGGATCCTGCCAGCCAGGACAAGTTCAGAGATGGTCATACCTTGGGGCCCACTTCCACCTCATTCCCCTGGCATTTTACCAGGGCCTGGAAGGGGAAGAGAGTCAAGACTCTTCAACTTACCCTTCTAGGCTTAGACACGAAGGGGGAGGGGCTGGTCTGTGAATCCAGGAGCTGGTCCACAGAGTGGGGAGGGCAGTCAGGGAAGTGGGGTGAGCCGACTTGAAGTGGGGGGATTAGTGGGGCGGACGGACTGGAAAACCTGTCTTTGAAACGGGGGTGTGGTCATCGGAAGCTCCTCTCTAGCTCGTGAGTCTGACTTGTGAAATAAAAACGGTGGGCTGAGAGAGGTTGTTCTGAAGTGAGGGTTCCTGTCCGTGAAGGGGGGACGACCCTGGAGGGCGTGAGAGCAGGTCCTGGAAACCAGGGACCAGCCGTGAGATTAGGCAGCAGCTACCCGAGTTGGGTGGTCGATCTGTGAGGTGGGGGTGGGGAGCGGACTGTGAAGTGACGGTCCCCTAGCTGCGGAGGTGAACTGATCCAGGAAGCAGGAGTCCTGTCCCTGAAGCGGACGGGGTGGTGCCCCGGAGGAGCAAGCCGGTCCCGGGGACCGATCTGGGAGGCGGGGGTGTGGGTCCCCGAGGCAGGGGGTCCAGAGGTGAAGCCGGGCGGGGGCTGGCTGCTGGGAGGACGGCAGCGGGGCCGGCCTGGCCCGGGACTCAGGCCCAGCTCGGGATCCCGGCCCCGCGAAGCTCCGGCCGGCAGGGACGGGAGCCGAGGCCGGGGCCCCCGCCGCTCGCTCGCGCCCGCCGGGTCCGGGACCGCGCGCCTCTCGCCCCCTCCTCCCTCGGCCTCCCGCTCACTCACCGAGGTCGTCCATGGCCGGGCCACGGGCGCCGGGAGCCGGTTCGGCGTCGCGCTAGCCGCCTGTCCCGGGGCCGCTCCTTCCAGCCCCGCAACTTTTCCCGCCGCGAGCCTCGGCCCGGAACGGAACGCGCCGCCGCCGCGCGCGTCCGCGCCCGCCGTGCGCCCCGCCCCCGGCCTCCCCCGCGTGCGCGCGCGCCCCGCCCCCGGCCTCCCCGCGAGCATGCCGGTCCCGCCCCCGCGCGCACGCGGGCCCCGCCCCGCCGCCGGCCCGCGAGCGCGCGCCCAGCCCGGGCGGTGGGCGGGGCGGGGCGGCGGCGCCCCCTCGCGGCTGAGGGGGCAGAGGGCGGCTCCCGGGCCTTCCACCGCCCCCGCGGTCTTCCTGTCCCTCTCAAAGTCACTCGCCTGCCCCTCCGGCTGACACATCCGCCCACAGTCTTCCATGTGTCTGTCCATTCATCAGTCACTCGGCCATCACATGCCTGTCCACGAGAGAGTCAAATTCACCCACCTGTCCGTCTGTCTCCCCGTAAGTCACCTTCCAGGAGGACTGAAAGCAGTGCAGGCGAGGCCAGGAGCTTGTGGAGGACCTTGTCTGGTCCTCTGGCACTGATGGCAGAGCAGCTTCAAGTCCAGCCTTTGGGGCCCAAATCCAATCAGCACTATTGCGGTTAGACATCTCTTGATCTTCCACACATCACCCTCCCTAGGAACTTCTCCAGAACTGTGCTTGGCGCTGGGAATGTGTGTGCGTGTGTGTCCAACCCCCGCATTAGACATTAAAGGTAAAACCACAGGAAAGTCACCTGGGAGCTGTGGCTCACGCCTATAAGCCAGTACTTTGCGAGGCCGAGGTGAGAGGATTGCCTGAGCCCACGGGTTCAAGACCAGCCTGGGCAACTTGGTGAGCCCTCATCTCTACAGTAAATCAAAAAATTAGCCGGGTGTGGTGGTGCGTGCCTGTAGTTACGGCTACTTGGAAGGCTGAAGTGGAAGGATCACCTGAGCCCAGCAGGTCGAGGCTGCGGCCGTGAGCACGCTGCAGCACTCCAGCCTGGGCGACAGAGTGAGACTCCAACTCCAAAAAATAATAATAATTAAGCCAGGCGCAGTGGCTCATGCGTGTAATTCCAGCACTTTGGGAGGCGGAGGCAAGAGGATTACCTGAGCTCAGGGGTTCAAGACCAGCCTAAGCAACATGGGTTCGAAACCAGCCTGAGCAACATGGCAAGATCCTATTTCTACAATAAATCAAAAAATCAGCCAGGCATGGTGGCACATGCCTGTGGTTCCAGCTACTTGGAAGGCTAAGGCGGAAGAATCACCTGAGCCCAGCAGGTTGTGGCGGTGGTGGCTGTGAGCATGCCACTGCATTCCAGCCTGGAATGAGTGAGACTCTGACTAAAAACAAAAAACAAAAAAACTACCAGGAAGTTACACCCAGGGATGAGCGGTGTCCTGAGACACTCTGCTTCCACACACTCAGAAATTGGACAATAATAACAGCTACCATTCACTATATCTGGACAGATGCTATATAACTATTATCTAAATTCTCATAGAGATAGTAATTACTATCCCATCGTCAGTACCTCCCCATACTTTGGGGTGAGTGATGGTAATTTGTCAATTCAATATCACAATGCTCTGCAAGCACAGCTTCAATCTCCCTTTGTCCCTCAAGAAACCAGTCCTTGAGCCGGGCTCAGTGGCTCAGCCTGTAATCCCACACCTTTGGGAGGATGAGGTGAGTGAAATGCCTGAGCCCGTGGGTTCGAGACCCACCTAGGCAATTTGGCGAGACCTCATCTCTACAATAAATCAAAAAATCAGCCGGGCGTGATAGCGCATGCCTGTAATTCCGGCTACTCGGAAGGCTGAGGCGGAAGGATTGCCAGAGCCCAGCAGGTTGAGGCTGCGGTGGTCGGGAGCAGCCACTGCACTCCAGTCTGGGCGACAGAGTGACACTCCAACCAAAAAAAAAAAAAAAAAAAAAAGAATCCAGTCCTCAAGTGTCTCTATCTCAGGTCAGGTTCTCCAGGAAGCAGGTGCTAAGATAAAGTTAGGAGTAACGCCTGTGACAGAGAAAGGGGAAATAAGCAGGACTAGGCAAGGAGAGACTCAGATCTGATAAAGATAGGCCAATGCAATAGGAAGCCCCAGAACAAAAAACGAGGAGTCCCCACTGGGCAGAATTATCCAGGTGCCCATACCTCCACCATGTTCAGTCATGGGCTAGGAATGTCCAGGAAGAGGGAGGCCTTGCCTCAAAGGCACTGTATCTGGAAGCTGTCACTCCTTGAACTGAATGAACTGAATGGCAAGCTCTTTTTTGAAAGCAGATACAAATGGCTCATTTCTGTAGCTATCACATCCTCCTATATTAAAATCCAAGAGCTGGCTGGGTGCAGTGGCTCAAGCCTGAAATACCAGCACTTTGGGAGGCTGAGGCGAGAGAACTGTCTGAGCTCAGGGGTTTGAGACCAGCCTGGGCAACTTGGCAGGACCTCATCTCTGAAATAAATAAAAAAATTAAGCCAGGCTCGGTGGCTCATCCTGTAATCCTGTGCCTTTGGGAGGCTGAGGTGAGTGAATTGCTTGAGCCCACGGGTTCGAGACCCGCCTGGGCAGCAAGACCTCATCTCTAAAATAAATCAAAAAAAAAAAAATCAGCCGGGCGTGGTAGTGCATGCCTGTAATTCCGGTTACTGGGAGGCTGAGGAGGAAGGATCGCCGGAGCCCAGCAGATCGAGGCTGCGGTGGCGGGGAGCAGCCACTGCACTCCAGTCTGGGCGACCGAGTGAGACTCCAACTCAAAAAAAAAAAAAAAAAAGGAGAGACTCCAACTCAAGGAAAAAAAAAAAATTAGCCAGGTGTGGTAACGCGCGCCTGTAGTTCCAGCTACTTGGAAGGCTGAGGTGGAAGGATCACCTGAAACAAGCAGATTAAGGCTGCGGTGGCTGTGAGCATGCCACTGCCCCCCAGCCTAGGCAATAGAGTGAGACTCCAACTCAAAAAAAAAAAAAAATCCAGGAGCTCAGGCTTCTCCCAAACCAGGCAGCCCCTGAATTACATGCTCTTCCAACATTTTTCGCATACTATTTTGTGGTCACTTCTCAATACTGCAAGTTACATTTAGTGGTGGCATTATTTGATGAATATCTTTCTCCATATTAGACTGAAAGCAGGTGAGGGCAGGAACCATGTCCCTGTCTACTCACTATATATCCATACTTATGTGTGTGGCACACAGTAGGTTCTCAATACCTGTACAGATTTGCTGAGTGACTGGCAGGCATTATGCCTAACACTTGGAACGCAGCAAACCATATTCCCTGCCGTTAGAAAGCTCACAGTTTAATGGAAGAAACAGAAGTTTGTTGGGTTTTTTTGTTTGTTTTTTTTGAGTTGGATTCTTACTCCATCACCCAGACTTGAGTTTAGTGGCACACTCACAGCCACCCCAGTATCAACCTCCTGGGCTCAGGCGATCCTTCCACCTCAGCCTTCCAAGTAGCCGGAACTACAGGCATGTGTCATCACACCCATCTAATTTTTTTTTTTTTTTGGAGTTGGAGTCTCACTCTGTCACCCAGACTAGAGTGCAGTGGCACGCTCCCGGCCACCGCAGTCACAACCTGCTGGGCTCTGGTGATCCTTCTGCCTCAGCATTCCAGGTAGCTAGAATTACAGGCGCACACTACCACGCCCGGCTAATTTTTTATTTATTGTAGAGATGAGGTCTCGCTGCCGGGGCGGGTCTCGAAGCCGCAGGCTCAGGCAATTCACTCACCTCGGCCTCCCAAGGCGCGGGATTACAGGCTGAGGCACCGAGCCTCACTTTTTTTTTTTTTTTGAGTTGGAGTCTCACTCTGTCACCCAGACTGGAGTACAGTGGCATGCTCCCGGCCACCGCAGTCTCAACCTGCTGGGCTCTAGTGATCCTTCCACCTCAGCCTTCCAGGTAGCTGGAATTACAGGCGCGCACTACCACACCCGGCTAATTTTTTATTTATTGTAGAGATGAGGTCTTGCCAAGTTGCCCAGGCGGGTCTCGAACCCGCATGCTCAGGCAATTCACTCACCTTGGCCTCCCAAGGCGCGGGATTATAGGCTGAGGCACTAAGCCCGGCCCAACTTTTTGAGCATTAGTTTTCTCATCAGCAGAGGTTCTACAAGTCTGACACTTGGTAGCTGTGTAGTTTAGGGCAAGTGGCTTAACCACTCTGAGCCTCATTTGGTTTAATTATAAAATCTGAATGGTAAACCAGAAGCGGTGGCTCATACCTGTAATCCCAGCACTTTGGGAGGTGGAGGCAAGAGGATTGCCTGAGTACAGGGGTCTGAGACCAGCCTGGGCAACTTGGCCAGACCTCATCTCTAAAATAAATAAGTAAATAATTAGCCAGGTGTGGTGGCTTGTGCCTGTAGTTCCAGCTACTTGGAAGGCTGAAACAGAAGGATCGCCTGACCCCAGCAGGTAGAGGTTGTGGTGGTGGGGGCGTGCTACTGCACTCCAACCTGGACAAAAGAGTGAGGCACCAACTCAAAAAAACAATCCGGATAATAAAACATATACCTTTGCCGGGCTCAGTGGCTCAGCCTGTAATCCTGTGCCTTTGGGAGGCTGAGGTGACTGGATTGCCTGAGCCCACGGGTTCGAGACCCACCTGGGCAACTTGGCGAGACCTCATCTCTACAATAAATCAAAAACTAGCCGGGCGGAGTAGCGCGCGCCTAATTCCGGTTACTTGGAAGGCTGAGGCAGAAGGATCGCCGGAGCCCAGCAGGTCAAGGCTGCGGTGGCCGGGAGCGGCCACTGCACTCCAGTCTGGGTGACAGAGTGAGACTCCAACTCAAAAAACAAACAAAGATATACCTTCTGGCCGGGCATGGTGGCTCACACCTATCATCCCAGCACTTTGGGAGACCAAGGTGAGAGGACTGCCTGAGCCCACAGGTTCGAGACCAGCCTGAGTAATGTGGTGAGACCTCATCTCTACAATAAATCAAAAAATCAGCCAGGCATGGTGGCGTATGACTGTAGTTCCGGCTACTTGGAAGGCTGATGCGGAAGGATCACCTGAGCCCAGCAGGTCAAGGCTGTGGTAGCTGTGAGCACACCACTGCACTCTAGCCTGGGCAACAAGAGTGAGACTCCAACTCATAAAAAACAACAACAACATAGTCGGGCTCGGTGGCTCAGCCTGTAATCCCGCGCCTTTGGGAGGCTGAGGTGAGTGAATTGCCTGAGCCCGCGGGTTCGAGACCTGCCTGGGCAGCGAGACCTCATTCTAAAATAAATAAAAAAATCAGCCGGCATGGCAGCACATGCCTGTAGTTCCGGCTACTCGGAAGGCTGAGGCAGAAGGATCGCCGGAGCCCAGCAGGTCGAGGCTGCGGTGGCCGGGAGCGGCCACTGCACTCCAGTCTGGGCGACTGGAGTGAGACTCCAACTCAAAAACAACAACAACAACAACAAAAATACACCTTCTATAATTGTTATATGGATTCAAAAACAACAAAAATACATAAAAAGGGCTGAGAAATTGTAGCTATCATTATTTTCGAAGAACTCAGATAGGACTTTAGGGTTAAGAGAGAAAAGAACAGGTTTGAGAATTTATTCAGTCACCAAATGGTTACAGAATCAAAGTTGTGAATTAATAACTATCATGATTACACAAAAATTATTCTTATTATTGGGGTCATTTATTGCTTAACATGTAGGAACACCATTTTTTTTTTTTTTTTTTGAGTTGGAGTCTCATTCTGTCACCCAGACTGGAGTGCAGAGGCCGCTCCCAACCACCGCAGTCTTGACCTGCTGGGCTCCGGCCATCCTTCCGCTCAGCCTTCCAAGTAGCTGGAACTACAGGCGCCGTTACCATGCCCGGCTAATTTTTTTTAAATTTATTGTAGAGATGAAGTCTCACCAAGTTTCCCAGGCAGGTCTCAAACCCGTGGGCTCAGGCAATCCACTCACCTTGGCCTCCCAAAGCACTGGGATTACAGGCTGAGCCACTGAGCCTGGCCTGGTATACCATTTTTTTAAAGCAGGTTTTATTAAGAGTACAGAAAAGTTCCCACAGTGGGAGGGGACCGAAGAGGTTGCCCCAAGTTTTTAATATTACTATCTCATTTAATCTTTGCAAAAAAACCAATGAATATCCTATACCTTTTTTTTTTTTTTGAGTCAGAGTCTCACTCTGACTCACAGCCAATGCTGCATCAACCTGCTGGACTCAGGTGATCTGGCCAGGAAGACCAGACTTTAATACACAAGCTCATGAGTCAAAGGGGTCTTACCATTTCTAAGGCTTTTTTATTCCAGGTTTGGGAACCACCTTGATGGAATTTTCCTTTGGTGAGCTGAGGGGTTGGGGTGAACTGTGATCCACATTGAATTCCCATTCCAGCCTGCAGGGTCACTCAACAGGATGTCTGGACGCTTTCTAAAACCTGGCTACAAAAAATTTATCTATCTATAACTAACCTGTACTAGCTACCCTGCCTCATTAGTCTCAAGTGATCCTTCCACCTCAGCCTGTCAAGTAACTGGGACTACAGGCATACACCACCACAGCTGGCTAATTTTAAATTTTTTTGTAGAGATGAAGTCTCCCTGTGTCGCCCAGGCTGGTCTTAAACTCCTGGACTCAAGCAATCCTCCCACATAGGCCTCCCAAAGCACTGGGGTTACAGGCAAGAGCCACCATGCCTGGCCGTGGATGACTTTGAATTCATCTGAGAGGCTACATACTCCCAGTTCCAGGCCCCTGCAGGTGTGTTAAACTGCTTGCTGAAAATCCATCCTGCCGGGTGTGGTGTCTCACGCCTATAATCCCAGCACTTTGGGAGGCTGAGGTGAGAGGACTGCCTGAGCTCATAGGTTTGAGACCAGCCTGGGCAACTTGGCGAGACCTCATCTCTATAATAAATAAAAAAATTAGCTGGGTATGGTGGTGTGTGCCTGTAGTTCCAGCTACTTGGAAGACTGAGGTGGAAGGATCACCTGAGCCTAGCAGGTCAAGGCTGCGGTGGCCGGGAGCATGCCCCTGCACTCCAGCCTAGGCGACAGAGTGAGACTATAACTCTAAAAAAAAAAAAAAAA